>BSYR01000024.1:27249642-28620357 GCA_030270665.1 Hibiscus trionum | reverse complement strand
TGATTTAACTATTGATTTCGAAAGTAATAAATATGATTATATTTGTAACAAAAAAATGACATTCAAAGTGGATATAATTTACCATTTAATAAAGAATTTAAATATTCAAGCTTAAGTTTTAATTATTAGATTTAAATAAAGGATTAATATCTTATACACTGGCGGTGGAAAATGAAAGTTTCTATAAGCGCCTTAATTTTAGAGTATAGGGAGTTAGTTTAGGGGTTTAGGTGTAGGGGTTTAGAATTTAGGGATAATTGTTTCAATTTAAGGTTTAGGGTTATAATTTAGGGTTTAGTTTTTTGGGTAATATGGTGAGGATTTAGGTTTTAACCCATAAACCCTAAATTATAACTCTAAACCTTAAATTGAAACAACTATCCCTAAATTCTAACTCCTTACACCTAAACCTTATACCCTAAACTAACTTCTTATACCTTAAAACTAAGGCGCTTGTGGAAACTTTCAGTTTCCACCGATTGTGTGTAAAATATTTATCCTTAAATAAATATTCTTTTATACACATACTGAAAAGAAAATGCAAGCATTCTTATCCTTTCTCTAATATTTCATTCGGCGTAAAATTTCAAACGGTAGTTTGGGTGAGAACATCTGTTCAGGGAAAAATTGAAAATTCCAATTTTTTCAAAGCACGTATTTGAGTGTAAAAAAACTCGCTTGAAGCGCTTTCAAGTTTCAATGATCGTTCGATATGTTTCTCCTACGTCCAAACGCTATTAAAAAAACCGTGCCAAACGGGCCCCAATCACACCCACCGACGTACGCCTCTACAAAGCAGTCTCATTCGGCCATAGCCTAAGCCTGTATAAACACCATGACCGGCCCTTTAATTGCTAATTCTACATTAGGAACTCCAAAAGTATATAATAGTTTTTATTTTAGGGTAAAGTACTCAAGTGGTCATTAAACTATACCAAAAAATATATAATAGTCATCAAACTTTCAAAAGTTATATTATGAGCATTAAATTTTAGTTTTTATTATAAAATAGTCATTGAACCGTTAACTATCGTTCATTGAATAGCGTGACAACTATGAAAATTTGAATAATAACACATTTAATTAATTAGTCATAATTTAACCCTCATTCTTAATGTCTAAATTGATTAATGTATAAATATTGAGGATTAAATGTGTTGTCATACAAATTTTTGTAGGTGTCATGTTACCCAATTAACAACCGTTAACAGACCAGTGACCATTTTATAACAAAAACTAAAGTTTAATTCTCATTATGTAACTTTTGAAAATTTGTTGAACATTTTATATTTTTTGGTATAGTTTAGTGACCGTTTGTGTATTTTACCCATTATTTTATCATCTACCATGTGTGGGGTTTAGGGTTAGAGGTTTAAAATTTATGGGTAATGGTTAAAATTTAGGGGTTAAGGTTAGAGTTTAGTTTTTAAAATAATATGTTAAAGATTTAAATTTTAACCTATAAACCCTAAATTCCAACCTTAAATTATATTTACAAGTGTTAAATTTTAAACCGCTAAACTTAAACTTATAAACTCTTTCTACTAAATTAAATTTTTAAAACTTAAAACTAAAGCTCTTGTAATTTTTTTATTTATTTTCACCACCTCAATCATTTTTTTTTATCATCTACCGACCAAATTTCAACCAAATAGTTCCCTAACGGATCATTTACAAATCTAATATAATCCAATAAACTTCACTCCTAAAATTTCCTTCACTTCCCAATCGATCCCGTAAAAGGGAAAGAAAAGAAAAGCAGATCCGTGGAAAGGAAAGAAAAAAAAGAAAAGACGTTTTTAAGACGGTGATGCGTGTTTTTGATCTGGAGTTGAAATGAAATGCAGCAGCCGAATCTGTTCCCGTTCGGCAGCGTTTTGGGGAATCCATTTTTGTTGAATGGCGGCGTTGGCGATTTAAGCGACGGTGGATTTGAGAGCTCTAGGGTCTTCTTCTTGGTCCCTTTTTTGTTATTCCAAGGTGGTGGAATGGATTTGTCCAAGGTTGGGGAAAAACTCCTCAGCTCCGTGCGTTCCGCACGATCACTTGGTCTTTTGCCTTCTGCTTCCTCTCCTGATCGGCCTGAGGTAAGTAATGTAGCTCAAGGCTTACTTAATCTTTGAATGTTTTGATTATTGAGTCTTTATCGAGTTCTTTATTGGGGCTTAATCCACTGCATCTGTTTAGTTTTGAGAAATTGGATACTAGTACTAAATTAGTGTTACTTTGACGAAGTTTAGTTAGATTTGATTTGAAGTGAAATTAGTTTTGTCATTGTACTTGCTAAAAATGCTGCATTTTAAATGGCTAAGGCTTTGTTTCGTTTGGTTGTTACTTTTTCTTCCCTCAAAAAATTTGCTATAAAGTAAAAGTAGATGAACAATGAACATAGAATGCGACTGGATTCTTAGATAATTGTTCAATATAAAATTGAAATAATGTGTTCTGTGCTGGACGAAACTATATTTTAGTTTTTAAATTTTAAGAAAACATTGTTTTCTTTTTATATCCCGTCTTTTGGTTTTGGGAGGCAAAAGTTGGGCATAAAAACTTATTACCAAATGGCCTCCATCAAAAACATAGCAGTAGATGGAACTAGGTATGGATTTTTATGTTTTTATCCAAAACTTTGCTGGACTTTGTGGTTTATAGGTTACTCATAAAACATATCTCTGTTCTTCTCAATAATATGATCGATTCTCCTGATTATGGCAAACTCAAATGAATCATGATTTGTGTTGAACCAAAAAAAGCCATCATTTGTGAAATTTTGATCCTATGTTCTTTATCATCTTATACAGGTTCCAGCTCGAGCTGCAGCGGCAGCTGCTGTTGCTCGTGCTCTTTCAGGATTGCCAGCTGGTCAGAGATATAGTCTTCCATCGAGTTCTGAAGAACTGATGTCAATATATGGAAGCAAACCTCAGAGTCAAATAGTGGAAGAGATAGAGGAAGAATTCTATGAGGAGGTATTTCTTGGATTTTTTATGCATAGTTGTGTTATAGACATGTAAATTATAATTTGAGAACTGTTGTCTATAGTGCAATACAAAATCAGTGTTGTTATATTTATAAATTCAACTTCTCTTAGCATCTAAATAGAGTGGTTCTGACTGCTATTTTTGTTGTTTTAACCTTTATTGTTGTCAATATTTCATTGTTGATGCCTTTCTTCTTCACCATTTCCCTTCTTCTGTCTATAGTAATAGTATTGTAAGGTATATGCTGTGCTTCAAGGAGATGGGAAAGAACTGTTTTGTTATGGTCTGCATGCTGTTTTTTTTGCTTATTTATTTATTTTCAAGAAATCTGAAGAAAGAAGGAAAAGGAGGTGGGGATGGGGAAGGAGCATTACTACTGTAGTTCATTAGAAGCAGACACGAATAGTTCCGAAAGGAAAACAGAAAGAATAGTGTTTAGCTCTTCTTTCAAATTCTACTGAAACATGTTACCGTTGTTATTATAATTATTGTTATTTATGTTTCTGTATATTTATTTTTTCAATCTATGGCAGGAGTTTGATCCAATAAAACACGTTCTGGAGCATATTCCTTCTGAAGAAAATGAAATAGAATATTTTGAGAAACAGGTATTATTTTGGTTAGTTTTCTTATTTTATTTTTTAAGTAGATTTTTTATTTAATTCTTTTAATTGTCTTCTTCCATTTGAGCACCTCAATTATCTATGTTTTTTTAATACTAGACTTTAATGCCTGAAATGGAAATTACATGATAAGTTTTTAAATGAGGAGTTGGAGAAAAGGTTAGAGGGATGCCATGTGTTCTCCCTTGTTTTGTGATGTTCTTTAATGCTCGTGGGGTATCTAATGTATTGCCATCAGACAGCTTTGTTCTTTTCTGGAATTTTCATTGAGATAATCTATTTAGCCATGCATCTTCATCTCTTTGTAGGCCACACTTAGATTAGCTCAACTGGATAGAGTAGCAGAACATTTATCCCGCAATGTCATGGAGCATCATGAAGTAATGGGTAAGTTTTTTAGCGAGATTTCTCATGTTTTCTCTGCTATATAACCTCTGTTTATGCATCATCTGATTTTATTGTATAGTTGTACAAGTTATTCTCCTCTACCTATCATTAAAATGAGAAGTGTGTTTTTGCATCTTTGAATGAAGTTTTCGACTCTGATATATATAGAATATCAATCATCTGAATTTTTTATCTAATCTCTAGACATCAAGATTTACTAAAGTGGGTCCTTGACACTAGTTATTCATTAAAGATGGAGTTTAGCTTGATTAATTGTAAGTTGATTAATTGGTATGATGCGTTGTAGTGTTGGTTTTATTGGTGTCTGTATCAAAATTATATTATGCATTTCTGTGAATGGTTAGCATATGGTTTTATGATTCTTACTTTAGTTTTTGTTATTGTGTGTACTATGGTGATGGTTTAAAGTATTTCAAAGTTCATTTTCTTTTCTTTAAGTGAGGTTTTGATACTTGCTTTTGGTCAGTGAAGGGTATGCATTTGGTCAGGGAATTGGAGAAAGACTTGAAGATTGCAAATGTTATCTGTAGGGTAAGCATTTGCATGGTAACATAGTTTCGTGTATGTTTTTTTTATAAAAAACCTCACGTGGAAAATATCAGCTTATTGTTTCTGCTTTATCCCAGTTCGTGGTGATTCTATTTATTAAAGTAGAGATTAACTGTTCAACTATTATGTTGCTACTGAATCTGTATCTCATTAGAGTGTGTTGTTTGCAGAATGGCAGAAGGCATCTAAACTCATCAATTAACGAGGTTTCAAGGGACCTTGTTGTGAATACTGATTCTAAGAAGAAACAGGCTCTAATGGTAAATTCTCTTTTATACTCACCCTAGCAATGCCTACCTTTGGCTGCGGCTATATTTTTGTAAGTTTTTGCTTTATGGGAGAAAAGTGTAACGTTTTTACAATCTTCATGTTTCTCATTTCAGCACTTGCTTCCAGTACTTGCTGAGCTTCTTAATGCACGGGACATGCAAGTAGCTCTTGAGTCTCTTGTTGAGGAAGGTAATTTCTGCAAGGTGAGTTCCCTGTGTAAACTAAGTTAAATTACCTATGTTATTCTTCAATTTCTTTTTTCTCCTCAATTTACTTTCTCATGATTATATCTTATTAGGAGTCACTTAGTATAAGTTATTGCGCAGGCATTTCAAGTACTATCTGAGTATTTACAACTACTAGATAGTTTCTCAGAGCTCTCAGCAATACAAGAGATGAGCCGTGGGGTTGAGGTGCACATCAAAGTTCTGTTTTGTGATTGTTTTGTATTTTGTACAAAAATTGCTCTCCCTTCCTGTCTTCCTCTCTTAATTTTTGTTCTTAATTATATTAAGAGCTTATGAAAGCTATATGTTAAGTTGCGATGCTGCATCTTTTTCTCTAAAATCAAATATTTGCCCATTCTTATTACTTGGTTATAGTTGATTTTGGATTAAAATGTGACGTATCTTTCTTTTCACAATTTTATATACTAATGCAGGTTTGGCTAGGACGGACTCTTCAAAAGCTGGATTCTCTCTTGTTAGGAGTTTGCCAGGAGTTTAAAGAAGAAGGCTATTTAACTGTCAGTTATTTATTCTATGCCCCTTGTTCTTGATACCTGGTGCATGTGTGAAGTCATGATTTCAACTTTCTAGATGATAACCTAATAAAGTTATTATCATTAAATCGTTTTATTTGTTTCAAGTGTATGCAAACATTCTGTGGCTGCCTTATCATTAAATTGTTTACACCTTTCATTAAATGGCTACATTTTAGTTGTCTGCATAGAACACTAGAGAGGCTGACCGGGATATCTGCTGGATTTATGTTTTCGACTGGTTTAGCGCCTTCTTCTTTTCTGTTTCTGATAGCTAACTTAGTATGCAGACTACTAAAATTTCTTTGTTCTGTTTGTTGTGCATTAAAAACTGCTTTGCTCTATTGTCTTTGATGGAATTCATATATGTTTTTTTTTGCCATTCGATCAAGTTTTTTAGTTTTGATTGAGAATTGCATTATTCTGGTCTACAATAAATATCATGTAGTTCTCATTATATTCGCCGAGCTTATCATTTTTTGTCCATGGCACATGCTTAATTTTTGTCCAATTTAGAAAATGTGAAATTCTTATGTAGTATTTTATTTTTCTGTCAAAATTTCCAACTATCTCTTGCACTCTTTTGGGTGGCTTTGTGGGCTGTCTTGCAATTAGAAGATTACTTTTGTTCTAAAGTCTACGTCCTAGGCTTTGTCAAGTTTATTGACATTTTTCTTGTTCTTTAGAGGGAAAAACTGCAAGTTAGAGATTTACGACTATCATTTTATACTATTGGAGAAGCGAGGTTTATATATTTGCAATGCTTCAGGTGGTTGATGCTTATGCTTTAATAGGAGATGTCTCTGGTCTTGCTGAAAAGATACAAAGTTTTTTCATGCAAGAAGTTATCTCAGAAACTCACTCTGTGTTGAAGAGTATTGTTCTGCATGAGGTAATGTTGATTTTATGCTACCTACTCAAAGAAACTATTTTAATGTACATGTTGATAATTTTGTCCTGTCAAATTCTTGATTTGAGGCCTTTTGTCTATACAATTTATCAGTGTACTTATGCAGATGCACTGGCTAGAAAAGGAGGTGGTCACAGGGCGCCTATTGTAGTTAATTATATCAATGCAAATCCAAAATTAGTTGAATTGGATGATAAATTTTGGACTGTGGCTAATAAAAGAGTACAGACATATATTAGCTGTCTTTTAAACGGTGAAGGAAACTTAAATACACATGTTTTACCATTGTGGACTGGCAACCATAGATGAAAGAGTAATCAATAGGTTTCTTGTTTGAGCCTTCACCTGCATCTCACTTTTGTTGTGAACTCATCCTTGGCCCATTATGTCCTTTTTACCTTTTCCTCTCACCTCACTATGCTTATGTTTTTGTCTACCTGATATGGTAGGCTAACTTTTAGATGATTGATAAACTTTTGCAGGACCAAGATGTGCATATGCAAAATAGCAGGTATGCATTCTAAACTAAAGTGTTCTTTCTATCAACTGATATGCTAGTACTTGATTTAATGCTATGGTTTCTAACCTATTTTTTATTGATCTCAGACTTACCTACAGTGATCTATGCCTTCAGATACCTGAATCCAAGTTTAGACAGTGTTTATTAAGAACACTGGCTGTCCTGTTCAAACTAATGTGCTCTTATCATGAAATCATGGCCTTTCAGCCAGAGAATAAGGTCAATTTGAATTTTACTGCTTCTCACTTGTTTATGTAGAATATTTGTTTTAAGTAGTGCTCTCCAACTTTTCATTGCTGTGAAATCTACTGTATCCAAGGTCAAGAAATATAGTTCGTTAACTTGTATGGCAGAGCCAAGTTAGTGTTGGAGTTAAGCAAGTTTGTGCTTTGACTCGCATGGATTTTCATATTTTATATAGGTCTTCTTTTGAGGCATCAGTTTGAATCTATTGTACGGTTTATAAATTTGTGATGTATGCATTTTTATATGAAATCTTCCTGGGTTTTGTGGCAATGCCATGACTTTTTGTGTGTTCCTGGTTTCCATCCTGGTTTTTTGGGGAAAGGGGAAGGGGGCTCTGTCTCTTTTGGTTTATTTATTTATTTATTATTTTGAAGGATTTATATCCAATACACTAGCGGTGGAACCTTTTAGTTTCCACAAGCGCCTTAGTTTTAGGGTTTAGAGATGCATTTTAGGGTGTAGGGTTTAGGGGTTTAGGGGTAGTGATTTTGAATTTAGGGGTTATGATTTAGGGTTTAGAGGTTAGGGTTTAGGGTACTATGTTGAGGAATTAGGTTTTAACCTATAAACCCTAAATTTTAACCTTAAACTCCAAATTTTATTCACAGTCACTAAATCCTAAACTACTACACCTAAACCCCTAAATCTTACACCCTAAACTGAGTCCCTAAACCCTAAAACTAAGGCGTTTGTGGAAACTAAAAGTTTCCACCGCCAGTGTATCAAATTATTATCCTATTTTGAAATGTTTTGATCTTGTTGCAGGTTTTAGAGTGCCCAATAACAAATGCCAAATTGATGGAAGGTAATATCTTTCTGAATGCTGTAAAGGTTTCTGCACACTGACTCACTTTCTAAAATAGTCCTTGCAACTCCTAAGTAACTGTTTCTCTCTCTGAATCTGTAGACCAGAGACCAGGTTCATTTTCCATAGAGGAGTCTACAACAGCCACGCCCCCAGATGCATCTGAAAGGATGGATTCTGGATCTGGTGAAGCAGTTTCTGAGGGTAGAAATTGCGATGGTGCTACATCAAGCAGTGGATCTCCGTGGTTTCAATTAAGGAAAGAAGCCATAACTTTTGTGTCACAAACTCTTCAGAGGGGACGTAAGAATCTTTGGCAACTTACGACTAGCCGGGTATCAGTATTGCTGGCTGCTTCAGCTGCTGCTTCTACAAGCATTCATCAATTTTTGAAGAACTATGAAGATCTTAACACATTCATCTTGGCTGGGGAAGCCTTCTGTGGAGTGAGCGCTTTTGAATTCAGGCAGAAATTGAAGGGTGTTTGCGGAAATTATTTGGCTGTATTTCATCGGCAAAATGTATCTGTAAGTCGCACTTCACACTTATTCTTCATTGTAGTTACTTCTGTTGTTTTTATTGATATTGGGGGAGTTAGTCTTTGAAGTTGCGAGCTTTCTTTGGAGACAGGGTGGGGCTACCATTTAGTTGTAGCTAGTCATGGGCTTCTTGGTTTCTTTTCTGCGTTGTTATCAGAATTACACAGATCATAATGTGACGCTTGTTGGCTTCTTCTTACTTGCATCATCATCATCATGTAATGACTTTTGATATTTTAATTGATTTGCACCAACTTCCATGAAACTTTGAATAAAAATGGAACTTGGAGCGATTTTTTGGGGGGCAGGTATCAAAATTTACGTTTTAACTTTGAAATAATCTATCTTCTTGCTAATTGTAGCATATTAGAATTGTTACTATTATTTCTGTGCATAATTCTAGTACCTTCTGCCTATAATCCCAATGCAGTTGAAACGGAGCTGTGGCTTATTTTTTGTTTCATTTCCAGGCACTTAAAATGGTTTTGGAGAGGGAAACCTGGCTTAGATTGCCACCAGAGACGGAACAAATAATTAGTTTTGCTGGTCTGGTTGGTGATGAAGTACCCTTAATGGCTGCATCTGGTAGAAGGTCTTTTAATTCTAGGGTCCTTCGCACTGACAATTCAGCCAACAAAGTTGACAGAGATGCCAAGAAGTGTGGATTTTCTCCTTGGCTTAGAAATGGAAACCCATTTTTGCTAAAAGTAAGCTGCAGTTACAAAGAGACTCACAATTCCTCCGCACTTAATGGAGCAACCTCTGGGGTATTTGATGGAAGTGCTGATAATATTCATGGTGATATGTCTCCACACTATGATGATGAGAATCATATCATTGGCTCCAATTCCATCTCAGAAGAGGAAGATGAGGATTTACTTGCTGACTTTATTGATGAGGATAGTCAACTCCCTAGTCGAATTTCAAAACCCATCCTTTCAAGAGGTTACTCTTTTCATTCCAGTAATGATGATTTTACAGCACAAACAGGATCATCTCTATGTGTTCTAAGGTTAGATGCTTGCAATTAGAAAATAAATGGATTTCTCTACTAAGAGCTGAATGTTGTTTATTTTCTCACAAGTGAATTCAATTGAGTTGGTTTCTAACTTTTACACACTAGGTCGATGGATAAGTATGCAAGATTGATGCAGAAACTTGAAATAGTAAATATTGAGTTTTTTAAGGTGTGTACTGGTTAAGCCTCTCTTTTCCCAAGCTCTACGTTCTCAGCTGCACATACGAACTGAAAGTTTTTTTTCTTTTTCCCTCTAAATTATTTTTCCTGATTCAGTACATTGGTGCAGGGCATATGCCAGTTATTTGAGATGTTTTTCTATTATATATTTGAAACATTTGGTCTGCAAAACATGAATTCAAGTGGAAAGACTTCTACTGACTCTCTTAATTGTAAGTTAATTGTCATTCAATACGTGATGGAAATTTATATATTTATTGATGTCTTTAACTTATGCGTTCACTTCTCATTTCTGCATTTTCATCATTGTTTTTGTTATTCCTAGATCGGTTAAAGACTGCCTTATCGAAAATAACACAAGATTGTGAAGAGTGGATAAAAACTTCATTGAGATCCTTCTCATCTCCAACTGGACATGCAGATTTGACTCCCACTGCTCCTCAAAATACAAATTTTGGTTCTCCAGCGAGCACCTCCTTTGGTCTAAAGGTATGAAGTAATTTCTTTTGAATAAGGTATTTACTGATTTTTAGGATGACCATAATATGGTTTTTCCCAAGTTCTTTTTCTTCTAGATTTGGTGGGGAAAATCGCCCATAGCAGATTTCTTGTTCTCTCATCAGCCACTTCATAGTTTTGTATTTGTATTTCTCATTGTCTGTTAATGTGGAATTATTCATAAATATGCCCCGCATCAGCTCATCAAAGAGAATCTCTATGTTAAATGCTTTTTTGTTTCTTGATTTCTTCAAAGTAATGTGATTTATGTGGATTTTGTTTTTAAAACGGGAATGAAGTGTTTGGTCATTTATGTGCCCATAATTATCTTGACACTATCTTGCAGGAAAGATGTGCAGGTGCTGATACTATAGCCCTTGTAGCTCGGATATTGCATAGATCTAGAACTAATCTCCAAGCATTGCTACTGAAGAGTAATACATCTGTAGTTGAAGATTTCTTTGTGCAGCTGGTGTGTTTCTCATTTATTTATTTCTTATCAAGTGGGTTAAGAAAATGAAAAAAAATCAACCTTGTGTGACTTATGGTTTAGTGCAAACTCTGAACAAAAACAGAATAGTTATTTATAACAGTATTGGACCATTGCAAATCCATATTTTTCAGAAACTAAAAAATACTAGTAACAAGAAACAGTTTGCCCTCTCTTCTTTCACAAAGGATATCCTGATTTCTGCTTTGAGTTATTTGAATGTATTAAGTATATTATTAAATAAATGGTTGAAGTAGTATGTGGTCCATATTTTAGTTCCATAATTCTTGGAAATGCAAATTATCAAAGCTTTGTAGATATAGATAAGTATAGGGGTAATTTTACTGAGTTTTCCAAGTTTTTAAGGTATGTCAGAGTTAATTTAATAAATTTCCATTTTGTTGCTTTATCAATTTTATATGTTGAACTTTTTTCAATACAAAGAACTCATCATAGTATGTTCAAGCTGTTGGTTTATATTTCTTGAAGACTTTTCACACTATCCCGTGCTAGATTAATATGTCGGCACTATCAAGTTACTCTTAACTTATGATTTGTGGTTCAAGTAATTTCTTTAATCAGTATAAAATGACAAAAACTTACAGCAATGGGGCTTGACTCATGACGAAAGCTGGTCTTTTGTCGTCTAACAGATTAAACAAAATTCAAAGCATCAGTTACTCCCAATAATTATTGGAGCTTTCAGGAGGGTAGCTCTTCCCTGTCAAAGGCCCTGCTAATGCTTTCCTCATTAAAGCTAAAAAATAGATGGACCAAATTATCAGTTCTACTATCTGTACAAGTATTTATATCTTTCAAGTCCTCGCTCTTGTCAATCAACCCTACTTATGGCCCATGTAATAACCTACATGGCATAAGCTAAGCTGATCTTGCACAAGTAAAAGCTGCATGTTTAAGCTGCTTCCTTCTTTAGGACACACACGTATATATTATTTTTGTCTGCTCTATGTGGAACATGTTTTTAATATTTTAATTTATAAAATTCATTATTGTTTTTAATTTAGTATGCTTCTGCCTTATCAAGTGAATCCCATTAAGTTTACTTTTTCTGATAATATGATATTAAGTTTACTTTCTTGGTTACTGCCAGGTGGATGCAGTGCCAGATCTTATAGAGCACATACATAAGACAACTGCAAGAATACTGCTCCACATTAATGGGTAAGATCATAAAATGTTACTTGCCTTTTTCTTTTAGGAGCGAAAAATAAACAGGAGTGCACGTCAACAAAAAAGTACAAAAGCCATTTTAAGGTGTTTTTTTGAAGAATTATAAAAGAAAATAAACTTGAATTTTATGAAAACAAAAACAAAAACAAAAACCATGATTTGAAGTCTCTTTGAAATCATTATGAATGAGTGTTACTGTTTATGACGCTTGTGCACTTTTATCTATGATTTTGCATTTGCTTTATGTAAAAATTTGAGGAAATAAATTCAACCAAAAGCAAGACATAAGACGGATAGTTGTTTGTTTCTTATGATTTTGGTGGTTGATGTTATTGCATGCATGTATGTGTCTATACTCTATAGACTTGTGAATGCTAGGACTGATTTTTTCCTCCACTCAACCTTGTAGTTACCCAACTTGCTGCAATAGTTTTTTTTTTCATGAACAAAATCCGTCTTTTGATTTAATTAAACCAAGGAAGAAAAAATAATCTGAAGTAGAAAAGGAAAAAGAAGTGATGAAACAGTTGAAAATTCCAAAATGCTGAGTTGTGGGAAATGGGAAGGAGAGTAAACAAAAATGTCATGACATGGTATTAAATTTTCAAGGTAGGCTCAATACAATTGGCCATCCATTCTTGTTAAATTTGATGATCGGAGTTTATCTATCAATCCATCAAAACCAGTTATTAGTGACTATAATTTGCAGTGTCTGGCTGACTTGGGATAAGGTGATAGAATTTAGTTTCCCTTGCCAAGCCAATTAAAGTTATAGCATGTGGCAAGTTGTTGACTTTTACACACACACAAACATATAGGGTTAGGATCCACTTACACTATGTAAAACCTACAAAGTTTTACACTAATATAGGATCATTGGATGAGTGTAAATTAATGGCTGAGATTAAACTCTTCTCCTTTTTTCCTTAAAAATTTCCACGTTTCCAACTTTTAATCTCAACCATTAATCTACACTCATCCAATGGTCCAAAATTATTGACCATTAGATCAAGATTAATTTATGGTTGAGATTTAAACATGTCTTTCTTTTATCTTTTTCTATTTTTCGTTCTTGGTAAAACATAAAAAATCCTTTTCTTTTTGGCACAAAAACTTTCCTTAATGCTTTTCATTACTGCAAATTGGACTCATACGATAAGAGAAAAGCATAAAACCAATTCAATGGGTAAAATACAATTTCTAGTCATCTTAGCAACCAATTAACAGACTGATTAGTCTCCTTGAAAAATGATTGCATTTGTAAAATTCTTCTCGAGTTTTATGTTCTTATGATATTGGAAGTAGTGAATATTGGCAGTTATTGGCATTCTTCGAATTGATCAGTTATAATTCCTCCAATAATTAATTTGAGGTCTCCTGCAATCCTCAAACTTGAGTGGGATTTGTGTGATTTTTTTTTATAATTACCAAAATAGCTGTTACTTTGATCTAATTTTTCCTTACCATTGCTATGGACTTATGCTTTTTAACTATTGCAGCATTAGTTTAAATATTCTTTCCACCAATCTTTGTTCCCTCAATGTATTATAAACTATTCTCATAAAAATCTTAAATTTTGGCAGGTACGTTGATCGAATTGC
Source organism: Hibiscus trionum (assembly GCA_030270665.1). Taxonomy (NCBI): domain Eukaryota; kingdom Viridiplantae; phylum Streptophyta; class Magnoliopsida; order Malvales; family Malvaceae; genus Hibiscus; species Hibiscus trionum. Next base: position 28,606,768 of record BSYR01000024.1, on the reverse strand, counting down.
TAATGCGAAATGGGAATTGAAAGAGCTTGGCATGGAGCACAATGGGTTTGTTCTCTTGCTATTTTCCTCTTTCTTACAATGGGTCGTAGATCTTGTTATTTATCTTTGCTTAAATAGACCCATGATCTCTATTTGACAAGTTCTTCAATGTGATTCGTTTAATGAATAGGTATGTAGATTTGTTGTTGGGAGAATTTAAGCACTACAAAACAAGGCTTGCTCACGGGGGAATTCAGAAAGAGGTAAGATTTAGCTAGATATCAGAATTAATCAACTGTGATACCGTTTGCCAATTGCTTTTCATTGATGCTGGATGAATTTAGGGACGGCAGTGGAGTGGGGCAGGGCGAATGTTGCCAAATCCTCCACCGCTCCGTAGTTGGCACATCCTGCTTAACCATCTGCCCGCTCCGCTATTGTTGTGTAATATAGAAAATCACCACCACCTCTGATGTTGGATAAATCCATCCCTGCTGTCATTCTGCATCTCTATTTGATTTTGCTAGTTATTTCTAATTTTCTTAATTTTTATAAAGGCAAGTCAATAAACAAGCTCAATTTTTAAGCATAAAAAATAAAATATTTCTGCAATTGTTTAAACATAAAATAAAAACTATAAAAGAATTTAGGGTTTTTTGTATAGAGCATTTAATACTTGTATATGTATCAAGATGAAACAGTAATTTCATATAGCAAGCATGGTGAAGCTGGGCAAGCAATTACCATAGCCACTCCATGCCCACTTTTTAAATAAAAAGTCCATCCCGTCCCTCACCACATCTACTTTTCAAAAAAAGAAAGTCCATTTCATTCGAAGCTGACTGATTTGGAATCCATCCGGAAGTCCTGATTTTGCCATCCCTAGGTACCATTAAAAATGTGAAATGATTTATTCTTTGGTTTCCAATGACTTAGGTACAAGACCTCCTCTTGGACTATGGACTCGAAATTGTTGCAGAAACTCTTATTGAAGGTCTATCCCGAGTGAAGCGATGCACTGATGAAGGACGAGCTCTCATGTCATTAGACCTTCAGGTGTTGATTTAAATTCCGACTAGAAAATTCAACATGTTTATTGTGATCACCTTGCATGTCTATTTGTTTTGGTAACTAGCCTCTTTTACTTTTTCCATTCAGGTTTTAATCAATGGCCTACAACACTTTGTCTCCTTAAACGTGAAGCCGAAGTTACAGATTGTTGAAACTTTCATCAAGGTAACGCCATGGTTAACATGGCCGATTCAGAAATTGGTGCAAAAATTGATATGTATATGGAGGATTAAGTTCAGTCATTCTCTTAACAGGCTTATTATCTCCCAGAAACTGAATACGTACACTGGGCACGAGCTCACCCCGTAAGAAATGTTTTAACTACACCAAAATAGCAATTGCTTTTATTATTCTTTTTCATTTTTTCGTCATAGAAACCTGAAAACAATAACTTTGGCGGTGCAGGAATTCAGCAAGAATCAGATTGTGGGGTTGATAAACCTTGTTGCTTCAATGAAGGGTTGGAAAAGAAAAACCAGGTTGGAAGTTCTGGAAAAGATTGAATGAGCCGGTATGTAGTCAACCTTGAAATTAAAATGTAAAGTTTCATACTGATAAAATAATATCTTATTTTTTGGGGGGGTTATTTGTAACAAAATTATGTATATCCAATGGTTTTCCTTGATTCCATTTTCATTACATTGAGTGCAATTAAGGTTGTATATTTTCAACTGTCTCTGTTTGTAATAATACCTATGTTTCCCTTAATGCAATCTTGAAATAACACATGATGCCAAGACTTTTTCCCCCTTGAATGAGTTGAAAACTCATTGGTTTGAAGTGCTGCCATGTCATTGGTTTGAATGAGTTGAAAACATGTCAAAATGCTGATAACTTCTTTTTGTTTTTTGTCAGAAAATGCTGACGACTTTCTTTTTAATTTGGTAGGGACATTGGAGAAGATGGAGAATATATTTGGTTAAGATGATAAAGTATATATTATTATACGCTAAGTGAAGAAAATAAAGTAGAATTTCAAATGTCATGGTTAGTTTTATAAGCATATATGTCATTGTATCATGTACACATTTGTTATCGCCTTCGCCTCTCTCCTCAGAACAAGTGAAAAATGAAACAAAAGTAAAAAACAGAAGACAACAAAAATGTTAAACAAAGAAAAGAGAAGGAAACTGCTTATTTGTGAGTACCCTTTGCCCCTATACTCCCTTCTCCATATTTTTGGAACAATTTTTTTTACAGTAACCGATGGTGAAAAATAATTTTTTTATAGATACAGTACCAAAAATTATAAATCTTCTGACCCTTTTCGGTGCTCTTACTTATGCCCCAACACTAAAAAATACAACAAAATTAAATTTAAAGCTCTAACCCTAAATTCTAAATCTTAAACCCTACACCCTATATCCTAAAAATACACCCTACCCTAAATTCCCTAAACTCTAATCATAACCCTTAACCTAAAACCCTAAATCTAATCTTGAGTGTGGGGACATAAATAGGGACACCGAAAAGGCTAGAGGATTTTCATCCGTATAAGATATATAGAAACTGAGTGAGATTTTTATTTAGGTTATAAATTATAACGTGACAGGGAATTGTGTACATGTCTTTGTCAAGGGTGGAATTATTTATTTTCCAAGTCCGAAACGGTATCCTATGCCCGTTGTTGTACTGTACATGCAGACAAGCACAAGAGAGACGCACTAATACGACAGATACTCGTTCAATCCTAAGCTTACTTTCCCATCACAATCCCCTCAAAACAATTATAGTAATTTGCAAACATTAAAATGGGTCTACATGTTAACTTTCAAATTTATATTTATATTTACTTTCAACATTGTTGCTCTTTTAAAAAATAGACTTTTTTTGTCATTAAAATACACGAGATATTGATATTAAAATTAATATTTAAAATCTTCTTGATCGATGATAATTATTCTTACATGGGCTGGAGTGACATGGAAATTGGAAAGTGTCATAATAAATGCCAATTTATAACCATTGGTTTTGGGGAATTGAGCTATGAGTATATAATGTTGCATGGTAACAAGTTCCCCATTTCTTTGAACATTCATTACAATAAGATCACAGCCTTGTCGTGATTAGAAAGAAGCTTCAATGCTTAATTCCAAATGTAGAAATAACGTGGAAGATAGGGTATTATACAAAGCGTGAAAATGTAAAATACAAACAAATGAAGGTGCCAAATTTGAGTAGACATCACACTTCACCTAACATTTATACACGTATACACATACACATTCATATATGTGCGTATGGTGTTTCAAAAGTAAAGAAAGAAACAAGGAGCCGATATTTTTAAAAAAAAAATATTTGGACCCAAAAACCTATCTCCACCTCCATGTCCAAGGATCACCGTGAAAATATTCTTCAACAACCTCTGCAAAAACACCACCAACAGCAACGACATGAAGAAGGAAGGCTTGAAAAGGGTGGAGAAGAAGAAGAAGAAGAAGAAGAAAGAGGTTTGGAAGGCGTTGAAGAAGAAGCAAAGGAAACAGAAGAGTGCAGAACGCCAACGTCGAGTGATCAAAAAATACCGAGCATTCAAAGCTGCCCGCCGACGCCGAAGAAGAAAGTTCTCGCAAAGTTTGTCCTGAAGAGGAAGCTATCAGAGTTGCACTTCTTCGAAACCACGAGAAGGGAAGAGGTGGAGTCGTTTTTCCGATCCAACTCGGAGCCATTTACTTACGGTGGCTCTCGCGACTTCAAGAGGAGAAGATGCAGGAGCAGGAGTGCTTCATGATAATTACCAACATTTGAATATGAAGATCAAAGGTATGATTCAATTATGTAAGGGTAAAACAAGGTTGTCAATTATCAAAGCTAAGCTTCAAATATGGGAGAGGAATTCCTAATGATGTCCACTTAATTTGATATTTTCAATTTTAGTGAACTTATTTCTTAGCCTTTAATATAAATTTATACACTAATAATTATATTAACAATAAACTATTTTTTAACATCTCTTTTTTCAAGATTTACTATGCTTAAATAATATCTTAATTATGAGAAACGTTATATATGTATTTATAATTATTAAAAGAGAAAATATTTTATGTATTGATGGTGAATTTTTTTTACGAATGAGTTTAGTTTAAGGTATAAGGTTCTAACATTTAGAATTTAGAGTTTATTAAAATTAAGATTTTAGAGTTTAGAGATAAAGATCTATGACTCTGGGTTTTAAATTTTTAGTTTTTAAATTAAAATTAAGCATGCTTGTGGATTATTTTCTTCCTTTACCGTCCATAGAATATTCTTCAATTTAAAAATAAAAGTATTTTTAATGCGTATACATAGCAAATCTCTTCTACATAGAGATAGAACTAAGATCAAACATTGAAAATAATTAATTACTTTATATCAAAAATAACAATAGTATAGTAAGTATTTAAATCTAAAAATTAAAAGAAACAATTTATTTGCTTCTACAATGTTCTTGTCGAGTCTACGGCTTTGTTTTTAGTTGTGGTGGGCAAATCAAAGTTTGAGGCAAACTAAAGTTTTGCAAAAGCTAGAAAAAATAACTTTTGGCAAACTAAGGTTTGAGAAATTAAAATAGTGGGCAAACCAAAGTTTTGACACTCAAAAGTAGGGATGGGCACGGGTCGGGTCAGGTTTTTGGCCCACCTACACCCGACCCGAAAATAAACACCCTAAACCCGCACCCGACAATATTCTTTAAAAAATCCGACTGACCCGACCCGAAAATAAATATACTAAATCCGACCTCGACCCGAACTATATAAAATAAATTAATTTTAGGGACCTAATTGTAAAAAAATAGTTTTAAGGGACTTAATTGTAAAAAGTCATAATTTAAAGGACTAAATTATAAATAAAAATTCAATTTTAAGGACTTAATTATAATATATATATAGGTGTATTATTATAAAAATCCCTAAAAAATTTAGGGGAAAATTACACTATTAGTCCCGGGTCGGATCAGATATTTTTCACCCCAAACCCGAACCCGACCCGAGTATACCTTTAGAAAAAACCGATCCGGTCGGGCCGGGTCGGATCGGGGTAAAATGCTCATCCCTACTAAAAAAAATAAAGTGTTTTTAGTTACTTTTGTTTTGAAAAAGTGTGTTTGAGTTGATAAAAGAAAAAAAAAACAACGCCCAAGTACAAGGCCCTTGTGTAGCTTAGATGGAGCAAAAGGTGATGTAATTTTCAACAACTTAAGGGCTTAAGGCCACTCACATAATCAACTAGCAAATATAGGTTAGCTAACTATATCAATTCTTTCTATATATTATAATAAGTGGAATTCATTTTTTATGAATTGACGGTGCATTTTTTTTTTTGACAATAAAAGCCGGCCGGTTATCTTATTAAAGGGGAAAAAGCCGAAAAATACATAAATACTGGGCCCCATCTGCCTTGGTAAGCGGAAGAGCCATAATTGAACGGTAAGAAAACGTAAAAAACACTCAAAGCCAAAGACAAAAACAAAACTAAAGAGTAAATACGTGTCTGTTTCCCCAAAAAAAGAAAGAAAAAAAACTCCGATCCAGCAAAAAAACCATTGCCTCCGCCGTTGAAGAGAGCTCCAAGATGGAAAAATATGGGAATCGAGGCAAGGCGTCGAAGGGGCTGATATATTACCGCAAGACATGCAGCCTCCTTCAATTTCAGGAACGAACCTCCGTCGTAACAGCTATGGAGGGTCCCAACTCCGTCGATCATCAGCGGCTATAGCTTCGATCTCCGCCGGGGTTTCCTCTATCCACACCAGATCCGTGTCCAGAGAGCGTCGGAGAGTAGTTAGTACATGTGCCGCCTTGTTTGCCGATCTGTGTCTGAAGAGGAAAGTGCAACCCTGGAAAACCCTCGATTGCCCCTTTGCTTCTGAGATTAAAGCCCCAATGTCCGATGGATCTTCCAAGGGTGATCTGAGTTTGTTGATGATGGCCCGCGAGTCCCCTTCGATAGCCACGTGACTGAAACCCAGATCCGCCGCTAGTCTTAGACCACATACCACCGCGTGAGCTTCTGCCGCAAAAGTGGATGGAATATGGTAAACCATCGAACTACTTGCGCCTAGTATTTGACCTTGCGTATTTCTGATAATAATACCAACTAATGCTGCTTTTTCTTGTTGCCGGAAACCCGCATCAACGTTCACTTTGACGTATGGATCTTCTGGCGGCGACCATTCAACTCGAGCTTGAGGGTTTGTTACCATGGTCCGCTCGGAGACAAGGCGTAACTCCAGCACATAGCTCTTAATGGAGGTAATAACATCCATTGGGTTTTTCTGCTCCCCTTCGAAAATAAATTTATTCCGAGTTGTCCAGAGCGCCCATATCGTTAGAATAATTTCTGTGTATCTACTTGTATTTGTGTTGTTCAATACGTTAGATAACCATTCTGAGAAATTACTTTGGCTATCAATGCTTGGACTGATAAAACCTAACCCCGCCCAAACTTGTTCTGCAAACGGGCAGTTTCTCAGAACATGTTCCACATTCTCTGGGTTTTGTAGACATCGAAAACATGTAGGATCTGTAGTCACACGCCTAACACATAGATTGAGCTTTGTAGGCACAAGATTTTTAAGGAATTTTCAGCATTGAATCTTCATTTTAGATGGACATTCCACATTCCAAAGTTTCTGAAATAATGCTTTCATCGTGGTATCCGTATTAGAAGGTGGAAGAAGCATACGGTACCCACTTCTGACTGAATAGATACCCGAGTGTTCCCCACTCCAGACCACCCTATCTGCTTGAGAGAACCTCGAAATAGGGATACATAAAATCTCTTCTGCCTCTGAAGAGATGAAACTAGCTCTAATAAGATCCACTTTCCAGGTCATACTATCTCCCTCAATTAAATCCGAAGCCCAAATAAGATTAGGAACCGGTGGAGATTGAATCCTTCTCGGGCTTGACCCCGGTAGCCAAAAATCATTCCATATAGAAATGGATCCCCCACTCCCCACCTTATACCGAAGGCCTTTTTTCAATAAGCCCCTTGCACTCCAAATACTTTTCCAAGTTAGAGATGGAGTCGAGCCCAAACTGGCATGAAGGAAATCCGAGGTTGGGAAATACTTTGCCCGAAGCAATCTGGCCACCAGCGAAGAAGGATTACTCACGAGCCTCCACCCTTGCTTAGCTAGCAAGACAATATTGAATTTCGCCATATCTCTGAAACCCAGCCCCCCATTCTCTTTTAGATGACACAAATCTGACCAGAGGCACCAATGAATTCCCCGTTGGTCCTTGTTATGTTGCCACCAAAATCTTGCCATAATAGCTTCCAACTCCCTACAGAATGTCTTTGGCAGTAGAAAACAGCTCATAGTGTAAGTCGGAATGGATTGAAGAATGGCCTTTATGTACACCTCCTTTCCTCCTTGCGATAGACTTCTAGGACTCCAAGCAATTATACTTGCAACAACACGATCTCGTATGGCCATAAACGCTTTCTTACGATTTCTTCCCACCACCATAGGGAGACCTAGATACTTCTCTGGACAAATGAGATTAGAAACACGAAGGATTCGAATATTAAAAAGTATATTAACTTAGAGTCTAATAATGTCACCATTATACGAATATTTTCCATATAAAGCACACCATACCAAGAAAATATATAAATTTAGTCGTACTATATGTTATCTATATAAAATGTCTTTACCTATTTATTAACGGTAGGAAATAGCTATGGGTTAGCACAAAGCCTAACGAGGACAAACGGTTTTGCCATCTTTTATGCCCAGTTTCTGTCAAGATTATTGGGCATGGTTTCCCCACATTATCAAAAATGTTGTTTTTCTACATTTTGTTGCCAAAAGTTTCACAATTATAAAGTAATAATACATCACATGTGTAGCATTTTATGTTCTTTTAGGACAAATTAATAACATGGCATTGTTTTAAACCCAAAAGAGTTTAGTTTCATTCTTTGTTTTTGTAAGCAAATTGAGAGCAGAGCATGTGGTGAGTGTCCCATAATAATTTATATGATTAATTGTGGTAAACCCAGATTTTATTTTCACCCGTTCTTGCCATAAGCTAAGATATTTTGCCCTAAATTGCAAAGGAACGGTGAAAAAAATGAGAAAAAATGAAGGACAAGAGTGGAGCTGCCTGCCACTCAAACCCTGGCTCGGTCTTTGGGTTAGATTTTCTGGGGCCTATGTTGTAGTTTGGAAAGATATTGAATACGTAGGGATGGATTGAAGATTGGGTGGACAGGGGCGGCCGTCCGCTTAAAATTTTAAATTAGTAATTAAAGATTTAATATTTTATTCGATTAGATCAACAAATAGTTGATTGTTGTGAATAAAATAACAAAAAACAAGAATGAAAGAACAAAGAGATAAGAGAAAGAGAGAGATTTGTATTATTCTCAAATATATATTTGTTACAATGTTTTCATCAAATCATCTATTTATAAGCATAAGAAGTACATATTACATTGAACTCTAATTAAATGAGATAATATTTCCAATGATAAAATAAATCAAACTCTTTAGATAAAATTATGATCATGATAAATATTAACATAGATATATATTCATAACATTGATATATATTTTTTTCCAAGTATTTTTTACTATTGGACCTCGGAAATTCATTTTATTGCTGTTGCATCACATTCAGCCTGGGTGAATTCGACCATCCACCTTATTCCCGTTATCTATAATTTCTTGTATACTATAATTTATTTAATATCTAAGCTTCCCTTTCACTCGGAAAAAAAATCTATAGTAAAAACAAAAGCAGAGCACAGAAAACTAATGATCTCAATTTTCTCAACTTTCAAATGAAACCCCACAACCGGAAACTCTTCCTCTACTATGACTCTCCTTACTCCGCCACCACCACCTCGTTTCCACCACTTCACCTCCCCAGCACCACCAACGCCACCTCATCTCCGCCGTCATCATCCAAAAGCCCACCTCAGTACTACAGCCCTCCTTTCGACTCCTCCACGGCTCTCACCGTAGTCGTTCTCCTCATAGCTATCTCCCTCATGGGCTTCTTCTCTATTTATATTCGTCGTTTCTCTGAAGATCCAACGGCTCATCTCTCTCGTAGAACACGTTACCGTGGTGGTGGCGGCGGCCCACTTAACTCATTTCCGTTCCCTTCTGGTCTCCGTCGCGCCTCGGGTCCACACAAAGGACTTGACCCAACAACCATTCGATCGTTGCCGGTATATTCTTACCGTGGGAATGCCAAGTACCAGATAGATTGCCCCATTTGTCTGAGCGAGTTTGAAGAGAATCAGTGCCTTAAAACGATACCGCATTGCAAACATGTTTTCCACGTCCAATGCATTGACACGTGGCTCTCTTCTCACGTTTCCTGTCCCGTCTGTAGAGGGACCAGGTTGTTCGAGAGCATGAACGGCGGTGGTGGCGGTAGCAGTGAATTGCGTTTGCGTGTAATGCAGGAGAGGATGGGTCAGTCGTCCACGGTGGAGATCGGTGACACGTGTACGGTGGTGGGGACGAGGACAGGGATGAGGAGAGCGAGTAGCTGTTCAAGTGTAGGGCAACGACCCATGTTGCAACGAACATTGAGCTTTTGATGCTTACAAGTTACAAGTTCCGATGTGACTGACAAGCAACAGGTGTTAATAAAATTAGTACATAATTAGTACATAATTCGAGGTAAATCCAGGGGTTTCGAGATTGCTATATCTATTACTCCGTATTTATCAGTAATCTGTTGTTAAGTTCCTTTCTTTAGCCACACAATAAACTATACAGTGGACAAATCTTTAGCATTTAGAGAATCTTGCTAAGTATTAAAAGAAAGCAAAATCTTTGTGCTTATCCACTTCTCCTATTCTTAATTTGTTGTTAAGTTCCTTTAATGTCTTTTTTTTCTTTCAAATATGAATCTTTACTTTTTTTTTATCCCATGTAAATAACACTGAGTAGTTACATAAAAGTTAATTAGATTAATAACATAAAAAAGTCAGTTAATTGATTTTTAGTGAATGGAATCATAAATGACATGATAAATCGGACCTAAAAAATAATTTATCATTAGTTAGATTTTTGCTCCTCTAAAACATAATTAGACATTGATTTCGTGTTATTATATATACTCTAATACTGAAAAATTAAATTTTACACTTTAAATTTTAAAAATTAAATCTTATGCTCTAAATTATGAACTCCAATTCTAAACTTAAACCACAATCTCAATTTTTAACGTTGGGTATAAGTTTAGTGCAACACGTCAAAATTTGAGTAAAATCAGACCAAAGTTTGAGTGGTAGTTTGGACTTCGTACAATAATTAATCCTTGACGTTCCCTCCCTCCAATAGGATTTCTAATCGCATGAATCTAAAATTGAAAACTATGACCACATCAAAGAAAATTAAAAGATTGTCGATAAAAAGCATAATTATTTAAAGACAATTTTAACCCCCCCCCCCCCCCCCCCTTTTTTTACAACGGAACTAATCTTTATCCAAAAAGCCTGCGGTACTCATCAAATTTGTGTAAACGAATATATTAAGTATTAACCAAACACAAATATTATATACAAATAAATACTTTAGACTAAACCCTCCAAAATAAGTGAAACACAGTCCAACAATCATTGCATCAATTATAATTAATGATTTTACACTCGAATTAGTAATATAGTATGATGAATTTTGTGTTTCAACCATACACTCAGATTTATGTACTCATCAAATCACGGCTGGGGAAGGGGCCCAAGAAAGGAGAGAAAAAGGAAGATAAGATACCTGGAGTGATCGGAGTAAAAAAAAAAGATGGAAAAAAAAAGTGAAAATTTTCTATGGGATTTCGATTTTTACTTTTGGTTCTTTTCATTAAATATATAAATACTTTGATTTTAAAGGATTGAGTAAGCACGGATGACCTCGACTACCGGTGCCCGACACATTGGACATTTTCCTTCACCATGGACAAGCTCATTAGCACAATTGGAGCATGTGCACATGTGCCCACATCTGTAACAATGTGATACAGGAATGAGGAAAACATAAAAAAATATGAAGGCCTAACTTGAGGGTCAATTTTGAAGATTTACCTGTACAGTAATGAATCAATATTGCCTTCGCAACATATACAACAAATTCCTTTCCTGACATTGTCCCAGTTAGACACATCCTTCGGCAAGTTGTCGTCTATCATCCCTGTAACAGAACATCGCGATGATTAGCAAACGAGACTATGAAACAAATCCAGCAAGAGAAAATTGCAGCTTTCGTTACAGAAAAAGAAAACTACATTTTGTTACTAAGAAAAATCTGCAGTTCAATTTCTTAAATGATAGACGGGAATAAAACAAGTGGAATCTCTTTAGGATTATGCACTTTCCCGCAGTAACCCGGAACAAAATACATTCAGGTGAGCTGATACGGAAGGAAAAGAAAAACCTTGTGAACCAGCAGATCGGTTAAGGGCAGCAGAAACTTCTTGTCTTATTGACCGCTGTAACTCAAGTTGCATATCCATGCAGGTCTCCAGCATCCTCTGCATATCATTCATCCTTTGCTGCAGCCTAGCCATGTCGATCCTCAAATCATTAACGATTTCCCACTCCTGCACCAAATTAGCAGCACAATTAAAATGAAGACTACTGAAACAGATTTAAGCACTTAAATCATCCCCGCTGGCATGGAGAAACTTGCAAATAACAGTTCTATATTAAATACTTTAATAGACAAATGAATATTCTTTCAGAAAAATAATGGATTCTGGTCAGAAGTATCTAAAACAGCAAGATAATAGATTAATCAACTTTTGAAAAGATAATCTAGAACAGAATAAAATTGCAAATAAGAAGAAATGACATACGATGCCAAAGCGTTGGTGCACATCATGTGGTGCCCAATTATAATGGTGGGAACCCTGGTCCCAGAGTGGTTGCATAGGTGGCATCCTGGGTGAAGGAAGGGCAAGTGGAGTCGTCTCAGCATCCCCATGGCTATCATTCTGATCCCCACTTTGCTGTTCCATATCTTGCTCAAGAGACGCAGGAGTAGGAGATGCTCCATTTAGCTCCCAGTCAACAGAAGAATTGTTTTGCCTTTCCACGTATGATTGTATCAACTGATCAAGACTCTCACGGAAGCCACTACGAAGAAGAGTAGACACACTTCTCCTACATTATTAAAAGTAACATGGGTTAGAAAAATCTAATCACAAAACCCCAACAGTTAATAAAATTCATACCTGCTCAACAGTTCCCTCAGTTCCATACTGTGTACATTATCATCATCAGGAAAATTCAATGCATCTGTTCTTCCGATGGTAACAGCTCCTAGATTGTAAGATCCCTCCAACCAATCCCGTGTAGTTTCGTGCAAGCCTCCATCCTCATGGTGCATGTCAGAGGCTTCTTCATTACCATCCATGAATTCATTATACTCAACGCTAGCTTCCAGCCAGTCAGCTTCCACAGTTTCCTGATCCTCCTCCTCCTCCTGCCATCGTTCAACTTCAGAAGCAGATTCAGGCCCATCAATCCATGCTACTGGATTCCTTTGCAAATTTTCTAAGTCATTCATTAACCCATATGTCCCACTTCCTCCACCATCTTGGGAAGAATGTTCATAAGAAGTTGCACCAGCTTCTTGTAGATTAATATGTTCTCCAGCTTCATTCGGCAAAGTGTCAAGGCAAGACTCATTAGCAAGATTTTCTTGCCAGTCCCCATCCAAGATTTCTCCACTAGCATCTCTGTTCTCATTGGACTCATCACTGGAAGACCACTGCCAGTCTCTAGCAACACTCTCAGAAACCTGTTCTCGCCACTCTTCTACACGAGCAGAGGTTTCCCGCCAATTTACATCTTCAACAACATCATCCTCTAAATCAGTTCTACCATCCAACAACCTTTGGTTATTAGTTTGCTCGTTCTCATGTTCAGGATTTTCATTTAGTCCATCTGTGATTTCCGGTGAGCTATTTAGTCGGTTTTGCTCATTTCTATTAGCATTAGAATCAGCATTAGATGATGTATCAGATCGATTACTGCTCACAGGACCAGAACCAGAGTTATCCAGTCTGGAGAAAAAACCTTCCCTGAAACAAAGGCAAAGGTTGCAAAATATTACAATTGAATGGTAAAAAAGGTATCACATAAATATAATGGATAAAAGTTCTCAAAGCAAGTATAGTCAAGCTATTTCAGAAAGGTCCTAAGGTTATCAACCTTCTTATCACATTGCTCAATACATCACCAATAGTATCACTAACATCCAAAACTTCAATGTTACCAAGAAGTTCTTCATTGCAAGAATCTTGATGAATTATTTGAATTAGACGGGAGGGATATTATTTTAAGCTTTAAATACAGCTCCCAATCCAAATTTGAGATCTAAATCCCTAGTTTCAAATTCATTCTTCAATGCAGCTTTGATTTTACAGAAGAATGAGGTGAATAAGCATCGGAGAACACAATTTACTAAACAGTAAAAAAAATTGATTGCTTGAAGTTCTGCTAAAATAAAGTCTATGAAAGATGTTTACAGAATCAAAAAGAGTGGAATTGTCTCAGAATACAGCATCAGATGAATTTAGTTGAATAAAAAGCTCTTCTTTTTATAAGAATAAAGTACCTTAGACCAGATACAGTCTGCTTTTGTCTCAATAAGCCTAATTCGCTGGCTGCAATAGAGGTAGATCTGTTACCTTCTCCTATTCTGCCATTTCTCAGGAATCTACCCCTCAGCAATGACTGCATAAAAAACAGGCAAATGGACATAAATGAATGCCAGTAAAAGCAATCCAAAATCAAGAAGGTTTGCCACTCAAAAGGATAAAAATCAGCATTAGGACGTATTAAGTCACATAATTCAAAGCTACCAACGCAAGCTAAGCACAACAGTTGCCATCAAAGTTCAAACAACAATGACATTTATAGAATATCCATAAACATTGTTGGGATTTAAACAATTAATGTAATAGGTAGCCTAATTGCTTTTGAGTTATAAACTATTATCTGCAGAGCATTTAATTTCCATAACAAGCTGCAAGCTACCAATGGTAAGCACCAATCAAATAGGAAGACTTAAAAAAGGCAAATTGTTGAAACAGATATGCTAGCATTCCCTACTTGACATATGATCTTAATTTTGCTCTTAGTTCAAAATTAGTATAATTTCTAGCATTTAATATCTACACTGGTTAGCACGATACCAGGACTTCCTCTTTTTGTATGAATGTCGTAGTAGCAATAAAGTAATTTCAAGAGTTTTAACAGGGAAGAAAATATCTACATGGGAAAATGAACCTCAGTGCATGTACAGTATACTTTTGTGCTAGAGTACAGTCCCTATAACAGCATGTGAACAAGTAAAGACAATAGTCTCCTAAAAATGGCTAGAATTTATATGAATCTACCTGAATGCGGTTGCGATGTGCAAAATTTGATACAGCCCGATGCTCCAACAACCCCTGGAGCTCAGTTTGCCTTTCTCTCTCAGCCTTTTTAAGCATATCAAGCAGGGCCTGTCGGCCACATAATTTACGAATTCCCCTACGCACATGCCCAATCCGGCTTTCATTCTGGTTAACCACCAATCCATCAAGAACTCGTCCAATTTGACCACCAACATCAGTGGCTTGCTCTTCTCTACTATCGACACAAGCACCTCTCTGCTGACTGTTCATTTGCACCGACTCCCTTATAATTCTGACCCTCTCTTGCTCAGTTTCTCCAAGCCACTGCCACTGTGCTCTTGAACTGTTGTTTCTACAGGAAACATTAGATGTATGATCCCTGCTACCACTGTTCATCCACTCCCGAAAAATTTCCCTCACTCTTTCCCTTTCAACTTCCCCCAAATCAGACGAATGTTCACAATTAAGATTATTTGAATTCCCATTCTGCAACCCAAATTGATCTGGCAACCATTGTCCAAACTCATTCTCACTCACACTCGCATCATCTGAAACACCACTATGTTCACTATTTCGGCTATCAGAAAGATCAGTCACTGAGAGGTCATCACTCCTTGGTTGGAGCATTGTTTCACTAGCCCTCTCTTGAGCATGACTCACCACATGCTCATCTTCAAGCTCCCGCCACATCTGCAGGAGTGAGGATGCCCGGGTGCTACCATTTCCCCAACTTCTTGATGTTTGAGACTGAGACTCCCTTAGGAAGGAATTTCCAAGCACAGAAATATTGTGTAGACCAGCAATAGCCATATTACTCCTAAACCTATATTATCAAACCCTTTCAACCCATCCGCTTCAAATGCCTGAAAAAATACGTTTGTGTAGGATAAAATGCTATGTAGCAGACAATCCCCTTTCAAAATGTCAGTAAAAACCTAGAACTAGTTAGTTTTTGTCTCTGCATCATTTATCGGCGTTTGCACTGCTATCACGTTCATACAATCTTCAAAAACTCTGCAGCAGCAACAAAAAATCTCAGCTTTTGCTAACTTATTTTCAAAAATAAATTGTAACACTCCTGAATCTAGATATCCAATTTTCTCAATGTCATGTTTCAACAAAATGAGGAAGAAAATATAATTAAACAAAGGATCCGCTTAACCACTACCTATAGAAACCTGGATTATTTATTTATCATTTTGGTTAAAAAAAACAAACAAACGCACATTACTTTTACTAAGTTGAACAAAAATTAAAGTATATGAGTCATGACCTTAACAAGTGCCATGAGTGACAGGTTAATATTCCCTCAAATAAATCTGGAGATTATTTACAAAAACCTCCGGCAAACACGCCCAAAAGCAGTAAGACGGGTTAATTTATTCGATCAATCCCTTGTTTTCAGCTAATAAAATGTAGAAAGACAACGAAAACTTTCCGAATCTCAATTTTTACAGTCTCTCGCAAAACCGTTTACAGTTTCTGAGAAATTCAAATTTAACTTTCTCTTCTTTTCATCACAATTCTGAACAACCAAACAAGAGAAACTAATAAACATTAACAAAATACACATTCAAATGAAAACGAAGATCGAAACAACCACAAACCGTCAAAAAACGGCACCGTTTAAAGAGCGAAGAAACAAAAAAAAAAACAGAGGAAAAGTCGTACCGGAGAAGCTTTGAGCTCTTTGATTTTCTGAAGTAAAGGAAACGAAACCAAAAGGAGAGAAAGGAAGAATGTGAAGAGAAAGAACAGAGAGAGAAATACAACAGGAGAGGAGAAGATGCGAATTTATTATGAATAATAAATTAAATTTAAAATTGGACGGGCCACGTCATCTTTATTTTATGTTATTGCTTTTTAGTTTTTTGTTGTTTTTTAAACTTTTTCACGGCCGATATAGAATCCGAATGGCGATAAAGAAAAAGCCCGCCGTAACACTAACGTCTTACAATTAATGGTAAAAAACGAATAGGAGATCGACACGTGGAGTAATTAAGAAAAGGCTCCTAAATCTTGGATTTAACGGGAAGAGTTAAAGAGAAAACGACGCGGGGTTTGCTTCGTGATTTCTGGAACACTGAATTTTGTTTGGGATTATGAAATTTCAAAATAAAGGTAGCGAAAGGGCAATGGTGGAATTTTAACTAGCGAGGAGAATGGGGGATGACCGGAAAATTGTGGCGTTAACGGCAATTCAAAATAGAGTACCTTTTGTTACTCTTTCAAAAGAAAAGTACTTTTTTTTTCTATTAAAAATAAAAATAAAATAAGGATTAATACACAGGCGGTGGAAATTGAAAGTTTCCACAAACTCTTTAGTTTTAGGGTATAGAGAGCTAGTTTAAGGGTTTAGGTGTAAGGGGTTAGAATTTAAGGATAATTGTTTCAATTTAAGGTTTATGGTTATAATTTAGGGTTTATAGGTTAGGGTTTTGTTTTTAGGGTAATATGTGAGGATTTAGGCTTTAATCTATAAACCCTAAATTATAACTCTAAACCTTAAATTGAAACAATTATCCCTAAATTCTAACCCACTACACCTAAACCCTTAAACCTTATACCTTAAACTAGCTCTTTATACCCTAAAACTAAGGCGCTTGTGGGAACTTTTAGTTTCTACCGACTGTGTATAGAATATTTATCCTAATAAAGGCGTACTCAGTAGTTAGTAGTACAATGTTTGATTTTAAGAAATTCGTTATTTTGGAAATTTAGTAAACGTGTAATTATCTCATAATTTCGTACAGGGTCAAGTTAATATCATGTTAAGTACTAAATTATCTAGTATACATTTTGACTTTAAAAATGTATAAGGTGGCCTTTCTATTTTTTTAAAATAACCACTGAATTTTTATTAAACCATAAAAAAAATCAATTACAACGCAATCAAAAAGAAGAAAATTGGGTTAAAATAACCCAAAAAGTTTTAACAACTCAAAAACAATGAAAATAATTTTTTTTATAGAAATACGCATACCAACAAAAATTCAAAAGCTTCTTGAATCTCTTTGTCTCTGTCCAAACGAGACGCATAAAGAAAGAATGAGTGGTGTGTGGTCCATTCTGTCAGGCAAAAGGTATTGCTACCTATGACTGATTTTATCAGCAAACAACCATCAACGAGTGGGGATAAAACATTCCAAGTGACCACCGACAACACCATAAATCAGAAACTAACGCCAAGTGAATCTCTGTGCGAAGAACAGTCGAACGCTAGGGTATGCTGAAACCTGCCACGAAAACAAATGAACCAAACAAAACAAAAACATGTCACAAAGACAGAAGAAGAAGTGTGTCACTAGGATAGAGAAAGAGCGTGCTACAGAAGCAGATATTCTTATTGAAATAAAAACAAGAAAATTGATAAGAATCGGCGGTCGACAACCAATACGAATATTGATTGCTGGCCACCGATTAAAGGGGTTGAACAAAAAAAAACGGCTAAAATTGAAACAATTTTGAGAGAGCAGTGGTTAGGATTTTTTGAGAGAGGAGCGGTGACTATCATTTGTATTTTCTAAACGAAGGCGACATTTCTATTTTCTATTATCATTTCGTCCGTTAATGTGATATCTAATATTGATAATTATATAAATTTAATATGAATAATTATTTGATACACTGGCGGTAATTTTTTTAAATTTTCACAAGTATTTTAGATTTAGGGTTTAGAAATATATTTTAAGGTGTATGGTTTAGGGGTTTAGGTTTAGTAGTTTAAAATTTAAGGATTGTGAATAGAATTTAGTGTTTATGGTTAGAATTTAAAGTTTATATGTTAAAACATAAATCCTCAATATATTACCATAAACCTAAACCCTAACCTCTAAACCTTTAATCCTAACACTAACCCCTAAATTCTAACCATTACCTTAAAGTCTAAACTACTACACCTAAACTCTAACCCCTAAAATTAAGACATTTGTGAAAACTAAACGTTTCTACCGACAATGTATTGAATATAAATCTAATATTTAATATAATGGACCTTTAAAATTAGTTCTAGAGAGCTCTATGACAAAATTTGTCGCATTTTACATGAAAAAAAGGAAAAGGAATTATAAATGTAAAAATTATTTCAACATAATAAATTTAAATCTATTAAATATCGAGATAATAAATATGAACTCATTGAATTTAATATCAAATCGAACAAAATCATTTTCAAAATATATAATAAAGTGTGTGATTCGAATTAATCCGAATTAGTCAAGATAAAACTCTAATAACCAAAAGGAAAAAAAACTATTGGAAAGTGGAAACAATACTAAAAAAAAGTGTTGGCATCAAGCATTAGGTTGGGTAATATAGGGAGATAAGGTGTTACCATTTAGCTATAAATTCTAGAAGCAAGTTGGCAAAATTTGGTGAGTTAAATAATATGAAGAACTTAAAAAATGGTAAATAAGGTTGGAAAGCTAATTCAAAATTGGGAAGCTGGCTTACCAAAAAGCAAAGTAATTATTATTAATTTTCCTATGACTATAACTCTCCAACTATGCTTATTAACTAAAGCCGTCCTTTTTTATCATTATGATTGGGTGTGTCTAATTAAAAGTTAGTTGCATGTTAATTAGTGTAAAGTCATGTTTAACTTAAAATAGATTTCTTTTATGATTTTTACAAATCAGTGTGTTGTTAATATTTTGTCATTATTTTCACATTTGGTTGTGAAAATTATTTTAAACCAAATAACATTACGGCAAAATAAAATATTAACAATGATTGAAAAATAATTAAATAAAATACGAAAAATGTTTTAATTTATTGTGTCGTGGTAAAAAAAATATTGTCTTATAAGAGATTTCATCTTGATCTAAAAATGAACTTAGTGAACACATTTTTTTTGAAGAAAATTGGTGTTTCAGTATGTCTAGAAATAGTATAATGAAGCTTTGACATTTATAATGGAAAATGAAGGGGAATTATCAGGACAGAGACTGTTACAAAAACAAAAAACAAAAAAAACAAAAACAATTGCCTCCTATATCTGCATAATTTTAGCAGATAAAATCACATTATATTAAAAAGATAATTTCAAACAAAATCAATATGTGCATCATCATATATGTTCGGTAATGATATTAAAAAAATAAATTTTTATAATCTAATTAATATTAATATGTACAAAATGTTAATAACTAATAAATTATTTAAACAAGTATAAAATGTAAGGATGAGTCTACCACGTGCGACGAACATTGATGAACACCACTAACGATGGACACCGATGAACACCATTAATTTTTTCTTAAATTTTAAAAATCTAAAGGACTAAAATTATAATTATCTCTTAAAAAATAAAAATCAAATATAATAGTTACTTTATAATATTTTTTTAATAGGTTAGAATCAAATATATCCAATTCTCCTAAACCCTAACAAAATCAATCTCTTAAAAAAATAGAAATTAATTTTTTTAAATCTATTTGATAGAAATCAGTTTAAACCCAAATTTAATAGACGCGACAACCATGTGAACAGGCGGGTATATTTGATTCTAATCTATTAAAAAATTGTAAATTGATTTCTATTTTTTAAGAGATTGATTTTGTTAGGGTTTAGGAGAATTATGTATATTTGATTCTAACTTATTAAAAAATATTATAAAGTAACTATTAAATTTAATTTTTAATTTTTTAAGAGATAATTTTAATTATAATTTCAGTCCTTTAGATTTTTAAAATTTTAAAAAATTAATGATGTTTATCGGTGTTCATCAATGTTCGTCGTCCGTTGTAGAATTTTCCAAAATATAATCATGTTCTTACATGTCATTTTGCTTGTTCAAATAATCAAACAGTTGTCAGCTATCAGTAAACTTTACCAAACACTTTTATACAATCAGTTAATGTAATACGCTAGTTAAATCAGCTAATGCTATAAGCTATCCGCTTTCAGCTAATATAATCCGCTAATTACTAAACAGAGCCTTAATATATTAATTATATATATATATATTAATTGTGTGAGTTTTATCAAAAAAATATATATATATATATATATATATATATATATATATATATATATATATATATCATAAACACGAGTGATGAAAAATTAACCGTGATATGGTCATTTATCTATTGATATTATTTTCTTTTTTAGGTATCTATCAGAAATAAATTTTTCTTTCTCTTCTCCTAGATAAAAATGGTTAAAAAGTATTGTAACCCCCTAGACCCGCCTATGCGTTGTCACGGATTCTAGGAAGTTACATTAGGGTCACCGGAGCGACCCACATTAAAATTTCAAATAAACAAATCGTTAACCATTTAAAATCATAAATCTAATTTTAAATTAGAATACAATTCCAAAAAAATATTCAGACTACAAAATAAAAACTATGATACAAATTGCTAAAACAAGTTTTAGACTTGAATGTAAATCAAGATGTGACATACATGCCCCCTAATTACACAGATACCATACTCCGCAGGCAAACCGAAGAAACTCCATACCGATGTTGACAGCTGCGTCATGGTCGATATTCTAACCTGTGATGGTAAAAACAACGTGAGCTTCGAAAAGCTCAGTAATACAAACTACCAGGAGATGCTAAAGGTGCAAGTGGGTCTATGGCAACTTAACGCTGTCATGAAGAATTAAGCAACGATAAACTCAAATTACGATTCGATAATTCAGTAAAGCATTATTAGGTGGTCACAAAGTTGTTCTTTATTTGATCACCTGAACCGTAAGAGGTGGTCTAAAGCTAGAGATTCAAATTTTAAAAGTTGAATCAAGGAGTTCAGAGTGGTCCATTAAGTGCGAATTGTAAGTTTACTGAGGGTTCAATATTGATACATTAATTTAGCAGAGTATGTTTCAGAAGAGGTCAGAAAGTTCTATTAATTAACTTAACTACCCTCAACCGAACTCTAAAATGCAATTCGCCATGAACTGTATACAGAAGGTCTTACCATAGGCCTGAGGCGTAGGAGCCTACCTAAGGGGATGCCTTAGGTCCAGAAAGACTTACCCTAGGCCCGTGGGCGTAGGAGCTTAACAGAAAGGCTTACCCTAGGCTCATTGGGCGTAGGAGCTTAGGTACAGAAGGACTTATCAGCGCTGAGCCTACAGATCATCATTCATATCCAGATAATATACCACAGATGATTTCAATTTATATTCAGAAGACAATATAGCAGAAAATAAATATTAAATCTATTTTTATACCAGGAGACATGCATCAAATTTATTTTATTATCATTATCATTATTTCATATTCAATGTCATATATCAGATATATTTTCCATAACAGAGGTCAGAAATTAGAGAATTGTTTTCCTTTCGTATTACAATATCATACTTTTAAATTTTAAGCATATTGCCTTGGTTTAGAACAGAAAGTAATTACAGATACAGGGTACACGCTTTATGGCCTAATTCATTTCTTAGAGGTACTCGATAGATATCAAAAAGATGACACTTGACGAATTTAGACTGATTTCAGAACGAGGTCCCTACGAATAGGGGAGTTCGGTAAGACAGATCGAATTAACATCGAACGTTGATGCTTGCGAATCATTGGGATTTCAGATATATCGAGAGTGATTCGATCGCTAAAGCTTACGAGGGTATTTTTGGTCATTCCGGCCTTCGGAGGGTAATTTGGTAAGCTGAACCAACAAGGTATAAACGGTGATGTACAGAATTTAGGAATTCTAATTGCTCATCAAGCTTTCGAGTCCCTCTGAACTAGTTGAAACCATTAACAAAGAGTTTGAAATATAATCGGATAAGTACATCTTAAGCATTCATTTCCAGAACTGATTACATCGTAACAACAAAGCAGGTCGTCTTCACCTTACATCCACTGAACTTACTACGAGAGATCAAACAATTATCCAAGCGATAATTTTCCAAATTCTGAACATGCATATAACCCCCGAACTCGTTCCATAGCATCGAATTTATCTTTTTGAGGAAACATGTTGCTCTTACCAATCGCTGGGTACTTTCTCCAAATAACCCGAACATGTCGTCATGTGGTATCTTTCCAAAATTAGGATAGTATCAGAAACGGCCAACAAGCGCGGACCGTGAATTACCACTTTAGAGTTGTTATGTTGTCTAGCTTTATTGGTATTCCTTATTCCAGTTTTGGAGTTAGCTTCAATCATTTCAACATTCGCAGGTATTTCGGATGCTTCATGTCTGAAGGTGTTTCAAAACAAATTCTGAGCCTTTCGGTCGTTCTAACTATTTAATCCTTTCCGATATTGAGGGTATATTCGTCATTTCGATTAATATGACAATTGGTGCCGAGGATACATTATTCTTTTTAATCATTATGTATATTTCGACCGATTCAACTTTATCAGTATTACCTAACATTTCAGTCATCTCGATCAATTCAGCAATTTTACGCGACTTTGTCTAATCCAAACATACAATTGTTTTCTCGCAATTGTCTTCAGAGAATATTCAATCTCACAAAGGAATCTGAGCAATTTACAGACTCAAACGTGAAGCCTCGCTACCATAACTTCCCAAACAAACTTCAAGATTTTCAGGAGGTTCGGTTGTTTTACCGGATCTAGTGTATATTCTCAGACCACACTCATTAATAGGGGTATTTTAGTCATTTTCATACATCGAGGGCATTTTCGTAATTCATTAGCAAAAATAATCAGACTTAGAGATTAACCTTTTTTATTAATCGTTTACTGAACTCGAAAGTCCTTTCGATTTATCAAACCTCTTATGCGAATATTTGCCTTGGCCATTAATATTCTTATTTCATAATTGATCGACGTAATCAGAAATAATCATATGCTCAAGCATGATCGTGTAAACATTAACCGAATACCAACATGTTGCAAAAGCATGCAGAATGTAGTAATGTATTACCTTAATTCCGAGCTACAACAGTTGATTCATGACACCTCCTTCGATCGCACTCGATCCCAAGATTTGACGGCTCCCAACATCTCGAATTCAAGGATACTTTGATACCCTAACCAGATCTAGTCGCCAGACGATCACCGGAAAAGGTCGCTGGAGGCCTGAAATGGTGCGATTTCACCTAAAAAAGGACTGAGATTGTCGGAAATGATGAAGCGCCGATGAGGGCCCTGCCGGAGTCGGACGGACGACTGGTCGGTACGGTTTTGCTCACCGCGACACGGCGAACGTGATGCTGGTGAGGGCACACCGAACGGACAACGGACGGTGACTAAATCGACCAAGAAATTGAACGGGGAAGCAAGGGTTTCGTCGGACCTTCAAACGTGAGTTTGCCGATGAAAGGCGGCTCGATTGCGCGCGTGGAAGCCAGGGGCGAGGTCGCGACGTCGTGGCGCTTCTGATGATGCCGGCGGTGACTCTCACGGCGGCACGGTGGACAAGCTCGGACGGAGACAGAGAGGTGTCGGATGGGTTTTTGGGACTTTCTGGAAATTCATCTTATCGATTCGAACAAAAAATAAATGAGGTAGGTGGACAGACGCGTTCTCTTTATTTAATCTTATTTAATAGACTTCCCAGACTTTATTCAAATATTAAAGCAGACAACCCTTGATAGAAATGGACATTTGGCTCAATGGTTAAACATACATTGCTGAGGGACAGGGTGAGGTCTTGGGTTCAAAACCCCTCAACTGCAAATCCCTCTTCTTCTTTTTTTTTTAGTGTTACAAGTATTAATTTGACGTCGTAATATCCTATACCAAAACTATAATAAGAAAAACGTATTGCTGACATGATGTATATTCTAATCAACCAATATAATTGCGAAAATGAAAGTCATCTTGCTGTATTTATCCAAAAAAAAAACTCATCTTGCTCTATCCTATTTATTGCCCTTTATCTATTGGTTTGCAAATTATTTTCATTGCTGTAAATTAATGCATCAATTCTTCAACGCAACGTTTGACTTTGAGAAAGGAAATCATCAACACCTTGAAAGTTGAAACTCGTACTCATGGAAGAGCGAAAAAATTTATGTTAGAAGGTGTACTTATAAAATTTTAAAGAAACGAAAATAAATTTTAATGTTTTTTTTAAAAAAATAAATTATATAAAAATTTTAAGGGATCGAGCGCTTCCTCTAGTCCCTCTCAATCCATTCCTGCATACACCCTAAGAAAATTGGTTGACTTAATCATTTCAATGGGCAATTAATAAGATTAATGTTAGTTCAGAACTCGAGTAATTGCAAACTTAAAAATGATTAAGTCGTCGTCGATCACTACTTTGTGTGGAGTGATAAAATCCAATTAAATAACTCACATCCAATCTCATTTCAATAAAAGAGTGTAATATTTCTTAATTAATTAAAATAATTAATAAGGTCGCTCCATGTTCATGCATGCTGTAGAAATATCACATGGTGACTTAGACTATATAGCTTTTATGATAAAAGTCGAATTAGGCTAGATGAAAGTTCCAAATCAGGATCTCAACGTTTTTAAAAAAGAAAAAGGAGGGGAAAGAAGTTGTTTATAAGGGATTGGACAGTGGATTTTTGATGTTAACGAAAATTTATTTCAATAAATCAAAGGCTAATAAATAATTTATTCACCATTCACATATTGAGCCACGAAAACTAACATTTGAAAAATAAAATGTTGCTTTTTCTTTTGTATTGGATTGAAATATCTTTTTTTTTTATTGAGAAAAGAAGGTTGGTTATCCGAGCACCTCGTTAAAAAAACCCCTAACCTAAAATGGAGAAAAAAGAGTGCACCCGGTAACCTACATAAAATCAAACTTCAGTGACTTCATCACTAATGTCCGAATGGAGTATATCTAACACAAAATTCGGAGGTTGTCAAAAGACAACCACCCCACTCACTAAATTCAACCCATGTTTCGCTAGGCTATCACCCACTCCATTAACCTTACGTGACGCACAATGAAACCGAACATCCCTATTGGATTGAAATATCTTGAAATGTATATTTTATCATCATTATTTTTGTGAGAGGCATTGGCCCCCGAAAGTAATGCACTTTTTTAGGTAAACCCAACACCTTTGACTTGTCTCTTTCTTAATGGCACATTATGTACTTACAAAATGTAGGCATGGTCCTCCAATGGCCGAAAAGATCATATGTTCTTTGCCCATGTCCTAACTACATCAACATGATTCTAATCTTCACCCCCCAACAGTCACGTGGAAACCTCGTTCTCTACATATGCAAAAATATCTATAAATATAATATATCTATACATATTATTGAGGACTTTATACCCTTAGTCCTTCCCACGTTTTCCTTTTTAATTATTGGCAATGTGACAATATTTTACAATATATTGCATTATGAACATTGATTTCAAAATCTTAACTCTCGAGTTCGATTCGTGAAAATTAAACGAAGACGATAATAGAAGAGGTAATTGTAAAGAAAAGTTTAACATATATGTTTGGTGGGGTGGTTGAAAAAGTTAGCCTTCATCTTGCAGGTTTAAATTGTTGATTTCAAAGAAATAGGTTCAAAACCATGCCAACGATTCATTAATGTCAAGTTAAATGTCGTTTTAGTTGTATGCACTGTTATGTTGACATTACACCAATTTTGTTAGTTTTCACTTATAAACTTGTTATCGACGGGTTGGTCCAAATAGTAAGTAGCTTAGTATCGCTTAAATAGATCTCGAGTTCTAGGCATTGTGTATACAAAAAATCCTCTCTCGAAGATTCACCCACCAAAATCAAGTGTGCGACGCGGGTCGATTTAGATTAGTCAGATCAAAACCTAGGGAAACTAGGATGACAAAAATAAAGCAGTTACTGGTTGAAACTTTTGATTCTAAAGCACCTAAAAATGGTTGCAAAGTTAGAATTAGTTTGACTACTAACACTTTATTAGGAGCAAGCTATGAGGCATAGATCAACTTTGAGGATTCAATAGGATAAGACGTTAGGTTTTTTACACAAGAGTTTTAAATTCTAGAGCAGTGAATTAGGTTGGGAGATTGTTCTTGTAATGGGCCTTTACCGATCCGAAATAACTGATTAATGGATCAAATACCGATTGTTATAATAATAATGAAATTGAACTTTTTTTTTCATTTTAAAATATAAAATGCAATGATATTTTTTGGTAAACACTGAATATTCTTAAAAATATCTTTTTAAGCTTATCAAAAACAAGATATGATGCCATTATTGATTATCCAAATCAAACAGAAATGAAAAATGATATACATTATATAGCTGTAAAGTGGATAGTGTTAAACTGCAAAGTAGTAAGCAAAAAAATGGGCAATGCTAAACATTCTTAATAATGTACTACTGATTTTTCCATCAAAAGATGCCATGCAGAAACGGTCAATTTTTTAGGAGAATGGGAAGGGGGTCTAGTTACAAAGGCACTCAAGTTTGGTTACCAGAAATGACAGCTTTAAGGGCACATGCCCTTACTTAATATCACGTCTATCAAGTTTTATAATGGTAGGACACCGTTTGCCTATACATAATCAGGAAAAATAACTAAACCCCCCATTCTTTTTTGAGGGGCCAATGCCCTACAAAAAAAATGAACAATAGTCCATAGTCCAAACCCTTTTTCCTTAGGGCAACGCTTTTGTCAGAAAAGGAAACATACCTTGTCTTCCACTGCTGTTTTTTCATTGTTTGTCAGTAAAACGTAGCTGAACAGTAAATCCACTTCTTAAAGATATTATTGCAGATGAAAAAACATGGTTTATTAGGAATTTAGGACTGTTTTACCTACTCAATGTAGATGAGTTTTTCATTTAGTGAGATTAGGTGGAACAACACATCGAACTAAATGAAGCTTTCAATTGTATAAACCAGTGGGGGGTCTGTAGGTGCGAGATATTAAAGAGTATGTAATTTGGTTTGGGCTAAAATTTTTGCAGGTAAACTTTCCTCACTTGGCGTCAAAGTTAATCTTGAAACTAATGGTTTGAAATGATGTTTACTTACTAATAGCAAAGGTCAGGTTGTTTTCATTTAAATGAATGGTTTCTGATGTGAGCATTTTTTTCTACATTACCTACTTTCTTACGACAGCAGTGGCAGGTAAAAAAACTACAATTTCCACACCATATAATCAAAGAAGAAAACAAAGAGAATAGCATGGAATGGAAGAGATAAAATGGAAAATCTAGGACACCAGTTCTGTTTCACATGGTACCTTGTCGAAATGTTTGTATCGGGTTAAATGTGCCGTCACTGAGTAACAAACAATCCTTAGAGTACGATGATCGGACTTCCGAATACCAACCTTAAGCCGAATCCTTGTCTTAAAATGAACATCAACTTGAATCTTCCTTGACATTTTTTTCAATCATGAGATCTTTAGATGTTGACGGTGACATGGCCAAATTTAGAACCACCAGTTTTGATTTGACTCGGCTGATATTCCTATGAGGTTGGACGAAAGGATCGATCGTGTTGAACGCGATGGTTTGATCTTCGTATGTCAATGGGACTCGATGTGGTCATAGTAGACAGAGAGTCTTCTGTTAGGGTTGTGTGCCCTAAGAACGAAATCGAATGTGGCATTGAGATTATTGGATTGACACGATTACACTGTTAACAGACCCAAGAAACAGCTGTTAACATCTAGAAAGATCGGAAGAAAACAAACAGAATGTAGGCCTATGTTTTAGAGATAAACTCATATATATGGCCAAATGGGTTTTAACCCATTGTTTATATAGCCCAAAGAGGGTTAACAGATCTGGTATTGGATAACCCACCAGTCTGTTAAACCGGTAGGCCTAACAGATATAACAAAACAACAGAAACCTGGCCCACACTCAACAACCAACAACAGTAAGGTCCAACAGAGATGGTTGTTGGTTAGGTTGAAGTTCTGGACTGAACCATTTTAAAGTGTGTGAACCAACTTTTTTGGGGTTAATGACTAGCCAAGTGAGCAACACGGCTAGACCAACAAGAACAATAAGGGCTATCAAGCAAGTGGCCGGCTAAAACGTCTTCTTGGCTGCTGTTGTGTAGCCTGTGCTGGAACATCTCCTTTAGGGACTATAAGGTTTCTTGGATGAAACTCAAGATATCTAAAAGATTCATGTTCTGTTTTGTTCTTTTCTTCTGCTTCAAATGTTGTAATATTCTCTTAAAACAATGATCCTGAGCTCGTTATTACAGTCAGAAATGGGTATTATCATATAATCAGTATGGTTTTGGCAGAAAACTTGTGTTTTTTTTAAGGAAAAACAGAATCCAATTCAAAAAGGTCAAAATAGCACAGAATTGTTATGTTCTCTACAATTCCTCTCTTATTGTCTGGGCTGAGCTCTCATCTGGCATGGGCTCTCTACTACAATGCATTGCCTCCACTTATATCAGTTGGGCTGTTGGCGGACATATACACATGTAAAGCTCCAAAGGATGTCAGCTCCATATAAATATTTTTTTTTACTAAATAAAGAGTTATTACATTCTCAATACGAGATTCAAACGCAACTACATATAAATTTTAACTATAAGTATATGTATGTGACATAGGCATAATCGTCTTTTTTCCACGTCACCTCATGAGAATATACTCCAGATCTTAAAACAGAATTCGATCTTTTACCTGCTGAGCTGGTTTACTTTCTTCCCCATATGAAGTGATTTTTTCAGGAAATTACGTCTCTTACTTTACACCATGATTCTTGCTTCACCTCTAAGTAGTTCCTAAGCCATCTTCGCTGCAACTTTATTATGGAATATGGATAGAAGAGGAGCAGGGACGGAGCTAGGTTCGAACATCGAGAGGAGAAAATGTCTATTAAGCCTTTAAATTTAAAAATTGGGAGGGACAAAAAATCTTATTTAACTATTATTTAAAGTAAAAAAGACCTCAAATGCTATTACACCAAAATAATTGGGAGGGGCATTCCGTCCCTGATGAGGAGGATAAATTCATTTGGTTCATGAAGCATGAAAACTTAATCAACACTCCATACTATAAATGCCACATTTAAATCATACAAATTAGGTAAAGAAGCCTCTTTAAAAGGAAAATAAAAATTGAATGTTTAAATTTGGATAACAAAAATAATTGTAGATATCGAGATTCAAACTCAACTTTTTTAAGTTATTTATGTCAGATTATTCACATGAATTAACCAAACTAACAATTTACGAAATAAGAGACAGTATTTTAGTTTAATTTGAATATAAAGTTGTAGTCATGTATCATGATATTCTCTAGGGGTGTGCACTTTCGAATATCGGATCGGGTCTGATCTAAAAAATTCGTATATTCAAAATTTCGGATAGGTAAAATAACGATCTGGAAAAAATCAGATTATCATATATTGGATATTTGGATCGGATATTCGGATATCCGATTATTCGAATATAAATTTTGGTTTAAGTAATTTTTTGAATTTGAAGGTCGTATTTATAAAAGTTTTAGATTTTCGAATATAACAAGCAACTAACTAGCAAATATAACAAGATTTACATCTATAAAAATTTTGATTTTTCGAATTTTCGGATATAACAAGCATCAAATTACTAAAAATAATAAGATTCATATCCATAAAATTTTAAATTTTCAAATAATACGAAACTCAAAATATTGTGATCCATATCTAATCTAAAAAACAACAAATCAGATCGGATAACCAAAATTTCAGATCGGATCAACGGATAATCGGATCTTTGCACACCTCTAATATTCCCATTGACTCCAACGTTCTTGTTCATTCCTTTCTCTAGTGATCTACACATTAATTCGATGGAACTTCTATTTGGCATTGTCCCTTTCCTCCTCCTTTTCCATTAACAATGAAAAACAATACATATACGATTTAGTTAAAGAAGTAATGGGGGAAAAGCAAAATCCAAATCCAAGCAAAGTGTTTTGAGGTAAGCAGCTAAAACCACGCTCTACACGCGCCTGACACGTCCACCCAGTCCTTATAATTTAGGGTAAACTAACTCAATGACCACCATACTATGATAAATGTATTAAAATGACAACATTAAAAAAAATCGACTCAATTGACCACCCAAACTATTGAAATTGGATCAATGTGACCACCAGCCGTTAATGGGTTAACGGAAAGTGACGTGTCAGTTAAAAAATTAAAGGTATAATTACACATTTGGTCTTTACTATTTACACATTCTTTCAATTTAGTCTTAATTTTAAACTAATAAAATAAATTAATTAGGTGTTGACTCAACACCTTATTGGAGAAATTTAATTATTTATATTTGATATAATAAATTATTTTCCTCCTCCAATCAGGTGGTCACCACCTATTTAGAGGAGAAAAACAAATTTCAATATACATGCTACAAAGGGGATTCAAACGTGGGCATTGTAGATTGTAAAGGCAGTGGGTTAGCCACTACACTAAGAACAATATTGTGCTATGAATCACCAAATTTAATATATATCTTATTATTTTCTACATTTATTTTTTTAATTTCACATATAAAATCCCACAGTTACAAGCCGAAAGCTTTTGATATGAAGGCATAACTCTTGCAATGGTGTTCGGAGAATTTCAGGCAATTGATACTCAAGCATTGCATCGTGAATTTTTACTGTCAGAATACAAATTCGGGAGTTTCATGTCATTAAAGATGGGTTTTCTTTGTCAAGTGGCAAATAATTAGTTCATGGCCTAAGTGTTGTTTTTGCTATGCTACTTGTTCTCATTGCTTGTTTTGCAACATCCATATATATTTCTTTGCTGTATATTTCCAACTGGTCACTATGGTCAGTGGTGTTGTGCACTTTTTTTATCATTTTGTTTTGGTTCTCCTTTATCTCGTCTTGGATTCTGAATTTGCTGCTCCATCTTTCAGAAAAATTGTCGCGGCGAAAAATATTGCTGAAATTAGGACTAAATTGAAAGAATGTGTAAATAGTAAAGAACAAATGTGTAATTATACTTTTAATTTTTTAACTGTCACGTCACCTTCCCTTAGCCCATTAACGGTTGGTGGTCACATTAATCTAATTTCAATAATTTGGGTGGTCAATTGAGTCGATTTTTTTTAATGTGGTCATTTTAATATATTTAACATAGTATGGTGGTCATTGGGTTAGTTTACCCTATAATTTATAAGCAAGATGAATTTGATCCAACAACGCGTGCACCGCGCGGGAGGGTTCCAAAGTTAAGGCATATATAGTACTATTTTATTGGCAAGGCAAGGAAAAGTTGCAAAGGAATAAGGCATAAATGGACTAAAGTTGTGGTCACCAAATGTGGGGCAATAGAGTTGGTCGCCGCATATCCCTTGGAAGATGCTGTCATTTCCTTTCTGGTAAAAACCACAGGGAGAAGAAAGCCACATTTCAGCTTAAAATTCGAATTTTAACATCCAATTTGTTGATTTACATCTTTTATAAAGCTGTCCTCACATATCATCCTAAGCTAAGCTAGAAGGCGTTCAAGGATATGGCGATGAGCTATTTCGAGATCGACGGTGGTTTCGCCTAGTCATGGTGCCACCCCCACCCAAAGAAGTTGGCAAGGTGATCGAAAGGGCTCGGTGGGAGGTGGCAGAGTATAAATATATAAGGTGGGAAGTTTGATATGGAGGGGTTTGGTTGAATTCAACCAGTTTTCCCCCACAGGGCAACAATAATCCTTTGGCATGCACTTTTTCAGTTGAAGAAGATGGTCTCTTATCTCTTCACAGGGCAACTTCAATCCTTTGGCAGGTTCATTTCTCTGTTCTTATTTTCTCAGTGCATGTTGTACGAAATAAGCAATGGTTTGGTTTCTTTCCATTTGTGATTTTGGTTCTGTATTGTGCTCCTCGGAATATACAAGAAGCGAAAAACCATGAAAAATAGTATATTTGATCTGATATTTCAGAGTCCAGATTGTTAGTGAATCTGTAGCCTTAATGTTCCAAAATAATTGTATGGCGCAGCTCATTTTGTTTAGTTTATTGTTACTTATAACTAGTAGCTCCATCGTGGTATCGGAATATGACTAAGAACTCGAAAACCACGAAACAAGAAAAAAGAAGATCGGAAACACTGTACATGCATTTTATCTGTCAATTGTTTTTAATGCGCTACTTTTGAAACATCGATCATGATTTTCCAGATACGACCGCACATGCAGTTTTCTATAGCAATTGGAAGAAAAATAAGAGTATTGAAGTCGCACGGTGGTAGATCCATAATATTTTTTTTAGGGTAAAACAAGTCTTAAAAATCTCAAATTTTTAGGGTTTGCACAAATTATAAAAATTTTAAAAAAAAATGAAGTCAAATATTTAAACTTTGAAAAGTTTAAAGTGGGCACATATCCACCAAACCCTAATCATGGATCACCTTTGAAGTCACATATTAATCTGTTTTAACCAATGGCGGATCTATTTATGAATCAATTGAATGAAACATTCTAATCTTGATAAATGAACAAAATTCGTTCATGATTTGTAAGCATATTGTTGAGACGATGCTGTGGAAAAAATATTTTTTAAATAACCACTAGTAATCGATTCATTAATCAACAAATTCGGATTAAATTTTAAGAGATTTACTATAAACGGTGACTAAAAATTCAATTCTGTGAAACAACTCTGTTGAAGCATATAATGGGTTTATTCCATAGAATCGCCAAAAAATACTTTAGCTCTGTTGAATATATGACGTCTTTACTCAAAATGCATTTTGGAAATTTATTATAGTTTGATGGTGTATTTTGTAGAGGAGCGAGCTCCTGGAGAGTCATTTTGAAGAACAGGAAACAAAAAAATCCAGATTTCAGAGCTAAAAACTTCTGGTTTTAAAGAGAATAATGCAAAAAAAAAAATGAGCATAAACAACTCAATCAAACAGATGATTGTATTTCAATTTAAGCTCTGACAATACAAAAGACACCTAAACGAACAAGGAAACCATATTTCCCCAAACCTAAGAACTAGTAAACTTTGTAACAGCCTTGGTCCCTTCAGAAACAGCGTGCTTAGCCAACTCCCCAGGCAAAACCAACCTCACAGCCGTTTGAATCTCCCGAGACGTAATCGTGGGCTTCTTGTTGTAACGAGCGAGCCTGGAGGATTCCTGAGCAAGCTTCTCGAAAATGTCGTTGATGAAACTGTTCATAATCCCCATGGCCTTGCTCGAGATCCCGATATCAGGGTGAACTTGCTTCAGAACCTTGAAGATGTAGATCTTGTAGGTTTCGATGCTTTTCTTACTTCGCTTCTTCTTCTTGTCGCCGGCTTCCTTGGGGAGTTTCTTCTCGGCTCTTGGCTTTTTCTCGGCTGGTGCCTTCTCGGCCTTTTTCTCTTCTGCTGGCTTCTTCTCGGCGGGCTTCTTCTCTGCTTTTGGCGCCATTGGGAATTTGATTTTGGAGAAATGAGAATTCAAGCAATGAAGATATTCGAATACTCTGTTGATGAAGAAGCGGTCTTTGAAATTATTATATATAGGGGAGAAGGCGAGATCTGATTGGTAGATGTTGATTTGCAAGGATTGATGACGTGTGACGTAGAAACTTAAAATGATGGAATTCGACGGAGAGGATTGGATTTCTCGACTTTCAAGTTTAAGAATTTGAGCGGGGTTTTGTTCCGTCCCAAATTTTCAACCATTTTGGTGAATTTTGTGTTTCGCGGGTGAAGTGTTGGGTATTGAAATTTGAAAATGTGAAAAACCGTTCCTATTTCTCCAAGTTACGATTGAAATTCAAGCCTTCCTTTTATTCACGTTATTTTATTTTCTGGGTATACTATACATACTTGAAAAGTACTTAAAATATGATAACTACATGAAATATAACATCAGAAAATATTGTAACGTTATAGGGGTATAGGTGAATATTGTTTTTTTAACAACACTTTGCTGTTTTTTTTTTGCAAATAAAAAGATTACTTATCCAAAAAAAAAAACAAATGAGATTTTAACTACATGAAATATAACATCAGAAAATATTGTAACTAAACTTTAACTTTTATATCGAACAGACCACTGAACTAAAAATTAATATTATTATACTACAGAACTATCGTAAACTACGTGAAATGTCACTCAGACCGTTTTGGTATAGTTGTTTGATGCCTAAAATATGCCAAAACGACGTCGTTTTGTTAGAGAAAAATTAAGAAAACACTACATTTGGGGAGGTTTAAACCAAGAACCTCAAGGATGAAAAGTTTATACTAAACCACTAGACCAACTTAAAGACTTTATATAATCATAATGAAAATAGTATATATAAATGTAACGACGTTTTTTGAAAACTACTTTTAAATATCCCACATTTTTAGGAAATCGATTAAAAAGGGGATTTTTGTTTTAAAAAATTCAAGTTTCAGAAAATACTGAAAATTTGGAGTCGTCACTGGCCACTAAGGTAGGCCGGACACCATAAAAAATCAGAAAACCATAAATTCATTTGAAAGGGTTCGGGAGTTGGTTACGTGTGGGGAAAGGTTAGCACCCCTATCACGCCCGGAGATCGGTACCAAAATACTTGTTGCTTTTAATCGATGAAAATTATCTAAAACTTAAAGTAAATTTAATTAGGGATTCTTAATTGAAATTTAAACTTTAATTGCATAAGCTTTATCAAATTGGTGGTTTCAAATTAAAAAGGATGACGGTACACCGGACCAAAGACTAAACTGATATCATATAAGTCTGACTGTTGTGTTAGTTTAGGATTTGAATCTCGTACGTCACCTTTATGCATGATGCAAGCAAATAAAGTATGATGCCATGGTCTTGTTCGTTTTAATTACTTACGAATTTACATTTAGACGATGCAAATTAATCTGAATATTCAAGGGAACTCCAATAAGTTATGATATTACAATCTAAATACACGAATTAATAAGTATCTCTTTTTTATGATTAAAGTTAATTATCATGCAAATTAAAATTCACATTAATGACGATTATAAATGCATGCCACATATAAACATTACATTAAAAACTTGAGGAAACTATAATATGTACGCATTCAAACTAAACATGTAACAGATATAATAAAACTATATAATATGTGCGAAACTATACATTATAAAAAAAGCATAAGATGTTAAGCAAGACAAAAAGGGCAACCACATAGTATATGTATCTATACATCACATATCAACATTGTAACCCCCTCGTCCCGGTCTGGCCGGATGACCGGTCCGAGTGAGCCACACGGGGAAAACCGAGTGAAAACTCCCAAGGGAATCCCCCCTCGGTTAGCAACCCTATTTTTTTCATTTTAAATCTTGTCTAGATGAGTATTTAATCCTACGTGATCATACAGCGGAACAACATACACGAGGCAAACCAACGAACTCAGCCCAACATCTTACAGCCCAATTTTAAGCTTTAACTACAGGCGGTATCGATACCCTTAAGGGGTGTATCGATACCCCCTTGACTAGGTCAACAGGTCTAAGTCAACCCGTAGAGGTCGTATCGATACACCCAAGGGGTGTACCGATACCCTCCCCAACGTTTGACTTCCCACGGTCAAAGCCAAGATGACGGTATCGATACACCTGAGGCTGGTATCGATACCGAACTGGACAGTAGCTCCAGTGACCAAAATGGTATCGATACACCTCTCAAGTGTATCGATACACGAGGCCTGAACAAGAAGGTGGTATCGATACCGTACCAACCGTATCGATACCCCTGCACAGCAAAGCCTCCCAATCTTAGCAAAAACAATCAAGACTCGAATCTAAATGCAATTTATGACTTCCCTAACCCCAACCAAACATACATACAACATTTACATACCACTATATAGCCATACAAGCACCCAACATGTATAAACAACAAGGAACTCATGCAAAGGACTCAAGATGGCATTTAAGCATTCAAAGCTCACACTTCAACATCCCAACATAAAGGTAACCTCAAAGGCACATAAGCAACATCCATGATAAGCAATTTAGGCATGGGATACAATTCAAACATGGCAACACAAGCCATACAAAAGCAAGATAACAAGGAGTCTAAGCAAGCTCCTAACAACTAACAAACATCCAACGAAATAACACATGTCCCATTGCTTAAACTATTACATGTTGTAGAACTGAGGTTTTGATATAATATTTGAAAAATGTTTTGGACTAAATTGAAAAGAATTTAAAATATGTTTTTAGTCAAAAACAACTTGAAAATATGTTTAAGGGTTTTAAAGGCTTTGGAATAGTTTTAAAATGTATTTAAAGGTTTTTTTAAACTACCAAAATTCCAGTAGCCAAAACCCGTACCGATACGCCTAACCGTATCGATACGGTGTATTTTGAAATAGCCCAACGGCCATAAATGGTACTATTCCCAACGGCCATAAATGGTACTATTCCCAACGGCCATAAATGGAACTATTTCCAACGGCTATAAATGGTACTATTCCCAACGGCTATAAATGGTACTATTCCAACGGCTATAAACGGCTATATTCCCAACGGCTATAAACGGCAATATTCCCAACGGCTATAAACGGCTACAAACTCATTTGGGACTATAAATTGAAGGCTGGAACACTTGAAGAAAGCAAGAGACAACATCCAAGCAATATGGTCAAGAGAATTAGAGTCTAAATCTTTATTTTACTATTCTCTTGTACATAGTCTTAAGAGAGTGTTTTTCATTGTTTTATTCTTTGTACACTCTTGTGAGCTTAAATTTGTGTAAACACCCACCTAGAGAGGTATTTAGTTTACCAAACAAATCCCTTGTAAAAGGAGAGGTTCTAGTTTAGCCTTGAGAGAAAAACTAGAGTTGGTTCTATCTTAGCCAAGTTCAAAAGATAGGGTTGTAACGGTTTCCTCCTGAGCCGGGAAAAGGGGACGAATTCATTGTTGAGTGAATTGGGAAATCCTTAGTGGTGTGCTAAGGTAGTGGATGTAGACTCGGTTGAGTAGTTGAACCACTCTAAAATCATCGTGCAAATTGTCTACCTTTATTTCGGTTTTAGCCAATTCATCCAAGAACCAAACACAACTCACTTGACGGTTTCGGTGATCGATTCGAGCATGCAAAAAACCCAACAATTGGTATCAGAGCCTCGTCTCCATCGAAGGACTAACATCCGGGAGTAAAGATCATTTGCTCGAAGTCCACCGTTCAAGAAAATGGCAAGATTTGAAGAAGGCCGTTCTATCTCGTGTCCTCCGCTCTTCGAAGGAGAAGCATACTTCCAATGGGCAAATATCATGAAATTATTCATCAAGTCTCAAGACTATGAGGTTTGGGACATCGTTGAAGATGGGTATTTGGAAGCTCCAAAGAAGAAGAAAAAGCAAAGGAGTGCCAACGACACGAAGGCAAAGCTAAACACCAAGGCGATGCACATTCTCTATTGTGGCCTTAACGAAGAAGTTTCCAAGAAAATCTCCACATGCAAAAGTGCCAAAGAATTATGGGAGAAACTTGAGAAGCTTTATGGCAACAAGAATGGAGAAAAGAAAGATGATGATCAATCATGTGCAAACCTTCTCTCCAATCCAAAGGTGGATGGTGTTTTGGCTCTCGAGGAGCCTAAGGTATCTTCTAACTCAAATGAATTAAATTCATATTCTTTTGATGAGTTACAAGATGCTTTTGATGAATTATTTTTGGAATTTGAGACCATGAATTTCAAATTTAAGAAAATGATTTCAAAACTTGAAATTGAAAATGATTTTCTTTTAAAAACAAAAATGGATTTTGAAAACCAAAATGAAATTTTGAAAAATGATTTAGAGTTTTCAAAAACAAGTAAAGATGTTTTAGAAAAAGAAAATCTTGATTTGAAAGTTAAGCTTGAAAGCTTAACAAAAGAAAAAGAAATTGTTTTCAATAATTCATCTTGTCACATAATGGCAAAATGCTCACATTGCCATTATCATGGTCATTCCTTACATACTTGTCCTATTAGGAATAGAAAGTCTTATAGGATTAGACAAGTATGGGTTCCCAAGGGAACTAAAGACATTGTGACTAACGTAAATGGATCCAAAGCAATTTGGATACCAAAAATCAAGTGAATGTCTTTTGTAGGTGTGTTGGAGCAATGGCAAGCAAAGCAAAATCAAAGAATGCTCAAATCACACATGAGAAGAAGATTGGGTAACCTCTAAGCTTAATTTCTTCATTTTATACATTTGGTTATCTAATTTTTGTTTAAAGTCTTGGATTATCTGTTAAGCCTAATATGATGCAATGAGTAAGGGGGAGCCAGTTTTTTTTTTTAAACCAAAATTTTAAGTGTGTCAAAATTTTTTTTGCCTCCTATGTTATCTTGAACTTAAATGTCATTTTAAATTCTTTTTGATATAACAAAAAGGGGGAGAAATGGTTTGAAAAATTGAATTTTCAAATGAATAAGGGGGAGCTTTATATGATTTCATATCTTAATCTCTTATTCACAATTTTAAAGCTAAAGGGGGAGAATCCCAAACAAAATTTTCAAGTTGGTTTTATTATATCAAAAAGGGGGAGATTGTAGAACTGAGGTTTTGATATAATATTTGAAAAATGTTTTGGACTAAATTGAAAAGAATTTAAAATATGTTTTTAGTCAAAAACAACTTGAAAATATGTTTAAGGGTTTTAAAGGCTTTGGAATAGTTTTAAAATGTATTTAAAGGTTTTTTTAAACTACCAAAATTCCAGTAGCCAAAACCCGTACCGATACGCCTAACCGTATCGATACGGTGTATTTTGAAATAGCCCAACGGCCATAAATGGTACTATTCCCAACGGCCATAAATGGTACTATTCCCAACGGCCATAAATGGAACTATTTCCAACGGCTATAAATGGTACTATTCCCAACGGCTATAAATGGTACTATTCCAACGGCTATAAACGGCTATATTCCCAACGGCTATAAACGGCAATATTCCCAACGGCTATAAACGGCTACAAACTCATTTGGGACTATAAATTGAAGGCTGGAACACTTGAAGAAAGCAAGAGACAACATCCAAGCAATATGGTCAAGAGAATTAGAGTCTAAATCTTTATTTTACTATTCTCTTGTACATAGTCTTAAGAGAGTGTTTTTCATTGTTTTATTCTTTGTACACTCTTGTGAGCTTAAATTTGTGTAAACACCCACCTAGAGAGGTATTTAGTTTACCAAACAAATCCCTTGTAAAAGGAGAGGTTCTAGTTTAGCCTTGAGAGAAAAACTAGAGTTGGTTCTATCTTAGCCAAGTTCAAAAGATAGGGTTGTAACGGTTTCCTCCTGAGCCGGGAAAAGGGGACGAATTCATTGTTGAGTGAATTGGGAAATCCTTAGTGGTGTGCTAAGGTAGTGGATGTAGACTCGGTTGAGTAGTTGAACCACTCTAAAATCATCGTGCAAATTGTCTACCTTTATTTCGGTTTTAGCCAATTCATCCAAGAACCAAACACAACTCACTTGACGGTTTCGGTGATCGATTCGAGCGTGCAAAAAACCCAACACATGTTCAACATTAAAACTCATACTTGAACTCACCAAAAGCAACACTTGGAGACATTTCCTTGCCTTTGCCACCCACAAGCTATTTATCTGCATTGTCGAACAAAAGAGCGCGTAAGCATAAAAGCTTAGTGAGGGCAAGCTCGTAAAACAAACCTCCGACAATGCAGGGCCCAAACACGAGTTATTTCCATGATGAAATGCATGGTCTTACCTCCGGTCCGCCAAGCCAAAATGAACATGATGCATGAACATATTGTCAACAATATGCCATGCTCTACAACTCATAAGCTCAACTTACCATGTTACATAATCCAAATCATTAGCCACATCAAATATCAAATCATAAGGCATCACATTTCATGTCACATAAGCACATATGCATAATCCCACATTGGTATATACATACAACCTCATATTGGCACCTAGCTATGACTCGAATACGCGGATAACCCGTTGGAACGCATTTCCAACAACAACATTACCTCGATGGGATTCCACTCATCACCGGTCCTTGCATGGCCAGGATTCCACTCATCGCCACATGCCCTACGGATGGGATTCCACTCATCATCACGTAGAAATATATAAAAGCTTCCGGTGGAATATTACATCACCGTACTCCTCCTTGGTGCCTTAACGCCACCAAGGCCACGTACGTTTTGACTCAATTTGTGTGCACAATCATCCTAATGATCGATCATTGTACCCAAGCATACTAGTGCCAATATAAATCTAACTACACAACTTTTTACCATATTAATTTCAATATAAATTTCGTGCCTAGCACGTACTCACCATGATTCTCCAAAATCATGCAATCCACAATCATTTCACAAACCAACATCACATGTATATCATCCAAGCATTTATCACATCATATACCCACATTATATTTGCCATCAACATACATGTAATCAATGCATTAGGTCATACTTCCACATACATGTATATCTCATTATACATAATAATCATGAGGCATAACAACAATTAAAAAGTGCACCCAAGGTCTCTAACTAAAGCTTAGGATTAGGCTACCACCCTAATCCTAACTCTAGGTGGGTCTACCAAGCTCAACCTAGTTCACATGCTTGAACCAACCACTTAAAAATCGATTTAAAAACATTAACCACTCACCGAACACTTCATAGCACAAGCCGACTAGCCTACCAAGCATCCAAATTTCGGATTCGAGCCCGAAGCTTCTCCATCGTCTTCTCTTGCTTCTAACCAACCAAAACACAACCGATAGCCAAAATCAATGCTAATATTCAATAATCACACAACCTTTGAATTCAAATCAACTTCACCCTAATTTCCAATCAATTTAAATCCCCAAACATCTCAAATTCGTAATCCAACAACCCTAGGCTGAAACATCCATTTCCAAACACCCAAATGACTTCCAAAACATCCCAAATCACCCTCCTAACATAGGTAGACCATCAGCCCTTCAATTTCAACATTAAACCCACCAAAAACCCAAATTTTGATACCTTAAAATTTGCCCTAAAGACCCACTACGAATTTTCATCCAAATTCAACCAAATTGATATATATTGTGTATTTCATTACACTTGAACAAAACCCCAACACAATTTATTAAAACAAATTGGAAAACCCCTTTAAAAATCCAAACTTTAACATAAACCCTAATTTCCAAAATCCCATATTTTTGAAATCTAAGACAATGGTTGGATAGGGGATAAAAAGGAGAGTAAGAAAATGATTTTACCTTTCAAAAACACCTCGAAATGATGAAGATATCCAAAGGAATAGTAACTAGCTTTTGAGAGGTTTTGAAAATGGAGTCTACCCCCTTTTAACGTTGGAAAAGGGTTTAATGAAGAAGATGACAACTTTTGTTTTAAAGTTGTCTTGCTTTTAAAGACTTTTGGGTCAAATTACAATATAGGTCTCTCCCCTTTTATTAAGGCTCAATTACATCACAAATTAGGTGGAATTGTTTTAATTTAAATTTTATTGACTCGAACCATAAACCCGGTTAACTCCTAGGCCCAAAACACGGGTGTTACAACTCTCCCCCACTTAAGAAAATTTCGTCCCCGAAATTTATCGAACATGAGGAGCCACTACAACATGCTACTCCACACTTTCCTTGTCTTATCACCACCATACTAACCAACTCGAATGACTTACCACACAACATTTGCTATCTGACACTAAGATCTCAACTGATTCTTCAAGGCATGTCGACTTTAAACTCAACTCGATCTCTTCTACAAACATAGCACATAACAGATCTGACTCACACTCCCGAATTATAGATACACAGACACATCACAAATCTCTTTCTAACTCTGGTGGTAACCGCAACAGATAAACAACAGGACTAGCCCGATTCACAGTCTCATACAACACTGTTTGAATACCTGTCCCATAACTTTCTCTGACTGATCATCAGACCTCAACATACAACCAAACACTATGCATACGTCTTCAAAAATCTAGTTGAAATCTCGAATCTCTATTACTCACTTCCATTATGAACCTTCCACGGATATAACAAGCTAGAAGAAAACTAAAGCTCGGTCTTGACACGCTAGCAATTTACACACTTACTCTCATATTGAACCACATTATTCATCAACT
This sequence comes from Hibiscus trionum, assembly GCA_030270665.1. Taxonomy (NCBI): domain Eukaryota; kingdom Viridiplantae; phylum Streptophyta; class Magnoliopsida; order Malvales; family Malvaceae; genus Hibiscus; species Hibiscus trionum. The sequence goes on along the minus strand of BSYR01000024.1, from coordinate 28,564,421 downwards.
CAATCCAGAAGTACTCGTCTTCGACCCACAATACGTCTTCATACAACTCAGATGCATTACAAACGAACTGTCGTATGCTTCGGCCAACACAATACGTCTCAAAATGCTACGTCCATAGGTACAACTATTCTATCTCTGAATTGTAAAACTCTATCATCTCTGAAACTGTATTCTGAAGGTCTTCCTTTTACTATGCCTCGCACGTGAGGTGCCAAGAATCTGTCTTGCGACTGTTTCTCTTCTAGCATTCTGACTCAATGTAGGTTCAACATGAAACGCGGCCACAAAAATACTGTCATTCGGTAACTGAATTCGGCAAATACAACTCGCAACTCAACTACTAATCTAACAACAATTACAACTCGGAACATCGGTTACTACGTTGACTATCTTCGAATGGTACTCAATCTTGATATTACAGTCTTCAAGCAGTTCTAACACTTTATGTTGTTCAAGTTTCAACCCTTCCTAAGTTGTCTAACAATTCAAGTTCTGATAATATGTACGTACACACTGTGCATTTCTTACTATACAAGCTTTGTCTCTAAGTCTTCGAAGCAGATACAACTGTAATTAACTCTAAGTCTAGTGTCAGATAACTCTTCTCACGGTCTTTCAACTAACTCGATGAACAAGTCACGAACTTCCGCCTTGCATAAACACACAACCTAACCCTACATGTAACACATCACTACAGTTCACAAGCTATTTCTCTAGTATAGGCTGGATCAAGGTCGAGGCTCTCTTCAAAGTTTCTTTCAGTTTCTCAAGGGCTCATTGTCTCGCATTTAACCACACAACTAAACATTCTTCTGTGGCAACTCGTCAAATGAGCAGCTATCTTCAAAAGACTATTTATAAACTTCTAGTAGTAACACCGCTAGACTTAGAACTATAGGTTCCTGTCACCGTCTTCAATTTCTTCCAACTCACATCTTCCTCTGTCTGTTCAAGATTTGTTCTAATACACTCGGCTAATTTACATGTCCTAAGAGAACATCTTCGTTAACTCGAAGTTCACGTTGCACAACTTGGTATACAATTAATTCTCTAATAGAATCTACCACACTAACTTCAAAGCTTGTCATGATCTTCCTCGGCACTTGAATATACTCACGTGACATCTAGAAGAGCTACTACAACTGATCAAGAAACTCAGGAAAATATTCTGCTCAACCTCTCTATGAAGGTAACTAATACACTAGTCAAACAAAACGGCATAACTCGGAGCTCAAGGTGATCACATCCTGCCCCTAAAGCTGTCTTCGGTACTTCAACTTTTCTCACTTTCAACTGGTAGTAAACGAATCTCAAACTAATCTTCAAATAGACTGAAGCACACACTAACTGACCAACAAATCACTAACACTCAGAAACGGATACTAATCGTTCACTGTCACTTGTTTCGACTGTATGTAATCTGAACACATTCTCGTACTGTCACTCTTTCTTCTTCACAAATTACACTGTGGAACTCTGAGATGGTGCACTAGGCCTAATGAATCTAAGGTCTAACAAGTCTCGAAGTCAATTCTTCAACATTCTCAATTCTTCCGGGATTCATAAGTTACAGAGCAAACAAAACAGAAGCAACCTCAAAAACGGTCTCAATAACAAACTCTTCTCCTCTAACAAGAGGTAAACCGGCAATTCTTCCAAACACTTCTAGGTAAAGAAAACACAACTATTCTAACATTCTGTGGTTTAATCTTCATTCAAAATCAGATCCATCACAATTGCTAAGCAAGCCTGTTGACTAAACTCAACCAATCTTTGACCTCTAAAGCTGGATCAACATTCAATAAGGAGTTCACATCCTCACCTACTACTACAGTCACACAGAAATCTGCAACTCCAAGGCAACTCTCTCTTTGTCTCAACGTATATCCTAGCTTTGTGCTCTACAAGTCAAACCATGTCAAAAAGGTACATCGAAACCGTATGAAGACATTCACTTCACATCTACTAGAAACTAGTAACTCTGAACCACCAACAAACATCTTCTGTACATCTTTCTGATCACTACTATCTCCCAAAAGGCTAGTCACATGTGTCCCTACATCTAAGGTCTCAACAAAGATATCTAATTTCTTACATGCTCACACAAAAGGAGGTATCCGCAGAAATTGCAACTTCACATGTAAACAACTGATAGTCTTCGGTCCTCTTGTCTTCAGACTGGTTCTTCAACAAGATCTGACTCTTCTAAACTGTTCTTAGAGCATCTCGTAACTTCAAGATTCAATTCTGATCACACACACAAACAGTCATGCTGGACTTGTTCTACCCCTAGCAAACAATCTGGAGTCAAGGCTCGAGGCTCCCTTCTCGGCTCAACTACATCGGGAGTGACTTCATCTCTTCCGCTTGCTGGAAGACAACTCAACGTACACTAAACCAATCACACAAACTAGCTCCCATTCACGGGCACTGACCGGCTGTCTTGCATTAAAATCATAGGCCGAACCCCAACGGTCACCAACTAACATTTCCGAAATTCAGATTACTCACACGAGACCCCTACCTAGATCTCGCCAAAAGAACTAAGGTACTCATACCTACCTCTGACACTTCACCGGGCATATTCAAACATGCATACTTGCTAACGATATACGGAAGCACGGATTTAGAATCAACTGGAGGAAGCAACTTAACATTGTACCAAGGGCTTATCTGTTAAAACATCGACACCACTCTGACTCCCACTCATATGCCTTTACTTCTTCTTACTAACTGATGCCAGTGTTGACCACGTCGTCCCTCATCCACAAGAATCAACCCACATACACACCGTCTCAAACGGATAAATTGTACCTCAATTCCGGTACAACCATACCTCCCTAACTAAGGTGATGGACTCCCTCTACATCGTCAACCTTTTTAGAAACTACAACTTCTACTTACCGAAAAGCAATTAAATCAACAACAACATCAACAGTAAAACATACAAGATTGGGTTAGCAAGGCAAGGCTTCCAAGTGGCTCAAGTATGATTTCCTCACTTAAAATCTCTTTTCCGATGTAATAGTAGCAATGGGACTCTACTAAACATGTTTCAAACAACTCAACACACATACATGCTCAAACAAGCATATAACAAGGCTTACTTGCTAAACAAGCAAACATATGCGTACGATCAAACAACATACATTCTCAATCAAACGATCATACATCACAGCATACACGGATAACGAACAACATGCTTTTAAACAAACAATCAACATATTTGTCATACAAGCAGTCATACTTACAAAGCAAGCAAACACCGTGCATATCATTCATAAAACACAACTTACCTCACTTACCTGCCCAAGGTCTCAATAACCTTAGGCTCTAATACCAACAAATGTAACCCCCTCGTCCCGGTCTGGCCGGATGACCGGTCCGAGTGGACCACACGGGGAAAACCGAGTGAAAACTCCCAAGGGAATTCCCCCTCGGTTAGCAACCCTATTTTTTTTTCATTTTAAATCTTGTCTAGATGAGTATTTAATCCTACGTGATCATACAGCGGAACAACATACACGAGGCAAACCAACGAACTCAGCCCAACATCTTACAGCCCAATTTTAAGCTTTAACTACAAGCGGTATCGATACCCTTAAGGGGTGTATCGATACCCCCTTGACTAGGTCAACAGGTCTAAGTCAACCCGTAGAGGCCGTATCGATACACCCAAGGGGTGTACTGATACCCTCCCTAACGGTTGACTTCCCACGGTCAAAGCCAAGATGACGGTATCGATACACTTGAGGCTAGTATCGATACCGAACTGGACAGTAGCTCCAGTGACCAAAATGGTATCGATACACCTCTCAAGTGTATCGATACACGAGGCCTGAACAAGAAGGTGGTATCGATACCGTACCAACCGTATCGATACCCCTGCACAGCAAAGCCTCCCAATCTTAGCAAAAACGATCAAGACTCGAATCTAAATGCAATTTATGACTTCCCTAACTCCAACCAAACATACATACAACATTTACATACCACTATATAGCCATACAAGCACCCAACATGTATAAACAACAAGGAACTCATGCAAAGGACTCAAGATGGCATTTAAGCATTCAAAGCTCACACTTCAACATCCCAACATAAAGGTAACCTCAAAGGCACATAAGCAACATCCATGATAAGCAATTTAGGCATGGGATACAATTCAAACATGGCAACACAAGCCATACAAAAGCAAGATAACAAGGAGTCTAAGCAAGCTCCTAACAACTAACAAACATCCAACGAAATAACACATGTCCCATTGCTTAAACTATTACATGTTCAACATTAAAACTCATACTTGAACTCATCAAAAGCAACACTTGGAGACCTTTCCTTGCCTTTGCCACCCACAAGCTATTTATCTGCATTGTCGAACAAAAGAGCGCGTAAGCATAAAAGCTTAGTGAGGGCAAGCTCGTAAAACAAACCTCCGACAATGCAGGGTCCAAACACGAGTTATTTCCATGATGAAATGCATGGTCTTACCTCCGGTCCGCCAAGCCAAAATGAACATGATGCATGAACATATAGTCAACAATATGCCATGCTCTACAACTCATAAGCTCAACTTACCATGTTACATAATCCAAATCATTAGCCACATCAAATATCAAATCATAAGGCATCACATTTCATGTCACATAAGCACATAAGCATAATCCCACATTGGTATATACATACAACCTCATATTGGCACCTAGCTATGACCCGAATACGCGGATAACCCGTTGGAACGCATTTCCAACAACAACATTACCTCGGTGGGATTCCACTCATCACCGGTCCTTGCATGGGCGGGATTCCACTCATCGCCACATGCCCTACGAATGGGATTCCACTCATCATCACGCAGAAATATATAAAAGCTTCCGGTGGAATATTACATCACCGTACTCCTCCTTGGTGCCTTAACGCCACCAAGGCCACGTACGTTTTGACTCAATTTGTGTGCACACTCATCCTAATGATCGATCATTGTACCCAAGCATGCTAGTGCCAATATAAATCAAACTACACAACTTTTTACCATATTAATTTCAATATAAATTCCGTGCCTAGCACGTACTCACCATGATTCTCCAAAATCATGCAATCCACAACATAACCTCATTTCACAAACCAACATCACATGTATATCATCCAAGCATTTATCGCACCATATACCCACATTATATTTGCCATCAACATACATGTAATCAATGCATTAGGCCATACTTCCACATACATGTATATCTCATTATACATAATAATCATGAGGCATAACAACAATTAAAAAGTGCACCCAAGGTCTCTAACTAAAGCTTAGGATTAGGCTAGCACCCTAATCCTAACTCTAGGTGGGTCTACCAAGCTCAACCTAGTTCACATGCTTGAACCAACCACTTAAAAATCGATTTAAAAACATTAACCACTCACCGAACACTTCATAGCACAAGCCGACTAGCCTACCAAGCATCCAAATTTCGGATTCGAGCCCGAAGCTTCTCCATCGTCTTCTCTTGCTTCTAACCAACCAAAACACAACCGATAGCCAAAATCAATGCTAATATTCAATAATCACACAACCTTTGAATTCAAATCAACTTCACCCTAATTTCCAATCAACTTAAATCCCCAAACATCTCAAATTCGTAATCCAACAACCCTAGGCTGAAACATCCATTTCCAAACACCCAAATGACTTCCAAAACATCCCAAATCACCCTCCTAACATAGGTAGACCATCAGCCCTTCAATTTCAACATTAAACCCACCAAAAACCCAAATTTTGATACCTTAAAATTTGCCCTAAAGACCCACTACGAATTTTCATCCAAATTCAACCAAATTGATATATATTGTGTATTTCATTACGCTTGAACAAAACCCCAACACAATTTATTAAAACAAATTGGAAAACCCCTTTAAAAATCCAAACTTTAACATAAACCCTAATTTCCAAAATCCCATATTTTTGAAATCTAAGACAATGGTTGGATAGGGGATAAAGAGGAGAGTAAGAAAATGATTTTACCTTTCAAAAACACCTTGAAATGATGAAGATATCCAAAGGAATAGTAACTAGCTTTTGAGAGGTTTTGAAAACGGAGTCTACCCCCTTTTAACGTTGGAAAAAGGGTTTAATGAAGAAGATGACAACTTTTGTTTTAAAGTTGTCTTGCTTTTAAAGACTTTTGGGTCAAATTACAATATAGGTCCCTCCCCTTTTATTAAGGCTCAATTACATCACAAATTAGGTGGAATTGTTTTAATTTAAATTTTATTGACTCGAACCATAAACCCGGTTAACTCCTAGGCCCAAAACACGGGTGTTACAAACATGGCAAAATCACATACACTAGACATGAGCATATATTTAACAAAATAACAAAAAGCATGAATACTGGAATATAATATAACAAAGATAAAACGCAGAGTAAATAATTAAAATGCACGATGACAGGGATCAAAATGGTAATAAAACCATTACAAAAACTATTAAATAGTAAGAACAAGGACTAAATTAAAAGAACGCAGAAACTAAAAGGGGCAAACGAGGGATTAGACCATTTGAAATTCAATTAAAATCAAATCGGGGACGAAATTAAAGACATTTAAAAAGATGAAGGAACCGCAGAAAAGATTTTAAAATGCGAAAACCCTTATGAGCGTAATTATAGAGGTGCAGAGGAATTAAAGGCAGATTAAACCATTTTTAAAACACAAAAGCATTATATAAACCGAGTTAAAAAACATTTTAGACTCTTTGCTAACCCTAACCTCACAGAATCTCTCTTTTTCTCTCATCCTTTCGACCCGGAACGTCGACCGACGCTAATCGACGGCCGACAGACCCCTAAACAAACCAAAAAAACCTAAAAGCCTTCCCTTTTTACACCTCGCACTCAGCCAACACCCGAAAACCGAAAAACCAAAATCCTCTTTTTCGTTTTTTCAAAGATAACAGAAACTCGAAAAGCCCCAAAATGATTTCAAAGAACCCTTTGTTTTCTCCCTTTTATTTGCCCTTCAGCCGAATCACCATACGCGGCCTCAAAGAGACCAAAAGGCTTGTACCCCTGCAAAAAAGAGTAAGGGACGAGAGGGAGACGGATCGACGCAAAGGTAAAAAACAGAAGATTCTAACTCTTTTTCTTGTTTTTTATATGTGCTTCAAAACGAAAATGGAAGAAGAATGTGATACCTCTAAAACTCGAGGTTTTGTGCTTCTTATTGCTCTGAAATTTTCCCCTTTGAAACTTGAGGTTTACATCTCTTTAATTTCGGCTTTTATAGCCCGAAATTTACAATTTTCTATATTACATGAAATTATCATTGGTTAATGCTATTCTCTTGTTTGTATTCACATTGCCGTTTTTTATTTTTGTTTGTTTGTCTCTGAAATTTTGTTGGGAATGTTCTGACATTCTTATTTTCTTGCATGTGGATGAGCGGTTGGCGGGAGGAGGGGGCCAGTATGGTGCCACTTGGTGGCTGAAGAAACGACTCGGCTTGGATAATAATCCTTATCATATTACCCTAAAACCTAAACCCTAACATTAAACCTTAAATTTTAACCTTAAATCTTAAATTCTAACCATCAACCTCAATTTCTAAAAATTAGTAAATTAAAACCTTAAAACATAAAATTAAGACACTTGTGGAAACAAAAAAAATTAATATTTGTGTATGGGATAATAATCCATTGAAATAAGATGCACAATTACCAGATTGTTTCAAAACGACGGAGCGTAAAACACAAAACGGTTGCTAAGAGTGACATTCAAATGCAATAGTGGATAAGATTACAGAGGGACAGAACAAAGATAAAACAGACCGAACATCTTCTAGGGTAACGGCAATGGCAAGCGCTACAGTCACAGCATCATCTACACTCTCATGGCTTCACAGCTTTGGAGGAACCCGTAATGAGGCAACAAAAGTAGCAGACAGAAACAGGGTTTTCGTGGTTTTCGCCCAGAAGAAAGCTAAAAAGACTCGAAAGGTAAAGCAAATTGTTCCTTGTCTAGTTGAAATTTTGCTTCTTTTTTTGTTTTTATTAGTTATTTGGTTGATTGGTTGTTGTTAACGATGGGTTTCAGATTATGTTGAAGGAGGATGTGGAATACCTGGGGAAGAAAGGGCAGCTTTTGGACGTGAAAGCTGGGTATTTCAGGAATTATCTTTTTCCCATGGGAAAAGCCCAGATTATCACTCCTGCATTGCTTAAGTAAATGTTAACCTCAATCTCTGTTATTTCTTTAATTTTAATTATATTTTGAATTTGTATTGCCTTCTTCTTGCTTTTACACTAGTATCCAATTAAGAAATAGAAGGGTTATCTGAATTTGATTTGGGAGTAAGTTTTATAAACATATTAACATACATGATTGGGAAAATAATTAATGGTTTTTCACCTCAGGGAAATGAAAATGGAGGATGAAAGAATTGAAGCAGAGAAGCAACGGGTAAATTCAGTGACTAGTGTTTTGAATTTTCGATGTTAACAGATATCATTGTGGTCATATATTCCTATTAGGCCATTGAACATCTTCAGGATTTGAAGCTGAAAGAAAGTTTTCCATGTCAAATTGAACCTTCCTTTATTTAAGTGAAACTTGTCTTAGCTTGCTCTTGTTTCTGTACATGTGTTTGCGCCTCTGATGGTATGGACTGGAGTAATATTGGAAAGTACTTTTTTATGGTGTTGAGCATTCAGTTTAATCGAACACCAGTTTCATTTGTTCCAAGCTAGTATACAATGACGAAGTTATGCTAATGTTGTTTCCACCTGGTGTTTTATGGTTGTTTCCTAGCTTGCTGTTTGTGGTTTTAGTTTTTACCTGGGTGATATGTTATACTCGCGTCCGTGAATTCATAGTCTTGTTAGATGATCTTGTTTTACGCCAGGTAAAAGAAGAGGCACAACAACTTGCTCTTATATTCGAAACTGTTGGGGCTTTTAAGGTGAAGCGAAAAGGTGGAAAAGGAAAGCAAATTTTTGGAAGGTGAGTAGGATCTGAATCCACACTAAGCATTCACATTTTGGTTTTTCACTTATCATATTGGACCCTGATATTCACTTGTTTTTGTCAGTGTTACTGCTCAAGATCTTGTAGACATTATCAAGGCACAACTTCAAAGGTATTGATCATAAAATCTTTGTGGGATTTAGTTGTTAACAAGCATCACAACTCTGCAACTTATTCACGAAATGAATTTGCATTAAATAAGAATTCAAGTTTTTTGCCTTTGTTTATGTATAGCTCCTCTGCTCCACTATCGTTTTTACTTCAATCTGCATTTGCATCTGCAGTTACATCGAACAAATGAAGCTGACAGACTGATACTTATATTTAGTTTCGTTCTGTCAATAGTTATGCAATCATGAATCATTTGCAGTTTGTTAGTGAATTGTGATATTTTGTAAGTTATGGTGTCACACCTTTTGTAATGATGTTTTTTTTTCTACATGTATTTATAGCTTGATGAATAACCTTCTAATTACAGATTCCCATATCCATTTTTTTTTCAGATTGAGATATTATATTTACTAACCTTAGTGGATTCAGTTTGGTTATTCAAATATCCAACGTATATTACTATTTAAATTGGAGGATTTGGACTGATGTTTAAAGATTTTCAGATATCAGATTCCCCTTAATCCTTGGCTATGGTTGCTTAATTTTTCAACTACTCGTGTTGATATGTAGGGATGTGGACAAGAGAATTGTTTCTCTTCCGGAGATCAGGGAAACAGGAGAATATATTGCAGAGCTGAAGCTCCACCCTGAAGTTACTGCCCGAGTCAGAGTTAATGTTTATGCTAACTGAAGACATGTTCCTACTGAAAATGGGCAGTCAGCTTTGTCAGCCATTTGCATCAGTCTAGGGTACGTGGGCATCTGAATTCGATCATAACATTAATCCTAAACTTAGGAGTCTCTTTTTCTTGCAGCTCGTCTGTGAAAATCACTCTTTACCTTGGTTTCTTACAAAATGTTGCCATTGGTAGTTGTCGGTTGGTACCGTCAAAAGTTTCACAATGATTAATACTTCAAGTTTTCTGATTCCAGGAGGTACAGGATCCGGTGCAACTTCAAAACGGTGCCTGTTAAAGTGTGTGTCAATCTGTGAATTTTTTTGGGTAGAACATTGTATCAGCTTTATTTGTATTTCCATTTCATTATTCACTTGTAGAACGTATTGAGACCTTGAAAAGTTAATTTTATATGGAACAGCTATTCTCTATGGCTCTACTCTATTCTATCATGGAAAAATATTTCTGCTTTACCATTCGTATTTTGAACAAAAAATCGTTGGGAAATTAAAATATGTTGCTGCCCAGGATCGAACTGGGGACCTTCAGTGTGTAAGACTGACGTGATAACCACTACACCACAGCAACTGGATGTCTTTCAATCAAAGTTACTACAATTTAAACATTAGAAATCTGTCGCAGTCTCATATCACTATCAGCGGCCTTCATCTTTACATTTATTACGAAAATTTAAGTGAAATTAAAAACCTCATGACATGAGTCATTAATATAGCTCGGAAGTAATTAACTAAAGGAGGGGGGGATCACAAATTTGAAGTTTGTCATGCAATGTGTTGAAAATACTTGCTCCTTAACAGAGCAAAATTTTAACATGAAATGATTTAATCAGATACATGCATGGTAGTACTAGTAGATGATATTGATATAAAGTTAGTTTTCCATTCACACATACTTTTCATTTGGCAACTACCATAATCACCCAACAAACCTAAACAAATCAGTATGAAGCACATTAGGATTAGGTAGGCAACTTCTCACCAAAAGAGAAAGCCTAACCACACCACCTATATTGTTTCGGATTTCTTTTGTATGCCGCCGGTTAATATTTTTACCGCTTATTTGAATTGAATCATTAGTTGATCGTTTTTGAAAGTTAAGTGAGCAAGAGAATTGATAGAGAAAACTTCTTTAGGGTCAAATTTATTAGTCTTTATACTATGTACAAGTTGGTTTATGTAATCTATGTATTTTAATCTGATCAATTTTAGTCATTATATTTTTCGAATTTTAAAATTTTAGTCATGGCTCAAATTATAATACTGGTACTTACAACAAAATTGCAGATATTTAAACCGTGACAGAATTTTTAAGAATTTAGAAGTAAAGATGAAAAACAATTAAATTTAACCTCTCTTTAGGGTTATTACTTATTATCACTAAAGAAGAGAACATCAAAGAATATTCTATATTATTATATTGGCTTATATAGTTGTCAACGTTAGCAAAAACCTGAAAGCTTTGGTCACTTTCATGATAACTTGACCCCCAAAAAAACAAGAGAGAAGCACAAGAACTGAAAGCCAAGAGATTTGGATAGCCATCCAGCTATACTTTAAGAGATATAATACAGGCATCATCTACGGTCCACATATCACTTTGTTGGACAAAACTGGAACCCCCCTTCCCTTAAAGTAGTCTAAAAAAATACCCTTTATGTAATGTATATGTGTACACTCGACTGTCATCAGCCATGGGCTACTATTAGTCGGTTCCAATGGGATTCAAAAACCCTTTTTTTAGTAGTTTAGGTTTCAGATTTTGAGTGGTATTTAGAAAATGACACGTATGTAGTAATAATATACTTGGCTGATAATAATTATTGGTTAATTAAGTAAAAAAAAAAACAAACCAAAGAGGAAGACTATTGGAAATGCATTGTTGATGTAGTATTGACATTTTCTTTAAAGCTGGTTTAGGCAATGAGATTGAGCAGTTGAGTAAGCAAATGTGTTAGAGCTATGCTAAATCTGTCAAAGTCCAAGTTGTAAACAGTTGTAAGTTAGTTAGTTTGTTATCAATCAGTTAATGTCAGGCTGTTAATGCCGTTGTAATTCCTGATGATTAGCTATCATCCCTTAATGTTTCTGTATAAATACCCTTACTACATATGAATAAAATATATCTTTTTGGCCTTCTATCTTCTTGAATCTCTCTTCTTCTTTCCACATTACATTGATAATCCTTCATGGTATCAGAGGTTGCGAACATGGCAGATTCCTCTTCTTCTTCCTCAAAACCTTTTACAAACAAGATCATATCCATCCGCCTTGATGACACCAACTATTTGCTTTGGCGACAGCAGGTGCTCTTTGTGATTGAGAGCTTGGCTTTACTAGATCATGTTGATGGCACGTTGACTGTTGCTCCAAGAACATTCGTGCAGAAGGAGGTAATACTGTAATCAACCCTGAATTTGTTTCCTATAAGCAGCAAGATTCTGCTTTATGTTCTTGGTTACTATCCTCTGTTAGTTCTTCCATCTTGCCCTCTCTAGTCAGTTGTAAAACTGCTTTAAAGATCTGGGACAAGATTCATCAATCTTTTTCTGTTTCATCCACCATGCGTGTTATGCATCTCCATTGCTCTCTAAGAAGTTTGCGAAAGAGGGATCAAAGCATGAAATAGTATCTTGGACAAGTCCAATCCATTTGTGACAGCTTGGCGGCATGTGGCAATCCCCTTTCGGAAACTATTCACATATCTGCTATTCTTTCTGGTCTTCCTCCTGATTACGAGCCTGTTGTTGCTGTGATTACTTCGAGTCAGCAACCTTACAAACTTGATGGTGTGTGTTCTGTTCTTTTGGACACTGAAGCTAGGCAGCAAGATTTTGCTTCTCAGAGTTTCTTGGTTAATATGGCTCAAGGGCCTGGGTTTGGGCCTCGGTCCTTTATTGCCCAAAATCCATATGGTCAGTATTCACAGGCTTTTGACAATGGGAGACACGGTTTTGATCAGGGTCTAGGTCGAGGACAGGTTCGACCTCCGATTCCTGATCCTCGTCAAGTTTTTGGTCAAGGTCAAGGTCTTCCGTCATATCGTGGTGGTTCGACTGGTGGTTTTCGTGGTCGTGGTGGACGTGGTTTTCCTGGGCGGCCGCGTATTCAGTGTCAGATATGCGGCAAATTAGGTCATTTGGCGATCCGGTGTTACTTTCGCTTCGACCAGTCATATGATGGTCAATTTCATGGCGGCTTCTCAGCGAATTATTGCAATTTTGATGAATCTGAGGATCAATCTGGATTGCAAGACTTTTCTTCTAGTCCGGACACTGTAATTCATAATGGAGCGTCTGATTCGTCTGGTGCTGTGGCTTCCGTTGCGGCGGTGTCTGATGAGTTCGGGCTTCCTTCTTACAACGATGCAGCTTGGTATCCAGACTCTGGGGCTACTACGCATCTTACTCCCGATGCAGGTAATATTCTCGACCCTATCTCTTCCCCTGGGTTAGGTAAGGTTTCTGTAGCAAATGGTATGAGGGTTCCCATTGCTAATGTAGGTAGTTATGTCATTAATTCTGTTTCTAGGCCATTAGTTTTAAATAATTTATTGCATGTTCCTAATATCAGAAAGAATTTATTATCTGTTTCACGTTTGACTAAGGATAACAATGTTTCAGTGGAGTTTTTCCCTAATTTTTGTCTGGTGAAGGATCTGGCAACACAGTAACTGATAATGCAAGGCATGAAAAGTGATGGTTTGTACAAACTGTCCTCTGCTGCGACTGGTTTGGTCAATTCTATCTCTCAGAATTGCTTTTATGCTTCTAATGGATGTACTGTTGATTCTCTTACTAAGTTGTCTAGACCTCTAGGATCTGTTGATTCTGTTGAGAACTGTAATGTTTCTAAGGCATGTAATGTTGCTATGCATCATAGTTTAGAGCTTTGGCACAGAAGATTAGGGCATCCATCTTCTGCTGTTCTTGATGTTGTTTCTAAGCAATGTAATATCTCTTTTCTTGGGAATAAAGACACCTTTTTCTGTGAAGCTTGCAAGATAGGAAAAAGTTGTAAATTAAAATTTAACTCTTCTGTTACTTCTTATCAAGAACCTTTGCATTGTATTCAAGTAGATCTGTGGGGCCCTGCTCCTTTAAGTTCAAACAATTGTAGGTATTATATAAGCTTTGTTGATGTTTATTCTAGGTACACATGGATCTATTTTCTTTCTAATAAATCTCAGGTCTGTAATGTGGTCACCTCTTTCATAAAACTTGTTGAGAAACAACTAAATCACAAAGTTAAAATTCTACAAACTGACTGTGGCACATAATTCAAACCTTTAGTTTCTTTTTTTGAGCAGCAAGGAATTGAATTTTGAAATACTTGCCCATATACTTCTGAGCAAAACGGCATCGTAGAAAGAAAGCATAGGCATATTGTAGAGCTTGGTTTAACCTTAATGGCTCAAGCCTCTGTTCCTTTGAGTCAGTGGTCTAATGCTTTCTTTTCATCTGTCTTTCTTATAAATAGATTACCCTCTAAGGTTCTTAATGGAGTTTCTCCTCATGAAAAGCTGTTTGCTAAAGCTCCAGATTACTCCTTTCTTAAAGTTTTCGGGTGCTTATGCTATCCTCTTACTCGACCTTATAACAAGAACAAACTTCAATTCAGATCTGTGCCTTGTACTTTCATAGGCTACTGTTCTAATCAGCGTGGCTACAAATGTCTGAGTGGTGATGGAAAAGTGTATGTGTCACGTCATGTTCAGTTCAATGAGGGAATTTTTCCTTTTAAGGAAAAAACTTCTAAGGAAAATTCTACTCCTAATTCTTCCAAAGATGTTCCTCTTGCCTTTAAATTTTCTGGATCTACAAAGAAGCTCAGCTCTTTTCCTTCAAGTTCTTCCTCCAGTCCTTCTCTTTCTTCTAATTCTGAGCAAAATGTCTCTCACAACTCTTCTCAACATGGTGCTACTTCAGCTTATCATCAAAATTCTCCTCAGTCTTCTAAGACAACTTCTTCTGATCAGAGTGCTTCTAGTTTCAATCATTCTAATGTTCATCCTGTTGTACCTGTTGATGGTGATCCTTCTGGTGATAATGATCCTGTTTCTGATGGTGGTGATCATCCTGGTGATGGGATTGGTTCTTCTGCAAATTCTGCAGCTATCTCTGCTGATTTACATGGGTTTGATGAAGTACATGGTTCTGCTGCTGTGTGTAGTCCTGTTTTTGCAGTTCATAATCATGAAGAGAATCCAGCTGTTGTCTCTGATCAGGCTCTAAATTCTGCTAAGGTGATATCTACTCATTCTATGGTTACTAGGTCCAAGTTAGGTATATTCAAACCTAAAGCATATCATGCTGATGTTGCCTTGTCTGAACCTAAGAACATTCATCAAGCTATGATAGTAAGTGAATGGAAAGATGCAGTTGAGAAAGAGCTTTATGCTTTAATTAAAAAAGGAACATGGCAGTTAGTAAAGTTGCCTGCTGATAGGGTTCCAATAGGCTGTAAGTGGCTCTTCAAAGTTAAGAAGAATGCTGATGGAAGTGTTGCTAGGTATAAAGCTAGGCTAGTAGCTAAGGGGTTTTCACAGCAAGCTAGGTTTGATTATGGTGAAACTTTTAGTCCTGTGGTAAAATCAGTTTCTGTTAGGGTCTTGCTTAGTTTAGCTCTAACTAATGGTTGGATCTTGAGGCAAATTGATATAGACAATGCCTTTTTAAATGGTGATTTAACTGAAGAAGTGTACATGGATCAACCCCTGGTTTTGAGCAGTTTGATAAGGATGGGAACAAATTGGTGTGTCTTCTAAAGAAGTCCTTGTATGGACTCAAACAAGCTCCAAGGGCTTGGTTTGAAAAACTCAGAGCTCATTTGGTGAACAACCTACAGTTTACTGCTTCCTTAGCAGATTCTTCTTTATATTTTAGGAATATTAATGGAAGCAAGATTTATATCATGGTTTATGTGGATGATGTTGTTGTTACTTGGAATATATCAAGTGATGTTGAAGATGTGATCAAGGAGATTAATACAACCTTTTCTCTTAAAGATCTTGGTAAATTGGATTATTTTCTGGGTATGACTGTTCAATCTGTTGATCAAGGATTTGTACTTAGCCAGAAGAAGCACATTCTAGAGTTACTTGATAAAACAGCTATGGTTGAAGCTACACCAGCTCCCATGGTTACTTCCCCTCCCTTATCTGCTAAAGATGGGAGTCCTTGTTCTGAAGAAGAAGCTACCTTGTTTAGGCAAGTTGTTGGATCACTGCAGCATGTTTGTTCTACTAGACCAGACATTCAATTCGCAGTTAACAGGGTAAGTCAGTTCATGCAATCACCCCTTGATAAGCATTGGAAGGCTGTAAAAAGAATTATTAGGTATCTTAAGGGTACTATAGGACATGGTTTGTTCTTTAAAACCAAGTCTGCTACTTCTTCTATTGTGGCATACACTGATTCTGATTGGGGATCTAGTCCAGACGATCGAAGGTCTACAGCAGGGTATTGTGTTTATCTAGGAGGTAACTTGGTTGCTTGGAGTTCGAAGAAACAAAGGGTTGTTTCAAGGTCTTCTACTGAAGCTGAGTTCAGAGGCATAGCTAACACAATGTGTGAGATTTTGTGGATAAAATCTTTGTTAACTGAGCTAGGAATTTCTCTTACTTCTCCTTCTGTAATCTGGTGTGATAATACCAGTGCTATAGCTCACTCTGCAAATCCAGTGCATCACGCCAAACTGAAGCATGTAGAGCTTGATTTAAGCTTTGTTCGAGAAAAAATTCTTGATGGGTCTTTTCAGATAAACTATGTTCCAGCTTTAAATCAGATTGCAGATGTGCTTACAAAGCCACTGTCTGCTTCTTTCTTTGTTCATCTTCGACAACAACTCAATGTGTTTTCAGCTGAAGAGTTGCAACTTACCTCTGCTTAATCGTGTTTAAAAAGAAGAAGAAAGGAGAAATAGGAAGTATGTTAGAGCTATGCTATATCTGTCAAAGTTCAAGTTGTAAACAGTTGTAAGTTAGTTAGTTTGTTATCAATCAGTTAATGTCAGGCTGTTAATGCCGTTGTAATTCCTGATGATTAGCTATCATCCCTTAATGTTTCTGTATAAATACCCTTACTACATATGAATGAAATATATCTTTTTGGCCTTCTATCTTCTTGAATCTCTCTTCTTCTTTCCACATTACATTGATAATCCTTCAAAATGAAAGAGGGGGAAGTTTTTTTAATGAAATTGAAACCAAGCAAAGTAAGCAAGGACTAAATATTTTATATTGGAGCCCTTTGTTTATATTTATATTTGATGAGAATATATATGACAAGGCAACTGCATGTGCAGATGTCAAAAATGATGATCTTCCTATCTAATTCTCTTTATATTAGGACATGATCTCACGCAAAGTGTCCACATGATTTGCTTACCAATATTTACCTAAACGTGCACTTAACAAACTCCATTTATACACAGCTAGTGAAGTGAGTATGAGTGAGTATATTAATTAAGTCACCCCTCTTCTTTCTTTCTTTTTTATTGTCCTTCCCCGGACCGATCTGCGTCACACATTTGGTTTTGGTGGATAAATCTTCCTATAAAAATTTCTGCATACACAATAACTCGAACTTGAAAATGCTTACTATTTAGACCAACTCGTTGGTGTCTGATTTCTTTCTTTATGTGATGATTCATTAGATTAGATAATGATGAAATTTGACTATGGGTGATCATGTCAGTTTTGTTAAGTGGCTTGCAAACTAAGGGATATTGTAGTTAGTTAATTAGGTGTGTGGTTCTTCATCTTCATTTGCTTTTTTAATACCCTTTTTCTAATTATAATTATGAGTTTTACTGTTAATCTATCAATCTTACATATTTCAACAAGAATGATAAATGTATTAAAAAAATAAAATGAATGGGATCTAGGTTAACCTGCAGGAAGAGGCTACAGCAGGATGGACCATTAAAAAATATGGAATAATGAAGGATAATACATGTAGTGATCTATAAGTTGTGCAGTTAACAACTCATCTTTGCTATCCATTTATTCTCTGTCATTTAATGAAACAGACTGTGGCATGTAGTGAGAGAGAGTGAGTCTGAGTGAAGGAAGGAAGGAAGGAATATATATATATATATATATATATGAGTTAGGATCAACTTACACAATGTAAAATTCTTTAAGTTTTACACATTTTTTGGATCGTTAGATGGGGGAATGAATGACTCAGATTAACTTCTTACTAATCTTCACATATTTATTGTTAATCTCATCCATTTGTTTCACTCATCCAACTGTCTAAAAAATGTGTAAAATTTAAAGAGTTTTACACTGTATACACGCATATTATCTATTTTTTTCTCACTCTATATATATATATAAAAGAAGAAACCCAGAAAGGAAAGATAACCTAATCCACGACTTTAGGTTGTGGTGGTGGTGGTGCCAAACCCCAGATAGACAATGGCCAATGCCACCCTCCCATATTTCTTGTGTGTATTTGCTCTCTTTTTTAGTCTTATACATCATTCTCTCCCCCACTTTTAAAAAAAAATGAATAACCCGGATTTTAATTTCAGAATTCGATTTTATTATACAAAAAATATGCTTCCGTCACTCACTTTTCGTGAATGGAAGGCAACCAGGAACACTAACCACTTACTAGCTCAAAGTGTTCAACTTCAACAAGTAGATCATCGAAAACAACAACTCGTAAAGATTATAATAAAAAAGTTGAAAGAATACAGTTGATAATTGTAAATAATATTGAATTGAAATAAAACTGATTCATGGTTTTCTTGTTTTTGTTTAGTAATGACAATCTACCAGAGCTGGTGTGGAGAAAACAATAGCTTGTTGGGGTCCTCCGAATTGGAACTTGGATTCCCTGGGATCATCTTCTGGTGCAGGAAGATTAAGATCCAGTGACAGAATATTTCTAGGCTTGATTCCAGCGCCACTGTTGGACTCAATTGGATGGCTAGTAGTATGAGTATCAACACTCACGGCAGCTTGATTGGTTGCAGCCGCCCTGTGCCGTCTCATGTGGCCTCCAAGGGCTTGACCGGACGAGAATTCAGAGCCACAGATTGAACACTCGTGAATCTTAGTACCCTTGTTCCCATGGCAATTAGCCTTGTTGCTTACTTGTAAAGCAACGAGTGCAGGATTTTCTCTGTTGAATTGATCAGCGTCTTCCACAAGTGGTTTTTTCTCATCCGGCATGCTTCCCTTGGGCTTCTTGTGGCTCGCCCTATGCCCTCCTAGTGCTTGGAACGATGGGAATGATCGGTTACAAGTTTTACACTCGTACGCATAAGCTCCGGCCTTGTTAGTCATCGCAGCAACCATCTCCAATTTCTCTTCAATATTCATCCTTTTCGGACCATCACTTTGTGCTAACATGATCAAGCAATTAGCCATGTCTTCTTCTTCCTCCTCAGTGCTCTTATAAATCTCACCACAAGTCACCGGAGACGATGTCGAGTTGTATTCCTCCGCCACTCCACCACCACCACCATCGCCGCCGCAAGCACTCGAGGAGCTAGAAGTCACGGTGACACCGAACGGGGACGATGACCTTTGACGCTTGGTACGCTTGCCTTTGATGATCAAGGCTTGATGATCAAATTCCTCTTGAGCTTGCATATCCACAATCAAAATAAGCCAGGTGACCTAACAAAGTAACAGACTTGGAGCTACAGAAAACAAATGAATGAAGCAAAGATGGAGAGAGTGGTGGGATTTTTATATATAGCGAATTGGTCGTTAGTATATTTTCCTTTATATATTCAAAATTCCTGTAGTATTAACAAAACCGCCCCCGTGAATAGTTACCATCACCATATGTTTTGCTTTCTAACTTTCAAAGGTGTTAGGAAAAAAAGGCTTTGTTTTCACTTTTTAAACTCTTCTTTTGTTCTTTATTTTAAATTTATTTTTTATAATATGTTCTCATCTGATCTCTTTCAATATTCGATCTTATTTTAATTTAATTAAACAATTTAATCTCTTCCAATATTCGATTCTACTTCGATTTCTGTGTGTACTACCAAATATAATTAACTAAATATTTGGTAGTACCTTAATAAGGGATGAGAAGATAAGTGTAGGTAAAGAGTAGAGTTGAGGATTAGGTGGCGTTGATATATAGGGTGCTGGAAAAGGGTGAGTTAGGACATACAGTTCAATTCAGTTGGTGTTAATTTTATCGCACACAGTTTGGCAGCCCAGTTACAATATATTCACATACGCCCAAATAACCTATTAAAAGCAAAGGGAGGGATTGCACGTTAAAAGCGTACCAGGTTCACCTCCTTTCTTGTTAAAGAAACCCCCAAAACTTCAATTCCTCGTTTCATCCATTGATTTTTAATTATATAATATAAAAAATTGCAAAATCTAAATCTAAGCAACCCCGATTTTATAATTTATTTTACTTAGTTTTGATTTTTATCAAAGGTATATATATTTCTTTTCTTTTTCCTCTCTGTGTTTCTCATGAAAAGCTTGCGGGGGAAAGGGGGTGTAATTAGGGTTAGGGGGTGGGCGTTGCCCAATCCAACAAGAAAAGAAAGGGACACAACTCATCAACTGTCAAACTGTAAAGGCTGCATAACTTGCATATTTAGATGAATGGAAATCGCCTGCCCTCTTTTATGCTCTTATTTTAAAATAGTGGGTTTAGGGTTTAGAATTTAAAGTTAGAGATTATAAATAGGGTTTAAGAAATTAGGAGTATGATGTATTTTTTAAGGTGTAAGGTTTAGGGTTTATGATATAAAAATTAGGGTTAAGATTTAAAATTTAATTTTTAAATAATTTTTAGTAAGAGACATAAAAAAGTTCACGATTAAGGACGGGATTTTTATCCTATTTAGATAAGGTGAAGTGAAGACTCAAGTGGGCTTTTGCTGAGCAGAGGATGTTTATTTCATAAGCCATAAAAGTACCTTAACACATGGCTTCTGTGACTATTTTTCCGCCTTTTTTTTCTTCTCTCTATTTAACTTTGATTAAAATTTATACATATTTCGCCCACCACACACATAAGATAATTAAAATAATTTCCTCCCACCACATCCACATGTTATAAACAATTAAAAATACCAGCTTCATTCATTTAAATTTATTAGGGGGTTCGCTTAAATTTCAACTTCTGAATTTAAGATACCACGATCTATTGATAGGGAGGGATAATCTTTTTAATTAATTTCGGTTTAATGTTTAATCCACACTCAAATACGTTATTGATATTTGATTTATATCTAAATTAAAAATTCTAGAAAATACATTAATCTTTCTTTTAAAATAAATATTTATTTTGATAATTATTTGTACTAGAGTACAATAAAATAGAAATTTCACTTAAAAAGAGTAATAGTCCATACGCATTATATATGTATATTAGTAGTATTAAATCAAATATTTATATTGGATTGGATTGAAATTTGAGACCCCAAATGAATATAGGTTAGGCGTAACACCAAATGAAAATCCTAACATTGATGTCACTAATTAACGAGGGTAGGAAAACAAAACAAAAAACGTGAAAGTGCAAAATTAGTAATGTCACGTGTCTTTTGTTTGGGTCACGTTTGCTATTCTTCGAGGAATGCCTAATCCTCACCCCTTCCCTAATTTGAGGGTATTTGGGTGCAAATCATTCCTATCAATTTGTTTTGATGAATTCAATATTGTACAGTATTTCACTTTTAGTATTATACTCACATTTCTTATCATTCTTTTTAAAAGTTTGTTAACTTGTCCATTGTCTCTCAAGTCTTATTTAATTAACTCACATGAGAAGAAATGTCATACCTCTAAATTATTATTATTATAAACTCACACATTTATACGAAAAATTATTATATGAGTCTAGTTCACCACGTCATTCATGGTCTTATCCACTAAATTTTAACCACTCATCTTTTTTTTTTCTATGTCATTTGTATACTAAACCTATCCCTTTTAATACTTGATCTATATTACTTTTTTTTTTCTAGTGGCAGATTTATTATGGGTAAACTACTGATGTCACTCAATTGTAGGTAAAGTTACATTTGGATCACTCAATTATAGGTAAGATTACATTTGAGTCACCTAATTATTAAAAGTTACATTTGGGTCACTCAATTATGGGTAAAGTTACGTTTGAGTCACCCTTCATATTTAAAAAAGTACATCAATTTCATCATTTTTTTTTCAAATCACTTATATGCCCTCGTTAACATTAGAGTACTTAATTTGAAATCATTAATTAATCTAATACACAAATTGATATACTTTTTTTAAATATGAAGGGTGACCCAAATGTAACCTTACCCATAATTGAGTGATCCAAATGTAACTTTTAATAATTGGGTGACGACCCAAATGTAACTTTACCCATAATTAAGTGACCTAAATGTAACTTTTAATAATTGAGTGATCTAAATGTAACTTTACCTATAATTGAGTGACCTCCGTTGTAGTTTAACCATTTATTATTCATTTGGAAATTCAAAAGATTATTTGAGGTAAATCTCGTTTATATATGAAGCCAAAATACAGTTTAATTCTGTTACTCATAAAGGCTTATTAAAGTAGGAGAGAAATAAATCAAACTTTGAATTGCAAAGAAACAAACATTTTGAGTTTTTATTTCTTAATTTTTATTCATTTATATTATGTTGTATTTTTTCAAAACTATCGCTGGTGTTACATTTGGGTATGCATTGAATTTTGAGTGCACAAATTTTGTATTAGTATTATATTTTACATTATTTTTTATTAATAAATAGAGATATTTATGGTCCATTTGGTTTAAAAAATAGAGTCAGTTTTTATTTTGATTTTTTAAAAAAATAAAAAAACGGTGAAAAATGTATTTTGTTGTAAAATTAAAAATAAAAACAAAAATAAGTGAAAAATTGAAAACATAAAAACTTGTCGACAGAGGTTTACTCATTAGTAATATCGGATAATAATAATTATCCACATAATTCATTTTTTCGACAATTCCATTTTATGTCACAAAGTCAAAGTCCGTTATTGAAAACGTTTTGGGGAAAGTGGAAAATATGAAAACAACGATTTTTGTTTTTAAATTTTAACTTTATTTGAACCCGATTTCGAATCCTTCTAATGTCATTATTTAAAATTTTGGTTTATTTACTCATATTATTATTATTATTATTATTATTATTATTATTATTATTATTATTTCCAACTATATTTTGTTTTAGTTATTTAACAATTATTTTTTCATTTCTATTTTAAAAAGTTAGATATTAAACACATTTTCACTATTTTCATTTTTTAAACAAATTTTTAATTCATCCTTACTAATCAAGCATGTTTTCTAATTTTTAAAAAAATAAAAATGAAAATAAAAAACGAAAAATAAATATATTTTCTAAAACCAAACGAACCCTTACATTCTCAAGATAAATGATTTGATTCAAACTCATATAAAATAAAATAACATTAACATCCTTAGCCACCTGAACAATTAATGAATCTCATATTTTACATTGCTTTAATATAATAAACAAAGCTGCTTAGACTACTAGTCCGGCTCATGCTAGAGGATATTTGTATTACTTACGTATAATTTAAAAGCGCCTTTTTCAAATTGACTTGTAACTGGGGTTGCTACCTAGGATATATCTAACTTGTGCTTGGATTTGAACTAATTGGATGAATTCTCTGTTATTTCAACAAATTAACTTGATTAATTTGTTTGCGTTGCTTGGCTACTTTGATCTGTTTAAACTTGGCTCTAAAGCATCGTCAGTCAGATTTGGCGTACGTATTGTGCAAAGCACCTTGCTTTCTTCTCATCATCTAACATTATTTATTATTTGTTTTTTTAACTACCAGTATCTAACTTATTGACCAATTAATTCGGATCTAATTTTGTAGAAGTCCAATATAAGACGATCTTCTTAACTTATTTTTCTTCATTCACAACTGTCTTTACTTAAAGGATCTAACTTCTCATTCACTCAGAAGAACATCTTGTTTTTGTTTTTATATATAATGAGGTGATGAAGTCAGATCCAATTAAGGCGTGGGATATGAGTAAGGATTTGGACCTAAAGTTCTTAAATGGTATGTATATGAAGAAACCCAAACCAAAAGTAAAGCAATGCGTATGCAGAAGGCGGCCAAGTCAATGCCTCTTTTGATAATTAGGAAAAACCCCATTTGCATGCACTCATCCAAAGTGCTTCACCTGTATTTCCACAAGTTATTTTAAATTAAATAAATCGATTCAACTCAAAAATAAATAATAATTTAAATCAAATTTTAAAAATACAATAATTTATTCAAGTTTGATTCGATTTGAAATAATTCTATTAACCGGATAAGTAACTGAAACTGTAGACTATAATATTTAGGCTTAAATGAGAAATAAGTGTTCAAAATATATCTCTTTTGAACTTTAGGTGTCGAAAATATTTTTTTTACAAAAATAGGTGACTAAAGTTTAAACTGTTATAATTTTAGGTGCCTAAAATTTACAATTCTTGCAATTTTAGGTACATGACCGTTAAGGGATGTTAAAAAATCATTAACCAAACAATGCTTAACGTGTGATATGTTTATTATATCTTTTTTCAAAATTAAAAGTTTAAAATAATTTTTTTTAAAATAATTTTTTAAAAGATCTTGAAATTTTTACAAAACAGTTCACAAATCCCTAAAATTTTCCAAACTCAAACCCCCAAATCACCACAGCTTCTGTCACTAATCGCCGCCCCTTAGTATGCCCCTTTGGTTGCCTGACCTAAGCAGTCATTTCCTCCAACACGTAGTCGCCGAAAACGTTGAACGACATGCTAGCCGAACATAAGTTTCATGTTCGACGTTCGACTGCTACGATGTTCGACGTTTTCAACGACACTGTGTTGAGAAAAATGACCGCCTAGGTGCGACGACCAGAGGGGTGTGCTCAGGGGCAACGATTGACGATGAAAGCGGCGACGATTTGGGGGTTTGAGTTTGGAAAATTTTAGGGATTTGAGGATTGTTTTAAAAATTTGAAAATTTTGGGATTTTCTAAAAAATTGGAAATTTTGAATTTTTTCTTTAAAAAACTTCAAATTAGTGCCACGTGTCAAGCATTGGTTGGTTAACAAATTTTTTTTAACACCCTTTTAATAATCAGGCACTTAAAATTACAACGGTGTAAACTTTAGGCACCTATTTTTTAAAAGAAAATACTTTAAATACCTAATATTCAATACAAATATACTTTGGGTATATATTTTCATTTAAGCCTAATATTTAATACATACTATTAACTAGTTTAATGATAAAAAAGAACTATATTCATTTTCCAACTCGGTGTTTTCATACTTTATTAATGAAAAGCAAGTGCTAGTGCATGGTGCTAGTATTAAAAGGTCGATTAATGGGCATTAACAAATAGAGAATAAACCCGGTACACCGAGTAACAAACAAAATAAAGCAAACGGTTGAAAGAAGACGAGAGAAGAAAATGGAACGAAGATATTTGATCCATTTGGAACCTAGTTAAATATTGTTTAAAAAATAAAATCGAAATCTTAATATTTATAATTTCGTCCGATTCCCTAAATTAAGATAATTAAAGTTAAAAAAGAAGTAAATGGAATGAAGCTATTTGATCCATTTGGATTATATACTTGAATAATTCGACAAGGAACATGAAACGTATCTCCACTAGTTTAATGGAGCATTAACAACTCTAGATGGTAGGGGTGTTCAAAAAAATCCGATCCGATTGATCCGTTGATCCGATCCGAAATTTTGGATATCCGATCCGTTTTTTATTTTTCGGATAATTCGGATCGGATACGGATAGTGGTTTTACATTCGGATCGGATATCCGATTATCCGATATCCGAAAATTCAATTTTTTTATAGGTATAAATCTTATTATATTCGATATTTTTACTTGTTATATATGAAAAATTGAAATTTCTATGGATACAAATATTGTTATATTCAATAATTTATTAATTTTTATATTCGAAAACCTAAAATTTTCATGGATAGAACCATTAAATTAAAAAAAATAATCAAATAAATTCATAAATTTCGGATATTCGGATATCCGAGTATCCGATCCGAAAATTCGGATATCCGGTTTTTTCGGATCCGATACGGATCGCTATTTAGGTGGTCCGAATTTTTCGGATATCCGAATTTTCGGATCGGATCGGATCGGATATCCGAAATGAACACCCCTACTAGATGGTAGTAATATCGGACTAGAGTATACTCTAGCGAAGGAAGTATATATATGAGTTAGGATCAACTTACACAATGTAAAACTCTTTAAGTTTTACACGTTTTTTGAATCGTTAGATGAGGGGAATGGATGGCTCAGATTAACTCCTTATTCTTTTTTTTCAAGTGATAATCTTCACATATTTACTGTTAATCTCATCTATTCGTTTCACTCATCCAACAATCCAAAAAACGTATAAAATTTAAAGAGTTTTACACTGTGTAAACGGATCCTCTCTCTCTCACCCTCTCTCTCTATATATATATGTGTGTATATATATATATATATATGTATATGTATATATATATATATATATATATACAGTGATGCCGTGACAGTGATGCCGTAACAGAAGTGGCGACAGTGTTGAAGCAAACTGCCTTATAACTCGCTGCCGTGACATATGCCGTGACAGAGGTGGCGACAGTGAAGAAGAAGAGATAGAAAATGCGAAGTGGAGTTCGACTGATAGAGGATTTCAAGCCTAATTTTTAGAGACCACTCGCATAATTTTTGGAGCCCAGAAGCACAAGAAAGGCCTTGCCCAAAGTTTAAGAAGAAAATCAAAGCAAGAAGATAGGGCGAACTAAAGGACGTTTATTCAGAGATTTAGTCTTTAATGAATTCTACTTTAATTCGAACTAGTATTCTTGGTCATTAAGAAAATTTGTACCCAAGGCCTATATATATACTTGTAATTCGACCTAGAGATACAACCTAGTTCTTAGCCGTCTTCCATCACAAACCCTAGTTTTCCCCCTTCTCATTATGTTCTAAACTTTCCTCAGGACTAAGGGTTGATCTTGTAAAGTAGTTGTAAAGGTTAAACTGTTTCTTAGGATTTTCTGTTCAAATCAATAAAACTTCAATTTTATTCATTCTTGTTTCAACATCTTGCAAGCGGATCGGGGGAGCATTGTGAGATTATTTATTTACTTAATATCGGGAGAGTTAAGTATACGAAAGGAATAAGTGCGGGTTCTTCAGTTTATGGTTGAACTATCTTGGACCTAGGGATAGGACGAGGTTAAGTGGCTAAGGAAGAATTCAACAACATCGGTGTTCATCCTTCGATTCACGCCGGAAGGTATCATTCAAGACGTGTTCATCGATAGACTTGGACCTAGGGATAGGACAAGTCACAGCAGGGATTCTTGCCAAGCTTGAAGTACAGAGTTGTGTGATCGCTGCCGCGACAACAACAGACTATTGCCGCCGCAGGTGCTGCCGCGACAGGGACGACGACAGAACATGAATTTCTATACAGTGCAACACCTGCACTACTGAGCAAATCAATACCGGCATATTTCTTTACCTTGAACCTTTTAATCTTTTATATTCAGTATTCTTCAATATCAATTCCCAACAATTTAAACTCTCTTCTTTCTCTCTTGTGCAGCAATCCAAGGATAAAGTTATTTCCAGTCCCTGTGGATTCGACATTCGATACTTCGTGTATCACTTTATTACTTGCGTCGTGTACACTTGCACTCTATTGCGATATATATATAGGTTAGGATGTACTTACACTACGTAAAACTCAATTAGTTTTACACTAATTCATAGCTATTAGATGAGTGAAATGGATGGATGAGATTAACTCTCTACTTAATTATTTTTTTCTAAGTAATAATCTTCGCATATCCTAATTCTAATCTCATCCATCCATTTCACTCATCCAATGATCATGAATTAGTGTAAAATTAGTTGAATTTTACATAATATAACTGAATTATATATGTATATATAAAGTTTCTTGTTGAAAAGGGGATGGTTCAAGCTAGGAACCGAAATAAGTGGTCTTGTGTTGGGACCAAGTTGAGTAGTTGGACCTCTAGTCCCTAAAACTGTCCAACATAGTAAAATGTAGAAAATACCCACCTCTCTATTTGTTTATTTATTGTTTGCTATGATAAAACCACAAGTGACTATAATATATATTGTGTAGTCACAATTAGCGTTTTAGAATAGGGTTTACATTGAAGTTGTTCAAGCTGAATTAATGTTTATTTCGAGTTCAGAATCGAAGAGTTAACAATCAGCTGTTCTTGAAATGTAGATTTTGTCAACAATGCCATTAATTAAAGGTGGATTATTTTGTAGGCCGACACATGAACAAATTGCGCAAAAAGTGTAACACATTTGTCGACAAGCGATGGATGAGTTTTGCACATACACAAATCATATAAAGATGAGTTTTGTGTCAACAAACTTTAGGGAGACGATTAAAGTTTTCAAGTTGACATTTTCTTCTTCTTTTAAGTTGTGAATTTAAGATTTAGTAGAAATAAAATTATCCTTCTTCTCTTCCCAATTAGAAATTGCTAAAAAAATAAAGATGGTTTTGTTTAAAATCATTGACATTAAGGGAACAAAAAATAAGAGACAAAATTCACGTGAGGTTTATCGAATCAAGAATCAAGTTTTTTCAGTCATCAAATTTCAATCACAACTATTCCAAATCATGCATAGTTGGGATTTGAATGACATGTAAGAAAAATTAGGAATTAAACAGTAAACCCCTTGGACATTTGTTTTAAGAATCTAGAAGAAAACATTAAATTATATCTAATGGTAAAGATAGAGCAGAATGGAACCGTTCAGTTCTTCCTTTGCTCTTTCACGATTTGACTTGTTCTTTTGGATTTTAGCTGTAATTAAAAATCAATAGTCATGTTTTACGTTATTGCCATCTTCTCACCCATATGGATATGGAAATTGAAAAAAAAATATAATTCAATAGCCAATCCTTTTGTTTGTCTCCTAGGGTTTTTAGCCGCCTCGATTTTAACTTTTCCATACCCTCCACAGATTTGTATTAGCCCATTTCGTTTCACAGAATAGATTTCCAAATCTCGATATTTGTATTTCCTTTTTTTCTATTTTTGTCGGATAGGAGATGAGTTTCATAAGTTTTTCCCCATGGCTATAGCCAAAGAATTACTAGAAAAAAAAAAATAAAGGGCTAGCCTACATAATTGACAATAATTAAACAGGTGCTGGTGCAGTAAGCTTGAATCTGTCGAGACCAACTTTATAACCTAGAGTCTTGGTGTCGTTTTGCACTTGTTCCTGGAAATCGGTATAAGTAAAGGGTTTGTATTTGGAGCTACGAATGACGCTGCCTTGTGCTGGGAAAACAAAGTAGCATATGGAGACCCGCTCCTCCTGCTTGTTCATTCGAACTCTATGTTTCACACTCATGTATTGGTCGTCGCTAATAGCCTATATAAATAGTACCAAGAAAACGTTCATTAATAAAAAACAAAAAGATGAAAAAAAGTTGATAGATTTATGTAGATGAACGATGACCTGCATCATGTCGCCAATATGGACTAGAAGGGTGCCTGAAACTGGGTTAACCAGGAGCCATTTATTGTCCTTGAAAATTTCGAGTCCCCCAACTCGGTCTTGGTTCACTATGGAAAGCACCGAGCTATCGGTGTGTTCCATCATGCCCCAAGCCTCATCAGCCAAGGACCTTGGTGGGTATCGGTAAAGACGTATGAATCCAGTGGATTCATCTAAGTTGGACTCGGTTTGTTTAGGACACACGTTCAGACTCTTCACCATTGCTTCAAACAAGGTTGTTGCAATTCTCGAAAGGTGCCTTCCATATTCTTCCAAACAATGCCTAGCGAAACAGAAGGAAAAAAAGTTAAAAACTTTATAATTGAAGTACCTTGATTCGTATTAAAAAACTGGTCTTTAATAAAAAGCACATACATAATTCTCCAAATTCCTATTTCCTACTTTCAAAACTGGGGTATGGGAAAATAAAGGAAAGAAAATGAGGTGATTGGTTATGGATAGCGCAAGGCAGGGGGTCCAAAAGTTACTGATGCTGACTTTGCAATCTTCTTTTCTTGCAGAAAAGATCTGGGGAAAGTCCAATCAGTTGGTCACTTCATTGGGGGTCCGGAAGCAATACAATGCCCACGAAAACAATAAACGAGGAAGGAGGGGGACAAAAATAATACCTGAAACCTTGAAGCCTCGGATCCTCAGCCTGAAACTGTGGGAGTTGAGTGAGTGGAACGTTTATGCCTTCCAACATATTGATATTCAAGGCACCCCTTAGGGCGGCCCCGGATGGGGTTAAGACAGGGGTGCCCCAAAAGTAGGACAAAGGGTTAGTGAGTAGGGCTTGTTTGGACTCGAAGGGTAGAGCAAACAACATCTTCACATGCTCCTCCAGTTTGCTCAAAAGGCTGGGAGGAATCCCATGGTTGACCAAACGAAAAACACCCCATTCTTTACAAGCTTCTCCGAGATTATCGAGGCTAAGGCACTGGAGATCCACCACGGGAACAGGAACTGATGAAGATGAATCTTCCATGGAGTGGTTGCTGAGTTCGGGAAGCAGGGGAGCAGGAGAACCGTTGAGATGGCGAAACCCCGGAGGGTAGGAATCAAGCTTGCCCATTTCAAGCATGTCCTTTTGGCTTTGTTTAGTTCAGGTCGAATTTAACAGCGGCGGCGAGGGGGATTCTATCTGTATATAGAGGAGAATCGAGGGGAGTTTTTCTTTTGGTTTTGTCCCCTTGGAGAAGTTTATTTATTCTGGGTACGTGCGTAGGGCCCCGCTCGGATTTTTCATGAAACGTGTATATTGTATTATTGTGTACTGCCTGACTAATTACAAAAAAAGCAATAATTATTACTCCACGAAACATGTGAACAAAAATCTTCTCTATTTGTTTTGATATTTTTATGGTTTAATCTGCGTAAATTATATTTTTTAGATAAATACTCAAATTATATTTTTAGTTAAATAAGTGTTTAACGTTCTATTTTGTGACTCATTTAAATTTTAGTTGTGACGAACATTAATTTTTTGTTATCCAATTAAAATTGAACACGTGGCAATATTAAACATTTTCTGATTTTTATTTTTTAAAAATAAATCAAAATTTTTAAATTTTTTAAATAATTTTAAAATAGTCCCCAAATTCGGACACTCTCACTGGTATTGATAGCATTTTTTGCGACGAAATGAAGCGATTTCCCCTCGTCGAATGACCCTCACATTGTCTATCACTCGTTATGTCGTTGTTCGCCGTGAATCATTCGATGATTTTGGCGTTTTCACACGGCATATGTCAATTTCCAACGAGGTGGTGGTGGAGTAAATGGTCCGACGACGTATGTGATGGGTGGTGGTGTGGCAATCGGCGCCGAAATTAAGTCAAATCGAAATTTGGGTTTTTGTTGTGAAATTTGAGGTTATTTTATTTTATTTATTTTTAAATATAATTTTAAAAATTTA
The DNA here is from genome assembly GCA_030270665.1 of Hibiscus trionum. Taxonomy (NCBI): domain Eukaryota; kingdom Viridiplantae; phylum Streptophyta; class Magnoliopsida; order Malvales; family Malvaceae; genus Hibiscus; species Hibiscus trionum. The sequence continues at coordinate 28,533,107 of BSYR01000024.1, read as the reverse complement.
AGAAGATAACACGCGTTAGATAACAGACAATAATGGCGACACACCTATTTGAACAACGTTAAATATGTTAGGCACTTATTTAGCTCAAAATAAAATTTAGACGCCTAACTAGAAAAAAAATATATAATTTAAACACTTATTTAACTGTTAAGCCTATTTTTAATTTATGTTTTAGCTATAAAGAATTAAACTTTTCGTTATACTCTTTATATTTTAAGTTTTAATCTTAAAATTAAACATTGTACCTTAAACCTTAAATTTCAATCTGAATCTTTAAATTTATTTGTTTAATATTAGATATATATAAACATCGGAAACGATTAAAGGATTTTTATTCTAAACATGTACCCCCTATCTATTTTAAATAAAATTTTATGCTCTTTAAAATGATTCAGAATGAAGAGGTATCAAAATTCCTATTCATATTTTTAAGTCAACTAATATATAATGAACGGTTTCAAATATAGATATTGTTTATTTTTATCCTGATTATATTTTTTTATTTATCTTAATTAAAAACATTCATGGTAAGTTTACTGTGAATATGGACTTACCATAATTATATATATGGTAAAATACCATAATTATATTTTTAATTAATATATACTTACTAACATTTATAGCAAGCTCTCTATGAATATCAACCTACCATAATTGACAAATTTTAATTTTAATTTTAATCTTGCGTGAAGAGAAAAGAAATGAAGGATTTTAAGAGAAAGGGTACTCCTAGTGTATTTATAATTCATGACCTAATGCAATATAAGAGAACAAAAACAAATAATTTGATCAACCGACTAATTGTACTTGCTCATGAACCTACCATAATTAATTAATTATACCTATGGTAAGTTGAGTATGAATATTGACTTACCATAGTGAATTAGAAGGTTTATTTGGGGCAGTTCATCCCCTTCAAATAAACTTTAATTAGAATCCTATTTGTCAATGGTCTTAGCATAAAACATCTAAGTGAGCACCTAGCACAATATTGTTTTTATGTTTAAAATTGGGTTCGCCCTGTTAATTATTATAGCACTCTTTGTGTACAATTCCTTAGTTAAAAGTATAAAGTTGATATCTATTAATTGGTCGAGTGACTAACGATGTTCATATTGTATAATTTTGTATGAGTTTGAATCTTGATAATTACATTACAATTATAATAAATTACGAAAGCTTGTCTTGTGTTTATCCATAGATCGTCTCTTTGGGGAAGACTGGTTAAAGTTTTAGGGTTTAGAAGTTAGAGTTTAGTTTTTAGGGTAATATGGCCTCTACACTTCTTTCTATCCTTGTTGTGAGAACCATTGTAAGATGGTATCTGTTTAATTTTCTTGGTCATTTAATAACGCACGCATATACGTGCTCGAACCCGGGTCACCTGAATGAAATAAATCATCCTTTACCACTAGAACCACTCCACGAGTTGTTTCTTAATATTTTTTTTATCTAAATTTATATCAGTTAGAAGTTATTACTATGACTACGTAATGTTCTTACAAGGGTTAAATTTTTTATGATAGAAACCCAGCCCAGTAATGTTGTTTTGGGCATAAAAACCGACATGTTATTGAATCGACCGAACTTCAAGCCCAACAGACTTCCCTTACATTTGTTACCACAATCCTGATCCAGACCAAGGCTGCCTGAACAACTTGTAGGCCTATTACTCCACTTTACAAGGAATCTTGAACTATTGGCGTGGCGAGGGAGTGTCAACTGATGACCATTTTCTGTGAGCAGCTCAGTTTTCCTGCAAAACCAAGACTAAAACAACTGCCTGCTGTTGGATTGAACAACTTGTCTGAAGCTGGAAGGTCTAACCCTGTCTCTGCTTACTAAAATCCAATTGTTGCAATCGAGGCACTTCCAACTCTTGTGATAGATACTTGTCATGGTTACATAAGAGCCATGGTTAATGCAGCTGTTAAGTATATGTTCGTGTTCGTTTATTTGTTCGGTTAATGTTAAACGAACGAACATTAACACACCCTCGTTCGTGTTCGTTTGGTTCGTTTACAGGCCTAATGTTGGTCATTCCCTTATCTCCTGCTTGGCAATCTTAGTTAGTCGACCGATTACTACCTACTGGTTGTAGAATTAGCTTATGGGGGCATTTACATTTACACTATCTTGAATGTTTTATTTTATTTTTTAATTTCGAAACGAACGGATCACGTTTTCTGCCGGGGGAAGAGTTCTCACCAGAGAAAGAAACTGAATTTGATTTGTTTTTTAACTTGATTAATCATTGGCGATATTAAAGTAAATGTTTTTTAACGACCTTAAATATTAAAGAGTGTCCAAGCATGTCTTAATACTAAAACAAAAAATTCCAAGCCGAGTCCCATTCCTAGAAATTCCCACCAGAGAAAAAGTTGATAAATAGAAACATCAAACACAGCATCAGATTCCGGTCGGGGAAGGGCAGTGCATTGTCCTATGGTTTGAAACCAATGTTGGGTAATTCTCAACTAATGTCCAAACACCAAGTTTTGAAAAAGGCAACTTTAAACTTTAAAGACGAGCAATGTCAGCAGCTTCGGCTCCAAACCCCAAAGAATTTCCACAGTGTCTCATTCTGCAACAGTGACTGGACTTGTCCATTACCCATCTCTTGCTTTGCTATTTTTATGCATTTTGCAAACTGCCGATGAAGAGATCTTATCACTTCGTGTTTGAACCTATTGATGCAAAAAGACAACAAAATTGCCAGAACTTGTCATTAGAACATGCCAGCAACACATATTGTTGATGTTGTTTGTTGGCACAACAACTACACTAACATAGCATCGTTTATCAGCTCAGTTTTGCCCAAATGCCACCCACTTTCAAATGCCAAATCCCGCCTTCCAACTTCCCCTTTTGCCCCACCCGCACCCGCACCCACTCATTCAAATTTTGCTCCTTTTCAGCTTTTGAGGGCCCTTTTGCTTTTATTTCCTTTCTGTAGAGTTGTGAAAAGCTAAACCCATAATTCATTCTCTTTACTTTTAAACAACATGAAGTTGTTATCTTCGTCTCCTTCCATTTCTTCTTCTTCTTCTTCAACTGTTTCTTTTGATCCAAAAATGTGCACTTCGACCAGTGCAACCGCTGGTTGCCTTTCAGGGATTTTGCGTAGGATTCTTTGCTCCACGGCTCTCCCCACGCACCCTTCTGATCACACTACTGAGGAGGCTAATTCAGTAGCTAGTTTCAACAAACAAGAACAGTTGGACTTGGACGGTGCTTCTTCCAAGGTTACTCCAGGGATTGTTGCCAGGCTAATGGGGTTGGATTCCTTGCCTGAAACAAGCCTGCTTAAGTCACAATTACATCCGAATTCGATCGCGAGAAGCAGGTCGATGAATTCAGTGGACTATAAGCAAGATGATGGTTCAATCCAAGGGAAACATAGACGAGTGAATTCCACATTGTCTTTCAGAGACATGCCTGCTTATTTTGAGCTTGAAAATGAAGAGTTTTTTGTTCTCAGTTTTGAGAAGCGAAGTGAAAGGAAAGAGAGGAAATCCAAAGAAGGGAAAAGTAAAGGAGGCAGTGGAGAATTGAAGCAAAGGAAAGAAAACAAGGAAAATCAAGGCGAGAAAGTTCCTGAGAAAAAAATAAAAGAAGACAATGAAGAAGCTAGCAAAAGTGTTTTGAATGTGCTGGATGAGGAAAAGATGAATCGGGAAATGGCCAAATGCAGGGAAGCTAATGACTTGTGCTTGGAGAAGAAAGTATCAGCGCCTAATGGAACAAAACTGAGGCAGAAAAAGAAGAACATACAGCACCCTGGGACTCAAAATGTAGAGCCTGAATGCAGCTCAGAAGATTCAAGCCCGGTTTCTGTTCTTGTTTTTGACCAATTCATCAATGATCACCATGTTCCTACACCAGGTTGGTGCTTCTCAATTCTGTATATATATATACACATGTATTTGATTCTGTTTACATTTCTTTTTTAAACTGAATTTGGATTACTCGTAACAGATGAAGATTCAAAAGCAGCACAAGGATCAAACCCAAGAAGGAAATTATCAGCAGACCTGGAAAATTATGAATGCAAGCCTCCTTGTAATGATGGTAATTTCATGGAAGATGGTGGAAGGGAAAACAACATTGAAGTGAAAAAAGATTGGCACAGTGAGAGAAACTTGGAAGGTTGGGAAGCAAATGCAATTTGCAGGGTGATTGAAGCAGAGGTAGCTAAATCAAGCTGGTCATGCTCCAAGTCCAACACTGAAGAACTAGAAGATATCACTGCAGATTTCGGATCAAAAATTTTAGACCAGTTGTTAGATGAGCTTCTCTATCTTTCCCTTGTGAAATCTGAACCTGTAAAAGTACAGTGGTGATATCAGCCCTTGTAAATTTTCCCAACTGCAAAATTCTATAGTCAAAGATGTACAGCATGCTTAGTGTCTATTTTCAAAGCTTTCTGTCATGTCTTGCTTCAATTTCTCAACTAAATATAGTTCAAATTTAAATTCTTGACACGAAATATGTGGCTGACAGCACCAAAAAAAAAAACCCTTTAAAATTTCCTGGAAATTATCCAAATTTGTGCATGACAATTAATACTAGTAGTATTAATGTATTATTTAAGAAGTTGGTGAAGATCCTAGAACTAGAGTTTGAGAACGGTTAAAGTTGAGCAGTATTTATTTGTAACCGGCAACCTTGTACCAATGGTTGGTTGTTTTATTTAATTACAAATTAATCAATGAGATTAAGAAATGCACAAATCCCTCACCATGATTAAATAATCGCATTGTAGGCAGCGCCGGCTGCAGGAGTCAAGGAACGACCTGTTCTGCAGTGGAATCTGGGATTGAGATATATAATATTATTAAACTTTTTTAGTATTTGTTTTAGTAACTACTCGGTTTCTGCATCTGCAAGAAACCATGGGTTGAAAATTGTCAAAAACATTCTAGTATTTTGTGAGCAAGAGGCAAGATATAGTTTTCTTTGAACCAAGAATCAAATTAGCTTAATCTGTTCATATAAAGTATAAATATCTAATCCGAATCCGTTGTCCGAAACAGCTGTTGTTCTTTCTCCTATGCTTTTAATGCCCGTTCCACTACCAAGATTAGCCAATAAGAAAGATATAGGTAAATAACCTAAACACAAGTAGGACTGCCTTTTCCCTTCTTTTTTCTTAGTGCTCAAACAATTACACCCACTTTGGATCATGGAATCAATGAACCTCACTTTTTGAAATGCCAGAAAGTTTGATAGCTAAATGACATTGTGAAGACAGAAATATTTATCCATTAATTGTGTAAAAAAAGAACTCTTCAAACGAACGGTAGAAAGCATAGGAAAAGGAACTCAATCTGTGCATGTCAAATTCGATCTGTGCATTATGATTCAACACTATCAAAACCAGGAAAAGGAGAAGCAAGCTTTAACAGAAAAACAGATATATTAAATAAATAATGCAGTAGTTTTTTTGGTACATAGAATGAGAACAAGAACAAGCCCCCCACCAACTTAGAATATACTAAAGAAAGAATCAATGCACTTGCTTCCATTTGCAACTTGAAATGAATGTAACCCTGAAACTTGACTAGTTCAAGTGTTGAACATTGGCCTAACTCCTACCCTCTTCGGCTTTGGGGATGAAATACGGACCCATACCAAGAAGCGAACCGAATTTAGCGACTACAAAGAATAACAGATCATTATTCTTGAGAACCTAAGAGCAGTTATGGCAGAAACCTTTAGTTCGCTGCTCACCTTGTATTCTCTCCTGGTCCATTTCATTACAATCATAAACGCTGAATATTGATAAGAATTCAAAAAGAAAACTAGTTAAAGGTTAACTTGGGAGATGATGGTGGGGCCAGCTTTGCTTCTAGGCCACCATCTGTTTCTGCTCCATGTACAACTGCTCCACCCAAGCAGGGAGCATTTCAGCGCCTCCGTTGTTACGATGGCACTGCTGCTCGTCGTCAAAACTTAACTGCCCGGCAGGAGGAGGTTCCACCGCCAGAGACTGCACCCAAGCCACATCAGGCTCATCAGGAGTTGGTGATATAGAGCGTGCTGCGTTTCCCATATTGCTGCCACTGCTCCGGAACCCGAAGGAAGCGGATTTTCTTAGCTTATTTAGCTCGTCTCCTTGTATGCCCCAGTCTAGTTTGCCATTGGGGGAACCCCAATCTGATAGGTTAGAGGGCATTGCACTTGCTGAAGAAGCCGGTGAAGAAAACCCTGAATGACGATGTACAGCAGTGCGCTCAACAAAGCTCTGGCTCCGCTTTGCAAAGGCAGCTGACCTTGAACTTAAAAGTGCAGCCGCAGATGGCCCAGATGGATCAATCCCAAAGGATGGAGATGCCCTCACGGGAGAAGATGGTAGATTTGTTGGGTAGCTTGCGCGGAGCTGCTGGTTAATATTCTGGCGTGCATGAACTCCAGTGGGAGATTGCAGCTGAGATGCTGCAGCATCAAGTGAGAGTCCTTGTATTTGAGGCATAATAAGATGGTCAAGAGATCCAAAAATATCTTCAAGATTAGTCGGCTTCACCCCTCCAAACCTGTTTAGTTCACCAGTTCGATCACCAGACGCAGAAAATACTGTAGAATTGTTCCAGCTGGTTGGAGAGGAAAGGCCGGACATCTCATCAATTAACTGCTGCTGCTGGCGGCGACGATGAGTTTCCAGCCCCAATAGTTCCATGTCTAAATCCATATCCCGAGCACTAATAGTAGTTTTCAGCCTACTACCAGGAAGCTGCAAAGTAGGAGGTATGATGTTGGACTGATTTGGCCACATTGATCCACCCATAGGAGATGAGGTACCAGTAGGGGTCAAGGGTGGTGTTGATGTTGGAGGTATCATAACAGAGGGAGAGCCGAGAGCAAGTGGGCTCATGGAACCCATGTCTAAGGAGGACCCAGTAGCCGAGTAAGATCTCGGGGAAGGCACTGCAGAACCTGTTGAAGCATACAAGGGACGAAGCTCCTCAGGCTTGTGAGCAAAGAAACAGACCCTCCTCGTGCAGTTAATCTCATCCTTGCATAGACGAGTTCGATACTGGGCAGGATGAAGCCAGCACTCGAAAATACCATGAGCATACTCGCAGTTATCACCTTGCCTGCAGGACCCCTTGCGAAATTCAGGGCAAGGGACACAGCTATAATGATATTTCCTAGGATCACGCCTCCTTGCATTCTCCCCAGGATGAACAAAGGGACACTCGGTCCAATCATGAGAGTATGCCCTCGAACAAGGCTTGACCTTGAAGGTATACATCCTAAACTCATCTGTGCCGTATATACCGTTCTTTATGTCTGGAAGAGTAAGATCAACAGGATACTCTTTCTTCTCAGTCCCATCTTTCGAAACCCGGGGCATCAAATTCTCCTGCTCCTCCATCCCTCCCATTTCATTTCCTAACTGAGCAGGCAAGCCGTCAATCTCACCAACAGTTCCACTTCCTTTCAACATAGACTCCAACACCTTCTTCCTCAAGCCAAAAGCCGAGTTACAAAGCGGAGAAATCAAATCACCAGGCCGGTTTCCATTAGCATCAAGAGAATCAGTATCAGCAGAAGCATCAAGCAAGGTCTTGACAACCTCAGTCGAATCAAAGGAGCCACCAGCAGCAGCACAGTGGAGAGCCGTGGCCCCGTCCGAACCACAAGCCCTGTTAACATCAACACGTCCCCTTTCAATGATATAATTCACCACATCCTTGCTCCCAAACAAGGAAGCAATCAAAAGAGGCGTCCTTTCTTCAAACCCCATCTTCTTCGAACCCAACCGCCTTCCGTACCAAAAGCTTGGCTCGTCCATATCAAGACCCTCTTCTTCAACAGCAGTTTTAAAGGCAATCAAATCATTCGAAGCCGACAACTCCAGCAAAACCGACAACTTTTGAGGAACCCCATCTTCTTTACGAGAATCACCCTCCATGATTGAACCACTTTGAACTGGCTTCCTCTTTGGACCACTGCACATGGAAATTTCTCTTCTTCTCTGCAAAATCGAAATTTGACTTTAAAAAACAAGACAGACAGAGAGAGGGAGAGAGCAAGAAGGTTGAAATCCCATAGTTTATGAAATCAACCAAAGGCATCAAAACGCATTCAATTTTTATAGATAAGGATCCGATCATTAAACACTACAACCATTTACTACATAACAAATAAACTTATCCGAGAATTTGAAAAACCAAGACATGAAGTTAAAACCAAAGAAAGAAACAGAAAGGAAGTTACAAAAAAAAACTTGATTAGGAAAAATTAACTCCACATACAAAAACACTCCAGTCTAATCTCCAAACACGGTACTAACACACGAAAAATAACTACCCCCAACAATAAAAACACTTCAAAGTTCCATTCTTTTCACATATTTTCTCACCAGGAAAACAGAACAGGAAGTATGAAAAGTAAAGCAAACCAAAAGAGGGGAAAAGGCATACCTTTGAAACACAATTTTGAGAACAAGAACAGAAACCCAGAATGTATCTTTAAGGAAAAGAGGGGAAAAACAACCTTTGTGTGTTTTAAACTTGAAAGTTCAAACCCGGGATTAAAAGATGGAGAGAGAAAGAAAGAAATGAAGTAAAAAGACAGAATTATTATTAAAAATTTATAATTATCTCAAAACATAACCCATAAACTACATACATAATTTGATTTGATTAATTAAAAATTTAATTAATTAAAATGAGATATAATAATATTTAACAACCTTGTGGACTTAAAACTTTCAAATTTTAGTTCTTGAGTGATCAGTATAAATGAAAATGTCATTGTACAGCTTGGTTTGAACATTTTTTTTTTTGTAAAAATTTGTTTTTATTAAAGATTAAAAAAACAAACATATATTAGCAACAGAGTTGGTCCAAGTGATAAACAGTTTGGTATTGTTTAAGTAGGTCTCGAGTTCAAGATCTTGTGTATGCAGAAAATTTTCGACGAAAAATTCACTCACTAAAACAAAGTGTGCAAAGCGAATCGGTCAAGATTAATCAGTGTAAAATTTTAAGGAACTGAAAGAGCAAAATAATATATACATATATTATCATAAGATCAAATCATATACTAAAAAATAAAATTTCTTTTCTTTTCTATATAGTTTAAATATTTTATTATTTATGTATTTTATCTAGGTGACTCGAGTTTAATCACCATGTATACACGGTGTGTATGCCTTATTAAAAGCTAAAAAAATTGAACAGATGCTACATTATAATCACACTAGACTATTCGAAAAAATATTTTATTCTTATACTAATAATAGTAAAAAAAGAATGAGCCTTGTGTTTCCCTCTAAAAAAATGAGACCCATCAAATTCAAATGCAAATGGCAAATGCAAATGCACATGAAATGAAATTGCAAATTAAACTCAAATTTCCTTTTTCTAATTACTCATGTCTTTGGGGGTAACGTTTACGTGGGGTTGGGGTCCACCGAGGGAGCGCTTAATATCTACCTGCAATCAAATGATAAACTGACACGTGTTTTACTCTTATTTTTTTTGTGTGGAAACGGCCACTCAATTTTGAAGAATCCGGATTCGTCACGATTTCCGCATTCTTTTGGCCCTAAGTGGATGACGTGGACGTACCTGCACCGTCAGCAAGGTTATTTTAAAGCCAACTCGTAAGTGGTTTATGATAAAGTTAATCGGCTGTGACTTTCTCAACTAACAAGCTGGGAAATGGAGTCGAAGGACGGAAGGCGTACGGCGGGGATATTACTGGTCTGTGAAGAATGTGGGCTGTGAGAATAAATATTGGATGTAGATTTCAGGGGACAAAATTCGTTGAGGCTATCGACGAATCGCAGCGTTTCGATACTTTCTAGAAGGAGCGTTTTGTCTGTCATCTTGTTGGAACTTTTTCTATAGCCTTTTGGTCAATTCAATTTAATACAAAATAAATATATAAATTAAATGAGAAATTTAATTATTATGTCCATTTTTATGATAAGGTGAAATCTTGGATTTAAGTCTTACGGCATATTCAAGAACTTTTTCTTTAAAAATTATTTTTATTTATTGTTCAAAAAATTAGCTCTATATCATGTCAAAATCTCGAGTTGTTAACCTTATTTTAGATATTTTTTAATAATAATAGATGATTACAATACAGTATTTTGTTGAAATTCTTTGACAATACACATACATTTTACAGACAAAAACGATTTGAAAATGAATCTCTTTAAAATAAACATAATTCGTTTGTTCACAAGGCTACTTGTTAGGTTCTTTTATTTGACATATCTAGTGTATAATATTACTATATCAACTTTATATAATAATTTAAGTTATAATAAATAAAAAATCAAATTTATTTAATTACAAATTCACTTGATTCATGGATAATTTTATACTTTTCAGACTTTGAAATTTTAATTTTAATATGGAGACATGTGTAGTACAATCTTATCGCAATGGAAATATAAATTGTTTTTCATGGTTGAAGCTCAATTTTGGAGATAAAATCTTTAATTCTAAATTTCAAATATTAATAATTGAAGTGTCTCTTCAGAGATAATGAGATGGAATCGAAGGGCTGTGGTTTTTTGTTTTTTAGGAGGAATTTGACTAGCAAATATGAAATGAATCGTTAGAGCAGGGAAAGAAAAGTCCACCGGCGTGCTGCAATAAAGGACCCCACTTCTACAGTTTACAAATAGGAATGGGACCCAATTTGAAAGGGAAAGCAAAGCAAAGCTCATCTCAGAGACTCAGACTATAATATTTGCATTTTGATAAGAGATTTGATAATTCGAATGGAGTAATGAAAATGCTTTTTTATATAATTTAATAGCATAAAGTGAAAAAACATACTTTTTTAATGTTTGATTAAATAGTCATTTTAGCCTTTATTCTTTTTTTTGGAGCAATTCAACCTTTAATGTTTTATTTTGAGTCTAAATGACATATCCACGGATAAAAAATATTAGAAAACTGACGATAAACAATTTAAATATTTTGACAGAATAATAAGTTAGCAAAAAATAATTTTATATAATTTTATAAAATTATTTTTGACCGATGTAATATTTTTTCAAGTCAATGCATTTGTCTATGTAATACGATGAGAGTTGAATTGCTCTAAAATAATGAATATACGCCAAAATAACTACTCAATCAAACGTTAGAGACATTTTGTTTATATTTTATGCCTAATTTTATTATATACTATAATATTATATTAAATAATATAGTAGTGTCTGTACAAGTCTGAACATACTCTCAAAATTCAACAAAAGCATTGTTTCTGAGTTCTGAGCACCTTACAAAAAATTATACTAGTATTATTTGATTGTTATGTATTTTTTATAATAATCGCTATTTAATTTATTGATTGAATAGTTTGAATCGAATATTATAAAGTTTATTTTGAAGACGACTCTCTAATTTTTTTTATCTACAGTATCAAGATTCAAACATCTAATCTTACTTAAGAGATTTCATATCTTATCCCATTGAATCAATTGATTGTAGTATGTTTTTAATTAACATTTAATTTAATAATTTCAAACATATGACAGTAAATTAAAATTGTTTTTTAATCAACTATCGATATATCAAATAAATACCACCAATCAGTTAGTCTAGTCTAGTGGGATGAGACACTTGATCCTCTAAGCAACAGTGGCGGAACTTGGTGGTAGAATTTGAGGGGGCCAACTTAAAATTTTAAAAAAATACAAGTTTAAATTAAAATTTTCAAAAAATTTGAAGAGATCAATTTACATTTTTTTTCAAAAATTTTGGGGTTTAACTAAAAATTTTAAAAATTTGAGAGGCTTCATGAGAACTTTTAAAAATTATGAGAGGGATTTAATTAAAAAAGTTCAAAAACTTTGAAGTTTAATCTGAATTTTTAAAAATTTTATGGGGCTAAATTAAATTTTTTAAAAATTCTAAGGGTTTAAATTATAATTTTTCAATTTTTGGGGGGGCCATGGCACCCACATGTCCCCATTATCTTCCGCCACTGCTAAGCAATGTCACGGATTTAAATTCTAACGTTGTGAATAGAGTAAATTAGGATGTCATCATAATAAATTTTTATAATACTCGATTTAAATTAGTCAGTCAATAAATTAAATACATATAATTAAACAATATATATATATATATATATATATATATATATATATATATATATATCAAACAAATAGACCAATATACCATATATAATTCTAACAGCTTCAGTTAGCTATGATGAATGGATGTTACATTTAATATAGTAGGACAATGTGGAAAATGCCTTTATCGTTGAAGGAGTCACTGCTTTATATATATATATATATTGTTTTCATTCAATGTTTATTCACGACAGTATAAAAATCTAAAATAAAATCGATATTTTATATATTAAGATTATTTTTTACTTTTATTTTCAAATAAAAAAATGTCAATGAATGATGCAACAGTAAAGAGATGTTATCTTTTAGGAAATTTTAAAAAAATCCGTTAAAATAAGGTGTGTAGATAAATCCTTATAAAAATGTAAGAATTTATATATATGTACCGAAATTCTTATAAAAAATAATAAAAAATTAATATATACATAAATATTTATTACTTTTGTAAGAATTATGTACATATACATAAATCCTTACAAAAATAGTGAAACTTAAGATATATACACAAATGCTTAAAATTTTTGTAAGAATTTCGGTACGTACATAAAAGTGGTAAGCATTTATGTATATATCGAATTTATTAATATTTTTCTAAGAATTTCGGTACATATACATAAACCCTTACGATTTTTTGTTGGAATTTATGTACACGCCTCATTTTAGCCTCATTTTAATAGGTTTCACCCTAGAACTTCCCTCATCTTTTAGTAATTAAAGTTTAAATAATATTACCAACAAATGTTGGGTGCATTGGTAAGGTACATTGCACGTTCCAAGGAGGGGAGATGAGTTCAAACCTTGGAGACGACATTGTTAAAAGGGGCAGCCACGCACCTCGAACATGAACTGTAAGACGGACATGTATATTATCAAAAAAATTCAAATAATATATATATATATATATATATATATATATATATATATATATATTCAATGGGGGTTTGGGCATGTGTGAGGTGAAGGACCACACATGGTTCCCAAGAAAAATGAGTTAAATTTATAGTGGAAACAAAATATTTTAGTTTAATAAATTATAAGAAAAAATAAAAAAAAAATATTTAAAAAGGGCCTCATACTATATTTTATACTAAGATAAAAATACATTTTTTAAAAAAATTATAAATGTTTAAGATTCTAAATTAAAATGCCTCATTTTAATATACTGCACATGACCTTGTAAACTTTTGAACCACAATATATATTATCAAGAGGTTATATTAAAATGTTAAAGAAATGTCAAAGAAAACAGCCAAATAACTGATTTTTTTCAAATAAACATTTTTAATTGAATTAATTAAACATCTATTTTCAATTAATCTCATCAAATAATCTCCCCGCGTTCTCTCTCTTTCTTCCTGTGCTGCGCCTGCTGCTTCCAAAACATTCAAATATGAACATCAAAATTCCAGAAATCACATTAAAATAAATAAACCTATATTTGCATTATAAGTGTTAAAATTGATCGAATTTGTTATAAGAAGACGTAGCAAATTCCACTTGCCAGTTTTCCCGCGCCAAAAAAGCCAAAGCAATGGAAGGAAGAAAAAAAAAGGAGAGTCAGAATTGGCCTACCAAAGAAATTGCCAAAGCATTATAGAGGGAGGAGTTTTCCTGATCCACAAGGGTGAGCTTTAAATGGACTGGACCACACCGCCCTTATTTTATTTATTTTTCCTTAAAAATACACATCGTGGACAATATGGATGGGATAAAATTCGTCTGCTCTCTTTTCGGTGTTACTACATATGCCCAACACTAAAAAATATTACAAAATTAAATTTTAAGTCTTAATCCTAAATTTTAAATCCTAAACCCTACACCCTAAAAAATACACACCACCCTAAAGTCCCTAAACTCTATTCACAACCCCTAATCTAAAACCCTAAAGTTAATTTTAAGCGTGAGGGCATATGTAGGGGCACCGAAAAAGAGTAGAGTATTTCCATTCATATGGATGGGAGTGTTGAAATTTTGATTTTACTTTTAAATTTGGTATCATGCGCCCAATTCATCGTCTTTGTTGCTTCCTGTCGCCATCACCTGTAAATTTAGGCTCCAGAATGAAAGCATTAAGGTCCAAAATTTATGGAATTAAGAATTAAGTCAATATTTGAAAAATTCACTTTTTTTTTTAATTTGAATTTTAGTGAGCAGCCTTCGGACACCGTGGACGTAATAAATTTTCCGGCTTCGTTTTTATACAACACAAAAATAATACCCCAAAAGAATGCTGGACAAGCAAGGCTTAACTTAGAAGCTACATTAAGCATTTAATTACATCGTGAATAAGAGAAGAATAGAACATCAGTTGAGATTAATATTTGCAGGGAGACGTATTCCAGGAGCTTGTTCCATGACAACACAGCCTTCACATGCAACCAGTTTCACAACAGTTTGAGGACTGAGATTGTACTTTTGCCCTGCCTCACCCAAGCTTCTTCCAACCACTTTTGAAACCCAATCTTCTAAAGCTCCCTTCTTGTCTGAAAACCAGGCGGCAGCGAGTATCTGTACCATTACTTCTTCATCAATCTCCAACCCAACTGTGTTTTGACATTGTGAGCTGATTTCCTTCACAATTTTATTGGCAAGTCCATCGAAATCGAATGGCTTGAAATGTATCTTTTTATGCACCTGGCTAAAGAATTCTTCCAACCAACTTTCTGAGCTTTCAGACAATGACTCACTTTTTGACTGCCTGTCGTCCTCATCTGCCTCCTCCACAGGAAAATTTAAGTCCAGACAAGATCTAGGCAATTTGTGTTCTCGTTCTTCTAGCTCGGATGATCCCGCAGTGTCGATCAGCTTTCTTTTATTGGGAAATATAGAAGTGGAAGCTTCTTTTATTGCTGTAACCCTGACACCGGTATCGTTGCTTTTGCATTCATCATCAGAAACAGAGCCAACTAGGATCTGCATTTGCCGGTTTTTGGCTCCAAGTATTCTTTCCTCGGGGAATTTCATGTCTTTCTTCTCACAGATAACGTTCATATTACCTTTTGCCATGGCTGACGTTGTTATAAGAACCATATTGTTGGTGCTTATTTCTCTTCCACACGAATCCGGAAATTTACCCGTTCTAATAGCCAGGTCCAAGCTATGTTGGACACCGTAATCAGCCTTATCAACATTTTCAAGGAAGACAACAGAATGGGGTTTCTTTCTTAGCTCCTCAGCAATCATGTCCGACACTGTTTTCCCTCTAGACATCACATCATAACCATTCAACTCTTCACATTCAAAGATCAAGTTTGAGTGGCCAACTTTGTCTTGAGAGCTCAAATCCACAGAAACTAAGCATTCCTGGCTGCCAAATAGTACCTCAGCAAGGGCTGAAGCAATTCTTTTTTTCCCGACTCTGTCCGGCCCAAAGAAAGTAAGCCAATTATCCCCTTTACAGTTCATGCCACGAGAGCTCCGATACCTTTGCCGTAATTGGGATACAGCTTGGCTGACAGAATTGACAGCTTCATCTTGCCAGTCAACTTTTTCAGCAAGAGCTTTCCTAATGGACTTGTAATCTCCTAGATCAAACTGCTCTCCTGATGTCAGACCGGAGCATGACGAAGATTGGGCAAACTGATATGAAGTAGTCTCACTATTTGCATCAAAATCAGCAGACACAGAACCTGAGAAGTGCTGAAGATTTTCTTTGTGATTTGGCAATTTTGCGGTGTTCGATTCCTGACTGGTTGATGCATATATTGTTCCCAACTTTAAATCTGTGGTTACCGGAGGAACAAATGAAGATGGTGTGCGTCCAGAACAAGAGCTCGGACTTTGCTGTGGGTGATGGAACCACCGCACACCTTTATCAGTTTGCTGAGCTATGCTGGTGACATCTACATGTAAACCGGAGAGGAAATTCATATTCCTACCTTCGGAAGTGCATGATATCGATGCAGTACCCTTTGGTAGAAAATTTTGTTGCATGTGAACTTGTCTGCTAGGACTTTGATTGGGAAATAGACTTTCATTGATAGACAGGTCATCGCCGCTTCTTTGCTTCTTGTCTGTAGAAAACTGAGGGCACTCAACTATTGGAACATTAGACATGGAGGGGTTAATATCTAACTTGGGGAACGTTGGAGTACGGTGGAGACGTTGGCAAATATCATTCCATTTTTTCTGCAACCCCGAAACTTTAGCACTTAACATGGAATCACCAGCATTAGTCTGCACTGAATGACAAAGGACTTTCTTAAAATACAATTATAATTTTATCAATGAAATACAGCATATGGCCAGTGCTAACTGCAAACTCACCTTTGCCAAATCCTCTCCTTTGCTTGTGTCAACAGCTGCCATTCGTAACCAAGACGGCAAGTTTTCGGAATACTGATCAGCAACCGAAACTGTCGATCCTGACTTCATAATGGCATCAACTTCTTGTTCACACTTCTCATTGCAAAAGTTACATCGAGGAATAGATTGGTTTCTTCCACTTAAAGGACTCCTCAAATCTGATGGTGTAGGAAATAAGCCACCAAATGGAACAAATGACCTCATCAAGCTGTAAGAATATCATGAGCATGGAACATCAGAACTTAATACAATACTAAGATACTATATTCAAATACAATTTCTCCATTTCTTCAACTGACACCTGCAACTCCACATTAAAAGACATAGTTCCAATTCCACATAAAAGACATTCGAAGGGAAACAAAAAAAAAAACTCACCTGGATTTGGGGTAAGCCCCATCAAAAGAACTCTTGGAAGAAGTAATAGGCAACAATTGCAAATCCCAATCTTTTTCTATATTGGGAAACTTATCAGAAAACTTCCTATATATTTCAACACTATCTACAGCTCCAATCAACCATAATCTCTTTCCAAAATCTTGCATTAAACCTGTTAATTTCAGAACCAAGGAACTAACAAAATCACCTAAGACCCCATCCAAAATCAACCCTTTTAAGTCCCCAAAATGTAACACCACTCCCCCTCCTGCTGAACCATTACCCTTCTCCAAAATAGCTTCCACTTCCTTCAACTTTAACCCCATTTTTTCATCATTTCTCTCATTCATCTCCTTTTCGATGGATATCACAATCAACCCAGATAGATCACCATTCAAGATGCCATATTTCCCCTTTGTTAAACTCTCTGTAAATGCCCTCAAAGCTTCCATGGCACAAACACCAACAAGCAATGGACTTTTCCCGGTCTTTTTAACCATGACTTCACTAATTCTCTTACAATTATCATCAACCCCGTCCTCTTGCCGGGGGAACAGCAAATTATACCCGACCCGACCAGAAACTGAATCTGTTAAGTTACACAGAAATATAGGCGGGCAATGGGAACGTGAAAACCGAGAAGAAACTTGAGTTACCGGCGGGCGAACTAATGCTAACTTTATGTCACAGCTCCGAAACCCTGCTTCCCCGAAAACCCGACTCACAATCGGATCGTCGAGAATGGATAAAATGAAGTACTTAAGCTCAACCTTCAAAATTGACTGTGTTTGGGAGCAACCGGTGGCGTTGGCGTTATTATTGCTACTGTGTAACTGTTGTAAATGGTAACTTTCTGGATGGCGCCGTTGACTAGCTTGCGACCGTTTGATTGCCGCCATCAGTGAGTTGGAGATCGGAGGGTCCTCGACGGACTTCGTTGAAGGCAAACGGTCGAGAGAAACTCCGACGGAAAGCTCCAACGCGCGGAATTGAAGTCGGGACGGGTACGCGCTGCTACGTGCTCGTGAACATGCATCTCGGAGAGTGGATGAAGGTAAGGAAAGCAGCGCCGACACCGCGTGGAGTGATGTCGTTTGTGCATGGCTCCTTCGACGCGCTACGGCCACAGCCTCGTCTAAAGCACGTGCCGCTTCTTCCGTTAAGAATTGCCGAGCTGCGGTTACCGACGTCGGCATCGCCGGCCAGCACAAAAAAAAAACTACACAAAGAAAGAAACAAATATTAATTTAAAACCCCCCTAAACCAGACCCCATATTGAATGCAAATACTAAAAAACATCCATTAAATCTACACGTGAAAAAAAGTAGGCAATAAACTACAAATCACTGCTTTGCTAAGATCAAAATTAATGAAAACGAACTAAAATAAAGATAAACCCAGATGTTAATTTCCTACAAAAAGAAGACAATATTCAAAAGCTTTAAAAAACGATACCTTTATAGATGGATTCAAAGGGTCCTCACATGCCCAGCGAAAATACTAAAAAAGAAACAAGACATGGGTAAGTGGTAGGAACACAGAACAAAAAAATATCTTGATATCAGAAATGGAGTCCTTATCCAAAAACCCAAAAGAATTTTGTCCGAATCAAAAGAAGGGAATAGTATAGCGAAGATGGAGACCTCAGGTTTTAAGTCAAGAGTTGTTCTAGTGAGAGGCGGAGGAGAATGCAAGAGACGCCGCTGGAAACAGCGACGGCGATAGCAAAATCGAAAAGAGAGGGAACGATTCCGGGATTTTAGCAGAAGATTGAAGGGAAAAGGAGAAAGAACAGAAAACAAGGATGAAAGATGAAAGAAAGGGCGAGTTTAAGGAGATAAGCCGAAGAGGATACAGCCAAAGGGGTATAAATGATTTTTTTCCTTTTCATTTGGATTTTAAACAAGTACTAATAAAGTTATAAACTTTGTAGCTAATAAAGATTTAATTTTTATAAAACATGAACCAATAATTATTGTGGGTCCATAAGTCAGATTTGTAATTAAACCCGATACTTTTTTGCAGGGAGTGTTTACTTCGAAAACTTTTTGAAATAATTTCTGGGGGAAGCGTGGAACTTGGAAGAGAATTGGTTTAGAGTGTGTATTGTGAGTGGGGTCATGTCAGCGAAAAGGAACAAACCGATTGTGAGCATAGATTCTCCATCACTCAAACGAAACATATTCTCACCATTTCTTTCTCCTATTACTAGTATTATTTAATTATTTTTCATTTGTTTTTGCAAAAAAACATGAATATTATCTTTAAAAAAAATTCTAACAATATAATAGATGTCAGATTGTTTTTTAAAATATTGTAATTTTTACGGCAAAAATAAAATTAAATGGATTATAATCTGACTTTAAACAGTAAACTTCATTAATGATTAAAGAATTGAAATCATGTAGATTATAGTTTGACTTTGAACAATGTTTTACACTGAAGTCAAAAAAATTTCCACCGTTTCTAACATTTTTTTAATTGAAAAATATGAATGAACAGTAAAGTCGGATTCCTTTCCTACGAACTTCATTTTTACTATAGCATATGCTATAGATTTATAATTAATCTGACAAGTACAACTTTTTTAGAAATATGTTGTGCCATATTTAAGTAAAGTTGCCATTTGTTTTGTTGTTAAATAATTTTTAGTTAGTCTGATCAGATGAAGCGTTGGATAATTTAATAAAATTAAAAAATCACAAAATATGTAATTGTTTTTGGAATAATTGATTATTATTATTATTTAATAAAAGTGTTATTATAATACGTATATAATATGGAATGAGTTTTTCATAAGGTAGATGTCATGTCCACCGAAGCAAATGGGACAAAGAAAGGAGCAGTGGAGTCACTTTCGAGATAGCTTTGAGCCTTTGAGCCCTAAAACCAGCTTTTCTATCTCTTTAGGGGAAGAAGCGGATTGCAAACAAAATAATAAATAAATGGGGAAAAGTTAGCAAAAGAAAGAGAAAAAAAAGTTCATTTTTTATATTATGATAAATACACAAAGGTTTATTCGAAGCGAGGCCTGAGTTACATTGCCAGTGGAGTGAGAGTTCCATTGTACATGGACTCCATCACTGCTTCGAGAGAACGCCTGGAGTTTGCTAAGGTTTGTGTGGAAGTTTCTGCTGGTTGCAAAATTCCTCGATCTATTCCTGTGAAGATGCGTGATAAGTCCCTGGCTTATATCAATGTTAAAGTCCCCTGGATGCCTGTCTGTTGCTCCCATTGCAAAACCTTTGGACATTCTGATAAGGGATGTATTGCGGTTAAGGAGGTTCACGTTGAGAAAACTGAATGGCGAGCTAAGCCTGCAATGGATGATACTGTCAATGTTGCTGCACCTGTTGTTGAAGAGCTTATACCAACTACTGCCAGTGATGCTGCAACAGTTGATGCTGTTAAGCTTGCGTGTACTGAAGCAAATGTTGGTGAGCTTATACCAACTACTGCCAGTGCTGCTGCAACAGTTGATGCTGTTAAGCTTGCGTGTACTGAAGCAAATGTTGGTGCTGTAATTGCTCAAGAGGGGACTGCTGCTATGGGTGATTTGAATGCTGGACATTCTGTGATTTCTTCCCCATCTAGAGAGGGATTTTTGGTTGACAAAGTTGAATTTCCTCCTTTACCTGGTTCGGGGAAAAAGGAAAAAGGAAAAGGTGAAAGGGGAGAGGGATTTTGTGCTTCTAAGAATAAGTTCGAGGCCTTGAACTTGGAGGAAGCTGATGGGCAATTGACAAGTGAGGGGTCTGATTTGAGGAAGGGGATGGCTCGACAAACTCGAACTGCTTCTCTTGGTGTTGCTACCCTTCTTCAGGAGATTAAAGCAAAAAAAGTGGATAAGCTCAAAGTGTAGTGTAAAGCTGCTGGTCGAAGTACTCCTGATCCAATTTCACAATGAGTATAGCCTTCTGGAATGTTAGAGGATTTAATCATCCTCAAAAGCAGGCTAAGGTGTTGCAACGTATGGAAAAATTACAAGTTGATGTGTTATGTTTGCTGGAAACTAGGGTACAAGAATCAAATTTTATTAAAGTTTTCTCTAAATATTCGAGTAACTGGCAGTGTTTTACAAAGTACGCCATGGAGAGCAATGGAAGAATCTGGATTCTTTGTAAGTGTGGCATTCAATTTTCAGTGGTTCTCACTGCTAATCAGTCTATTACTATAAAGGGAGATTTTGGTGGAAAGGAGATTGTTATTACTGCAGTTTATGGTAGTAATGATAGAGTTTTGAGAAGGGATTTATGGAGTCAGGTTCAAACTATTGCGGGTATGGTGGGATCTTCTCCTTGGTTGGTGGGAGGAGATTTTAATGTTACTGCTCATGTTATGAAATGTTCAAATGGGGAGAGCTTGGGTTCACAAGCTATTAATGACATTGATGAATTTTGTACTTGTCTAAGTGTTGCTGGATTAAGGGATCATCCTTTCTCAGGCCCTATTTTCACATGGTCCAACAAACAAGAAGATCGGTTATTGTTAGGAAATTGGACAGAGTGCTGGTTAATTCTAATTGGTACATTGAGTTGGCCAGTATGCAGGTTGAGTTTCTAGCGCCTGGTGTGTCTGATCACAGCCCTGCAGTGATTCCTACAATGGAGGCTAATACTCACAAACCGAAGCCTTTCAAGTTCTTCAACTTTTGGGCACTTCATCCGGAGTTTAACAAGATTGTGGAGGACTCTTGGACTGAGCCTGTGCAGGGTAATCCTCTCCAAGACTTGTTTTGTAAACTTAAGAGTCTTAAGTCACCTTTGAAGGCTCTGAATCAAATGCACTATGCTGAGATTTCGATGAAAGTGCTTACTAAACGAAAACAGTTAGAAGATGTGAAGCTCAATAACCTTGATATGATTGACTGTAACATCGAGTTGGAAAAGAAGTTGCAGGCTGAACTGTTTGACCTAGAACAGGCTGAGTCTTTATATTACCAGCAGAAGGCTAAGGTCCAATGGCTGCAGGAAGGAGATCAGTGTACAAAGTTTTTTTATTCTGCAGTGGCTGAGAAAAGAAGAAGGAACACTATCAGTTTTCTAAAAGATGAACGAGGTAATCGTATTAGCTCTTATGAAGGCATTGCAAATGAGTTCATTCAATTCTTCACTAAACAGATTGGTTCTGTGGATGAGCATGTTGGTGGATGTGATGTTGAGGTTTTGAAGGATCTTTTGCCTGTGACTATTTCTCAAACTGCCCAGGAGAATTTGGTCCGAGATATTACTGATGAAGAGATTAAGGAAGCTATATTCAGCCAGGGCAAGGACAATGCTCCTGGACCAGATGGGTATACATCTTTTTTCTTCAAGCAAGCTTGGAGCATTGTGAGGAAGGATTTTCTTGCTGCTGTCAGGTATTTTTTCAATTCTTCTTAGTTGCTCCCTGCTTTTAATGCTACTGCCATCTCTCTGGTTCCAAAAGTGCCAAATGCTTGTATGGCTAAGGAATTTCGCCCTATATCTTGTTGCTCAGTTGTCTACAAAGCAATTACAAAGATTTTAGTCAACAGATTGAATGTATATTTGCCTGAACTGATTGCTCCTAATCAATCTGCATTTATTAGAGGGAGAAATATAATAGATAATACTCTATTAGCTCAAGAATTGGTTAAGGGATACAACAGGAAAAATATTTCAGCAAGATGTGCCCTGAAGCTTGACTTGCAGAAAGCTTTTGATTCACTTAATTGGCAGTTCATTGCTAAGGTCCTTGAAGCAATGGAAGTGCCTGAGAAGTTTAGGAATTGGATCATTGCTTGTTTCACTGGGAGTAGATTTTCTATCTCTTTAAATGGAAGTTTGGTGGGATTCTTTAAGGGGAAGAGAGGGGTGAGGCAAGGAGATCCTCTTTCTTTTTATTTGTTTGTGATTGCCATGAATATTCTTTCTGGCTTGCTGGATAAAGCTGCTCTGCAGGGGATTTTTCAATTTCACCCTAAGTGTAAAAAGCTTAAGTTGACTCACCTAAGTTTTGTTGATGATTTACTTGTATTCTGTAAGGGGAATGTTGACTCACTTATAGGAGTGCAATGTGTTCTTGACCAATTTTATGAAGTTTCTGGACTGAGATTGAATGTCAACAAATCGGAATTGTTTGTGGCGGGTGTTTTCCATGAGCAGAAGCTTGAATTGAGTACAAGGACTGATTTTTCAATTGGGCAGCTTCCAGTAAGATACTTAGGAGTACCCCTGGTTATAAGAAGGTTGTCTGAAAAAGATTGACGGGTGCTGATTGAGAAAGTGCAGTCCAAGATTGAGAAGTGGTCGAAACTGCTTCTAACCTATGCTGGTCGTTTGCAGCTAATTAAAGTTGTTATCTTCAGCATTGCAAACTTTTAGTGTAGACAACTGATTTTGCCAAAGGGAGTGATAAAGAAAATTGAGCAACTTTGCTCTCGTTTCTTTTGAAAAGGGGAGGATATTCCAGCGAAAGGTGCAAGGGTGAGTTGGAAACATATTTGCACTTCTAAGAGTGAGGGAGGACTGGGGATTAAAGACTTGCAGGCTTGGAACCAAACTTGTGATGTTTTGCTTCTGAAGAAACTGCTTGCATCTGAAGGGTCCTTATGGGTCGCCTGGGTACATACTTATGTGTTAAAGGGGGCTGATATCTGGAGTGTTGAACCTAAGCCGCATTTCAGTTGGTGTTTGAGGAAAATCTTAAAGTTTAGGAGCTATATGCAGCCTGGTTTACAGAGTGGGCTGCTGACAACTAAGGATATATGGAATGATATAAGGAGTGTTGGGGCTACTGTGGGATGTCATAAGATTGTTTGGTTCAGTTTGCATGTGCCGAAGCATTCTCTAATCTTGTGAATGGCAATTCTTGATCGTTTACCTACGATGGACATGCTAAACAAGATGGGGTTAAACGTTGCAGATGGTTGCATTCTTTGCGGGGGTGAGCATGAAGATCGAAACCATATTTTTGCTGCTTGCATTTATTTACCGAACATTTGGACTGCTGTTTTGCGTCTATGTGGTATGCAGAGGAGGATGGAGTCTTGGGAAGGAGAGCTCTATTGGCTTTGCTCAAGGCTGAAAGGAAAGTCTCTTATTGTCCACATCCTTAAGATTGCTTGGAGTGCATTTGTCTACTTTGTGTGGGAGGAAAGAAATTACAGAAAGTTTAGGGATATTCATAGAACTAGTGATACTTTGGTTTGCTGTATAAAGGAGATTGTACATATTAGAACACAAAATAGGCTCACTCATATGGATATTGTAAATAGCACACTTTGTGCATCTTGGGGAATTCCCTAGCTGGGATGGCCGCCCAAAATGCATTATAGGATCTGTTTTTTTTTTGTCTTGGATAATAAAATACACAACTTATCTAAAAAAAATAAAAAAAATAAATACACAAAGGTTCGGGGTCCTAATAATCAATATTTGGGCTTAATTATAGACAAATAGTTTATTTTTTTAGGGAGATAGGTGGATTTCACATTACTTGGGAACATAGGATAAATCCACAATAAATGTAAAGTTGTTAGTACGTTAGAACGAAACGGTTTTGTCTTTCGAACAAAAAAAAAACGGTTTTGTCTGAAAATTTCTCAAAGTCGGTATTTGCTATATGTGGTGTAAAATTATCCTCAGCCAGGGAGGACTTCAGTCGACCTTTGGGTGTTGTAAGGGTCAAAAGCGTGAAGAATGAAAAATTAAGGGTTGGAAGTGTATTAATACCAAATAAATATTGTATTATTTATATTCTTATAATTGTATCAAATGTGAATTGTTTACTATTAACATAAATAAACACAACGACATCAGTGTAATTAAATTTTTATATTAACCCAATCAAACATATCAAGTAAATATAAAATATTATTAAAAAATAAAATAAAGATCTTAAAAATACTCATATTATTTTATTTTATATAAGTTCAAATTTTAATATAAAAATATAATACATTTCTATTTAATATGAAAAAATAAAACGAAAAGACGATGAATAATCCAATTGAATTCAGTAATGTCCAAGGCATGTGTAATCCTGCTAGCGTCGCAGTCGTGAAAAAGAACAGGTCCAACATTTGCACTACTTTTTCCACGATTGACCCCTTCCCTTATTTTACAATTCTCGAAACCATCACCTTTACTCTTATTTTATATTATAGTAAAAAAATTGGTATCAATTTTTCGTTTAATATTTATATTAGGTTTTACGCAATGTATACCCTTTTATCATTTCATATAGATTATTTTAATTGAATTTGAAATTACTTATTGAATTTGAAATAATGTAATTTTTAGCTGAAATGAAACTACTAGAAAATTTTCATTGATTTTTTGCTCATAAATTAAATTATACCAATTCAACCGGAAAATTATCGGGTTTTTTTTTTTAATTTAAAAAATGAGCCCATACACATTTAAGATATTTTCAGTTTGAAAGCAAGGTGGGCCATTCCTGGCCACTCATGTAACATCTTTATGTTTCCGTATCCACACATTTGGAGATCATTTCATCATAGTGTTTTTCTTTTATTATTCAAATAAAAGATCTCTCGTTAGTGCGTCATTTTAAAGTTTATATTTAAAATTTTAAAATTTAAAGTTTATGAGTTAAAAATATATATTTCTGATTATATTATCTTAAATTTTAAATTTTAGCATCCAAATTTTAAATTCTAATCTAGACCTAATATTTTATTGATCACTAACAATTTTAAATCAATAAAATTAAATTTTAAATCTTCATTTAAGAAAACTTATTAATTTTAAAATTAAATAAATTGTGTCTTACTTCTTAAAATTAAGGGTTTTAATTATTAATTTATTTCAAAACTTATGATAACTCAACAATTGTCAAGTTAATAATATGAGGTATTTGGATTATGTTTTCAAACCAAAACATTATTTCAAATAATAATATAGATAATAAAAAAACATATTAAACAATCAAACGATTCAAACCCAAGTATTAAAAAAAGTCACACTTTTACCAATAAGTGCTGGGTGCATTGGTAAGACACATTGTACTTCCAAAGAGAGTACGTGAGTTCGAACTTTGGAGATGACATTGTTGGGAGAGGCAATCTTGCACACCGAACATAGACCGTAAGATGAACATACATATAACAGAAAAAACACTTTTTACCGACAAATGTTGGGTGCATTGGTAAGGCACATTGCACTCCCAAAGAGAGGATACGAGTTTAAATCTTGAAGACGACATTGTTAGAAGAGACAGCCACAGACCCTAAACATAAACAGTAAAACGTACAAAAATATTACCAAAAAAATTTACACTTTTATATTTGCATTTTGTTTGCCCTTTTTATATCTAAGAGATAAAATGTTATGTAGTGTTAAATCAAGTCAAATTTGTGGTGCAGAACGATTCACATTTCCTTTATTTCTGTGTCATCCTATTCTCTATTATGCAGTGATGGATTAGGATGTTAGGCACTGTCTTATTTTTTAAAGGTAACACTACACCAGTGGTCCCTAAACTATTCGTAAGCATTTGTTCAATTTTTTTAGTATTTTTTAAAGACGACACACACAGCATGACATTACTGGTGCTCGAACCCGGGTCCTAAGGGATGATAAACATCTATCTTTGCCACTAGGACACAAGGGGATGAGCTATATTCGTCGCTATTGATATGTATATAAAAATTGAAGGAAAATAAAATATGAAAAGTTGCTACTAAGCTTATTATATAAAATAAAAATTCTCTACCTATTTATTAAAAATAATATTATGAATAACTTGGTAAGTCAAAATCATCTAATAATTTCTCATTAGAGTGCAAACTGTGGGTCTCCCTTATTTTTAGGTAAAAGATCCATGTTGGAACGTGCATGATAGGTAAGGACCGCATAGTCATTTACTCCTTTTATTTTTATTTTTTGAACCGGCACACTTTTTATTTTTTAAACCAATAGCATATTAACGCGCGGGGATAGCTCCAAAGTGTCAAAAGAGGAGATAGAAAAAAAAGTATGTTGATTTGACGTGTTTCTTGTTTCGTTTTCCCTATTATATTTTAGGGTAAACTGGTCGTATGGTACCTCACTTATTTTAGTATTTTTATTGTAGTCATTTAATTTTTTTGGTGTTATTGATATTTTAATATCCCTCCATTAAAAATTAACTACAAAGTTGACGTGATGTTTTTTATGTTTTATCTCTCCTCATAAAAAATGCTAATGTCAGCTTACTGTTAATATTTAACGATGAAGTATCAAAATAGAAACAAAACGTAACGTTAGACATCATTTTCTGAAAAAAATAGTTAGGTGATCAAAATAAAAACACGAAAAATAAATGAGGTGTCAAATATATAATTTATCCTATATTTTAGAGAACAGGCAGATCAAACATGTATTCTCTTAATCATGTACCAGTTACTACTTGATTGAAATTTTTTAAATTTTAATTAATTAAAATTTATAAAATATATATTTAAAAACTATTTGATTGAAAGTTTTTAAAATATATTTTTCATATTTTTATCAATAATAAATTTTAAATTATAAGAAATTAAAATTGAAAAAAAATTAACTACAAAAATATCAACATATGATAATTTTAGTGGGACGGAAAAAATAGTAGATTTTAGTTGTATAATCGCTTGTATATATTTTTTGAATTAAGTTGTATAATCGATTATAAAAAATGTAAAATGATCATTTGATTAATTTTGTTTTACTAAAGATCATTTGATTAATTGAAAGTTACGTCGTGGTATGTGACATTTTAAGGAAGGATTGCATGGTAATTAATCAAAAATTGTATAATAATAAATTTAGTGTTCAAACTTCTTAAAAATATTTTTTTTCTAAAAAAAATCATATATATCCTCTATGTCATATTATCATTTATAGGTGACCTGCTACGTCAATGCGTTAACAATTAACGTTAGTCAAATGATTAAATTGATTTAATTTGCGAGTTTAAGGGTCAAATTGATATTTTTTTTATGTAATGACTAAATTGTTTATTTGGTACGAACTCAATGAGAAAAATACTCATTAAACTTTAAGTAGATGGATTGATGGAAAATATAGGTAATCATAAAGTTAATCTTCTTTTTTGAATATACTAGCGTGATTAATATTTGCTCATATTTTTTCTTAACCTTTTGACAATACACAAAAAAAATTAAGTCTCCTAAAATAAACAATATTCTCTCTTTCACTGGAGCCACTTAAACAGATTCAAAATTAATCTTCTTAATTTAAAAGTTTTGTTCACTTCCGGTCCCAATGACCTACTTTAGAAATTTACATGTACGGTCCGATTGGCAACTCTTAAAAAATATTTTTAAGTTTATCCATTAATTAAATATTGTCTAATTTCCAATCTTTTAATGTACATGGAAAATTTGTTAAATATTTTTGTTAGCTTTTTTAAATGGATCATATCTAGAAAGAGGGAAAAGAAAAGTTGCTCAAAACCGATATTAAATCCACAATCTATGAAGATGGAGGGTGTCAACCGAAAGCTTTTAATCACTTGCTTTAGACAGTTGGACTCGTAGACAAAATTACATAACTTATACATAGATAATTGTAAACTCATAATTTATTATTTTTATACAAAATCTTGGTTATCTAAATTATCTTTCATCCCGTTAAATTTTTTTTTGACCAAATTACTTCCATTCCGATCCAAGAAAATTACAACACGAGAAAAACAAACAAAGAGTCCCACACCGAAAGGGACGTACAAACAAAGCAAGAAACCATGCAAAGGCCATGCAAGGCCAGAGAACAAAAAGTACGATTAACTACAATCCGACCACCATCCCGGAGAAGCCAAGGCACGGTGATAAAAGAAAAATACGAACAAATGCATGGATAACCATGCTTACAACCAACCGTGAAACAAAGAAAAACAAGCAAGGCCCTCGTCCTTAAAAGACTAAGCAAGCCAAAGCATAGCAAAACACCATCGACGCTAAGAGCGCACCGATACCATGCGTCCAGTGGCAGAGTCCTGGGTAGCATCAAACCAACAGCACGGTCCATTCGAAAGGACGGAAGATCCGACACTCGTTCTCGTATTCTTTGGCAATCACGAACGTGACTAACTTCATCGGAGAGCTCTATCCAGAGACAGGCTTTCACACTAACGGTTGTGATCCTTGTCATGACGATAGTAGACATTAACGTTGAAAGATAGCTTGGGAACACGATATTGAGATAATCACCCATCCAGGACCGAAACACAGGCAAACAAAAGCCAAGAAAAAGAAAATCAGCACAAGTGCAGGGAACGCAAGGAAGTAAATACGCCGTCACCAACCACACCTTCCTCAAGTCGGTAGCGGGATGGAAAATGATCATTCTTGCTGCGGATAACTCCCACCGGAGTTATCCGCGATCTTAAAATCAGCACCATTGTGAACAGAAAAATAATACCAATAACCTAAGGGGTAAAATCCAAAAACACCAGCAGTCCCCCCCTTTCCAGCACAGAGCTGTATCGCACTCATCTTGAAGGCTTGCCATTTTGGTGGGAGCAAAAAGCCAAAAAAAGTTGGGCCCTCATACCAAAACATTGAAATACTTAGGGAAACACTACAGTAAACCCTTTGCCAAGAGATAATAAGCCAAAAAAAGCTGAAAAAAACCTCGAAAGGCGCGCTCTCATAGCTGGCCATGATGGAGACCAAACGTAGGACAATCCAAAAAAATTGTTGAGATCCCAGAAAATTGGGGTTGACTTTGTGGCAAGAGAAAAATTTTAATCCTTCAACAGGGGTGTCAGGGAAAACAGCTTGCATCCAAGAAAAATACCGAAAAACCCTTGTCACTCTTCCTTTCCCTACGTCCAAACCAGAAAGCCTTGCCAACGTTGGATCAGAAAAAAACCCGGCAGGGAGACCAAAGCCAAACCATGTTCCGATGAGCCGGCCAAGGAGCAGTGCAGCATCGGTGAGTTCGATCCCCGAGTTGCTCGGAAAGCATCCGCGCCAACCTACTCTCCAGACGCGTCTACTAGCTAGCTGTCCACTCTTCCTTTTTGCCTTTCGCATCTCGCCGGAGCCATGGGTCCTGAGAGAAAGAGACTGAAAACAGGGTCGTTGAACGGCTTTGCGAACCCACTGTGACAGTCCAAACTCTTGGTCTGAGAGGAAAAGACGATGCTTGCTGCCACCGTCCCTGAAAATCTCATTCCTGAAAACACGAAGGAAACCACCAAACCGGAGCGCGTCTCTACTGGTCCGGCACCGACTAGCATACTCCGGGGAAGACAACGCGACCACCGGCGCGCTTCGTTCAACTATCGGTGGAGAGACTGAACCGACTCCTAATTTGAGCCAACGCCGATCAAAAAAGAGACTCTGAGAGAGAGCGCGTGAGGGCGCGTTCAAAATAGTCATTTTTTATATACATTAGTATAGAAAGAACTCTGCAGAGAAATAATAAAATATGAGAACAAAATATGTATCCCGTTAAATTTAAAAATATCAAGATATGATCGTTTTAATGTATCTGATAAAAGATCCTCTAAAATATTACAATAATAAAATGTCAAACGAATTAAAATTTAATAGAATAATATTAAATTTTTGTTTGGTATGATGATGGAATGAGGAAGGGTATTTTTTTTCTTAAAAGGAACTGAATTCCAATTTTTATACCTCTCATTATTTATATTATATAGTTTGCTAATTTAATCCATGGTTCTACCAAAAGGAACAATTACAGTGTTCGTTATTGAAAAAAATGCCAAGTAGGCCGTGGGAATATATATTATATACTAGAAGTCAAACATTTTAGTATTAGTTTGGAAGCTGAATGGGAAAGTGGACCCACAAGTCGTGCCTATGTTGTTTATACGAACATGTGCCATACCATTAACAGTTGAGAAGCTAGGGTTCTGTTCTGAGGTGAACAAATATATTTGAATTACAGTACTTGTTTTTTTTTATTATTTCTCTCTCATCTATAATTTAGATAGTCAACAGTATAGAATAGATGCTCACCTCAGCCTCAGCCAATCACCAGTCGCTATCGACTATTCAGCCTCTCAATCGCCCAAGGGACTCACCCTTCCTCCCAAAAGCTCTTCGCCTCGTCACACCTTTTTCGGATTTTGGAGTTACTTAACCTAATTTGTCACCATCATTTCATTTTTTTTTGACAGATATTAACCTTATTAAAAACTCCATTTAAATTTGGCAAACTTGCGTGCTACTCTCTCAACGAAAAATTATTATTATGACCGACTAAAACCGAAATAATGAATGCTCCGGAATTCAAGGAAGACTCGGGAAACCCTAGCGCTGACTTTGTTGTGCACGGCCTCCAGCCGTCGGAAGGAGGGGCGGTGGGGAGGCCACCTGATGATGGCGAGTTATCGAGCGGTTTGAGTGAGGGGTTATCGACGGATAAGGCTGCTCAGACGGATAAGACTGATCCGATGCAGGTGGTGCCGCCTGTGGATTTGTCCCTGGGTCCTCCCACGAGAGTTCCAACGGGGGAATTGCTGCATGGGAATTCGCTGGGTGATAGTGGAATGAAACCATCATTCCGCGATATGGTGCTGGGACAGTCGGCTGCTTTGACGAACAATACCATCCCGGAATTGGATGTTGAGATGCGGCCGGATGATGTTAGGGTTAGGTTTGTGGAAGGAACGCCGAATATAGATTTTTCGGAGAGGCTCCATGGATTGATCGATGCTAAGATGGAAAAATCAGTTATTGTTCGACTGCTGGGCCGTTCCATTGGGTATGCGGCTCTTCTTCAACGGATCAAGAATCTTTGGAATCCTAGTGGCGAAATCTCACTTATAGATTTGGACAATGACTATTTCCTCGTCCGCTTTGCTAAGGAGGAGGATGTTTCGAAGGTGCTGTCCGGGGGTCCTTGGGTAATATACGGATCGTATCTTACAGTGCAACCATGGAGGCGAACGTTCTCGACTTCGAAGGATCATCCGGATAGAATTGTGGTGTGGGTGCGACTTCCAGGTTTGCCCTATCGATATTATACAAGAAGTTTGTTTCGATATATTGCTGGTATGTTGGGGGAGGTTATTCAAATTGACTATAATACCGCGGAAGGGAAACGTGGTCGGTTCGCTCACCTGGCTATTAGTATTGATCTGAATAAACCCTTAGCTTCAAGTATAGTGATTGATGGAGTGAAGCAGCGTATCGAATATGAGGGACTCCCAGTTATATGCTTTTCTTGCGGAAAGTACGGACACATGTCAGAGGCGTGTAAGCCGGCTGGGCTAAATGGGAATCCAGAGAAGGATTGTGTGACAGAGATGACTGTTGAAGAGCCTGAGGCCAAGTTTGGACCTTGGATGCAAGTGGTCAATCGAAGACAACGTCGAATGGAACAAAACAGTGGAAGGACTGGGATGGCGAGCGGGGTAAAGTCGATGGGTAGTCCTAGCAGTGGTAGATTTCATTTGCTCCGGTTGGATATGGATGGTAGGGAGGCTATGGAAGCGAAGGATGTTGGCGCAGGGGGCCATAGTGTGCAAGGGCAAGCTGGGCGTGAGATCATCGGTGCGAGCACTTCTAATAGAAACACGTCGGAGGTAAGTAAGGGCAAGAAGGTAGCAGTTGAGACGGACCGAAGTGTGGCTTGGAATGCTGTTGGACGCAAGAAAGGAATGAGTTCGAATACAGCCTTGAAAATTCATGATGGTTTCGCCAATGCAGCGAAGCAAGGGGACAAGAAAAAGACGACTGCAGTGGGCATGGCTATGGCGGTGCACAACCGCAGCGGACAACCCGGATCTGACATGAGTATTGAGAAGGTTTCTGGGATGAAATCGGTGCAGGCAGCACCTAGGAATATCGGGCTGGTTGTAGAAGAAACTGTTGTGCTGGGAGAGCAGCGTGGTGCACAAAATGTTGACAGTGTGGCGTCTACGGCGGTGGTGGTTCCAGTTAAAAGTAGTTTGGATGCATCGAACCATGTTGTAGTTAAGGTGGTGGGTAAAGGAGTTGATGATAGTGGCAAACAAGTTTCGGAGGATAAGAATGGGCGGGATTCTAGTGCGGGAGTGAGTTATAGTGAACGCCAGTTATCGAGGGTGAAGAATGCGGCGCGGAAAAGCCCGTATCAGTTACGGAAGACCGTTGTTGTGCAAAAGGAGAATCGAAATCCCAACAAGGAAGCCTCGGTTGATGTTGGGGAATGGATTCAGAAATTGTCTAAGGATTTGGTTATGGGCGAATCGTGTAACACTGCGAACCTCTTACCTCTTTCTGAAAAGGAGGTAGGGGATGGCGAGGGGGTTCAATGGAGGGAGAACAAGACGTTTGATAGCGATCCGAATATGAGTTAAGTGTTCGGTTCCCTTTTATTTTCATCTTTTTAATGTTTAAAGCCTTATTTTGGAACGTTCAGGGCGCGCTGGTCCCTGACTTTAACCGTTATTTAAAGCTCATTATGAAATCTCAGAATCCAGATATCGTGGCCTTATTGGAACCTAGGATTAGTGGAAGGAAAGCTGATGCGTTCATTAAGCGGCATGGTTTTTCCTATTCTTATCGGGTTGAAGCGTTCGGCTTTTCTGGAGGTATTTGGGTTATGTGGAGAAATACTGTGCACCTTGATGTTATTGCTGTTTCGAATCAGTTTATCCATGCTATTTGTGAGGATAAGCAGTCGGGGAAGTTGTGCTTTTTTACTGTTGTTTATGGTAGTCCTGATAGTCGTTGCCGTAATGCGCTTTGGAATCAGTTGCTTGCTCTTAAACCCTCTGATTCGATGGCCTGGGTGCTTGGAGGTGATTTCAACGCTATTCCTCGAGCGATGGATCGTATGGGGGGTTCATCTAGGCGTGAGGGTATTTGTCGGAAATTTCGAAGTTTTATTGATTTGGCGGATTTGACTGACTTAGAGTTTCAGGGGCCGTGCTTTACTTGGAAGAGGGGTACCCTACATCAACGGCTGGATCGTTGCTTGGGTAATGAGGCTTGGGGTGACTTGTGGCCTATGTCGAGCGTGTACCATTTAGCTCGGATAGGTTCGGATCATCGCCCAATCCTTCTTGTCACTGCACCGATGAATGCTGTTAGACCACCGGCGTCGTTTAAGTACCTTGCGGCTTGGCAAGAAGACGAGCGGTTTGTCGAGATGTTGAGGGGGGTTTGGCAGCCGAACTTCTCCATTATTTCTAATTTGGAGAGTTTTAAAGAGAAAGTGAGTGTATGGAATAGGGAGGTCTTTGGGAATATTGCCAGAAGGAAAACCCGCTTGTTGGCTCGTATACAAGGCATTGAGAAGCGTAATGAGGATGCTAGTAATGAATTCTTAATTGATCTTGAGCGAAGCCTCAAAGTAGAGTTAAACACTGTGCTAGCTCAAGAAGAGAGTATTTGGTTTCAACGTTCTCGTGCTCAGTGGATCCATGATGGTGACCGCAATACGCGGTTTTATCACCAAACCACTAAGGTTCGTCAGAATCGCCGGATGGTTAAAATGATTCGCTTGAATGATGGCAGTTGGTGTGATGATGCCCAGACCATGCGTCGTGAAGCGGGTGAGTTCTATAAGGAGCTTTTCTGTTCGTCGGGGCCCATGAGCTCGGATTGCTTGCCTAGGAATTGTTTCGCGCTGTTGTCAATTATTGAGAAGAATCAGCTTATGTCGCAGGTGACGGAGGAGGAGGTTCGTAATGCAGTTTTCGATATGGCCCCTTTAAAAGCTCCCGGGATCGATGGGATTCATGCAATGTTCTACCAACGTAACTGGGGCATTGTTGGTGGGAGTGTTGTCGCCTTTGTTCGGGATTGTTTTTCTCAGCAGGGGGTGCCGGCGGAAACCAATCGAACCGTTTTGGTCTTGATTCCTAAGGTTACTTTGCCAGAGTGTTTTTCACAGTATAGGCCGATAAGCCTTTGCTCTGTGCTTTATAAGACTTTAACGAAGGTGATCGTCAATCGTCTCAAACTGTTACTTCCCAATTTAATTTCCCCGTCTCAAGCGAGCTTTGTTCCGGGTAGGAATATAATGGATAATGTTATTTTAGCTCAGGAAGTTATTCATTCCATGCGGATAAGGCGAGCTCGGAAAGGTTGGATGGCGCTTATGATAGACCTCGAGAAGGCCTACGACCGGTTGGAGTGGACGTTCATAGCTAACACGTTAAGGGATGTTGGTTTGCCGGCTGACTTTGTGGGGTTGATTATGGGTTGTATCACAACGGTTACTACTCAGGTTGCTTGGAATGGGGAGTTGTCTGAGAGTTTCAGGCCAACCCGTGGGATTAGACAAGGGGACCCGATATCGTCGTACATTTTTGTGTTGTGCATGGAGCGACTGTCCCAAGCGATCAATGTTGAGATTACTAACCGGAGGTGGAAGGAGATAAAGTTAAGCCGTTATGGTCCTGGTATCTCTCATTTGCTTTTTGCCGACGATATTGTTTTGTTTGCTGAGGCGACGGTTGATCAAATGCATGTTATTCGTAGGGTTCTTGATTCTTTTTGCATAGCATCAGGCCATAAGGTTAGTAATTCCAAGACCAATATTTTTTTCTCGAAATCCACGTGTATGGATACCCGTGCTGCAATTGTTCATGGTTTTGGATTTCATGAAGTCACTAACCTGGGGAAATACCTTGGCATACCTCTCCTGCATAATCGGGTTACGAAAGCGACGTATAGTCATTTGGTGGAGAAGGTTAGGGGCCATCTTATGTCGAGGCCGGCGAAATCTCTTGCATTTGCGGGGCGGGTGACTCTAGCCAAATCGGTGTTGCAAGCTATCCCTTACTACACTATGCAAGCGACTTGGTTGCCGAAGAGTGTTTGTTTGGAGTTGGAGAAATTGATTAGAGGCTTTATTTGGGGCAGTTCGTCTGATCATAAGGGCGTTAGTTTGGTTAAATGGGATGAGGTGCAATTGCCAATTGAGTGTGGTGGGCTCGGCTTCCGAGATTTGGAATGTATGAACCAAGCGTTCCTTATGAAGTTGGGATATCAGATTCTTACTGAGAGTAATAAGCTGTGGGTTCGGGTTGTTCGTGCCAAGTATAAGGTGGAGGGGATTCTCCCTAATAGTATCCGAGCGAGTGCTTGTTCTCGGTTATGGTCGGGCATGTGTAGCGTTTGGGACTCAGTTATTTCAGGCATGTGTTGGGTTGTGCGAGATGGCTGTCTTGTGGATTTCTGGTATGATGACTGGATGGAGTCGCTTGGACCGCTTGCCCAATACTATCAGCACATTGGTCGGCCAGCACCTTGCCCGGTTATTTCTTTTGTGACTGACGGCTATTGGGACGTTCAGAGACTTGTGGAGGTGTTACCGGAGGCTTGTGTGCAGCAGCTTATAACGGTTTACCCGCCATCACCGCAATTAGGGCATGATCGCCTTGGTTGGAAGGATGACAAACGGAACAATTTCACTGTTAGTTCTGCTTATAGGAGCCTGGCGAGCAATCCTATGATGCAGAAGGATAATGTTTGGAGAACAATTTGGAGCCTTCATGTTCCGCAGCGTATCCGTGCTTTTGTTTGGCTTGCCTTTAGAGGGAATCTGCTGACTAATAACGAACGTATGCGGCGCCACATGACAAATGACCCGAGTTGTTCTTTATGTGGCCATGCGTGTGAAGATGGTCTCCATGTGTTCCGGGATTGTGCGATAACGAAGGGGCTATGGAGGCAAGTGGTAAACGGTAATGTTCACAGTAACTTCTACACTACTTCTTTGGCTGAATGGTTCCAGTTGAACCTTGGTGGCAACAGTTCTCTTGCGCGAATGTCGCCGCATTGGAGTATTTTCTTTGCTATTTTCTGCTGGAAACTTTGGAAACGAAGAAATGGGCTGATTTTTGATCCCGACGCTGTGGATAGGGAGGATGTCGTGCATGCAAGTTTAGGTTATATGCATGAAGTGGTTGCGGCAAGTATCACAACAAATTCTAGTCTTGGGCGGCATAATGGCGTTAGTGGCGGGGAGATATCGGGTTGGAGGTGTCCTCCGGGGGATTGCTTTAAAATCAATGTTGATGGAGCCGTGAATGTGTCTACTAAAGCGGCTTCGGTTGGGGGTGTGTGTCGCTCGGATGTTGGCGCTTTTGTTTTTGGCTTTAGTAGAAAGCTGGGTT
Source organism: Hibiscus trionum (assembly GCA_030270665.1). Lineage (NCBI taxonomy): Eukaryota > Viridiplantae > Streptophyta > Magnoliopsida > Malvales > Malvaceae > Hibiscus > Hibiscus trionum. The sequence continues at coordinate 28,496,251 of BSYR01000024.1, read as the reverse complement.
GTTGTTCGGTGCTTTGTACTGAGCTCTGGGCGATTCTTGAAGGTCTACGGCATGCCTGGCGTTATGGGTTTCGTTGTGTTGAGATTGAGTCGGATAGTAGGGAAGCAGTGTGTTGTGTTTTAGATGGTTCAAGGAACCGGACTGCGAATGCTTTGGTTGTTGTGATTGAGGAATACTTGAAGCGGGATTGGGATGTGTCGATGCGATGTGTGGGGCGTGCCTCGAACGCCGTTGCGGATTGGTTTGCCAAAGAGGCTCGGGATCGGAGTTTGGGAGAGTGGTTTTTTGAGGCGCCGCCGCTTGGTGTGCGCGTGTTGTTGGAGAACGATAGGCGCAATGGTTAGGGGCGGTGGTCCTATGCCGCCTCGCTGCAGTGGTGATTCTGCTTGCTTGGTATTTGGTTTGTTTCCGTGTGTTGTGGATGGCTTTCTTTGGGTGTTTGTAGTCTTTATTTGTTCTTTGGTGTCTTTGTTACCTTAGCCCTACAACGTGTACTCTTTTTCCTCCGTTAGGTGATAGGGAGGTTTTTTAATGAGGCATGTTGTAGGCGCTTGTTTCCCTTTTAATCAAAAAAAAAAACTCCATTTAAATTTAATTAGAAAATAAAGAGTGTCAAAATTTTATTAATGCAAATTGAGCGAGAAAGCTTTTACACGGAGAGCTTATCTATTCACCCATTTAGATAGCAAATTTGACATGCTTTCCAAAGAAAGGCTTCCATTATTAAAAAAATTACTACCCGTAAAAAATACTTTCAATCCAAACAAGTTAATGTTACCCTCAATAATAATTTTACGATTGCGTGAAAATGTATTATAGTGCGCAAGTATAATATTTTTTTTTAACTTTTACCTAGGAAGAGGATAAAGAGAAATTTTATTCCTACTGAGTCTTAAACCCACAACTTAAGAGAAGAAAAATGTCAACTGAGAGCTTTAACCACCTACTCTACAGATTGTTGACAAGTATAATACATTCTAATTCTCTATGTCAATGGTGCATTTGAAAAGCTACAATATAATTTGATTTAGATGTAATTGAGTGTAATTGCACAATCAAGTTGTGCTTTGATAACTGCCGTGATTTGTAAGTTTCGATGAAATTTGTGTAATTGAAGGCTCTCAATTACATTCTTTAAATCTTAGAGGAAGATGTGAGAATTGGTATAATCCTGGTGCAATTTCACACATAAAATTTATAATTAATATTAATGTAAATTTGATGCTTATAAACCGTGTAATTATAATTTATACTTGTAAACATAACAAATATAACTATAATATCATTATATTTTGTTAATCAAATATTTTTAAAAAATTATAGTCTTCTTTTTACGCATCCAAACCATCTCATTCCCATTGGTATATGTTTCGGGTGGGTAGTTGGATGAGGTAGGCCTTTTGATATCTGAATATCGGTGGCTGACATCATCATACGTATGAGGTCAAAATACAATATAAAGCGAAAAGACCAATTTTGATTTATTAAAAATGTTTCAATGCTTTCCTTGAAGATTTATACAAGTAATTCCATTAAAAAAAAGATTTATACAAGTAATTATTAGGGCTGAGCATGGTGAACCGCAAAACCGAAAATCGATCCGAACCGAGGCGTTTAGGCGGTTTATGGTTCATAAGTTTGCAAACTGTGGTTAACCGAATCGAACCGAATTGAACCGAATTTGATATTTTATTTAATTTATAATTGTTTTTCTAATGTAAAAATATGTATTTTATACTTAAAATATTATAAATACATTTTTAATTATTATTATTCACTTAAAAAATTAAATTTTTAATAAATATTTATGAAAAACACTTTAAAACTTTAACTCTTATTGTTTAAAAGTCATCAAATAAAGTTATTTTGTCAAAATAAAATACAAAATTTCAAAAACTAACGTTAATATGAAAAAACCGAAAACCGATGTTAACCGAACCGAAAACCGATGGTTACTAAAATAACTTACCAAATTAAACCGAAACCGAACCGTATACACCCCTAATAATTATGCAAAAAATTATGAATAATTGGAGCACCTTACATTATTATTACCACCATTATCATAAAATTATCAAAAGCATTTTTTGCACAAATCAAAACCTTTTTTTAACAAATAATTAACTAGTTATTCAGTACACATCTAAAATCAAAACTTTTTTCAACAACTAGTTAAGATCATGTAATTTTAATTAAGTACAAATATTTGTTCAATGTCACGTGCCTTCTTTTGTTATGTTTGTTGCTTCGGTTGAAGTTGTGTGCTCGTAACGTTTCATGTGTTGTTATTTTTCGGATTTAGTTCATCCCTTTTTTTTTGTATTTGTTTTATTTTTCAATGAAATCGGTTTTTTGTTAAAAATATTTAAAATTTTATATTTTATTTATGTCCATATTATTAGTAAAAAGAAAGGGAGAGAACATCAAATATGGCATTTTGTTGAATCTTTCACTTTCTACATAAAGTAGCTTTTTGCTCGGATTGGAATTCACCGGCGGACACCACTAAAAAAATGTTGACATTTACCGTTGGTTTTGTTCTGTTTTGAGGCCAGACCAAACAACAAACAATCCGGGGACTTGTACTTTTCCATTTCTATCCACGAGAGATCTTGGGGTTTTTTCCCCACCTTTTATTCATAAAATTATACTATATTAATTCCAATATTTCCCGATTATTAGGTTAATGACAGGTAAACCATCAACAAATTAGGTTTAGATTAAGGAAAATTTTACAAGGACAACTTTTTTGTTATTTTTTCTTCCTTTCTCTTTCTTTGGAGAATAAATTATATCATAGGCCCGGCTCGCCACGTCATTCATGGTCTCAACCAATAAAAAGCATCCATTTCATTATTTTTTTTCTATATCATCTTTTTACTAAGTGAATCTTCACTCAGATTTACTGTAAATTAAATTAAAAAACACTTTTTACCAATTGTAGATTCACTTGGTAAAAAGATAATATGAAAAAAATTAATGAAATAAATACTTTTTATTGGTTGGGACCATAAATGACGTGGCGAGCCGGGCCTAAGATATAATTTCTCCTTTCTTTAGGTTTACGTTTCAGCAATAGAAATTACCTATATTCAAATTTATGATGGCATATTATTGAAAAAATATAATTAAAATATTTTCAACACTCACTAAAATCCCAATAATATAACCAATGAAATAAATCAAAGTTATAAAACGGCGAAATAAAAAACTCCTATTTTTTATACAAATATAAAAGTTGTTATACTAACTATAAGCTGTTTGGTCCGATGACGCACTAAGTCATTTAAATAATGTTAAAAAAATTATACAAATGAAACAAATTAGATTGAAGAAATGTTGTCTAATAGAGCGAGTCTAATGACTAATCCTATTGCATTTTGTTAGTTTATATAGGGAGCAGACGCTAGCCATAAATTTTAAAGCTGTTTTATGCTCATGATAAAAATCTAACTCTCGACCGCTTGTTAAAGTATGAGAGACCTTTTTATCATCTCATCTTAACTATGTGGTTTCAAATATTATTATTAATATAAAAAAACACAAGATTAAAGATAAATTTTAGTCGAAATTCTAAAGTGGTGTAAAAAATAAAAGGGATATTGGGGATGGAAGGTCATTTGACTTTGAACAAATCATCATAAAAAAGTAGATTAAAGCCACTAAAATCAAAGAGGATAAAAGGAAAAACAAGCAATTAGCTAGCAAGAAATGGTGGTTTTCATTTATTTCTTTGTTTGTGGTTCTAACTTTAACGATAAGATGGACACTTTGATCATTTGATGTGACACCATTTGTTCTCAAATTGGAGGAAATAGGATTTCAAGGGGAGATGGAAAATCATGAAAGATTTAATGGGTCGGTTTGTGTGTTTGTGGGCCTAACGCATCTTCATCATGAATCCGGTTTAATTTAAATTCAATTCATCTAATGGTATAAATAGTAAAATCGAATTAATCGGTTGAGTAGGGGTGGGAGTCAATCGGTTCGGAGATGATTTTGTATTTTTTATTCCGTCCTCAACACTTACAAGTATTGTTTTGGATAGTTCCTATTACATGTTTCGGTTAATTTTTTGTCTCTATCTCTATACCCATCGGATCCTCGCAGACCATCCTCAAAAGTTAAACAAAATTTACTATTTTACTAATCAAAATATATGATCGATTTCAATTATAAGTCATATACTCAATACACTTAAACATATGGTTGAAGGGGAACAAGGTTTTTGTGTAAAATGAACGACAAAAATAGAGAGATAAATAAATTATATAATTAACAAAAAATAGTAAATTACTAGAGAGGTCACTCAAACTTAATAAGGTTTAAAAAAAGACACATATATTGATAATAAGATAGGCCACTATACATATAAATGAGAGTTCATTATATATATTTAAAAAAAATGTAAAATATCAGGGATCCTTGTGGATAATTTTCGGGGATCACCATAGTTATTTATATGGTTACAGTTCGAATATAGCAATACCCAATTTCTATCATCATTTGAGCTTTGATGATAAATGTTTTCCATCTCCGTTCCCATAGATGAAGGTTTTAGTTATTTATCATCGCCGTTGGTTCAGATTCTTGTCGTTTGTAAATATTTCATACCCAATTCTCACCTCTAGTTGTGAGACTAAATTTTACTTTTGATTTTAATTTTATAATATGTGATGTTAAAATTTATTCTAATTAAGGTTTATATTATCGCATTCTTATTTTAGAATAAACTTAAACATCACACATATTATAAAACTAAATAAAAATAAAAATAATAAAGTTGAAGAAATTAGAGAAACAATGCAATCCTCTTAATAAGTCGAATAAATATTATATGTTCTTTATCTAAAAGGGGAGCAACAGCTCCCTGTTTGATGGATTCGACTACTCTACAATATATTCGATCTTCCACTAAAATGCGAAGCTTAAAAGTGGGAATTACTTCTCCGTATAAAATCAAAAGCATATTTGGGTACTGCAAACTGAAGTACTGAAAACCTTTTCTACTTGGATTTGATAAACTTTACAATTTGGTCCAAACTTTTTTATTTCTAGAAAAATTCTCTCAAAAATCTAAACCATTAGAGATGAAAAAGTAATCTATGGATAATCTCTTTAGATTTTGTTAAAAGGAAGTACTCCACAGAATAATATTTTCTGAATATGTTTATGTTAGAGTTGTGATCCAAATTCTTTTTTAGACCGCTCAAATATTAATTAAGGAGCAGTGACAAAAGTAAAAATATATTCTACTCCACCCGTTAAATAGAATTTCTTTCTATACAAGTTTCTTTTGTAACCAAACAACTGACTGTATAAATAAATACTAAAAATTAAGGTTAAAATAATAAGTTGTATTTGTAATTGTTTCTTATCTCGCCTGAAAAAATGGATCTTAAGCCGGTCAAGCTTGCCCAAGGTGGGTTAGTATTCTAGTATGGGCTCTGGCTACCCATTAAATAGCCATTGCAAATTTGATCCAGAGCTGTGGGCTTGAGGGAGATCCATGTCCATCTATCTTGCCTGAAAAAATGGGCCCTAAAATTGTTAATATACTTCTACTTAACTCCCTTATCCTGCTATCAGCTTCTGTCTCTTTTTACTCTACTTCAATAGATACAACTAGAAACTAAACTACCGTCTCTCAAATGACCCTAACATCCTTCACCTTCCTCCTAATTATCATTTCGTTATCAAATGAATGTGTTTTTGTTTCCGCCCTCGGCTCAGCCTCCACGGTGGCTGTCACAATCGGCACGGGCACTGTTTGTGGCATCATTGCTGGTGAGCCAGTACAGAGAGTCCAATGCTACCGAAATGGACTCAACATTTCAGTTTTGCCCACTGTATCTTTTGAAGCAATCTCTGGTGGCAGAAACTTTTTTTGTGGACTAAGAACAGGTGGATCCAGCATCCATTGTTGGGACACTCAAACTATAATCAATTCAAGTTTCAAGCCAAAGCGTATATATTTCAACATTGCCATATCGTTGACTGACTTAGCGGTCGGTGATGACCAGGTTTGTGCTAGGGAGGTGGATTCTGGTATAGCTAGATGCTGGAGAGGAAGCGGTGGTTTGCCATTTCCGTCACCTGGGGTTGGTTTAAGGTTTCGTGCAATCACATCAGGCAGTGGCTTCACTTGTGGGATTCTGAAGAATGACAGCAAAGTGTTGTGTTGGGGTGGTAATAAGATGGGAGTTGAAGTCCAAAGACAGTTTAGTAATCTGTCGATGTCAATTTTGGTTGCTGGAGTTTCTCATGCTTGTGGACTGACTAGAAAAGGGTTATTGGTCTGTAAAGGGAAGAACGAGTCAAGTAAACTGGATGTTCCTTCTAGCTCAGCTTTCGAGTTCTCCGGTGTTTCAGTCGGAGGAAACTTTGGTTGCGGTATTAGGCGAAGAAACGGATTGGTTCAGTGCTGGGGAGGGACAAACAGATCTGCATTTGTTTACGATGTTGTTAAAGATGTTTCGTTTGAGTCGTTGGTTGCTGGTTTGAATTTCATTTGCGGCTTGACAACCAAGAACTTAACAATAATTTGTTGGGGTCCTGGATGGTCTAATGGAGTCAATTCGAGGACTGATCTTCCTTTGGGAATGGTAATTCCAGGTCCATGTGTTCAGGTTTCTTGTAATTGTGGTACGTATCTGAATTCTGAGACCCTGTGTTACGGTTCAGGGAACATTTGTAAACCATGCGAGGCCGAACTTCCTCTTCCACTGCCACTGTCCCCATTGCTTGCACCAATTCCACCAACAAGGAAGGGCATTAGCAAGCTTTCCTTGGCTTTTTTTATGGTCGGAACAATCGGAGCTTTTGCAGGGATTTGCACTGTTTTTTACTGCTTAAGGGCCGGAATATGTGGCTTCTTGCTTTGCAAGACACATAACTCCGTGCAACCCACGGTTACAGATGCCAATAGAAGCACGACCGTTGTGGATAATAATGATACCATTGCCCCACCTGTAAGAGCATTTTCCATCAGACGCAACAGCTCACGAAGATTAGGACGGGAGAGGAACGGGTCATCATCATCAAAACGTGCAGAGAAAACCCAACATTTTTCACTCCCGGAGCTTGCTAATGCCACCAACAACTTCTCAATGGAAAACAAGATCGGTTCAGGGAGCTTCGGGGTTGTTTACAAAGGCAAACTTCCCGACGGTCGTGAGGTTGCCATTAAAAGAGGGGAAACTTCAGCAAAGGTAAAGAAATTCCAAGAGAAAGAAACGGCTTTCGAATCAGAAATAGCATTGTTATCACGGCTTCACCACAAGCACTTGGTTGGGTTAGTTGGATTCTGCCAAGAAAATGAGGAGAGGCTATTGGTTTACGACTACATGGCCAATGGGTCACTTTACGACCATCTGCATAACAAAGACAACAGCGTTTTAAATTCCTGGAAAATGAGGATCAAAATTTCATTAGATGCAGCAAGAGGGATTGAATACCTCCATAACTATGCAGTGCCACCTATAATTCATCGCGACATTAAGTCGTCAAACATACTATTGGATACGATTTGGACAGCAAGGGTGTCGGATTTTGGACTATCGCTAATGGGACCGGAATGTGATCAAGAATTAATGTCAAGCAGGGCAGTTGGGACAGTTGGATACATTGATCCTGAATATTGTGTAGTGAATGTGCTGACAGCAAAGAGTGATGTGTATGGTTTTGGGGTGGTATTGTTAGAGCTTTTGACAGGAAGGAAAGCTGTTTTTAGGAATGAAGAAGATGGGGCTGGGCCGATTCGAGTGGTTGAGTATGCAATCCCGAGGCTATCGACGGGGGATCTCCGGACAGTGGTAGATCGAAGGGTGGGGGTGCCGGAGATTCACGAGGCCGAGGCAGTGGAGCTGATGGCTTATACAGCTATGCAATGTGTGAATTTGGAAGGAAAAGAGAGGCCTACTATGATTGACATTGTTGCAAATTTGGAGAAATCGTTAACACTTTGCCAGGACAGCCCCGCTAGTCTCTCTTCTAGAACAATTTCCATTCCTTCAGAATGAGGTTTTAGAAGAGTTCATGCAATTTTTTGGATGTTAAAGATCAACTCTATTAAACACTATATATTTTTCTAAAATTGATTCCATAAAATAACTGGATTAATTTATGAGTTCGTTCCTTTTGTTATTTTAAATGTGAATAAAAGATTGAAAGTGTCAAAAACATGTGTTCTATTGAAGCTAAAGGTTATTGAGATCAGTGGCCACAGACAAAATGGTCCCCACGAGATATACTATTTGTTTTAGGCTGCGTTTTTTGTTAGGGTTGGTGTCTTAAACTGTTTACCGGCCACAACAACCCTAAACAACCTCTTTCTCTGGTCTTAAAAAATACCAATATTTTAGATTAAGTTTAATTTCAGATTATATTACTTTATATTAATCTATTGCATGAAATGGCTATTGCAGTTCACACGTGGTATACTTGAATGAGAATCTTTTAAAATTGTTTTTATTTTGGCTTATCTTCTCATTTACATTTAGTTCTAAAAGTTAAACAAAGTAGATTATTGTAAAACCTTTAAAATCTAATAATTTTACGTGCTCACTCTGAATTAAACATATATAGAAGACCAAGCAAATGGTGTTACTGAACATTAAGCAAATCCCTGAGTAATCAGAGATCATAAGGGGGTTCAAAGCTAATGCTCAGTAGAAGCCTTACATGCTTGTATTTATTTCCCTTCTTGTCGAATAATGGAATGTTCCTAATCCCACTTCTCAACTCTTTTACAGGGAAACATGCTTGCCCTCCGAAATCAGGTCTCCCTGCAGTGTCATATTCCAGGACTTGAATCCGGAGCACAGCTAATTCCGGAACTCGAATCTGGAACTCGAAATCCTCATCCCACACAGGTAGCCATTCATCTTCTATTGTTGATGTTTGCTTTACATCCTTATCTTCCGGAACACCGGCAATTCCAATCTGCAGATTGATAAAAATTAGTCACCAAAAACGGCCATGTACTTCATTATCTGTATGCTTCATATGGAATTTTAATTGTCTTACTCTCGTATAGAAATCCGGTGGGGAATAGCGATCGAATGCGGTGTGGTGGAAATCCTGATGCCAACCTTCCCCCAAGATAACTTTTACCTGTATAGGAAAACGTCAAGATTTCAGCTATAGAAGATTGACAAGATGAAGAATCACATGGTGCAGTCACAAGTAGGGCAATATTGATCCACCCTCATGACGGTCTTGACGTTCAGCGGCGCACTTGGATCGAAAACCTCATCATTCGGACCCCTCTGCAACAAAAAGTCAGGCTTTTTCACATAGCCACATCCACCATTGGCTTTAAACATTCCATGCATTATCCATAGGTGCTTTCCATGCCCCTGTCAGAAGAGAAACCAAGATAAGAACAATTCAAACATAAAACATGAAACATTGCTCGAGTAATGCAAGGCTGATATGTTCTCCCTGAAAAGGTCTTCACCTGCATGTTAAATGCAACCATTTGAGCTCCATGCATCCATCCGACAAACGGATTGTAATTTGAAGAGTCGACCCGTGTGCCTTTGGGAAACACCCTCAGCAAATTTCGTTGAGTAAACCTGGAGAAACATTGCAATAAATTTGATAACTAAAATGTTGATCATCAGTGTTTATGTGCACTCTACCAGTTAACTGGTGTGATGTTTCTACTTGATAAACTACATTTGCTTTAGGGGAGCAAAAATTCCAGGCGACGGAAAAGCACCCTTGTCAACATGCAAAAATTTAACAATACTCTTGTACAAGTAGTTTATTTATGAACTACAAAGTAACTGCTATACCTGACTATCTTAGTTCCATGAGTTTTTGTGGCATTTTCGAGCTCTTGCTCACTCAAGCTAAGCCGTCGGACTTTCTTAGGATCATCACTCAGCCAGTTATCTAATCCACCTTTGAGCTTCCCTGCATGAATGGCAATTAGTTGCCTGTATTGGGGTACAGCCTTCTCTTCGTCTTCATCCGGAACATGCTCTAAATCCGACGGACACTTCTGAATCATAAATGAAAAATAGGCAAAGCAATTATTCTCAACATATGGTCATTGAAACATAATCTGTATCTACTAGTTTGACATTCATTTCTTACTGCTCCCATCTCACTTTCTGAAACTTCTGCATTTCCTTCCAGGTACTCTTTAGGGGGTTTGGTGGAAATCAGAACCCTTTTCTTCAATGATTCCGGTGAAGGAAATTGCTCAACATTTTCCGCTTCAGTCCGGTAGAGCGTATCTCCGAAAGTGTCTATGACCATCTAAAGAAAATCAAAATTATTAGAAAAAAAAAACAAGAAGAGGCAAGTTTCAAGCTTAGTATAGGTAAAATTCCATGTTACTACCATCAGTATAAGCTCACCTTAGCCACCATTTTCTGAAGATTTGCATTCAAGTGGTCTTCAAAAGTGATCACAACAGGATATTCTGAAGCATGAAATGCATTCTCCTTGATTGCTTGCAGACATTTTTGGAGGTCCACAGGAGAAGTGAGAGTCCTGCGAGTTTTAGTGAATTCAACAATCTAAAGTTTGGACAGACTGGTTTTAAACACAATAAATTCATACCCGCCGTGGCGAACTTCGACATCGTTTCCCTTGGAATTTGGCCATAGATCCAATTCAATCACTCTTACACCTCTGAGCAGAGCATCTTTAATCGGTTCTATGCTGCTGGAACTGCTTACTTGGTTCCCAGTCAAGTATGAGTTATGGCCAGTGAATAAGAAATAATGAGACAATGGAGATTTCATGTCATCGTGCACCTAAATCAAAACCATGATAGATCATTCAATGGTGGAGGGTTTGAAATACTTCAGTTGAGGCATTATATGGCTACTGTTATATTATGAACGAAGGCATGAATGTCAATTCAATTACGGGTTCGGAGTACCGATATGCTCATATTAAAAAAGAAAAGGAAACCAGAATTACCTTTGAAGATGTAGGGTGAGCAAGGTTAATGTCACCAAGGAGATATCTAAAGAAGGCTTCTAAATGAAGGCCTCTCCTATGGAAGATATTGAGATGCTTGAGACTATCGAAAATGGCCTGAGCGTCCTCTTTGGTAGCATTCTTTTCACCTTGATGTTCGATCAGAAACTTGAGAAGATCATCCACCGTCATTGTTCCGTTCGGTGCAAAACGATGGAACGCATTCGCAACATCTCGAGGTGGCTCCACTACTCTTGTCTTGAATATTCTCCTCCAACACCAACATACCTTGAAATTCTGCTTCGGCATCTCCCTTTTCACACAGATCGAATTCTCAGCTTTGATGATGAGTTTCTTCCTCTCTCACACTACACTAGTTTTCTGTGTTTATATATATTATATGTATGAAGATGGAAAGACAGGAATGGCGTTTTCATAAAGTGAGAATATGTGCTGAAGCAATCACTGTAAGGAAGCTGAAACAGTTCATATTCCATTATGTATCAGCTCATTCATTAGGAATAGAAATGGCTTATTTATCACGTTTTCTTCATGCCAATTGCCAAGGTAAGAGATTGCTTGTCCTTGGATTCAAAACGGTAAAATTTAAAGGGTCAAAGAAAGAGCAAAGAATGAAGTGGGGGATCCGCTTCTTTTACTCATAGCTAAAGCAATAAAATTTCTTGGAACCCAGATTTTGTTATTCTCTAACCAAGCAAGGTGAAGAATTTCTCATGGTTATTTTATTGGGAGAATCCATGATTTATGGATTATCGAGCTGGAAAATTTTGATTAATTAGAACAAAGAAAAGAAACAAAGTGTACTGACAGGTATCTGTTCTGTAATACAATATAGTACTACTACTTTTATGAGCACCTAATTGTTGCTTTTTTATTAACAAAAACATTAGCATATGCTTGGTCCTAAGGGAAAACTTTTAGTGTGGTAATCTTGGTTGAGAATAAGATAGATTGACTAAAACTAAAAGTCTTTGTTTTTTGATAACTTTGGTCGACTGTATCAGTCTTTAGTCTGATATATGAAGTTGTTTCAGTTTCGAATTCTGATTCGAGTTTTTTTAAACATCACATACGTTTTTGATAAACATGTATTGCCAACTTTGGATGGATTTTTGTTTTTGGAAGATTAGTATATATGTGTTGTGACTATATATTGCATTTGCATGAACATATATCACCAACTTTGGGAAGGTATTGTATTATGTAAAGACTAAATATCTACTTCAGCAAACTCAAATCGTAGTAGAAGCCTAAGTGAACTGTACTGCTCTCCTTTGCGGTTAAACAGAGGCACAGTCCTGAAGCCCGGCCTTAATTCGGACACCTGCAGACATGTTTGGCCGGCAAAATAATCTTTGTCGGACATACTGTATTCATGAACTTCAACTCGAAGTAAAGCTATTTCCGGTACTGTCAAGTGGAATGTGAACTCTTCATCCCACACCGGGGTCCAATTGCCCTTTCTTTTCTTTGTTTTCTTCATTACCTTATCTGCTGCAACTCCTGCTATACCGACCTGTTCCGAGACCGGGATTACTCGAAAAATTCTTGCTATCGGATGATTGATTGAAGTACTATAATAATAGAGAAAAAAAGAGTAATGCTTACCCTAGTATAGAATTCTGGTGGAGACCAAAGATTGAGGTGCCTTTGTTTGAAATCTAAGTGCCATCCATCTCCCATGTGTACTTTTACCTGTTGAGTAACATCGGAAAGGCAAATTAGAGAAATAAAGATGACTTCAATGGTTGAGGAATCAAAGTTTAGTTTTTATAAAACTCCATTGGTTCTCACTTTTAAGATTTTCTTCACTGGCAGCTTTGCTTTAGCATCAAAAACCTGATCATTTGGACCCACATTCATCAAAAAGTCTGGCTTTTTCACATACCCACACCCTCCATTGGATCTAAACATCCCATGCATCAACCATAGAGGCTTTCCATATCCCTGCAATCAAGCCATGAAAACCTGCTTAAGAAACATTACTACAGACAACCTATCAGATTGTTTCGAAAACAAGAAATCGGACCTGCATGTTTAATGCAACCATCTGAGCCCCATGCATCCAACCAATTAAAGGATTGTAGTTCGAGGAGTTAACTCGAGTAGCCTTGGGATATACCCTCAAAATGTTCTTTTGAGTGAACCTAAAACACCATTGATTCAGAGGATTAGATTAGAAACATATCACTCAACAATATAACATTGAAGTTGTCACAATTGCTGTTTACCTTACAACTTCCGTTCCATGGTAAGTTATTGCCTTTTCAAACTTTAATTCACCCAAACTTAGGCGTATAACTTTATCATTCTCAACTTTTAGTTTCTCCCTCAGCTTTCCCTTAGGCTTTCCAGCTGGAATGGAGATTAGACTCTTGTAAGCCGGTGCTCCCGACGGCCGTATTAGCCGGTCACAGGCTTCGTTGTCGCCGTCACATTGACTTTGTTCACTTGTATCACAGTCACTCTGCAAATAGATCAAGGCAAAAAGGTTTTAAAATGAGAAATCTAGGCAGAAATATGAAGAAAAGATAAAGCCTTTTGTCTTTGCCCTTTTTCGGCTGACCTTATCATCATCATATGTGAGGTCTGGTGACATTCTTCCCCATGTTTCTTCATCGGAATCTTTGTCTTTCTGTGAGTTACTTCTTCTGTTTGATAAGCTCTTATCTTCAAGGTATTCTTTCGGAGGTTTTGTCGATATGATAATTCGATGTTTCAGTTCTTCAGGGGAAGGAAATTCTTTCACACAATCAGATTCAGGATAAAACAACATGTTCCCAAATGTTTGCATCACCATCTGCAGATATATAGGAAGCATTAATTTTCCTGGAAAGATAATATGGATTTTGGAATTCTAAAGAGAAAACAATGAAAGACCTGAGCAACTTTAGCTTGAAGATCTGGGGTAAGGTGATCTTCAAAAGTAATGATCACTGGATATGGAGATGCAAAAAAGGCATGCTCTTTAATGGATCTCAAACATTTAATCAGCTCTACTGGAGTAGTCAGAGTCCTACATTTCACAAATACACATCTCAAAAACAAGAACCCTGAAATTAATTGACAAAGTTTTGTTCTGAACTGTGAAATGCTTACCATCCATGAAGAACAAGAACATCATCCTTTGTAGAATTAGGCCATAAATCAAGTTCCACTACTCTTAAACCTCTTTTTAGAGCCTTTATGATTGGAACATCGCTGCAATCACTGCTGATTTGATTTCCAGTCAAATATGAATTGTGACCAGTGTATATGAAGTAATGGGACAGTGGAGCTGTCATGTCTTGATGAACCTGGATGGAATTTGTTCAATGTCAGAACCTTGGAAATGTAGTTTAGATTTTCTTTTCAAACAAACATCTGATTTCTAACTTTTCCAGGAAATAAGCAGCAAAGGGTTTGTACCTGATTGAGGAGAGGAGGATTGAGCTCCACAGAGAATAAGTAAAAGTGGAAATCTTCAAGACTTAAACCCAGGTTTGTAAACTTCCCACTGTTATGCCTCCTTTTAAGCACTTGCTCCACAACCCTCTCGGCATCTTCCATTGAAGCTTCAAAGTCACCTTGAACCTCCACTAAGAACCGCCTCAGCTGCTCCACCGTCATGATGGAACCTCCTCCGGCGGTGTAAGCCATGAAAACATCCTTCACATCAGCCGGAGGGCCTACCTCAGTGACCCCAAATTTCTTGGGGAAACAAATGCACATACTATAATCTCCCATGTAGCCCATTCAATCAAATCAAAAGAACAAAAACAGCAAGAACCCAAAAAACTTCAAGTGCTGATGATGACAATCTTCACTTTGCTTTCGAGTTGTTTCCACTGATTTCCACTTGGTTGGAATGTTATGGATGATTTTGACAGGTGATATGTTTGCCTCTACTCTTTATATATCATATATGTTCAACAAATTCCGGCCTTGTTTGTGTTTAGTGCCATGAGAGATTCCTGGAAGTTGGATTTCATGCTCACATGCAAATTTGAAAGGAAAAATAATGGAAGCAGAAGAATAATCTGTGATAGTCGTGGATGAATTAAAACAAATTAAAAATATAAACTTTAGATTCTTTCAGTGTTATATTGGTCAAGTTTCACTTTTTTTGTTGGCATTTTGATCGTTAAAAATTGCTTTTGATTCGTTTAATTTAGTTTGAGATAAAGCTTGCGGTGTTGTGAGTGGGAAGATCAGTTTCACACAGTAAGACATTAACAAGGAAAAAGAGGGAATCCCTTTCCACTGAATTTTAAAACAAGTCAATTAGGAAAAAGAATCGATTCCAGTTTGTTGCATTACTCGTCAGTAAGTAATCGAATCAACTTTTTTTTTCTTTTGAGAAAAAGATGATAAGCCCTTTGGATAAAATCAATGGACAATATTTAATTTAATTAATAGCGGCTACATTACATCACATTTACAATGCCACACGCGCATATAGGGATGGTCGGGTCGGGTTTGAGTTTAAGACGAAAAATACCTTATATGACTTGAAATAATAGTTTAATTTTATTCTAAATATTTAGGTATAATTATTACAATGCTCCTCTCATTATATATATATACATATCAATTATATCCCTATTTTGTCTAATAAAAATATAATAATTATTATAACGCTCTCTCTTTATTTATATTTTTCTATTAGCTCTCTATTTTATTGAATAATAATAAAAAATGGTTATTTTATTTATGTCGGGTCGGGTTGAATTCGGATTTTTATTTTAAAATTTAAGTTCGGGTGAACAATATAAAATGTCGAATCGAATTTAAATGGAGATATTAAATTTTCGGGTCGGATGCAGATTGAAAAAAAAAACCCACACCCATGAGCATCTCTACGCGTATACTAAAGTTGGAGTAGACGGGTGGACAGTATCCACGTACCTATACCATCCAACTTATATTACAATAAAATTATGATATACATACAATCAAACTCAAAACTTATGATCTTAAATCTTTCAATATTTATGAACAATTTTTTTTCAAGATTTAAAAGAAAAATAATCTAGGACCTCAATGATACATACATAAAATAATTACTCTGTCCACTATTAGTAAAATAAAATACCTATATTTGCCATGAATATTTTTAATTTATTATAAAGACACGTGACATTGTTTTGGGTATTGGATGTGTGTATATATTTATATGTGCGACTTATATATGATATGATCTGTTTTTGATCAACCGATGAAATATGTTGTCAATGTTTAAAACAATAAATCTGATTCGCTAATTGGTTGAATAATTAAGAATATTCATGTTATTTAATCTTATATAAGTTTGATTCAATATTTTACCTTAAAATATAATATCTCTCTACTTATATAAAAACTATAAATCATAAGATGATTAAGTTATTAAAATGACTCAAAATTATCAATGTATAGGCAGTGTAATAATATATGTACACGTTACATATTATTGATTAAGGGTGAGCAAAACTCGTCTCCACTAAAAAAAATTCAAATTAAGTTTGAGTTGTAAAATGAAAATTCGAATAAATCAAAATTTTTAGTAATTAGTGGATTGATTTTTAAGTTCAAGTCAAGTTCCTCAATTTTTCTTAATATATATACCAATTTAAAAAATATAAAAAAATATACGTCACATATAAAAAATATAATGAAATATATATGCATATATCTTATATGATTAGAGAAAGTCGTTTAAATTATAATCAAAATGTACTATAACATGATAAATAATTACAATTAAATTTGTATAGAAATTCGAAAACTAGACTTGACTTGAAATCGACTCGAATTAGAAAAAATTCAAATAAAATTTGAGTTATAAAATATGACGCGTCAACTCGAATTTTTTTTATTCGCCTCAACTTGATCGAACGTTCACCCCTATTATTGATAGTTTGGGATATATATATATATATATATATATATTACTAGTGACATAAGAATTAAGGCTAATATTTTGGGTGGTTAAAGGTGAAAGCATTCGGTCAAGGGGACATGAATATACGTGTGGAGATATGTCAAGCAGAAAGCTTTATGACTGTAGTGAGTGTCTCCGGTGTACATGTACCAAATTTCGTTCCATGCACGAACCACTGCACCAATCAAGTCCCATTATAAAAATTTTGCTGCCCTTTTTTTTTTCCTTTTTGGTTTATAAAAAAAGTTTCATTTATTACCCCGAAAATGTTTATTTGATTTGAGACATATGATATGGGGAACAAAAGGACAAGTGGCAATGACATAGTAAATATTACAAGAACAGTGCCAAAGCATCAGCAGACACCAAAGAGACTCTGCCAAAGCAAAGTTGAAACGCATCACTTTTCCTTTTCAAACCATAAAATCTCGTGCAATTATTTTCAGTAGGATAATATCTAAGTACCACGTATGCAATACGTATACCTCGTAGTTTTGCGAAAAATTCTGGTATGTACCCTCATGTTTTGTATTTTTATGTTTATATTATGGTATATATAATATTAATTAGGTCGCTTGTTCGAGATGTTCGATATCATTCATTTATTATTGTTAAAAATAGATATTTTTAGCCGATAACAAGGTGTTTTCAACAGAGAACAATGTATTTCTCTGTATTTTCTCATTCATAAGTTTATAGAGAATGAGCCTTTAAATAGACTGATATAGTGTTTCAGTATAGCTAAAAGCATCCTTTTATCTCTAATTTAAATAGACTTATTTCTAATTTAAATAAGACTTCTAGTAAATCTAAATTATTAGTCACTAACATAAAAATAAACTCAAATTACACGGTTACAATCCACAATTATTGTTTCCGATAAATTTTCAACCAATCAATGTCTTTTTCCCTTTTAATTAATATTATTATTATTATTATTATTTTCATAGAAATTTTGACCTCGTTAAAAGCTGATTAATATTATTATTAGTATAACATACAAAAGACTAAAGATTAAGTGTGTTTAAATAACTTTTATTTCAAAAAAAAATGGAGTTTGGGAGCAGCAGCGGGGAGAGGAGCAATGGTGTCCATCCGAAAAACACGGCGGCTGCAGGTAAGCCAGCGTCGGAGCAATCTGAGGCGTGGACGTTATTCATCGATAATCTAAGTAAAAGAGTGTCCCGTTTCGCCCTTAGAGGACTTTTCAACCACCATGGTGTGGTCCGTCGTGTTTTCATTCCGGCATCAAATGAGAAATTGAAGTATAAGTCATCCACTTTTGCTTTTGTTTCCATGGATTCGAGAGAGGAAATGGAGAACGCCATCAAAAAAACAAACTTGTCCCGTGTTGATGGGCGTATTATTCGCGTGGCCAAAGCTAGGTTCCCTCGGCCAGCCTTTGGTCCTGGTTTTCGCAGGGGATCTGATAAGTCTCCCTATAGTGGTGGTGCACCCAAAAACAGCGGAGGTATCAAGGACCCAAAGGGCAACTTTTATGTCCAGAAGAACAAGGACGACAGAACTTATAAACAAGCGTTGTTGGAGAAAAGAGGTGACAACTATGCTTCGGTTTCCATGGATGCTGGTCAGGACATGCATAGTCCAGTGAAGAAGACTGTCAACTTTCAGGTACCAACTAAAGATACGATATGGCTGAAACGTTGTATGGTGGGTATCATTAGGGACGGGTTCGACCATGAGTTTGTTCAGAGGACCCTAATCAACGATGACATTGAAGTTTCGGTCATAAAATGGGAAAGCGACAATGATTCGACTATAATTCTTTTCAAATCAGTGGAGTACATGGATAGTATTTGGAGATTAAAAAAAGGAAGAACTATCGTATTGGTTCCTGCATATCGGCCCTTTACTGATACAGGGCGTTCCCCATTTTTTTGCATCTTTGGTTCTTAAGGGGGTGCCACTGTATTGCTGGCATAGGTGTTTCTTCGAAGAATTGGGTAACCGATGGGGACGTTTTGTCAGCCTGGATCCAATGACACAGGACAAGAAAAGGCTCGACTATGCCCGGATGTTCATCAGGGTGGCAAGCTCCTCCACCATACCGGACAAAATCACAGTGTACTCCATGGGCTTTCATTACCAGATCAAAATTCTAATGGGGGACTTTGATACAGTTGTGCCGAATGATTTGAGAGAGGCTTCCGATGCTGAGTTCGTCATGGATTGGGAGGGTTCCGACGGGGGTGGAAAGGTTGGGGAGGAGGAGCATGTATTCGCCGGTGCTTCCTCTTCGCCGGAAGAAGCCGTCCGATCTAGCATGGGCTTGGGAGTTGAGGCTGACCCTCGGGAAAGTGGAGATCAAATTAATACGAATATGGGGGAGAATTATGATCCCATCATTCCCGAAGATAATGGGGAAGCAAACGGTCTGGGCAATGATGAGTAAATTATTCCCGAGATATATGGGAATGTCAACAGCATATATCAACCTTTGAATGCGGTGCACAGTGATGATGGGGTGGATTCCCCGGATCCAGTTGTTGAGCATGTGAACACGCGGGACCTGGGGGCTTTAAAGCCGTCGGGCTCTGCTGATGGGCCTTGGATCCCGTTTGGGCCTTGTCCTAACCTTGTGGGGGAGCCTGGCCCTTTGTCCTCCAATTCCATAAACAGGCCCATTAATTTGCCTCAGTGCAATTTAAATACCATCAACGTTTCCCCTTCGTACTCCCTTGAAATTGTCCCAGATAGCTTTGATGGTCGTGGCAGGTGTTTTTTCGGTAATGTTGGCAGTGAGGGGCATTTTCCACATGGATCATCCCTCCCAGGTGGTTATAAAAATATTTTTCGGGCAAAAACAAGAAGAATTGTTCGTCGCCTTGTTAGAGATTCATTGGAGGATTCCCATCACTCTTCGGCCAATTCGGCCCAATTTTCAGATCTGAATTTTGAAGATTCAGTAGCGGGTCTTGAAGCGGAATCTGTTTGAGAGATGTGCAATTTGCTTGAAATCTCTTTTAAAGGCGGGAAGGAAGCGATCATAAAAAAGGTATACAACCTGGAGCAGGAATTGAGGAGCCAGGTTTGAGCCGAATGCGGTTAGTTTTTCTCCCGTTTTTCTTTTATTATTTTTATTATGAATTTTAATGCCATTACATGGAACATTAGTGGTCTTAGACGTAGAGAAAAAAAAGAGCCATTAGGGAGGTTGTCCGTAAATTTAGACCTAATTTTATGTTTATACAAGAAACTAAATTGGAAGTGGTGTCGGGGAGGGACATTAAATCTATTTGGCACACGGGGGATATGGATTCTGTTTTATCCCCTGCTTCGGGTTCTGCAGGGGGTCTACTATGCATTTGGGATACTGACTTCTTTCTGGTAGAGGAAAGGTTAGTTTCTCTTAGATTTACTGCAGTCATCGGGATTATTAAGAATATCAATCTCTATTGTGGTATAGTGAACGTATATGGCCCTGCTACGGATGCTGATAAAACCAACTTTCTCTCAGAATTGTTGAACTTTATAAAATCAAAGGATATTCTGTGGTGTCTTGGTGGGGATTTCAACTTGTTTTTAGATCAGGAAGAGAAACAGGGTTTGTCGTTGAACATCCAACTTATAGCAGCATTTAGGAACTTCGTCTCCGAAGCCGGTTTAATGGACCTACCCATGATTGGGGGAAAATACACTTGGTGAAATAACCGTGATCCACCTACCTTTGTGAGACTAGATAGGTTCCTAATTTCAGGGGAGTTTAACTTGGCCTTCACGGGGTTAATTCAAAAAGTTCTGCCCCGTTCCCTGTCCGATCACAATGCCGTATCTTTTGTTTCTGAACATTCAAATTGGGGGCCGAAACCTTTCAAGTGTTTCAATTATTGGCTAGAGGCGGAGGGTTTTGATTCGTTGGTTAGAAATTCAATTGAGGACCTAAGGAAAAATAGGGAATCAATAGGGATAGGGGGTATTCTGAGAGGTACTAAGATGGTTGTGAAGGCTTGGTCTGCTGATTTATCTAGGAAAATGGGTAAATGCGCGGTAGATATTGTGTTGGAGATCGATCAGATAGAATCTCAATTGCAACAAGGGATGAGCATCCCTGGTTCTTATGAAACTCCTAGGATTCTGCGATCTCAGCTCTGGACGGCCTATCGTAAAGAGGAAAGCGAGTGGCTCCAAAAGTTTCGCCTCCGTTGGTTCTCGGAAGGTGACCGTAATACCCGTTTCTTCCACCTATCAGCCACAGAAAGAAGAAGGGTGAACCAAATTAAGCTCCTAAAAAAAGATGGGGTCGACATCTGCAATCCCTCATTGATAAAGAAGATGGTGTGTGAACATTTTTATGATTCTTATAATACCCAATCTGCCCTGGAGGTTGAGGGTCTTAATCTGGGCTTCTCTAAATTAAGTGAGGATCAATCCCGTGCTCTTCAAGATAGGTTTAGGGAGGATGAAGTGTGGACAGTATTGGGCTCTTCGGATAGTAATCGTGCCCCTGGGCCTGATGGTTTCAACCTGGGATTTTTCAAAAAATTCTGGGATACCCTTAAGGGGGACATCATGCGTTTCTTTGATGATTTTTACCATGGTCGCAAGTGGGAGGCAGGGATAAACCATTCTTTCATCACCCTAATTCTAAAAGTTCGAAATCCTACTTCTCTCGATGAATTCCGGCCAATTAGTCTCGTAGGAGGGATGTATAAACTCATCTCTAAGGTCCTAGCTAAACGTTTAAGTGCGGTTATGGGCTCCATCATTGGTGAACAACAATTTGCTTTCATCCCCGGCCGTCAAATTCTGGATTGCTCCCTGATTGCAAATGAGGTTATTGATTCGATGTCAAAATCTGGGAAGTCTAGCATCGCTTTCAAAATAGATTTCCAGAAGGCTTATGACACGGTTAGCTGGGGTTTCTTGTCCCGGCTATTGAAGGAATGCAACTTTGGCGAGAGGTGGTGTAGTTGGATTGTCAGGTGCATCTCCTCTACCTCAATTTCTGTCTTGGTGAATGGCTCCCCTACATAAGTTTTTAGTATCTCTCGGGGTCTCAGACAAGGCTGTTCCCTTTCTCCTCTCCTCTTCAATATCGTGGGGGAAGGTTTGAATTTGCTATTCAGGAAGGCCGTTAGGTTGAACCTCTTTACTGGTTGTAAGATTGGTAAGGCTAATCCTCCCTTGGAGGTTACCCACTTACAATTCGCAGATGATCTCCTGATCTTCTGTGAGGGCAATGAGAACCAAATCCGAAATGTTAAAAGGGAATTACGCATTTTTGAACTTACGTCTGGTCTGAAACTCAATCTAAAGAAGAGTAGAGTTTTTGGAGTTAATATAGAGAAGGAATTGGTTAAAAAGTGGGCCATGGATATCGGGTGCTCCTTTGGAAAACTTCCGACAAATTATTTGGGTTTACCCCTAGGATCCAGTAGGAACAATGTGTCGCTTTGGGATCCTATCTTCGCTAAGTTCTCAGCAAAGCTAGGTAGCTGGAAATCAAAATCTCTCTCGATTGGTGGTCGGCTCACCCTATTGAAGTCGGTCCTTAGTAGTCTTCCTACGTACTTCCTTTCTCTGTTCCGAATGCCAGCCCAAGTGGGTAATCGGTTGAATAATCTAATGACTCATTTCCTTTGGGGTGGGAGCGAGGATAAATCCTGCATCCACTGGGTGAAGTGGGATCAGATTTGCAAACCACGTATGGCTGGTGGTTTGGGTGTTTTAAACCTAGAGCTACTAAACAGAGGTTTGATGTGCAAATGACTAATAAGGTTCGGGAATGAACCAGATAACTTGTGGAGGCGAGTAATCAATGCCAAAGTCCCAAATCCCTCCACGCCCTTACTCCCGGCTATTCCAAAGCCTAGGCAAGCCTCTTGGGTAAGGTCGGGGATTTCGAAATCCTCCATAGGGAATGACCCAACATGTACCCTCATAATGCAGAATCTCTCGTTTCAAGTGGGTGATGGCAGGTCAATTTTATTCTGGTCTGATCGGTGGCTTGGGGACTTCGCCCTAAAAGAAAGTTTCCCTCGTATCTTCGCACTTTCGACTATGAAATCCGGACCTATCTCTGATTATGGTGTCATGGACGGGTCAATATGGTCGTGGTCCATCCCACTCCGTCGCCCTTGTCTTGATTGGAAATTACCATCCTGGAATCTTTTTTTGGACTGCCTTAGGAATTTCAAACCCCCACAGGTTGACAGAGATTGGGTTTGTTGGGGAGGTTCTAGTGATGGCTCTTTCTCGATCAAATCCTTTAGGTCGATTCTCGCCCCTTGCGACTCCCCTAACCCTGTTTGGAAGAAACAAATTTGGTTAGGCTTCGCTCCCCCAAAAGTCGAGATTTTCGTTTGGAGACTCATGCGGAGTCGCATCCCGGTGAAAGTCGAACTATTCAAGCGGGGCGTGCGGAACTTGGATTGCCTTTTATGTCCTCTGTGTAAGTCATTTGCGGAGTCTTGTGTACATCTCTTCTTCTCTTGTATGGGTGTCTGGCATATTTGGATGGGGTTCTGTAGAATGGCCGGTCTAGTGACGGTTTTCCTAGGGGACTCTGCTAGTTTTTTCGAGGCGTGGTCTGGTCTTGGAGATGGGCCCCATGGAGCCTGGTTAAACCTAGTGCCCTTTGCGGTTATTTGGTCAATTTGGTTATTCCGGAATGATATAGTTTTCAATAAGAAGGTGATCGACTAGCTTCAGTTAGAGTTCCTAGTTAAGTTTAGGTTAGCCTCGTGGTTTAAGGCCAGGAATCAGGATTGTGCTTTGTCCTTGGACGACCTGATGCTGGATTTTTCCCTGGCGTGTCTTTTCCTTCCAAGGGGCTACCTCCGGATCATCCCGTCCGTTGGTGCCTTCCTCTGTTTGGATTTGTAAAATTGAACACCGACGCGACCGTCTTATCCGATTCGTTAGGGGGTTTGGGTGGTTTGATCAGGAATAACAAGGGTGAGGTCCTTCTTGTTTTTTCGGAAACCACCAATATCGCTCCCCCTGCTATTTTAGAGTTAGAAGCTATGGTGATGGGTGTTAGGAAATTCCGAGAGTCAGTATGGGCTTCAAACTCCAGACTCATAGTGGAATCGGACTGTTCACTGGTAGTGGATTGGTGCCTGGAGAAAGTAACCCCTCCCTTACCTGTTCGCGGGAGAGTGTTGGAATTGGTGGCATTATCTAGGTCTATAGGTTTGAGTTTTCGTTGGATCCCCAGAGTATGTAATATTGAGGCAGACAAGTTAGCGAAACAGGGAATTGGGTAATAGACATAGGTTTAAATCCTATTGGTACAGGGCATGACTCGAAATCGGGATGTATTTTTTTACTATATTATTCGGATTCGTTTACGGTTTTGTCCTCTAGTACGTGTTTTTCAGGTATGCAGGTAAAGATTGGATTTTAGGCGACCACCCTGTTTTTGGCGTTCCTAGGTAAGGCGGAGGCACATGGTTCGGGGTTTCCTTTCTGGGGCCCGGTCGTAGAGATGAGGCCAAGTCGGGGTTTTTGGATTGACAACGGCGCTGAATGTCTCGATTTCAGTTCAGAGGAGTTTTCTTCGGTTGTTATGGGTGTCATTTCCGTTTTTTTGCTACGATTTATGTACACCTGTTTTGGGCCAGCTATGGTGCACTCTTTTTCCTCCAACTAGGATTAGGGAGGTTTTTTAACGAGGCCCATAGATGTGCTTCTTTGTAAGATACCTTCTTTTAATCATACATCTACCGTTCAAAAAAAAGTGTGTTTAAATATTCAATATTCTTCTATTTGTAAGGGGAGAAAAAGTACAAGATGTGGAATAACTATACATATATATATACACACATTGTAATAAAATTGTTTAGAGATTTTCTTTTATTTGCTGATATATAGAATCGGTCGATATAGTGAAATGAAACATCAGATCCCTTAAATAAGGTCATGTGTTTCAATTTTGACGTTGTGAATAGAGTAAATAAGGTTGGGAAGATCATCCCTATAATGAGCCTCTACAAAATCCGATATAAATTAATCAACTAATAAATTGAATACAAATAATTATACAAAAAAATAAACCCCAATATTAAAGCACATTGGCATGCCTCGTAGTAAAAAGCCCGTGATAAATTGATGTTGTTTTAATTTTGATTGACATTAGAGCTTAAATTCGATTCCGAACATCCCTTTATCACCCCTTAAAAAAGTTATGCTAAATAGAAATATAAAAGAACTGTCCGGCGTTAGCCCAAGTCCAAGTAGCCAGTGGTTCAAAAGAAGTAGATAACCAAAGGTAAAGAGGCCCAATGCTTATGGGAGCAACGAACGGCGTCGTTTGGTGCAGCAATGATAAAAAAGTACCAACTTTAGGGTAAGTTTTGGCGACGGTTTCTTTCTCTCTCAGATGGCGAAGAGATTGGGGACGCAGCTCTTTGTTAGCAGTTACTCACTCTATTCCTTCGTCTTCCTCACTTATTCTCTGCAGATTTATATTGTTTTATTTTTCTTAAGGAAATTAATTTATAGAGTTGGTCGCAGAATTATCATTTTTCACAAACCATCAAGAGCTCAAGACTTTATTTTCACCGTTTGGTGTTGTTAAAGAAGGTATTGAATCTTCTTCGCTCAAATTTTACTCTTTTTTTTTTCGTTGGAATATCTTAGTGTTTGATAAATTCCTGTATTGGGTGTAGCTAGACTCATCAGGGACCCCAAAACTCAAAGGCCTAAAGGGTTTGGTTTTGTTACATTTGAAACCCAGACAGAAGCTCACAAGGCATTGAAAGCCATGAACGGCAGGGTAATCCTCGAATTTTCACCTTTCTTTATCCCAATGCCGGTTCTGATTCTTAGGTAAATTTGTTGGTTTAGTAAAACTTAATCAGTCTGAGCAATGCTTTGCTAACTGTGTTAGTGTCTTTTAAATGGACATCATTTTTCTTGTTATGTTGTGGAATGCACCTTTTCTTACATGTTATTGTTCTTTTGCGCCAGATTGTCCGCGGAAGGCTGATATTTGTTGAATTCGCACATGATAAGGATCAAGGAATCCAAGACTGATACAAACAGCTGAAAATTTGGCACAATAATGCTTGTTTTAAAATCTTTTCCTTTTTCCTACAGTTTGTAAGCTGTGTCAACATTCTATGAAAACTTTGTGAATGTGAACAAAATAGCTCGAAAGGCTACAAAGTTTTCTTCTTTGGCAGGCTTCAAACTCCGGAGCAAAACATCTCTTCATACTCTCAAATAAAATCAAATCGCATTAGAAGTCTTGATGAGTTTAACTTCTCTCCTTTTCGATCATAGAGGGGGACTGTTCGAATCCCCTGCTTCAGTTCAGAGACCGGCAAACATGTTTGACCGGCGAAATCATCCTTCTCGGACATGTCATATTCATGGACCTCAACTCGGAGCAAGGCCAGTTCTGGAACTGTCAATGGGAATATAAATTCTTCATCCCAAACGGGTTTCCAGTTGTCTTCTTTTATCTTTGTTTTCTTCATTGTCTCATCAGCTGGCACTCCTGTTATGCCAACCTGCATTGAAAATTCATCATTAATTTCATGAAGCAGGGTACTGGGGCAAATATATAAACCGTTAGCATCTCCGGCTACCGGTGCAATTTATCTTACCCTTGTATAGAAATCAGGCGGCGAATAGGTGTCGAAGTGTGTTTTCTTAAAATCCAAATTCCATCCATCTCCCATGTAGACTCTCACCTGTCAGGTGGACGATAGAGGTTCAATAAAAGGGTGATGAGAAGGATGAGAATCTGTTAATATTGAATAATGTTTACCCTTAATCTTTTCTTGACAGGTAGCTTAGCTCGTGGTTCAAAAACCTGGCCGTTCGCATCGACGTTCATCAAAAAATCTGGTTTTTTCACATAACCACATCCTCCATTAGCTCTAAACATCCCATGCATCTGCCAGAGTGATCTACCATAACCCTGCAATTAGATCACGACCTTGTTAGTTGGGTTTATAAATATTTGGATCATAACAACAAACTTTGCATTCCAATCAAGAAAAATAAACAGCATTGAAGAATAGGGCAACTGAGATAAGTAGAGAAACAAAACCTGCATGTTAAAGGCAATCATTTGAGCACCATGCATCCAACCAATCTGTGGCTTATAGTTTGAGGAGTTAAACCGAGTACCCTTGGGATATATTCTCAGGAAATTCTTCTGGGTAAATCTACATACATTGATATTGATGAATTAATAAAAAGCTAATAATAAAGCAGAAAAACCAATCACATTTTTACATATTCACCACATCAAACAAGGAATGACTCTGGTTTGAAACTAATGCAAATAATTACCTCACAACATCTGTCCCATATGACACTGTAGCTTTTTCAAGTGCCTGCTCACTCAGACTAAGGCGCCTAACTTTATCAGGTTCGACTTTTAGTGCCTTCTTCAACCCACCCTTGGGTTTCCCAGCATGAATGGCAATAAGACTCTTGTAACCAGGGGCCTTTGAAGAGTTCATCTCAGGTTCTGATGCATCTGTATCTTCATCATCCTGATTGTTCTCACTTGCATCACTATCAGTCTGCAACCACACAGGAAACTACATTGTGAGAACAATAAAAAGCTGCATAGGAATTCAAAGATGATGGAGGCATGGAGCTATCTAGGTGCACCTGTAGAAGATTCCTTGTAATCGTAATAAAAGATAAGTACTAGGTTGAAATGAAACCAATGTATATAATTCAACTCATATCAAAGCATACCTTGTCATCTTCTTGATTGGCAGTAAGCTCTGCTGGTTCTTTTCCCCAAACATCATCATCTGAATCCTTTTCCTTTTCTTTGTCCTTGTTAGTCTGTGCTTCAAGGTACTCTTTGGGGGGTTTGGTTGAAATAATGATCCGATACTTCAGATCCTCTGGTGAAGGGAATTCTTTTAAACATTCAGATTCAGGGCAAAACAGCATTTTTCCAAATGTTTGAGTAACCATCTACAATGAAATTATTTTTTTCCCATCAACCAAAGGCGATTCCATTTCAAGCATAAATGGAAGGTGAAAGATAAAGAATTTTATAAGCTATCAAGTACCTCAGCAACTTTGGCCTGAAGCTTTGGAGTCAGGTGGTCTTCAAGAGTAATTATAACAGGATATTCGGATGCACTAAAAGCATGTTCTTTAATGGATTTTAAACATTTAATGAGTTCCACCGGAGCTGTCAATGTCCTATAATCATAAACAGAAAATTCAATGATTTTTCAAGAAGTAGAACATGCATTTTCGCCTCATAAATATTATACCAAGAGAAGGAAAGCTAGTATGGTTGTATCTGGACATTCCCAAATTGGAAAATATTATACCAAGTATAGTTCTCATCACAATCCAAAAACAAAGAAATTAAAAGTAATTTACCTTCCGTGTAGAACATGCACATCATCTTTTGTGGAATTTGGCCACAGATCAAGCTCCACCACTCTTACACCTCTCTTCAGTGCCTTTATGATTGGGACGTCGCTACAGTCACTGCTGAGCTGATTTCCAGTCAAGTATGAATTGTGTCCGGTGAATATGAAATAATGAGACAAGGGAGCTGTCATGTCATGGTGGACCTGAATTCAAAGTTTGTACTAATTGTCAAAAAAATGGGATCACAATCCACACACATACATACAGAGAAAAGGGTGCAAGCAATAATCAAGCAGGAAAAAAGATGATGAACATTCCTCAATTTTTTTGTCTGAAATTGTAAAATGCTACCACTTATTGGATCAAAAGTTCAAAAATCTCTTCACTTTGCATTTAGGGAAATCCTTTTTGAAACAAGAAACATAAAATTATAAAGTTGGTATGCCTCCATCAGCTTCAAAAATCAAATCTTTAACAAGCTAATAAGATCCCATTAATGATAATGATTTAAGAGTTCTTAGAAACAATGAAATAATGATCGAAAATAAAAGAAAAACAGATCACCTTCGTATCGATTGGCCGATTTAGATCTGCAGAAAACAAGTACTGATAGAAATCATCGGGAGTCAACGCGTGTCTTCTGAATTTCGCCATATGATGTCGTTTCTGCAGAACCTGCAGCACAACCTCCTCCGCATCGGCGACCGTCGCACCGCTTTCCCCCTGCACTTCCACCAAGAAGTTACGCAACTGCTCCGCCGTGATTTGATTCCCCCCGTCAGCATACTTGTCGAATGCAGCTTTAACATCCGGCGGTGGTGCCGCCTCAATGACTTTGAACTTCCTAGTAAAGCACCCGAACATCCTGTAAGTCCCCATGGATCAACTCTGCTTCTTTTCTTTTCACTTGATAAAAATGAAACAAATGAGTGTTGATTGAAATGGCTTCAACTTTGAACTTATCGAATCTTTGGCTGTCTGGGTAATTTACAAGGATTTGGGTTTGTATTATTAGAATGCCGAGCTGGGATTTAGTTTAGTTTTTCAGTTCCGTTTGGCTGTTTCTATTATTTTTATACTGGAAATGCAAGGTGTGTTTCTTCTGTTTATTTGGTTAAAATATTGAACCGAGTAACAGTCACTATTCAAATTAATTAAAAAAATTAATCACCGTTAAAATTTGATTTACTTTTAAAGAGTGCCGAGTGGAAATCGTGTTGATCACGTCCTTCAAAAAGTATTAAATACAAAATACACCATATTTTGAATAATTCAATTTATTTATTTTTAAATTTAATTAAAGGTAATTATTTCATGCACAAGTGGTAGAAATAAAAAGTTTCCACAAACTTCTCAATTTTAGGGTTTAACTATTTAGGGATTTAAGTGTAAGAGTTGTGAATTTAGGGGTGTGGTTAGAATTTAGTGTTTAGAGTTAAATTTTAGGGTTTATATGTTAAAACTTAAATCTCTATCCATATTACCCTAAGTTCTAAATATTAACCTCTAAACCCTAAATTCTAACAATGAACCATAATTTTTAAATACATACACTTAAACCCTAAATTAATAATATTTGTAATAACTTTTTGTGTCTACAGTAGGATATTTTCCCTTTATTTAATGAGGTATTAAGTTAATAGTACTGTTGAGATATCTAGAACTTTGAGATTTTAGGTTTCATTCCAATGTATATGGCTTCATTTTAAATCTATTCTTTTTTTTTATAAAATTTTAAATCTATTCTGGTTTAAATCCATCATGACATATTTATATTTACTATGGTTGTTTTTTGTTTAGATTCAAATATATATGACAATTATGAATGTATAAATTTTAATGATTGATTTTAATTATCTTTTTATCTATAATTTATATACAAATATGAGTTACTTTTTTTTTTGAATAGGTAAAAATACTTTTATGGTCCACTATGGAAATCACCAAAAATAAATAATTTTTTGGTATTATTTGACAGAAAACAGATGTGTAAAAGTTAGGTAGACGTGGCATGGTTTAAAGATGAAGAATTGATTGTTAAGAAAATGATTAAAAAAATAACTCAAATTCAATGGTTGCAAATTGCATCCCACAAAGTGACTGATTTGTTATGTTATACTATCACGTGGACGCCACGTTGTCCATCCCGATTATTGAATTATAAGATTTTATAGCAAGATTTTATATTGCACAATTATTATTATTAATATTTATTAGGATATTAGTTAGGGTTTTAGGTTAGTTAGTCGGTTAGGATCTTTATTTTCTTTATTGTTATATATATATGTGTGTGTATTTTTGGATAGTGTATTAATTAATTTTTGGGTTATTAATAAAATAAATTTTTTTCTTTCACCTCCAACTATTCAGCTTTCTCAAATTCATTCGAAACGTTTCTTCTCCCAAATTCCTTAACCGAAAACAAAATCATAGAACCAATTTCTTCCTCTCTTCGCAAAATTACAAACTCAACAATATTGTTAATTTGTTAGTTTGGTTCGTGTGAAAGGGTAAGTTTGGATTTATGAGAATTGAGTGCCATTATTATATTAAAGGGATCACCCGAAAGAAGACAAAGATCCAACTGGACATCCAGTAGCAATGTGAATGTACGTTAACATGGGCACGTTTTTTGTGTCTGAATCTAGTGCACGAGCTTGTTTGGTCAAAGAAATATTTGGAAGCATAGAAATATATGTTGTATTTTCGATTTTAAAATATTGAATATTTAAAATTTGGGTTGCTAAAATAACGATTTAGACCCAATTCGAAAAAGTTAAAAGATTGGTAAAATAGTGATCTATAATCAATTCGAAAAAAAAATCAAATATTCATTTTTTTATCTTATTCGATTTAAAAATATTAAATATTTAATTTTTTTTTCTTTCAAATATTCAATTTTTTGGACATCCAAAATAGCGATCTGAAGTTTAAAAATCAAATATTCATTTTTTATGTTGGAGAAGTGTCTTAAGTGCCAATACATATTCAATACAAATTGTGACTCTGGGTGGAAGCACATTGTGGTTCCAAATTACTTCTGCAATTCAGTATGGGGCATCATCACTCAAATGGGATGCCTTAAACTGTAAACACCTTCCGAACTTTCTTCATCTTCCTCCGACATGTTGGGCAACTACCTGCATCTTCTGCAATCCTGCATGCATAAATGAATCAAGTTCATTACAACCTAAATTCCCCCACTAGTTTGTGTAAATTAATGAGCTCATCCAACCTTGTTCCACACATAAAACATGTAGCACAATGTCCACATGGAAGAAAGAAACAATCTCTGGGTGAATCGAAGCATACGACACAAGCACCCTGAGGTTTATTGTTGCATCCTTCAAGACTAGTGGTTGCCTGCTCCAATGTTTCCTGATCTTCCTTGTTGTCGTCGTTGGATATGGAATCGTAAGACGAACCCCAGCTTGTGATATCGTCATCTTTCTCTGGGAGCAACGGTGCTCGTTCCGATCCCGGTTCTCCGGTATGGAATATTGGTTCGTCTCTGCTCTGGTTCATTTTCCATAACTTAAAGGCTAATAATATTAGGATGGTCATCACCCCTACAGCATAGCAAAAGTGGTAAATGTAAAAATGGATTGATTACAGGTTAATGCGTAAGTTAGTCCAAACTAAGCACATTTTACGTAAGGGAAATGGAGAAACCTGATCCAACAAAATATGTAATCCATCTAGGTCCATAAGATACTCTAACATACCAGATGCCATTAAGAGTTCCCTGAAAGAACACAAAAAACCAAGTGTCTGAAACAGCCAACATGCAGCTGCCATGGTTTTTCACCAGGATCAAAGGTTCTTGCCGATTAACACATGAAAATTGACAATCGTGTTCTTTTTACCTCTTCACGAGCAGGTGAAGACAAGACAGCAACATTGTCTTCTAGAAAATAAAGCTCCAAAGCACACAAATCATCTCCAAAAGAACATGTGTAATATGCTTGACTTGTGTCATAAATGAGAGCCTTCACTGAGAACTTCAACTGTATCTGAATCATACAACATTTAATGCAAGATATGAGAAATTCAAGTGCATGGTTCTGTAGGAACTTATCTAATTGTAGATTAATTGATGTAAGAGTGAGATATGAGCACTTACCTGGACTTCCTCAGAATTGAAATTTCCCACAGCAACATAATAATTACAAGACTTGGGAATTTCCTGTTGGATCTCACCAGTTCCTGCAAATTAAGTTCAAGTTCATGGAAGTCTGGCATTATGAGTCCCAGTCTAATGCATTTCAGAGAAATATTCATGAACTTTCTTTCGTATTAAAAATCTTACCATTTATTATATTCCATGACAAACTTGTATCAGAATATGATGGATCCTGTACCCACACACCAAGGCTTTGGATACCTTCAATATGTTTTATAGAAAAATACACCAATATTTATACTAAATTAAGTATTTGTATCACCACCAAATTAACTTGAGGAAAGCAGAAAGTTCAACCTTGGGCAATAACAAGTGATAAAGGCAAGGAACTGGCGGATCTTATAGTGTATGAAATATTCACTTGAGACCCTTTGTTTAAGAAGAAGAGCCACTCCTGGAAAGTAAATAAAACTCTAAAAAAGGAGGTTAAAAAAGGATTTTAAAGGGATAATAAATATTGAGAAACCATTTTACCTTATGGGAATTTGCAGGTATAAATATGTCATGTGTTTCAGTCCAAGAGATTACAACATCTAAAGGAGGTGGTCTGTTAAATCCATACACCATTAACCCAGGTTTTTGCTTATCCAATTCTTCAAACTGTAAGCAAATTAATCAAGATTACTCCAGAGTAATGGCACTAGCAGAAGCAAGTTATGAGTTTTGGATAACATGGGAAGCAAGCAAGTACATAAGAAAAGTAGAGAAAGAATGGGATATGCAACAATATTCACCTGAATAGTCTGAACAAAGAAAGAGTTAGATTGTAAAAGGCGCGAGGAATTTGGACCCATTTGTAAATTCACAGATCCATAAGAACCCAGAATCAGAGCCATGGATGCTGCAGGGACCAAAAAAAATAAGTTAAAAGTGGAGTCTTTTAATATTGGTTTCTGAAACGAGGGAATTGAGCCATTGAAAGGAACAGAGAAAAAGAAAACTAACCAAAAAACCAAAATGTGATAAGAATAGCAACGCAAGACCAAACATCATCCTTCATAATCATATCAAACCTTGCCACATCATTTACTGATATATTGAGATGATAAGATGTCCAAGAAGAAAATTGTCGCTGTTGCTGCCGCTCCTGGTGAAGCAAGGTTTGACCACTTCGTTGGCCACCATTACTTTCTTCATCTTCATGGACTTCTGAGCTAGAAGGAGGAGGATGTGAATGTTCCATTTTCAAACTTAAAAGCAGGGCATAAAACAGAGTAGTAGACTAAAGATGAAGCAATGAAGCTAGCCGCAAGAAAAGAAAACAAGGGTTGTTTTCCTCTTTTTGAGTGACTTTAAGACTGAAGAATTTGAAGTAGCAGAGATGGGCGATTATGATTGAATTTTAAACATGCTATTTGAAGTAGCAGGAATGGTAGTTGAGGAGTGGCAGGTAGTTAGTTGAAAGCATAGCTTTGTAGTTGTGAGGCCGACCGATGCACGTTTTGCTTTCTTACCATTATTACGTATTGTTTATGGGTTTTAGAATGAAGAATAATTTTCTTGCAAAATGGGGTTTTGTTTTCACTCATTAAAACGCTTACGACAATTTGTTAGATTTTTCTTTTACAAATAGGTAGGTGAATGAATTACTTCATAACTTCTTTTACAAATGCCGGTCCGGACCAGAAGTGGCAAACGAATTATTCGGTTCAATTATTTCGGGTCTGGTCATTTGGTTTATATTCGATTTTAATTTGGATTTCGGTTCGGTTGTGATTCCGGTCATTTCGGGTCGGTTGATTTTTGTTTCGGTTATTTTCGATTCGATTGATTTCAGTTCGGATCAACGGGAGATCGGTCGATTTTAATCAAGTTTTTAAGCCGATCAATTTTTTACACCATATATACGACTTTACAAAGCCAATATATTTGACTTTTAGGTGAGTTGTGCGGTTGTTCTTACCACGTCTTTCTTTATTTTTATTAATATTTTTTATTTATTTTGAGTTGCCTTCGGTTCGGGTTGCTTTCGATTCAAGTTCATTTCAGTTCAGCTAAAATTCAGTTCAATTTCGATTCAGTTCGATTTATTTTGAGTTTCGGATCAAATTTCAGGTCATGTTCGGGTCAATTTCAGGTTTCGGGTCAAGTTTACCAAATCTAGTCCTGACACCAATGGCTCACAATTTTTCATTACAACTGCGACGACAGACTGACCGGTAAGTATAGATTTGCGATTGCAACTGAAAGGTGTTATCTGGAATGACCGTTGTAGACTTGTAGTTGCCGACAGCGCTGAAACTCATCTCCGGACTCTAATTACCATGCCTCATGTTTCTATGACAGACACTTAGGGTCCAAATATCGAACCCTTGGACTGAACCACAACCGCCCTCCTATAAATAGTTTGATTCTTGTACATTTAGCAAGTTACATAAATAATTATGAACAAGATTTTGATTGTTTGTCAATGGAAATAGTTTCAATTTTATCAGTCCTTCGGAATTTAACCCATAAAAATATAATCGAACCCAGCATCAGAATACTAATTTCCATTACCAGATTCATTTTGAATAAATTCTGAACTGTCGAACACAGTGTTCAAAACATAACTATAAGGTAAATCGAATATCTTACACTACATTGAACATGGTGATAGCAAATCGCATGCTAGTCGATGAGCTATTTCAAGCCTTACAACTATAGGGAGAAAGCACATCCGAATATTTACTTATTATGTAAAGATCAATATTTAATAATAGGACAATGTAAGAGATCAAACCAGCATATGAGGATTTTCAGTCAGAACAGATGCCACCCATGAACGTCCTTGGATCGGGACAGCTTCCCGTAAACTGAGCTTGGGAGAAGTCAAACCCCGGGTTCTGCAGATATAAACATTGTTACTGTAATGTACAAGTAGTTGGAAACAAAAGGACAGCTAAAATGACAATTATGAAAATTAGTTTCTCATAAAATGTACTATAATTTATATGTGTGTAATTAACATACAAATGAATACTTAAAACAATGTTTAAAACCAGCACTTCTACTACCATCGATTAGAACTCTGAACCAACCTAACACACAACAGATTGAACTAACATATACAGATGAAATCTTCTCTTTTTATTTGATCAATTATTAATTTACTTTTGCTTTGTCGCACAATGCACATATGATATACTTATGATTTTACGGTATCTCCTATAACTAACAGTTTACTCAGAATCTCCATACACCGACCTTAACTTCGATTACTGAATGCTTTTACCTACTACTAGTAATCAGAAACTTCTGTTAAATGATTATATGAAATTCATCTTCATCTCGGGGGTCATTAACCTCGTATGCTAAGCAAGAAGATATCGAAGGAACGATAAACACAGTCCCAAGCTACATCAAGAGTCTAACAAAATTTGCAAATAAGTTACGAGGGAAAAACATGATTCACCTCTTCCTGGAACCTCTGAAGCATGAGGCGCTTCTGCTCGAGATCGGTGGAATAGGGGTCCAGATGACCCTGGCCTAATATAGGCGATGGCCACGTCTGACCCTTGTCCCTCTTTTGCAATGTTATGTGCATTATATCATCCTCTGTTCACATTAAACCCCAAAAACTATAATTTACCACTCAATTCTCCATAAACAAGAATTCATCATCCTAAATAGACCTCACATTATCGTTGTTTCAAGTCCCTAAATTCATTTTTCCTTTCCTAATCATAGCGAGAACCAAACATAATCTCCAGGGGGAGGGGAATACCCAGCGTCCAGAATGAAGAATCCGTCTTCACAGGGGAGAACAAATCATGCTGAAAAGAACAGAAAATAATATTAAAAATAACCTAAAATTCAACAAAATGATAAATGCAATAATAATAAAACTAACATTGAGATAAGGAGGGTTGCCTCTGATTCCAACTTCCACATGTTTGGACTGAATCTTACAATAAAACTGCTTCGGGTGCACATTCGGCGGTAAACTTATGTAAATATTTACCTCTTCCAAGGTTTGATCCCATTCGAATACCTTCTCACCTGCAAGAAAAAAAAAACCCCGACAACGTTGTACTTAAAAATCGAATTAAAAAAAAACAAAAAAAAAAAAGAAGAGCATTGAAATGCAAAGACAGGAAAACCGTTGTGAAGGAAACTGTGTCGTTTGTCAGGAGCTAATTTCTCTGACATTTTCTTAGGGTCCGGATGATTATCTTTTTCCTCAGTTATTGATGCTCTCTTTTCTGGCACTGGTTCGGGACTTTTTTTGTTTACCTTTAACACTTAACTCAGCTTTTGTTGGTTCTCTCTCGAAACT
Source organism: Hibiscus trionum (assembly GCA_030270665.1). Lineage (NCBI taxonomy): Eukaryota > Viridiplantae > Streptophyta > Magnoliopsida > Malvales > Malvaceae > Hibiscus > Hibiscus trionum. The sequence goes on along the minus strand of BSYR01000024.1, from coordinate 28,459,618 downwards.
TCTGTTCTTAGAAATTTGAAAATTTCTCAACTAATCCCTACTCTTTTCTTATATTTCCCTTTCGACCAAACATTGATTTCCATTATACGATCATGCAATAAATGATCGTCAATTCGTCATAAAATAACGTAATTATCCATGTTAATATCCAAAAGGAAAGACTTAGTATGTGGAATTCTTACCAGGCACAATAATACAAGTTAGTACAAACTACAAACATGATAGCCGTCTGAATGTCGCATATATGTAATAATACTTAAAGAGAAATTTCCTTCTCTTTTATCTTTACCTAAAACTTTGCTTTGCGGGAGAAAAAAAAATCTTTACCTAAAACTTCAGTTTTTGCTTATGTTTAATTTCACTTGGCAATGAGACCTATATAAAAGGGAAAAACAATTAGAGATCCCAAAATAAATTAGTAGGAGCTGTAGATGCTTTCTTTTTCTTTTAGGATCTAACCAAAAGCACATGCATGCTACACTTATTTTCCTTCTCTTTTTTATTTTAAAGGGATTATTCAATATACGATATATAACTAATTTTATAATTTTCAAATCTTTCCTATACATAAATGTTTGAGTATCGTATTGATAACATAAATATATTGCTTCCCTTTCTTACTAAACATAATAATAAGTAGGGAACATAAATTATTTGTCTTTATAATTTAATTTTTAGAGTTTAAAATTTAAAGTTTATAGTATAATTTTATAGTGTTGAAGTATGAATAGAGGCTAAAAAGGACATAAATTTTTTGTTAGTGAGCTATCAAAGGAAGGGTGTAAGTGAGGAAATTTCGTCCAACAACCTTCAATCGGTCAAAATGGAAGTACATGTATGCTTTTTTTAGAGTTATAATTTTATTATAAATAATTTTTTGAGCTAAAATTAGAGGTTTGAAGTATTTTTAGAGGTTTGATCAGTCAAATCTATTAATTTAGATGTTTGGTAAATAGATGATTGTAATAGCGGATTGAGGTGAAACCTCTCATTTTGAAAAGTCTCTTAAAAGTAACTTTTTAAATTAGAGGTTTGGATAAAAGACTTGTAAAGACTATTTTATCCTTGATAATTATAAAAAAATTCTCTAAATAACATAAGTTTGATTAACTAATAAAATTAAAAAATAATTTCATAAATAAGAAATTAATACATAAATTAATAAATACATATAAATTTAGTAATTAATAAAATTATATTCAAAATTTAATTTTATAGATAAAAAATTAAAATATACATCAAAATTTAATAATTATTAAAATTATAATAAAAAAGATAATTTCACAAATAAAAAATTAATATGTACATCCTCATATATGCTTGGTAATATTAAAGAAAAATAATTTTCATAATCTAACTAATACTAATAGATACAAAATGTTAATAACTAATAAATTATTCAAATAAGTATCAAATATAATCATGTCCTTATATGTTATTTTGCTTGTTCAAATAATCAAATAACTATCATCTATAGTTAATTTTACTAAACACTTTTATACAATCGGCTAATGTAATTCGCTAGTCAAATCAGCTAATGTTATCCGCTATCAATTAATGTAATCCGCTATCAACTATCTGCTAATTGTCAAACAGTACTTATGTTATTTTTGATGAAATTAAGGAAGTAACTAATTTTTTATATAATTATTTACATTTTATTTATTGGTCTATTAATCTAATTTAAATAGTATAGAATTAGAGGTAGGTTCAAATAATTCATTTAATATAAGTATCAATTTGGAGGAAGAAAAAATTCCCCCATAAATCTTGTAGAATTTCAATTCATTTAGGATTTAAAAAAAACAAACTTGTTTAGAGTAACTGAGTAAGGGCAAGCTCTCTCTCAACTAGCTTTTCGCCCGGTTCTAGTTTGTTGTTCATCTCTTTTGCCTCCCTTCAGCAACTGGGAAACCAAACTTGATGGTGTGAGTGTGAGGTAGTTGAGCTGGGTTAGGAGCCTCTGCTTCCTTGCTTTCTTCCTCCTCCTTTTGTTGTCTTAACTGGTTCCAATCTTTCTCCTTACTGTTATTTGGCTTTACGACATACGCGTTATTCCTCTGCACGTCTCTTCCACAACATGGACCACATTCTGGCTTCACTTAGCACAGGCGTAGTACATAACTGCCCCTCAAAGACCCCTGCTGACGCAAACCTTGTCAACCAGGATTCCATCGATGAGTTGGAACTGAATGAAGACAGTGAAGTAAATGCTGTCCTGAAGAATCTTGCGGTTGTAGGTAAGCTCCTTACCCCACATCCCATTCGAATCCTCGCATTAACAGCCATACTCAAAAAAGCATGGAAGTGCGCAAAGTTAGAATGTCATGAACTAGGCAGGAGTTTCTACCTGTTTCTGTTTGACTCAACGGAAGATAGGCTCCGAATAATGGGAGCTAGACCTTGGTCAGTCCAAAATGCTCTCCTAATCCTAAAAGACTGGCAACCGGAGAAAGCATTAGAGGAACTCGACTTCTCTACTGAGGAATTCTGGGTGCAAGTGCACCATCTTCCCATCGGCCTAAGAACCCCAGAAAATGTCCAGAGGATTGGGAAGTTATTTCCTTTCTTCTACGGGTCGAACCTTGATGAGGATAAGAAAGCCCTATGGTCAGACATGCTGCGTATCAAAGTTGCCATCCGTGTGGAGGATCATTTGAAAACAGGGTTCGTTTTGAACCGAAAGAAAGACAAACCTTTGGATGTGGCTTTCAAATACGAAGGTCTACCAAAGTTCTGCTTCCACAGTGGAAGACTCGGACATGCCGAAAGGGATTGTAGTTTTGACACTTCCATGTTCAAACTCACCGGAAAATTTGGGCCGTGGCTACGTGCTCCGCTCCGGGGAAAACCGAAAAACACGTCGATCGCTACACAGGGCAAGACTAGTTCTTGTGCACAGGCTGTCAAAGAAGGACAACTCAAGCTACATGACAAAGGAAAAGCCAAACAATTGGCTATTTTCGGACACAATGCAGAAGGTGTTGATGAGAACAAAATTCTCCATAAGATTTCAGAAGCTGACGAGGTATGGAATGTCATGTCATCCCTATCCAAAGTCAACCCCGTCTTTCCATTCCAGGAAACTGGGAAAAGTGGCAGCAAGTTAGGGTTGGTAGACTCTCTTACCTTTTCGGAGAAATCCAAGGATGGCTACATAGGCTCCCTAACCAAGGTTGCTTCTGATATCTGCGAAAAATCTCCTCCCCAGACCTTGGATATTCAAGGTGGATCGGCTTGGGGAAATTTCCTTGCTTCAGGCCTTGACAACATGCAGGTGTCGGGCCCACGAAAGAGGAAGAGGGAGGAGGAAACCCTTGAAATTTTCGGCCCTGTCAAAAGAAGAGAGCTGTGGGAAAAGGTTTCCAATACGATTGTTGAGGTCGATAACCAGAACTGGTGCATCTCGGAGAAGAATGAAGCCGCTAAGGATGATTTTATCATGGCAGCCCTTTTTCCGGAGTCGATCTTCAACTCCTCTAAAATCATTCAGAGGGTCGAACGTGCAAAGCGATGACGAACCTTCGGTGTTAAAAGGCTCACGCTGATTAAAAAGGCTGCAAGGAGGAAGTTCAACATGGAATACACCAGAATGTTAGTGGATGAAGCAGGGCTTATAGAATTAGGAATGGATCCTTTTGGGAAAAAGATCACGCATACTCCCACCATGTGCATTGACGATAACTTCGTGCTGAACGAAGAAATTCTCATAAGCGATGAAGACAATGCACCGCCACAAGCCCCCGCACTACTATCCCCGTGCCTGTCGGATAATATTACTACGGATAACTCCCTTGCGAGTTATCCGGATGCCTAATGAAAGTTTACTGTCCCGCACCCAGGGATAGGAAGGATGACTGGGTGATGCGGTCTTATCAGCCTTCCCATCGGATCATTGTCTCCAGGGGGGACCTTGGTGATCTGGTGTTTTGTTTAGCGAAATCGTTTCGTCCTTTTTTGTTTGTTTGCTGCGGTTTGGATGAACTCTTTTTACAGGTGGATGATCCTGTTTTCTCACAGTCCACTCTCCATCGGATCTTTGCTGCCGCCGCCTTGATAAGGATCGATTTTTTATCGGAAGCCTGTCTCTTCTATGAGCTCTCAGGCGCAATGACGGTGAAGGCCCTATGGCTGAGGTCGGCGAAAATTCTTTTTTGTCATTGGCCGACATGTAATTGGGGTCTCTGTGTTGTTTCTTCTACCTTTCCCCAGAGGAAGGAGAAGGGTGCTGCGTCACCTTTTGTGGGACGCTTTGTTGCTTTGGGTGGTCTTCACCTGCTTTCTCCGTTGTCTTTTTATGGTTTCTGTGTCGATCGTGAACGGCGTTGTTCTTTCCTTAGTGATTGGCCTTGCATGGTCTTGTTGTGGGTCTGTTTGGCCACTCCTGTGGCGTCTGTTGTTTTTCGTTTGATGTTGGGTGCCTTCAGGCGCCTTTGTTGTCCGTTCTCGTGCATGGCCCTTGCATGGTTGTGGGGCCCGTTTATGTTTTTATTTTAAGTTGAAAGTTTCTTTGGTCAAAAAAAATAGTATAGAATTAGAGGTTCAATGTAAGATGATTTTTTTTTGAACAAATGATGGCTGCTTTTATTAATGTAGAAATAAACCGACAACACATAAAAAATCGACAAAAGAAATAAAGGAAACCAAAAGGAGACAACCAACAATCAGACCCACTTCAAACCCTAAGCCAAAAAGGGAATGAAAAATTGAGGAACAGAGTGGGAAATCAAGCAACTTATGCGTAAAACGGAGGAAAAGATGAAGGAGACTCCGGCACAAGGATTAAACGGAGCAAGTCAATCTGGAGGGTTCACCCACCAACGGTCTTTGAGCGCAGCTTCCTCCACCACCGGCGGAGCTTCCTCGAGCCAAAACTGGGTAGAAGAGAAGATTCTTTCAAACCTGGCAAGAGCGTGGGCGGCTTGATTCAGATCACGGCGGACATGCACGAAGGTAATCGATTCAAAAACCTTTGCCTTTTCCTTAATACTGAAAATTATTGGACTAATTTTGGAAAAATCCTGTTCCTGTCGATTGATTTTCGAACAAACCACAAGGGAATCACCTTCAACAACGATTCGACGGAACCCAGCTTCATGGGCGAAAGAGATGGCTTGGAGACAGGCTAGTGCTTCGGCCATCTATGGGTCACGCACAAAGCGGTGTGGGCAAGAAACAGCGGCCATAATCAAACCATTAGCGTCACGGATAAGGCCGCCTGAAACCGAAGTTGCCATTGCCGCGTCGTAGCTCGCATCAAAGTTAACCTTAAAGGTGTTTGGCGCCGGCGGTTGCCACTGTGAGGAGTGTTGAGTGGACGGCGGATGAGAGGTAATATCCAACCCGTCAAGCTCATTAAGGTAAGAACTTACAAATCGAATTACCTCAGATGGATTTTTGGTACAAGCTTCATGTAGTTTTTGATTTCGTGTCTGCCAAATAGCCCAATAAATGACAACTAGAGATCTCTGTTGAAACTTGCTAAGATCTTTAAACAAATGAGATAACCATAACAACCAGTCTTGCTCTGTAGAACGTAATGGTAGAGTAATGCCCAAACCAGCACACACAGCTTTCACAAAAGTACAATCTGAAACCAAGTGAATATTTGAATGATTTACAATTTGACCGATAATTAATAAAAAGTTGATACAACCGTTTCGATTGTTTTTGCGACGAAAGCTTTGTGAAAGTAGCATTTAGGACAGTTATACGGATGAATTACTCATTAACATATTTACAAATAGAATCCACTTAGATTTCATAATCATTAACATTTGGGTAAACTATAAACGGAGTTCACTCAATTATAAGTAAGGTTATATTTGAGTCACTCAATTATTAAAAGTTATATTTGAGTCACTCAATTATGGGTAAGATTACATTTGGGTCACCCAATTATTAAAGGTTACATTTAGATCACTCAATTATGGGTAGGGTTATATTTGGGCCACCCTTCATATTTAAAAAAAGTATATCAATTTGTGTATTAGATTAATTAATGATTTCAAATGAAGTACTCTAATGTTAACGAGGATATACACGTGATTTGGAAAGAAAAAAATGACTAAATTGATGTACTTTTTTAAATATGAAGGGTGACTCAAGCGTAACTTTACCCATAATTGAGTGACTCAAATGTAACTTTACCCATAATTGAGTGACCTAAATGTAACTTTTAATAATTAGGTGACCCAAATGTAACCTTACTCATAATTAAGTGACCTCCGTTGTACTTTACCCTTAACATTTTTTATATTTAATTTTAAAAATAAAATTTACACAATTCTTTTAGTTTTGTTAGAGATTTAATTTAGGGTTCAATATTTAGGGTTTTAGGTTGTAGTGTTTAGAATTTAAGGTTAGTGTTTAAAACTTAGGGTTTAATTTTTTAGATTTGAGTTTTATAGTATAAATACACAAGTTTGTGTGGAATAAATTTTTACATAGCTCGTGTATCAAAACGTTATTTTTTATAATAGTATTATCTAAAACTTGTGCATCCAATATTTTTTTAAAGAAAATGTGCATTCAAAAACATTTTACATTCATTTATTATCAACCCCTTTATTTAATCGTTTCTGTATGATAGTAGAAACCCAACCTAGAATGAAAAATGGATTGAAAAGGGAAATTTTGGGTTCTTTGTTATTTACCATTTTTTACCTTTTTCTTTTCGTTATTCGAAAGTTTGTGATTTTTAGTTGAAATCGAAACTAATTATAACAACAAATTAAAAAGTAAATATTTTTGTAAATATATTTTAAAATTTTGTAAAAAATGGAAAATAGCATAGATACACATCCAATTTGGTTCTAATATATAGAATATCAATTCAAATGCACAGAATATTGTGAAAAAATACATTTTATAAAGTTATTCGTACCCTTAAATTCTAATGCTGAAAAATATTAACCATATATTAAATGTTAAATGCGTAGCGTTAATGATAAAACTATTTGTATATAAATATATACTATTTGCTTATTACACTATTATGATGTTTATTAACCTTTCATATTTATCGAATTCAATGAGTGGTCTAGTGGAAAACGAGATGATATTTATTTTAAGAAATCCGAGTTTAAATAATTTTGATATTTATTTTAAGAAATTCGAGTTTGAATAATTTTATCGGCAAGGTGTATGCAACTTATCAAAGAATTAAAGAAAAATATGAAGAAACATTATTATTAAAAAAAAAAACTTTCATATTTATCAATGTTTACTAAACCTTTCACACTATAAATTATTCTAAATCTATAATATATTTTTAAGTATTAATAATTCGCTTATTAATTGTAATTGTGCCAGCTTCTATTTAAAGCTAAGATGTGCAAAACTACTCTTAAATTTCCAACAGCCAGCCAGACACTTCAGTCTTCACGTACATGTAAATGTTATGTGGGAGGCTAAAATCTACAGCAATAATGAAAACAAACAAGTGTGAAAATTCCAGGAAGCTGAACATCCGAAAATGGAACGGTACAGTTTCGATTCTTTTCAACAACGTCAACAAACAACCTTTCCATGTGCACATACAAACACAGCTAAAACCTTACAAGCTTTGCTTTATTAATTAATGCTCGTAAGAGAAAAAAGAACATGCACATCGTATTTGCTGGGAAACCAATGGAATCGGCAGGTGAGTATTCTCGTATGGAGAATGGGGGAGATTCTAAGAAGTCTGCGACGGGTAAAGAATCATGGAACAACGGGATTCGGACGGCTCAAAACATGTCGACTTCACTTTTGCGGAAAAAATCCGACCCCTTGCTGGTTTCGAAAGTTCGGTTCCAGATGCTCCGACAGTTGTTAGCTAATTTGCAGGAAGTCATTCTTGGTACTAAGCTTGCTGTTCTGTTCCCTGCCATCCCTTTAGCCATTGCTGCTGATTTCTACGAATTTGGGAGAGTGAGTACTTGCTTAAAACATGTTTTTATTCACTGTAAAAGCTGTTCTTTGAAACCCAGAATTTAATATGTTCAAACGTGGTGGTATGAATAGCATTGGATATTTGCTTTGAGTTTGCTTGGACTTATGCCGCTTGCCGAACGTGTCAGCTTCCTCACTGAGTAAGTTCTATATTCATCAATCAGTATACGGTACATATACTGTTTTTACATTTAAGATTTCTGACATTTATTATTTAAAAATCCAGACAAATTGCATACTACACCGGTCCAACAGGTAACTTTTTCGAATTTCTACCTAATACTAAGACTTTTTTTTTCTTTCAATCATAAACATTTTCGAATTGCAGTTGGAGGGTTACTGAATGCCACATGTGGGAATGCAACGGAGCTGATAATAGCTTTATTTGCGCTCTACCAAAGCAAAATACATGTTCTCAAGTACTCTCTGTTGGGCTCCATTCTCTCAAATCTCCTCCTTGTTCTTGGCTCCTCTCTCCTTTGTGGAGGCTTAGCCAACCTCAAAAAGGAGCAAAGATATGACAGAGTAAGACATATATCTATCAAGTAAGAACAAAAGAAAGAGAAAGTTCGGGTTAATTAAGTTTATGTTGTGTAATGAAAAAAAAATGCAGAAGCAGGCAGATGTGAACTCATTGCTGCTGTTGCTGGGATTGCTTTGCCACATGTTGCCATTGATGTTCAGATATGCGGCAACGCCAGGTGTTTTGGTTGCCGAGTCTACACTGCAGCTGTCAAGAGCAAGTAGCTTGGTTATGCTTGTGGCTTATATTGGATACATCATTTTCCAGCTTAAAACTCACAGGCAGATTTTCGACGCTCAAGAAGATGAAGGAGAAGAGGAAGAAAAGGCAGTGATGGGATTTTGGAGTGGATTTAGCTGGTTGGTTGGTATGACTCTCGTCATAGCTTTGTTATCTGAGTATGTGGTGGGCACAATCGAGGTACAAATTTATACAATTTCCATCATGTACTTGTAAATTCCATGGTTTTACTTTTAACTTTTACAGTATTGGTATCATGTACTCAGGCTGCATCAGAATCTTGGGGCATTTCTATTAGCTTTATCAGCATAATTTTGATACCTATTGTGGGGAATGCTGCTGAACATGCTGGAGCTATCATTTTTGCTTTTAAGAACAAATTGGTACGTACATTTACTGTATAAAGTTTTAACCATCATTTTAGAATTGGATTGTTTTATTAATTGTGGAACTTCTTTTTTCAGGATATATCTCTGGGTGTTGCTTTGGGTTCTGCAACTCAAATATCCATGTTTGCAGTAAGATATTTAGGGAGCCAAAACAGCTTTAAGTATACAATATTTGATGAAATCGGTACTAATTAATTATGTATAAATTTCAGGTTCCCTTGTGTGTTGTGGTTGGGTGGATAATGAGTGTCCAAATGGACCTTGATTTCAATCTTCTTGAAACTGCTTGTCTTGCCTTAACAATCCTTGTTGTCGCCTTCACTTTGCAGGTTTTTCCCCGCACTTTCTTTGTTTTATGAAATAGTCCTTCAAAATTATACCACACTTCATTTATTCATTCTCTCATTTCTCAGGATGGAACTTCACATTACATGAAAGGAATAGTTCTTTGCCTTTGTTACGCTGCCATTGCTGCATGCTTTTTTGTCCATAAAATTCCAGCCCCTTTGGGTAAGTTAAATACACGCAATGTCTGAGTTTTTATTTTAACCTTAGTAAACGTTGATTAATTGTAAAATTTTGTTGTAGAACAAATTAATCTAAATGTGAGACTGAAACCATCATTTGAAAGCTCGGTTTAGCCGGTGCCGCCGCCTCAAGTGGAGGGGGTTGGTGTTTCTACCCCCAATTCAAGGAGGACCGTTTGAGTGCTACGGAGATGTCAAAAATAGGTTGAGGCCCTTTTCAAGTTAATATATGGGAAGAAATCAATCAAATAGCTTACAATTATATTAATTTGAGATTTCAAAAAGACATCTGGGTGGTTGAAGTTTTAATCTATAGCTGTTTTCATTCATTAAATGCTGCTAAGCAGAGATCAATTGTCATTTATTTGCGATGGTGTAATAAATCAGTAATCAGTGTTTATTTTTATTAAATAAAAATATTCTAATTATTTTTCCATCGGATCTTCAAGCCATATGTTTTTGGTTTATTTAATATATGTTATCAAAATTTGAAAATTGATTTTTTTTCTTGTTTGTTAAATTTAATAGATTTATGAGTTGTTTCTAAATTTTGTTATATGATTTAAGTGTGTTGATTATTTTCTAAATTAATTTTGCTTATCGATCTAATTACGTTTTGTAATGAATAAGTTTTTATTATAACATTATGTACTTATAACTCAAAAATAAATATAAACTGTTTGACATCACATGAATTATTGATGGTACATAAAATATATAAACAAAACATCAAATATTAACCTATAAATAAATAGATAACTTACTTTATAAATTTAATAAAAATATTGTGTTGAATATAACAATATGATTCTAAAATAATATATAAATGACTGGGGGTAGGCAAACCTTTTTTTTAAATCCTAAGTTGCAGTTGAAAGGGACGAGCTTTCAGTTTTTTTAACCTACACTCTCATCTTATCTGAAATATCATTTCATGCTTGAGATTTTTATTTATTATTTTATGAGAGGGTCGTTTTCTTCGAACCACTGCTACTAATTCAAACCACTACAGGTCGATCCAGATTAATCAAAATAAAACCTTAAAAAATCAGAAATGAAAAGAAAAAAAAACAGCACAAAACACCTGACCCTCAAACTACACTGCTAATTAAGGCGTGGTTGTGGATATTTTAATCCAATAAATTTATATAATAATTTGTTTCAAAATTACAATTATCTTATTCAAACATTAAATACTAACTCAAATGATCTAGGTTGCGAATTCGAAATGCTTAAGGATGTCCTTTTCAGGTGAATTAATTGCTCCAATAGATATTTTGGATATAAAAATTTGGGCTGACTTTTCATTCTTGTCGCTGTCGGTATATGAACCATTATTGAATTTAAAGATAATAATTTAAAAATACAAAATATATCAACCATGCCAAGTTGCAAAATTTGAGGATTATAGCTTAAGAAAGTGATTAGGTGACTAATTGGCCTTATCCTTTTGGGGTCCGGCTATTTATGTCTACCAATTATTTTAATATTTATATTAAAACTTAATCTGAAAAATATATATGAATTTAAATACATATATATTTATTAATGATTAAATCTATTGTTCAAAATAGATAAAAATTAAAAGATCGATTTATACTAAAGTTTCAAAACTACGTGTGTCTTTATATATTTATTTATTTATTTTATTGCACGAATCAACTTGTCTCAGTAGTTAAGAGAACGATTGTTGTTCTTATATATCACAATTTTAAACACCAGCAGTTGCAGCAGGGTGACTGACCATGCATTGTTAAACGGTTAAAAATATATTCAAAACAGATACTACTTGTAATCACCTTAAATTTTTAAAAAATATATTTATTTATTTATGTGTTGAAAAATATTTATACAAACCGAGCATTATAACATATTATAGAGTAATCACTGAACTACTTTTTTTCCTAATGAAGTGTTCCTTTGCGAAAAAAAAAAACAAATCATAATAATCATTGAACTATACTAATCATGGCCATGGGGCACCGCTAATCCTCCATGTTTATTGAACAAATATGTTTGTTCTTTTCCAAGTCTTTCTCCTTTTATGTCATTCCCGACTCCCGTTGGAGTTTCAAAATACAGTTGTATGCTTAATAAGATTTTTTAATATACAATTTGATATGATAATTATATTATTTATTTTTTATACAAAAATAGAAAGATATTTAGGGTTTAGACATATTTAATCACATATTTTCATGTATATCATACAGACTTTATTTTAACCAAATTAAACTAATAGACTAATAGTAACTTTTCTATTTTACCCAAACAAGAGTTTTGGTAACTCATTCTTATTCCAACTAAAAAAAATTATGTATTTATATAATCAAGTTAAATAACCCTTTAAAGATAGGGTTTTATTTTGATGCACAAGCTGTGTAAATTTTTTTTACACAATCTTTTTATAAAATTTAAAATCTAAATCACAAACCCTAGCAACGTAAACCCTAAACCCTAAACTCTAAATTCTAACCATAAACCTTAAATTATATACCCTACATACTAAACCCCTAAACCCTAACATAAAACCCTAAACCCTAAAATTAAAGGGCTTGTGTAAACTAAAGTTTACACAAGCTTGTGCATCAAAATATTTTCCTTAAAGATAATATTAAAATTTTTCACAACACTCGACGAATGATTACAGTAAAAAAGATTAAATAATGTTCATTTTAGGAGATTCGAGTTCAAACAATTTTATCTATAATAATATTTTTATTAAAAAATTATAAAAAATACAAACATGTACACGATTGTAATAATCTTAAGAGAATTAAAAAAATGTGTAATTTTATATTAGATAAATCACGTGTTTTACATGTGCTTCTTGTATCAGGTTGTTAGGTTAGTTATTAGGTTTTTCAACTCTATACATTAAACGTTTTACCACCTTTGTATGTACTAATTTTTTACCAGAATAAAATTTTACTTCATTCCATTTCTTGATTACGAATTCTTATATGGTATCAGTTGGAATTGCTTTCGCTTCTTCCGTTCTGTTTCTCTTCTTCTATTTTCTTTGCAATCATGGTTAATGTTGTCGAAATCACCAGCGATATTTATGATAATGACAACAGCCCTTACTACATTCATCAGTCCGATAATCCCGGTATGGTGTTGGTCACTCAGCCTTTGGCTAATGACAATTATAGCAGCTGAAAACGTTCGATGCTTATGGCTCTTTCTGCCAAGAATAAGATCAGCTTTGTGGACGGCTCTATTCCCTCACCGGCGTCTTCTTCTCCGTTGTTCAACATTTGGACGCGTGCAAACAATTTGGTGAATTCATGGATCTTGAATTCCGTTTCAAAGGATATTGTGGCCAGTTTGATTTATCATTCGACTGCTGCAGCAATCTGGAAGGATCTTGAAGATCGCTTTCAACAGAATAATGGTCATAGAGTTTTCAGTTTAAAGAAAAAATTGGTTGAGCTTTCTCAAGGTTCTTTATCCATAAGTGCATATTACACCAAACTTAAGGCCATCTGGGATGAGTTGGTGTCTATCAAACCGTCTTGCACTTGTTTACAGTGCACATGTGGAGGTCTTCAGAAAGTTCTTGATGAGCAACAGAGAGAATTGGTTATACAATTCTTGATGGGTCTAAACGATTCCTTTACACATGTTCGTGGTCAAATTCTGCTTATGGAGCCTACGCCTTCTATATCCAAAGTTTTTTCTCTTCTCATTCAAGAAGAAAATCAACGATCTATCACAACAGCTCATGTTCTCACTGAGACTGCTTTTGTTGTTAAAGCTAGCACAGGCACTCGAAAGAATAGGCCACAGTGCACTCATTGTAATCTTCTTGGTCACACCAGGGGGAAATGCTACAAATTATATGGTTATCCATCTGGTTATCTTTCTCGTTTTAAGAAATCTAATGTTCTACATCGTGCGCATTCCAATGCGGTTGCTACTACTGAAGAAAGTACCCAAGTTACTCAAGATTCCTTAACTCCTTCTCAATGTCAACAGCTGATTGCTATGCTTAACTCTCATCTCAAGCTGCGTCCATTTCTGAAAATTCATCTTCTATAAATTTTACAATGCAAGGTAAAATTCTTTCTTATGCAAACAGTTTTAGTACTTTTGAGGATAGGGATTCTTGGATTATTGATTCTGGTGCTTCTCGACATGTTTGTTGTTCAAAAGAGTCTTTTGAATCCTTAAGTCCTATTCAAGGAGGAACTATTCTTCTTCCTAACAACTCTGTTGTTAAAGTAAATTTTATTGGTTCCATTCGTTTATCCTCTAAACTTGTCCTTCATAATGTTCTTTTTGTGCCTGAATTCAGGTTTAATTTGTTGGCTGTTAGTTGCTTGCTTTATAATTCTAACATAACTGTTGTTTTTTTCTAATAATTCTTGTGTTATTCAGGACCAACAGGGCGTGATTGGGAAAGCTGATTTTTTTCAGGGATTATATTTGCTTAAGTCAACCATAACTTTTGTGAATGTTTCTGTTTCTTCTCATTTTGATAATATGGAAAATTCTGCTTTTGTTTCGAATTGCTGGCATAACAGACTTGGTCATCCAAGTGATCCTGTATTACATTTGTTAAAAAATGTTTTGCCAAATCTTCATATTAATAAAAAAGGATCCTTGTTTCGTTTGCCCTTTAGCTAAACAACAGTGTTTGCCTTTTCCTATTTCTGTATCCAAATCTAAGCTTCCTTTTGAGCTACTCCATTGTGATGTCTGGGGGCTTTCAAAACTGCTACCTTGCATAATTAAAGATATTTTCTTACTTTAGTTGACGATTTCTCAAGAATTACATGGACTTACTTGTTGCAGAAGAAATCTGATGTTCTGTCTATAATTTCTCAATTTATTGCTATGGTAAAGAAGCAATTTGGTTACGATATTAAGGTGTTTCGATCTGATAATGCACATGAGCTAAAGTTCACTGACCTGTTCGCAAACTTGGCATTGTTCATCAATTTTCATGTGTCGAAACCCCTCAACAAAATTTGTTATTGAACGTAAACATCAACATCTTCTTGTTGTTGCTCGTGCTTTGTTGTTTCAGTCAAAGGTTCTCATCCATTTTTTGGGAGAATGTGTTCTTACAGCTACTTATCTTATTAATAGGCTGCCTTCCCCAAGCCTTCAAAATAAGTCTCCTTACGAGTTGTTCTTTTCTAGACTTCCAAGTTATGATCATCTTAAAACTTTTGACTGTTTATGTTTTGTTTCTACATTGAAAGCTCACATGACTAAGTTTGAAGAAAGGGCGTTACCTGGTGTCTTTATAGGCTATGCTTCAGGAGTTAAGGGTTACAAAGTTTATATTTTGAAGACTCACTCGATTGTTATTTCTCGAGATGTGGTCTTTCATGAGACATTCTTTCCTTTTCATACCATTTCTTCCTCAGCTGCATCTGTTGATCCTTTTTCTAATATTATTTTGCCTCTTTGTTTTCCTCATTCTGAGCACACTACTGACAGTAATTCTGAAAATGTTCAACATGATAACATTCCTACTCGTGCTGATTATGTTCATAATGAAAATGAAAACTTGCAATCTGAACATAATTCTTAAATTGAAAATGCTGAGGTTGCTGTTTCGAATGACTTGCCTATGCATGAACATGATCATATGCATTCACATGAACATGAACATGATCATATGCAATCAGGACATGATCATATGCCTCTGCATGAACAAGGACATGGTCATATATCCCTGCATGAACAAGGACATGATCATATTCTTTTGCATGAAAATGATCATATGCCTTTACATGACCCTATGAATGAAAATTCTCATGATTCTGTGCATGATACCATGCATGAACATGTTGCTAAAAACACAGTTGAATCTTTGCAAGTACATGCTCCTGTCAGAAGATCTAATAGGCTCGTTCAAAAGCCTTCCTACTTGCAGCAGTATCATTGCAACAATGCTATATCATGCACTTATCCCATTGAGAATCACATTTCTTCTTCTCTTTTGTCTCCTGGTTATATTGCTTTCATCTCTAACATTTCTTCTTCTCACGAACCATCCTTTTATCACCAGGCAGTGAAGTTCCCTGAATGGAGGGCAGCCATGGCTGATGAACTACATGCCATGGAAAATTTACAAACCTGGTCTGTTGTTCCCCTTCCTGAAGGAAAGACTCCAATTGAATGCAAATGGGTTTTCAGAATTAAGCATAATTCTGATGGTTCGATAGACAGATACAAAGTTCGTCTGGTTGCGAAGGGTTTTACACAAATTGAAGGTGTGGATTACACTGACACTTTTTCTCCCGTTGCAGAATTAACCTCGTTCAAAGTTCTTCTTTCCTTGGCTGCTAAAAATAATTGACATCTCATTCAACTTGATGTAAACAATGCCTTCCTCAATGGTTCTCTTGATGAAGAGGTGTATATGAAGCTTCCTCTTGGCTATGGCTCTTATGGAAAAGACTCTAACATGGTATGCAAATTACACAAATCCATATATGGTTTAAAACAAGCTTCCAGGCAGTGGTTCTCTGCGTTTTCAGTTGTGGTTTTGCGTTTTGGTTTCATCCAATCTCCATCCGATCATTTGTCAAAGGCAGTGAAGGTACCTTGATTTGTTTACTTGTTTATGTCGACGACATCATTATTGGTGGCAAAGATCATGTTCTTGTGGCTCAAGCACAACAACATCTTCAGCAACATTTTAAACTCAAAGAATTGGAGCCTTTAAAATACTTTCTCGGTTTCGAAGTAGCACGCAACGATAATGATATTTCTTTATCCCAACGACACTATGCTTTACAATTGTTGCAAGACACAGGATTCATTGCTAAAAAGCCAGTCTCCTTGCCCATTACATGTCCTCACAAACTCAGCAAAACTGATGGAGAATTGCTAGATGATCCACAGTTATACAGAAGACTAGTGAGAAGGCTACTCTATCTTACTCATACCCGACCCGACATCACTTATACAGTCCACTTGCTTAGTCAGTTTGTCTCTGCTCCTCGGAAGCCTCATCTGTTAGTTGCATATCATTTGTTATCCTACATCAAACAAGCTCCTGGTCTTAGACTGTTCTTCTCTTCTAATTCTAGTTTGCAGCTAAGTGCTTTTTTTAATTCAGATTATTCATCCTGTCCTGATACGAGGCGATCTACGACTGGTTATTGCACGTTTCTTGGTGACAACCTCATTTCTTGGAAATCAAAGAAGCAACACACTGTAAGTCGATCTTCATGTGAAGCTGAATACAGGGCAATGGCTGCTGCTACATGCGAATTAGTATGGCTTACAGCCCTCTTGAATTCTTTCCAAGTTTCAATCCCTCAAGTTGCTCTCTATTGTGACAACCAGTCTGCCATCTTCCTCGTTTCAAATCAAGTGTTCCATGAACACACCAAACACATCGAAGTGGACTGCCATTACATTCGAGAGAAGATAAACGATGGTTTTCTGAAATTATTTCATGTGAAGTCTTCCAACCAACTTGCTGACATATTTACAAAAGCGATACATTTACCAGCCTTCATCTCTATCATTTCCAAGATGCGTTTATTAAACATTCATCCGGTTGCATCTTGAGGGGGGATATTAGATAAATCACGTGTATTACATGTGCTTCTTTTATCAGGTTGTTAAGTTAGTTATTAGGGTTTTTCAACTCTATATATTAAACGTTTTACCACCTTTGTATGTACTGGTTTTTTACCAGAATAAAATTTTACTTCATTCCATTTCTTGATTACCAATTCTTATATTTTAAGAATCATATTATGTTGTTCAAGTTTATAAGTTAATTTAATCAAATTTATTAAAGTTGACAAAAATATTCAAAGAAAAACTTGACCAAAATTATCAGCTTCAAAAACATAAATTATATTTAGGATAATCTAGAAAATATAAATGGCGCGTCGGTAAACTATCTGGTTGACCACCAATCTTTTGGGAAAGTTTTAAAATGACCACCTTAAAAAAACGCGTTAATTGGCTACCCAAACTATTAAAATGGGATCAATTTGGCCACCGGCCGTTAAGGGGCTAACGGCAGAGCTGACGTGGACCGTTAAAACAAACGGTGACGCTTAGCTGTAAAAAAAAAGGAAAAAGCCAACTCAGCTTATTAGAAAATAAAACGTCTCGATTTTTTTTCTTTACTTCGACACGAAAAAAAACCCGCACATTTCTCTGAACTCTCTCTGAAAACCCAAAAAATTCCCAACTATCTGTGATCTTTTGTTGGAGATAGAGAGGAGATGGTCGGACTTCTACGCGAAAAAGGGGATCCTTCTCCGCGATACAGTAAGTTTGATTCTTGTTCTGGGATTATGGGTGAAATTTCAGATTAGGGTTAAAACGATTAGGGCTAAAACGATATTAGGGATTTCAGATTAGGGTTAAATAATTGATATTAGGGTTAATACAAGATTAGTGATTTCAGATTACGCTTAAAATTTGCGATTAGGGTTAATAGATTACACTAATCTCAAAAATTAGGGTTAATAAAAATTTGCAATTAGGGTTTATAGATTATACTTAAAGTTTGATTCTTCGCTTTTGTCTGCTTGTTGTTGGTTTTGTCTGCTTGTTAGGGTTATTAGATTACACTAATCTCAGAAATTAGGGTTAATAAAATGTTTTCTTTTGAACAATAAAATACACATTTTTTTTGTCTTTTTTGTTAGGGTTAATAAGATATACTAAACTAATGTTGCCTTTTGAACAATAAAATACACATGTTATTTTAGTTTGACGTGGGTTGACATCAATATTTAGGGTACTGCAATGGTGGGTGGGGTATTTATTATTTGTTTGTTATACTTTGTTTGTTGCACTGTGAAAGCATTAATGTTTAGTGTTGTTGTATAATATTTCTGTTATTTGACAGGGGCTGATTCAGACGAGTTTAGTCTTGTTGTACATCATGGACAAAGATTGGATTATTTCGATCACTGTAATGTGGATACTATGTCAATGTTTGAGATTGTTAATATGGTAGAACGATTAGGGATTACTACTGTTGTGACTGTGTTTTGGAAGGTTTCAGATAGACCATTAGAACTGAAAAAGTTGATAACTGATTATGATGTTTTTGAGATGGTAGAGCATTTACCTACAGATCATTACATGCATTTACACTTACAGGAAATAGGAGTGGACAATGAGCCTGAGATGAGTGTACATTCTGAAACTAAGGTAGAATCTGAAACTAGGGTAGAATCTGAAACTAGGGTAGATTCTGAAAGTAGGGTAGATTCTGAAACTAGGTTAGATTCAGATTCTAACTCAGAAGATGAGGAGTACCTTGTGGAGTCAGACTCATCCAGTCATAAGTCTGAATTTAGTGACAGTGAAACAGAAGTTCTTAGCTCTGAAACTGAAATGTGTAGTGGGAATTTTGGGTTGGGCAGTGATCAAGTACAATATGAAACTGACAATGACAGTGGCAAATCTGACTCACTACACAGTGTAGATGAGTCAGATTCAGAGGGTCCAAAAAAACTTAGATTTCCTGAATTTAATTCTGAGTCAGACTTAATGAACCCTAAGTTGAAGGTTGGTCAATTGTTTGCAAGCAAAGACATACTTAAGGATGCCATTAAGATGTATGGTATTAAGAATAGGTACAATGTTAAGTTAAAGAGAAATGATAATAGAAAGATTCAAGCAAAATGTAAAGGAGAGTGTCAATGGGTGTTATGGGCAGCCCCTATACATGGTGAAGATCCTTCTACTGGTACATGGCAGATTAGGTCTATAATTGGTGAACATAGTTGTCTTAGGGAGTTCAAAAATTCCAATTGTACTGCCAAGTGGCTAGCTAAAAACTACTTTAGTAGTTTTTTTGTTGACCCTAATTTCTCTAGTGCATCCCTAAAAGAAGCTATCCACAAGGATTGGGGATTAGTTGTAGATAAGGGTAAATGCATTAGGGCAAAAAATGTGGCTCTTCAGAACTTGAATGGTAACTACAAAGAGCAGTATGCAAATCTGTATGCTTACTTAAGGGTATTGAGGCACTCTAATCCAGGGACAACAATTGTTTATAAGTTAGATGAAAAAAAGTTTGAGAGGGTTTATATCTGCATGCAAGCATTGAAAGATGGCTTCAAAGCAGGCTGTAGGCCCATTGTAGGTCTAGATAGTTGTCACTTGAAGGGATACTACAAAGGTCATCTTTTGTCAGCTGTAGGAATAGATGCAAATGATGCAATCTATCCTATAACTTTTGTAGTTGTGGAGAGTGAAAACCAGGCATCATGGTTCTGGTTTTTGGAATTACTTGCCACTGATTTGGAGATGAAAAATTCTCACAGTTATACCTTTATGACTGATAGACAGAAGGTATAAGTAAATTTCTTAAACATTTTCTTTTGTATTTTTTTTGCTAACTGTGAACTGTTAATTTATTTTGTTTTTTTTGTATGTGTAGGGATTAATGGAAGCTGTGTCAGAAGTGTTCCCCCATGCAGCACATAGGACATGTGTGAGGCACTTGTACTCAAATGCTAAGAGTAGTGGCACTTTTGGAGGAAAAGCAGTGAAGGACCAGCTTTGGAAAGCTGCAAGGGCTACATATGTGAGAGAATTCTAATCTTGCATGGATGAATTAAAGGTTAACTCATGTTTTTAAAGTTTTGTCGAGTTTCAATTTGACCACTATCTTTTATTTTTGGTTTTATTTTGACCACTATCGTTTATTTAAAGTTTTAATTTGACCACTATCTTTTCTGTTTAGTTTTAATTTGACCACTGCATTTTTTGTAGGTATTATCAGAAACTGCATGGAAATGGCTCTCACCTAAGGATCCCACCAACTGGTCAAAGTCTCACTTCTCTTTTGGATGCAAGTCTGACATGCTCCTTAATAATAATTGCGAATGTTTTAATAAGGTTCACTTTTTAACTTATCTAAATTACTTTCCAACTTAGTGTTTATGTGAATGTTTGACTAATAATTGTGCTAATCACTAATCTTTTAATGCTGACAGCTTATACTTGAAGCCAGAGACAAACCGATAATAACATTGGTGGAATCCATCAGATTAAAGCTGATGCAAAGACTTGCCAAAAAGAAGGATGAAGCTGAAAAGTGGACAGGCCTTCTCTACCCTAAAATTCAGAAGAAGTTAGAACATGCCACATCATCAGCACATAGGTATTTTGACCATCTTTTTACTATTTTAGTGTTTTCATTGTAACTGTGAACTGTGAAATTGATTTTTTTTTATTTTATGCTAGTTGTTGGCCTCTTTATGCTGGTGGACACATGTACCAGGTTTCATGTGGTCCATCAACCCAGCATTCTGTTAACATCCAACAGTGGACATGCACATGCAGGAAATGACAACTAACAGGTATTTCATGAAAATAAGTTGAAGGTATTACACTTTCAATTATTGTTAACTTGTTTTTTTAACTAACAAATATTTTTTTTGTATGTGTAGGGATTCCATGTGTTCATGCAATTTCTGTGATTTTATCCATTGAAGATAGGCCATAAAGATATGTTGACTCCTGCTATTTTAGCTCAACCCAAAGAGAAATCTATTCTCATTTGATATGTCCTGTGAGGGGTGAGAAACAATGGGAGCCTGTTGACACACTAGAGCCTATTCTGCCACCAGTCTTTAGAAGACCTCCGGGACGACCACACAAGAAAAGACGTAAGGAAAGTGATGAAACACCATCTCAGACTGGTCGAGTGTCAAGAAGGGGTATCAAAATCTTTTGTAAAAGATGCAATTCGAGTGGCCATAATATCAGAACGTGCAAGGGAAAGGTTGGTGCCAATCCGAGAAGACATGGACAGGCATCCAGTGGTGTTGCTACCAGGAAAAATCCTAGAATTCCAAAACTTCCAGTAAGTTACTTCTTGGTTGCTTCTTTGTTACTTGTTTGTTTAATTCATATATAATAAACTGTTGTTGCTTCTTTGTTGTGCAGGTTAGAAGACCTGAACTAGTCCATCCTTCACAACCCACCACTGTGAGATGGATGCCTACAACTGGTGGTGCTGGAACTGGTGGTGCTGGAACCAGTCAAGGACCAAGTCCAACACCATCTCAGCCTTCACAACCCACCACTGTGAGATGGATGCCTACAACTGGTGGTGCTGGAACCAGTTAAGGACCAAGTCCAACACCATCTCAGCCTTCAGAAGTCACCACTATGAGATGGATGCCTACACCAAGAGTTCCTACAACTCAAGAGAGCTCCTACAATCCATCTTGAATTCTGTTGAAGACTTAGGTGGTCATTTTGTTTAGTGAATGTGTGTTGCATACAATTGGCCAAAGTATGACACCATGTTCTTCTGATAAGAAACATGAATATCACATTTTGTTAATTTTGTTTTGACTTGCTTTTGGGGGTCAATGTCTTTTGTTATGTATTGGTCAAACATTTGTATGACACCACGTTGTCATATTTAGGGTTGAGTTTGACCAAAGTATAACATGTTGTCATTACAAACATTAGGTATCACATGTATTGGTCAAACATATGTATGCAATACTATTATGAAATTATCAAATGAAATATTATATTTTGTTTATTTTATCATCTTTCCTTTATTTTATGTCTTGTAAATTTAATGTGTAAGATAACATATGGATCAATTATCATAAATAAACAAAAACTACATTTCATTTCAATAAGATAAACCCTAAAGATTACATTACATAATTCTTCCTCCCTGAATGTTCTTCCCCAAATACATAATCCTTACAATACATTTCAATAACAGTCACAAAATAACAGCCCTGCCATGCCCAAAATATCAGGGACAAAATCCTTTGTTCCTCAACACTGTTCTTCCTTTCTTCCTTCACCAACACAAAACCCTAAACCCACCACAATAACAGCCCTAACCTAGAAGAAATTTCCCCCCAAAATAAAACCAACCAAAACAGCAACAACAACAAGCAAATTTGCAACAATTTTTTACTTCTTTCTTTCTTCCTCTATCGAATCAACTTTTTTAAGAAGACCAACAATAACTCTTTTTGACCTATCGGTCATTGGTGGATCAAACTAAGAAAAAAATTGCAAGCCCTAACCCCATTTCAAAATTTTCCACAACCCCAAAACTTCCTACCTGGATTTTCATAAGTCCAACTTGTTGTCAGCTTCGAACGAACCTCACAATAGCAATCACGATTCATCTCTGCTGCCATTTTCTTCTACACCAAAACTAGCTGCTTTCTTCTTCTTCTTCTTCTTCACGATATACTGTTTTTAAGGTTAAGTTTGGGTTTAATTTATAAACATTTTTTTTATTTGCTTAGGTGGAAGGTTGATGTGGATGGCTTCTAATCCAACGTGGAAAAAATAATCATAGATTAATAAGCCCACCTGTCCACGTCAGCTCTGCCGTTAGCCCCTTAACGGCCGGTGGCTAAATTGATCCCATTTTAATAGTTTGGGTAGTCAATTGATGCGTTTTTTTAAGGTGGTCATTTTAAAACTTTCCCAAAAGATTGGTGGTCAACCGATAGTTTACCCTTTTATTAAATGGGGCCCTAGTTTTTATAAAATGTTAAGAGCCTCCATACTGTCAATTACACTATATTCAGCTAATGTAGCCAATAATGTTTCGCCACGTTTCCCACAGCACAGGATCGCTCCATCTTGTTTCTGCCTTCCACGTCAGTAGCCTTTACAAATTTATTACAGGATCACGAAAAGCTTGACAACTTATAGAAAAATCCAGTATGCTTCAAATAGGGACAACATCGTAATTTCAGAACCCGCCTTCTAGGCTCTCGGTTTGCTTAAAGATGTAACTGACAGTGTTTCGCTAGTTACGAGGCTCCTTTCGAAATTACAATAATACCATTTTATTTCCCTCTTTGATTTTCTCTTTCGTTTCGGATGATTAGGGTCTATTTTGGAGTTTGAATATTTTTTATTTTCCTTTTTCTTTTGAGAGCTTTACTTTAGCTGCCTGATTTTTGTGTGCGCGCTTGTTTGTTTGTTTGATGGGAATAATTTTCCGGGAAAATACCCGCTCATGGCAAAGTCATCTTTTAAGGATTCACTGAAAGCGCTCGAAGCTGATATTCAACACGCCAATACTCTGTATGTATCTTTCTCCCTCTATATTTCTTGTTTGATTTAATTTCCTCTTGTTTTTCTTTTTATATATAATTTTCTGGGGTTTTTTTCTGTTTTTTTTCTTGTGAATTCCGATAACTGGCAGTTTGACTTGCAACATTTTTTTCCCTTTCTAAAATGAAATAGAGTAATATCTCTTCTTTTTTTTTGAAACAGAAACAGAGTAATATCTACTCAAACAAAGGCCAAACTTTGAATAAAAGCTTAGGGTTAAGTATTTTTTTCTATGGCTGTTGACTTTGTTGGAGATGATTGTTTCTTATGCTATGTGTTCGACAATAGAAGTTTCACACACAAAATATTGAAGTTCTGAACATCCAATTCCAGTATAGGGTACTGAATTGTAGGGAAGGAATCGTTTTCTCAATAATGTTTTCCGAAGGCGTAAACACAAACAAATGAAATTTTCCAAGCCAACAATGAGGTCTGAACGAAGGGTATCCCTTGATTCTAAATGATCTGAGCTTACAATTATTTTTTTAAAAATTGGTTTCTGGACGATCGATGGAGTTAATGAATATTGTCCTTTAGTTGTACCTGTAGCTGCTGGGGAACCAACTCACCGAGTGCAAATTTCAGTAGTAAATGCTAATTTATGAGTGCACAATACGAGTAAAGACATTCTCTTTTTCTTTATTATCGGCACTGCTTGATTGTTAACCCTGTTTCGGTGTTTCCAATTTCAGGGCTTTAGATTATCCAAGGGAGAAAGATGGAGCTCGTCTTCAAATGAGACTATCATACAGTCCTGCAGCTCAGTTTTTCCTTTTCCTTGTTCAGTGGACTGATTGTCAACTAGCTGGTGCTCTTGGTTTGCTCCGAATACTTATTTATATGGTATGGTTCCTTTCACCATACATTTTTTGGAGCTATCGTCTCTTGCGCTTCCAGTTGTTCGATTTTGTTTTGCAAAACACCTCCATCTCTCCTCCCCCAAGTATTTCGAGTTCGACTTTCTATGCTTTATGGTATCAAAATTCTAATCTGTTACCTAATACGTACTTGCTATTGGGGGTGCAATGTCATGAATTGATGCAGACTTACGCGGACGGCAAGACCACCATGTCGGTTTATGAGAGGAAAGCCAGCATTAGAGAATTTTATGGTCAGTGAGTTTTCTGAGAAATCTAAAGTTTTACTTGAAATGCTTATTCTTGTTCACTCTCTCAAATTGTTTGTGCTGACAATGTACAAAGTTCATGAAAGTGAAACCGGGCTCACGTAGTGTGGTTTTCCTACACAGCGGTTATATTTCCCTCCCTGTTGCAACTTCAACAAGGAATTACTAGTGTGGAAGATAGGAAACAGAAAGAAGTGTGTACCATGAGGTATCGAAAGAAGGATGAATCTGAAAGGGGGAAACTCTCCGAAATTGACTTGGAAAGGGAAGAAGAGTGTGGAATTTGCATGGAGATGAACAACATGGTTGTTTTGCCTACTTGCAATCATTCTCTGTGTTTGAAGTGTTACCGGGATTGGTAAGTTGTTCCTTTCTCTGAGTACGACTTCATTGAACTGTTATTTGGATCGATGATCAAGTGTACGCTGTACGTCCTTGAGTCTTGACCTTTTTATTCTTTCTTTAGCAAGTATTATCTATAAGGGAAGATACCATAGCTGGTTTTATTGCATATATGTTAATGTTTGCAATCTCTTATGGGTTCATGATTTGTGTTCCACTCTTCCTTTGTAAGTGATCTGGTGCTGTTTATTTCAGGCACGGGCGGTCTCAGTCATGCCCCTTTTGTCGGGACAGTCTCAAAAGGGTCAACTCGTGTGACCTTTGGGTTTACACCGAGAAGAGCGAGATAGTTGATTTGTCGTCGATATTGAGAGAGAATTGTAAGAGGCTGTTCATGTACATTGATAAATTGCCTCTCATTGTCCCAGACCCCGTATTTGTTCCTTATGATGTTCGTGTTCGGTGATTGCTTTAATACCGGTCCGGGGCATACACCAGCAATTGCCTGTATATATATATATATAACTAGCCTGACTGTATGTATAACACTCTATATAATCATGCTTGCCATTCTGAAATGTAAATGCTTTCGGAACTATATAATATAATGATCACTAAATGCTTCCCGAGTCATATAGGCTTGGACACAAAGTCCTCTTCTGCGAACAATGCGGTGAAATTCAGATGCCAAGAACCACATTCCCCATGCAATTGGGTAGCTTCTAAACGCAATTTCACTGCTTTCATATGTTGCCAATTGCAAAGCCAACGAGATATGGCCGTTCCAACTTAACACACGAAACAGAAAAATATGATTATGACCATATAATAAGTTAATAACAGCTCATCCCTTGTCACTTCCAGTGGTAAAGGATAATGTAATTTATTCAAGTGATTCGGGTTCGAGCACTAATTTTACACGGTGTGTTTGTCTTGTTAAAAAAAATTAAAGAAATTGAACAAATACTACCTTTGTATTACACCAGTATATTTAAAAAAAATGGTTAATAACAAATATGGTTGTACACATCTATATTACAAAATAAGTTTATATAATAAGTTAAGATATTTGAATCGGGTGGAAATCATCTGCCCCTAAGTATGCCCTCATTTGTGCCTCCACTTTAAAATAGTGGGTTTAGAGTTTAGAATTTGGGGTTTAAGGTTGGCGCTTAGGGTTAGGGTATAGGGAATTAGGGGTAGGGTATATTTTTTAGGGTTTAAGATATGAAAATTAGGGTTATGGGGCAAGATTTAATTTTTAACTATTTTTTAGGCAGTGGCATGGAAGGAGGCATGGTTAGGGGCAGAAGATTTTTACCCATTTGAATCACACATTTTTATTATTTATATGGGTTTTATTTTGATGCACAAGCTGTGTAAAATTTTTTTACACAATCCTTTTATAAAATTTAAAATCTAAATCACAAATCCTAGCAACTTAAACCCTAAACCCTAAGCCCTAAACTCTAAACTCTAAATTCTAACCATAAACCTTAAATTATATACCATACATACTAAACCCCTAAACCCTAACATAAAACCCTAAACCCTAAACCCTAAAATTAAAGGGCTTGTGTAAACTTTACACAGTTTGTGCATCAAAGTATTTTCCTATTTATATATTACAAAATAAGTTTCTGAGCTATAAAAAACAGTTATAAATAGCACTCTTTATTTTAAAGACAATTTATATTTCAATCTATTATTTTGGTTTGTTTCTGAAATATTAAAAGTTTATAATAGATATTGGATTTTATCATACGTACTCGCGTTGTGTGTAACCCCCTCATCCCGGTCTAGCCGGATGACTGGTCCGAATGAGTCACACGGGGAAAACCGAAGCGAAACCCGTTAAGGTTCCCCCTCGGTTAGCAACCCTATTTTTTTCATTTCTTTTTAAATCTGTCACATTCGAGTATTAAATCCTAAGTGATCAAACAACGGAACATATCACACGAGACAAACATTCAAACCCCAAACCACATTCAAACAGCCCAATCTTAATCTTGACTAAAGGTATCTTAGTACCTATGTGTTTATATAGTGCGTAATGAGTTTCTAGCCGTTTATGGCCGTAGGGGATGCAAAATAGTCGTTACCTACAAAAATTCAGCATTTATAACACAAGGGATCGATCCCATAAACCAGGGGATCGATCCTTTTGCACTTGGAGGCTGGAAGCAGAAATTGAAATGATTCTGCCAACAAAGGGATCGATCCCTTTTTCCAGGGGATCGATCCTTTTTGCCTTGGAGACTGGAAAAACAGCTTTAGTGCAAAAACGGATCATAGATGTTTTGAAAAAGATCGGCTAAAGTTAGAATCATTTAAAACATATTTTAGGAAGCAATAAAGCATATACAAACATGCAAGAACACCTATTTAAGCCAAGGAAATCATTCAAACATGGTATAATGCATTCATACATAGCATTCCAATTAAAGAGCAATTTATGCATATATGGACATACATAAAATCTCAACAATACCAAAGATACAAATGAACACATAGGAGACTTAGACATATCAACTAAGCAACCTAATCATCCAAAAAGGACATGCCATCACACACAAGCATTCATCAAGGCATGCATCACTCAAGCATTCATCAAGGTATGTATCATAAGTGATATTTACAAATCAAACAAGGCATCTAAGTGTCAAACCAAATCAACACACATCAAAGCATCAAAAACAACAACACCTATCCCATTGCTTTACTATTACAATCTTTCAATTTATAAATCATACATTGAGCTCACCAAAAGCAACACTTGGAGACCTTTCCTTTCCCTTGCCACCCACAAGCTATTTATCTGCATTGTCGAACAAAAGAGAGTGTAAGTATAAAAGCTTAGTGAGGGTAAGCTCATAAAACAAACCTTCAACAATACAGGGTCCAAGCTCGAGCAATTATCATGATGAAATACATGACTTTATCTTCGATCCACATGAACAAAAATGAACATGATGCATGAACATATAATCAACATTATGTCATGCTCAACATCTCATAATCTCAACTTACAACGATATGTATATATACCTCAATGCATTAACCAAATCATATATCACTTCACATTTGAAATTCACATTTCATATCACATTGATACACATATCAATTCATATTAGAATGTATGCATAATCTCATATTGGCATAAACATACTTTCTCATATTGGCACCTAATTATGACTCGAATACGCGGATAACATGTTGGAACGCATTTTCCAACATCAACCTTACCTCGGTGGGATTACACTCATCACCGGCCTTGCATGTGGAACGCATTTCCACATGCCCTACGGATGGGATTCCACTCATCATCACGTAGAATATATATAAATTTCCGGTGGAATATTACATCACCGTACTCCTCCTTGGTGCCTTAACGCCACCAAGGCCACGTACGTTTTGACTCAATTAGTGTGCACACTCATCCTGATGATCGATCATTGTACCCAAGCATACTAGTGCCAATTAATCAAATTCCACAACCTTTGATGTTCAAGAGTCATAATATGGCATCTTACATCATATTAAGCTCAACATCAAATATCTCAACAACATATTATCATAATGTCATGTTCAAGAGTAATAATATGGCATCTTACATCATATTAAACTCAACATCATCATATACAATTTACAATCCAAACCACATACATAGCCATGTATCAAACCATGCCTCAACAACATGTATAACATATTATACATAATCATCATAACACAAATCATCATGAGGCATAACATCAATTAAAGAGATCATCCAATGTCTCTAACTAAAGTTTAGGATTAGGCTACCACCCTAATCCTAACTCTAGGTGAGTCTACCAATCTCAACCTAGTCCACATGCTCAAACCAATTGCTCAAAACCATTTAAAATATTTTAACCACTCACCGACTACTTCCTTAGCACAAGCCAACAAGCCTACCAAGCATCCAAGTTTCCGGATTCGAGCCCGAAGCTTCACCATTGATTTCTCTTGCTTCTAACCATTCAAAAACAATATATTAACCTCAAAATCAGTCACAAACCCAAAGTTTAACATCAACACACAAATCCACTTCAATTCTCACAATTCAAAGCCAAGTTCATTCTTCAATTTCTCATTTTCGTACTTCCACAAAAACCCGTCAAAAATCAGAATTGTAGTAATCCAAAACACTCTTAAACATGTTCAAAACACTGCCCAACTATAGTATATCCATCAACCCCCAATTTCCAACATTAAACACACAATTTAAGCCATGAACAATCCCCAAAATCACCAAATCCGAGCAGCCATGAAAAACAGTCCAAAACTTGTGATTTCAACATATTTAACACATTCAAACACTTCCAAAACAACCCCCAACTATTACTCTAACATAAATCCTCAAATTCCAACATAATTCATACCAAAAACTCATCTACAAACCTTCCTAAAAATCCACAAAAATTTCCATTTTCGTACTCCTATTTTACCCAGCAGAAAATACCATTTTCAAACATCCAAATGACACCTAAATGGTCCCAAAATACTTTTCTAACATACATATACCATCAGCCCTTCAACCTAACTCTAAAACTCACCAAAATTCAAGTTTTAGACTATTCAAAAATGGCCATAAATACCCATTTCGGATTTTTACCCAAAATTACTCATTTTAACATATTATGTGTATTTTAACATGATTAAACAAAACCCCAACTCAATTTATCAAAATCAATTGAAAAACTCAACAAAAACTCAAATTTTCATTAAACTTGAAAATTACAAAAGTGGGTAGTTTCGAAATATAAAGCTATGTAAACGTAGAGGATGAAGAGGAGAGTTCAAATATGTAATTACCTTCAAAAACGCCCTTGATTTGATGAAGAAATCAAAGCAAATAGTAAAGAGGGTTTGGGAGAAATTTTGGAGATGGTTTACGGTGAAGAAGAAGAAAATGAGAAAGATGATAACTTATAAAGTTGTCATTATTTTTATTTTGGTTTAATTACCAAAATGATCCCTCCCTTTCTTTCTAAACTCAATTTGCTCACACTAAGGTCAATTTGATTAAAATAAATTTTACTGACTCGAACCAATTAACCCGACTAACTCCTAACCCCAAAACACGGGTGTTACAACTCTCCCCCACTTAAGAAATTTCGTCCTCGAAATTCGTCGAACAGGAAGAGTCACTGAAACATGCTCCTCCACACATTCCTCTCTCACTACAACATACTAACCAACTCGGTAGACTCGCCACACAACATTTGCTATCCGTCACTGAGATCTCAACTGGTTCTTCAAGGCATATCAAATTTCAAACTCAACTCAATCTCTTCTTCAACATAGCATGGAACAGATTTGACACACACTTTCGAATTGTAAATACAAAGACTCATCACAAATCTCTTTCTAACTCTGGTGGTAACCGCAACAGATAAACAACAGGACTAGCCCGATTCATAATCTCATACAACACTATTTTGAACACCTGTCCCATAACTTTCTCTGACAGATCATCTGACTTCAACAAGTAACCAAACACTATGCAGATGTCTTCAAAAATAATCTAGTTGAAACCTCGGATCTCTATTACCCACTTTCATTATGAACCTTCCACGGATATAATAAACTAGAAGAAGAATGACGTCCAGTCTTAACATACTGGCAAATTATACACTTACCCTCATGCTGAACCACATCACCCATCATCTCAATCCCGAAGTATTCATCTTCAACCCACGATACGTATTCATACTACTCAGATGCTATACAAATGAACTACCTTGTGCATCGGCCGAAACAATACGTCTCAAAGCACTATGTCAATCGGCACAACTATTCTATCTCTAACAACACAAACTCTATCATCTCTGAACTGTATTCTGAAGGTCTTCCTTCTACTATGTCTTGCACGTGAGGTGCCAAGAATCTGTCTTGCAACTGTTTCTCTTCAAGTATCTGACTCAAAGTAGGTTTAACATGAAACTCAGCCACGAAACTGTTATCATTCGGTAAATTGAATTCGGCAATTACATCTCGCAACTCAACCACAAATCTGACAACAAAATAACTCGGAACATCGGTTACCACTTAGACTCTCTTCAGATAGTACCCAATCTCAATATTGCAGTTTTCAAGCAATTCTAACAACTTATGTTGTTCAAGTTTCAACCATTCCTAAGTCTTCAAATTTTTCAGGTTCCGATGATATGTACATACCCACTGTGCATTTCTTACCGCACAAGCTTGTCTCCAAATCTTCGAGGCAATTACAACTGTAGTTAACTCTATGTCATATATCAAATAACTCTTCCCACGGTCTTCCAACTATCTTAATGAACAAGCCACAACTTCTGTCTTGCATAAGTACACGACCTAACTCTACATGTAACACATCACTATGGTTCAAGTTTTTTTTTTCAACTATATCTTCTTCTGCCTACTTGGGATTTACTCTAACACACTCGGCTGAACTATATGTCCTAGGAGAACATCTTTCTTAACTCGGAGTTCACGTTTGCTCATCTTGGCATACCACTAATTCTCTAATAGGATCTACAACACTAACTCCATAGCTTGTCAAGGTCTTTCTCGGTACTTGAACATACTCATGTGACATCCAGAAGATCTACTACAACTGATCAAGAAACTCAGGAAAATATTCTGCTCAACATCTCTATGAAAGTAACTAATACAGTAGTTAAACAAAACGGCATAACTCAGAACTCAAAGTGATCATATATTACCTCAAAAGCTATATTCCTTACTTCAATTTCTCTCACTTCCAATTGTTAATAATTGGATCTCAATTTAATCCTCGAAAATATTGGTGCACACACTAACTGATCAACCAATCACTGACATTCGGAGATGGATGCAATTTTTTTCTGCCACTTGTTTCGATTGTCTGAATCTAAACACATCCTCGTATTTCCACTCTCACTTCTTCACAAATTGTGCTGTAGAACTCTAAGATGATGCACTAGGCCTAATGAATCTAAGGCCTAACAGTTCTCGTAGTTAATTCTTCAACATTCTCAATTCTGTCAGAAACCATATGATACAGAGCAAACTAAAACACGAGCAAACTCGGAGACAACATCAATAATAAACTCTTCTTCTCTGTCAAGAGACAAACTAGGCATTTCTTCTAAACACTTCTAGGAAGAATCACAAACCATTTTAACCTTCTGCGGTCTAATCTTCATTCAAACTCAAATTCATTACACTTGGTAAACAAGCCTGCCATCTAAACTCAGTAAATCTTCGACCTCCACAGCTGGATCAACATTCGACAATAAGTTCACCTCCTCACCTACTACTACAGTCACACAGAAATCTGCAACTTCAAGGCAACTCTCTCTTTGTCTCAACGTATACACTAACTTTGTGCTCTTCAAGCCAAACCTTGTCAAAACGTACCTCAAAACTGTAGGAAGACGATCACTTCACATCTACTAGAAACTAGTAACTCCGAACCACCAACAAACACTTCTGTACATCTTTCTGATCACCACTGTCTCCAAAAAGGACTAGTTCTTCAACAAAATCTGACTCTTTTAGACTGTTTTTAGAGCATTTCGAAACTTCAAAATGCAGTTCTAATCACAAACAAACAATCACGCTTGAACTTGTTCTATAACATCGGTTGGACGACTCAAAACATCCCACTACCAAACAATCTGAATTCAAAGCTCAAGACTTCCTTCTCGGCTCAACTATATCGGAAATAACTTCATCTCTCCTTCTAACTGAAAGACAACTCAGACGCACACTGGCCCAATCACACAAATTGATTTTCACTCACGGACACTGAACGGCTGTCTTGTATGAAAACCATAGGCTGAATCCCAACGATCACCAACTAGCATTTCTGAATTTCAGATTACACAAACGAGACCCTTACCCTGATCTCGCCCCAAAGAACTAAGGTACTCATACCTACCTCTGACACCTCATCGGCACATTCAAACTTGCATGCTTGCTAACAATATACAGAAGTGCAGACTCAGAATCAATCAGAAGGGAACAAGCTCAAAACTGTACCAAGGGCTTACCTACTATATCATCGATAATACTCTGACTCCCACTCATAAGTCGTCACCTCTTTCACTACTAACACCAGAACCGATCACATCGTTCCTCATCAACAGGAACCAACCCACATACACACTAACTCAGTCAAACAAATTGTACCTCCAGTCCGGTACAACCACACCTCCCTAACCAAGATGATGGACTCCCTCAACATCATTCACATTTTCAGAACCCACAGTTTCCACTTACCGATTCACAGTCCACGCCTTGGCCTCAAACTTACCAAAAAGCAGTAAACTAACAACAACAACACATTAACATACAAACTGGGTTAGCAAAGGAAAAGGTCCAAGTGGCTCAAGTATGATTACCTCACTTAAATTCTCTTTTTCCGATGTAATAGAAGCAATGGGACTCTACTCAACATGCTTCAAGCAACTCAACACACATACATGCTCAATCATGCCTATTACAAGGCATACTTGCTAAACAAGCAAACATATGCATACGATCAAACAACATACCTTCTCCATCAAACAATCACACATCACCGCATACACGGGTAACGAGCAACATGCTTTTAAACAAATAACCAACATACTTGTCATACAAGCAATCATACTTACAAAGCAAGCAATCATTCATTACAGCATACTCGAATAACAAACAACATGCTTACATGATAAGCAAACACCATATCAATCATAAAACACAACTTACTTCACTTACCTGCCCAAGGTTTCGGAAACCTTAAGCTCTGATACCAACAAATGTAACCCCCTCATCCCGGTCTAGCCGGATGACTGGTCCGAATGGGTCACACGGGGAAAACCGAAGCGAAACCCGTTAAGGTTCCCCCTCGGTTAGCAACCCTATTTTTTCATTTCTTTTTAAATCTGTCACATTCGAGTATTAAATCCTAAGTGATCAAACAGCGGAACATATCACACGAGACAAACATTCAAACCCCAAACCACATTCAAACAGCCCAATCTTAATCTTGACTAAAGGTATCTTAGTACCTATGTGTTTATATAGTGCGTAATGAGTTTCTAGCCGTTTATGGCCGTAGGGGATGCAAAATAGTCGTTACCTACAAAAATTCAGCATTTATAACACAAGGGATCGATCCCATAAACCAGGGGATCGATCCTTTTGCACTTGGAGGCTGGAAGCAGAAATTGAAATGATTCTGCCAACAAAGGGATCGATCCCTTTTTCCAGGGGATCGATCCTTTTTGCCTTGGAGACTGGAAAAACAGCTTTAGTGCAAAAACGGATCATAGATGTTTTGAAAAAGATCGGCTAAAGTTAGAATCATTTAAAACATATTTTAGGAAGCAATAAAGCATATACAAACATGCAAGAACACCTATTTAAGCCAAGAAAATCATTCAAACATGGTATAATGCATTCATACATAGCATTCCAATTAAAGAGCAATTTATGCATATATGGACATACATAAAATCTCAACAATACCAAAGATACAAATGAACACATAGGAGACTTAGACATATCAACTAAGCAACCTAATCATCCAAAAAGGACATGCCATCACACACAAGCATTCATCAAGGCATGCATCACTCAAGCATTCATCAAGGTATGTATCATAAGTGATATTTACAAATCAAACAAGGCATCTAAGTGTCAAACCAAATCAACACACATCAAAGCATCAAAAACAACAACACCTATCCCATTGCTTTACTATTACAATCTTTCAATTTATAAATCATACATTGAGCTCACCAAAAGCAACACTTGGAGACCTTTCCTTTCCCTTGCCACCCACAAGCTATTTATCTGCATTGTCGAACAAAAGAGAGCGTAAGTATAAAAGCTTAGTGAGGGTAAGCTCATAAAACAAACCTTCGACAATACAGGGTCCAAGCTCGAGCAATTATCATGATGAAATACATGACTTTATCTTCGATCCACATGAACAAAAATGAACATGATGCATGAACATATAATCAACATTATGTCATGCTCAACATCTCATAATCTCAACTTACAACGATATGTATATATACCTCAATGCATTAACCAAATCATATATCACTTCACATTTGAAATTCACATTTCATATCACATTGATACACATATCAATTCATATTAGAATGTATGCATAATCTCATATTGGCATAAACATACTTTCTCATATTGGCACCTAGTTATGACTCGAATACGCGGATAACATGTTGGAACGCATTTTCCAACATCAACCTTACCTCGGTGGGATTACACTCATCACCGGCCTTGCATGTGGAACGCATTTCCACATGCCCTACGGATGGGATTCCACTCATCATCACGTAGAATATATATAAATTTCCGGTGGAATATTACATCACCGTACTCCTCCTTGGTGCCTTAACGCCACCAAGGCCACGTACGTTTTGACTCAATTAGTGTGCACACTCATCCTGATGATCGATCATTGTACCCAAGCATACTAGTGCCAATTAATCAAATTCCACAACCTTTGATGTTCAAGAGTCATAATATGGCATCTTACATCATATTAAGCTCAACATCAAATATCTCAACAACATATTATCATAATGTCATGTTCAAGAGTAATAATATGGCATCTTACATCATATTAAACTCAACATCATCATATACAATTTACAATCCAAACCACATACATAGCCATGTATCAAACCATGCCTCAACAACATGTATAACATATTATACATAATCATCATAACACAAATCATCATGAGGCATAACATCAATTAAAGAGATCATCCAATGTCTCTAACTAAAGTTTAGAATTAGGCTACCACCCTAATCCTAACTCTAGGTGAGTCTACCAATCTCAACCTAGTCCACATGCTCGAACCAATTGCTCAAAACCATTTAAAATATTTTAACCACTCACCGACTACTTCCTTAGCACAAGCCAACAAGCCTACCAAGCATCCAAGTTTCCGGATTCGAGCCCGAAGCTTCACCATTGATTTCTCTTGCTTCTAACCATTCAAAAACAATATATTAACCTCAAAATCAGTCACAAACCCAAAGTTTAACATCAACACACAAATCCACTTCAATTCTCACAATTCAAAGCCAAGTTCATTCTTCAATTTCTCATTTTCGTACTTCCACAAAAACCCGTCAAAAATCAGAATTGTAGTCATCCAAAACACTCTTAAACATGTTCAAAACACTGCCCAACTATAGTATATCCATCAACCCCCAATTTCCAACATTAAACACACAATTTAAGCCATGAACAATCCCCAAAATCACCAAATCCGAGCAGCCATGAAAAACAGTCCAAAACTTGTGATTTCAACATATTTAACACATTCAAACACTTCCAAAACAACCCCCAACTATTACTCTAACATAAATCCTCAAATTCCAACATAATTCATACCAAAAACTCATCTACAAACCTTCCTAAAAATCCACAAAAATTTCCATTTTCGTACTCCTATTTTACCCAGCAGAAAATACCATTTTCAAACATCCAAATGACACCTAAATGGTCCCAAAATACTTTTCTAACATACATATACCATCAGCCCTTCAACCTAACTCTAAAACTCACCAAAATTCAAGTTTTAGACTATTCAAAAATGGCCATAAATACCCATTTCGGATTTTTACCCAAAATTACTCATTTTAACATATTATGTGTATTTTAACATGATTAAACAAAACCCCAACTCAATTTATCAAAATCAATTGAAAAACTCAACAAAAACTCAAATTTTCATTAAACTTGAAAATTACAAAAGTGGGTAGTTTCGAAATATAAAGCTATGTAAACGTAGAGGATGAAGAGGAGAGTTCAAATATGTAATTACCTTCAAAAACGCCCTTGATTTGATGAAGAAATCAAAGCAAATAGTAAAGAGGGTTTGGGAGAAATTTTGGAGATGGTTTACGGTGAAGAAGAAGAAAATGAGAAAGATGATAACTTATAAAGTTGTCATTATTTTTATTTTGGTTTAATTACCAAAATGATCCCTCCCTTTCTTTCTAAACTCAATTTGCTCACACTAAGGTCAATTTGATTAAAATAAATTTTACTGACTCGAACCAATTAACCCGACTAACTCCTAACCCCAAAACACGGGTGTTACATTGTGGGTAAAAATTATTTCATATAAAAAATATTTTTTAAAATTTATTCAAGAAATAATCTTAAGTGGAATAATAAACTATTTATATTTATATCTGTTAGTAACGTGTTCAATCTTTAAATAATACTTTTAATTTATTTTAATTAAAGATTTTATAAAAGAACAAAATGATAAAAATATTATTAAAACAAATTATATTATATCATTAAATGAGATAATTTAAATAAGTTCTAACTGAACTGATCCTTGGTGACACCAATTTTAAATCAAAATTTTAAGTATAATATAGATATAAATATATACATAAAAATTTAAAGGCTTAATAATATCTATAAACAGATATTAGCTTGTAATCACCTTTAGATTATTCTATATATATATATGGGATAGGATCAAATTACACTGTGTAAAACTCTTTAAGTTTTATACCTTTTTTGGATCGTTGGATGAGTGAAACGGATGGATGAGATTAACAGTAAAATATGTGAAGGTTATCACTTGGGAATTAAAAACACGGAGTTAATCTCAACCATCCATTTCTCCCATCCAACGATCTAAAAAAGTTGTAAAACTTAAAGAGTTTTACACATTGTAAGTTGATCCTATATATACATAGAAAATTAGAAATAGAAAAACAAACACAAAAAATACATTAGGCCAGATTATTGGCAGATAATGGGCCAAGAGGTTGGGCTGCTCAGACTCAAAATGATTTATTAGGCCTAATACTCCTTTTTTCTTGTCTCGTCTCAACGGTCAGAATTAACTCCATTTAGAAAACGAGGTGAAATCAAACCCCCAAAGTTTTCGCTAAATTTTTGGATTCGAGATTAGGGTTTTTTGTTGAAAGGGGAAACCATGAATCCGTTAACGCTAGTGAAGCGATTACAGAACATTACCGCGAAAGAAGCAGATTTAGGGATATCGGATGAAGCATCATGGCACGCCAAGTACAAAGATTCCGCATACGTCTTTGTCGGCGGTCTTCCGTATGACCTCACCGAAGGTGATCTCCTCGCTGTTTTTGCCCAGTACGTTTTCTTTCTCAAGTTTCCTTTTATTTTCCCCACTTTGGAATTCTTTACATCTTTAAATTGAATATGTATTTATTTTTCTCAGATATGGAGAAGTTGTAGACGTCAATCTTGTGAGAGATAAGGGTACTGGGAAATCGAAAGGCTTTGCGTTTCTTGCTTATGAGGATCAGAGAAGTACAATTCTTGCTGTAGGTTAGGATTTATCTCTCTTAACTGTTCGAATCTGATACATATTATGAATAATGTGGAAAATGATGTAATTAAGTTTTTTTTGTTTTTTTGAATTGAAGATAACCTTAACGGGGCACAGATTTTAGGCCGAATCATACGGGTTGATCATGCCGAAAAGTATAAGAAGAAAGAAGAAGAAGATGAAGAGGAAGAACAAAAGAAGAGGGAAGCCCGAGGGGTTTGTTATGCTTTCCAGAGAGGAGAATGTACCCGTGGTGCGGGATGTAAATTTTCCCATGACGAGCAAGTAAGATTCATTTTCACTTAGCATTGCTTTTTGATACATGTAACTAATTTGGATGGCTATATAGCAATAACCATGAACGAGCATTTTTAAGCCACTGTTCAAGGTCGGGATGAATCTATAGCATGCATGGCTAATGTTGTATAGTAAATTTCACTTACCTTTTTGCCTTGGTTTGTTTATTCAATACTCTATATATGTGTTATCATAAACTGAATGAACCAAGTTATGTTATAGTGTCAAACGTATGAACTATTTGCTATTTTTAATTCGAGTTGAAGGAAGTAACAGTTTTGTTCTTTTTATTCTATGTATCTTAGCATATGGATCATAAATCATAAATTTTGCATGGTGATTATCTACCATAATCAGATGTAAATAATTTGTCGATTATTTCCCATCCGAACACAATAATGGTCTTGTCCAATTAATTGCTGTGGTACTTGGACTTGTGTGTGAGTATCAAATATTGTGTATGTATCCAACATGGGTATGGTTAGATTTTTCTAAGTTTCCTCCTGTGTTTGGAGAACCCTTGAAGGGCAGGTCCTCATATCCTTTTGTTCGACAGAGATACTTCAAGAACAATGAAGAGTACTGGAGTTAATATATCATAAGCAACATAAATTAATTGTGTAGTTCTATTTTTGAAAAACAGAAAATGTTTTTCCTCAGTTATTCTTCATTTTTCACTACCTTTCTCCATCTTGCAAGGGCTGATGTTTTAAACATATAATGTATTGAATGGAGTTAATATATCATAAGCACCGTGCTTATGCCCAATCTTTTATGTTTCTGCTATTTATATTTTTCTCTGTTTTGTGCCCAGAGAGCTGCAAACACTGGTTGGGGTCATCAGGATAAAAGTTCGAGTTGGGGAAATGACAAATTTGAGGGTTCAAAAAAGAGCGAAAAAAGTTTTGGCGCGCAGGAGCGTTCAGCGAGGGGAGATGAGAAGGCCTCAGAGAAAAGTGATGGGAGAGAAGGAAAGAGATCTAGAAGGTATGATGGTAAAGATGTTAGATCAACATCAAGAGAAAATTATAATGGTAGTGAAGATAGGAGATCAAGGTGGCATAATGATGATGATCGGTACAAAAGGGAAGAAAAAAGATCTAGAAGGCACGATGATGGCAACCATGAGCCAAGGTCAGTAGAAGATCTTCATAGAAAGGATGAAAAGATATCAAGAAGGCATGGTGATGATGACGAATACGGAGCTAGGGTAAAAGAAGATAGGAGGGATGGAAGTAGATCAAAAAGGCACGGTGATGATGAGTTTGAGCCACGGCTTAATGGAGATCATGACAGGAGAGGAGAAAAAAGATTACCTAGGAAAGAATCAGAATCTTATCCAAGAGAAGATCGTGATAAGAGAGGTGACGAGAAACGATCAGGCTATAACAAGAATTCATCCTCCCATCGACAATGAGAGAGATCTTAACATAAAGATCATGTCTAAGCTTTGGTTCTAATATCTCTTTTCAACTTAAATGTCTCGTGGGCCACGGTGGGCGATACACAATTGTTGTTATTTTGAGACGAGTTACTGTTTAATTGATGATGTATAAGAGCTGTTTTTACATGTATGTTCTTCATGGCTGCTTGTTAATGTTTTTACCTTTCTTACTTGTGGAAGTAACTAAACTATCACATGAACAGCTTTTGATGGCTTTAAATTGCAGAGAAATCAAGAATCAATACTGGCTAACAGTGGCTGTAAAAATAATTAAGAAGGAGTGGAATCTTCCTCGGGGAGAGTAAAACAAAAGCAAAAGCTGAAATGGTTCACACAAAAACAATTACCATTGCAAGATGAACAGGACGGATCAAGTCTTAGTACAAAGATAAAATATGAATAAGTACATATGTCCACTAAGCAGTAAATACAGTGCCAGTACGTAAATTCTATGGCAGCCATTACTTAGCACTTACAAGAGTTTCACGAGTTATGTTTTGAGTAATCTCTCTTCGATGTTGTTATATAACATTCACCAATAATCCTTACAAGAACAATGTCCTCCGCTAAAATGGTGGAATCGATACCGATCTCTTAGTATTATCTCTCTGTTATAAAGTCTCGATATAAGCTTGGCAACTGAGTGACAGTCCCCACAAACACGGAGATTTTTTATAATCCGGATAGGCTGAGACGCTTCCACGTAAAGCAATCCAAAGGCAATTGCTAACTTCTCACTGTGAAGATTAAGAGCATGCTCTTGCATGTCATCCTCTTCAATAAGTTGCAGCAGCTGGGACTTGTTGGGTACATAGCCAGCTGATTTTAATCTCACCACAATCTCATCCAATTTTGAGTATATCTCCTTGGAAAGAGGATGGCAGTTATCTCCTGCCAGAAATTCATGAATGACTCCATTCACCTCAATTCTGCTACCACCTTGTTCTTTCTTTAGTCCAGTCACTCTCATGTGCTTCCTTAATCTAGAAACACCATCCCATTTCCCAGTTTTGGCATATACATTAGATAAAAGAACATATGCTCCATTGTTTTCAGGATCCAACTCAAGCAAACGGCTACAAGCCCGTTCAGCAAGCTCAACATTTCCATGAATTTGACAAGCCCCAAGCAGAGCACCCCATACAGAATCACTAGGAGGTATTGGCATTTTCTCAATGAATTCAACAGCTTCTTCCAAAAGGCCTGCACGACCGAGTATATCAACCATGCAAGAATAGTGGTGGAGCTCAGGTGCAATACCATAAACTGGTTCCATCATACCAAAAAAGGTTTTGCCCTCCTTTACCAACCCTGCATGGCTACAAGCACATAATACATTAGTAAAGGTCACAGAATTGGGCCTGATCATAGTTTCTTGCATCCTAGAGAACAAATCTATTGCAGCTTTCCCTTGTCCATGCATCGCCAAACCCGCAATCATGGCACTCCAAACAAATACATCCCTCTTCTCCACAGAGTAAAATACCTCGAGGGCCTTCTTTATATCTCCGCATTTGGAATACATATCAATGAGTGAGGTTGTAAGATGACAATTTAGCTTAATTCCCAGCTCTTTGATATATGCATGGATACTATCACCTACTTCCAATGCTCCTAATTGAGCACAAGCTGATAGAGTGCTGACAAGAGTGATCTCATCAGGTTTAGCAATTTTGCTCTGTTGCAATTCATGATAAATGGACAAAGCCTCCTTTGACTTTCCATTCTGTTCATAACCAGATATAAGGGCATTCCACGCAGCAATATCTTGCCTAGGCATGGTATCAAGGATCTGTCTTGCTTCCTCATATGCTCCCAATTTAGCATAACCGTCAAGCATAGTAGTCCACGTGACAATATCCTTCTCCTTCATCATATCAAACAATGTTTTTGCATCTTCAAGACTTCTGCATTTCGTATACATATCTAGGGTTGCATTATTCAAAGTCAAGTTCACACTTATCCCGTTCCTTTCGATATACGAATGCACCCATCTCCCAAACTCCAAGTCCAGCTTCTTTGTGCAGGCTGATAAAACACCCAGCATTGTCACATCATTTGGCTTCACATTTTGTTCTTCCATTTTTTGAAACATCTGCAATGCCTTTTCAGCACAACCCCTTCTTGCCAAACCAGTGATCATCGAATTCCAAGACACAACATCTTTTTCACCAACCATCATAAACACCCTATAAGCTGAATCCAAATCTCCACACGACATATAAAAATGTATCAACGAATTGGAAATAAAAACATCCGCCCCTAGCGAGGACTTAATCACCATCCCATGAAGAGCCTGCCCAACACATAAACTAAAAATCTCAGCAGCAGCCTTGATCACAAAGGGAAAAGTGAATTTATTGGGGTAATAAGGACTCTCATGAACCATCCTTAGAAAGATCAAGATTCCTTGGAGAGGTTCAGGGCTTGAAGCATAAACCCGAATGAGGGTATTCCATGTGTAAAGATTTGGCTTGGGAATTTGATCGAACACTTTACGAGCATAATCCAAGCTCGAAAAAGGCGACAAAGCAGAGGCTGCAAAGAGTTTGCTACCGGAGTATGGGTCAAAGAGAAGTCCAGTGCGGAGCATTTGGGCATGGATTTGCTTGAGCTGGCTTGGATTGGTGCATCGCTGGAGATGTAAAAACACAGGGTGGTCATGGTCGTTATTGACAGTTACGGAAGATGAGTAACGTGGAAGAGACAGAAGAGGGGTGCTTAGAGTTTCCATGCCCTTTTTTTTTTTGTCGGGGGGAGATTTTCATTTAGTAGGCTTATCTACTTAAAGGTCTGCTTGTTTTTAAGGATTACGGAAGGAGACTGCAACAATATGGGCCAAAGCCCATTGAAATTCTTCTAGTAGTTTTCTAAACAAATATATTACATGTTTGAAAAAAAATATTAATATTACAAAGAAAACACGGTATATAATTATATTTGTTCGAAAGAACTTATATAAACGAAAAAACTTTGATACAAAGTAAATTATAGTTGGCAGAAATCTTTTAGTTTTAGGGGTTTAGATTTTAAGGTTAGTATTTAAATTTTAGAGTATATAGTTTAGAGTTTAATATTTAATTTTTGAGGTTAGAGTTAGTAATTTATAATTTATATTTTATAGTGTAAATATACAGGTTAGAATCTAATTTTAGGGTATATAATTTCACCTAGCTTATGTATAAAAAGTTTACCCATAATTTAACAAATAAAATAATTGTTAAAAATTACTTTCGATAATCATCTACATACATAAAAATAAATTAGGTCATCCATTATTAATCATTATCAACCATTTTCTTAAAAAAATCATAAATGAAATTAGAAGAAAAAAAACGAGACAGGCCTCATAAAATATATAGTTTTTTTTTTAAAAAAATAAGAGAGGTGATAAATTATTAGTTATACAAAGAAAAAGAGTAATTAAGAAAGAAATGCGATTATACAAAAAAAAATATAAGCTCGGCTCGGCTCGGCTCGTTAAGATTTCGATTCGAGTTTGAGTTTGAGTAATTTCTAACGAGCCTGAGAAATCTGAGCTCGACTCGGCTCGTTTAGAATTCGAGTCGAGTTCGAGCTTGATTCGAGCCCAATCAAGTCAAGTGTTGACCGATCTTTGACTGTATTAGACTCGAGTAACTCTTCATCTGTCACGTCTCATTTAAAGTCCTATGAAGAAAAAACTTTGATACACAAGTTGTGTAAAGTCAAACTTGTTAATTTTAGGGTTTAGGGTGTTAGTTTAGGGTTTAGAGGTTTAGGTTTTTGGGTTTAGAATTTATGATTTAAATTTTAGGGTTTAACACTGATGTTTAGGGTTTATATTTAGGGTTTTAA
The DNA here is from genome assembly GCA_030270665.1 of Hibiscus trionum. Classification (NCBI taxonomy): domain Eukaryota; kingdom Viridiplantae; phylum Streptophyta; class Magnoliopsida; order Malvales; family Malvaceae; genus Hibiscus; species Hibiscus trionum. The sequence continues at coordinate 28,415,533 of BSYR01000024.1, read as the reverse complement.
GTTTAAGAATTTAGATTTTAAATTATAAAAAATAATTTTTTTAGTATATTATATTTTCGAGTAGCTCGTGAGCTTTTCGAGTCGGATATCAAGTAGCTCGGCTCGTTAAGAACTCGAGCGAGTTCAAGCTCAAACTTGAGTCGAGTCCAATCGAGTTAAACTTTGACCGAGTCGAATTAGAGTAGCTCGCGGTCTGTGATCAATACCTCTGATAAGAACATACTAATAATGGCATCGTTCTTATCCAATACTAGGGATTATCCCATGCTTCACCATCTAGTTTTCACTCAACATATAGCATATATTTTTCAAAATTTGAAGAGAAATGATTAATTAAGTAATTACTACGAAATTAATTGTGGGTTTAATAACGAACCCACTAATCTCTCCATCTCTCTCTATTTGTTAATTTTGTCTGAGAGGGGAAGCTCAGGAGTTACACCCCGCAACAATTCTCAGTCGTTGGATTATAGATCACCAGCTCATCAGCATGTGCTTTTTTCCAAGCTAACTACTGTCTTAAGCTTCTGTTAAGGGGGTTTTCTTACAAATAGACATTAGAAACCCAAAGAAAAAAACATTCTCTTTCCTTTTTAAAACTTGTTTAGGTCTGTTTTCATGGAAGGAGTTGATTTTGGGTGTGGGAATTGTAAGCCATCTTTATATAAACCTACTCCTCCATTATCGGCTATAGAGAGGTTTTTATGGGGTCAAAACCACAGTTCCCATCATAAGCCATATTCAACGCAAAACAACGTTAATATCAGCAAAGGAACAGCACTCGGTTCTACAGCCGATGGATTGCTTCGTGGTCTCTCCTTCTGTAATGATGCAATCGGCGGCTATGCTTCATTGGGACGTAACTTGGATGAAAGCTTCATTGATGGGCCTTTTGTAGATGCTTCGGCAGATGATCATAAAAACCCTAACATGGAAATGAAACAAGTTTCAATGAAGAGTTTGAGTTTCCCTAAAGGTGTAGGGAAAAAGAACAAGAAAATTGCTTCCTCAGCTTTGATTAAGGGCCAGTGGACAGACGAGGAGGACAGGTGCAGTTTCTTCTTCTTCTTCTTCACTTTTTCCCACTTTTCCTTCACAAATTGTGTTTTGTTTTGTTTTGTTTCCTTCACAAAAATATTCTAGGGTTTTATTTTTGGTTGATATATACTCGTGTTAATTATATAGGAAACTGATAAGATTGGTAAAGCAATACGGAGTGAGGAAATGGGCACAGATAGCTGAGAGTTTGGTCGGTAGAGCCGGGAAACAGTGTCGAGAGAGATGGCATAATCATTTGCGCCCTGATATCAAGGTTTCTCCTTCTCATTATTTTCTACTTAATTTTTTTAATTTGAGCTTGCAATATTGTCGACCCCGAAATCTATGCTAAAACGCATATTTAGGATGATGATTTACATTTCCTTGTTCATGTTTGGGGTTTTCTTTCATGTGTTTTACTACACAATTTCGTTGAGAAAACATTTTCATGGTGTGTTGGTTTCAGAAAGATATATGGAGCGAAGAAGAAGAGAGGATATTAGTTGAAGCTCATGCCAAGATTGGAAACCGGTGGGCAGAGATCGCAAAGTTCATCCCTGGAAGAACTGAAAACGCCATAAAAAATCACTGGAACGCTACAAAAAGAAGGCAGAACACAAGGAAGAAGATCAAACAAAATAATACTAATCAAAATAGCAAACCTCAATCATCAATTCTTCAGGACTACATCCGAAGTCAAAATCTTAACACCAACAACCGCTCCGCCGCAACCACCGCTCTCACCCCAACCAGCAGCTGCACCAATTCCACCGGTCCTTCTAGCATCACAATCTCTGAAGACATGGCCAGCGAATTCAAATATTTTATCCCTGAGGAACCAACCGGATCCGATGATTCTCAGCCTTTTATTGCTCAAACACATGATGAGGAACTCCAGTTCATGCAAAACTTCTTTTCAAATATTCAACCATCTGTGGATTATAAACCAATCCTTGCTGATGACCCCAGCAAAGGTTCTTCAACCATCGACTGCCTAACTGGTGTTCGACAGCAGTGGTCTAATCCTGCTTCTGGTGGTAGGTTCTCATCTTCCATTATAAACCCAAACTTTTTCTCAACTAGCTTTGAAGAAAAAGAGCCTCGAACCACCCATCTGTATTCGGACCTCTATCTGTCTCGCCTGTTGCATGGAGCACCCACTGCGTCATTTCCCGGTGGGAACGGCGACACTAGCATGATCATGGACCCGTCATTGTCCGACCAATCTTCTTCAGTCGGAAGGAAAGATATGGACTTGATCGAGATGGTTTCTTCCTCTCAATTCTGGCGGTAGTAACATGTTGGGCTGTTTTGAGTGCTTTTTCATTCCTCGTTACTTTAATAACAAGTCTCGTTCTCGAAGGCTTTATTTTAGCAGGAAATTTGGTTTTCTGGCATCCCTTGCCTTGCCTATGTTTGAAGGTGTGTTTAATTCAGACTTGTTTGTGCTATCGTTTAATGATTGTTACATATAAATTTCATGATAAAAATGTTAAACATGTACTCCTCAATTTCAATGCATGTGTAGACACAGAACTTTATGTTAAGGGGCAAACTTATCAAATTTGAAGAACAAAAAGTAAACTTTTAATAGTAAATACATAACAGTATTTTTAAAAAATCATAAATTATATACAAAGTTTAAATTTATAGGGGACCACCACGGATGGAAATCCTCTACCTTTTTCGGTGCCTCTACTTATGCCCTCACACTCAAAATTAGGTTTAGAGTTTTAGGTTAAGGGTTATGGTTAGGATTTAGGAAATTTAGGGTAGAGTATATTTTTTAGGGTATAGAGTTTAGAATTTAAAATTTAATTTAATGTTAGGGCTTGTAATTTAATTTTATTGTGCTTTTTAGTGTTGTGGCACAAGTAGAGGGACCAAAAGGGGTAGAAAATTTTTATCCGACAACCACTGCCCCCCGTCCATCAACCATCCCTGCATGCGATGTGAACCTAAGTAAGTAATAGGTTGGTCGAGTTCCCGGATTCTCCATTCCAAATTTCCAATCCCAAAAATTAGTTGCTACTAAATTGCTTGATTGTGCCCAACAGGCCCAGACTTCAGTGTACTTATGGGTGCCATTGGGCTAAGTTGGGCCCAAAGAAAAAGAAAAACCCTTTTACTATATATACAGAGAGGGGGAGAGAAATCATATACTATACTTTAAAACTTTAGAATTTTTGTAGCAAAATGATAAAAACTTTTGTTAAAACTATGGAGGTCCATCTAGTAACAAATATTGTCTAGAAAACTTTGATGGGTCCAAATGAACGCATTAGTGTTTCCCTTCAAAATATTACTAAATAAACATTGCTGTAGGACCAAAGGAATGCAGAATAGAGGTGTAGCCAAAGTACCGGGCCATAATTCCTTGCTTTAACTTTTGCTAGAAATATGGAATAAGTCGGTAGTCGGTACCGATATATTGTATTGCATGGGTCGACCCCATGCCAAGCTATTGTTTTTTGTCTTCAACTTGAATGATTGAACCACATTTTCACTTGATCTTCTCTATCTGTATATGACATTTTGTTTATTGAGAATGTGAAAATTCCACATAATCCATTTTCTAATGTAATTCAATTCATCAGTCTTTGGACCAGAATTAACTAAATAAACTTGAAAATTAAAAGCCTGCGAGATGAGGCCACTTCTCATAAATTATCAGAAGCAGGGACGGACGCAGGACTTTAAGCTAGGAGATGAACTTATAAAAATTTAAGGAGTAAAAACAGATTTTTAATAAAAAAATATAAAAAAAATTTCTAACTCGTAATTTTTTTTTAAAATTTTAGGGGACAACCGCCCACCAGCAGCCTTCGCACCATCACCATCCCTAATAAGAAGCATGTCAAATTGTGCATTTACATTAGCAATGGAACACATTATTTCGTTATAAGTTACTTTTAAACGATAATAATTCATATAATTATTACCATCTACAAATTTGTTACATAGCAGGAATCTCCATGATCATACGGTTAATTTTAGCTGTAAACTAACCCCCAATTCACAGTCACAGGCTCAAAGGTACAAAAACCTGTAAAAACACACACCATAAATTAACCATCATCACCACATCTCACAAAACTTACACTATCCCTGTCCGGCTGTCCCCAAGTAGTTAAATAAAATTAAAACTATATTTTAAAAAAAATGAAAATCAAGGTTGAGAAAATATAAAAAAATGCAGAGAAAGATCACATACATACGATCTCACACTTAAACAGTGTACACAATGACAAAGCAAGGCAGCACCGCCCTAGGATTGAAGACAAACAGCTCTTCCTCATCAAGTTTGGTATATGCGCCACCCCCTCCTCCCCTTCCGATCACCGAATCAAACCCACCATCTTCCTTGTTTATTTCTTCGCCTTCTGATCCAACCCGACCCGCCACGACCCGGCAGACAAGCATGGCGCGTTTCACGTTCATGAACTTGAACTCTTCGTCTACATCATCGGGGATCGCCATGTGCGCTCTCCAGCTCGTGGATAGCGTGGAGATTCCATCCATTTTGGGCGAAAAACCGGACTTAATTATCCCGCAAACGCTACAATATTGTTGATTACAAATGCTTGAGCTCCCGTTAAGTCCCAGATCACACATGAAAGTGGAGCAGTTAAATCTCAACAGCTCGTTCCCATCGGCTATGCACCGCTCGTCTCGCCTCCCCATCGCACCGTTTCTCGCGGCTTTCGCTTTCACGACCTCTCTGTATTCCTCGAACCTCGTTAGGATTTTTGGGCTGTTATGGATCTTCAAAATACGGTGGATTTCAGGGTTTCTAACCTTGTCGGTCCAACCGGTTGTGAATATGATCCGAACTATGTTGTTGCCGGAATCCCCATCGGTGAGTTCGGACACGGCGTGCTTGGTCGCTTGGTGTTGTTCGAGAAGATGGGGTTTCTGGAAAATCTCACCGCAAGCAGTGCATGGGAAAATATCATTACGTAGAGGGAAAAACGGACAGTCCGATGAGATGTCCGATTCTGGGCAAGACCCAGATTGTATTTGATGGCGTGGATGAGCGCTGTCCGAATCTGATAACTGATGAGTTTCAGGTGGGATAACCATGGAGACCAGGGATTGTTGGGAGTTTCTTGCAGAGGTTAACGCCGGTGTGGTTGCTGGCTGTGTTTGGACGGCGTATTTGCAGTTGGGTTTAGAAGTAGAAGAAAAAATGCGTTTGATAAAAGTCCAGGTGGAGGAAAGAGCTTTGCGGTGCTTGTGAGAATTAGGAGAAAGAGGTGAGGATTTGCGTTTCTTGGTTGGCTTCTGGCGGTCTTTAGCGGCGGCGAAAACGAAGCAGCCGAGGTGGAGAAGAAGGATGAAGAGAGAAATGAACTTATTGAAGAATGACCCAATATTGGTTTTCGCCATTGATAGACACACTCAGAAAACTAAAGAGAAGTTTGATAGCAAATTTTGAGTAGCTTTCTGGGTGTAGTTTTCAGGCCATGAAGCAAGCAGTCAATTGCGTTGTGTCGGAAGGGAAGATGAATTTTGTAAGGGGTGGGGGCACGGGAGAATAAAGATATGTAGAAGTAGGTGTAACGCAACTTCATGCACATTGCCATATAATATCACGCCTCTTTTTCTCTCTCACTGTCAATTTCTTTATAAGATAATATTCTTGTAAATAGTTATTTGTTTGGATTTAAATTTAATAATTACATTTCTTTATTTGATGGGTAATTAATTACTCTATTCCGTACAAAAGTTTATAGATTTGTAAGGAAAATCGAACTATCAATTCTTTTACAAATTGATAGAGATTCGTAGATTTCTAAACAAATTCAATATTCGTAAGAAAATCGTATTTGGAAAACTTTAAGAATAGTAACGTAATTGAGACAAGATATATCGTGAATTATTCGAGTTCGATTCGTTTAAAATTCAGCCAATATTCAATTTGATAGACTCAATTTAAGTTCTAATTCGGTCTGAATTCTTAATAAGATGAGTCAAGTTCAACATTATTAAACTCGATTCGAGCTCAATAAACACGGGCTTGACACGGCTCATTTACCCCTTTTTAGGAATTATGAAATTATTTACAAATTATTAAGGAATTCCATATAATCTAGAAAAAATTATATTAGAAAGGTAAAAATGTTCCAACAACAAATTGATGTAGTGAGATGAGACATTATCTCTTAAGCAATGTCAAAAGTTCGAGTCTTAGTGTTATGGATAAGAAAAATTGAGTTGAGAGGGTTTAGGGACGGAGCCATGTTAAGAGCCCCTCCAAAAAAAAAAATTGGTATATAATTACATTTGATGTCCTTTTAGTTTAAATAGTAGTAAAATAAGATTTTTGTAGCTTCGAATTTTTAGATTTAAAGGTTTAATATACATTTGCTCCTCCCAGTGTTTGATCTTAACTCTGTCTCTGGGAGGGTTACTCTCATAATATAGTACTCGATCCGAATTAGTCGGCCAATAAATTAGACACAAAAAATAAAAAAATAATAAAAAAACGAAATTCTTTAGAAATTGATAAGTTTATATTAGAATTTTCGATAATGAGTCATGACATAGACGTGCCTCATCACGTGCATGCATTCAGATTTTCTAAACTTAACATGCTCGTTTGGTTTATTATTAGTTTTTACTATAATTATAAATTGGCTTTGTTTGACAATTAACGGATAGCTGATTGCATTAGCTGATTTAACTAGCGGATCGTATTAACTGATTGTATAAAAGTGTTTGGTAAAATTAACTGATAGCTGATAGCTGTTTGATTATATAAACAAGCAAAATGACATATAAGGACATAATTATATTCAATATTTATTTGAATAGTTTATTAGTTATCAATATTTTGTATCTATTAATATTAATTATATTATGAAAAATAATTTTTAATAAAACATTACTAAATATTTTTGAAGGATCTATATATTAATTTATTATTTATATAATTATTTTTAATAAATTTAATTAATTATTAAAGTTAAATACAAATATAAATGTGTGAGAATAAAAAGAAAAAAGAAAAAATATTACTTTATAAATGTCACAATGTAAATGCGTGAAGTTAACGAATTAAAATAAAAATGGTTAAATTTAGGTTATTTGAATTTTTTTTATAATTGTTAAGGGTAAAATAGTCTTTATAACTCTTATGTCAAAACCTCTAATCTCAAAAAGCTTTTTTAAAATTAGAGTTTTTACCTCAATCTGCTATTTCAATATGCTCTTTACCAAACATTTAAATTAGCACATTTAACCGATTCAAACCTCTAATTTGGACTCAAACATCTCTTTACCAAATATGTCCATTTTATATTTTTTATATAAATCTCAATATAACGTAGGGATGGACGCAAAATTTTTTGTTAGGAGGTGAACCTATAAAATTCTAAGAGGGTAAATTTATAAAATTTTAGGGGAGCAAAAATAGATTTTTAATAGAAAATATATAAAAAAATTTAAAACTTTTTAAATCACATAAGTTTTTTAAAATTTTAGGGGCGCCGTCCCCTCCAGTCTCCTCTAAGTCCGTCCATACATGTTTGTGTTATTGGTATCAAATTTTTATGTCCCATATTATATTATACTATACGTATTTACAATAAAAAATGTTTTGATATATATATATATATATATATATATATATTTAAGGTTTAGGGATTCATAATTCTTATGTTATAAGGTTTGTAATGTAAGATTTGTGATTAGAATTTGGAGTTTTAATTTTATAATTTAAATAAAAAATTATACTTTTTTTACCCAATTTATCTATCAAAATATAATTTTTTACGGCCATTCATTTCAATATTTTCCGATTTGTACATAACAAATATTATTTGAATGGGGGCTTGAGTTGCAAGTTTTTGCTGTGTTGTTTATTTCATAAATTATTGAACATGCATTGTATTGTATTGTATTGTAGTGTGGGCAGAAGAAACCGTCACTTAGTCTACCCCTTTATCATAAGGGAGAATCCAAAGTATTTTTCACTATAATAATACTAAATACTGCCTTCAAAGCTTAAACCTTATATCTTTTGATGTTTTGCTTTGGACTTTGGACATTGTCTGAATAACTTTAACACATGATTTTGTCTACTTCTTCCTCTTTATCCATTCCTTCATGTCTTTTCGACATTAACCTGAAACCAATTTTAAATGTGTAGCACAATAATGACACTTGGGTTATTTATTTATATTTTTTTTGCAATTCGAGGACAAAATTTCTTCCATCCCTATTGATGCAAAAAAACCATAAAAAAATCTTATGGCACTGTAATTTCAATCTTTGGAAAAGTAACTGCAAGTGAAATTCAGAACTTGACTTGGATTCCACAAGCCACGTATCATGATAATTCAAGATATTGGAATCTGATACTCTACAAAAAGACTGATTCTTTTCTTGGACCAAACCCTCAAATCAATCCTAAAGAGAATAGATTTAGTAATTACACTGTAAAATACTATACAATAAGTTTAATAATTATAAAAAATGTAAAATAAATACAACTAACACAATATGGAGTATAATACATCTACAATATCATATTTAAGATTTTAATATGTTTAATAATTATAATCAATTCAATAAGTATATTTGGCCGGTTGACCGAACTGTTAAGTTCTAAATATGAAAGAAATTGAACATATAATATTGATCATGGGTGGTGATGGTGATGATGAGGGTGATGTGGGCCACATGATCTTCCATAGACATACACTATTATATTATTGCCACCAAGGTGGGTCCATATGATCTTCTCTTCGGCTGATACATTTTTCTCATGACCCCCACCATGTCCCCCTGCGCACTGTCTGCCGTCCAATTTTATACTATTACAGTATTACTTACTAAAACATATCGGTTTATTAATCATCACTTGCTCTGCTCTCATCGGAAACTTTCCATGCATTAAGGTAAGTGTCTTAAATATGAATTTAACATAAAAACTCGACTTTATTATTTTAGATCTAAATTCAATCGACATAATTTGATTACAATTTTGAAAATTATTATGTTTAAAATGGATTTAATTTAGAATTTACTCGAACATAAAGTGATATGAATAAGTAATTTAAAATGTTTTAGACTTAAATTAAGTATATTTTTTTTTTAAATTTAACTTATAATATGTAAATTGTGGTTATCAATTTTATTAACATACAACATGCAATTAATTTGTACATTTTAAATATAGAATATAAAACTCATTTTTATATAATGTATAACAATTCAAGATTTATAAATTTTATATATGTATAATATTATCATAAATATTACATATAATTATTTTTTAACTATCATATAGTAATCATATTAGTGATGTCTCGTAAAATAGTTATTTACATGTTAAATTATAATTATTTATTCGACACAAATTAATTCATGCGAAACTTGAATAACTGAACCTAAAATGATCCTAACCTTAGAATGACCCAACTTGAAAAATAAATTTTGTTCTCAATTTTAAAAAATATATATTATCAAAATTTCTCATACTTTCTGATAAAACTAATGCAGCAAATTGCGTGGTTAAACTTAAAAATATGATCCAACCTGATTAATTAAGCAGTTGAATTAACCTTAAGCAACTTTATTTTTCCCTTGATCAATAGTAATAATGTTTTCTCAAGTGGATTAATTTGATAAAGATCAAAATATTAAGCGTAAATTAAAAAAAGAAAAAAATGTGCCATCTTGGAGATAAGCATGGAATAGTTATAATTATCTTATTTAGAATTTCTTTGAAGTTGTGGAAAAGTAAGGAACCACATGATTCATACATTTAATTAACTTTCTGTCCTGCCTCTAATCCAGTGGTTGGGTAACACATGGGTTTGCAATTAATGTCCATTTCCCATCACCTATAGAATTAGGGTCAACATTTAATCGAGTCGAGTCTATTAGAATTAAAAAAATTTAATTCTATGATTATATACAATATATATATATATATATCAAATAGAACTTAGAGACTCGACTCAGACTTGAATATCAATCCACTAATTATTAAAATTTTGAGTGATTTGAGTCATATTTTATAACTCAAACTTTATTTAAAAAAAATTGAGCCGAATTTATAAAATTATAATTCGAGTATAATTTTTTCGCATCGAGCTATGTCAAAAAATTCAAATTTTATGAGTCTAGACGAATTTTACTTACTCATATTAGACTAAAATTTATCTTTGAAATAATGATTTAATTTATATTTTTAATTCAAAATATTCACGGTTGATAGTAATAATTGATTCTCTCATCACATATCTTTTTTACTAGGAAATAAAATATCTGTTTTAAAACTTAAAATTAAAACCCGAGCTTTAAATATGAATTAATTGAAGAGTCCATTATATGCATAAGAAAAAAGGTGATGTGATAGAGTAGAATAGGTGTAAGTATTGATTTCATTTATATCATCACTTGACTAATTTTTTTTTTGAAAGGTAACTGAATAATTTTATTCATGAATAAAGCTCCCTACATCGATAGGTGTCTCATTAAAAAACCTCCCTAAACCTAATTTGGAGGAAAAAGAGTGCACCACCTCGATGTTGAACAATCACAGTTTGCCACTATAATCCCTACCATTGATCACCTTGGATTTGGAATCACAATCTGCAAGAACGTTCCAAATCCCTTCTATTACATCTCATTGCAAACAAATTACAAGTACAAAAAGCATGATAGAAACTGCCCTTAATTGACAACAAGCATCTGGAAGCCAATACTTCACTAGTTTACTTCCATTATGTTGATTCTTTGAACCACACCAAGTCTGAATCTCTGGCGACTCCTTGTTTAGCCAACATATGAGCTGAGCCATTACTTTCTCTGTATTCGAAACCAATTCTCCATCTGCACATATCCTTCCACCCTCTAACTTCCTTAACTATTTCTTTAAAACTATTGGGGACAACGATACGAGAAAAGTAAGAAAGCATAATGAAAGAAGAATGAAAGAAGTCATAGTGTTGAAAGCTTGCATAGTTGTGGTGGCGGTCAGAGCAGGTAATGAGCTATGAGTGTAGGTCTTTGGATCTTTTTAACTAACTAAACCTGCATTCTTCATGCTACTCACCTGCCTTTCTACTTGTCTTTCTCTTTCTCCTTTAATTGCCATCCTTTTTGGTTGATAATATTAGCTACATATAATATCAGTCCCTTAAGTTTTCTTAAAATAAAATATATTTATAAATAAATTTATGTAAAATTTCACTGAAATTTTATACCTTGCTGCTAAGTCCGACTCTTAATAATGACAGTATTATGTAACGGGTTTTAAATTTTGTATCATTTTTGTCAGTGGCGGATGCAAAGTTTATCTTGGGTGGGTCCGTGCCCACTCTAAAATTTTTAAAGTTCATACATTTACTTTTAATTTTTTAAAATTTTATGAATTAGTCCTTAATTTTTATGACTTGTGCCCACCTTAAAATTTTGAAATTTTTATTATTGTGTCCACCCTCAAAAAAATTTAATTTGTACCCATTCTAAAAAATATTTCTAGATCCACCACTAATTTTTGTCTATATAATTAATAAAATTTTATTTTTAAACATAATTGAATATTTTACGTTTTTTTCATCAGACTAACTAATGGATCTGACTTTCTTAATCTGAAACCTCCATTAGCCCACAACAAAGCTAGATAAATCTAAGTCTACCGGAGTTTTCCATTCTTTTTATCAACTTGGACGAGCCCAATTCGTTTATATGAAGAAAGGAAAAAGATAAACAAGAAATTCATGAGTTCAAATCAAGTTCTGAATTTTAGATATATTTTAGCTGAGAAAAATAATCATGAATTTTCAGCCTATAGAATTTTTGGTGTCGACAGCTGGTTTTACCGAAGGCTATCTTAAAAAAGATTAGTTAATTATTCATCAACTTTTTTTTCAAAAAAAAAAATGTTAGTGTTAGTAGGGTTCGGGTGAACTGAGATGCAATGTGTTCACTCAAGTCTGAAGAAGGGCTTTGCTTACGTGACTTGTATAGCTAGAGTGATGCTTGCTTACTACAATTGATCAAGAATATTTTGACAGGGCAGAGATCCATTTAGATTGCTTGGCTCCAGACTTATGTTCTTAAGAGAGTTAATTTACTGCAGATTCAGCTCAAAAGTTTAATGAACTGGATTTGGAGGAGGCTTATCAAAGTGTGAGATCATTATTCTTTTTAAGGGCTAGACCTTTTGGACAGTAGTTTGACAAGTACAATGCAGATTTGGAGGGCGATTTGTATGCATCGTGATAAAGTGCCTTAGTGCAAGTTCATATGGTTTTCACTCAATATACCCACACATGCTTTGATATTTTGGATGGCCATCCAGTGTAGGGTACCTATAAGGATAGGTTACTCAACTAGGGGATGACAATTGATGGGAGATGCACGTTGTGTGATTGTGAACTGAAAACTGGTAGTCATTTATTTTTGGGTAAACTACTGCAGGGGTCACTTTCGTTTTCCGTTTGTACAGATTTAGTCACCACTTTTGAAAAGTGCCAATAAGTGGTCATCTACGTTTTCGATGTGTAAAGACTTGGTCACTCCGACGTTATATTCCGTTAGTCCCCTAACGGATTGCTGATGTGGCGGAATTAATTAACGAAAAAATAAGGATAAATTACTGCAATAGCCATTAAAATTTATCTCATGTACATTTTTTCTCCTCAATTTAAAAAAGTAAACATTATAGTCACTAATAAAAATGTTTCTTTATAATTTCACCCTTAAATTTTTAAAATTTTTATTTTGAATTTTTGAGTCGAGTTTATGAAATTATGAGTCGAGTATTTTCACATCAAACCAAAAAAATTAATTTTTTCGAGTCAAGTCGAGTGTTGCACTTCCCTACATACAAACACGGATTAAAATTAAAAATTATATTTCTTCCCTACACGCAAACCTAAGTTAGTGAACATCTTATCTTGCTTAAAGGACCTAGTGTCTCATTCTACTAGAATAAAAATATGTTCAATATAACATTTCCTTCTGTTTGGGTAGATATGACAATGGGTCGAGCTTTTAGTAGACCCAAACCTGACTCGACAATAACACAACAAAATATTACTTCGATCCGCCCCCTTTTAAAATACATTTACACGATCTTAATCCGATCCGAAAATAAAATTAAAATTCTGATTCGTATCCAATCCAACCACTGTTTAGAGAAAAAAAATCAATCCCAAAACCATTTTTCAAAATACGATCCTATAAAATTGATCGAATCGAACTTATTGAATTTGGATAAAATTATCATCTTGTGTTAATAAAAACTAATAACTATATTAATGATGACCAGGTAAATATTCAGATGTTTGAGCGAGTATTTAACTTGAACTGAATTTAATTTTTGGAGATGTTTTTGGAAGGAATATTTTCTTTCGTATTCCCCCTGGGTTGTAATCAGTGAAGGGAAGTGCAACACTCGACTTGACTCGAAAAAATTAAATTTTTTGGTTTGATGTGAAAATACTCGACTCATAATTTCATAAACTCGACTCAAAAATTCAAAATAAAGTTTGAATTATAAAATAGAAATTCCAATAACTCAAATTTTTTAGTAGTTAGTGGACTAAAATTTTAAGTTCGAGTTATTAAATAGGAGCAATTTGGGCACCTAAGTTTCAAAGGGTATACTTTGGGCACCTATTTTTCATCTAAGCATTTATAATATTATTGTACTAATTGATTGTAAAGTTTTAGGATTGAAAAATAAATTTTTAAAAATTTAAGGGTGAAATTATAAAGAAACATTTTTATTAGTGACTATAATGTTTACTTTTTTAAATTGAGGAGAAAAAATGTACATGAGATAAATTTTAATGGCTATTGCAGTAATTTACCCTTATTTTTCGTTAATTAATTCCGCCACATCAGCAATCCATTAGGGGACTAACGGACTATAACGTCGGAGTGACCAAGTCTTTACACATCGAAAACGTAGATGACCACTTATTGAGACTTTTCAAAAGTGGTGACTAAATCTGTACAAACGAGAAACGAAAGTGACCCATGTAGTAGTTTACCCTTTATTTTTTTGAATGATTAGTTTCGAAAAATATTTAAAAATGAGTATTGTAGCTTTGCAATATCTCTAGAAATGATTATGATTGAAGTAGAGAGATTGAATGGGCCATCAAGTTTTTTAAGGGGAAGTCACTTTTTGCTGTGATACTTCGATTGGCTTGGTGTGGCTTTATCTACTTTGTTTGGAAGAAAAAAAATCCTTCTGCAATTTTACGGTTCTTGCTCGGATGAGCAAACTATTTTACAGTTCATTAAAAAGATTGTACATGTTAGACTAAAGGAGAAGAAGATTGTCAAAACTGATTTTTTAAATATTCGATTATGTAGTAGTTGAGGTATACTTGTATAAAAGGGATACTTGAAAGTTTTAGTTAAATTATACAATGTAACTCAATTTACTGTAGCAGATTTTTTGCTCTTTGATAATAAATAACTAATCATCTAAAATAATCATGAATTTTAAATATAATATAAAACATAAACATATCGAAGACTGAAATTTGAAGGTATGTCTTTTATTGAAATTATTAAATAATCACCCATATGATGTGGGATATACACATAACAAATACATTACTCTTTTGAATGACTAATTAGTATACGTATCCAAATATTCAACACCCAAACAAACATTCTATCAAGTTTATGAAACCGGAACAAATCAAATTATATCCCCCAAATATCCATGTCTATGCAAGTGCACGGGGTTGCAAGTAAACTCGAAGGCCGTTCTTCATAAACAGTGTGAGAGACATCTTCTGCTCCACCCTGTGTCCAGGAACCAGAGAAAGCCGGTAATGCAGCAGCACAGCTGAGGCCACTGACTTCATCTGCAAGTAAGCCAAGTCTTTCCCCAAACAAGTCCTTGGTCCAGCGTTGAATGCCACAAACTTGTAACCATCCTTTGGTGGATCGAATTTGTCACCTTCTGGTGTCAGCCACCTTTCAGGCCTAAACTCCATGCAACCTTCTCCCCATATAGTCTTCATTCTTCCCACTGAATATATCGAATACGTCACCGTTGAGCCCGCAGGCACGAATGTGCCGTCGGGTAAGACGTCGTCTTGGACGACGTACTTGAAGTCCTGGGGAACTGAGGGGTATAAACGTAGCGTTTCAGCTAATGCTGCTTTGAGATATACCAATCTGTCAGCTTCGTCAAACACCAAAGGCTCTTCGAGCCATTTCTTGTGATCGGGACCACGTGTGTCGCGGAGAACCGTTGATATCTCGTTGATGATCTTTTGTTCGACATCTGGGTGGTTCATGATGAGCCAGAAGAACCAGCTGAGGGCTACGGAGGAGGTGTCCCTTCCGGCGAGGACGAAGTTTAGAGCAATGCGTTGGAGAACATCGCTGGTAAAGTGTTTACCGTTAACATCTCTTTTCTTCATGAAACGGGATAGTAAGTCATCTGATGGAGCTTCTATTCGTGCTTCAATGGCGCCGTTCATGTAGTTTTCAACGACTTGTAGGCTACTCTTCAATCTTTTCTCTGCTCCAATCCCCAAAATCTTCTCCAATCTCCACAGAAAACCAGGGTAAAGAAGCCTATACAGAGTCGTTTCCGTGGCAGTGTCGAAAGCCACGGCAAATGTATTTTCAGGCAAATCAGGAGAAAGTGTCTGTGGATCCTTACCAAAGGTAAGGCCACAAATGTTGTCAAACGTTAACCGAAGCAACAAGTCTTGCAAGTCCACCGATTCCTTCTCATTGGCTGCCTTGTCCAAAATACACCATAGCCGGTTCTTGATGGTCCTATTCACCCACCTAGCCATGGCTTGCCTGAGTGTCCTGGTTGTGAACTCAAGCGCTGCTGTTTTCCTTTGAATCAGCCACGTCTCTCCATCACTATTGAATATCCCCTGCCCCAACAGATCATGAAACGCAGCTTGCCAATGAGGCCCTTTCGGGTAATTATCGAACCGAGTCCGAAGAATGTGCTCAATGTTTTTGGGGTGACAAGTGACGGTATAGAACCCTTGCTTGCGAGCCAAGAAAGGAAGAGCAATGGTGCACGTTTGGTAGGTGGCTGAACCTCCTGTGGCTCGAAGGTTACTAGCAATCCAATCATGGATTCTCCTCCGGTTCATGAAAAGAAGCGGCAGGCTACCGACAAGAGGCCATACTCTCGGACCGGATAACTTCCTGGCTAGGAAATGGAACCAGATTGAGTAAGCAAATATTGCAGCAGCTAAGCTGAGCACCAACTGAAGGGTTTCCATAGGATATTGCAGAGTTTGATTTTTTTTTTTTTGAGAGAGATTGATAGTAAAGAAGTTATATATAAAGTGATAAAAATGAGAAGGGTTTAGGCAGAGTTGTTGGGAAATTTTAGTCCATTGAAGAGAGTTGTGGTGTTGGGTTGATATGAAATATGTACGTGAGGTAATTTACACGAAAACCATGCAAACAATCTTCAGTAGGTACTGCAGTAAAGACTTATTTTATTTGCACTGTGCTTAAACTTCTGGAAGAAGTAATATCGCTACTGGTTTGTGCAAAAGTCGAAGTCTCTTAATCATATGCCGTTAAAATTTCATTTTATAAGTTGATCAAAGCAATTAAGCCATTGTTAAGCCATTTCTGCATATGCTATTGCTTGGTGACCCTAAAGAGAGGTGGTTAGAGATAGTTTACCCAAACTGAGAAAAATGGGGTTTTGTTACAAAGCCTAAGACATTAGACGTACACAAATATTTATGCTGAAAAGAAAAGAAAAGGAATACAAGCTACAAATTTGACTCCATTTGAGTGAGTAGTTTCAAGGGAAGGGAAAACTTTTGGAGAAAGAAAAGAAAATCATCTCTTTTTACCCCTTTCCTTGAGGGAACAGAAATCTCACCAAACCCCATTGATCTTCTCTTTTCTTTTGGATTACCCATAAACGGGCTCTGAGCTAGCCCAGGTATTATTATTAAGCCTTTAAAAATAGGGAAAACTACACCGGTGGTCCCCAAACTATTAACGTCTTCCTATTTTGGTCCTAAAACTATTTTTTTTGGCAAAATCGTCCCTTCTGTTACATAGTTCCCTTGTTTTGGTCCCTCGTCGTTAAAAACTAACGGAAATGCTGACGTTAAATTTTTTCTTATTTTCTCTCTCCTATATATATATATTATTTAAATTTTTATTCAGACTAATGTGGTGGTGACACGTATCACCACCATAACAAAGAAAATAAATTAAATGTGAGGGGGGAGTTGGGATTCAAACCCATGTACCCCACATCCCTAAGCCATTAAGCCAATGGGTTAACCATTGGACTAAACTCCAACTATTGATATATTTTAGCACAAATTACATTTAAAACAATCAAATGAATCCCCCAAAACCAAAGAAATAGTTGAAACAAATGACTTGCAATAAGATTCAAACCCATGTGTCATGGCATAAAAAGACCAAGCATAAACCAAATGTGCCAAAGAATTATTTCGACTAAAATTTATATTTAACGTATATTAATTTACAAACAACACAAAATAAAATATTAAACCTAGGGAGGGATTCGAACACAAAACTTTATTGATAAATTAATATATGTTAAATATAAATTTTAGTATGCATTAAATATTTTATTCGAACACAAAACATTATTGGTAAATTAATAGAATATACGTTAAATATTTTATTCGAATACAAAACCTTATTGATAAATTAATATACATTAAATATAAATTTTAGTATATGTTAAATATTTTATTCGAACACAAAACCTTATTGATAAATTAATAGAATATATGTTAAATATAAATTTTAGTATACGTTAAATATTTTATTCGAATACAAAACCTTATTGATAAATTAATATACCTTAAATGTAAATTTTAGTATATGTTAAATATTTTATTCGAACACAAAACTTTATTGATAAATTAATAGAGTATATGTTAAATATAAATTTTAGTATACGTTAAATATTTTATTCGAATACAAAACCTTATTGATAAATTAATATACCTTAAATATAAATTTTAGTATATTTTAAATATTTTATTCGAACACAAAACCTTATTGATAAATTAATGGAATATACATTAAATATAAATTTTAGTATACGTTAAATATTTTATTCGAATACAAAACTTTATTGATAAATTAATATACCTTAAATATAAATTTTAGTATATGTTAAATATTTTATTCGAACACAAAACCTTATTGATAAATTAATAGAATATATGTTAAATATAAATTTTAGTATACGTTAAATATTTTATTCGAATACAAAACCTTATTGATAAATTAATATACCTTAAATATAAATTTTAGTATATGTTAAATATTTTATTCGAACACAAAACTTTATTGATAAATTAATAGAGTATATGTTAAATATAAATTTTAGTATACGTTAAATATTTTATTCGAATATAAAACCTTATTGATAAATTAATATACCTTAAATATAAATTTTAGTATATTTTAAATATTTTATTCGAACACAAAACCTTATTGATAAATTAATGGAATATACATTAAATATAAATTTTAGTATACGTTAAATATTTTATTCGAATACAAAACTTTATTGATAAATTAATATACCTTAAATATAAATTTTAGTATATGTTAACTATTTTATTCAAACACAAACCCAATTGATAAATTAATATTTGTTGTTGGTAAACTAATATACGTTAAATATAAATTCTAGTCGAAATAATTCTTTGGCACATTTGGTTTATGCTTGACCTTTTTATGCCATGGCACATGGGTTGGAATCTTATTGCAAGTCATTTGTTTCAACTATTTTTTTAATTTTTGGGGGTTCATTTGATTGCTTTAAATATAATTTGTGCTAAAACATAACAATATTTGGAGTTTAGCCCATTGTTAACTCAATGCATGTAGAGCTAGCCGCTAGGGGACATGGGTTTGAATCCTAGCTCCCCCACTCACAATCAATTTATTTTCTTTGTTATGGTGGTGACAACGTGTCACCACCACATTAGTCTGTTTTTAACGACGGGGACCAAAACAGGAGAACTATGTAACAGAAGGGGCGGTTTTGCCAAAAAATAGTTTTGGGACCAAAATAGAAAGATGGTAATAGTTTGGGGACCACCGGTGTAATTTTCCCTTAAAAATATGTTATAGGTTTCCACTTCCAGGACGAGTCTTGGGCTATTGGCTCAATGTCATTTAAGTTAAAATAATTTCCATGTCCTAAATATAAATTATAAATTTAAGTTATATTTTGTTACACAACACTATTTATATTATAAAACTTAAATTCCTAAGCCTTAAATTTATAGATTTTTCTCTCGGCTATTAGTTTAGTTGTCTGTATTATTTGTATTTGTTAAATTGCTAATTTTTTTATCTGATTTCGTGAGGTGATCAATTCTCCACGTTTGGAACCCCACATCCATATCTGCTAAGATCAACAGTCACCCCTTATTTTTCTTACAAGAAAACAAAAGTAAATATATGAAAATTCAGTAATGAAGATAAGACACTTGTGGAGAGCTCGTGGTACAAACACTACGCCCCATTGTTTTCCCACTCATCATATCTTCAAATCTCCAATCCAACAGTCCAAAATCACTGCAAAACACTATCCCCATACATTATATTCCTGCAGTGTGCACTGTGCATCATCAATCATTTCAATACAAGGAAGAAGAAAAAAAAACCCGTTTCTAAGCTTAAGCAACAACAACAATGGCTTCTCTGCCTATATTTTCCTTTGTTCCTTCAAGAACAAGGGTTTATGCAACTGCTGCAAAAGGCGCTGGTGGAAGCAAAGAAGAGAAAGGGCTTTTCGATTGGATTATTGGCAACTTGACCAAGGAAGACCAGTTCTACGAAACTGATCCTCTCCTCAAGAAAGTTGAAGACAAGAGTGGTGGCGGCGGCACCACCAGTGGTCGCAAGAACTCTGTTTCAATCCCTCAGAAGAAGAAGGACAATGGCTTTGGACTCGGAGGACTGTTTACCAAGAAATGAAAAGATACCACTTTAATTTATCCCAATCATGCAGCCCCTGGGGGAAGTTTCAATATTGGTTTGGAATTAATTCATGTCTTGTATCTTCAATATTATGAAACCTTTCTTCATTCTTGAACACTGAGCTGTTATTAATAATTTCCTTCAATGCACACTACTTGAGTTTTTATAAATTACTACTTCAATTCATTTATTAGTTAGTGCTTGTTGTTACTGGTTTTGGCCTTTTCACTTGCAACTTGCAAGAAACTAATACTCTTTTACGCCTAGTAAATGAAAGTATACTTGCAGGTTGTTTCTTGGATGAAAGGCTCATAACAGTTTAGGTTTTGAATTTATGTTTCTCTGATTTAAAACATTGGAATGTTTGATTTCTGTAAGGGATTGAGCATATCCATGGATTAGTCCACTATTTGGTGACATGTTGTTTAACATTTCTGTAGACAGCTTCTACTCTAATACATCAACCTGACAACAAAAGCTGAAGACAATGAATACATGCAAGAGATAAATAAATAAAGCATGTTACAATAGGCTAGAGAAAGAAATGAAACAGCAAGAGCCTGGCACTGGTTATAGAAATTAAGTAGAATGATTTTGCCAATGAGGAATGGACCAGAATCCAAGCAGATAGACAGGATTAGGTGAAAAATAAAAAAATATACATAGGAAACTACAAACATTGATTTGTGAGGTTCTTGTTACATTCAATTGCACCTGGTTCCTAAATCATTTATGTCATATGGTTGAACATCAGATTTGCTTAGCATCTTGTTGTGTAGTATCTGTTGTAGGGAAACGATGTCAAATCCAGATTCCAAACATGACTTTGTTTAATCATGGAGTTCAAATCAAGATTTGGTAGTGAAAAAGATGCATAAATAGGGTGTGATTGTTGGGTACCAAATGACAAACGATAAGGATGGATGTCAAGCTATTTGGCATGCCAATTCTAGTCTTTCGGCTAACCTACCCTCTTCTGTCCCTCGGGACCAACAAAGGGTAGTACAGAAATATTCACATGTTGTCCATCGACTATTTTCACCGAAGCAAACATAGCTAGGCATTCTGAGCCAAGTCTGTGTCAAAAAGCTAAGAATTCTAATATCATGTGGATTGGAAAACATACCATGTGACTGCTGTCTCAACTCAAGTCTTATGCACTTGGTTCGGGTCTTGGTCCTTTTAGAATATTGTGATAACTTTAAGGTTTAGAAACCTTTTGGTAGAAAAGTGGTAAAAACAAATAAAATATAGCTAGAATTGGACTGATTTGGAAACCTATGAAACACAGAAAATTTGCTGGTAAGCCTGTCTGAAATATGCACCCACAACAAGATGTACACAGTAGGAGAAACCAAACCAAAAGGATAACATAACATAGGTAAACTAAACAAGCCTTTACTTCCATTATCTAAATAGAAAACGATGATGTACATATAAGCTACTAGGAATAGGATGCTTAACATTGTCATCAAACCATGTTTTATGACCAAATATGACCAAAACGTTCAACGAGAATTATATAGCAGGAACAGAGTTTGATCTACGCAAATAAGCAGAAGAGTTGATAAATTCGATGCAGTCTTCGATGGCAGCATTTCTATGAGAATCAGCAGGACTTACAATTGGTTTCGATCTTCCTAATGAAGAAGAGGAAGAAGAAACCTTAGGGGAAGGCCTAATTCTCATGGACACACCATGTAAGCCTTTAGCTGCTTTGCCACAGAGATTCTTGAGAAACCTTACAGGAAAAAAATCCGATGTTCTACATCGCATGTAGCCACAACTGGTAACCGATATGTTCCCAGCAGCAATGGTGGTATTAGGCTTTTGCATAACTGAGCCATTTGGCTTGTTGGTTCCATTTTTGTGACTGACTTTGTTGGTCCCTTTAGTTGCCATCTTCTGCAAATAGCTGACTTTGAGAGAAAAGGGTAACAGTTATGGAGTTGCAGATAAACTCAGTGGATGGGAAATGGGGTGAGGTGGATCGATGGGAGAGCTTAACCAATATATAAGGAGAGAAAGCTGAGACAGTTGGCTAAATAAAGGTCAAGTCATGGAGGGAAAAACAATTAAAAAGTAAAGAGACTATTTTTTTTATAAAAAAAAAGTCATAAATCAATATGGCCCAACACTTAATAGTGAGGAGGTTTTTGTAATCAAAACCCAAATCATGGACTTCCTTTTGTAATTTTCTTAAATAAGATGCTATCTGAAGCTTGCTTTCTTTTCTTTCTATTTTATATGCCGTACAAAGCATGATATTAAATAATAAAGGAAAAAGCAAACATGTATTGAGTGCAGTGATAAGACATATTACATTTCTAAAGAGAAAATTCATGTTTGAATTTTGGAGATGACATTGTTGGGAGAGACAATCACGAACTTCAAGCATGAACCTTAAAACGGATATGAAACATACAAAAAATAGAGGGATGTTGCTTTGATTCTTCATTTTCCTTTTGAATATATGGGGTATGGGGACATGACACTTGAAGTGCCATTCAAATACATGAAAAATCTTAGAATGATGAAACATAGTTCTATCAGATACATGTACCCATGTCCAAAACTCACATCAAAGTCCAAGTAAGATATAGCAAAACAATAAGAATCGTAACCAGCATAGCATGTTAACTAGAGTTTGCAACCAGCAGTTGGTTGCAAATACATGCCAGGTTCTCTCTCCAAAACATTGAGCTCATGAATCTACTTTCATGTCCATTTCTCTATGGCAACTTGAAAATCCACCAGCATTTCGCATCATAAATGTCTCTGCGCGTGTCTATATATGTATGTATCTGCCTACTTATAAATCTGTGCGAATCTTTCTTTTTGGTTTTGAAAACACTTGCATCATGATAACTAAAGTTAAAAAGAAGCCCCTCTATGCAAGGCTACAAATGAAAGACAAATTGCCATCATCGTCTACAATGGGACCTAGAATTCTTATATTCACACGGCACCGGGGAGGGGGGGGGGGTATAAACTAAAACTAGAACCAACATCAAAACATGGTATCCATTTAAAAATATGTTCAAAGAAGTTGGCGCTTGGCAAGAAGCTTTAGATGAGAGGAAAAGGATACAAAAATAAAAAGCACAAGTTAGGGCAGCCTCCTTTCAGTTTTCTTTCATTACCTACTACTCTTTTACATTTGGAATCCGAATCTCTAAAAATGATGTTTCACATAGAGAAAAGGAGGTGGATTTATTTTAATTGAATGTTCTTTGTGTGTTTTTTAAGAGACCCTTCTGCTATTTTCATTAAGTTTAATTCTTCCCTTCAGAAAAATTAGTTTTAGGTGACAGAAATCCACTTTGATTCATGTAATCATCATTAAAAGTTTAATATGATATTATGCTTCGAATTTGGTTGGCCCTTCTTTTTTTTAATCTTTTTGGGACTTATCACACGAAATGCTCTTTTTTCTCTCTGTATACACGTTCTGAGGTATATTAAAATGATGTTATTCATGTGAAATCATGTCGGTCTAGAATCTATTGGTTGTTATACTAAAGTGGAAATTCCTTATATAAGAATCAATATGACTTCGGTCGAATAGTTATTTTAAATATACAATTGCATCTGCATTCCTGCAGTTAATTGTAGACGGTGGGTGTCAAAAATTCAAAATAACTGTACACTGATAAAGTAGAAAGAAAATTCCTTTTTCAGTGCAAAAGCATTCATCATGTTGAAGGATTTTTAAGCTTGATTGAGTTCAAGACAAGGGACCTAACACGACAGCCTAACCGGTGGATAAATGCTCTGCCGAAAGCTGGATTCACATAGATTCTTCCTACTCTGTTTCCATTTTTGAACTTTTCACTAGATACAAGTAGTTTGGAGTTCAGAAGTACCTGATTAAGGCAAATATGTCCTCTAAATGCAAAGTGCAGTCATGACTTCCAGTCCACTCATATACCAAATGTCGGAAAACCTATTCAATATAATGGTGTTAGGTTATTGTGTAAAGACTAAAGAAGAGTATTTGTTAGTGATGAACTAAAAGCAAAATTTACCTGCAATTCTTGGTAAACTTGATGCATGAATAAGAAGATTTTATCAGGCTTTATTGATCACCAAACCAGGTCTATCTCAAGAAGGTGTAGGTCGTCTCGAGTTAAACGGTCATTCCTAAAGGGAGGTTCTTAAGAATCCATAGTTTAGTTTGGTTGGTTCATTGCGATATCCAATAAGTTTGAAATTTGAAGTTCGGATCCTGAAATCCACGTCCCTTCCCTTAATCAAAAACTACAAAAAAAGGGTGGCAACAACTACCAAATACCAGTAGACCTACTCGAGGACACAAAAAACCCAGATCTCACATGATGTGATAGAGGAAAGGAAACAAAGGCCGAAAGTCCATGTGATGAGGGTTATAGGTTAGCCAAAATAGAGAAGGCATATGAATGGACAAATCGGAAGTTCGGAACACTAACTAGAGTTAAAACATATACTACCATATTCTCTAGGCACATCCTTTTCTTCATTTCCTTTTTCTTTTGTGGTTTGCTAAGCATATCTAGGCTACTCTTTCCTATTTCAATTGGTAACAAGGATTGTTCATTGGCAAAAACACCTGCCAGATTTGAAGCACAATGTGACAACTAGCAGAGAACAGAGAACCAAACGACAATGTATAAGCCACATTCAGAGAGACTAGCAAACTGAAAGATTAAACACATTCAATTGGTAAAATTCCATCTGATGTTCAGCCAAAATGCATGAACAGATCAATAAAGGTCAATGAACTGAATTCTTCAGTAAGCTGCATCTTAATCTTTCAACAGTACAAAAAGAATACATAGATTTTACACATTCACATTCCAATTACCAAATAATTCAAGGTAAAGAAAACTCATTGTTTATTATCATTTTTGACAAGCAAAGCCTGTCCATCATGACTGATGATAAAATCCAAGAAGTCCCTAACTTCTTCGCAATCCTTAAAACCCTGAGGTGCCTGAAGATCACTATCCAAATTGTACCAAACTCCATCAATCTTTTTCACAGAAGTCCAATGCCTACTTTTCCAAAGCCCGGCATATCGTTTAACAGGAACATTAACAACAATTCCAATCAATAATCCATCGTCAAGATCGATACTTGATGCCCCATTTCGACCGTCGTGCCAAATCACAGTCTTCCCTCTCCCTTCGAGTGCAGCAATTAAAACATTTATATCATAGTTTCCAGTAAGGGAATTATGGTGAGGCTTGAAGACTAAAGAAAATGGTGTCCAAATTTCCTTTTCTGGGTCATCAAGAATGAGTCTTTCGGCTATTGAATTCAAACTTTCTCGAGTAAAGGCATCCTTTTGCTGAATTGTAAGAAAAGATTACAAAATATTAAAGGAAACCCATTGGCAATACTAGAAAAGAAAAAGGGGAAGGTACCTGGAAGAGATTATTAAGAGAATGCAAGAGGCAAAATTGTAATCTTTGCCTTTCGTGATAGATTTTGTTAAGCTCGCTTGCCATTGATCAAAGGTTTAGGATTTTGAAATGTGATTATTGCAAATGAACCCTAATAGCAGATTGGCTCGTCAAATTCAAGGGTTCTGAAATCTTGATCAGAAAGCTCAACGTTGTCCTCAAACTGCTGGTTTTTCCGACCTTAGAACAGGTAAACAGAGTAATATAGTACTTATATATTCTTTTAATAAATAGGGTAATAATTCTATACACAAGCGTTTTTGGAATTTTTTTTACACAAGCGTCTTAGTTTTAGGGGTTAGGGATTCCATTTAGGGTTTAAAGTTTAGGGGTACAAGTGTAGTAGTTTTGAATTTAGGGATTATTAATAGAATTTTGGGTTTAGGGTTAAAATTTAGGGTTTATAGGTTAAAACCTAAATCCCTACCTATATTACCCTAAAACTTAAACCCTAAACCCTAAATTCTTACTATAAATCCTAAAATCTAAATATGAACCCTAAATTCTAAACATCTATACCAAAACCCCTAAACTCTAAATCCTAATCCTAACCCTAAACCATATAATTGAGGCGCTTGTGAAAAGAAAAAATTTCCACCGCCGGTGTATAGGATAATAATCCTAATAAATAAAGGGTAATTGTTCTATACACAAGCGCTTGTGGAAACTTTTTTACACAAGCGTCTTAGTTTTAGGGGTTAGGGACTCCATTTAGGGTTTAAAATTTAGGGGTATAAGTGTAATAGTTTTGAATTTAGGGATCGTTGATAGAATTTTGGGTTTATGATTAAAATTTAGGGTTTATAGGTTAAAATCTAAATCCCTACCCATATTACCCTAAAACTAAACCCTAACTCTAAACCCTAAATTCTAACCTTAAATCCTAAATTCTAAACATGAACCCTAAATTCTAAACCTTTAGACTAAAACACCTAAACTTTAAACCCTAAACCCTAACCCTAAACCCTATAATTGAGGCGCTTGTGGAAACAAAAAATTTCCACCGCCAGTGTATAGGATATTAATCCATAAATAAAAGGGTAATTATTCTATACACAAGCGCTTGTGGAAACTTTTTTACACAAGCGTCTTAGTTTTAGGGGTTAGAGACTCCGTTTAGGGTTTAAAATTTAGGGGTATAAGTGTAGTAGTTTTGAATTTAGGGATTGTTGATAGAATTTTGAGTTTAGGGTTAAAATTTAGGGTTTATAGGTTAAAACCTAAATCCCTACCCATATTACCTTAAAACTAAACCCTAACCCTAAACCCTAAATTCTAACTCTAAACCCTAAATTCTAAACATGAACCCTAAATTCTAAACCTTTACACTAAAACCCCTAAACTTTAAACTCTAACCCCTAACCCTAAACCCTATAATTGAGGCGCTTGTGGAAATAAAAAATTTCTACCGCCAGTGTATAGGATATTAATCCTAAATAAAATAGAGTAAACTATATAAATTCGATGATTATTTAAAAAACAATTCATTTTGATCACTTGAACTTTTAAAATTAAGTTACAATCACTAAAATTTTAGTTTGTTTTTATTAAAATCACTCTCTCATTGATTTGTTATAGATATACTGACATCACACGTTATATTTTCTTCTTCTTTTTTAAATAAAATAATATTATTTAAATCCATTTTCATTTGATTAAAAATAGAACCACTCCCCCGGAATGGAACTATTAAAAGCCCCACCCAAATATATTAGTATAATTACATTTAAAGTCTATTTTAGTTTAAACAGTAATAAAATAAAGTTTTTACTTCTTCTCATTTTTAGAGTTAAACGATTAATAGACTTTTGTCCTTCTTAATGTTTGATCTTAAATTTCTTTTTGACTCCCCTAAAATAAGAAATTATATCATGGATCATTTTCACCATGTCTTCTATAGAACCAACCAATAAAATGCATCCATCTCATTAATTTTTTTTATCTTATCTTTTTACCAAGCTTCACTGATATTTATTGTAAATCAAATTAAAAACAATTTTTACCCAGTGAAGAATCACTTGATAAAAAGATATGATGAAAAAAATTAATAAAATTGATGCATTTTATTGGTTGGTCTCATAGATGTCGTAATGAAAAAGACCTATGATATAATTTCTCCACCTAAAAAATTAAAATGACGCCAGATTAATGTAAACAAAATTTAAAGAATTAAACATCTGTGATAGATCAATTTAGAGGTGGGTTTTATTGAAAAATAAACGTTTAATTATATTTTTTGTCCTTGAACTTATAAAAAAATTTATTTTAATCTTTGATTTTTTAACCTCTTTTGATATTAAATTTTTTATTCTTTTTACCAAATTAAATCAAATGACAAAAAAATAACATACATATTAAGTTGATGTTAGCTATTTTCTCTTTTTACCAATATTAACATTTATTATTTTGTCCTTTTATATAAAAATTCAGAAAAAATAAAAATTAAAGTATAAAAACAAAAATATTTAAATTATTAAAAAATTATAAAAATTTGACAAAAAAAGCAAACTAATTGACATCAACTTAACAAAATATATACCAACAAGTGTTAAATGCATTGGTAAGGCATATTGCACTATTAAGTAGGGAACACTTGTTCAATACTTGAAGATAACATTGTAAGGAGAGGTAGCCACGCACACCAAACATAGTAAAACGGACATGTATATTACCAAAAAAGACTTAATAAAATATACGTAACCAATTATTTTCTCGTATGAATTGAAGGGGGGGGGTGTCTTTCTCATCTAGGAAAAACTATTAGAAACACCGTGTGTTGACCGGTAGTGAAACATGTAAAATGTTTTGAAAGACAAGATTTTTGATGTATATTTCACAGAATAAATAGATTTGTACAAGTCAATTACTGTTACACTTGCCACTGCCTATACCTTTTTCCATTGAAGTAATAAATAATACTCTCAATGTACAACACAAACAGAGACCAACCTGGATATCCACACCATGTCCAAGGATGGCAATCTCAAGGAAATTAGATCTTCAGCTTTACCACTTCTTTCTTCTCTTCTGCTATGTGTTGTGAGAATAAAAACAATGAATCAACTTGGTAGTGTTAACAATAAAACCCAAAATTCACCCTGTTGAAATATACAAAAACATGCAAGGGAGTCGACCGGGACATGGTTCAAGGCTTATCCAGAGCTCGCTTGCACTGGCAGAATAGCCTCTTGCTTGCCTTCGATGAAGACTGTTAGTTCCTTTGGTGCAACAACCAATTTCAACCATTCTTGAAGCTCTTCACCTTCAACTTTCTCATTTTCTGAATAAAAAATAGAACGTACCAAGTAAAGGAAATTAATTTATTCGCTTTCCCCCTTTTAAAGATACATAACATCTACTTCAAAACTAGATTCAAACAGTTTAGGATTGAGGATGTTCTTGAACACTAGGATATGAAAAGTATGTCAGTTTCCATAACAAAACAAGATCAAATGCCACATAGAAATGAAAAATGAACAGGATGTAGAGGAATTTTTACACATCGAAAAAGCAGATTACCTACCTTCCAGGTGGGCACCAAGCCCTTCTAAAACAGTTGGATTAGCACGTACAACAGAAAGGGCTACTTCTAGCGCAGACTGTAATAATGCTTTCACCTCTCTTTGAACAAGATCAACTAGATGCCCCTGTATGTTTCACTCTGGATTAGTTGTCAATATAGATAGTGTAGGAATTGAAAACAAAGACGGATAATGTGATAAAATCAATAAACTACATTTAGTAGAAGCGTAAAGATGGACCTGATCTCGTCCCCAGGGAGATGCCCCTCCAGATTCATCCATGCCTCCACCAGACACTGTAGCTAAAGACAGAGGACCTATAGTCTGATTAAGACCATATTCAGCTACTGCCTTGTATGCCATGTCTGTCGCCCGCCTAATATCATCAAGTGCACCAGTAGAAACACGACCAGAGTACACAACTTCCTCTGCAGCACGCCCACCAAGAAGGGTAACCAAACGACCACGTAATTCATCAATGAAGAGTAAATATCTATCCTCGTTGGTAGGGGGAGAATAAGTAAAGCCCAGTGCTCCTCCAGATCTTGGCAATATGCTCAGTTTCTGCAAACACAAAAGGAAGTCGACTGGTTACCAATTTCATGTGAACCATCATTTCCGCATTTTATACTGAGCTAACAAGGACATGCAAATAAAGAAATAAAGTGAGAACATTCAGTAAATATTGTGATAATTTACCTCAACGCGTGGCTGTCCAGGAAGAAGGCTTGCAACAGCCGTACCTACTACTGCATGGCCAGCTTCATGTCTTGCAACGACAGCCTTCTCACTTCCCTTCAACTTGGCAGTTTTCTTCTCTATGCCCTACAATATTTAATTCTTTCTGTCACTCAACTTGCAATCAATATCTAGTCATAATGGCATTGTATAATTACATAGTTCAGCCTTGGTTATCATTTTGTGTTTTGTGCTCATATGGTAACTATTAAAATATGTGTTCCATGCAGTAAAACCAATAACTAAAGCCAAGAACAAGAAAAGAGAAAATTGCATAACATCACTGGATAGCAGATTTAACAATTAACACTTCCATGAAAGATAACAACATGAACGTGAATAAAAGATGAATGTGATAATGAATTAACGACAGCAAACTGTAAGAAATACACGAATGAAATACTAGGGGAGAGAGAGAGAGAGAGAGTTACAGCTATTGATCGCTCTACTGCCTGAATGAAATCAATTTTTTCTACAATAACTTTGTTATTTCTTCCAGCAAGCAAGGCAGCTTCATTTACCAGATTTGCAAGGTCAGCCCTGCAAAACATAAAAGATGACAGCTATTTCCACAATATGGACAACAAAGGAGGAGAATGGAGGAGTGCCATTTAAATATGACAAATTAAAAGAGAAAATACCCAGTAAAACCAGTAGTCATAGAGGCAATGTCACCAAGATCAACATCCTCTCCAAGGGGAATTTCCTTCTTAGAAACATGTACTTTCAAAACAGCTTCTCTTCCAATCCTGTCAGGAGTCTCTACCTGGAAATCACAGGAGACGTGATATCTTCGAGATAACAAAGGAACTGGTTTATATAACAGATTCCGACATCTAGAGAGATAACTGAAATACAATGCACCATACAAACCATAACAACACGATCAAATCTCCCAGGTCGCCGAAGGGCAGGGTCCAAGACATCAGAACGATTTGTAGCTCCAAGAACAATCACAGCAGAATTGCTGTCAAATCCATCCATCTCCTACAATGTAGTTCCAAGCAACTAGCTTCAGAGGTCTATGGTCAATAGTATGCAGCAAAAAACTATGATGCAGGGAACTTACAGTGAGCAATTGGTTCAAGGTTTGCTCTCGTTCATCATTACTAACCATGCGAAATTTACCATCGCGACTTTTAGCCACAGCATCTATCTGCTCATGAAGAAAGGTATCAAATCTACTGGAAATCTATAAGTTGGACAGAATGTTCCAACAAAACGATAGACTGACCTCATCAATAAAAATTATTGATGGTGCTTCCTTCTTTGCTCGTGCAAAGAGATCTCTAACTCGAGATGCACCCATGCCAACATACAACTCCACGAACTCACTGGCAGAACAACTTATGAATGGAACGTCTGCTTCACCGGCCACAGCTTTTGCTAGAAGAGTCTTACCAGTCCCAGGAAGACCCACCTATAACACACATAAAACCATAAAAAACAGTTATTTCCATTTTATATAAGGTTCCAAAGAAACCACCACATACTCCTCACGTATAAGCACTGTGTGGAGATATTGAACATGATGAATTTCATATATGAACTTTTTGAGCTAACAAGAGATAAAAGTGGAAGGCGTTATAGGACCAAAAAAGCTTTCAGCAAAGAAAATAAACTAAAGAATAAGAGACAGATCCAACAAATGCAACACAGTTTCCGGACATTAATAAAGTTTTGCAAATAAGCCATTGCTTCTGTCGAATAAGAGCTTCATCATCATCAGGAAGTAAAGTTTACTTTAATATCAACTCACCAAGAGAACTCCTCGAGGAGGACGAGCACCAAGTCGTACATATCGGTCCGGATTCCTAAGAAATTCCTGTGCAGCAAACATAAACATATAAAGACAACAGCATTGAATTCATAAGAGCATTTACTACAAATATCAATTTCTAGTAGCATATGAAGTACAAGAGTATTTAATGTACCACAATTTCTTCTAGCTCCTCCTTGGCCTCATCAACACCAGCAACATCAGAAAAAGTGACTATTTCACCATGTTCAGGCACTTTTGAAATCCCAGGACCTCCAGCCTTGCGATTCCTAATCTGACCAGCTGTATGCTGCATAGTGCATTATTCAAATCAGAACCTATCAATGCAACATAAGCAAGATACTCATAAAACTTGCAAGAAAATCCAAACCTGAGAAAAGCTCACAGGGAACCGATGGAGAAGTCCTGCAAGGACAGCAACATAGAACAAAGCTATCTGCAAAAGAATGGAACTCAAATATATAAAATTCCATGATTTTGATGTATATAAGCAAGTGAATTAGAAAAAAATCCAAGGTAAGGTTAGTATCTATTGAGAACTGTCTACCATCTACACTCTGACAACCATTTTTTAGGCATATTTGAAGCCAAACTTGCAGTTTAACCAAAGGTTATGACAATGTTAGCCATTTTAAAGAAACGTTTCATCATAAATACCCTCCACTAGTCATCATTGAACAGACTAACCTGAGCAAACTGATACTCTGGCTATATTTGGTTTCAGGAATTAGAGAAGGACATTGTGTCTCTACTCTCTAGTAGTTGATGTCTATTAATTTTATTGGCACCACCGTCAGTAATCTCTATTAATTTTATTTTAATCTGTCAACTTTACAGCAACTAAAGATATAATTTTCGCAAATTATAACAATCTTAGTTGGACCACCTAAAACTGTTACATTGTCACCACCTCGAGAGGGAATAAGATTTCAAATAGAAGAGGGCACATCAGATTACTACTTGAGATACCTAGTCAAGGCAAAGAAAATACCCTCAACTAAGTCTAAATTACATACTATCTAGCAGGCAGCTTAGGACAATAAACCAGTTCTTGGATTCACTTCAACAAAGAAAAAAATACAACTTACCAATGCAGAGTTGAAGAAGCCACCAGACCGCTTATCTGGAGACCCAAACTCCACATTATTTTCCAGCATCTTTTCATACGGAGCCTTGATATCACTAGGCCTTATGGTTGTATATACAATTCTCTTAGTAGGCGCCATGCTCCTCAACAAGGACTCCGAATCTTGAAACTCACTATTACTAACACCACCAATTTCACTCTCTTGAACATTCCCTTCATTCTTCAGTTTAAACATTACATGAACCCCATCAACCTCCACCTTTTGAACTTGATTACTATTAATCTTATTCAAAAAGTCACTGTAAGGAACGCTGATGAACGTTGTCGGAGTCCTGGGCTCGGACCCGGGTAATGGAATCCCAGGTCGGAGCAACCGCATAACGAACATAACAATACCTAACTGTAAAAGCAAAACACCAATTTCCTGAGCTTGGATTATCGGTTGCCACTGCCATTTCTTTCCTTTGGACCACCAAAGCCCGCTTTTCCCGCTCTTTTCCCGTCTCTGATTGGTCGAACCACCCGAATTTTTCGTATTCTTCTTCACTCCTTGCCCACCTTCCTTCTCATTTGTCTCACTGGAACTACCCTTGGAATCGCTGTTATCTGTACAATTAGCCAAAATTTTGCTATCCTTGAACCTTAATCTACCTCCTCCATAAAGATTGAATATCTCGTGGTTCCTAGAAACGACGACGTTACGTAGAGGGAAAGTGATGGAATCGGGGACGAAACGATTCGTGTTTTGGAACGAAACCTTAAACCGATTGGTGCAGAAGTTGAAGCCATGTATATAAAGAAGATTACAGTATGAATTTCTGCTACACTTACTTTGGGTTATTATCGTCGTCGGTCGAAGAAATTCAATCAATGACATCTGGGAAACCCTAGAAAAATCAGGGAAAACGTTTTTACGTGCAGAATTTCGAAGAGAGCGACAATAATAGTGAAATACTTTGCGGGAGAGATAAATAGATAATAGTGGGCGAATTTAAGCCGTTGGATTAGAGGAAACGGTGGGATTTAACCGTTGGTGGGGTTAGTAGATGAGGAGCAAGAGGGTTAAAAGAAATTTGGGCGTCTCGAGGATTCCATAAAAGATTTTGTGATACGTAACACGTGGAATGAAGGGATTGGAAGTTTACGACGAGACTGCGGTGACCATATGTCTGGCGCTGATTGGTAACCACACGCTTGGTCGCATTAGGGCCGTAGCTTTGGAAATTATTTTAGGTTTTTTGGGCTTTAGTACCGGATAGATGGGTTCCTTCCAATCACATTTAATAAAAAAAATGGTTAACTAATGTAATAGACACTTATATTTTCTCCGAATATAGAGTTGGTCACCGATTTTGAAAAACGACTAGTAAGGTCACTTAAGTTTTCGAGACGTAAACATTTGGTCACTCAGCCGTTTGTTACCGTTAAACATTGACGACTTGCTGACCTGGCAGCGAAAAAATAAGAGTAAACCACTGCAATGGCCACTAAATTTTTTTTCATGTACATTTTTGTTCCCCGATTTTAAAAAAATAAACATTATGGTCACTAGTAAAAAGGTTTCTTTATAATTTCACCCTTAAATTTTTAAAAATTTATTTTTCAACCCTAAAACTTTACAATCAATTAGTACAATAATATTATAAAAGGCTTAAATAAAAATAGGTGCTCAAAGTATACCCTTTTTTGAATTTTAGGTGCCCAAATTGCTCCTATTTAATAACTAAACTTTCAAATTACTCATATCTTCACTATGGATCATTTTATTATTATTATTATTATAACATGTCATGCCATTTATTATTATTATTATTATTATTATTATTATTATTATTATTAAATTAAAAAAATAAAAATAAAATAATAATAATTATTATTATTAAATTAAAAATATTTAAAATATATATATTACTTTTTATACCAAGCTTTAAATTACAACTCCGCCCTCCTTTACCCCCACCTTATCTTTCCCGTTCATCTCTATTCCCGTTAAAAATAGAGACGCCATTACCGCCAGACATTCTCCTTTTATTTTCTCAACTCTTCGTTTGTTCAATTCTTCGTTAAAGTCAAATCATCTATTGTTCTTTGATATTTTTCGCTGCTATTTCATACACCTCAGTTTTAAACACTCTCCTTTCCAAAATTAACTTGTAAAAATTTAAATTTTAATGTAACCAAAACTTTTTCAATTTTTAACCATTTTTGTCACTTAAAATTCTTGAGAAAAAAGTAAATTAATTGTCAATTTCTCCAATGTCTTGCCTTTTTAAATGTTCAAATTGCCTGTTCTCCAATGCCACCTAAACTCTTGTTGATGATGTAGAAAAATAATTTATGTAAAAATAAAGTTTCTTTCAAATTTCAGATTTATGAAACCTTATACAGATAAATTATTCTCCTATAATACTACATTGTTTACTTGTAGTTTAGAGAAAATGTTGAATCCTTCAATTCAATTTATCAAGGAAGTTTTAAAAAATAACAACGAAGACTTGTTCAATGTTTTAAGTAGATATAATGGTTTTATTGCTAGAGATTACATGTTAAAGTTGTCGAAAAACATTAAGTATTTAAAAAGCTACAAAATTGTTGGGTAACAGAGATGAACGGTGAAGGTGAGGGTGAAGAGGGTAGAGTTGTAATTTAAGCTTTAGAAAATAATAAAAATGGTTTTATTTTATTTGAAAGTTTAGTTATTAAATAAGAGCAATT
The DNA here is from genome assembly GCA_030270665.1 of Hibiscus trionum. Taxonomy (NCBI): domain Eukaryota; kingdom Viridiplantae; phylum Streptophyta; class Magnoliopsida; order Malvales; family Malvaceae; genus Hibiscus; species Hibiscus trionum. The sequence goes on along the minus strand of BSYR01000024.1, from coordinate 28,380,235 downwards.
TGGGCACTTAAAATTTAAAAAAGGTATAGTTTAGGCACCTATTTTTTCATTTAAACCTTTATAATATTATTGTACTAATTGATTGTAAAGTTTTATGGTTAAAAAATGAATTTTTAAAAATTTAAGGGTGAAATTATGAAGAAACCTTTTCAGTGGTGACCATAATGTTTATTTTTTAAAATCGGAGAGTAGAAATGTACATGGGATAAACTTTAGTGGCCATTGCATAAGTTTACCCTTATTTTTTCGCTGCCAGGTCAGTAAGCTGTCAATGTTTAACGGCAACAAATGATTGAGTGACCAAAAGTTTACACCCCGAAAACATAAGTGACCTTACTAGTCTTTTTTCAAAATCGGTGACCAACTCTGTAATAGGGGAAAACATAAGTGACTATTCTAATAATTAACCCATAAAAATAGCTTACTGTTAGAAATTACTACAACGCACACTTGTATATCACGCTGTTTAAATTTAAATTATCTAAAAGAAATAACTTATATTTTGATTTTTGATACACAATCTTTCATATTTAAGTTATAAAATTTAAAATTTAAATCCTTACCCCAACGCTCTAAAACCTAAACTTTAAACCTTAAGTTCTAACTACAAACTTTAAATTTTATGCCCTACGCACTAAATCCTAACCTAAATCTCTAAACCCTAACATTAAAAAATTTTATGTATTAAAATATTTTTTCAAGGAAATATCACATCTTTTATTACTGCAATCACTTAATGAATTCTTATTATTTTATTTTGGATGTGTCTCATAGTTATAGTTTATAAGAGTCTTACATTACAGGTTTTTTCTTGCCAAATCTACATTAATTGTCAATCTAAGACTGGATTAATTCAGAAATTAGGTTTATTTTAAGGTAAACTCGATTTATGACTAGAGCCGAGTTAATATTTTTATATGATTTTAAATATTTTAAATTATTACTTTAATAGATGATTAATTATTAATAATGTTATAGAAACATCAAAAGAATGAACAAAGGTTAAAATGATTGTTTTTAAAAATTTATTGTTTATTATTATAAGGTTATAAAACCGTAAAGAGGTTTGATAAAATAAAAATTGTATGACTAAAAGTAAGAGGGTGGTTTTTGTTTGATTTAAAAAGTAAATTATTATTTAACCTTGCGAATATTTTCTATATAAGTTTCGTCAAGTATGTCTTTCACCTGATTGAGTCGGAATTAAGTAGTTTAATAATAATACTCGTATGATATTCATTAATGGATGGACTGATAAGAATATTTATATTATCTTATATTATATAAGTTTGAATTTCGACATTTATCTGAATGTTATTATATCTATTTAATAAAAAATAACAATAATTTTATTATTAAATATTATATTTTATAGAAACAACGTTCACTTTTATTTTCATTAAATTTTATATTTCATAAATCAAAGACTCGATTTAATCAAAGTTCACATTTGTTCTACTGTTAAATATAAAAATATCATCAAAGACTCATTCGATGAAAGTTCACTTTTATTTTATTATAAAATATTATATTTTATAGTAATAAAGTTTTTATTAGCTAGATAAGTACTGGCGTTGTGAATGAAAGGGTTGAGAAAGCCACCCATAATTAATTTTTGTAGTATTTGATCGTAATTAATCGATCAATCAATTATTAATTTATTACAAAAAATAATAATTAACACGTACTCGTGAAATAATATCATCTTAAGATGAAGACGGATGAAGATTGAAACCAGGACACAAGTACAGGTGTCATTGAGTAATTGTGTAGAGATCCAAGGACATATGGCTAAATTAGACAACAATATTAACTACCATATTCCCTTATCTGTACCTGTTTTCTATTTTGTCCCATGTTTCCCATAAATTAAGGGAATCGGAGAAATGAAAACGGCAAAGGAAGTTCTAAAATGAGGATTAGAAAACCAAAATCACTCCTCACCTCTCTTTTACAATTTTGCCTTTATTTCCTGAACACAAAAATCAAGAAAAATATCATATTTTTCATTATGTTGGAAATTCAAGTTTGAGTGGGGTTATAGACACACTTTTATGGATTATTTATGCCCAGTTTTGTTGTTAATTTTGTTGGTTTAATTTCTGAAAATTTAGTTAGGAAAATAGGCAAGAAATGGGTTTTGATGCAAAGGGTATTCGACTTTTTGTCTGGACAATCATTAGATTTTCTGGGAGTTGTAGTTATAAATTTGTAAGAAAATTTCCAGTTTTGTCTGGTTTCGTTATCTTTGCTTTCTCCGTGTACATATATTTTCCTTCTTTTTTCTACATTTTGATGTACTCTTCCCCGATTCTTATCTGCACTGCGATTTCCATCCGGTTTTATTGGAAAACCAAACACCCGGAAGTCCAAGTGGTTAAGAAAAAAGACAGTGAGGAGAGATCATCTGCTGATGCAAATAGATCAAAGGAGGAGAAACCATCTCCTGATGCAAACAGATCAAAGGAGGAGAAACCATCTCCTGCTGTAAATAGATCAAAGGTCCCTTCGTTACGACACCAGAAAAGTGTTCGAAGAAATGCTCGAAAGGAGGTGCCACAATGGGATAGAGATGATAGTCCACCTATGCTTCTTTCCAGGAGTCTATATGATATTCTGCCCGGTAAATCCAGTTTGTTGGAAGAAAATTCGAAGTTGGCCTTAGATGTGAATGGAAGCTCTAATATGGAACTTGGAGAGAGTTCTTCCCGGATTGAGACTCGAAATGATCTAGCACCTAATGATGCAAATTCGCTCTTTGCTAATGAGACACTGAAACCTCGTAGTGTGTCGGGTGATAGCTTCGGAGGGCAGTCAGGAAAAAGTCTTGATGAAGGTGGTGGGGCTGGTGGTGTAGTTGATGCAGTAAGATTGGATGATAGGAATAAGGCGGTTGAATGGACGAAGGAAGATGAGAAGAATCTAATGGATCTTGGGACGGAAAGAAACAAAAGGCTGGAAAGTTTAATGGCAAAACGTAGAGCAAGAAATTTGTTCAAAATGGCAGTTGAGAAGAGCCTGAAGGACAAGGGTATTAATCCCCAGAGTCAAATTGCTCCCATTCTAATAGTTAAAAACAAGATTCTTGGTGCTTCAAATAATGCTAATGACGACGGGTTGCAAATGCCTGGTTCTGCCCCTTCCGTTTTGCTGCCTACACAGAATCCATTTGACCTACCTTATGATCCATTTGAAGAAAAACCAAATCTCACGGCTGGTAGTGTTCTACAACAATTCATGCCAGCAAACCAAAAGGAAATGCTTTTCTGCAGGCATGAGAGCTTCTGTCACGGACCTTTGTTTACATTCGATACCACTCCAGATCTCAGTGATCAGTTTAATCACTACCATGGTGCTGAAAAGAGGCTTGTAGGAGGTCCTGCAGTCGATAGACTCAGAAGGTCACCAGGTAAGCAAAACATAAGAAAAATCATTATTTTTTTCCCATTGTCCATATCCATTTTTTGAAAGTTAAAAGATCCTTGATATTCGTGGTTTCTCTCTTCACTTATCTATATTGAAAGCCTTTATGAAAATTTGTGGATATCAATGAAAAGAAAGAATTTCCTGAGGGCCCTGCCTAAAACTGTGCTAAAAGCAGGAACTTAAAAATTTTAAACTTGCTAAAGGGAATGGACATGTTTAGGACAATAATTTGATTGTGCGGTCTACTGCGAATTATGTATAGAAAAAAGATTCTCTCTTTCATTTTGAAGTGTGTCATTATCTAGTGGAATTATTTAACACTTACCCTTTTCTCAGATGATGAAGGAGGTCTCCTCCGGCATAATTCCATGGGTTTTGGAAGTGAAATTGATGTTATTGAGCTAGAAGAGTCCAATCGCAATGAGGCAATGAACTCACCGGGAGAGAAAGTTGAAAAGATTACGGAAACTGCCAATGATAAGACTGAAATAGGAGAGAATAAGGAAAACCCTCATGATCTGAGTGGAAGTGAAGTAAAGATGGATATAGATTCAACAAAAAACACTGGTTCCTGCTACTCACCATCTTCATCTGATGACTCTGAATCGGGCTTAGATCAAACAACTAGACCTCTGAGTCTATGTACCAGTCAAGTCCGAAAGGCTCTTAATCTTTCGATTCCCCCCAAGGGGAGAACTTTGAGCAAACTTCCATTTGATTACAGCCCATCTCCACGCAGGGCCGAGTTTAATTTGTTTTACAATACACATAGGCGACTAGGTCATGCTCGAGACTGTTCCATAGCTTCTGACTTGCAAGTTGAGGTCTCAGAAGTTGGTTCAACTACATTATCAACCGATGGAACAGTTTCACCTGTTGAAGGTGATGCTACATATGATGGGGATGTTGAAAGGGATATCAATTCTGATGGTGAAGAATTGTGGCCAGGTTCCTTTAACTTAACAAGAGAGGCAAATCGAGAAAAACTGAGAGAACTCGATGATATTATCGAAGAGGATTCTGTTGAGCTACAGCTTTCTGGTTTAAACAAGAAGCCTGAGGAGCCAATTGCATCAATCTTTCCATCCAAACAGGAAGCCGTGCAAAATTTGAATAACACAAGTTCACTATCTTCAAGGATAGATACAACTGAAGACGGTGCCTCCTATCCAGCAAATATTAACCGTGAAACTCATGAAGATGTCATAAGAAGAGGTGAAGAAGATAATGGATTCAAGAGTCCCAACGTTTCAGACAAATTATCACCTGAAGATCTGGGAAAAACCATGCAGTTAACAGACAAGTCGGTGGTTAGTCCACCTCCCGAGCCTGGTTTCCAAAAGCCAGAGGTCAGTTAGTTATTTCACTACTGTTCTGAGGTATTGAGAATATAAACTATATTGCCCAAACTCTTTATTTTTCCTAAAGTAAACGTGTTCTTTGAAACATGTTTGCAACACAATTGATATTGGGATATGATCCTCCAAATATATGAATGAATGTAACAAAAATTTATACTATTGTTTGATATGTTTCATATCAGACACTCATCTCAGAGTTTACTCTAAGTAGTACAAATAGTAAAATAAAGCAAAGACAAAACTTTAGGATTAGTTAACAATTTACCCTGTGGTCTGTTAGTCATTTCATTTTAGAGAAATAAAAGCAAACATAACATAACATTCTGAACTTTTAGCATTGAAATGAATTGAGATCAAGTTTTTCATCATATTCAGTTATTATTTAGGCTTACTTCTGTGATTGCAACCTTATTATCTCCTTTGTGGACGTTTGGACATTTTTTGTACCTTTATTTGCCGCTTATTTCTGAATATCAGGAAAATGGTTTAAACTAACCTACTGCAATATTTACTATTTGGCAGCAATTATCTGATCCTCAACAGAAGCCTATAGAAGAGTTGAACATCATTTGTAATGTGAAGCCGATAACTCAAGGAGATGCTAGCACTTTAGAGTCGAAGTCATCTGAAACCAGAGACGATGGAACCCAAGCATTCGTCAAACCTGCAGCTTTAGAAGAGATGGGAAAACCAGATGAGGCAATCGATTTAGATTCCTGCAAGTACAAGGATCACAAAATAGAAACATCTTATGAGTCTACCAGAGCTATGGACTTTCAAAAGGAGATGATGGAGGAAAGCCAAGCTTCAAAATATATTGAAGAAGATACTCATAACTTAACTAAGCATGACACTGTAGACGCACCAAATGCATTTCAAAGCAGAGACGAACCTTCAAAGAATGTTGGGCAAGATACTCCAAACTTAACCGAGTATAGTATTGGGAAAGATACTCAAAGATTGGCGACAGAACAAACTTATCTCAGCTCGCGTGCATCACCAAGGTCCGTGTTACCACAAAACATCGCGCTAGAGCGAAAACCTGCATCAAATGTGGACCAAGAAAGACAAACCGATCGGCTACAATCTGTTATGGAAGACATAGAGAAGTACAGTTCAGCAAGCAACCAACCACAGGAGAGCTCAACTTTTAACATGCCCCCAATTTCACAGCAGCTGGTTGAGAATTCAATAGATCACTCCTCCAGTAATTGCAATCCTGGAACATCAGAGGTCTGTATGAGAATATCAATAACTATTTTCATATTTTGATGCATTTCACTGATCATTAAATCCTATATAATGTTTGAAGTTTATGAATTCACATCTGGAAATAAGTACTTTTTTTCCATTTTCTTTTGTTCCTACACCTCCATTCTCTGCACCTTGCACTCGTATGCATGTGCATACCTTGAAGTATACTTTCAGCACGTTTTGACTCACATATTTACCTAAACTTGAACAGGGATCAAATAGCACAACAAAGAAGAGCCCTAATGGTAGCCCTGTCCATAATATGAATGAACTTGTCCTAGAAGGCATTCATGTCAAGGAAGATTCTTCTATAAAATCCAGTCAAGATGAATCAAAAACTTCAACGAGTTCAATGGATGAGAAAGAACTATCAAAACCATCTGGCGAAAGTAATCCTGATTTTAACGATCATCTTGGAGGATCAAAAAAACTGACTGAATATAACTCTGGAACTGATCCATCAGAACCAGAAAAAGGAAATGCTAATTCAGATGATCCTAAAATTATGGTCACAGAAAAGGTAATACCACTTCTTAATCTTGGCACTCAATTGCAACAACAATACAGTATCTTTTGATTTTCTGTTTTGTAACTTTTAAATTACGTCATTGTTTCTCATTTATGTTTCACGGAATGTCCCCCCATTTTTCGTAATAGATGAAAATCTTTTATCAACTGTCTATGCTGTAAACTTATGAAGCATGTTTCTGGTTAAACTCTAGTGAAACCAACAAAATTTTCTGCTGTTCCCAACTTTTTAGCTCTACTCAACGATCAGCAAGTTACATTAGTTGTTCATTCTTTACTGACATTGAGTTGGAACCTTTCTATGAAGTCTGAAGAAGAAGTTGATCGTATTTGCAATGTAAATGAGCCCTTAACTGAAAAGATGACCAACAACGAGAGCTCGAACCATTTTCTTGATGGAGAAGGTGAGTCCGAAATATCAAGCAGTCAAAAGGCTATCATGGAACCATCATGGACCAGTGGGGCAACTAGTGCAGAATCTGTTAAAGATACCGAACATGAATCCGGAACATTAGCCAAAACCGATGCCAGTGCTGGGCTATCAACTTCAGAAGGAGAAAGTAACAGCTTGAAGGACATTAAAAATAGTGGAGACATACAAAATTTGAGTAGTCAAGAAAGTGTCACAGGTGCATTGGAATCAAAGGATGATAATCCCAAGGCCATTGGTGAAAGCATCTCAGGTGTAGACAATGCTGCAACGGGCATGTCGGTAGACCATACGACTGCCATGGAAGAATCTGAGCTGAAAGAATCTGAAGTCAAGGCTGTCAACACCAAGGAAAATGATAGCAACGAAGTGGCAAGATGAGGCAATATGTACAATATTGGCACATCTAGAAACCGCCTGTTCGGAGACAGCAAACAGTTTAGGGTAACTTTCACCATAGAGAAAAGCTGAAACTCTTCCGTGAATCAATGTAAGCAGTCAGATACTGTAAATCTTGAACACGTGGACAAAAGTAGGATATACGTATAAACTAGAACTGCAAATGTATAGTAAAAAAACCAATGATTCCATTTACCTTGAAGAGAAGTTGATGTTCTAGTTGCATTGCTTCATGAACTGAATGTTACAGTTGAGAGGAAATAAAGTTCATTTTTTTTAACCTAAAAACACTAAATGTACAGAGAAGCTTAAAATTTCGAGATCTCTATATTAAATTAATATATATTATATACTCATATTTGATATTCATTTCGATTTGGGTAACATGAAAAACTTCATATTGTAAGTTGTAACAATAGTGTAGAATACCAGTCTATATAAAAGTAAATGTATTGGCTTATTTGATTGTTTTGAATCAAATCAAATACAATAGATATTTTTTTCTTTGAGAATATATTAAGTACTTATTTTATAAATCAGATTATAAATTGCCTAATAATTATAGATATGGATAATTATTTACCAGTATAGAATACTTATCTATATATACACTTTTAGTTATCGACTTATCGTATATATATCGTAAATGTTTCATTTTATAAATCAGTTTGTTAAGATATGTACATCTTATCGTATGAAAATTTAAAATTTCATAGCTGACGATAATTGAGATAATTTCTTACAAACTAATAATATAGTTTTTTTAACAATGTCAACTGAGCTAATTTAACATGCCTAATAATATAATTTTTAAATGTTGGAAGATTAAAATTAAGAGGTCAATTAAATCAAGAGGACCTGGTGCATTATGAACAAAATAATAATAATAAAGAGGACCCTTACTAACCAGCTGCTTATAATTAGGCTTCAAGCTGTAAAAAAGAAAACAGTTTCTAATAATAAACATTTAGCACAGTTTGTTGAGATTTAGATAAGTGGATCAAATCCAAAATCTTTTGGAAAATGAAAGATGATAATTTCAAATTTAATATCTTTAATTTTATAATTTGAAACTGGATATCTTAATTACAATTAACCTATTATTATTATCATTTATCATCATCCTCGTCATCGTCTGACTGGATTAATCTTGTTACAGCTAAATTATAAATAATCACACAATGTTCTTCATTTCCAATACTTTGTTTAGTTTTATTTCAACTTAGAAATTATCTTACTTATTGGAATCTTAAGTTAATTAAAAAGTAAAGCTTTTAGTGTTTTTTAATCATGGCGGGTGGTGTAATCGCCACTGATTCCGGAACTAATCAAGACTTTCCGGCGAAGCTCACCGGTCAAGTCCTCATTTGCACCGCCATAGCTGCCTTTGGTGGTTTAATGTTTGGCTACGATATTGGAATTTCAGGTGCCTTAAGCCCTTAACTATTAAAGTTCTTGTGTTTATTTTAAAGTTTTAGCGGCCACTAACCCTTGAAAGCGTCGCTAATTGTGGAAGCTATAGCAACGCTATGAAAAAAATGTCGCTAAGGATGCAATTTCGCTAACTATTTCTATATATATATGTACAGGAGGAGTGACAGGAATGGACGAATTCCTGATGAAGTTCTTCCCCAATGTATATATTAAAAAGCACCACGCCCATGAAAACAACTACTGCAAATTCGCCGACGAATATCTTCAGCTCTTCACGTCGTCCCTCTACTTAGCCGCCATCGTCGCCAGCTGTGCAGCCTCCTTTATGTGCAAGAAATTCGGTCGGAAACCAACCATGCAAGCCGCCTCTGTCTTCTTCTTCATCGGAGCTATTCTCAACGTTACGGCCTCCAAACTCAGTATGTTAATCCTTGGAAGGATTTTCCTTGGTGCTGGTGTAGGATGTGGTAACCAGGTAATTATAATAATCTTCACATTAATTAATTAACACCATGCAAAAATAAAACATTTTCAGCGTACGTAATCTTATGGAATTAATCATGTTTGAAACAGGCAGTTCCACTGTTCATTACAGAAATTGCACCGCCAAAATATAGAGGAGGACTCAATGTTTGCTTTCAGTTGCTTATCACTGTCGGCATCTTGATAGCAAACTTGGTTAACTATTTCACATCGAACATAAAACACTACGGTTGGCGGATTTCATTAGGCGGAGCCGCCGTGCCAGCCATAATCCTCCTTGTTGGATCTCTCATAATCGTGGAGACCCCGGCGAGTCTAATAGAGAGGGGAAAGAAAGAACGAGGTCTAAAGACACTAAAGAGAATTAGAGGCGTAGATGATGTCGAAAAAGAGTTTGAAGAAATTGTTCGTGCCACCGAAATCTCCAATCAAATCAAGCACCCTTTCAGGGAACTAATGAAAAGGCCTAGCATTCCACCGGTGATCTGTGGCACCATCATTCATGTGTTCCAGCAGTTTACAGGGATCAACGTGGTCATGTTTTACGCACCGGTGTTGTTCCAAACCATGGGGTTCGGGTCCAATGCATCGCTTTTATCGGCTGTTATAACCGGCACGGTCAATTCGTTGTCGACGCTCATTGCCGTATTCGGTGTGGATAGAGCTGGAAGGAAGAAACTACTCATTTTTGGAGCTTTGATTTGTTTGGTCGCTCAGGTAAAATCTCTTAAATTAAACCACTCAGGCTCAGTTGTGTAATATTAGGAAATAAGAACAAAAGGAAGAACAAGAGTTGAATTAGGCCTTTTTGTTCTGTTTTGCAGTGTGCAATTGGAGGTCTTCTGAAAACGTATCTGACAGAAACAAGCAAAGTACCTAATGGGACGGCCAAACTAGTGGTGGGATTAATCTGCTTATATGTGAATGGATTTGCCTGGTCATGGGGTCCTTTAGGGTGGCTAATATCTAGCGAAGTCTACCCGTTGGAGACTCGATCCGCAGGCTTTTTCCTGGCCGTCGGCACCAACATGTTCTGCACATTCCTAATCGCACAATCATTCCTCTCCATGCTTTGCACCATGCAGGCCTACATTTACTTCTTCTTCGCGGCCTGGCTCGTGACGATGATTGTTTTCGTGGCGGCGATGCTGCCTGAAACCAAGGGAATCCCCATCGATGAAATGGTCGAAAGGGTATGGAAGAAACACTGGTTCTGGAAAAGGTTTTATAAATCTAGCGACATTGAGAGACCAAAAGCTTCCATCCAGCTAGAGCAGCAGGACAAATCAAACCATTAAAACCTTAGTTAATTTGTATATCCATTTCGATTATTCTTGTTTCTGCCTTTTGTCTATCTAGTAATAAGAGTACAGATTATCTGCAGTGTAGTAAGAATATTTCAGGGTTTTTTTTTGGTTTTTTTTACTATTTTTTATATAAAATTATTTTTTTCACTTTCAGAAGTTATTCCAAGGTTTCCACTTTCTTCCTTACATTTTCTTTCTATTTTTGCATTGGTTTTGTGTATTTCAAGTAACAAAAATCTTCTACTTTTTTGGTGTACTTTTATATGCCCCAACCTTAAAAAATTAAATTCTAAATTATAACTCTAAACCTTAAACTGTGAACCCTAAAAAACACATTCTACCCTAAACCTAAGTTTAGTGTATGATATAAATAGGGGCATTGAAAGAGGTCAGATGATTTTGGGGCCAATATGTATTTTTAGGGTTTATAATTTAGAATTTAAATTTTTAGTTTTTGACTATAAAAAGAGAAATCAAAAAGGGAATTAGGATTTTTGTCATTATAAGACTTAGTAAAATATATAAATATCCATTTTCATATTTCATTAAAGAAAACTATTATGGTTTTGTATGATAAATAATCCATTATTGACAAGGATTAATATCCTATACATTGGCGGTGGAAACTAAAAGTTTCCACAAGCGCCTTAGTTTTAGAGTATAGGGAGTTAGTTTAGGGGTTTAGGTGTAGGCGGTTAGAATTTAAGGACAATTATTTCAATTTAAGGTTTAGGGTTATAATTTAGGGTTTATAGGTTAGTGTTTAGTTTTTAGGGTAATATGGTGAGGATTTAGTTTCCTCCGCTGTAGAATATTTATCCTATTGACAATTGTTAACTAGTTATCTAGCATCATGTTTTAAAGCCACACCATTGAATCAAAAGCTGTCTAGAATACCTTTTCAAAAACAAAAAAATTGTCTAGAATACACACACATATATATATTACTTAGGCTACAAGTAATCTGAATGTTGGATTCATTTCATTTCTAGGCACTAACTAGCACCATTGTTGACAGAATCCCCACATATCTGGAAGACCTTTGCTTATAGAGCCATGACTTTTGGAAAAAATGGATGCTCCGATTGCTGTCTGGTTACCAGGAACCGAAGGAAGGGGAATGACTGATGTAGTTTTTGGAGGCTATGAATTTGAGGGGCGATTGCCAATGACATGGTTTAGGGCAACCAAAAACAGCTACCATTCAACAATGGAGATAATTCATGTGATCCTTTGTTTCCCCTTGGCTTTGGATGTACATGCAGCAAGGAGAAACCTACAGAGTGAATGATTTCCATGGCCCAGGTCAGGCTCAGCAGTGCCAATGCTCTTTCCTTTTTTAATAATCAAGGCACACACATCTGGTCCCTTGGCAAATCTCATTATTGATTTTTGCCTTTCAAAGGCTTGTGCCTCATGTATGAATTCAGACCACATTGTTGCGGCACTTCAATCTCTCACAGTTTCCAAGTCACAGTTATGTCGGTCATCATGTCTAGGGGCCTGTCCCTCCTTTTTTTTCTTGACAGTGATTTATGGTGTTTTCACATGCATAAATCAAGCTTCATATCTTAACATGCATGGATGCATTTCTGAGGATGAAATTGATCCATAAAAAAATGGGTATTTTGAGTCTTATCTGATAAAAAGAAATCTCAGGCTCCATCAAATAATACTAATTGACTAATGTTCTGAATGTCCTTTCTGCTTTATCATTTTCTATTGTCATGAAGATACCCTGAAAACACATTTGAAACAGTTATGCAGTCTTTGTAACCTTTTTATTGCATCAATTATTGCCTACTTTTTCTTCTTTGAAATGTGTCGACTGACCCCAAAATTAGATCAATTTCAAACCATTTTTAAGCCATTGAAGAACAGCATAGAAAATGGCCAATGTAGTTGCAGATAAGAGCTTCTGTTACAAACATCAATTCTGTTTTAGTTTTCTTTCACAACCAGAAGCATTATAAGAGAAGAATCAGAATAATGTAAGATAACCGAAAGTGTCAAATTATGACATAATATGTATGTGGTTGTAACTTGTTAAGATGCTGATAAAAAAATAAGAATAAAGTTGCCTAGATGCCTTTTTATTTATGATTATTCTGTCTAGTTTTCTCAAGCTACCTTCAAAAGGTTAGCTACTGGATATGACCATATTGGTCATTTTGTCCATGTATTCTTTGCTTCATATATGGGACTGAATATACAATATGCCACCAACTTTGTGTGGTAGCCTTTACAGATATTAAAATTTGAACTTTAATGAGATCCTTTAATTGGTCGAGTGATCAAAGATGTCCATCCGCTTTCACCTTGTGTGAGTTTGAATCCTAACATTTGCTTTGGGAATGAGAATAGCACAAAAAACTGGAACTCTTTGTACTTACCAATTGTCAACGGAAGTAAAGATACACAAGAAGTTGGTGCAATGGCCTGCATATTGATAGTCAAAACTCACATGATTAAACCCGCAAGCAATAGATTAAGGAAAAAATAAACTTTTTTTAATATCCAATGAAAAATCTTAATGGTTTGTCTCCATTGAAGAGTTTGCGGTTTGAGCTTAAGATTTTAAAAACAAGTGGAAGTTGATTGCAGACGTGCACTTGCTAGTTGCCACCATTGTTAAGAAGATTGAAGGAAAGGGATATCTTAAACAAACACACTTTAAAAAGGGTTTTACTGCAAAATTATATAAATAAACAAGCAATCTACCCTGAATCTTGCTTTTGAATACTATATTCTGTTAGTGTAACCAATAATATATACTCACAAGGAGGAATCTTCTTTTTAACAAGAGGATCTATCGAGGAAGAAAAAGGGGCGCATTGAAGAATATGATGCTCAAGTTAGTGGGATTCAGAGTCAGCCTGGACTAAGTTTTGAAGGTCAAGAACAGTCAAGTAGGCCATTTTGGGGTCATTTGGAAAATGGGGTTTACTGCAATAGTCTCAAATGCCCTGTGACTCAGCTAATATGAACCGAGATCCTACCAAACCAGTTCAAAAATGCGCTGGTGCAGCCATTGTAAAATGGTTAGGCTTTACCTAGAAATGTAGACCCTACATGGGGATGCTCCAAAACCATTTTCAACCTATAGAGTATGACTTTTTCAGTAGCAGCAAATTTTGAAGTTTTTTTTTTTCTGTTGGAAACTTGGAATTCTCGGTCTTGAATCAAATTACTAGGATTTACAACACGGAACTGCCAAAAGTTTACAACCAGATTAATGAACTTCTGAAAATTACAACCACTCGGTCATGTTTACAACTGTCTAAGCTTTGAACTTCTGGTTGTATATGCTTATTCTATTGCTTCATTCTCCGTGTGAGCCTGCAATTCGAAGCCTACTTGCTGATGCATGTATGATGCACTCCAATCTTATCTTTGAGCCTTCTTAAGGTGCCAAATAATAGCACAAAAGTAGTGTATTCTTCTCTTATGCTTCAAAACATATTCCTAGACAGCTAGAGTCTAAGACAACTTTATCCGTAACTCATATCCTGCATGTTGATCTGTCGATGCAGTCAGGATAAGCTCACCACTATTACCAAACAGCATAGCAATTTGATCAAGGGACAATCAGATTCAACTACAGAATCTTAAATAAAAGGGAAATAGGTGTTTAAGAATCTTCCCGCAGAGTTTCACATTTCATACTCTGAAATTCCTAGCAAAACTCAATCCTATCACCTTTTGTTTTGAATGCTATGGACTAAACTCACGTTCTTGATAATATACACATGATAAAATCATAAAAGCACAAGACAGCTATAATAATCCACTGGCAGGAGAAACTCAGAATAGGTGGTCTTGAGGGTATTGTTCGGCTGATTGCATCTGAAAAACCAAATTCTGAGGTCCAAAATAGGACTCATGTGCAGCACTTCTTTGCAGACTCTGCCCCTGCATTTTCGATCCATAGGATGGAACTCCATAAGGAGAAGACATTAGCATACATCCTTGTGTTGAATTGAAAGCCATTGTTGCCCCACGGCAAGGCTGATTCCATTGAAAGTGTGTTCTGGGCATGTCAGTAGAATTTGGCTGCTGAGGGAGCACCGAAGACTGCTCAGGTGAAGGAGTACCCTTATTGTCCGGGGAAGCAGTTCTCATGTCGTTGAGATTGACCGTTGTTATGTCATGAATGCTAGCTCTTCTCTTATCCTTCCCTCCTGAAAGCTGCCTAATGAAATACTTCTGAGCGTGACTAGCCACCTGAGTCGGTGTTCGAGTGACAACGAAATTGCGAGATATGTTTCTCCAATCCCCTTTGCCATACTTTTTTAGCCCCATTAGAAACAATCTGTGAAAAATCCATGAACATCGATTCTTGTCAATGAAATGGAAGATAAATATAAAGAAATCAAAAGCAAATTTCTTAACCTGAAAGTACTGCTGATACAAACAGATAATATAGATCATAAAAGAATGAGCACAATTATAATTTGTCACAGATTACTATAAACTTTTAAATGAACACCATTTAAACTTACTTATGCTCCTCTTCTGTCCAAGGAACCCCTTTCTTCCTCTCATGATCTCCAGGCCTGCCTGATGAAGATCTCTTTCCACCAAGTCCATATGACTGTTTCAAACCATCAAAGCCATGGCTATTCACCCAATCCAATGTGAATGGAGAGGTGCTATATCCAGGAATTGGAACCAGCCCTGCTTCTATACTGCTAACATCAGCTTCTAATTCTCTATATTGCTTGACTACATCTCCGACCGTTTTCCCCGGGATCATCGCAGCCACTTTCTGCCATCGGTCGGGCGTATCTTTATCGTGCACCGCCAACGCATTCTCGAACATCTTGTTCTCTGCTGATGTCCAATTCGTGCTCTTACTCTCTTCAGCAAACCAATTTGTGCCGGATAGATGAGAATTTGGAGACAGAATTTCCATTTCCCACTTCATAACATCAAATTTAACCACCAAAAACAACCAAAACACGGAAGTTTTATCCAAACAAGTTCTCGTTTCAGAAGATTGATCACTCGAAGGATGGAATTTCGTTGTAGCATTCAATAAGAATTAAAACAGAGCGAGAAACTATTGGAAAATGCAGAGTTGATAGGGTATCAAAGGGAAAATATCAGCGTTAAATCAAGGAGCATTTCAAGGAATCAGAATACTTTTAAGTGTGTAGGCAATCCTTGAGGAATCTTGAAAATTCCCACTTTCAAAAAAATAAGAATTTCAAAGAAGAACAACAGTTCTGTAGCTATCAAAGCAAAAACAGTAGTGAAAACTAGCACCACAAATCCACAATTTAAGATCTAAAACGGTTAACTTTTCAATACTAACAACAGAACAAACTGTAAAAGAGAAAATACCCAGAAAAACTTCTCCTTTTTGAATGAAGTCTCTATATTTATAACATAGCTGAGAAAATAATTATACCCAGAAAATACCCTGAAACAACTAACATTGAGCTTCAACTTCCTCGACAACCCAACCAGGGAAAAAAGGAGAAGTTGACAGCAGAATCCAAGAGACTCAGCTGAACCCAATAAACAAAAAGGGCTAGAAATGAAAACCCAATTTGGAAACTTTAAAAAAATTGAGAGAAAAAATACACTGAATTGAGTAGAAGAATGATGAAAGCTGAGAAAAAGATCTCTTCTTTTCTTCTTTTTCCTTGAGAAATTAACAACAAAGAAAAAGAAGAAGCAAAGCTACCACCGAGCTTCAAGGAATGAATCTGTCGAAATCTTTGGGGAGAGAGAGAAGAAGCGAAGAAAGAAAGAAAAAATTTATTGGAGGGAAAAAAGGAGAGTGGGGGCTACGGTCAGCTTGAAATGGGGTAGCCGCCAAAAGAACGGCCCAGATCAACGGTAAAAATTACATGCGGACAACTTGATTTAGTGGGGCCCTGGGGAGGTTACAACTCTTTGATTGGGTGAGGAACTGGGTCCGCTGTTCTGATCCCGACACGTGGGATTAAATGATTGGCCAAGCAGGACCAAATTGTCGGCCGAGTCGTAAGCAGCCAAGGTCATCACTGGACCAATGACCTGGATACACGTAGGAAGTTAAAAAGGCGCATCTGGTAGGGGCAACCGCATGAGATTAGTTGTAACTTGTCTTGAATATTTTCTGAGGACGCCCTTTGGCCAACCCAACCAACCACTGCCTCCGATCGCTTTTTAACAATGTTGGCTATTGGAATTAATACGAAGAATGGATACCTTGCCCACGCTCGTTCTCGGTGCGTGTAAATGCTCTGTTAAAGAAAATGAAAAATAATTACTTAATTTATATCACAAATAAATACTTAAACTACATTGATTTTTTTATTTAAGTATTTAAAGTATTTTCATTTAAAATAAGTATTTAATTTTTTTTTATCAAAATAGATATTTAAAATATTTTTTTTATCAAAGTAAAAACTTAAAAAAATTTATCAAAAATATTTACCTAATGTTAGAGATGGAAATTGAGTAGGAAATATCAGAAAATTGTGGGATCCGAAACTGACGAGATGAGGATAGGGATTGCTATATTCAAATCGTAAGGATAATCAAATCGTAGCCGTAAGGATTGCTAAATCATTGAGGTTTATTTTGATTTAGATTTTAGGTTGATTTAAATTTATTTAATTTTTAAAAATAATTATTAATATTTAATTTATTGATCGATTAATTTATAATTAATATTATAGTTGCTTATTGATTGTTGTTTAACTATTCATTTTTTACTCTTATGACGGAACCTTAAAAATCTAAGTCTTCTCATCTCTAAAAAATCCATTGCTGGAGATTAAAACATGATAAATCCTTCAAGAAATAAACGAGAGAAGATATGAGAATTTAAAAATGGATTTGGAATGGGGAATCCAGTTTTATCAAGTTTTCAAAAATTGTGAAAAAAATGAAGAAAAAAAATTAAACCCAACATAAAGGATGCAATTTTCTTATCATCATTAGCTCTCTTTTTTTTTTTGTATAATCATCTTTAACAAAATAAAAAGGATGGCATCACAATTTTCTGAAATTGTATACGACAGCTTAAAGAAGTTTTAATCGGCAAAATCTAAAAACCTTGTTCGGTAAACAGATAATAAATTTAAATTTAAACTATAGATTATTTTTAAAGTTTTAATCGGCCAAATCTATTAACTTGATTATTTTATAAACAAATAACTGTAAAACGAATAGAGTATTAATATATTAATAAATATAAAATAATAATTATTTTAATGATTCATTGATTGTTCAAATTAAAATAAAATTATGAAAGATATTATCTTGTAACCTTTAGATTATTAAAAAATTAAAATTAAAAAAATTGATATGATAAAGTCGAATCAAATTTTCAATAATATATATAAATATAAACAATTTCACTATTTAAATTTGACACGCTCTAACCACCCCACACGGTCACACCTATGCTGAAAACATGTGTTCAGTGGAAAACCCCAATCCCTATTTCTGTAGGCTAATATAGGTAGGGGTATCAATATATTTATGTCCAAATTATGTCAGACTATGAATTTATGAAAATGTTTATTGAAAGTTGCTTATGTCACATGTTCTCAAAAATAAATTTTCTAAACATTGCAATTTGCATGCACATTGTTGGAAAACAGCAGAAAAAAATAATTCAACTAAAATAAAAACGTTTCTGATCTCACATTATAAGTAGTTGGCTGATTCCCTGTTCAATTTTCATTTTTCTAAACGAGATGCACGAAAATTTTGGCTTTAATAATTGAATTTTTCGATATATTAATTAATAAAAAGTACAAAAAAATCATTTATCGTTAAAGTACATACAATAGCTTTAGGAGAAAATATTCAATACATGAAATTATAAATGCCTTTAAAATTGATCTAATTTAATATTTAAAAGCTCAGTTTAAAATTTAAGTCTTAAAATTTAGGTTTTTGAAGTGAAATTATAAATGCTTATAAAATCTCTTTTTACTGTTAATACATGAAATAATAATAATAATATGAATTTTAATGCCTTTAAAATTGAAAACCCCCAAAAGGATCAATTGACCGTATAGGAACTGAAGGAAGGATGGAATGGAGCAACAATAGTGGACCCCACTGGTGAAGGCTAATGGAGTAATGGGAGAGAAAGCGACAGCAAATGCATAAAATTCAATAATAATTGAAGAAGGCACCAACAGTTTTTTGTTTTCCATTAAAGGAAAGATTCCCTACTTCCTAAAAGTCAATAACTCAGACAAAGTGGCAGCGCAAGTGCCAGTGTCCGGTAATAAATCAAATTCTGAAGTTGGGTTAGGATAGTTAATTAAAAAATATATAAATATCATTTGAATTAAAAAAATAAATTTAAACATAATACTCAAACTTGAGTCCTTGGATAAAACACATCATTCATTTATTATTGAGACCGAGTTCAGTGTCAAAAATTAAATTTAGATGTTAAATTCATAAATGAAATTTCAAAGTTTTGGTTTCTGCATTATATCATTAATATTTATTGAACTGTGTGCCCAAATGTAACTCGGAAGACTTGACAAAGGAAAACGAGAAAAGTATATTGATGAAAATAATGAGGTTTTACCGATTAGAAATATATATATATATAACTAATGAGTAGTAAAGGTAAGCAACTATTTTATTATATAAAAAACGGATAGTGGATAGTTTTTTTAATAAAAAATATATATATATATATAACAATGAGTAGTAAAGGTAAGCAACTATTTTAGAAACTTTTAGTTTACACAAGCGTTTTAGCTTTAAAGTTTATGAACTTAGTTTTATGGTGTAGGGTTTAGGTGTAAGGGTTTAGAATTTTAGGTAAGAGTTAAAACTTAAGGTTTATCGTTAGGATTTGTGGTTTAGAGGTTAAGGTTTAGGGTTTAGTGTAATGTGTTGATGATTTAGTTTTTAACATGTAAACTCTAAATTCGAATTCTAAACTCAAATATATATTCACAATCACTAAATTCTAAACTGTTAAACTTAAACCCCAAAACTAACACCCTAAAATTAACGCGTTTGTATAAACTAAAAATTTTCACCGCCGGTGTATTAAATAATTATCCAATATTTATATGGTTGTTGTAGTTAGTTAGAGCAGCCAGAGTTCCCTTTAATGGGCTTGAGGTTTGAGAAGTCTTAAAACCCAAATCCAAACATTGGGCGTTCATCAATGGGGAAAATGATTGGCTTTGCTGTAGGCAAAGTGTCTACTGTTAACTGTTAAGTGTTAACCACTAGTGTGCGTGTTTGTTTATTTATGTTGGACAAATATAAGCTTAAAAGAAGAAAACAATGGCATTACTTCATCTTCATTTCAAACCAGATTTGTCATACAATAACATTTGAATCCTCTAAATTTTCAACATTTGCACAACTCAATAGCTCAAACATGTAAGCCCAAAACAAAATATTTTCTTTATGAATACAGAATATTTTATTTTCTAAATAATCAACATTACAATTCTCTTCCCAAAAACTAAATATCAAAGATCTTCCAGTCCAGAGAAGAGATATATGCAAAGATCATTTTAACTGCAGGCTTCTTCTTGATATTTTACCGTTGTCACATGCTTTATATTTTTCGAGAAATTTGTAAAAAGAATGCTTCAATCTTCAAATAGACGAAGAACTATCGGTCATGATTCCTAATTCTTTATCAATATAAATAAAATCAGATAATTTTTGACACGAAGCGTTTGTAGTCCAACGGTTAGGATAATTGCCTTCCAAGCAATAGACCCGGGTTCGACTCCCGGCAAACGCATTTGTTTTAATTTTGCTGAAAATTCTGTCGCTGAGATGATCAGATCAGTTGGTAGAACGTAGTCCAGTTTTTCTTTGGAGCAAAAAGGCGGAGGCTCATCACATGATAAAACCCCAAGCAAATTAACAAAATGTCTACCTAATTGTGCCTTTTCTTTCCATTAAAAATACACATTTTTCCAAGTCCACTCTAAACAAAATCACTTGTGAAAACCCCCTTAACGTTGAAGAAATGGGCTTCAAGTAGAGCCGTTTTCGGCATAACAAACGCAACATTGTTAACAGAAGCCACAACACGGCTTCCATTAACACATGTAGGACAAGGGTTGATGCCAAGGCCGACGGCGAACAAAAGGGAATGATCGATCTTCAAAGGGACATTAGCAGGATATTGTTTAGAATTCAAGCTCCGAAGTCCATTCGTAAAGCTTGTGGCGGCAATAAAAACATTTATGCTGGGGTTACCTGCAACTGTAATTTGGGAAAAGTTGAAGAATTATTTCCAGCGATTTGGTTGCCCAATGATAGGTTGACTAAGCAGCCTAAGGGATTCGGGTTTGTTGATTTTTGTATCTGACGAGTCCTTGGTGAATGTTATGACTTATGAGGCAGAGTAATATGAACTAAATCCAAAGATCATTAGTTAAAGAATCTACATTTACCTTCACCGCAGACCATAACTGTATTGCCTAATAGATAAAATTGTTGGAAATAATTGTTCAACTATTTTCTAAATATGTGCTAACTATGCTTCTATCACGGTAATTGTGCTTAACTTTGTTTTCACCTTATCCTGGTGGACCTGGTCTTTAGATAGATTTACTAAAAGCACTCGTGCTATTTGAATGGTTACACAAAGAACACCGACCAGCAGTCTGACAATTATGTATATATATGCTTTGTTCAACATGCAAGGCCACTGAGATTATTTTTGGGAACTTATAGTTCGTGTATTTTAGGATCTGTAGCAGCAAAAGTAATTTAAGGGGGTCTTCACTCTTTTGCATTCATGTCTATTAGAATATTGTTCACAATTGTTGTTGTATTTGTTTATTTTTTTATAACTCTGAATTCTAATTCTAATCCTTAAAATTTGTTGATTTATATCATTGTCTACAAGGTATTTGTTGTACTGCTTGATGCATTGCATGACCTCTACAGCACGTACTGGAGCATGGAAAACCTCATGAGCTCTCTATTATTATTAATGAGCTAGCCGGAAAGATTGTCTAGATGAGTCGGCACAAGTTCGCATCTATTGTTGTTGAGAATGTGCTTAACTTCTGGTGCTCCCGCACCCGCTGAGCATCACCTATTGGTGAATGAAATTCTTAGTTCTACTGATGATAATGAGCCTCTTCAGGTTTGTCTTTTATGTGGATATATTTTGTTAATAGATATAGTATTCAGTTTTAAGTAGGGACATAGTCGTTGTGGTGATTGCATACCACTATTTAAATTCATGTCCCTAATAACAAGTAATGAAAATATTAAATTTTAAGAATAAGTTCATAGTAACAAGTATTGAAAAAATTAGTCCTTAAACAAGTATTCATGAAATCGAATTTTAAATCTATGCCTACAATAAAAAAATATTAAAAAATAGTGACCTAATAACAAGTATTATTGATCCTAAGAAACTGATGAATGATGGGGAATTAGAATATTACCAGTGGATGGAGACATTGTATTTGACATGGTTAACCACGTTGACGGTGACAATCGGCTTGGTTTAAAGAATATTAAATCAATATTATAAGTTCAATGACCTTTTAATCCGTGTTTTTGGTGATTGGTTTGATTCTGTAATTAGTGAGTATTTGGTAAAATGATCACATAATAGAAGTTTGCTGGATTTAAAGAAGTGAGCATATACTATAACACTAAATTAATCAGCAAGCAACGTCAATCCAATCTACCAAATTGAAGCTCTAGAAAAGTTTTGATTAATTTTAAATATTATATTGTTTTGTTAGAGCTTAGAGCTAACCAAGTGTCGGTTTAGTTCTTTGTTCAGGGGGTTAAAAATAATAAACAAGTAAATCAAGGACTGAAAGCAACCAATATTGGCGGTGTGAACTCAACTGTAAATCAGACGTCTTTGACTTTCCTTGGAAAGAAAAATAATAGACGTCTTTGTTATGACTATGTTTGCGTCCAAGTTTTCCAATCTCTAACCTCATCCAAACTTCATGCTTTTGGTTCTTTCACGTGCTTGACTGATTAATCTAATATTCCAAGTTCTAGCTGGCCAAATTATTATTCATTTGTTTAGACTATGAACACTTCAACTAGATTCATAATTATTCAAAAACGTCCCCATCATGTGGACCATTTTGCAGCTGTCATATCTGTTTTTTTCCCCAGTGGAATTGTGAAACCGAAATGGTGGACTTGACTTCTGCTTAGTAGAGTTCTTCACTTTCAAGATTCAATTGGATCTTTATCCGGAGTTTTCACATTCTAACCTACACTTTATCAAGTCATCCACTGGAATCTCTTTAGGATTCCTTCATAATATATACTTCAATATCAACTTCTGTGTTTTTGTGTAGGAATTGGTTTTAAAAAATTCTGGAAAAATCAATGGAAGAAGATGATATCTATACAAAAGATGGGACTGTGGATTACAAGGGGAATCCTGCTGATAAGAAGAAAACTGGAACCTGGAGGGCCTGCCCATTTATCATAGGTAATCACTGAACCAAGTGGTTGAAATTAAAAAAATTGGAAGTTTGATGTGTTGTTAGAATTTTATCAACAGGAAATGAATGCTGTGAAAGACTGGCATACTATGGGATGAGCACCAATCTGGTGCTCTACTTCAAGCATCGGCTAAACCAGCATAGTTCGGTCGCCACTACTAATAACCAGAATTGGGGCGGAACTTGCTACATTACACCATTAATTGGAGCATTTCTGGCTGATTCTTATCTAGGAAGATATTGGACAATTGCCTGTTTTTCAATCATCTATATCATTGTAAGTTCTACTCACCTGGTACTTGTGTTCTTTAGTCCAGTATTACCATATTCTTCAAGAAAAAGAAATTACAAGAAAACGTTACTTTTTGCACAGGGAATGACGCTTTTAGCTTTGTCTGCATCGGTCCCCGGCATAAGGCCAAGATGCTCTGCAGAGGACAACTGCAATCCAACAGAGACGCAAAGCGCGATGGCCTTTCTAGCGCTTTACCTGATAGCACTAGGAACAGGTGGAATCAAGCCTTGTGTTTCATCCTATGGAGCCGATCAGTTCGATGACACGGACGAAAAGGAGAAGAAGCACAAGAGTTCATTCTTCAACTGGTTCTATCTTTCCGTAAACATCGGTGCCCTTATTGCATCTTCTGTGCTGGTTTGGGTCCAAGATAATGTGAGCTGGGGATGGGGTTTCGGCATCCCTGCTATAGCCATGGCAATAGCGGTCTGCTTTTTCTTTTCGGGTACTCGTTTGTATCGAAACCAAAAGCCTGGAGGCAGCCCTCTCACACGCCTGTTTCAGGTATTTGTGGCATCCATCAGGAAATATAAAGTTGCAGTTCCTGCAGATAAGACTCTTTTGCATGAGACAGAAGATAAAGAATCCAATATCAAAGGGAGCCGCAAGATTGATCATACAAACGATCTCAGGTCAGTGCTTGGCCTTGGCCTTTGATCTTCATTCTCTTCGTTGCATATTCAGACTGTTGCTTCAGTTCCTTACTTTCATGCTATGGCTGTAACTTTCAGTTTCTTCGACAAAGCGGCAGTGGAAATCGAAACAGACCGGTTGAAGGGCTCAGTGAATCCGTGGAGACTTTGCACAGTTACACAGGTTGAGGAGCTGAAAGCTATAATTCGGTTGCTCCCCATATGGGCCACTGGGATCATCTTTTCTACCGTTTACAGTCAGATGGGCAATTTATTTGTGTTGCAAGGTGAAAGAATGGATACTCGTGTCGGTAACTCGAGCTTCAGGATCCCACCGGCATCACTTTCCATCTTCGACACTCTCAGTGTGATCTTTTGGGTGCCAGTCTATGACAGAATCATTGTCCCGGTGACGAGAAAATTCACCGGTCACAAAAATGGCATAACTCAACTTCAGCGGATGGGAATCGGGCTCTTCATATCAATATTTTCCATGGTAGTAGCGGCGATTTTGGAGCAGGAAAGGCTGCAAATGATCAAAAGGCATAACTACTATGAGCTAAAGGAAATGCCAATGACAATCTTTTGGCAAGTTCCACAGTATTTCCTCATAGGGTGTGCAGAGGTGTTCATATTCATCGGACAGTTGGAGTTTTTCTACCAACAAGCACCCGATGCGATGAGGAGTTTCTGCTCTGCTCTATCGCTCACCACTGTCGCTCTCGGTAGCTACTTGAGCTCTTTGCTTGTAACCATCGTTAGCAATGTGAGTGCTAAGAATGGGAAACCCGGGTGGATACCGGACAACCTAAATTATGGTCACGTTGATTACTTCTTCTGGGTCTTAGCAGCTTTGAGCGTGCTGAATTTAGGCGTTTATATCTGGGTTGCCAAATGGTACACATATAAACGGGCAGTGGGGACTCTTCGTTGAGTGAATATATAGGTTGGCTTGTTGAAGCAACTGTAAATTATTATCTCCCTGCTCAAGAAGAATTACAGAATATCCCCCTTATCATGTACGAAACTACAGTCTGTTCAAGTCAATTGTTTCAAACTAATGTAAGATACAGAGAAACATAGAGAAAATGGAGAACATATGTTATGACAAGAGTTAAATATAACTTTCATAATCTCATTTCCATCCATGGCAGTTTAGAGGGGTCGTTTTTGTAAATCACGGTAACAGTAAACCAATCATGGAAGAAAAATAAAATATGACAAATATTTGCCCAGACAGAATCTTTTATTAGGTCAAAAATCACATAATATGCTCGCAATAAACCAGTTTAATACATAGCAGTAGTTAACCACAGGTGGCCGGAAGGGATTTTCTTTCACAAACAAGGAATGGAACTAGAGTTTGCTACCCTTTTTAGCAAACAAGGAATGGCCACCTTCAGCAGTCAACAACCCTGTCTCATTGTTTGTAACCTCAACTATTCCTCCTGCATAACTTTCTCTTCGTCCTAATACTTTTGAAGTACGTATTATGGTTTATGTTCGGAGTCCGTAGTTGCCTCTCCTAACAATGTCGTCTCTAAAATTTGAACTCACGTCCTCTCCTTAGGAGTACAATGTGCCTTACCAATGCACCCAACCCTTGTTGGTATATTCCATTCATTTCTTGATTGTAACTATAATTAGGATATTTATATTATGTATAAATACTTCTCATTTTCAATAATATTCACACACTTACTAAGTTCAAGAAATATATTTACCAAGCACGGCTATTAACCCTAGCCGCTCAAAAAACCCTAGCCGCTCCTCTCTCAAACTTGTTTCAATTCTAGCCGCTTTTCTTTTTGTTCAATCTCTTTAATCGGTGGTCGACAATCAATTTTCGTATTGGTTGTCGGCCACCGATTTTATCAGTTTTTTTGTTTTTATTTCAATAAGAATCTCTGCTTCTGTAGCACGCTTTTCCTCTGTCCTAGTGACACGCTTCTTCTTCTGTCTTTGTGACATGATTTTGTTTTATTTTTTTGGTTTGGTTCATCTGTCTTCGTGGCAGGTTTCAGCATACCCTAGCGTTCGATTGTTGTTCGCACAGAGATTCACTCGGCGCTAGTTTCTGATTCATGGTGTTGTCGGTGGTCACTTGGAATGTTTTATCCCCACTCGTTGATGGTTGTTTGCCGACAAAATCAGTCCTAGGTAGCGGTACCTTTTGCCTGACAGAATGGATCGCGCACCACTCCTTCCTTCTTTATGCGTCTCGTTTGGACAGAGACAAGGAGATTCAGGAAGCTTTTGAATTTTCGTTGGTATGCGTATTTCCATAGAAATTTTCGTTTTCATTGTTTTTGAGTTGTAAGAATTTTTTGGGTTATTTTAACCCAAAATTTCTTCTTATTGATTGCGTTGTAATTGAATTTTTCTATGGTTTAATGAAAATTCAGTGGCTATTTCAAAAAAAAAAATATTCACAAACTTTTCAATTACAATTTAAGTGTTTATTTTATATTATATAGTTGGATTATTGAAAACAACTCACTACATTAAAAAGACAGATATTATTACATTGAACTTAACAGTTTCGAGAAACAAGATAGACAAGTCGACAGAAACATTCATGGTAATACTATGACCTTCGACCAAACAATAGTCTATATACAGCCATAAGGACAACATATAAGAACTATTAGATTTCTATTATTAATATTTATTTTACTTTTCGCAATATGATGTAATTAATTACATTCTAAAAAATTAAACATCATTAAATTAGGATAGGGTATTTAATGTAATTAATAATAATGTAAAATGATTTAGGGCTTTAGGGTTCATGTTTTATGATTTCATTGCTCAATGGTTATAATTTTTAGGGTTTAAGGTCGAGGGTTTTTATGATTTTAGGGTTTAAGGTTTATGGTTTATAATTTAGGGTTTTTAAGATATTATTATTTTTAGGGCTCATGGTTTAGAGTTTAGGTTTTATGGTTTAGAATTTTTAGGGTTTATGGTTTTAGGATTTATGGTTTATGAGTTCATAATTTAGGGTTTAAGATTTAGTGTCTAGTGTTTATGATTTTATGGTTTAAGTTTAGAGTTTAGGATTTTTAGTGTTTAGGGTTTATGGTTTACGAGTTCATAATTTAGAGTTATTGTTTATTGTTTAGGGTTTTATGGATCAACGTGTGAAACAAATATTTTAATTTTGATATAACTAAAAACCTAAGGACTAAATTGAAAATGTCAAAACGAATTTTAAGTCCTCAGAATATCCCCATATAATTTTAAGATTATGCCCAAGTTAAAAACAAAGTTTTTCAAATATTTTTCCAAGTGTTTCAAGTCAAAACAGTGATTTTCAAAGTCCTGTTTCGAAACGGCCCTAAGGCGTTTCGAAACGTTTTCATCACTGTCAACCACTGTTCCGAAACGTGTATCGAAACACTTGACCCTGTTTTGAAACGATCTCTCACGTTTCGAAACTGTTCTTCATATTTGATTTTAAAAAAGGCACAACGGTTGAAATATTTGCTAAATATTTAAAGATAAAAAGGGTGTTTCGAAACGAGCTAAGGCCGTTCCGAAACGACCCTTGACAGTAGCAAATCCGTTTCAAAACGAAGCCAAAGCGTTTCGAAACAGGTCTTCATTTTAAATTGAGAATATGACCGTTACAATTGTTTTTAACTGATTTTCTGAAAACCGTTAAGGTGTTTCGAAACGGGCTAAGAACGTTTCGAAACGACCCTTGACAGTGGCAAAAGTGTTTCAAAACGGCCCTAAGGCGTTTCGAAATAGGCTCTTAAATGCACCCCAACGGCTCTTTCTATTTTAGTCAGTTCCGAAACAGGTACCCCGCGTTTCGAAACGGGTTGTTGCAGACTGCATTTATGGTGGTGAGATAACATCCCAACGGCTCTATTGATGAGTGCAACAACCACAACGGCTAGAAATCAATGAGAAGGTATAAAAGGGACTTCTAAAAGCACCAGCAACAACTATTGATCCAAAAGCAAACATCCAAACATCAAATCCAAGCAATTGTGCACAAATCCCATTTTGTCTAAAACCCCAATTGTAATTTTCATTCATATCTTGTTCAATTGGGTTGAGTGCTTGTAATTGGGCTATTATTTGTATTGAGAGATATCCAATTAGCCATTAAATTTCTTTGTTCACTTGTGTGAGGATTGGGTTGATTTTTGGGTAGAAAAATCAACCGAAATTGTAAAGGGTTGCCTCCTTGTCCTAGAAAAGGGGAAGAGCAATTAGTGGAATTGTTGCAAATCCTTAGTGAAGCTAAGGTAGTGGATGTAGAGTTCATTTGGAACTTGAACCACTCTAAATCCCTTGTCCATCATTTTTAATTTACAAATTTCCACCACAAAACTTTAAATTTGCAATTCACCCCCCCTCTTGGTCAATATCGATCTTGCGATCCACTCAACAATTGGTATCAGAGCTTAACTCTTTGAGGATTAACAACCACAAGAGGAGATCCTTGGAAGAGTGTGATCATCAAAATATCAAGAGATGGCTTCAACCTCCGGTTCCGGCATGTACGAGTCACAATCGACCACAAAGCCTCCCTTCTTCAACGGTGATAACTATTCTTTTTGGAAGAATAAAATGCGTCTATTCATCAAGTCAAATGACTATCTTGTGTGGGATGTCATTGAGGATGAGCCATACATTCCATTGAAGCAAGACGATGAAGGCAAGATGGTGTTGAAGAAGAAAGTGGAAATGAGTGAAGAGGAGAGGAAAAAGATTCAAGTCAATGATAAAGCTCTCCACATGCTATTTTGTGCTTTCGGTCCGGACATCTACTCAAAGGTCTCATCAATTGAAAGTGCCAAAGAAGTGTGGGACACTCTTGAAACCACTTATGAAGGCACCAATGATGTCAAGGAAACTAAGATTGAGTTCTCAATCTTAGTTATGAAAATTTCAAGATGGAGCCCGATGAGACGGTGTCAAAGATGTTTGATCGATTCTCCACGATTGTCAATGGTCTAAAGGGCTTTGGAGAGATCATACCGGAAGACAAGCTTGTCCGGAAACTACTCTATTCACTTCCCGAGTCTTGGGATGGGAAAAGAACCGCTATCATCGAAGCAAAGAATTTGAAGACTTTGAAGCTTGATGAGCTTGTGGGTTCTCTCCTTACTCATGAGATCATGAAGCAAGGAAGGGAAGATGAGAAAAAGAAAGAAGAGAAAAGAGTAGAGAAGCTTGAAGTTGAGAAGAAGAAGAAGATGGGAATAGCTCTCAAGGCTAAAGCTTCACAACATGATGAGAGCTCATCTAGTGATGAGGATGAACTTGAAGAATTGGCTATGATAGCCAAACGATTCTCACGCTTTATGAGGTCCAACCGAGGAAGAAAAATCCAAAGGAAGATGGACTTCAAAAGCAAGAACAAGGAAGATGGAAAGGATCCAATCATTTGCTTTGAGTGCAATAAACACAGCCACATACGTTCGGAGTGCCCTCAACTCAAGAATAAGGGCTTTGAGAAGAGGAAAAAGCTCAAAGCCAAGCTTGCTACTTGGAGTGATGAGGAGTCATCGGAGGATGACGAACAAGAAGTGGCTAACCTTTGCCTCATGGCACTTGAGGATCCAAAGGAAGATGGACTTCAAAAGCAAGAACAAGGAAGATGGAAAGGATCCAATCATTTGCTTTGAGTGCAATAAACCCGGCCACATACGTTCAGAGTGCCCTCAACTCAAGAAGAAGGGCTTTGAGAAGAGGAAAAAGCTCAAAGCCAAGCTTGCTACTTGGAGTGATGAGGAGTCATCGGAGGATGACGAACAAGAAGTGGCTAACCTTTGCCTCATGGCACTTGAGGAAGATTCCTCCATGGTAACCTCTAACTCATCTACTTTAGATTTTTCATATGAAGAATTAAATGATGCATATGATGAGTTACAAGAGGTATATGATGAATTAGTTGAGAAATATAAGGAGTCGATTATTAGGAATAAAAAGATTATTCTAGAAATAAATGAGAAAAATGACTCACTTACTCAAGCTAATTCTAAATTTGAGAAAAAAATATTAGGATTAAAAGATGAACTTAAATTCTTTCAAGATGAAAATGTTGATCTTAATAATCTTTTATCTCAATGTAATTGTCAACACCAAAAGGTGTTGGGTGAGCTAAATGAGCTCAAAAAGTCTTTAAAAAATGTTGGTAGTGTCAAGCATGAAGTAGGAGAATCCTCTAGAACACACCAACCTAAGAAAAAGACTAACTACTACAAACAAGGTAGCTATCCTAGACATAGTAGAGCTAAAAGAATTAGAAGTGTATGGGTTCCTAAGGAACTTGTTAAATCAAATAATATTATTGCTATGTCATCTTGGATTCCTAAGGGAACCAAGGTTTTGGGAGCTAACACTCATGGACCCAAAATGATTTGGGTACCAAAAACCAAGGTTTAATATCTTTGTTTGTAGGGGGAGCATTGCTATAAGGCCAAAGCACAAAGTCAAAACTCATGGTACCTTGATAGTGGATGCTCGAGGCACATGACCGGAGACAAGAGTCGATTCATGGATCTAAAGCCAAAAAGTGGAGGAGTAGTAACATTTGGTGACAACTCCAAAGGCCACATTAAAGGTATTGGCTCCATAGGTAATCACTCTACCATTCTCATTGAAAATGTCTTATATGTCGATGGTCTTAAACACAATTTATTGAGCATAAGTCAATTGTGTGATAAAGGATTTAATGTTTTATTTGATAAAAATGGATGCAAAATTGTAGACATTAAATCTAATAATATTATGCTCATAGGTCATCGCATAGGAAACATATACATGGTGCATTTAGATGACATACATACATCTCATGCATGCTTAGTTGCTCAAAATGAAAATGATGCATGGTTATGACATAGGAAGCTAGGACATGCTAGCATAAGTGTTTTAGAAAAACTAGTCTCTCTAAATCTAGTTAGAGGTTTACCCAAAATAAAATTTTCAAATGATAAAATTTGTGATGCATGCTCAAAGGGTAAACAACATAGGTCTTCCTTTAAATCCATTAATGATGTTTCTACTAGTAGATGCTTACAACTAATTCACATGGATTTATTTGGGCCAATTAGGACTATGAGCTTGGGTGGTAAGTCTTATGCTTTTGTGCTAGTTGATGATTTTTCTAGATTTACTTGGGTTCTCTTTTTAAGTACTAAAGATGAGGCTTTGGAAAAATTCATCACATTTTCAAAATTAACCCAAAATGATCTTGAGCTTAGAATTTCACATATTAGAAGTGATCATGGAACCGAGTTTCAAAATTTAGGGTTTGAAGATTTTTTAAATGAAAATGGTATTAGCCATAATTTTTCGGCTCCTCGAACTCCTCAACAAAATGGGGTAGTTGAGAGGAAAAATAGAACTTTACAAGAAATGGCTAGAACTATGCTTTGTGAAAATAATTTACCTAAATATTTTTGGGCGGAAGCCACAAACACCGCTTGTTATATTGTAAATCAAGTAATGATTAGGCCAATTTTAAAGAAAACACCTTATGAGATTTTAAAATCTAAAAAGCCTAACATTAGCTATTTCCACCCTTTTGGGTGTAAGTGTTTTGTTTTAAATAATGGAAAAGACAACTTAGGTAAATTTGATGCAAAAAGTGATGAAGCCATTTTTATAGGTTACTCTTTAACCTCTAAAGCCTATCGAGTATTTAACAAAAGAACTTTAGTAGTAGAAGAATATATTCATGTTGTATTCGATGATAACCTCCTTCCTAGGAAGGATTCTTGTGATGATGATGATGTAGGGATCATAAATGCCTTTGATGGAGGTCAAACTTCAAAGGAGGATGAGATTCCAACAAAGGAAGAGGACTCACAAGATCCACCTCTTGAAGCCTTGAAGGACTTGACTATTGAGGAAAAGGAAGTGAGCTACCCAAGGGAGTTGAAATATGTCAAAGATGGTGAAATCTTGGGTGATCCATCCAAGGGGGTAACCACTCGTTCTTCTCTTAGATTAATGAACCATGTTGCATTTATCTCATGCATAGAGCCTAAAAATATAAAAAAAAGCATTGAAAGATGACTTTTGGATTATGGCTATGCAAGAAGAGTTAAATCAATTTGAGAGAAGTAATGTATGGACATTAGTTGATAGGCCTAGTAATCAATCTACAATAGGAACTAAATGGGTCTTTAGGAACAAACTAGATGAGAGTGGTAACATTGTGAGAAATAAAGCTAGACTTGTAGCACAAGGTTACACTCAAGAAGAGGGAATAGATTTTGATGAAACCTATGCACCCGTAGCTAGAATGGAAGCCATTAGGATATTGCTTGCATATGCATGTTATCATAATTTCAAGCTTTTTCAAATGGATGTTAAAAGCGCATTTTTAAATGGTTTTATAAATGAGGAAGTGTATGTGGAACAACCACCGGGTTTTGAAGATTCAAAATTTCCAAATCATGTTTTCAAACTTACCAAAGCTCTTTATGGTTTAAAACAAGCTCCTAGAGCTTGGTATGAAAGGCTTTCAAATTTTTTGATTGAAAAAGGTAAGGTGGACACTACACTCTTTATAAAAATGTATAAAAATGACATCTTAGTAGTTCAAATTTATGTTGATGATATCATTTTTGGTTCTACTAATGAATGTCATTGTCAAGAGTTTGCTAAGTTAATGCAAGGTGAATTTGAGATGAGCATGATGGGGGAGCTCTCATTCTTTTTGGGACTCCAAATCAAGCAAAAGAAGGATGGCACCTTCATCAACCAAGCAAAGTACATAAATGATATGCTCAAGAAGTTTGGCTTGGAGAATGCAAAGCCTCAAGCCACTCCTATGAGCTCATCTACAAAGCTTGACAAAGATGAAGGAGGTAAGTGTGTTGACTCTAAGCTTTATCGTTCTATGATTGGATCTTTGCTTTACCTTACCGCAAGTAGACCGGATATATTGTTTAGTGTTTGCTTGTGTGCTAGGTTTCAAGCTAGTCCTAGAGAGTCTCACCTTATAGCCGTTAAGAGAATCTTTAGATACCTTAGAGACACTCCTTGTTTAGGTCTTTGGTATCCTAGAGACTCTACCTTCAACCTTCATGCTTACTCGGATGCGGATTATGGGGGTTGCAAAATTGATAGGAAAAGTACTTCGGGAACTTGTCAATTCTTAGGTAGTATGCTCATATCTTGGTTCTCTAAGAAACAAAATAGTGTAGCCTTATCTACCACCGAAGCCGAGTACATATCCTTAGGGAGTTGTTGTGCTCAAGTCCTTTGGATGAAGCAACAACTCTTAGATTATGGAATTAAAGTTGAAACCATACCCCTAAAATGTGACAACACTAGTGCAATATGTTTAACTAAAAATCCCATCCAACACTCTAGAACCAAACACATAGAAATATGGCATCATTTCATTAGAGATCATGTCCTTAAGGAAGATGTGGTTATAGAGTACGTAGACACCTTGAATCAATTAGCGGATATATTTACAAAACCCTTAGACAAAGAGCGTTTTTGGTCCCTTAGGAGAGAGTTAGGTCTAGCTAGCCTATCTTGACCTTTTAGGACCTCTTTTGTGCTTAAATATGCTTGATTTTGTGAAATGCCATGTTTATGTGTTTAAACTCCTAATCTCATCCATGCCTATAGTTAGGGGGAGTATGTTTATGCTTGAATATGTTTTGCCTGCTCATTCATGACATTTATGCATGTTAGGCCTATTAAAACTTCATTTTTCTGCACTTTTAGAGCCTCATCTGCACTTCCAGGCCCAGGTGTATCGAAACGGGTGAACATGTTTCGATACGGATACCTTAAATCCAGTTCTGAGAGAAGGGCGTTTTGAAACGCCTCCAATGCGTTCCGAAACGTTTTGGCTACTGCCAAGGGGTGTATCGAAACGTGTTTCGATACGGGTCAACAGGGCTTCGATACGGTCAACACCGTATCGAAACGGTCAGCCTATGGTCTCCAAACGGTCAAACCCTAGTCGTCTCGTTTCGAAACGGTCCCGACCGTTCCGAAACGGCATCGCGGAAAGCTTTAATTAGGGCTTTTAATGATAAAGTTCACTTTTTATCAAACTCTTAAAACCCTAAACCGCCTCCCTCTCTATAAATACCCTCTCAAACTCATTGATTTTCACAAAATTGTGAGGGGTTTTACTCTAAAACTCAAGTCTAAGCAAGTTTCATCAACATTGTGCAAGGATTTTCATCAAATCATCCAAAATCCCAAACTAAGGTAATTTTTTTTTATTTTCTTTTTCCTTCAATTTATGTTCGAATCTTAGGTTAGAAAATTTTATTTTTGTATACATTATAGTTTTTCCTTTGTGGGTTTTTCATATCTTGTAAAAAAAAATTCAAAATCCCAAATTTTTTTATTCGAATATAAAATTTTTCAGTCGTCTTTTTTTTACTATTTTTTTAATTTTAATTTTGTTTCAAAAACCTAAGTGGGATTTATTATTGGATTGATTTTAAATATCAATGCATACACTTAATTTCAATATACTTGCTTAATGTTTTTAGATGGTGGATCAAGCTAACAAAAAGCGCAAGGTCGTTCAATCCGGTGATTCGAGCATTCGTCCAAATCTTACTCTGCTTTTTCAGAAATCCCTTAAAACTCCGGAGGCGCGTGCTCGCTTCTCTTTTGTCAAGGATTTCGCAATTCGTAAAGAACGTGTCATTGATCTTGACTTCCTCAATTCTGAGCGATTCCTATTTCGTTATCTCGACCGTTTGAGTGAGTGGAATCTTATCTTGTTCTTGAGCATTCCGGATATTCGCTACAAACACATGGTACTCTTTTTTTACTCTAATGCTCGTTTTCTTTATGATGAGACCAAAACCGAGATTATAGGAATTGAATCTTCCTTATTGGGCAAAAAGTTTGTTGTTAATGTTGCTCTCTTGGAGTCTATTTTTAAACTTAAAGATGAGGGTCTTGAGGATGAACGTCACTTTGGGAATTTCACCGGTAAAGCACTTCATTTGGATGTGCACGATCGCGTTCTTCACTTGATGGTTTCTTGGTTCATTCGACCTTCCGGAGGTAAATACTCTCATATCCGTCAAACTGATCATTTTTGGCTTGAGTGTTTCCGTAGAGGTGAGCGTCCTAATGTGCCTAAAATAATTTTTGCCGAGCTTGTCAATAATATTAAGCTTATTGACACAAATGAGTTGAAGTCTTTTACCTATGGCACTCTCTTGAGCTACATCTTTCATGATCTTGGTATCGATTGTACCTACGACTCTCCGGAACCTCGCAAGACCAAGATTGGTGAGTCATCCCTTCGCAAGTCCGGGTTCACATATGTGAATGATGTTTGGGAAAGAGTTGATAGAGAAGCGGTTCCTCCTCCCGTTGCTCCTCCACCGCAAGTTCCGGTTGCAAACAATGAAGCCCTCACGGCTCTCATTACCGAGCGATTCAATGCTTTGGATACTAGCATTGCTTCGGGTTTTACTGCTATGGATAATTGCTTGAAGAATGTCGAGGATCGTCTTCATACTCTTGAGACTTCCCATGCAAACTTGGATCTATCCTTCTCTACGCTCTATGGGCAATGGACGAAGTTTCACCGTTCTCAAGTCAAGAGCGACGATGATACTTCGGATGATGATGACGAGGCCTAGGATCTTCATATCATATCATACTATCTATGCATTTTAGGATTAAGATTGCATCTTTATGTTTTATTATGTTTTAGGAACCTATGCTTTTGGCTTTTTATTTGAGTTTTTATTATGAACTTAATGTTGGTTTATGTTTTGGATATTTTGATGTTATGAATTAATATTATGGTTGCTTATTAATGCTTATTGGTACTAATCTTTTGTCTTCTCTATGAGTTGTCATTATTCTTTTTGATCTAACAAAAAGGGGGAGAAGAAATTTAAGAGCCACAAACTAAAATTCGTTTTAAATTTTAAAAGTTTTTTTTAAGCTTTACAACTTGGATTTCAAATCAAAAATTTCTTTTAACTTTAAAAAACCTATCTTAAATTAAGGGGGGGTTAGAATATTTTCAAAACTTTCAAAATTCTCAAAAATTCTAACTTTGGTTTTGTTATATCAAAAAGGGGAGATTGTGAAACAAATATTTTAATTTTGATATAACTAAAAACCTAAGGACTAAATTGAAAATGTCAAAACGAATTTTAAGTCCTCAAAATATCCCCATATAATTTTAAGATTATGCCCAAGTTAAAAACAAAGTTTTTCAAATATTTTTCCAAGTGTTTCAAGTCAAAACAGTGATTTTCAAAGTCTTGTTTCGAAACGGCCCTGAGGCGTTTCGAAACGTTTTCATCACTGTCAACCACTATTCCGAAACGTGTATCGAAACACTTGACCCTGTTTCGAAACGGTCTCTCACGTTTCGAAACTGTTCTTCATATTTGATTTTAAAAAAGGCACAACGGTTGAAATATTTGCTAAATATTTAAAGATAAAAAGGGTGTTTCGAAACGGGCTAAGGCCGTTCCGAAACGACCCTTGACAGTAGCAAATCTGTTTCGAAACGAAGCCAAAGCGTTTCGAAACAGGTCTTCATTTTAAATTGAAAGTATGACCGTTACAATTGTTTTTAACTGATTTTCTGAAAACCGTTAAGGTGTTTCGAAACGGGCTAAGAACGTTTCGAAACGACCCTTGACAGTGGCAAAAGTGTTTCGAAACGGCCCTAAGGCGTTTCGAAACGGGCTCTTAAATGCACCCCAACGGCTCTTTCTATTTTAGTCCGTTTCGAAACAGGTACCCCGCGTTTCGAAACGGGTTTTTGCAGACTGCATTTATGGTGGTGAGATAACATCCCAACGGCTCTATTAATGAGTGCAACAACCACAACGACTAGAAATCAATGAGAAGGTATAAAAGGGACTTCTAAAAGCACCAGCAACAACTATTGATCCAAAAGCAAACATCCAAACATCAAATCCCATTTTGTCTAAAACCCCAATTATAATTTTCATTCATATCTTGTTCAATTGGGTTGAGTGCTTGTAATTGGGCTATTATTTGTATTGAGAGATATCCAATTAGCCATTAAATTTCTTTGTTCACTTGTGTGAGGATTGAGTTGATTTTTGGGTAGAAAAATCAACCGAAATTGTAAAGGGTTGCCTCCTTGTCCTAGAAAAGGGGAAGAGCAATTAGTGGAATTGTTGCAAATCCTTAGTGAAGCTAAGGTAGTGGATGTAGAGTTCATTTGGAACTTGAACCACTCTAAATCCCTTGTCCATCATTTTTAATTTGCAAATTTCCACCACAAAACTTTAAATTTCCAATTCACCCCCCTCTTGGTCAATATCGATCTTGCGATCCACTCAACACAACGTTTAGGGTTCAAATGTTTACAATTTTAAGGTTTGGAGTTTTATATTTTTTAGAGTTTAGGGATTAAAGTTTTATGATTTTTACGGTTTAGGGTTTTTTATTTAGTCACATTAAACACACTAAATTAATGATGTTTAATTTTTTTAAAATATAATTAATTACATCCTACTAAATTCTATTAGAAATTAAAATAAATATTAATATAATAGTTTGAAACTATCTGAAAACTCATTATTAAATATTTTCTTTTCTAAATAATCAACATTACAATTCTCTCCCCAAAACTAAATAGAGAATCAAAGATCTTCATGTCCAGAGAGAAGAAATATATACAAGAGATCATTTTAACTGCAGGCTTCTTCTTGATAGTTTAACGTTGTCACATGCTTTAGATTTGTCGAGAAATTTGTAAAAAAAATGCTTCAATCTTCAAATAGACGAAGCACTATGGTCATGATTCCTAATGTTTTATGATTATAAAAAAAATCAGATAATTTATGACAAGAAGCGTTTGTAGTCCAAAGGTTAGGATAATTGCCTTCCAGTCAATAGACCCGGGTTCGATTCCCGGCAAACGTATTCTAGTTTTAATTTTAAGAAAATTCTGTCGCTAATCTTGAGATGATCAGATCAGTTGGTTGAACGTAGTTCAGTTCTTTGGAGCAAAAAGGCGGAGGCTCATCACATGATAAAACCCCAAGCAAATTAACAAAATCTCTACCTAATTGTGCCTTTTCTTTCCATTAAAAATACACATATTTTTCCAAGTCCACTCCAAACAAAATCACTTGTGAAAATCCCCTTAACGTTGAAGAAATGTGCTTCAAGTAGAGCCGTTTTTGGCATAACAAACATAACATTGTTAACAGAAGCCACAACACGGCTTCCATCAACACATGTAGGACAAGGGTTGATGCCAAGGCCGACGGTGAACAAAAGGGAATGATTGATCTTCAAAGGGACATTAGCAGGATATTGCTTAGAATTCAAGCTCCGAAGTGCATTCGTAAAGCTTGTTGCCACTGAGGTTGCGTTTTTTAGGAGGGGGTGATACGAGTGTAGTAGCAGTACTCGTAAGAGAACCGGAGTAATGCAATGTAGCGGTGGCGGTTAGGTTGTCGAATGCAATGGGTGCGTCCATGAAAGGTGAGGCGACGACCAAGTACTTTCCGGCACGACAGTTGGTTGTTAAGAGGACATTTGTGGTCTGCCCTGGGGATATGAAAATGGTGTCTGTTTTAAAAGGTTTTACATATGTAGCATCAACTTCAACGACTGTGAGTTGATGGCCGGCAGCCCTAAAGAATAGTTCTTCATTGAGCGCAGCGTTGACGATTCAAAGCATGTACGTCTTCCCTGGTTTAACTGCCAATTCATATCCTCCAGAAAAATGAGTGAAATATTATTCATGGTTAACCACATTGACAAGAATGCTGTCATCCTCTCTAGCAACTAAAGTAAGGTCGGGGTAGTGTCCGTTGACGGTGACAATCGGCTTGGTTGAGCACAATCTTGTTGTATTTTCCATGGTAGTAGCGGCTATCTTGGAGCAGGAAAGGCTGCAAAAGATCAAAAGGCATAACTACTATGAGCTAAAGGAAATGCCAATGACAATCTTTTGGCAAGTTCCACAGTAATTCCTCATAGGGTGTGCAGAGGTGTTCATATAATCATATTCATCGGACAGTTGGAGTTTTTCTACCAACAAGCACCCGATGCGATGAGGAGTTTCTGCTCAGCGCTATCGCTCACCACTGTCGCTCTCGGTAGCTACTTGAGCTCTTTGCTTGTAACCATCGTTAGCAATGTGAGTGCCAAGAATGGGAAACCCGGGTGGATACCGGACAACCTAAATTATGGTCACGTTGATTACTTCTTCTGGGTCTTAGCAGCTTTGAGTGTGCTGAATTTAGGCGTTTATATCTGGGTTGCCAAATGGTACACATATAAACGGGCAGTGGGGACTCTTCGTTGAGTGACTATATAGGTTGGCTTGTTGAAGCAACTGTAAATTATTATCTCCCTGCTCAAGAAGAATTGCAGAACATTCCCCTTATTATGTACGAAATTACAGTCTCTTCGAGTCAAATGTTTCAAACAAATATGAGAGAAAGAAAAATATGACAAAAGTTGTACACACTGGAACAATATTTGCCCAAACAGAATCTTTATTAGGTAAAAAATCGCATAATATGCTTGCAAGAAAGCAGTTTAATACATAGCAGTAGTTAAACAGCAGTGGCCTGGAGGGATTTTCTTGCACAAACAACTACAAGGATTGGCGACCTTCAGCAGTCATCTCCACCGTCTGTTTTTCTAACCTCAACAATTCCTCCTGCATAATTTCCTCTTCGTCTTATACCTTTGAAGTGATCTCTAACTCATCCTGCGATTCACCTCTTAGAGGTCAGATTCAGAACCATATTAAAAAACAGAACATCGTATAATTAAATTCTCTAACAGCCAATAACCCTGTCTGACTCTAAAAGAAGAAAAGATATTCATGGTCCTGCACTGTCTGCAAAGGATTCATAATATTGGACTAACTGAAATGATTATCGAAGATCACCATATAGTTGGATTATTGAAAACAACACACTACATTAAAAAGACAGATATTGTTACATTGAACTTAGCAGTTATGAGGAATAGAATGGACAGAAACATTCATGGTAATACTAAGACCTTCGGCCGAACAATAGTCGCTCCAACAGTCCACTTCATTGAATTTTTTTAATATATCTAAAATATTAATATATTTAATATAATAGTTTTAAACTACCTGAAAACTCATTATTAAATATTTTCTTTTCTATATAATCAACATTACAATTCTCTCCCCAAAAACTAAATATCAAAGATCTTCCAGTCCAGAGAAGAAATATATGCAAAGATCATTTTAACTGCAGGCTTCTTCTTGATAGTTTACCGTTGTCACATGCTTTAGATTTTTCGAGAAATTTGTAAAAAGAATGCTTCAATCTTAAAAACGACGAATATAAAGGGAATATGATAAAATTTTACATGAAGCGTTTGTAGTCCAACGGTTAGGATAATTGCCTTCCAAGCAATAGACCCGGGTTCGACTCCCGGCAAACGCAATCATTTTGCTGGCAAAATTATTATTCATTTGTTTAGACTATGAACAGTTCAACTAGATTCATAATTATTCAAAAACGTCCCCATCATGTGGATCATTTTGCAGCTGTCAGATCTTTTTTTTTTCCAGTAGAATTGTGAAACCTAAAAGGTGGACTTGACTTCTGCTTAGTGGAGTTCTTCACTTTTCAAGATTCAATTGGATCTTTATCCGGAGTTTTCACATTCTAAACTAGACTTTATCAACTCATCCACTGCAATCTCTTAGGATTCTTTCATAATATATACTTCAATATCAACTTCTGTGTTTTTGTGCAGGAATTGGTTTTAAAAAATTCTGGAAAAATCAATGGAAGAAGATTATATCTATACAAAAGATGGGACTGTGGATTACAAGGGGAATCCTGCTGATAAGAAGAAAACTGGATCCTGGAGGGCCTGCCCATTTATCATAGGTAATCACTGAACCAAGTGGTTGAAATTAAAAAAATTGGAAGTTTGATGTGTTGTTAGAATTTTATCAACAGGAAATGAATGCTGTGAAAGACTGGCATACTATGGGATGAGCACCAATCTGGTGCTCTACTTCAAGCATCGGCTAAACCAGCATAGTTCGGTCGCCACTACTAATAACCAGAATTGGGGCGGAACTTGCTACATTACACCATTAATTGGAGCATTTCTGGCTGATTCTTATCTAGGAAGATATTGGACAATTGCCTGTTTTTCAATCATCTATATCATTGTTAGTTCTACTCACCTGGTACTTGTGTTCTTTAGTCCAGTATTACCATATTCTTCAAGAAAAAGAAATTACAAGAAAACGTTACTTTTTGCACAGGGAATGACGCTTTTAGCTTTGTCTGCATCGGTCCCCGGCATAAGGCCAAGATGCTCTGCAGAGGACAACTGCAATCCAACAGAGACGCAAAGCGCGATGGCCTTTCTAGCGCTTTACCTGATAGCACTAGGAACAGGTGGAATCAAGCCTTGTGTTTCATCCTATGGAGCCGATCAGTTCGATGACACGGACGAAAAGGAGAAGAAGCACAAGAGTTCGTTCTTCAACTGGTTTTATCTTTCCGTAAACATCGGTGCTCTTATTGCAGCTTCTGTGTTGGTTTGGGTTCAAGATAATGTGAGCTGGGGATGGGGTTTTGGCATCACCGCTATAGCCATGGCAATAGCGGTCTGCTTTTTCTTTGCAGGTACTCGTTTGTATCGAAACCAAAAGCCTGGAGGCAGCCCTCTCACACGCCTGTTTCAGGTATTGGTGGCATCCATCAGGAAATATAAAGTTGCAGTACCTGCAGATAAGTCTCTTTTACATGAGACAGAAGATAAGGAATCCAATATCAAAGGGAGCCGCAAGATTGACCATACAGATGATCTCAGGTCAGTGCTTGGACTTTGATCTTCATTCTCTTCGTTGCATATTCAGACTGTTGCTTCAGTTCCTTACTTTGAGGCTATGGCTGTAACTTTCAGTTTCTTCGACAAAGCGGCAGTGGAAATCGAAACAGACTGGTTAAAGGGCTCAGTGAATCCGTGGAGACTTTGCACAGTTACACAGGTTGAGGAGCTGAAAGCTATTATTCGGTTGCTCCCCATATGGGCCACCGGGATCATCTTTTCTACCGTTCTCAGTCAGATAGGCAATTTATTTGTGTTGCAAGGTGAAAGAATGGATACTCGTGTTGGTAACTCGAGATTCAGGATCCCACCGGCATCACTTTCCATCTTCAACTATCTCAGTGTGATCTTTTGGGTGCCAGTCTATGACAGAATCATTGTGCCGGTGACTAGAAAATTCACCGGTCACAAAAGTGGCCTAACTCAACTTCAGCGGATGGGAATCGGCCTCTTCATATCGATATTCTCCATGGTAGTAGCAGCGATTTTGGAGCAGGAAAGGCTGCAAATGATCAAAAGGCATAACTACTATGAGCTAAAGGAAATGCCAATGACAATCTTTTGGCAAGTTCCACAGTATTTCCTCATAGGGTGTGCAGACGTGTTCATATTCATTGGACAGTTGGAGTTTTTCTACCAACAAGCACCCGATGCGATGAGGAGTTGCTGCTCTGCTCTATCGCTCACCACTGTGGCTCTCGGTAGCTACTTGAGCTCTTTGCTAGTAACCATCGTTAACAATGTGAGTGCTAAGAATGGGAAACCCGGGTGGATACCGGACAACCTAAATTATGGTCACATTGATTACTTCTTCTGGCTCTTGGCAGCTTTGAGTGTGCTGAATTTAGGCCTTTATATCTGGGTTGCCAAATGGTACACATATAAAAGGGCAGCGGGGACTCTTCGTTGAGTGACTATATAGGTTTGAGTTGTTGAAGCAACTGTAGATTATCCCCCTTTTTATGTACGAAATTACAGTCTCTTCGAGTCAAATGCTTCGAACAAAATCATATGTTATGACAGAGCTAATATCACTTTCAGAGTCTCTTTTCCATCCATGGCCTGGAGGGATTTTCATGCAAAGACAAGGAATGGCGCCCTTCAGCAGT
Source organism: Hibiscus trionum (assembly GCA_030270665.1). Classification (NCBI taxonomy): domain Eukaryota; kingdom Viridiplantae; phylum Streptophyta; class Magnoliopsida; order Malvales; family Malvaceae; genus Hibiscus; species Hibiscus trionum. Next base: position 28,337,305 of record BSYR01000024.1, on the reverse strand, counting down.
CAACTCCGCTGTCTCTGTGTTTCTAACCACAACAATTCATCCTGCGTAACTTCCTCTTCGTCCTAATACCTTTGAAGTAATCTCTAACTTATCCTGCGATTCACCTCTTAGAGGTCAGATTCAGAACCATATTAAAAACCAGAACAGTGTATAATTAGATTCTCTAACAGCCAATAGCCCTGTCTGACACTGAAAGAAGAAACAATAGCTAATATGGTCCTGCACTGTCTGCAAAGGATTCATAATATTGGACTAACTGAAATGATTATCGAAGATCACCATATAGTGGGATTATTGAAAACAACTCACTACATTAAAAAGACAGATATTATTACATTGAACTTAACAGTTCGGAGAAATAGGATGGACAGAAACATTCATGGTTATACTAAGACCTTCGACCGAACAATACTTGCTCCAACAGTCCAACTTCATGAAAATTTTAATACATCTAAAATATTAAATTATTTAATATAATAGTTTGAAACTAGCTGAAAACTCATTATTAAATATGTTCTTTTCTAAATAATCAACATTACAATTCTCTCCCCCAAAACTAAATAGAGTATCAAAGATCTTCCAGTCCAGAGAAGAAATATATACAAGAGATCATTTTAACTGCAGGCTTCTTCTTGATAGTTTAACGTTGTCACATGCTTTAGATTTGTCGAGAAATTTGTAAAAAAAAATGCTTCAATCTTCAAATAAACTATGGTCATGATTCCTAATTCTCTATGAGTATAAATAAAATCAGATAATTTTTAACATGAAGCGTTTGTAGTCCAACGGTTAGGATAATTGCCTTCCAAGCAATAGACCCGGGTTCGACTCCCGGCAAACGCATTCTTTAATTTAGCTGAAAATTCTGTCACTAATCTTCAGATTAGTTGGTTGAACGTAGTTTAGTTCTTTGAAGCAAAAAGGCGGAGGCGTCATCACATGATAAAACCCCAAGCAAATTAACAAAATCTCTACCTAATTGTGTCCAAGTCCAGTCCAAACATATTAAAATGGCGACGTAAGTTAAAGGAGAAGACTCTAGGTCAACTTGCCTAGTGCCAACAATCCAACAGGAAATTAACTGTATAGAACCAGCAAGCATCCTTCGTATAAAGTATGTGAACTAGGTTTTCATGCATATGCGGAAGACGACAACGACAAAAACACCCAGGTTTTGTGCTATATATAGCCACGTACCTGCCTCTTCAATCTACCATGCATATATCTTTAACTACTCGTACGTCGATCAATATTATATAGCCATACCGGTTAATTTGACGAGAGCTATCAAAGGTTTTCGTCTTCCCTTTGTCCCGTTTCTTGCTCACAGTGATTCCCTCAATCAATGTTGATTTCTGGCCCGGACACCTCTAGAAAACTACAAACAATAATTCCCCGTTGCCAAACCAAAAGAAGAGAAAATGCACGACTCTTGCTTCATACATCATACATGGCCCGTTTTCCTAATACCAAATAAACCATTCAATAATAAACAAGGATTCGGTTCTTTTGGGAGTAATGATCTGGATGCATGCACGTCGTATTGGAATTGGTTCCAGCCTTATCACGCTGTTTCCGGCCGATTTAAATTCTAATTGAAAGAGATGGTTCATATGTCCCTGCCTGTTTGTTTACATTTATCGTTGCATGCAAATTCAAAGTGAGAAAAAACCAAAAGGGTAGGCACACAATTTGGCTCTCTCTCCGACTAAAATTATCAAACCCACATTTCTATTTTTTTTCTTTAGAAAAAACATCCCTATACTCGGTCTCGATAAAATATGTCTAGTTAGCTCTCAAACATAAATTTATATATTCATATTGTATTTCAATTTGATTATAGGGATAACTATATTTTTAGTACACCACCTTTACCCGTTTTCTTATTTTGGTACCCTACCTATTTTTTGGGGCAAAATAGTGCCTAACGTTACGTTTTTTTTCTATTTTGATACCCCGCCGTTAAAAAATTAACGAAAGGTTGACTATGAGAGAAAAAATCACACGTGGCATGCTGCCATGTCATTTTCTCTCTCCTAGTCAGCATGCCACATGTGCTTTTTTCATGATTTTTGTTGACGTGGCATGCTGACTAGGAGAGAGAAAATGATGTGACAACTTGCCACATCATTGAGCAACGTAACGTTATGTACTAGTCAATCTTATGTTAATTTTTTATCGACGGGTACCGAAATAGAAACAAAATGTAACGTTAGGTACTATTTTGCCAAAAAAATAGGTAAGGTACCAAAATAGAAAAACGGGTAAAGGTAGGATACTAAAAATGTAGTTATCCCTTAATTATATGATTCATAAAATAAAAATTCAAGAATTCAATTAAGTTGATTTATAATATTTTTTAGTAAACTTAAAAAATTGTCTATGAAAACAACAAACATGGTGAGACAGAGTTTAAAGTGATCTTCAATAATGTTGTGGCAAAATATCTATATGCATTAAATTAAATACTGTCTCATTTAAAATGAATAATGATGTAAATTGTATTATCCCCACAACGCAATAATAAAAGAAACAAACAGGGGGAAAACATCAAACCCCAGCAAAGCACTGAAACGGAAAATAATTTTCATATATATCTACATTTAAAATTAATAATTTTGATTACTTCAAAAAAGATTGATAGTTAATTTCTATTTGAAAATTAATATAGGGATTTTAAAGTAAACTCTTTCTTTACCGACGAATTGGTAAAAATAATAAGCAGATTAGTATCACTTAATCAGATTTCGATCAAGTTTAAGACTTTGTGTATGGAGAAAATATATCTTTCAAATTTGTTTACAATTGAGATTTTTTAATTAAGGGAGTAATCAATGATGTAAATGTTCAATTGTTAACAATTTGTGTGGGTTTAAATCCCGACATTGGCATTGATAATATTTATTACCGCTCTATATATTTAGGAGTATTCATGGTAGATTAACCGTATTGTTTAACCTAAACAATTGTTTAACTGTTATATTAGTTATTAAATCATAATCCAACCGTTATTAATAGTTCGGTTACAGGTTAACATGTAACTTATTACATTTTTTAACATGTTCACAGCTTCTCCCGAGAATAATAAAATTATCTCTCTTATTCCTATAAATATTATATTAATATTATATTATAAGAGGCTTCGAGATTAACATAGCCAATCTTGTAAACAAAATATATGTATAAATAATTTAATAACGATTAACCTATAAGTTAACCATTAGCCAGCATTCTTAGTAGTTTGATTAATCGAAATTATTTAACTTTAACGATTTAATTTAATTAACCCGTAAAATATAACGATTATATCAATTAATGAATACAGCTAAATACACACCCCTAATCTATTGTACAAAAAGATTGTTTTACAATTAATGTATAAAGTTCAAATATTAAATATTTCATTAATAATATAATGTGTCTGATTACTATGCTCGATATTTATTAGTTTCCCTTCACATATTTAATAATGGATATATAAATTTTCATCGATTAGGAAATGTTCCAAATTAAGTAGACTCTGATTGAGACGAGACTACAAAAATTTCAAGACATTATACATGTTACTTGAATGGCTTCATATGAAATCCAACGTCTTTCTTTTTGTCTTGCTTCTTTATTAATCGTATATAAATTATTCAATATAACAGAATGAAAATCCGAATAAAGTATTGTTTAATTATAATTTTTCATCTTTTACACTTCTAATGTATATAAATTGTTTAATAGTATAATCCAATCAAACTGATACTTTTTTAAAATACAACGATCAAATTTCAATAAATTAAAATAAAATGACAAATTTATCAATTTCGTAAAATAAATCGACAAAATTTATAATTATATTAATAAAATGAGTTAATTGCATTACACGTCCCCAAACTATGACACTCATTTTATATTGGTCCCTAAACTTTAAAACATTCTAATTTCATCCTCAAACTATGATCTTCATTCTAAATTGGTCCTCAAACTTTTGAGCATTCTAGTTTCATCCTCAAACTTTGACTCTCATTCTAAATTGGTCCTCAAACTTTTTGAATGTTCTAATTTTATCCCTAAATTATCAATATATGCTGGCCATATCTTATGTTATTAAATCCGTTACAAAAATTGTTAATTGTCATTAAACATGGATGTGTATTATGTAATAATACGATGTGATATAAACGATAATTTGAGGATGAAATTAGAATGTTCAAAAAGTTTGAGGACCAATTTAGAATGAGAGTCATAGTTTGAGGATGAAACTAAAATTCTCAAAAGTTTGGGGGACCAATTTAAAATGAAGGCTATAGTTTGAGGATGAAATTAGAATGTTTTAAAGTTTAGGGACCAATATAAAATGAGTGTGATAGTTTGAGGACATGTGGTGCAATTAACTCTAATAAAAATATATGAAATATATGTGTCATTTGAACTCTAATTAAATGTGGACCGAAACAACATTATCTACGAGATACTTAAAAGAAAATATGTGCTCTAAATAAAAACAGAAATGGTTGTATTATTAATAGTGTCGTAATAAATTATTAAACGTAGCGGTGTCGAAATCAACCCAAGTTCATGAATTGTCCTACAAACACTAGCTTCTTTCTGTCTTTAAATACGCCCACCTTTTGTTTTCCATGACATCTTCAGGTTTTCTATTACTTAGCTTAGCCTTTACATTTAGCTTTGCCGGTGTCAGTGTGCATATCCGCCGGAGACGATGCTTCCGAGCAGCTTACTTTGTTCCATGCGCCCAAGCTTCTCCAGGTAATTTAACCTTAGTTTTCATGCAATTTTCATCCATATTAATATATATAAGTTGGAATGACAAAGAAGTAGACCAAATCAAGTAATAAAGCAAATTTTGTTGGGGTTTTGCAAATTAGCCCATTTATGTTAAAGGGTGGATATTGAGAAATGGAAAGTCTTGATCGAAAGTAAACACTGGTTTTTCCTTTTTTAGGACATTACAATGTTTGCTGGTAGTTTTTAGGTGATTTTAATTTGGACGAAATTGCAAGAAAAACTTTAAGAGGACGGATGTTCATATGTGAGAGTGTAGATTCCTAAACAAAACGCTACTCGACAAGCTCTGAAAATGGTAAGAGACGGGGCAGTTCCATTTCAAATCATACGTCACGTTGTTTGATTTCATGATATGTATGTTAATTTGGTTTGTTCTACAACCTTAGTCTAAATCAAACTTGACTTAAGTATAAAGCAAAGTTGCAAAACGTCAACAATCCGTGACAACTAATTAACTTGTCAATTACTTGTCAAATGTTTCTTCCCCGAGAGAGAGAAATACTTTCTTTTTTCTTTTTTATTTGTAAGTAATGAAACAGGGCTAATGTCTTGTAATGGATTTGATTTTCACATCTGCAATACGACAAACTTAACAAGACGTCTTCAGACATATTTAATATTCTATTTAAAGATTTTTTTAAATAGTCTGATTAAAAGTTTTGGAACACTTGTTGAGTTTTTATTTAACAGAAATTTTTTATACTTAGTTTGTGTAAAATTTTGTTTATACATGCTTGCTAAAATTTATAAGTTAGGAATTTAATTTATGGTTTAGAGATTATGAATTTAAATTATAAAATTAGAATTTAAGATTTGAGACTATAATTTAGAGTTTAAGTCTATAATTTAGAATGTAAGGATTAGGGTTTTAGATTTTAGATATTAAAAAGAGAGGTTGTGGGACATAATTGTAAAAGTTAATTTAATTTTGAATTTGTTGGACATAATTGTTTATTATTAAATCTTCCAAATAATCTTGTCTTGTATACACGAAAGGTTGAACACTAAACACACACGTTAATCACAATTCAAAAACAAAAATATGCACCTCATACACCAATCACTAGTTGTTTATTCGCTCTAAGAAAATAAGACGTTAGATTTTCTAGGTAATTTTTTTGAATATTTAAATAATGACGTTTTATAGAGAGAAAAATAGGCTGGAGTCGCTCATATTAAATCTTAGCAAAATTTGATCTGAATTAATAGATTAATGAGTTAAATATCAATAGTTAAATAAATAAAAATTATATTTTATGTCTAAAAATTAAAATTCTAAACCCTAATCTTAAATTCTAAATAATAAATCTTAAAAAAATAGCTTGTACCCTAGGTTCTAAATCTTAACTTTAAATTTAAACCAAAATTTCTAGCTCGAAAGGGAAAAAATTTTCTATTTCAGTTAGGATGAGTCTACCACGTGCGACGAATATCGATGAACACCACTAGTGATGAACACCGATGAACATCATTAAATTAATTAATAAAGATTTAAAATTTCAAGGACTCATCATACAATTAATAATTATTTTAAAAAATTCAATTAAATTATTTTTATATATATTAAATTTTTTTTAATAAGGCTAAACTATATATTTAGTGCCTCACCTATTTTCGTATTTCTATTGAACCTTCGTTATTTAAATATTATTTTAATTTGACCCTATTCTTTGTAAAAAAATAACTTAACCCTTAACCCTCAACCTAAAACCCTAAACTATTAAACTTTAAACTCTTAAACCTATACCCTCATTGAATTCTCTTCTCTTCTCAATAAACTTGGCTTGATTTTGAGTGATATAAAAGATAACAAAGATGTCATGGACACGATTACGATCCGAAAAGTGATAGAATCCATCGAGAAAGAGCTTCGGCGTGCTAAGACCTTGATCGAGAGTCCCGATTCAAAGCAGCCGAATATACGGATTGAAAATGTGATGCGGGATCTTGAAAGCTTTACCCCGAGTCCAATTGATGAATATGAGTTTGTCTCTGCCACTGCATGGGAGAAGGAAATTGAGGAAGAAATAACAAAAATAGAAGAGGAACGAGTGAATCTTTCAATCGACGATGTTGTCTTGCAACTCAAGTATGGGAATGATGAAGACTTGAATTACGCACTTTCCGGGTTCAATGAGTCGATTAAGCAAGGATTGATTACAAATGATTGGATAACTGAGGAAGGCATTATACTCGTTCTAGTTAATAGGTTGAGTTCATGTAAGCCGAACAACCGTTTGATCATTCTAGTTAATTGGTATATGGTTTAGGGTATAGGTTTAAGGGTTTAAGGTTTAATAGTTTAGGGTTTTAGGTTGAGGGTTAAGGGTTAAGTTAATTTTTATAAAGAATAGGGTTAAATTAAAATAATATTTAAATAATGAGGGTTCAATAAAAATACGAAAATATGTGAGGTACTAAATATATAGTTTAGCCTTATTAAAAAAATAAAATTTTAATATATATAAAAATAATTTAATTGAATTTTTTAAAATAATTATTAATTGTACGATGAGTCCTTGAAATTTTAAATCTTTATTAATTAATTTAATGCTGTTCATCGGTGTTCATCATTAGTGGTGTTCATCGATGTTCGTCGCACGTTGTAGAATTTTCCTTTCAGTTAAACAAAAAAATCTACGTTTTATACGTGTCTCAAAGGTCGTTTTGGTAAATAAAAACTATACCAATCACACGTGTGAACCAAGTACACAGAGAAAAGGCTTTAACAATAGCTTGAATTTTTGTGCTGGGGTAGCAGGAAGAAGAAAGGCAACCGGGATAGCCTGGAAACTGAAGCCAAAGACCTTGATTTTTGGTACTCCGTTCCATTTAACAGAGATCCGTTTCAGAACCAGTCGTCGTCTAGATTCTCTTTAAGATCTGATAATCCTCACCTTTCCAGGTCTGCATCCTTTTTCTTTTCATCCTCTTTTTATGGGTATTTGGTTTTTGCTATCTTCAACTCATCCTCATTTAATACGGAAGTTGGAAACTTTTTGTTGGTAACTCACTGCTAATCTCATTTTGGTTGTTTCAGAAAGGGAACAGCGGTGAAGGCGAAGAAGAAAGGGGAAATGGCGACCAAAGTATCCAACTTCTCGGATCTGATACAACGAGTTGCAGCTTCTTGTTTGTTGCACCCGCTCGCCGCCGGCAGGCAAGATTTCGGCGATGTTGACTCCTCGACTCACTCCGTTATTGACGAGGACCCCGATGAAGAAGAATACTACGAGTATAATAATTCGAGCGAGGATGAAGAGAAAGGAAATGAGGTGAAGGACGTGGAGAAGTCGAGGAGAATAACGAGGGTTTGGAACGAGAACGGAGAGAAAACGAAGGAAATGGTGGCGTTAATGGAGGAGGTTTTCGAGGCGGTGGCGGAAATGAAGAAGGCTTACGTAAGGTTACAAGAGGCGCATTGCCCGTGGGACCCAGAGAGGATGAGGGCGGCTGACGTGGCGGTGGTGGGTGAACTGAGGAAGCTTGGGGTGTTGAGGGAAAGGTTTAGGAGGGGGACACGTGGTAGTAGCGGTGGCGGGAAAGGGCATGTGGCCATGCTGAGGGAAGTGGTGGCGCCGTACGAGGCGGCGGTGGATGACTTGAAGAGGGAAGTGAAGGTTAAGGAGGTGGAGATCGAGAACCTGAAGGATAAGCTCAACACTGTTACTTGCCTTTCCAATGGCGGAAAGAAAGGGCGGAGTCTTTCCAAGAGGAAAGTCAGCTGCAGTCAAGGTTATTCGCTTTGCAATTACCTTTTTAGACTAATCATTCGATTGCTGTTTTTCTTCTATATTTGATTCTCTTTACATGAAACCTAGGGTTATATTCGTAATTATTCGAATTAGACAACATGCAAAACGAAGTTGGAAATATTGATTCTGGCCAATGGTATCATGCCATGTCTTCAGGAAGTCATAGTCAAACAAACTATTCTTCTTTCATGTTCAATTGACTCCGGAAATCATAAGTTTCTTGGCAAACTGATATGGGATTTTGAAGGTTTGAGTCAATGATTAAAAATTCATTTTTTTGTTGAATTGCCATCGATTAACACATACGGATTTAAAGTTCATGGAAATTTTGGGTAAAATTAGCCATATTGTTGATGTTAAACATCTACTGTTTTCGAGATCTCAATCGAATCCGAATAACATGGTTTAGAATATCAATATGATTTGAGTTTTGAGTTTTTTTTTGCTTGTTCCTGGTGGCAGTACTTTCAGCAGCAGCAGCAACGCCAGAGCTGTTTGAGGCTACAATGAGTCAGGTGAAGGAAGCATCAAAGTCCTTCACATCTCTCCTCCTTTCCCTCATGCGTGAGGCTCGCTGGGATATTGCAGCCGCTGTCCGATCCATTGAAGCTGCATCCGCAACTCCTGATAACACCAATTATACCAACACGATGATAACTCCATCTGTCGTTGCAAATCACCATGCCAAGTACGCGCTAGAATCGTATGTCTCGCGCAAAATTTTCCAAGGGTTTGACCACGAGACTTTCTACATGGATGGCAGCCTCTCATCCTTGCTTCATCCTGATCAGTACCATCGGGAGTGCTTCACTCAATACCGTGACATGAAAGCAATGGACCCGGTCGAACTTCTCGGGATCTTGCCTACGTGCAATTTCGGCAAGTTCTGCTCCAAGAAGTACCTTGCCATCGTCCATCCCAAGATGGAGGAATCCTTGTTCGGAGACATGGAGCAGCGCAACCAAGTAATGGCTGGAAATCACCCCAGGAGTCAGTTTTACGGGGAGTTCCTGGGGCTGGCCAAGGCAATTTGGTTGCTTCATTTGCTCGCATTCTCACTTGACCCAGCACCAAGCCAATTCGAAGCTAGTCGGGGAGCAGAGTTTCATCCACATTATATGGAAAGCGTGGGCAAGATTTCAGGTGGGCGGGTGCCTGCAGGTCAGGTTGTGGGATTCCCTGTTAGCCCCGGGTTCAAGCTTGGAAATGGTTCTGTTGTGAAGGCTAGGGTTTACCTAGTGGCTAGGACATAAAGTTGTATCTGTTTTTGATAGGTTTTAGGATTTAGGGTAGGGAATTCAGTTTCGGTTGCTGTTTCCTGACATCAGTGGGAGGAACTTCTGGGTATTGTTATTTGGTTGATCTGATGTTGGGATTATTTGCTTTTCAGCTGTATGTAAACCTGCCCAACTTGCTATTTAAGAATCTGGTTTAAACTCCTCGGATGTTGCTTCTTGGGTTTGTTTTCTCGGATTCTTGCCTAATCATTTGTTACTCAGCAAAGAATGCCAAAAGCAACGTGCCAATTGGACAAGGCTAAACGTATTATTTCCACCTTCAACCAAGTTTCGTTGCACTAACAAACATGGAAATACGAGGCCACATCAATTTAAATTCTTCGTTGTTACATCTCCACTGTGCCAAACGGAAAACGGCACCCACAACATGTATTATTGATTTTGTTGGTGATTAAATCCGAGTCTTAAAGGATAATAAAAATATTTACTTTTACCACCAAGACACAAGAGAATGAGCTCATATATTAACTTTTAATTAAACGAAATATCAAATAAATTGTAGTTTAATATCCAAAACAAATGGCGATAAATTAACCCTTTAATCAAGATAAAATTGAACGGTTTTACCGAAAACAATATTTATCTGAAATCACAGCCTCGTCTCCCGCCAATTTCTCACGATTCAAAGTCGCCTCGCATCTCCCTTCTATGTAAACCCCAATTCCTCCCATTCTTTCCTTTGTTTCTCATAATACTAAACCCTAACCGTAAATCTCGCGTATACAAAGCAAAGAGGAAAGAAAACCGCGCCCCAAAATGCTGGAGCTCAGGCTAGTTCAAGGTTCGCTTCTAAAGAAAGTCTTGGAATCGATTAAGGATTTGGTTAACGATGGGGACTTCGATTGTTCGGCAACTGGATTCTCGTTGCAGGCGATGATTCGAGCCACGTGGCCTTGGTGAAAGGCTACTCCGTTGTCGAATACAGTGACAATCAGCTTGTCTTCAGAACTGCCTGTTGTGGTTGAGTACAAGATAGCTGAGATGGGTTATATCAGGTTTTACTTGGCACCCAAGATTGAAGATGAAATGGATGAGACTAAGCCATAAGTCTAGAGAATTTGTTTGATTTATGCGGCCATTAATGCTCCCCTGAGAGTTCTAATTGAGGTTATCAGCATGTAGCTAATCGTGCAGTATATAAGGTTAGAATAGATATATGGTAGGTGATAGCATTTTTCAATGCATTTTCTTTTTTATTCATCTTCATTTGTTTTTTTATAAAGGGAATTGGATTTATGTATTGCTCTTTCAGTACAAATACGACATGAATGTACAGAATCATTTTTTTTAACATAAAAGGAATTCTAATCTTTTTTATCACCTGAAATCAAATGAGCTACATGAGTTGAGGCAGCATTACAATTCACCCGTGTTTAAAGTTATAACCTAAAGGCAATTCATTACACATAGCATAAAAATAATTAAGCTTTGAAGATGCTGCCATGGTGCCGTATTTTGTATAAATAACTCTGCTATCTTTTATTTCTCATGCCACTACGAAAGCACTTGATGAACCGGTAAAATGCAGAATTGATCCTAAAAGCCCTTTTGAAGCACCAAAATGTCTTATCCTGTATACTCCTGGTGAGGCAGATGATGGGATTGTCCATTCGATTGTTGCCTTACTTCGGGGACTTAGCTTTGAAGGTCTCGACCACTTAAAACGAAGGCACCAATCATCATCATCATATATTGGGATCCATGTCTCCGTCCCTTGGAGCATCTCAACTAGGGCAAACGTACCTTCTGTCAATAGATCATTCCTGGGGCAAGCTGACCAGAAGGCAACCGTCATGTTGCTTCCTGTCTTGAAAGTTGAATTGGCTGGAACATCAGAGATGACATCTCCGAAGTTTATACCGGCAGGAGTTGAGTCCATTACAACAGGGGTAAGTAAGCTTATTTGCTTATTTAGAAGATCTGGAGGTTGCGGACCGGCTTCAACCGGTTGACCTTTGATGAGAGCACTTGCAAGCTTCTGGAACTCCTGAATGTAAGCACTGAGTGTATGTGGACCATACAGCGTAGAGGCACCCTAAGAAACAAAAACACTTGATCATAAAGTATACAAAAGAATAGTAGATTACATGTTCCAAATAAAATGGAACACTGTTCAGAACATTCACTTCCAGGTGAGAAGTGAATGTTCCAAAGAATAGTTAATTATATTTGGAAATCGTCTATTTGACACTGACCTCATATCTCTGCACTTGATACTCCTCCAAGGTAGCAACATACTGAGAATATGTATTAGTCAAGCCTGCTATAACAACATGGATGTTACTACCAAATTCTCCATTACCACTGCTTGTAAGCATTGTCCTCACAGCATCCCGGAGACGCCTCCCGGACATTGTCGTAAATTCTGATTGAGACAAAACGTGGTAAGAATTGATCTGATTACTTCATTGAGTGAACAAAGAAATCCAGTTCTATCCAATTCAAAGTGAACACAAAAGATAAGAATCGAAAGAAGCTACTACCTCCTGGAACACTGAGAATGACTAACTGCCCGATCCGAATGATCTGGATCGGAAGTATTGAAGGCTTCAAGATGAAGAGTAAACAAATATTTTCATCAGTGAACATAGAGTAATGGAAAATGAATCACAAGGACTAGCATGTCTCCGAAGATACAGATGCAACTTACCGCCCAATCATAGGGTAACTTCATTTCACCAGTATCTAGCAAGATGGGCTTTGGATGCTGGCAATCAACTTGTTTCTTATCGGGAGTTTTAAGTAAGTTGCGGACAAGCCTCCAAAAAGGATTTCCCTGATATAACATATCGACGACGTTAAGCACACAAAGCAAGCAAGCATATGGTATAGAAAATGTACACATATAGTGGGTGCAGAGTCTTAAATCACCTGGTCATCTCCTTGCTTAAAATCAAATGCTCCAGGTCCATCAGTTGTTCCTGCAGCAAATCCGAATCCCATGGCGGCGGGACAAGTTTTAACCACCTCGGAACCTCCTCCCTCTTTTGCAAGCGTAACCTCAAGCTGGGAAAAGTCTAGGTAGGTGTGGCGATAATCAACCTTTCCTTTTAACTGTTCAGATGCTTTCTCAAACAGATCCACAGCTTTTCTGAATTGCCTCTCTCCAATAATACGGGTACTTTCAAACTCATCGGGATAGCTACCAAGTGAAGCACACATTAGTCTTCTGACACAAGTAGTATTTGTGACAAAAAGTGAATATCAGGAAGAGCGAGTATACCCTGGTCCTCGGCCGTAGCACAGTTCATTCTTTCCACCGCAGGTACTATGATTGAAATCACAAGGAAGACCAGTGTCGGTGCAAAATGCTCCGAGTATATTGGGACTAACATCACCACAATTTGTTTGGCAAAATGCAGATACAAATCCGGGTTTATCAGCCTGTCTAAGAGTGCCTCTGACACGCCTAGCAACACTCAGAGTCCGGGGTGCTGGCCTACCAGGAGAAGAGCGGAATGATGCAGCAAGCTCCAGCAACTCATGGTCTGTATAAAAATGATATTAAAAAGAAATATTGCACATAGAGTATAGACACAGCACATCAAGGAGTTTGAGCTACATATCATGGATCTATTGACTACATATACTAGATTTCCAATTGCTCTTTCTATTAATTTTTAACATTACTACATAGTGCATGAAATAGAAAGCTAAAAACTTACGATTATCATGACCGTTGGGTATGATGTTTGAGACTCTTCGAGGTAATCTGTCAGAGCTCAATTCATTAGTATCTGAACTTTTAGTAACATTTTGCTCAAACCAGTCTTCCATAAATCGTGCTGCGGCTCCTTTGTTATCCCCACTGATCAGTGAGTTTGTACGACTCATCGATGTTCCGTGAGTTGCAAACCAGTTGAAACTACCCACTGGACCCCACTGGTCGTCTACAAACTTCAAAAGGGTCATTTCTTTATCAACATCATATTTATATTTGCTCCGTTCGGATGCAGGGTTATTGAGATAGGCACTGGGACTACGGTTTACACCGGCATCTAGCAATTCTCCTGTTGAAAACCCATAATCTTTGAGAACAAGTAACAAGAATCAAGGAAGATTTCCCCTTCATATTATATTTATGACAACTAAAAATAAGGATAGAATGCAACAATTGAATGGTTTCTGGTTCCTTACCCTTATTCACAAAAATAGATCCGGGTCGAAGATTTTCATGAGCTTGTATAATACTTTTCTCGATGCCATCTACCAGGACATCGAATGACTGACGAACGAATCCTAAAGATGTCACGATATATGTCACATATTGGAGATAACCTCCTGGACCCGCATGGGTATGAATACCACTGATAGCTACGTTCTGTTCAGTATATAAGTCTCCGTATCTGCATGTATAGGCAGCAGTTTTAGACAAGTCAAAAAATAAGTTCATAAAATGCCTATCAAACTAATACAGTAATACTGGTGAACAGGTATGGAATAATCTATTTCAAAAGCTTTGGTGTCTTCGGTTCTGTCTTTACTCTATGCTGATACAACTAGAAGAAAAATGTCAGACAAGAACACTCTATCCAAGTTTCAAAAGATCCAGGTTAACGAGTTTTACGTGTATGTTCAGCTTCTTTGATGCACAAGTGACACGATGCGAAGAGATATTCGCATACATTCCAATCACGATTTAACCTTTTTATATGACAAAAACAAAAGGAACATCTTAACACATAACATGTCTGTGACAATATTTACCTTGCTTTCAATCTCTCGAGCACTTTAATTGTCACTAATTGTGAAGCCATGCAAGCATCCAGATTAACAAACACAACTCTTTTCCCCTTTGGCTCTGCCACAATAAACGAGCGAGCTCGAAGCCTGAAGTGAATCCCCGAAGCAATCTGTTCTGCGTTCGCATATCCCATCATGTTAACATCGGCTGCCGGTCCAGTAATGTCATAGCTTCCAAGTCCAATCAAATAATCAAAATCCGAGAGCACTGTTTTACTATATTGGAACACGAGTACCAGAGATATCCATAACCAAAAAGCTCTCCAAGGACTCCGGAAATAACAGCCAATCGAAGCAAGTAACTCCATCAGGAACAGATGAGTACACCAAGCAGCACTTAGTTCATTCCCCTACATCAAAGACAAGCATTTGTTATAGATGGTTAAAAATTCTCAACAGTTTAGCTTCAAAGAATCATTGAGAAAATCACATTGAAAACACCAGAAATGAATAAATGATCCCAAAAACAGCTTAGATCCATGATTTTGTCCCCCCATTTTCCAATACCATTTAATTCTTAAATATAATAACTTGTCATTATATAAAAAAAGTGAAAACTTGTTGAACATTGACAGCATTACCTCAACAAATAAACAAAACCACAAACAACTAAATTACCTAAGTCAGCTTAAAAGCAAATGCCTATTAAAACCTTCCATAAACCACTTTCGAAGAACACCCATTGAAAAACTGGAAGTGATAACCACATTTTTAGCAGAAGAATCAAGAAATTCTAAATTCTAAATGATACCCACAATTTTAAAAAGGGAAAAGACTGTACCTTTATTGGTTGAACGTGAATATTTATCTCAGCTTATTCAGAATTCTGATACTTGGTATGAGAGAAAGATATAGGGAGGCGGTTGGTATGGGAGGCTACGATTCTTAAATAGAGACAACTAAGGAAACTTAAAATTGTTGGTTTGAAAGGAAGACGTAGATTATACTGTTTTTTTTTTTTTTTTGATCAAAGGTAGATTATACTGTTGTTACTGCACATGATGTGTATGCTTCCAAATGTGAAAATGTAAGAATTTATAACTTTTTTTTCTTTTCCGTATCTTTGATATTTTTACATGGATTTCGGATCTTTTCCACAGCTTGAGGGGATCAAGATCTATTTAGTTAACAGAGTCCATACCCCTTCTTTATACTATATAAAAAAGAACTCTTTTTACCAGTTTTTGCAATGATAGAGATTAATAATTCTCCTCTTAAATTGGATGGGAGAATCATTCCGCAACAGATTTTTAATATTCGATTCGAATTAATAGATTAATGGATTTTTTTATTTAAAATTCTTTGCTGGAATTCATAAATGAAACGACAAGTTTATAGGTAGGATAAGTCGCACTCTTATTTCAATAATAAAAAAGTTTCTTAGCGTAAATGGAACTTCTGAATCCATACATATATACAAAGTTTACGGTTTTAAAACAAAACACTAATTAACAAAGCACTTGGATGTTTTGTTGGAAAACATAATTCGATTTCACACTTGAGACTTCAAAGACGCGTCATAATGCAATGGGAAAACGTTATTTGAAAATACAACTGTGAGTGTGAGGAAATGAATCCAAAGGTTCCCATTTATCGTTCTATTGTTCTGCTAATCATTAAGCCTTGACTTCATGTTCGAAAATCGAAATGTAGGGAAGAAAAAGCTGGATCTGATCTGGATAATTTTGAGTCCTTTTACACCGTTCTTTGCGATGCAGATGCAGTCGACCGAACAGGATTATTTAAATGGATTTGAAGATCATCTACTTTGTTCTCTAGCAAGTAGCAACGCACAGAAAATGAAAGATAGATGTGCATTTGGAATGTCATGAGAATTGAGAAGCACACGCATTCGTGGTTAGAATTTAGATTACAACTATATTTCATAATGTATTTTCTATTTAAAGGTTAGTGAGTAAAAAATGTCGATGATTCATCACACACATGTATACATGTATTAATAAGCTTTAATTGTTTTGTACTTGTTTTTTTAGGCTAAACTACAACTGCAGTCTTTTAATTATGAGTAAGGTTATATTTGAAAGTTACATTTGAGTCACTCAATTATGACTAAGGTTACATTTGGGTCATTCAATTATTAAAAGTTACATTTGGGTCACCCAATTATTAAAAGTTACACTTGGGTCACTCAATTACGAGTAAGATTATTTTTGGGTCACCCTTTATATTTAAAAAATATATATCAATTTGTGTATTAGAATAATTAATTATTTCAAATGAAGTACTCTGGTGCTACCGAAGGTATACAAGTGATTCGAAAGAATAATGACTAAATTGATATATTTTTAAATATGAAGGGTGGCCCAAATGTAACATTACCCATAACTGAGTGACTCAAGTGTAACTTTTAATAACTGAGTGACTCGAATGTAACCTTACTCATAATTGAGCGACTTTCGTTATAGTTTACCATTTTTCTTAAATAAACTGATTGGCATTCTTGTTAAACTTTTTATTAACCAAATTTTTTAAAAATTAAGTGGCACAAAACCTTACCCATAATTTAGTATAGACAAAAAATGTCGATATTTTAACCTGGTTAAGGTCGAACAATACAACCTTTTTAAGTCTAAAAAAGTTTAATAATGCAGTGATTACGGGTATTACTAGTTCCTTATTGAACTGTATTATTTTGGTAGTGAAATAATTGTGTTGTAGATTGAAATATGTACGGGCCCAAAGCAAGTGATCTCTATTGTCTTGTGAAGGCTTTGGATTATAAAATCCAATTCAAGGATTATTGGACATATCACAGCCAGCAAGGGTGGGCTTAAGTTGCTTTGTTTTCATCCTCTGAATTCATAAAGATTTTATGTTTCTTCTTTCCAAGTTATTCGAGTTTATATTTGTTTATTTTATGATAAACTGTGTTAGTACTCGTGATAATTTTAAGCATTTTCTTGTGTTAATACTTATGGAACCAAACCAGACATTATTGTACAACTCTTGATTGGTGGTGCAATGTACAAGTAGTTTTGGGTTAGGGTTACAAGGTTATGAAGTGAGGGACTTTTTTAATGGTTATCGAGAGAGAGAGAGGTGTTGAATTGATTTCCTTGGTGTTTTAAGAACAAAGAGAGAATATAGTCTCAAATTAGCATAATGTCAACAAAAAATGTCCTCAAACGTTTGATTGAATCGTCATTTTAGTTTTTTTTAAGCAATTTATCCCTTAATATTTTATTTTTGGTCAAAATGACCCCTCTGCGAATGAAAACTGTTAGTCAACCAACGAAAAATGGCTTGAAATGACGTGACAAATCTACATGGCAGTGCACGCCGCGATAGCAGTATCACATAGGCAAATATGTTGACTTTACAGAATGACACATCAGTTAAAAATTATTTTTTAAAAATTGTATAAAATATAAAATATTTTTTCTTCTGATGTGTCATTTTACCAAGTTATTTCAAGTTGTTTATCGTCCGTTGACTAACAAAACATTGAGAGCTAAATTGTTGTGTGAAAGAAAAGTAGTATGCGTAACTCTGAACACTTTAGCAACAGGCAGACCTTTGTTTTCCAATCAAAATTGGATTAGGAATCTGTAACGCCCCAGTTTTGGGCTTGGAAGTTCTGGGCATTGACCGGTTCGGTCAAAGTGCTGTTCGAATCTATAAGGGTGAAATTAGGAAAGCCTAGTTCGGGTTGCATTAAAAATATGGAAAAATGTTCTAAAATCATATTTTAATATATATAAGTGAACTGTGAAATCAATTTTGAAAAAATGAGGTTTGGAAGGGTGACATTTTGGCTAGTGACCAAAATGTAATTTTTGAAAGTTGCGTGACTGTTTTATAAAGGATTGAAACTTTGAATCTTTAAGGAGCTATTATTCTAAAAGGAGTTTCTCCAGATTTTTCTAAGATATTTTAATGTTTAATTCTGATTTTAAAGCTAAAGAAAAGTGGAGGGAAATCATTTTGGCTATTTTGTAACTAATTTTCCTATTTTCCCAATTTTCCTTTTTCTCTCATTTTCTCTCAATCCAAACACTTTCTCTCCAGAGATTTCTTTTTGATTTTGTCACTCAAATCTATCTTTTCAATTCTCTTTGGATTCCTAATCATCTCTACAACAAAACCTTGCAATTTGCTATTTGGATTTTCAAGCTTTTTGGTTCTAAAAGGGAGAAAACTCAAGTTTGGAGGTAAGAACGTCCTTCTCCTCTAAACTCTCAGTTCTTTACTGAAATTCCCAAGTTCTCAATCCTTAATTGATGTTTTATTAAAGGCTTTTAAAGTTGTGAAGTGGATCTTGGCTTTAAATGCAAGATTTGGTGATTTTTGATAGATTTTCGTTAGATCTGTTAAAGCTGTGATTTGAGATGTGTTTTTGATGATAAATGAACATTAATTTGTTAAGGAATTGAGTTTTGATTAATGCAATCCCGAATAGGTTGAATTTCCTAAGTTTAGCTTGTGATTCTTGGTTGTTTTTGGGTGATCTTGTGGATCTGTTGTTGCTGGAGGTATAAGGATGTTGTTAGGTCCATTTTAGATGTTGAATGATGTTTAAGGATGCTTAGTTTTGATGGTTTATGGCTGGGCTTTGTTGAGGAGTTGTTTAAATGCATTTTCGGTTGTGTTTGGTGGCCGAAAATGGAGTGTGGATGAGAGCAGCGAGTTTAGGTGCTTTCTTTGAAGCTATTAATGCATGATGATGCATTAATCTATTGTTTTAATGTGTTAAAACAGGGGAGTCATCTTTGGATCCAAGTGGTGGTGATCCGAAAGCTTGATTTGGTGTTTCGGCAAGAGGCGAAACGGAATCGGTGAGTGGATTTTGGTTTTCGGCTTTGAAACCAATGTTTTGGAGGTTTGGGAGCTTAGTCTAAGTCTAAACAACTTTGCTAAGCTTAAGAGTAAGTTTTCGGAAACACTCTCTTGTTGAGGAACCATGTGATGGTTGGGTGCAATGTGTTTGTTGCATGTGTAAATTCTGTTTTTAAAGCATATCTAGCATGTGTGTTTGCTGAGATTATAAGCCATGTGTTTAAGGAAGCTCAAGGTTAGAGTTCCTTGTTTTTGAACATTGTATAAATGTTGTTTGATGCTTAAAGATGCATGATGTTTATGGCTTGGTTAAATGCTTTAAAACAGTGGATTATTGATGATATATGATGTATATTGGCAAGTGATGTTTTTGAAAAGGTTAAGGTCACTAAGGTGGTTAAAAGTCCTTGAGTGAGCCTAGTTTACTTAAGAACATCAAGGTGGTTAAAAGTCCTTGGATGGTTCTTGTTACGGACACAAAGGTGTTTAAAAGTCCTTGTGTGGTCCTTTCCAAGGTGTTTAAAAGTCCTTGGGGCCAAGGTGTTTAAAAGTCCTTGGGGTGGTTTATATCATGGTGTTTAAAAGTCCATGGCCAAGGTGTTTAAAAGTCCTTGGGTCCAAGGTGTTTAAAAGTCCTTGGGGTGATTTATATCATGGTGTTTAAAAGTCCATGGCCAAGGTGTTTAAAAGTCCTTGGGGTCAAGGTGTTTAAAAGTCCTTGAGGTGAAACTTGTTAAGGACACAAAGGTGTTTAAAAGTCCTTGCGTGGTCCTTGCCATGGTGTTTAAAAGTCCATGGGCCAAGGTGTTTAAAAGTCCTTGGGGATAAGATCACAATGGTGTTTAAAAGTCCATGTGTGAGTCTTATGTTGATCTTGTTTTAAAGATGGTAATTATCACTTGTGGCCAATATGACATGTTATGATGTGAAGCATGAGATGCTTGTTTGATATTGCTTGTGAGCATGTCTAAATGTATTTTGAAGTATGATTTATAAATGAGTTTTATAAATGCATTATTGTGTAGTTCTAAGGAGCTTTCCTCACTAAGCTTTTGCTTACGCTCTCTCTCTTTTCTTAAACCAATAATGCAGAGCATTAAAGTGCATTAAGGGCAGCAAGGAGGGCAAGCAATCAAGTGGAAGTTAAGCTCATGTATGAGAAGGTTTTCTTAAACACTTTTAGCTTTTGGCATTTGGCAATGGGGGACCTATGTTGATGCTTTGGGAGATGTTTGGAACTCCCTATGTTGGATTTATGTTGTTGTTAATGTTGGTTTTTGTAATTGGCCATTATGTGTTGGTTTGAAGGCCTTTGTGCATGGATGGTTGCTTGTGTAGGAAGCATGCCTTTAGATTGGGGCTTTTCATATATGTTGATCTAATGATGATTGGTTGATGCAAATATGTCTCTTGGATGTTGTATGAGTTGCTGGTAAAGTTTGATAGCATTTGGAGCATGATTGGTTGGTCAATTGCATGTTTAAGCAAGCATTTTTCTGCATTTTGTGCAGGCCGTATCGGAACAGTGCCTACCGTTTCGGAACGGGTGCCTCGAAACAGCCCAGGCGTCCGAAACGGGTGACACCGTTCCGAAACGGAAAGGCTACTATCAGCCCTCGTTTCGGTATGCGTTGCGGAACGGCCCCGCGTTTCGAAACGGGCTGTCTCCCGTTTCGGAACGGATGACCGTTGGGGGCTGACATTGGTAGTTATATGTTTCAAAATGTTTGCATTTTGGTCCTGAAACTTGTATGTGCAATTGTATGAGTTTGGAATGTCCGTTTGAGCTGAAATTTGGCCGAGATGCATGAAACATGATTAATTTCAAGTTGGTAACTTTAATTTGGGTGAAGTCCTTATAATTATCAGAATTTACAAATTGGTCCCTAAAGTTGTAGTTTGTTCAATTGGGTCCCTGTTCGATCTCTGATGCTTATGATCTTTGAGTATGTTGTTTGAATGATCATAACTAGGGTTAATGTGCATCTAGACAAGTTTAAAAAGAAAAAAAGGGTCGTTAATCAAGGTTGACTTTCGGGTTGACTTTGGTTTTCCCCGTGTGACTTTCTTAATTCGGGTCAACCGTCTAGGCCGGGTTAAGGGGGTTACATTTGGTGGTATCAGAGCTGAGTTCTCGAGTAAATGGGAATGTGTATGTGAATGTTTAAAGTGTGTATGCTTTGTATACTTGTTGAGTGAAAGCATGTTGAGTGGATTGCATGTATGTTGCAATTGAGTTGTATGCTGTGGTGAAGCATGTTGTGGGTACCCATTGCCAAATCAAAGCTAGTAAAGTGATGTTGATTTTAAATGAAATTGAGCTTGAGTACTTGGATTGCTTACCTTGCTGGGCCTGACTTTGTTTATTTTGCATTGTGATTGCATAATTAGAGTATGGCACCTCGTAGAGAGTTGAGGAGTAATGTGCGAGCTACGGCTCAGAATGAGAATGAAAATGAGAAGAACGTTGAGAGCGCGGTTTTACCTCCTCCACCTGGTGGTGGTGGTGCTGGGGCTGAGGAAGCTGGAGCTGCAGCTGGTGCTGAGGCTGCAGGACCTGAGGCTGGTCAGGGGCAAGCTGTTCCTGACATGACGGTGTTAATTCAAGCTATAGCTGGTGCTTTTCAAGCAGCGGTAGCTGGAGCTCGAGGAGCTGGGCATCAGGAAGATGCTGGAGTTAGACTACCTTTGGAGCGTTTGCGCAGTCTAGGAGGGACTGAGTTCAGGGGTATGTCTGCTGAGGGTTCTGAGGCTTGGTTAGAGAGTACCAAGAGGATCTTGGGTCAGATGAGTTGCACTGATGTGCAGAAGCTTGGCTGTGTTGTGTCCTTGCTGCAGAAGGATGCATATACGTGGTGGACAACCACTATTGCTGGGATGGCAGAAGTTGATGTGACTTGGACATTCTTTCAGAATGTGTTCAAGAGAAGGTATCTGGGTGTGAGGTACCTAGATGAAAAGAAGCGTGAGTTCATGTCTCTTACTCAAGGGAGCATGACGGTGGCTGAGTATGAAGTACAGTTTGTTTGACTCAGTTAATATGCACCTGAGCTTGTCCCGGATGAGCGGGCGAGGTGTGAAAGGTTCTGTTATGGCTTAGTGACGGATGTGAAGATGTATGTGCTGGCTACCGAGTATGATGATTTTGATGTGCTGGTGGGCCGAGCAAAGGACATAGAGATGAACTTGGGTTTATCTGCTAAAGGTGCTGGTAAGCGAGCAGCTGAGTATAGTTCCGGTGGTGGGCGGAACAAAAGGGGACGTGATCAGAAGTATCAGTCCTCGGCTAAGCGAGGAGGTGGAGCACCTGCTCGGGGAGGCAACGCTAGAGCTGATCCGAGTGCTTGTTGGATATGTGGTTCGCATGGTCACATGAAACGTGATTGTCCTCGTGCTGTGAGGGAGGTGCAAGCTCCTGTTGCGGCAGCTGGTAATGGTTGCTGGAGCTGTGGATCTTCGGATCATTTGAGGCGTGATTGTCCTATGTTGGCTGGTGGCCAAGTTCGTGCTCCTGTTGTTGCAGCACCGCAGAGAGGTCGTGGGCGCGGCCGTGGTAATTTCCAGCGGAGAGAGGAAGGTGGCCGAGGTGTGGCTCATGTTGTAGCTGTGCAGCCAGAGGGTGGCGGGCAGGCTAGAGTGTTTGCTCAGCGAGAGGGGAGGAATGACGCGGATGTGATCGCAGGTACTTTTACTCTGCAATCCTTGTCATTACTTTCCTTGATTGATTCTGGATCTACGCACTCTTACATATTGCGTGAGCATGCTGAATTGCTTGGTTTGCCTGTTGAGTCTTTGGATGTTGGTATGCGTGTCACTAGTTCTTTTGGTGAGACTGTTGTGACTCGAAAGTTGTATAGAAGGTGTCCTTTGGTTGTTCAAGATCATGTTTTTCATGTTGACCTCATGGAGTTACCTTTCTATGGTTTTGATGTAATCCTTGGTATGGAATGGCTTGCTGAGCATCGTGCTGTGGTGGATTGTGAAAGTAAGCGAGTTTCGCTGAAGCTTGCGGATGATTATGAAGTTATTGTAGTCGGTGAGAATGTGAAGTTTCTTGCCAATGTGGTGTCTACGTTGGAGGCGAGCCGGATGCTGAGGCAAGGCTGTGAAGCTTACCTAGCTTTTGTGATGAATCCTAGCTCTAAGGAGTTGCGGGTGCAAGATATCAGGGTTGTGCGAGAGTTTCCTGGTGTTTTTCCTGAGGAGTTGCCTGGTTTACCTCCTAATCGCGAGGTGGAGTTTGGAATTGAGCTGTATGAGAATACAACTCATGTGTCCATTACTTCCTATAGGATGGCACCTAAGGAGCTGAAAGAGCTGAAGACGCAGTTGCAAGAGTTGCTTGAGCGTGGTTTCATTCGGCCGAGTGTGTCACCTTGGGGTGCACCGGTCTTGTTCGTGAAGAAGAAGGATGGCACTATGAGGATGTGCATTGATTACCGTCAGCTGAACAAGTTGACTATCAAGAATCGGTATCCTTTGCCGAGAATTGATGATCTCTTGATCAATTTCGGGGAGCGGCTGTGTTCTCTAAGATTGACTTGAGGTCAGGGTATTACCAGTTGAAGGTGAAGGATGTGGATGTGCCTAAGACAGCTTTCAGAACAAGGTACATGCATTATGAGTTCCTTGTGATGCCGTTTGGGTTGACAAATGCTCCTGCTGCTTTCATGGACATGATGAATCGTGTGTTTCATGAATACCTGGACAAGTTTGTTGTGGTGTTCATCGATGATATCCTCGTGTACTCGCGTACTGAGGAGGAGCACGAAGAGCATTTAAGGATTGTTTTGTAGGCTTTGTTGGAGAATCAGCTTTATGCTAAGCTGAGCAAGTGCGAGTTCTGGTTAAGTGAGGTGGTGTTTCTTGGGCGTGTGGTTTCTGCTAAAGGGATTCGGGTTGATCCTCAGAAGGTTGAGGCGGTGATGAATTGGAAGGTTCCTAAGTCTGTTCACGAGGTTCGTAGTTTCCTAGGTTTGGCAGGATACTATCGGAGGTTTGTGGATGGGTTTTCTAAGATTGCTGCACCTTTGACGAAGTTGTTGCAGAAGGATGTTAAGTATGAGTGGACAGAGGCGAGACAACAGGCTTTTGAGAAGCTTAAAGTAGCTTTGACGCAAGCTCCTATCTTGGTTCAACCTGAATCAGGGAAAGAGTTTGTGGTGTATAGTGATGCATCCTATGTTGGTTTGGGATGTGTGTTGATACAAGAGGGTAAGGTGGTGGCTTATGCATCGCGACAGTTGAAGGTGCATGAGCGCAATTATCCTACGCATGACATAGAGTTGGCTGCAGTGGTTTTTGCTTTGAAGATCTGGAGACATTACTTGTATGGTGAGAAGTGTACTGTGTACACGGATCACAAGAGTTTGAGGTATCTGATGTCTCAGAAGGAGTTGAATCTCAGGCAGCGACGTTGGGTGGAGTTGCTCAAGGATTATGATTTGACGATTGAGTATCACCCTGGGAAGGCTAATGTTGTAGCGGATGCCTTAAGTAGGAAGGTAGTTGTTGAGCTGAGGGCTATGTTTGCCAGTTTGAGTATTTCGTGTGATGGTGGTCTTGTGGCTGAGTTGCAAGTGAAACCATCTTTGGTTCAGATGATCAAGGAAAAGCAATTGCTAGATGATTCCTTGGTGCCGCATGTTCAGGATATCGCGGAGGGTAGACCTTCGGATTTCTGTTTTAATGGTGATGGAGTGTTGTGTTTTGGGAGTCGGATAGTGGTGCCTAATGATGCTGAGCTGAGGCGTGCTATTCTGACTGAAGGTCATAGTAGTCCTTTTGCTATGCACCCAGGTAGTACTAAGATGTATCGAGATCTTCGTGATGAGTACTATTGGGTGGGTTTGAAAAAGGATGTTGCGGAGTTTGTGAGCAAGTGTATGGTGTGTCAGCGAGTTAAGGCTGAGCATCAGTTTCCTTCAGGGTTGTTGCAACCGTTGAGAATCCCTGAGTGGAAGTGGGAGAGGGTTACCATGGATTTTGTATCTGGTTTACCTTTGTCACCATCGAAGAAGAATTCGGTGTGGGTGATTGTGGATCGCCTGACGAAGTGTGCGCATTTCATGCCTGTGCATACTACGTTCTCTTTGGATAAGCTTGCGGAGCTGTACATTGCGGAGATTGTGCGGCTGCATGGTGTGCCTAAGTCGATTGTGTCGGATAGGGATCTGAGGTTCACATCGCGGTTCTGGAAGTGTTTGCATCAAGCTCTGGGTACGAGGTTGAATTTCAGTACATCCTATCATCCTCAGTCGGATGGTCAGTCTGAGCGTGTTATCCAGATTTTGGAGGATATGTTGAGGTGCTGCGTGATTGAGTTTCAGGGCTCTTGGGAGAAGCATTTGCCCTTGGTTGAGTTTGCTTATAACAATAGTTATCAGGCGAGCATTCAAATGGCACCTTATGAGGCTTTGTATGGGAGGAAGTGTAGGACTCCTCTTTGTTGGGCTGAAACGGGTCAGAAGTTGGTTTCGATGCCGGCTTTGTTGAAAGGAACCACCGAGAAGGTGAAGCTCATTTGTGAGCGTTTGAAGGCAGCTTCTGATCGGCAGAAGTCTTACGCGGATTTGAAGCGTAAGGAGATAGAGTATGCGGTGGGTGACCGTGTGTTTTTGAAAGTTTCGCCTTGGAAGAAGGTGATGAGGTTTGGCCGGAAGGGCAAGTTGAGCCCTAGGTACATTGGACCATACGAGGTGGTTGAGCGTGTGGGTCTTGTTGCGTACAGGTTGAGGTTACCTCAAGAGTTGGAGAAGATTCATGATGTGTTTCATGTTTCTATGCTCCGGAAGTATAGATCTGATCCTTCGCATGTGTTGCCTGTGGAGGAAGTGGAATTGAATCCGGATTTGACCTATGATGAGGAACCGGTGAAGGTTCTGGATTCGGATAGCAAGGTTCTTCGTGGCAAGACCATTGAGTTGGTGAAGGTGTTGTGGAAGCACCGCGGTGTTGAGGAAGCCACGTGGGAGCGGAAGGATGACATGCTGAAGCAGTTTCCTTATCTCTTTCCTTCAGGTAAATTTCGAGGACGAAATTTCTTAAGGGGGGAGAGTTGTAACGCCCCGGTTTTGGGCTTGGAAGTTCTGGGCATTGACCGGTTCTGTAACACCCCCTTCCCGGCCTGGTAGAGAACCGGGTCGGAGAGCGCTACCGAAAAACATAACGGAGATCGGAGACATAAATCCAAAGTTCAAAAATCATTTCGTAATATTTTATTATTCTCTTTTAAGACTTTACACTTAACTCATTAACAACTTACTCAAATTGGGGTCAATTTTAAACTTTTTCAAACTCAGGGACTAAATTGTAATTTTTACAAATTAGTGGTCCTTATCTGAAATTCGTGATATTATACTGAAATTAAACTTACTAGTTATTAGCCTGTAAAATCTCATTACTAACGGAGGTCATTTACCTATCTGATTAGACGATGTAATGTTTAGTGACTATTTTGTAAAGTATCAATTATGTGAATTTTTATTACTAACTCAATAGTCAATATAGCTTTAAAACTTGATATAAAACATAGGTAAAATTTCACAATAGTAGGCCCACAATATTAGTATAATTACTTTAACTACTTTGCCACCATACTAGGAGTTTATAAGGACAAAACACATTACTCTTTAATTGTAGTGACTTGCCAACCTTCCAACTAATCTCGATCTCGATCTGTTACTTTCCTTAACCTGAAATGTTATGCAATGAATGCATTAGACTTACATAGTCTAAGTGAGGTAGCCAATGACAATGAATGAACATGTTATGTCATGTAGCATGCTTCCAAAAATAATCATTATGAAATAACATGGCATACTTCATATTTATAACAAAACATAATATCATATCATGATCATAACATAGCATAACGTATCAAACACATAATATATTGGTACCATTGGATACGCGGATTCCCTGTACACCATATCATAAATCATAAATGAGCCGTAGCCCTGAGCCGTAGCTCCATGTATCCCTTACACTTCCATCCTTTTATCTCCCACATATAGGCCGTAGCCCTGGACCGTAGTCCTCCCTTACATGGTGAGCTCGAATATTCCTATGGCATGCCAATTGTATCCAACGTCCATAAATACACACAAATTCACATAATCCATGATTTTCAGATCATATCGAATCAAATAGCAAGATGAGCCGTAGCTCCATATTAGATAATATTTCATATTATTTTCATATACATGTAGCATATTATAATCATTTTTAAGCATATCAAAATAATGCAGGGTACTTACCAGATGCAAATAAATTCATAATTAATGCAATAGGAAGGCACCGAGCCTACCCCTGACACGACTATACCCACATATCATAACATAAAAAATATCGAAATGACACCGTGTCACCCGAGACAAATGCATCTACACTCACATATCAGAACATAAAAACAATGATCGGAATGACACCGCGTCACCCGAGACAAATGCATCCACACTCACATATAAAAACAATGATCGGAATGACACCGCGTCACCCGAGACAAATGCATCCACACTCACATATAAAAAAAATGATCGGAATGACACCGCGTCACCCGAGAAAAATGCATCCACACTCACCTCAATCCAAGCTTAGAGACATTTTCCTTATTCTCCAATTTTGTGGTTTCCTTCATTTCTACATCTTTTCTAACCAAACATTAAAGAAATATATCATTTATTACATTTGGCAGCTTGCATTGTCCTTAAAGAAATATTTATATAAAATGTTCTATAACTCAAAATCTGATTTCGTTTGTTTTAAACGAAACTAGACTGAATAAACTTTTAAACCATATAAATTATAGCTTTTAATTCCTCTTATACAATTTATAATGAATTTCTAAAATCGCTGTTGATGCAGATTTAGGGGCAAACTGTTACCCTGTTTTTATGACATTTACTTACTCAAAAATTCATATCTTTTTACTCACAACTCCAAATAAGGAGTTCTTTACCATTCTAGAAAGCTTATAAACACACCTTTACAACTATGTATGGCATATAATTTTATCATTTTTGTATTAATACAGTTTATTACTTGAACATAAGGCATTTTCAGAAACCTAATCTGTCTATGCTTAATTTGTGACCTTAGTGCATTTATAACCTATGTTTCACTACACTATTAATCTTGAGCTTTTAACCACGTTTACCTTAATCTTATAACATTATTCTTATAATCCAACAACCTCAAAAATAGGACATGTAAGTCCTCAATTTATCAATTTCTACAAAACAGTCCCCTTTTATTCTTTAATAATCTTATATGTGATCTAAATTGATTTAACCTACCAATTGAGACTTAATTCAAGCTTGGCCATTTAATTTCATTCATTTCATGACTCCCCTGTTTCAAGTATAAATTTTCCAGAATTTATTGGCATCATTTAAGCCCCTATAATTTTCGAATTTTACAATTTAGTATAGCAGATTCTAGATTTATTCAGTTTTAGTCCAGTAACTTCTAACAACAATTTAGAGACCTATACTTAACATTTTTGAGCAAATCATACCTCTATTCCATGTAAAATTTTGTCCTCTACAACTTTGTAGAAGAACACTTTTTCCATAAATGACTCTAACATGCTCAAAAATGCAGTTTTCTACAGGACAGGTTATAAATCCGAATTTATTTATCCTTTCTACCCTTATCTTTTACCATCCTTTAATTAATTCAATTTCATGCTTAATATAAATACTAACATCAAATTAAAGGTAGTTGAGACTCTAATCTCAACTCTAATTTATTTCACTCACCTTGATAAACTGGTACTTTATTATTATTTCTTGGGCTTGACGGCTGTTCCGAATCTACCTCGTGTACCATGATAATTAATAAGAACTAATCAATAAAACAATATCGAATATATATAAAAATATTTATCAAACTCGATACCGAAACTTAAACTAACTAGAGATTTGAGCTTACCCCGTCGTCGGTAGAAATTCGATATTACTATATCGAAAATATCGGACTACCAATCGAACATTGGATCGTATGTTTATCCTACAATTTTCTTTCTTTCTTTCTTTCTTTTTTTTTCTTTCCTTGTTTGCCGTGATTTGCTAATGACTTCCCCTCCTATTTATACAATTTTGCCAGCTTTTCAATTCAATCTTAGCCACAAATTGTGGCAAATCCACTTGATTTGTTTTAGACTAATTTGCTTAAGTGGGACGGCAACCACTTCTTTTCCTCCTTGCCCCCCCCCCCCCACCATTTTTTTTTATTCATTATCTTTGTTTAGTGGTTTTGGTCACCAACTCCTCCACTTACTTTTTTTTATATAATAATAATAATAATAATAATAATAATAATAAACTATTATAAATTACCCCGAATAATATTTATTGGTTCAGATAATATCGAATAAATTATTTAATCGATAAAAATACTCGGTCATCGGAATTTAATTCCGACTAGACCGGTTTTTGGGATGTGACAGGTTCGGTCAAAGTGCTGTTCGAATCTATAAGGGTGAAATTAGGAAAGCCTAGTTCGGGTTGCATTAAAAATATGGAAAATTGTTCTAAAATCATATTTTAATATATATAAGTGAACTGTGAAATCAATTTTGAAAAAATAAGGTTTGGAAGGGTGACATTTTGGCTAGTGACCAAAATGTAATTTTTGAAAGTTGCGTGACTGTTTTATAAAGGATTGAAACTTTGAATCTTTAAGGAGCTATTATTCCAAAAGGAGTTTCTCCAGATTTTTCTAAGATATTTTAATGTTTAATTCTGATTTTAAAGCTAAAGAAAAGTGGAGGGAAATCATTTTGGCTATTTTGTAACTAATTTTCCTATTTTCCCAATTTTCCTTTTTCTCTCATTTTCTCTCAATCCAAACACTTTCTCTCCAGAGATTTCTTTCTGATTTTGTCACTCAAATCTATCTTTTCAATTCTCTTTGGATTCCTAATCATCTCTACAACAAAACCTTGCAATTTGCTATTTGGATTTTCAAGCTTTTTGGTTCTAAAAGGGAGAAAACTCAAGTTTGGAGGTAAGAACGTCCTTCTCCTCTAAACTCTCAGTTCTTTACTGAAATTCCCAAGTTCTCAATCCTTAATTGATGTTTTATTAAAGGCTTTTAAAGTTGTGAAGTGGATCTTGGCTTTAAATGCAAGATTTGGTGATTTTTGATAGATTTTCGTTAGATCTGTTAAAGCTGTGATTTGAGATGTGTTTTTGATGATAAATGAACATTAATTTGTTAAGGAATTGAGTTTTGATTAATGCAATCTCGGATAGGTTGAATTTCCTAAGTTTAGCTTGTGATTCTTGGTTGTTTTTGGGTGATCTTGTGGATCTGTTGTTGCTGAGGTATAAGGATGTTGTTAGGTCCTTTTTAGATGTTGAATGATGTTTAAGGATGCTTAGTTTTGATGGTTTATGGCTGGGCTTTGTTGAGGAGTTGTTTAGATGCATTTTCGGTTGTGTTTGGTGGCCGAAAATGGAGTGTGGATGAGAGCAGCGAGTTTAGGTGCTTTCTTTGAAGCTATTAATGCATGATGATGCATTAATCTACTGTTTTAATGTGTTAAAACAGGGGAATCATCTTTGGATCCAAGTGGTGGTTATCCGGAAGCTTGATTTGGTGTTTCGGCAAGAGGCGAAACGGAATCGGTGAGTGGATTTTGGTTTTCGGCTTTGAAACCAATGTTTTGGAGGTTTGGGAGCTTAGTCTAAGTCTAAACAACTTTGCTAAGCTCAAGAGTAAGTTTTCGGAAACACTCTCTTGTTGAGGAACCATGTGATGGTTGGGTGCAATGTGTTTGTTGCATGTTTAAATTCTGTTTTTAAAGCATATCTAGCATGTGTGTTTGCTGAGATTATAAGCCATGTGTTTAAGGAAGCTCAAGGTTAGAGTTCCTTGTTTTTGAACATTGTATAAATGTTGTTTGATGCTTAAAGATGCATGATGTTTATGGCTTGGTTAAATGCTTTAAAACAGTGAATTATTGATGATATATGATGTATATTGGCAAGTGATGTTTTTGAAAAGGTTAAGGTCACTAAGGTGGTTAAAAGTCCTTGAGTGAGCCTAGTTTACTTAAGAACATCAAGGTGGTTAAAAGTCCTTGGATGGTTCTTGTTACGGACACAAAGGTGTTTAAAAGTCCTTGTGTGGTCCTTTCCAAGGTGTTTAAAAGTCCTTGGGGCCAAGGTGTTTAAAAGTCCTTGGGGTGGTTTATATCATGGTGTTTAAAAGTCCATGGCCAAGGTGTTTAAAAGTCCTTGGGGCCAAGGTGTTTAAAAGTCCTTGGGGCCAAGGTGTTTAAAAGTCCATGGCCAAGGTGTTTAAAAGTCCTTGGGGTCAAGGTGTTTAAAAGTCCTTGAGGTGAAACTTGTTAAGGACACAAAGGTGTTTAAAAGTCCTTGTGTGGTCCTTGCCATGGTGTTTAAAAGTCCATGGGCCAAGGTGTTTAAAAGTCCTTGGGGATAAGATCACAATGGTGTTTAAAAGTCCATGTGTGAGTCTTATGTTGATCTTGTTTTAAAGATGGTAATTATCACTTGTGGCCAATATGACATGTTATGATGTGAAGCATGAGATGCTTGTTTGAGATTGCTTGTGAGCATGTCTAAATGTATTTTGAAGTATGATTTATAAATGAGTTTTATAAATGCATTATTGTGTAGTTCTAAGGAGCTTTCCTCAC
Organism: Hibiscus trionum; assembly: GCA_030270665.1. NCBI lineage: Eukaryota > Viridiplantae > Streptophyta > Magnoliopsida > Malvales > Malvaceae > Hibiscus > Hibiscus trionum. The sequence continues at coordinate 28,305,245 of BSYR01000024.1, read as the reverse complement.
TAAGCTTTTGCTTACGCTCTCTCTCTTTTCTTAAACCAATAATGCAGAGCATTAAAGTGCATTAAGGGCAGCAAGGAGGGCAAGCAATCAAGTGGAAGTTAAGCTCATGTATGAGAAGGTTTTCTTAAACACTTTTAGCTTTTGGCATTTGGCAATGGGGGACCTATGTTGATGTTTTGGGAGATGTTTGGAACTCCCTATGTTGGATTTATGTTGTTGTTAATGTTGGTTTTTGTAATTGGCCATTATGTGTTGGTTTGAAGGCCTTTGTGCATGGATGGTTGCTTGTGTAGGAAGCATGCCTTTAGATTGGGGCTTTTCATATATGTTGATCTAATGATGATTGGTTGATGCAAATATGTCTCTTGGATGTTGTATGAGTTGCTGGTAAAGTTTGATAGCATTTGGAGCATGATTGGTTGGTCAATTGCATGTTTAAGCAAGCATTTTTCTGCATTTTGTGCAGGCCGTATCAGAACAGTGCCTACCGTTTCGGAACGGGTGCCTCGAAGCAGCCCAGGCGTCCGAAACGGGTGACATCGTTCCGAAACGGAAAGGCTACTGTCAGCCCTCGTTTCGGTACGTGTTGCGGAACGGCCCCGCGTTTCGAAACGGGCTGTCTCCCGTTTCGGAACGGATGACCGTTGGGGGCTGACATTGGTAGTTATATGTTTCAAAATGTTTGCATTTTGATCCTGAAACTTGTATGTGCAATTGTATGAGTTTGGAATGTCCGTTTGAGCTGAAATTTGGCCGAGATGCATGAAACATGATTAATTTCAAGTTGGTAACTTTAATTTGGGTGAAGTCCTTATAATTATCAGAATTTACAAATTGGTCCCTAAAGTTGTAGTTTGTTCAATTGGGTCCCTGTTCGATCTCTGATGCTTATGATCTTTGAGTATGTTGTTTGAATGATCATAACTAGGGTTAATGTGCATCTAGACAAGTTTAAAAAGAAAAAAAAGGGTCGTTAATCAAGGTTGACTTTCGGGTTGACTTTAGTTTTCCCCGTGTGACTTTCTTAATTCGGGTCAACCGTCTAGGCCGGGTTAAGGGGGTTACAGAATCCCTTAGATATAGAGATGCATAAACAGAGGACCAAACGTTGCATATTTTTTTCTCTCTTTTATGGCATGTATCTAACAGATATCATTATTGCAACATGTGTTCACACATGATACTTGTGCTTACTCATGTGTTTAGTATACCTGGTTTTGCTACTTCATCCAAAAAGAAAATGAAAACACCAGGGGAGTACATTTATATTTTGTCCTCCTCCTCCTACTATGTTAATTAAGCAGCCAAGTCGGTCTTTTTGGATGTTTGAACTCAACTCTTGACTAATGCATTAAAAAAAGGAGGTTTAAGAGAATCACATGACAATAAGGATAATTTTTATTTTTTGTCATCAAATCAGAATATGAGCTACATCCAAAAGCGTTTTAACTTTTAACTGTACTGTGTTTGATAGTTGAGGTAAAATTTGTGTTTACCAGCACCGAGTAAGCAAAATTGTGCGTTTGAGGACATTGTTGGTTGGTTTAATTAAACTACATTTCCAGGGTTCAATAATGAGTTTATGGTTTGGTGGAATGAACTAACTGCTAATAGCTGTTTTGTAAGTGTTCACGGCTGTCTATGATTTTTTTATGAGAGTAGAGACAAGAACTAAAAGAAGGGTACATAATCGTTAAGTGGTTTCAGTAAAAAAGAAGATGTTGTTTATCTTAAAAAAAATCTAAGTACAATCAGCATTGTTTGAGAAGTGTATTTAAATAATAAAAAAACTAAATAAAGGGAACAGTGTTTGGATGGTAACTGTGAAATATCACTTGAGTTCCGTGAAGCAAAAGATATGGAAGGCATGAACCAATCCATGTGAAATGGAAAGGTAAAAGGAAATCTCGATACATGAAAAATGTAATCTTACCTTTTTCTTTTACGACAAAGGATGGAGGGGGGACTCTGATAGTGATATTTATTTGCCATTTGCTTGTTTTGTAATTTTCCCACTTTTCCGTGGTGGGTGAGCCCACCTCCATAATTGCTATAAAATGGAGTATATAAGATTTGTTAACATTAACTCCAACTGCTACTACAATATTTGTTAACCCATAATTATTATGAATTTTTAAAATACGATATTTTGATGCAGTCCCACCAATACATCAATGAAGCATAAATAATAAATAATAGGGTAAATTATAATGGAGGTCATTCAGTTATGAGTAAAGTTATATTTAGGTCATTTAATTATTAAAAGTTACATTTAGGTCACTCAATTATAAGTTAGGTTACATTTGGGTCACCCAATTATTAAATGTTACATTTGGGTTACCCAATTATTAAAGGTTACATTTGGGTCACTCAATTATTGGTAAGATTACGTTTGGGTCACCCTTCATATTTAAAAAAAATACATCAATTTAGTCATTTTCTTCTACCAAATCACTTGTAAACCCTTGTTAACATTAGAGTGATTCATTTGAAATAATTAATTAATCTAATACACAAATTTATATACTTTTTTAAATATGAAGGGTGACCCAAACGTAACCTTATCCATAATTGGGTGACCCAAATGTAACATTGCTTATAATTGAGTGACCCAAATATAATCTTACTCATAATTGAGTGACCTCCGTTGTAATTTACCCTAAATAATATGTATGTTCTTCTTATGTTTCATGTTCAGGGCGTGAAAATACCTCTTTCTATAATGTTATTTTTAAGATTCAAACTCGTATCTTTTTATTAAAAATACAATATGCATTACAATGCATCTAATATTTGTTAGTGAATAGATAGGATTTTTTTTATTTCATTGGTTGAAGATATTAGATTTTAAATCGTCTTTTAATTATATTTTTGATGTGATGTTTAAAATACAGGTGAATGTGATGTTAACGTGACGTGACAGCTATTATTGTCTAACACTACACTAGACTACGAACCGACAAATCGTAGCCAGCTGTTTCTGCAATGTTGAGTTTTTTTGAATTTTAAGCCCAATCCTTTGTTCTTAGTTTAACCTAGCCGTTACTTTTTTGTTACTCTATATTTTTTCCAGCCGTTAAATGTTTTATCGGTCACCGCCTCTTAACCACTGATTCAAATTTCAAAAATAAAATTTAACATAACCAACCATCCAACCAAACCAATCCCCGAGTCAGGCTGTACAGTAAAAGATAATAAAGGAATTTTAAAAATAGGAAGGAAAAAAAACTAAAAATTACCTCTCTTTGAGATATAAATAAAAACATCCCCCAAAGCCCTTTCGTCTCACCATTTTCCTCCAAATCCTCTCTATCTCTCTGCTTTCCCTTTTATTCGTTCCATTTTCTCTTTTCCTCTAAGCAAAATGCGTGAGATCCTTCACATTCAAGGCGGCCAATGCGGCAACCAAATCGGAGCCAAGTTCTGGGAAGTTGTTTGTGCCGAGCACGGCATAGATCCCACCGGTCGTTACACAGGGGACTTGGATCTTCAACTCGAGCGCATCAATGTCTACTACAATGAAGCCAGTTGTGGCAGGTTCGTCCCTCGTGCTGTTCTCATGGATCTTGAACCTGGAACCATGGACAGTATTAGATCTGGTCCCGTCGGTCAGATCTTTAGGCCAGATAACTTCGTTTTTGGGCAGTCTGGTGCTGGTAACAACTGGGCTAAAGGTCATTACACTGAAGGTGCCGAGCTAATCGACTCTGTACTTGATGTTGTTCGTAAAGAGGCTGAAAACTGCGATTGCCTTCAAGGTAAACTTTCTTTTGAAACACATCTACACCAGATCTGAGCGATTTAACTTTCTTGTATATTATCCGGTGTTGATCTTTTTTCTTTCTTTCTGTTTTTTAGGGTTTCAGGTTTGTCATTCCTTGGGAGGAGGAACTGGATCTGGAATGGGAACACTGTTAATATCGAAGATAAGGGAGGAATACCCTGATAGGATGATGTTGACCTTCTCAGTCTTCCCATCTCCTAAGGTTTCCGATACAGTCGTGGAACCTTACAATGCTACTTTGTCTGTTCACCAATTGGTTGAAAATGCTGATGAGTGCATGGTTCTTGATAATGAGGCCTTGTACGACATCTGTTTCCGCACACTTAAACTCACCACTCCCAGCTGTAAGTTTACCCCATTTGTACCTTTTTTTTTGCTAAGATTGTTAACTAAAGTTCGATTTACTAGTTCTTACATTAAATATCGTGGCTAAGAGTTTGGATCTGATAATATTTTGCTCTCGTGGGGTTTGGATCTGATAGTTTTTTGCTACTGTGGGATTGTTTGTTTGGCTAAAATTAAGTTAGTTTAGATTTTAGAACTAAGGTTTGTTTTGGACTTCTAGAAGTCTTACGCTTTTTTGTTTTCTTTTTGATCTTTTCACAGTTGGTGATTTGAACCATTTAATATCTGCAACAATGTCTGGAGTTACATGCTGCTTACGATTCCCTGGGCAGCTCAACTCTGATCTCAGGAAACTTGCTGTGAATCTCATCCCCTTCCCCCGCCTTCACTTTTTCATGGTTGGTTTTGCTCCACTCACATCCAGAGGATCCCAGCAGTACCGAGCTCTAACAGTCCCTGAGCTCACTCAACAAATGTGGGACGCAAAGAACATGATGTGTGCAGCTGATCCACGACACGGTAGATACTTGACTGCATCAGCCATGTTCCGTGGTAAAATGAGCACCAAGGAAGTGGATGAGCAGATGCTGAATGTTCAGAACAAGAACTCCTCATACTTCGTTGAGTGGATTCCAAACAACGTGAAGTCTACAGTTTGTGATATCCCGCCCACAGGCCTCAAGATGGCGTCGACATTCATCGGCAATTCAACATCCATCCAGGAGATGTTCAGGCGTGTGAGCGAGCAGTTTACAGCTATGTTTAGGAGGAAGGCTTTCTTGCATTGGTACACAGGGGAAGGCATGGATGAGATGGAGTTCACTGAAGCAGAGAGCAACATGAATGATCTGGTCTCGGAGTATCAGCAGTACCAAGATGCGACAGCTGATGATGAAGAGTACGAGGAAGAGGAACAGGATCGGGAATACGATGACGAATGACGAGGATGATAGTTATTGCCATTTTGGCAATTCGAAACCCCAACTTCATGATCTGCTGCTTTTCTTTTCTTAAGTGTGAAAGGACTATTCGTTTGTTTTCACTGTAACTGTCGTTGCATTTCTGGATATTTTCATGCTTATTATGCCTGCTTGTTCTTTCAAGTGAAACGCGGACTATGTAGTATTACCCCTCTTTCTAAGTTTTTAAATGATCTATTTTCCTGCATTCTATGAAACAAATTTAACCGACTGATGTGCTACATTTTTCATCTGATGGAAGCTAGTTTAATTCTAAGCAAGAAAAGGAAAAAAGAGCTGATGAAATCTCGAGAACCTTGATAGTTTAAACAAACATAAAAAATTGAATTCAACGCATCAAAAATTGTTCCACTTAACACACTGGTATACAGAAAGTAAAACTTGGAAACACATGGAAAGAAGAAAAAAAGGAAAACTACACCGGTGGTCCTCAAACTATTACAGTTTTCCTATTTTGGTCCCTAAACTATGTTTTTAGCAAAATCGTCCTTTCTGTTACCGTTCTCTTGTTTTGGTCCCCGACGTTAAATAGCTAATTGTTTTGCCGACGTGACATTTTTTTAATATTTTTTAAATATCTCTCCCGCCTCTTAAAAAAATGTCACGTCAGCAAAACCGTTAGCTATTTAACGCCGGGGACCAAAACATGAGAACTATATAACAGAATGGACAATTTTACCGGAAAATATAATTTGGGGACCAAAATAGGAAAATGTTAATAGTTTGGGGTCCACCTGTGTAGTTTTCCAAGAAAAAATTATCCACACTTATAAATCCTACAGTGAATATATGTCGATTTTTATACAGTCGTTAAATATTGTTTTTTAATTATTAAATCCTACTGTTATTAGATTTTTCTGGACAAATTCCGTTAGAATTTTATGGATAATATACAACACTAAATAATTGGGAATGAATGTCGTTTTGATATTTAATCTTTGTAAATAATTTTTAAGTTATATTTTAGGTTAACTACTGAAAAAGTTATATTTTAGGTTAACTACTTGAATAATCATTTATGTTTACCAGTATAGAGTTGACCACCGATTTTAAAAAATGACAAGTAAGATCACTTACTAATAATATTTTTTAAAATAAAATAAAATCATTTTAAGAAGTAATATTTTTTTAAAATATTTTAAATTTAATAATAATAAAAATAATTTTATTTTATTTTTAAATTATTTTTGATTTAACAATAATAAAAAATGACATGTAATAATAATAATAATAATAATAATAATAATAATAATAATAATAATTCAGAGTGAAAAATATGAGCAATTTGAAAGTTTAGTTATTAAATAAGAGTAATTTTGGCACCTAAAATTTAAAAAGGTATACTTTGAGCATTTATTTTTCATTTAAGCCTTTATAATATTATTTTATTAATTGATTGTAAAGTTTTAGGGTTGAAAATGAATTTTTAAAAATTTAAGGGTGAAATTATAAAGAAACATTTTCAGTAATGACTATAATGTTTATTTTTTAAAATTGGGGAGCAGAAATGTACATGGATAAACTTTAGTGGCCATTGCAGTAGTTTACCCTTATTTTTTCGCTGCCTCAACAAACCCTCAATGTTTAACGGCAACAAACGGCTGAGTGACCAAAAGTTTACGCCCCGAAAACGTAAGTGACTTTACTGGTCGTTTTTCAAAATCGGTGATTAACTCTATACTTTGGAAAAAACATAAGTGACTATTCCAGTAGTTAACTCTATATTTTAATACACGTAATGTGAAAAAATTATATAACCTTCATTATTTAAACTATTAATTTAAATTCTAAATATCTAATTTTCTCATAATATATAACCCTAAATTTAAATTCTTAAAATCTATACTCTAAATTTAGATTATGTACTACCAAAATTTTTTCATCTGAAGAAAGCTAGTTAATCCTAAGCAAGAAAAAAGAAAAAGAATAAAGAGCTGATGAAATCTCGAGAACCTTAATAGTTTAAACAAACCTGAAAAATTGAATTCAACACATCAAAAATTGTTCCACTTAACATACTGGTATACAGAAGACAGAAGTACAACTTGAAATCACATGGAAAGAAAAAAATATTAATACTAAAATAAATACCCAAATTATCATGTTTTTACTTTTTAAGTGTTTAAACTATTTTTTGTCACTTTAGGTACTCTAACTATCTAGTTTTTTTACTTTTAGATGCCTAAATTATTTTTTTGCCCCTTTTAAGTGCTCAATTTATTTTTTTGGTCAAAATAGGTGCTCAAACTATTATTTTTTGGTCAAAATAAGTGTCTCGATTTGACTTTAAAAAGGACAAAAAATTGATAGTTTAGACACCTAAAAGGGACAAAAATAGTTTAGACAACTAAAAGAAAAAAATATGATAGTTCAAACACCTAAAAAAAGTTTAAGCACTTAAAAAGATATGATAATTTAGGCACTTATTTTGACATTAAGCTAAAGAAAATGATCCACATTTATAATCCTACAATGAATATATGTAGATTTTTATACAGTCGTTAAATATAGTTTTTTAATTATTAAATCCTACTGTTATTAGATTTTCTGGACGAATTCCGTTAGAATTTTATGGATAATAATGTCGTTTTGATATTTAATCTTTATAAATAATTTTTAAGTTATATTTTAATACACAGAAAAAATTATACAACCTTCATTATTTAAACTATTAATCTAAATTTTAATTATCTAATCTTAAAATTTTAAATTCTTAAAGTACTCTAAATTTAATAAGATTATGTACTACCAAAATTTTTCTCATTAATATATACCGAATAAAGAAAAGAGAGCATCATTAATAATGAAAATTAATTAACCTGTGATATATCAAAAGTGGTGCCTCTGGCTATTGCCCAGTCTTTCTCTCTGGCTATTGCCCAGTCTTTTGTTATTCTGCTTACACTCTCTGGCTATTGCCCAGTTTTTCTACATAAGTCTATCGTTCATGGCCACTGTGCAAGATGTTTTGGCAGATCTCACTCTTGACGAAGAGGAGGAAGATCAAGAACTTGCTATTGTTCCGGTTCAAGTGGAATCTCCGATTTCTTTTGAGTTCTGTTTTGTGGGAGCGTTCCTTACTACGAGTCAGATTCATTTTCAATCCATGAAAGCAACTCTGGCGAATGTTTGGCACCCAATTGGTGGTATTGCAATTTTTGATCTGGGAGAGGGCCGATATTTGTTTCGGCTTTTTAATTCTATTGATGCTGATCGAATTGAAAAAGAAGGTCCTTGGTATTTCAATCTTCATCTTCTTATTTTACATCGGATCCAAGATGGGGAGGATCCATGTACAGTTTCGCTCAAGGAAGTGGATTTTTGGGTTCTTGTTAATGATGTTCCGAGTGGATTTATTTCGGAATCTGTTGCAAAACAGCTTGGGGATTTCATTGGGATTTTTCTGGAGTTTGATTCATCGGCTCTTACGCTTGGAATTAAGGGTTGTATGTGTATTCGAGTGCGGATCTCATTGGCAAAATCTTTAAAGCGTCGGAAGAAACTACTCTTACCAAATGGCGGTACAACCTTTGTATCGTTTCAATATGAAAAGTTGCGTTTGTTTTGCTTCCGTTGCGGCAAGCTTGGACACGAAGAAGGCTTTTGTCCTTTACGTGTTCTTCAGCCTCAGCACGAGGGTCCTTTCCCATGGGACGTTTCCTTACGTGCTCCGGCGAGAGGAAGAAACGTTCCGGTGAGTAATTGGCTGCGTGAGGAGGATGGAGGTGTATCCCGCATTTCTCGGCGGAATGATAGCCAGCAGATAAACATCAATAAAGGTGACGAGAATAAGGCTCCTAATCCGAATCAGATAGAGCAAAGTAAGGGATTGGCCTTATCTCAATCTGGATATGAAACCCAATCTGGGCCGCATAATATGTCACGTCTACAAGGTCGTTCTTCTTTTGGACTGGGCCCATTGTTACCTGGGTATGCGGGCTCTCTTTCATTTGATACGGAGATGACCCTGGTGGATGAGGACAACCCGGTTCAACCCTCGGATGGGCTTAAACGTCCAAGAAAGGCTTATGATCTGTCCCTCTCGGATAAAGGGGTGGCTTCCCCTTCAACAACTGTCTTTCCATCGGCCGGCCTGGATTCTCAGGCCCGCCGGGATCAATGAAGCTAATTAGTTGGAATGTTCGGGGCTTGAGGAAGCCTCGAACAGTAAGACGTCTCCGGGATTACTTGAGAGACGTTAACCCGTCTGTAGTTTTTCTTATTGAGACCAAACTACAGTCTGCTGAGATGGAAAGGGTGCGAAAGAAATGTGGTTTTCCTAACGGTATTGAGGTTGGTTCGCGAGGAAGGAGTGGGGGGCTTTGTTTGGCTTGGAAGAGTGGCTGCAAGATCTCTCTTCGTTCTTATTCAGATTGCCATATTGATTTCATGTTTACGGATGATGGTGAGGGTCGTTCGTGGAGGTGCACTGGTTTCTATGGTGCTCCGGAGGAGAGGTATCGCAGAGATTCATGGAACTTACTACGTCAGTTAAATGACTGCCTCAATATACCTTGGTTAGTTATCGGGGATTTTAACGAATTAATATTTTCGTTTGAAAAAATGGGAGGAAGGGTCCGAAGTCAGCGGCAAATGAGTGACTTTCAGGAGGCCCTCAATGACTGTGCTTTATCCGATGTGGGTTATCAGGGAAGATGGTTTACGTGGGAAAAGGGGAAGTTCGAAGAAACTAACATCAGAGAGCGGCTAGACAGGGGTGTTGCGAATAATGCGTGGTGGTCTTGCCACCCACATTTCATTCTCTCTCATTTAGCTCATTCGTTTTCTGATCATTGCCCGCTGCTTGTTAACACATCCCCAAATACTGATAATAAAGCCCATTGGCATTTTAAGTTTGAAGCTGCTTGGATTTTGGAAGAATCATGCGAATCTGAGGTTGCAAATTTATGGGCAGTTTCTACGGGTACATTACCAGACCGGCTACGTTTTGTCGGGTTGGGCTTGGACAACTGGTTTCGTAAATTACGGGCCAGTAGGAAGATAACTAAGAGAAGTTTAATGAAGCGTCTGGAGGAATTAGTGGGCCTATATCCTACGGATGAGATTTTGGGAGAAATTGAGGAGGTTAAATTGTCGTTGAATCTGGAAGCTGATAAATATGAGCTTTATTGGGAACAGAGGGCGCGTGCAAATTGGCTTCGAAACGGTGATAAAAATACTGCGTTTTTTCACCGGCATGCTACCCAACGTAAGAAGCAAAATCGAATTTTGAAACTCACGAATGATGCTGGTGCTACTCATTCCTCCCCTGATTTTATGGAAGTTACGGCGAGGGAATACTTTCAGAATCTTTTTACTTCAGGGGGTGTTGCAGATTGTTCACACGTATTGGAAGGAATTACCCCGAAGATTTCTGAGGCTGATAATAGGAGGCTACTTCGTCCATATACTGAGGAGGAGATTTATCGGACAGTTAAGATGATGGGGCCTTTGAAGGCAGCAGGCGAGGACGGTTTGGGAGCCATTTTTTATCAACGTTTCTGGAATATTGTTGGAAAGGAGGTGGCTCGGTTTTGTATTGCTGTCTTAAGTGGGGAAGTTGACATGGGCTTAATAAATAAGACCCACATTGTTCTTATACCTAAGAAAGCTGACCCTTCACATATGAGTCAATTCAGGCCCATCAGTTTGTGTAACGTTTTATATAAGATTGTGTCCAAAGTTCTGGCCATTAGAATGCAACATCTGCTATCAGATTGCATTGATGAGGCCCAGAGTGCCTTTGTTCCGGGCCGGCTAATTTCTGATAATATCATGGTGGCCTACGAAATTCTACACTGTTTGCAGAAGAAGCGTGTGGGACGTTCAGGTAATTTCGCTTTGAAATTAGATATGTCTAAAGCCTATGATAGAGTAGAATGGGTATTTGTAGCCCAGATTATGGAGAAGATGGGTTTTGCACCAGAATGGGTCCAACATATTATGAGTTGTATGACGACGGTATCCTACTTAGTTGTTCTTAATGGTGTGATTGGTGAATCTTTTTTTACCGACCAGAGGACTTAGGCAAGGTGATCCTCTTAGTCCTTTCCTTTTCCTTATTTGTAGCGAGGGATTGTCATCTTTGTTACGCAGGGGAAATATGCTGGGTACAGTGAAGGGGTTTAGGCTTAACCGATATGCTCCAAATGTTATTCATTTGCTCTTTGCAGACGATAGTATAATCTTTGGCGATGCCTCTATGAATGATGCGGTAAATATAAAGAGCATTTTATACGAATATAGTATATGCTCGGGTCAGGTGATTAATTTTGAAAAGTCGGGCCTCTTCTTTTCAAGTAATGTGAGTGATTCGGTCAGGATGGATATTCAGAATCTCTTAGAAATAGGCCATACGTCCAGCATTGAGAAATATCTTGGGCTTCCGTCAATAGTGGGTCGTAATAAAAATCAGGCTTTCCAGAACTTATTTGATCGGGTGCAGGCATGTATATCGAACTGGTGTGTTTTCCCTCTCTCTCAAGGGGGTAAGGAGGTTTTTGTGAAATCGGTTCTACAAGCCATACCGGTATATGCAATGGGGGTTTTCCTCCTTCCTAAGTCCCTGTGCCAAAAGCTCGAGTCTGCTATGGCAAGGTTTTGGTGGCAGAAGTCTCAGGCAAGACGTGGTATGCACTGGAGTAACTGGAATTTCTTGTGTCGAAGGAAAGAAGAAGGTGGCCTGGGCTTCAGGGATCTTTCGGCCTTCAATGTGGCCCTCCTTGCAAAGCAAGCTTGGCGGTTGTTGTCTAATCCGACATCTCTCGCGGGAAGAATTTTCAAGGCTAAGTATTTCCCGAATACTGGTTTCCTAAATTCCACTCTCACTTCTCACCCGTCCTTGATATGGAGAAGTGTTTGGAGTTCACGTGGGCTCCTAGAACTTGGGCTGAGATGGAAAGTCGGTAATGGGCGTTTAATTTCGATTTGGGATGATTGCTGGTTGCCGGGCCCTTTACCTAAGCGTCTATTGTCCCCCCGGTTAATAGTCTGATTCGGGTGTCGGATATGCTAAGCCTGAATGGTGGTGCATGGAATGAAGATCTTATTATGGAATCGTTCTTGCCTAATGAAGCATCTCAGATTTTAACTATCCCTTTATCTAGTTTTCCTCAAACAGACTGTCTAGTGTGGAGTGGAGAAAAAACAGGAATTTACTCGGTGAGGAGTGGATACAATTTTCTTAAACCAGCAGAGGATGTGTCACCTATGGACGTGGAACTTTTCCGAACAGTTTGGAGCACCAAATGCCCCCCTAAAGTTCGAATTCAGGTTTGGAGATTTTTATGTAATTTTATACCTACTAAAGCATATCTCTATTATCGCCGTATTGCTCAGAATCCTAATTGCCCAGACTGTATAGACGTGCCTGAATCTAGGGAGCATGTTTTTAGGGATTGCAACAACGCTACTCTGATATGGCAAGGGATGGGTTACAACTGGCCTTCGCCAGTTTAAACCTATCGTTCAAGGAATGGCTATCGTGGGTGTTAGTTTCACATCCTAAGGTGCGACACACAGAAATCATGATAATTTTATGGTCCATTTGGTATGTGCGAAATAAGAAACTTCATGAAGGTGTATCAAATTCATACAATCACACAATCTCATTCATCAAAGCATATTGTAGAGAGGTTGAGAGTCTGTTACCACAGCAGATTCCCCCTCCCTCGTCGACAGCATTCCGATGGTTAGCCCCGATAGCTGACGTAGTGAAGGCAAATTTTGATGCATGTTTTCGTTCCTCAGAAAAGACAGCATGGTCAGGAGTTATTATTCGTAATCATAATGGAGATGTTATGGGTAGTAGTCGAAGGGTTACCTTCCATGTCTCAGATGCTTTCCAGGCGGAGGCGGTGGCGGCCCTTCATGCTGTTCTTCTGCTTTACGATCTAGGGTTCAATCGAGTTGTAATCGAAGGAGATTCTCTCACAATCATCAAGAAATTGCAGTCACAAGATCCGGATTTGTCAATTATCAGCAGTATTTGTTGAGTTGATCAAACAATTGCAAATGGCCAAGAGGGGGGTGAATTGGCAATTAAAAATTTTGTGAAGAGAATGTTGGAAAATAAAATGACACAAGGGGTTATAGTGGTTCAAGTTCAACAACTGAACTCTACATCCACTACCTTAGCTCCCACTAAGGATTTTCCAAAACAATTCACTACTTGAATTCGTCCCCTTTTCTTGGATGAGGAGGAAACCTTACAATATCGATTAAGCTTTTCAACCCCAAGCTTAATCCACTCAAATACAAAGAAGATTTTGGTAAACTCAAATATTTCCTCTCAAAGGATGATTGTCTACCCACTTACAATTACAGCAACCCAAAACTCTCAATACAATATGACAAATTGAAATACAAAGAGTTGGGTATAAGAATATAGCTTTGAATAGCTCTAGGGTTTGGATTTTTGCTTTGATGATGCTTGAATGTGTATTGTTTTTTTCCTGGTGAAATGGAGCTTGTATTTATACCCTTGAATCAGTTTCTAGCCGTTTGGATGATTGAAATCATTGAAGGAGCCGTTGGGAACATTTTTCCAGCTATTAAGGCAGCTCCCCAGCATAGTGTATCGATACACGACAAGGCTGTATCGATACGCTCATTTAAATAACAACTAGCCGTTGTGCCTGAAAACAGAGTGTATCGATACGGTAGGCGTATCGATACGGTCCAAACTCTCTGTAAATCCCATTTTATTTGTTGCATCAAATCGTATCGATACGGTTACCATGCGTATCGATACTGTGCAATGGTCAAAATAGTTTTTTCAAAAATTATGCTTAGTGTATCGATACGGTTATGGATCGTATCGGTACGGTTGCCCAGATGAACACTGTATCGATACGTATGAAAGTCGTATCGATACGCTATGTTCACAAAGAATTACAGTGAGTTTCAAGTGTATCGATACAGTGAGTGTATCGATACACATGAGCGTTTTTACATATTTTGTTTTTGAAAAACATGTAAAAGGTTTGAGAAACTTAATGTTTTGAGATCCAATCTTCAAACATTATTTTGTACAAAACATTTTGTTAATTTTTGAAACTTTAAAGAGTTCTTAAAAATTTATTTATTTTGCAAATTGGTCCTTAAATTTTTATGTTATATCAAAATCAATTTTAGTTTTACAATCTCCCCTTTTTGATATAACAAAACCATAAATAAATTTTTAAGTTTTTGAAAACTTTGAAAAAGCTTTTCTCCCCCTTATTTTAAGATAAGTGTTTCAAAAACAAAATTGTTTCTCCCCCTTACTTGAAGATAGACTTTTTCTAAAAATTTGACCTTGAAAATCAAGAACTTTCAATGATCCTTCTCCCCCTTTTTGTTAGATCAAAAATGAAACACAAGGATAAGGCAAGCATAATATTTCAAGCATAGGAATATAAGAATAAACTTAAAGCTTCAAATTCAGAAACAAAGCAAGCATAGTAAGCATCCAAACACTTAAAATCCTAAAACATAGAAAATAGGCATAAGTCAAGTTCTAATAAAAATGCAATGAAATCCTAAATGTCCTAACATGAGATGCATCATCTACGCGTCTCCACCATCATCATGGTCATCCTCATCATCTTCTTCCTCGTCTTCGTCTTCTCGAGGTGGTTGGTTCCTTCGGTTTTGATTGATCCAAGCACCATGGAAAGCGGTAAGAGAAAGATCCATAGAGTCTTGGCGAGCACTCATGGTATCCATTTTCTTGTCCATGCCTTGGAGTCGTTCTTTTATGGATGTAAACCGATTATCTATAGCGGTGAAGCGACCATCCATAGCATTGAACTTCTCATTTAGGAAGGTCATGAGATTTTCCATGGATGAGGAATCATGACTAGCACAGTGAGAACTTGAGGATGCGCGAGAGGCATCGACCGGGGCAGCAGGAGGAGCACCTTGAGGGTTGCGAACCCATTCATTACCAACAAAAGAGAAACCAGAGCGTGAAAGGGAATGCTCATCAATGGGTTGGCCAAGGGTTTCGGGAGAGTCATGTGTGCAGTCAATACCAAGGGAATGGAATAGACAACTTAGAGCCGTAGAATAGAAAAAGGATTGGACATGTTTGGTTTGACGTTTTTGAACCAAAAAGACAAGATCGGCAAACATAATTTGACATAGATTTGGGCGTTTACCTTCCCTAAAACATGTAAGCCAAAAATCATCCATTTGACGAATGGTTGAATATCTACCACCCGATGGACGAAGAAACCAAGAAATAATAAGGTGAAGGATACGATCATGTGCATCTAAAACTTTTGCGGGACCTAAGTAACCCGAACCCAAAGAGTGTTCATCGTCAATCCCAACATCTTCAAAACCAAAAACAGTGCATAAAACCTTTTGATCAATTCGAATAGATTTTCCCATAACCGAGGATTCAATGGCAATGACATGCTCATTGGCTTCATCATTAACACAATAGGCATTTGAAAAGAAGACAATGACAAGATTTCTATATAGGACAGGAGGAATATTTAAAAAGGTTAAGAATTTCCATTGCCTAAACAATGGTAGATATTTAAACTTGAAACGAGCAGAGTTTAAAAAAGGAATTGACACAACCCGTTCTTCCCTAAGACTCATGTCCATACAAAGTTTACAATGTTCTCTAGCTAAGGCTGTGGGAAAACTGATTTGGATAATGTGAGGGAGGTTAGGAATAGGATTACCCTCAACATCCTCATTAGGGTCGGAGCGAATTCTCTTATTTCCCTTTTTAGGTGCCATAACCCTGAAAATACATCAAAAAGGATTCGAATATGTATGCAATTAACATCCAATTTAATCCAATAGATTCTAATAATTCAAGGTAATTTGTTTAAGAAAAATTTTAAAAAATAAAGAGATATTTACAACTAATCATAGTTTTTGAAAAATTAAAAAAAATTTATAAAATATATTCGAATAAAAAATTTAATTTTTGAAAAAATTTTATGAAAAAAACATTAAACCCACAATAAGTAAATATAATGTATACAAAAATCAATTGAAACAACAATTTAAATATTAACGAAATTTCAAAAGAAAAAAAATATTTTACCTTGATTTTCTTAGAAAGGATGAAAGAGGAGGTGTTAGTGCACAAGATTTGATGCCCAAGGATAGCCTTGATGTATAGAGTAAAATCCCTCAAGAGATTTTGAAGTTTTGTGGTAAAATTTGAAGGATTGAGAGGGTTTTTATAGAGGTTTTCGGTTAGGGTTTTGAGAGAAAAAGAGGGGTTTTATAAATTTTAGGTTTTTGATTTAAAAGGGCCTAAATAGGCTCACCGTCCACACAGTATCGATACGCTATACACGCGTATCGATACACCTTAACCTAGTATTATTCTTGTCGTTATTTGTGTATCGATACAGTTGACTGTATCGATACGCATTGGCTTTGACTTTTTCCCTTGACTCTTACCGTATCGATACACTATGATGTATCGATACGTATTTATCTGCAAAATTCCCAGATTGAATACAGTATCGATACTCTAATATGCAGTATCGATACACCCTTGCCTGTTTCTGCAATTTTGGTAGTTTTAAGTGCAAAAATCCAATTTGAAACGCCCCTAAATGCATGTATATGTTATATGAACAAGTTTTAATGACTAAACATGATATGTACTCCCCCTATCAACATGCATAGAAGCAAAAAGAACAAAATTAACATAAGCATGAATCACAAACAATTTCAAGCAAATTTTGTCATTTTTGGGACCAAAAAGGTATCAAGAAAGACTAGTTAAACCTAACTCTCTTCTAAGAGTCCAAAAGCGCTCTTTATCTAAAGGTTTAGTAAATATATCCGCTAATTGGTTCAAGGTGTCAACAAATTCTATAACAACATCATTTTTCGAAACATGATCTCTAATAAAATGATGTCTAATTTCTATGTGTTTTGTTCTAGAGTGTTGAATGGGATTCTTAGTGAGACAAATGACACTAGTGTTGTCACACCTAAGGGGTATGGTTTCCATTTTAACACCATAGTCTAAGAGTTGTTGCTTCATCCAAAGGACTTGAGCACAACAACTCCCTAAGGATATATACTCCGCTTCGGTGGTAGATAAGGCTACGCTATTTTGTTTCTTAGAGAACCAAGATACGAGCATACTACCTAAGAATTGGCATGTACCGGAAGTACTTTTCCTATCTATCTTACATCCCCCATAATCCGCATCCGAAAAAGCATGAAGGCTAAAGGTTGAATCCTTAGGATACCAAAGACCTAAAGTCGGTGTGTCTATTAGGTATCTAAAAATTCTCTTAATGGAAACAAGGTGTGATTCTCTAGGACTAGCTTGAAACCTAGCACACAAGCAAACACTAAACATAATATCCGGTCTACTTGCGATAAGGTAAAGCAAAGAACTTATCATGGATCTATAAAGCTTAGAATCAACACATTTACCTCCTTCATCTTTGTCAAGCTTTATGGAAGAACTCATAGGTGTGGCTTGAGGTTTTGCATTCTCTAAGCCAAACTTCTTGAGCATATCACTTACGTATTTAGCTTGATTTATGAAGGTGCCATCATTCATTTGTTTGATTTGGAGTCCCAAAAAGAATGAGAGCTCCCCCATCATGCTCATCTCGAACTCACCTTGCATTAGCTTAGAAAAATCCTTACAATAACACACATTAGTAGATCCAAAAATGATATCATCAACATAAATTTGAACTACTAAGATGTCATTGTTATATCTTTTTATGAAGAGTGTTGTATCCACCTTTCCTTTTTCAAAACCCTTTTCAATTAAGAAAGTTGAAAGTCTCTCATACCAAGCTCTTGGAGCTTGTTTTAAACCATAGAGAGCTTTTGTAAGTTTAAACACATGGTTTGGAAATTTTGAATCCTCAAAACCTGGTGGTTGTTCAACATATACCTCTTCATTTATAAAACCATTTAAAAAGGCACTTTTCACATCCATTTGAAAAAGCTTGAAATCATGATAACATGCAAATGCAAGTAACATTCTAATAGCTTCCATTCTTGCTACAGGTGCATAAGTCTCATCAAAATCAATTCCCTCTTCTTGTGTATAGCCTTGAGCAACAAGCCTAGCCTTGTTTCTCACTATATTACCATTTTCATCTAATTTATTCCTAAAAACCCATTTTGTACCTATAGTAGATTGATTATTAGGCCTTTCAACTAATGTCCAAACTTTACTTCTCTCAAATTGGTTTAATTCCTCTTGCATGGCCAAAATCCAAAAATCATATTTTAAAGCTTCTTTAATGTTTTTAGGCTCAATGCATGAAAGAAATGCAACATGATTCATTAATTTGAGAGAGGATCTAGTAGTTACCCCCTTGGATGGATCACCCAAGATTTCACCATCTTTGACATAGTTTAACTCCCTTGGGTAAGATACCTCTTTTTCTTCACGAGCTAAGTCTTTTAAGCCTTCAAAAGGTGGTTCTTGTGATTCTTCTTCTTTAGTTGGAATCTTATCCTCTTTTGATGTTTGTCCTCCATCAATAGTATCAATGATTCCTACATCATCATCATCACAAGATTCCTTTCTCGAAAGGAGGTTATCATTGAAAACAACATGTATCGATTCTTCAACAACTAGAGTTCTTTTATTAAATACACGATAGGCTTTAGAGTTTAAAGAATACCCTAAGAAAATGGCTTCATCACTTTTAGCATCAAATTTACCTAAGTTTTCTTTACCATTATTTAAAACAAAACACTTACAACCAAAAGGATGAAAATAGCTAATGTTAGGCTTCTTGGACTTTAAAATCTCATAAGGTGTTTTCTTTAAGATTGGCCTAATCATTACTCGATTTATTATATAGCAAGCGGTATTTGTGGCTTCTGCCAAAAAATATTTAGGTAAATTATTTTCGCAAAGCATGGTTCTAGCCATTTCTTCTAAAGTTCGATTTTTCCTCTCAACTACCCCATTTTGTTGAGGAGTGCGAGGTGCAGAAAAATTATGGCTAATCCCATTTTCATTTAAAAATTCATCAAAACCCAAATTTTGAAATTCAGTTCCATGATCACTTCTAATATGAGAAATTTTAAGTTCAAGATCATTTTGAGTTATTTTAGAAAATGTGATGAATTTTTCTAAAGCCTCATCCTTTGTACTTAAGAATAGAACCCAAGTATATCTAGAATAGTCATCTACAAGTACAAATGCATATGATTTTCCACCCAAGCTCATTGTTCTAATTGGCCCAAAAAGATCCATATGAATCAATTGTAAACATCTACTAGTAGAGACATCATTTATGGATTTAAAAGAACTTCTATGTTGTTTACCCTTTGAACATGCATCACAATTTTTATCATTTGAAAATTTAAGTTTGGGTAAACCTCTAACTAGATTAAGGGAATTTAATTTTTCTAAGACACTCATGCTAGCATGTCCTAACTTTCTATGCCATAGCCATGAGTCATGTTCATCATGTGCAACTAAGCATGTATGGGATGAATGGATGTCATCTAAATGCACCATATAAATATTGCCTATTCTATGTCCTATGAGCATTATTTGATTTGTTTTAATGTTCACAATTTTACAACCATTTTTGTCAAATAAAACATTAAAACCTTTATCACATAATTGACTAATGCTCAACAAATCATGTTTAAGACCGTTGACATACAAAATATTTTTAATGTAGATAGAAGAGTGATTACCAATAGAGCCTATTCCTTCAATGAGTCCTTTCGAGTTGTCACCGAAGGTTACTACTCCACCACTCTTAGGCTTTATTTCCACAAATCTACTCTTGTCACCGATCATGTGTCTTGAGCATCCACTATCAAGGTACCAAGAATTTTTGCTTGAAGCTTTAGCCTTGAAGCAATGCTCCCCCTACAAACAAAGAATTTAGGTCTTGGTTTTTGGTACCCAAATCATTTTGGGTCCATAAGTGTTAGCCTTTAACAATTTGGTTCCCTTGGGAATCCAAGAAGCAATAGCATTTAAGTCATTAGAAATAATAAGTTCTTTAGGAACCCAAACATTTCTAGTTTTATGACTTTTAGTTTGCTTATAAAAATTTCTTTGTTTAGGTATAAAATATTTTCTTTTTGTATATTGGGGTTTAAAATGATTTTCTTTCTCAAAATTCTTTTTCCCAATATCAAAAGATGTTTTAAAATTATCCACTTCCTTTGTGTGATAATCTTGAAAATCGGAAAGAAGTTTTTCAAGTTCAAGATTTTTAGTTTTAAGATCATTTGAAAGATTAACTAAAAACAAAACCTTCTTTTCCAATTCGGAGTTATTTTTTAAAAATGTCTCATTTTGAATTTTTAAATCAGAAATTATTTTCTTATTTTTCAAAATGGACTCCTTGTATTTTTCTACTAACTCATCATACACTTCTTGTAATTCATCATAAGCATCTTGAAGTTCCTCAATAGAAAAATCAAAATTGGATGAATTAGAGGTTACCTTTGATTCATCATCGATGGCCATGAGACATAGGTTGGCCACTTCCTCCTCTTCCTCGGAAGACTCATCGTCACTCCAAGTAGCTACTTGAGCTTTGAGGTTCTTTTTCTTTCCAAAGCTTTTCCTCTTCAATTGAGGACACTCGGAACGGATGTGACCCGGTTTCTTGCATTCATAGCAAGTGATTGGATCATTCTCTTCTTCCTTGCTTTTATTCTTGAAGTCTCCCTTTCTAATGAACTTTCTTCCACGATTTGACTTCATGAACCGAGTAAAGCGTTTGGCCAACATGGCCATCTCCTCATCTTCATCCTCACTAGAATCGCTATCTTGATATGAAGCTTTTAGTGCGATTCCTACTTTCTTCTTCTCAACTTCCTTCTTCTCCACTATCTTTTTCTCTTCTTCTCTTCCCTTTTTCATGATCTCATGGGTGAGTAGAGATCCAACAAGAGCATCAAGCTTGAGAGTCTTCAAATCTCTAGCTTCAATAATGGTCGTTCTTTTGCCATCCCATGACTCCGGAAGAGAGTACAACAACTTTCTCACTAGCTTGTCTTCGGGAATGATTTTGCCGAAACCCTTCAAACCATTGACAATGACCGAGAAACGATCAAACATCTTGGAGACACTTTCTTCGGGATCCATCTTGAAGTTCTCATAGCTTAGAGTGAGTAGCCCAATCTTTGTCTCCTTGACATCACTAGTTCCCTCATAAGTTGTCTCGAGAGTGTCCCAAACCTCCTTGGCACTTTCGATTGAAGACACCTTGGAGTAGATATCCGGACCAAGTGCGCAAAATATCACATGTAGAGCTTTGTCATTCACTTGTATCCTTCTTCTATCATCATCCGTCATTTCGACTTTGACTTTTGGGACAAGTCTTTCTCCATCTCTCTTCATGGGAATGAATGGACCTTCTTCAACCACATCCCACACCATGTAGTCGGTAGACTTGATGAAAAGCCTCATTCTATTCTTCCAATAAGGATAGTTATCCCCATTGAAGAATGGTGGCTTGGTGGTGGATTGGGACTCATAGTTGGAGGTGGATGCCATTGCTTGACTTGTTGTTGATCAAACTCTCCTAGAATCGACTCAAGAGGGTTGTAATCCTTCCAATGAGTGTAGCTCTGATACCAATTGTTGAGTTGATCAAACAATTGCAAATGGCCAAGAGGGGGGTGAATTGGCAATTAAAAATTTTGTGAAGAGAATGTTGGAAAATAAAATGACACAAAGGGTTATAGTGGTTCAAGTTCAACAACCGAACTCTACATCCACTACCTTAGCTCCCACTAAGGATTTTCCAAAACAATTCACTACTTGAATTCGTCCCCTTTTCTTGGATGAGGAGGAAACCTTACAATATCGATTAAGCTTTTCAACCCCAAGCTTAATCCACTCAAATACAAAGAAGATTTTGGTAAACTCAAATATTTCCTCTCAAAGGATGATTGTCTACCCACTTACAATTACAACAACCCAAAACTCTCAATACAATATGACAAATTGAAATACAAAGAGTTGGGTATAAGAATATAGCTTTGAATAGCTCTAGGGTTTGGATTTTTGCTTTGATGATGCTTGAATGTGTATTGTTTTTTTCCTGGTGAAATGGAGCTTGTATTTATACCCTTGAATCAGTTTCTAGCCGTTTGGATGATTGAAATCATTGAAGGAGCCGTTGGGAACATTTTTCCAGCTATTAAGGCAGCTCCCCAGCATAGTGTATCGATACACGACAAGGCTGTATCGATACGCTCATTTAAATAACAACTAGCCGTTGTGCCTGAAAACAGAGTGTATCGATACGGTAGGCGTATCGATACGGTCCAAACTCTCTGTAAATCCCATTTTATTTGTTGCATCAAATCGTATCGATACGGTTACCAAGCGTATCGATACCGTGCAACGGTCAAAATAGTTTTTCAAAAATTATGCTTAGTGTATCGATACGGTTATGGATCGTATCGGTACGGTTGCCCAGATGAACACTGTATCGATACGTATGAAAGTCGTATCGATACGCTATGTTCACAAAGAATTACAGTGAGTTTCAAGTGTATCGATACAGTGAGTGTATCGATACGCATGGGCGTTTTTGCATATTTTGTTTTTGAAAAACATGTAAAAGGTTTGAGAAACTTAATGTTTTGAGATCCAATCTTCAAACATTATTTTGTACAAAACATTTTGTTAATTTTTGAAACTTTAAAGAGTTCTTAAAAATTTATTTATTTTGCAAATTGGTCCTTAAATTTTTATGTTATATCAAAATCAATTTTAGTTTTACAGTATTGTCCATGAAATAAAGGAAAGAGCAAAGTTTTTTGATGAGATTTCATTTACACATACCTTTCGTCAAACGAATCGGGCAGCACATTTAATAGCAGGTGCCTCCCATCTTGGCTCCGACGACCTCTTCTGGGTAGAAGAAGCCCCAGTTTGCGCGCAGGTGGCGGTAGAGGAGGATCGGCCATCGCGGTGAACTTCTAACCCTCCGTTCTGTTTCGTCATCTCCTCCAGAAGTTCTTCATGCATGCTTAGATCTATGCTTCTGGTGATTCACGCTCCTCCAGATCGTTTGTAACGGTGTTTTCGCATCCCAGGTCCGCTGGTGTGAGGAATGGTTGCACCGCCTTCATCGTTTTCCTCTTTGTTTTTCCGATTAGCTTTTGAGTTTTTCTTTAGTTGTGTTTTACAAGTTTGTCGGTTGGTCTTTCTAGAACCCTCTTGATATTTGTTTTAAGTTTCTTTTTAATAATAAATGAAGGCCGGTTTTATTCAAAAAAAAAGAAAAGAAAAGAAAAGAGAGCATCTCTCAAATTACAAATTTAGTCCTTGACTTGAATTAAGCAATGACGTGGCGTGTTTTCCCCCCTCAGTTTTAGAATTACCTCAAACCCTAATTTGATATCGAGTTTATCAAATCTAGTAAAGACTCGGTGAGCAGGTTTCTTTTGACATTTCTACTTGTTTTCGGCGAATCCTTAAACCCTAACGGAAAATCTTGCAAGTAAGATTTTATAAAAAAACCCTTTGTTCCAATATTGCCTCATTGTTTACCCCTGATATGTATGGTTAGTTTTTGATCGATCTTGTTTGTTGCTTAGGGTTCCGATGGCTGCACCCAACACCCCGGCTGGAATAGACAAAGAGCAGGTTAACTATTTTTATGCTTTGTTTTTCCCTTCAGTTATTATTGGGTATTAGCTTTGAAGAAAATACTTGGATCTTTTCCACTGATTTAATTTCTCTTTTTTGTTTTGCTGCATTTGAACTTTTAAGTAATTTTGGATCTCTAGTTTCAATGTATTGAGGCGTTTAACTGTTTCTTATTAGCTATTTCATTTTGGGATTTGATTAAAAGATTGTAATTTTGTGTGTTTTTTTTTCTTTCAATTTGAAGTTCATGGTTTGAAAACTTGGCAGGCCTTTGGCATGGCTGAAACAGAGATGGAATATAGGGTAGAACTCTTTAACAGGTAAGAGAGAAGTGCTATATGTTAATGAACTAGTACATGTTCAAGTTAAACAAGTAATGTCAAGATTTCCATTGCAATCTTTCAAAATAAAAAGATTGCCATCAGAAATGCATGTAAATTAGTTTTCGCCTGGTAAACTCCTTGTATGCTTAATATATCTACCGATAAATGAAAATTTCAGAGTTCGGAATTTGAAAGAGGGCCTTTGTGGCCTGATACTCTTTGTATAGTGTGACAATTTTTTCCCATTACTTTCAAGATTTTATTGCAAATACTCAAGCTCTTGAGTTCGGCTTGTTTTATGATTTTCATTCAGGCTTGGACAAACATGTTTCAACAAGTGTGTTGACAAAAGGTATGAACTACGAACTGCCTCAATCCCACCTTTCTCATTGTGTCTGTCAATCTATTTAAGAGATATACACATTTTGCACAATTGCTTTTCCCCCGAGGAAATGGTGTCAATCAAGGGCGGAGCCACCCTTTGAATTGGGGTGTCTCATGACACCCCAAAATTTTTGGGAAACCTATTTTTCCTATATAATTTGTATATAAAAAATTAAAAATATGGACAAATGACACCACTTTTATAAATAAAATGACACCCCTTCATAAATAATTAATCCTCTTTAAGCATTGTTGAAAAAATGACACCCCTTAAATATCTTTCTAGCTGCGCCCCTGGTGTCAATGATCTTATCTTTCTTTTTTAGGTACAAGGAAGCTGAGCTAAACATGGGTGAAAATAGTTGCATTGATCGCTGTGTTTCAAAGTATTGGCAGGTAAGTAAGCTTAGGTTTCAAAGTATTCATGTATATAATTGCATCCGTCTTGTTCTATTATTAATTTACCGGAGTATGTATATATATATCCCCTATAAGCTCTATACAACAAATGGTTGTATTTTTTTTCCTATTTACTTTGCTAAAAGTTCTTGTAATCATCTCTCCAATTTGAGTCAAACTACAATCCGAGTCTTGATTTGGATACCGATGATGAGTTTTTTTATTTGTTCTATCTTTGCATTTTATCTTCTTAGTAGATATTTGTTCTATCTTTGCATTTTATCCTCTTAGGAGATGGCTGAAATTTGATTGTTATACAATACAACACTTTTCTTATTTTTGTAGGTGAATAGTATGATTGGCCAGATGCTGAGTGCTGGTGGTCGGCCTCCAATGTAAGATACAGCCATTCGCCGTTCTATATTCTGTTTTACATGTAAAAGCATGGCTGGTCCTGCTGGTTGCCGGAGGTAGTCTGGAGACTGAAATTAAGTTTACATGTTTAATGTTCTTTTGAAATTACAATTTGTTCTGATACAATGTTTGTTGCAGTTTTTATTACTTACCATACAATAAAGATTTTGGTGCTGAGATTCTTGGTTAATTGATTTTGATCAACAATGTATGAAATTTGAAATTATGGTTATTTTAAAAAAGAAAAAAAGAATTGCCGTTCCCATTTGTAAACTATCTATATGGATTGGAGCTGATACTAAAAAAAAGGTGCAAATAGTGATAGCTACTAACAAGCCTAAATATATGTGTGTGATGAAGTATTAACTCAATAAAATTTATTTTAAAATATAATAATTTAAACACAAGTATGATTCAAAAAGATGATATGAACACAAAAGAAATATAAGTTTTGGCCAAGTTTAAAGGGATAAAAATGGATTAAATTGCTTTTTTTTTCATACAATTCATGTAACTTCCCTGTTAATAAAAAAATGCAATTAATGTTTACTGAAACAGTAGAAATATATTAGGCAGAGGAAGAAAAATGAAACATTCATTGTTGTTATCTTAAAATAGTGTTCAGAAATGAGTGAGTAAAAGAAAACAAAACACCATAACCAGACTATGGACGTTCCAATTACTGTGGTGCTGAGATAACATCGGAAGGAGGAAACATGACAGGAAGATACAAGATTAGATATTTAAAAGATGGACCAAAAATAAAAGGCTATAGACTTTCAGTTTCTATGTTTTTTGGATTCCAAGTTTGTGCCGTCTTTCAGGGTTTCCTGTGCGTCGTTGTCCATCCCGAGGCTAAATAGGGCGGCAGCTTGGAGATAGAATGCAGTCGGCCACTCTGGAGATATTACCTGTGCTTGCATAGCATCTCCGAGTGCTTCTTGCGGCATGTCATTCATCAAGTAGCACAAGCAGCGTCTAGCAAACACAGTTGGAGATATCATTGTGCCACCATCTATGAACTATATGCAAGGCAAATTATTTAACTGATATTAGCATCATGGGATGAAATTTTAATCTCGAGGTACCGAGGAATTTGATTGCAGATTGCCAAATTGTAAACAGAAGACTTACGTGCGTGTAGCATTCAATGGCTGTTCCAAAATCTTTTGCTCTGAAAGCAGTATCTCCACGTTTTTTGGAATTCAAAGTCTCCTGTATTTGATCTGTCCACATTTGGAAAGAAAGCTAGAAGCAGCAAAATTCAATACCCATTAGCATAAAGAATTTCAAAAGAGGATACATGTCACAGATTTGTATATGGATTTATATATAGAATTGGATTAGAAAAAACATAAACTGTATAGATTGCTGACCTCATTTGCAATCCCCTCATCATCTTTGTATCCAATCTTTTCCAACATTTCATGTATTGCAGTAAGATCCATTCGTGAGCATGCTTCACCGAGAGGCGTTAGTAACATTGTTTGTTTTGAGGATGCTGTTCCATGGGGAATGCCCATCAAAACATGTGATGGTACCTGTTAAAATTACAGAAGTAAAAGGTAAAAAAACTGGTGACCAAAAACATATCTCAGTTCAGCACTCAAATGTTTCAAAGCCTTAAAGAAAAGTTAATATTTTTTATCACTACCATAAAGCTTCAAGCTATTAGTAACTTCCATACGAAATTACAAAAGATTGTCTTTTCAGTTGCAGCAAATCCATAGTTCACCAAATCTAAGGAGAGAACACTTGCACTAACAGGGTGTAGCTTGGTTTCACATTGAAGATAGTGGAGAATATACGAGTATACCTCGGTTTCCTTCTGAAGAGGGGTAAGAGCAGTTACAAGAGACTTCACATTTGGCCTCTCACGAGGTTCATACTGCAAACAGCGTGAGGCTAACCGCACTAGTTCAGTTCCATCATCATTTGAAAACTGACCCACCAGGCATGAGTCCATTAGCATCAGAAAGTTTTTACCCCGTATTAGGTCCAATGCCTGCAACGATGATAGTAATCCAACATTTCAGCATTTAAATTATATCCCGAGGATATACTATGATGCATCAGATATCTACAATTTTAATAATCTATTAAATTTCTATGACAAAGATTTCAAACAAGACTTCCACCTTTAATAGAGATCAAGACAAGAGAACTCACATGGCTTGGTGGTATATGCTTGCCGCTGAGAAGATCAAGCAAAAGTGTGCCAAAACTGTAAACCACACTCTCCGGGATAACCCTTCCTGCCATGTTAAGGTGTATAACTTAGCTCAGCTAAATAGACAATACATGTTGCATGAGAAAAAAAATGTACCCGAAGTCAAATGCACATACTTTGCACAATATACGTATATATACATCTTAACAATCTGTATGAGACTTCCATAAACTTTATCTACTAGCATAGTATTTTACCTGTCCTTAGGTACTCTGGAGGGGTGAAAGCCAAGTTTGTACTATAGCTTTTTCCATCTCTGCTGTTCTTCATAAGGCCAAAGCTAGAGAGTCTGGGATTACCATCCTGTCAAGAAGTAATCCACTGCTGTAAGCAATGAAATACGAATCTAAATGCAAACACATGCAGTAAGGTTCAAATACGGATGGTATAAAGAATAAAATTACCTGATCAAACAAGATTCTATAAGCATTAAGGTCATGATACAAAGCTCTTCCTTTACTGCTGCAATATTCAAGGGCCTGCGCTAGATACAGCGCGACTCTCAGCCTCATCGGCCATTTCATATGCTCATTCTCCCCTATACCATTTCAACAGAATACAAAACAATAGCATAATTAGTACGATACAAAGACTTCCATTAGCAGAATATTGAAGGAAATGAAGAATTCCATGAGACTGATACTTATTTGCTATACTATAATCAAATCAAATCAAAGTATTTATACATATACATGAAAACTAAGGATATGGGGGGAAAACTAAAGGTAAGAGTGAAAATTACAGTGAAAAAGATGCTTAGAGAGAGTCTCATTAGGCATAAACTCAGCTACTAACAATCTCTCATCTCCTTCACAGCAACAACCAATCAAATTTGCTAACCGATCGCTTCTTAACTGTCCAACTGCTCTCGCTTCCTCCTGGAATAACCCCAAAAAGGAAAGAAAACGTACAAATCAACAAAAAAAGGAAAAATAAAAATAAATTGCAGTGAAACGGAATACTAAATATCTTTATTATATGTACGAGGAACTGTCGAGGATCAGGCCAAGCCGATCTATTGAAGCGTTTAACGGCGATGAAACGATCCTCGTCGAGCTTCCCTCGGTAAACTACATTGGGAGCCTTCTCTCCATGCTCCGATACAATGTTGTCCGTGGAGAAACCTGAAGTGGCAGCTCTTAATTGGTCCAAGCTGTACTCGCTGAATCCAGGTAAAGCTTCCTCTCCATTCTCTATGTGAACGGAACCAAATAAATTTTAAAATTTGTAACAAAAAAGGAAGTTTTTTTAAGACTAAAAATTTTCTCGAGAAAGAGATGGAAACAAGTCAACTAACTAACCGAGATCGGAAGAGTCGTTGAGGTTTGACTTGAGATTAGACGGCCACCAGCAAAGTGATAGTTTGGAGCAGCGAGCTCCCATTGGCTTACACCTCAAATTCTCAACCAAAAAGAAGAAGAAAAAGTTGGTTCTTTTCTCCTTTCTTTGCTTTGAGCGTGATGGAATTCGAGTGAAGGACAGGTAGAAGAATGCACTAGTCTAGTACTAAACAGAGGAGAGGAAAAGTAGTGTTTGGGAAGCGAGAAAGTAAGAGGGAAAAAAAAAGGATTTAACTTTTCGGATCCAAGGGTTCTGCTTCCTTTCACATTTCCCCCCTTTCACCACCTCATCATTCTTCCGTTTCCTTACATTTTACATTTCTTTTAATTTTGATTTTCAAGTCAAAAAAGTTTCCCATTTTTTAACTCTTGATCATAAACCCAGTCTTTTGTTTACCGCGTGAATTTCACTATCCAATGAAATGGATAATACTGGCGATAGTGTGTACATAAACGAAGCGAAATGGAGGGTGCAAGAATGGGAGCAATAAGGGGAGTCAAAGTCAAAGATGAGATTTAAAGATATAAAACAAAACATTTATTTATGTTTTAGATAAATCTTTGTAAGAATAAATAATATTTTTTTTCCAGAAAATAAGATGGATGATGGTGTTAATTAATAATAGATGTATTTAAGAAAATAATGTCCTTACCATAAAATCCAACAAATATTTAAACAATAATAATTTAGTTTTAATAGGTACAGTGAGATGAAATTAAAAAGTTAGGTCTTTTAAGTTTAAGTATATTAGGATGTTCGACCTCTGACGCTATAAAAAAGTTAAATTAGATTGGAGAACCACACTAATACTAATTTTTTATAACATTTAATTTAAATTAATCGATTAATGAGTCAAATATTATAATTTATAAATTATTATTAGATTGGATGATTACGGGTATTAAATAATATTGGGGAGGGATAGAAAAGAAAAGGTGTTAGACTTTAGGTCACAAATGGTGTGAATGATTGTTGGGATTAAAAGCTGTAAATTCCTTTGCCTTTTATGATGTTGATGTAAACATGAGATATGGTTTGTTGGTCCCCTCATCATTTATGAAGAAAAAAAAATAGACTTATATCTTCTACCATGTTATGATACTTTATTATTATATAGGTGATTCTCTCAATTTTTTTAAATAATTTAAAGTGGATTAAAATTTTATATTTATTTATAAATATTTTTAATGTATATATACCATGTAGATATCGCGATTTGAATTCATGTCTTTTATAATGAAAATTATCCGTTTTTTTGCTACCCGACAATTAGAGTTTCTTTAGAATTCACAGTTTTAATAAACTCACTTGCCTTCTCGACACAAAGTCCAAGACTTTCGGCAGCCTGTTCTGACACGAACAATTCTGAGGCACCGATGTCCATTAGTGCACTCAATTTTTAGCCTGCCACGGTGATGTCCACGAACATCAAACCCTTCTCGTTGGAACCTTTCTTAATCTTCATGGAACTGATGATGGAATTTACCTTCTTTGGGACTTCTTTGGACATGGTCGGCTCCTCATGTACCAACGTTATTAAGAATGTTGGCACTCCCTTGCTCTCCCTTCATTGAATTGAATGTTTGATATCATCTTGGCCCTAACTTCGGATTGTCGTCTAATTGGAACCTCGCATGGACGTGTCGGGTCAGGTATGTACAAGTAATTGGCAAACGGAACATGGAATGTCTTAATTCGGCAAAATTAGGAAAATAAGGTAGTTTAAATTTTTATTGAAGAGATAGGGGTTGTTCGGGGGAAATTTTGGAGAATAGGCCGGTTTCTACAATACCACGCCGTGTGGAGGTGGCGAGGTTGGACCTCGCCATGTGCAGGAGGCAAGGTGCAGGTAAAATTAAAAAAAAAAAAACTCAATTTTTGCAAAGTTGGCATGCATGCAATACACAAGACCTCGCCACCTCCACACGGCGAGGTCCAAAGAACGCCATAAGTACATGGCGAGGTCCCCAAATACTGTAGATTTTAGCCTAGATTCTAAAATTTCCCCCAAGCAACCCCTATCCCTTAAATAAAAATCTAAACTACCCAATTTCCCCAAATTTGCCCCTTAATTCGATCAATGAAATTAATGTCAATCATTGTGTCAAAGTTGTCAAGGGAATTACTTTGATTGTTTCCTTGCCGATGTTAAGGTTTATTCTTTTTACTACTCCAACAATTAGAGTCAAGACACTTGTTAGGTTCACGTGAGTCTCTCAATTTAATTAGTAGCATTTTTTTATCAAATAGGGACTTTCATTACTTAAAAAAGGCAAGAACAGACTCGATAAAGGCAAACTGGTTCCCACCTGAACCCAACTTACACAACTACTGGTCAGGTAAAGCACCAAACAAACACAGTTGACACAACTTCAAAAGGGAAAAGACAAACAAAGAGGGCCATAACAGGCCAAGTCCAAACCCACTTGCGCAGCAAAGGGAGCACAGGCCGACACCATCCACATCAGTGATGATCTTGCGGCAAATCGAACAGAGCTCGAGAGACTTACTTCGAAGCCAAAACGATTCTTCAATCGAGTAAGGACGAACGGCATCACCATTCCTTCGCCGGAGAGCTCTGTCCAGAGGCAGGCTTCCGTTCCATAGGTCACGGTCCTTGTCACGGCAATTGTAACGGTGATAAACATCCATACATCGAAAAGAAGACCAGGGCATTCGTTGCTCTCCATGAACCCCAACCAAACACACGATCCTAGTATAAGAAAAGCTAGAAACAGACCTAAGAAAACCAGCAACACAGTCAGCAAAACCACCTAGACGCCTAAAACATCCGAAAACAAGCTTCGAGCCTGGACGAATCCTGGAACAACTAAAAAATAGAAACCACAGATCCTTCTTAGAGTTATCGACAACGGCCGTATCTGAGAGCTCTTCCCAGAGGCAGGCTTCCGACGATGAGCCGTCGATCCTTATCAAGACACCATCCATTGTCACCCAATTCGAAAGATGGGATTCCATTGAGTTATCCCTCAGCCCAGGCTTATCAAAACCATGGCAGACCCGAAAACGATGCCATAACATTCGTAGTTTAACTGTGGCGTTGGATCCTCCCGGGTCCCATGCAAAATTACAAACCAAAGTCAACCGGGGCTTGTTAAGAGCCAGACACAAAAACCGGTTGGGGCCACCAAATCTCCCATGATCTTCAACCTGCCAAATCCCAAAAGAAATGGATTTGTTGGACTTTAAAAGGGATAGACTGATCCCAGATCCCCTAAAACCGGAGATGTTGTCTAATAAGTTTCCAAAATTGGAAATAAGGACCCTTTCGGTGATAAAAGTTGGCAGGTAGGAAAAAGTCCAAGTTGCCCCTGCCTTTGTTCCCTTCGCAAGTGTTAGTCCGTACAGTTTTTCCGCTGACCGTGCTCCGGCAATTCGACGACCGTTTGGGGTGCGAACGCCTTGAACTGAGCCCTCCCCCAACCTTTGGCTTTGTAAGCCCGGCAGCTCCAAGGATGAAGAAATCCAGAAGTTTCCGGCAACCAGCACTACATTCAACAGATTCGAAGCAAAGCCTCCAGGGCCAGCATGCCGCCCACAATTCGTTCCGCCTGGGTCGAAACAAGCATATGACGGAGAGGACCATCTACCTAGCTCAACAGCCGTCGTACCAGCCGCAAAGCTCCCTGCCGCAAACGAGGTTCCAAGGGACACCGGAGGAGGGCTGTAACCGGTGCCGGAACTGACCTTCGCACCCGTCATCCATATGGTTCCAGCAAAAAAACCCGGCAACAGCCACGACTGACCTAACAACGACACCAAACCAAAGCTAAGCTCGGGAACGGCTTCCTCCTGCGCTGAACAGCCCGACCACCCACCGTTCCGTTGGTCCAAACCACCAGCCGACGTCGCCGTCCGTTGCACCGGTAACCGTCGACCCACGAAGGGGCCGATCGCGAAGACCGTCACGGATCGGTCACAGCGCCACCTGAGGAACGCGGGGTTAGGTAAAGCCAAGGTTTTGGGGAGCGCGTGAGGCGCGTTCATTTTCTTTTTTTTTGGCACTGCCACCCTGCAACTTATGTTATTTATTTAATTAGTAGCATTTTGTGTTAAAAGTATAACGGAACAAAATAAAATATGAGATACAGAAATTGGGGGGGGGGGGTGCGTCATTATTGTAAAGGAAATTTATTTCTCTACTTAAATTATGGGTCAGTATAACGTGAAAAAGATCAAATACAACCATTTTTTGAGTTATTTGAGATCAGTTCATTCATCTTGACACCTATATATGTGGATACTAACCTAATTTCGAAAATCATTATATTTAAATCTTACATTACAAAAACACCTATAGATTATAGATATCTATGTCCAAAACAAAAAAAATATGGAAAATAATCCCATGAAACATATATGATGGGAAATATTTTTTTTACAATAATAGGTTAAAAAACCCTAGTACTCTTACAATATTTTTTGAACATTTTCTACTTATTCCAATTAATGAAATATTTTCTGGACATTATAAAGTGATGAATATAGAAATGAAATGATGATTCCTGAGCTTGAATTTGAAGAAAAAATGAATTGAATATTGGGCATAATCTATAGCTTTTTTGGGTGCTTTCATTTTTAATTATGAGATTGGAAATAATAATAATAACATCAAATGAGCTCGAGGAATTCAGGTTAACTTTTTGCAAATTATGTTTAAAATATTAAAAGCTACTTTTAAAGGGGGGAAAGAACCACAAATGTCTATTAATAAACACATTATGCAACTTTTCCCATAACAAATATCCATTCAATAACCAAAGTCTATGTCCTAGCCAAATTAAGTTATTTACTTCTTTTAGAGGTACAAGAAAGTTTTTTATTTGTTTATTTTTTATATATCCGCCTACGATGCTTTAAGTCACATTGCATTTGAAACTAGACATTACTAGAGTAGAAGCGTTGAAGATAAGTATGTCTTTCAAGATTTAAATTTGTATTCTTGAAATTTGAATTGTGTTTTTATTCGTAATATATTATTAGATTTTACGAAATACTGTTTGTGATTTTTTTAACTTTAACAATGCATACATGCAGAGAAAAACTGCTCGAACTCGATTTTCTAGGATAAACATCATTTGAATTGTGTTTTTATTCGTAATATATTATTAGATATTTATGTTCTTAAATTATTATGGTCCATGTTAGGAATTTGTGACTCTCACTTTCGACAATTTCGTCCCTAAAGTCTGAACTCGGATTCTTTTCATAGAGAGCAATGTGCCTCGTCATTGCACTCAATACTTGTTGATTAAGTTTCACTATTTTAATGCTCGAGTTAAACAATTTTAAGTTTAATCGAACTTTTTTCTAGTTCTGAAAAATCATGGTTGAATGAACTTACACAGTTTAATTTCTCTCTCAAATTGAGCTTGAATCCTAACGAGTTCGGTTTTTTTTCTTGGATCTTGACCAACTTTTGCCAGCCAAATTTGACAGAAAAATCCTAGAAAACAACACAGTGGTCTCCCAACTCCAAAGAAGGAAAAAAGTAGAGACAAATTTTATAAGAAGGAAAACCCCACATGGGGGATCGAGCAAACGTAGATTGGCATTGGCAATGGGGGAAAACCCTAAATATAAAATAAAAAACTTTTCCTTTCTGCAAAAATTTCAGCACAGACACAAAAGATCCTATCCCAGGATCTGTTGGGCAACTTTCCAACAGTGTTGAACATGGTGGTTTTTCTTGGAGTTGGGAAGCATGACACTGATAGCATCTTTTTAACCTTTGATATCTGTAATCTTCCACCCTAATTTTAATAAAAAAACAAAGAGAACCCATGTTTTTATTTCCCAGGACCACCTGAAACAATGGATATAAGCATGTTCAACAGGGAAACATGTCCTACATCTCTTAGCCATTTACAGGCTTTATTATGCAAAGATCTTTTTGCATTCCTTATTTATGAGGTTGGCATGAACCAACATGGAGCTGAAATATTTTAAGATATGTGATCTCTCTGTTGCCTGATGGCTATGGGCTAAAGCAACAGTGCAAAATGTTGTAAAGTTGCAGGCTTTTTAGGCTGCAGTTGAACTATGACACAGATACAGAAAGATAAAGTGCATGCAAACTGCAATAACCTCTTGAGGGAAAGTATAAAAAAAACTAGATCTTTTGACGATGGCAGGGCAAGCAAATCAGATAAGATAGCAGCACCAAAGATTGGATCAAAAAAGGAAGGGGAAAACAGTAGCCTTTGATGGTGAAAACTGAAAGGAACTAAGAAAAGCATGTGACATAACAAGTGCTGTCTCCAATTTCATATCCTTAGAGAAAGATATGATATATACATGTATAAAAATGTAATTATAAAAAAAGTAGAAAGTGTGGGGGTGAACCAACGAGTAGTCTCAATGTGAAAAGAAGATGGTGTTCATACTACGAGAGCCAAATTTGAGCAGTTTTGCGTGTATATGTCTAATCAAAAGTTAAAAAAATATAAACAGATACTAGCTTATAATCACCTGACCATTCAGAAAGAAGAAGAAAGGGCAGCGGCGGTGGTAGTGGCAATGGTGGGACATCAGACAAGAAGCATAATTCGATTGAATCATTGGATCATGCCAGCCTCATATTTGGCAAAAAAGAAAGCCATCCCACATGCACTCTAATCTTGTCACTGTGCTCAAAAAGTTCAGAGCCCAGAAATTTGGCCTTCAAAGTACCAGGGCCCCCTAGTAAATCTTTCCAGCTTTCAATCTGTGCATAATTAAATCAGTTTATATATGCTCTGGATTCATCTATGAATGCGATGTTTCAATCTGTGCACAATTAAATCAGTACTGGCTCATTTACAGGCCTTCTGGTGTTCTGCTTTCAGTATTGGACAAAAAAAAAGTAATTAGCATTTAATTCATGTCTGTTTTCAGTATTGAACAAAAGATATAATCGCTTGATTTTATATGCACACTTACACTGATCAAAATATTTTTGCTCATACAACAGCTGATATTGCTTCCGTTGTCATAAGTAAATCCAACTACATCGATCCAAAGCTCGGAGGGAACTGGTCCCCGACTATTACAAACAGGCCTTGTTCATCACTTCTTATTCTCCATTGGGCGACCCTTGCCTTACCGGTGATGATAGATATCTCACCGAGCATTGCCCAACCAAAAAACCGGAAATATATATGATTCTATCTTTCACTTAATTACATCATATCATTCGTAGTGTCGAACTAGACCCTTCCAACTGGGGAAACGGGTGGATATTGGACATATCTAGCAGCAATCTCACCTTCTATAGGATTAGGAGCATTTAGTCTTTCATTTAGTATGGTTTCCCCCAAAGTTCTTTCTTTAGAGGTGGTAACTGGTTCTGGTTCTGAAAGCTCAGAGTGTTTCCTACTGTCCCAAACTGCTATACAAATGGAAAATGCTTGCACAAGTGAAAGCGAAGAATTGAACTCAACTGAATAGATACCATCCTTGAAAGGGACCAAACTGAAAAATGGCTTGTTGTCTTGAGCTCCTCCCTGTTAGTTATAATTAGAACATAAAGAGAATTCAGTCAACATTTTCAATATAATATGGTGGTTATGATAGTGTAATTAGCATAAGATCAAGAATTATACCTGGAAAAAAAGTTCGAAACTAGATCTCTGACTGAATTGGCTCTTATTAGAAAGAACCCCGAGTTTGCAACCTAAATCCCAACCACCACAGTCACATGCTCCACCTGATTTCCATCGTTGGATCAGTGATGAAGGTTCACCTTTATTTGGCAGGCTATGTACACCACTCGGAAGTATGACTGTAGCACTAATGTCTTGACCACCCATAAGAGGAACATTTTTCCCAGAATCAAATTCAAGTTTTGCCCCTGGTTGATGCTCTTTCAATGTAGCCTCAGCCAAGCTGTTACGCTTATCGATCAGGTACCCATCTCTGATTGGAATTCTTCTGTTCCTTTTTGGGATCTTGACAACTATAGCTGCCTGCTCATCACTTGACAGGATATCAGATGCTTGTGGATTGGTCTGTCCAACATCCAAGGTAAGAAGAACAAATTCTCTGATGCTAAATTGATCCACATAGTTTGGCCTGGACAAATGAGAAAACTCAGAACCAGAGACCTTCATCTGGGCAACAACATTAGGGACATAATCCTGACATTTGCCTTTGCCCTTGCCCTGATTTATCCACCTTCCATTCTTTTTTCTGATTTCTTGAATGGCAAAGAATGTGTAAATGCATCCATAATCACCTTTCCCTGATGCACTTAACATCTTCACAGTAGCTGCGAGAATATTACTCTCGTTATCAACAGCGAACGTGAAAAGAGGCAACCCATTTTTAATTTGAACTCTGAGAAGAGCTTCAACTGCTGAAGATCCACACCTTTTGTTCTGTGCCGAATCATTTACTTTGCTTGTGCAATGGCTCGCTGTATCTGATTTCACTTTGGCTGACTGCACGAGCAAAGCTGAATGTCTAAGCTGTTCTGATGATTTACAGGCACCCTCTGTTAATATTGAGTCCTGTAATTGGTTGGTAAAATTGCGACAGTTAACTGCCTTCGGTTTCAGAAGCGGGTCTAATAATCTTCTCAAAGGGCTGGACCTGCCTCTGCTTTTAGCATTGAGTTTGTCACCAGAAGAAGTATCAACGCCAGAAGAAACAGCATTTTGAGGATTTTGTAAACCAGTTTTGCCAGAACTACTTGTTAAGCCTGACTGAGGTATAGAAGAACCCTCTTTGGGCCCAGAAACCTTGCCTGCCTTACCAATGCTTAAGCTAAACCGACGGAAAGGTGAAGTGCTTCGTACTTTTTCATATGCAACCTCGCTTCCTTTTGGGTCTGATCCTTTCCATGCCTCATTTGCATTAGGCTTTACGGGTGTTGCATTTGACTTTCTCTCTAGATTTCTGCTTCCGGAAGAATTAATTTCGACCCTTGTTGCACGAGGTACAGAATGAGATCTTTCTGATGGAATGTTGTTACCAGTTGCATCGAAACCCGTCACTTTAATCTGTAAATATCTACCGCCATCAAGCTCACAAGGCAATGGGCCTGAATGCTGGAAATTGGAGCAGACTGCTGAATGTTGAACCTCTTTTGATGTTTCCAGGAAGGTCCTATGACTAGGTTCTGCTTCTTTTTTACTCAACTTTGTTGTTAAACTAGAAAGGTCGTTTTCTCCTGAATGATTCATTTTGGGCAAATCTCTTGGCAAAAGGAGGACAACTGTGTTTCTTTTTTCAGTGACATTCAGTTTATCCCCGTTTGGAATAACTTCTTGAAACTTCTCAGCTTTCTTCATAAGTTCAGCAGCTTGGTTCTTCCTTTTCACTTTGTCATATGATGCCGCATTATCTTTTACCGTATTTGGCACTGTTGAACTTGCCGAACTAATCTTTGGGACCATTTCCCTTCTCTTGCATTTTTCAAGCTTCATTCGTGGATTAGTTTTGCAAAATGATTTTTCTTCTCTCGTGAATTTTCCCTGAGCTGGGAAGCTGATGCTCTCAAAAGCCTTGGGAACTTGAAGCTTTCCAACACTTTCCCTGGAAGTTTTGTCAAACGGCAAATGGCCTTCTACAGGGACTGGCATAAGATGAGATTGCAGGGAAGGACGTTGTAACCTTTGACGGGCAGGAGACCAACTATGACCTCTGCTCGAATGTGCTGATGATTCGTCTGTTGAAAACGAGGAAGATGTGTTGCTACTGGGTGAAGAGATACTACTTCTATATAAGATCTGTTTATTGCTACACTGCCATTTTTCAAGGCGCCCCCACGGAAGGACCCCAACATTTAAAACTCTTTCTTGAGGGTTTGCTCCTCTCTCCAGGTAGCTTGGTAGATTTGACATATACTTCACAAGCTCATCCTCTTCATTTGCCCTGATATCAGCATGTTTTTTTTTGTGCTTCAATGAAGAATCAACTGACACCTCTTGTCCACCTTTCAGAACCTCGTCATGAAGATCAGCATATGACAAATTAGGCTTTTCAGGTTTAAACCTGCCTTGCATATTTGCCCTATGGCTTGCTTGGGGTAACATGGTCTTTACAGAAATTCCAAAGGATTAATCTCTTGAATTCCTCCTAAGCTCTAAATGGCGTTCCATAGACTGGACAGGTCTTAATCACTCCAGATCTTTTTAGCTGCACACTTTTAACTCCGTTCAAAACGCAGACCACTGTGGAGATGAAAACAAAGATTGGAAAACAAAATTAAAATTGTATCAGAAATTGGAAACAACTGTATCACATGCATAGTAGCATAAGGTTTTCGAAACAAGTGAGTGCTTAAAGTTCGAAAACTGCAGCAACCAATGGAACACAAGTCCTAAAGCAGCAAGCAATGATTTCTTTAAGTCTTAACCATGTTGAAGTGTGACATATCCACAAGAAGAAAAAACTCTGTTGTATCAATATCTTCCGCTAGTCATTGCCGTTTAATAGCTAAACATTTTTCAACATATAAGCTTTCTTTTCTTTTCTATTCTACAATGATTATATTAATAACAGAAACTTACCATACACCCTTAATATCCATAATTGCCCATTAGTGCATGAGAAAATAGAAGCTAGAGGCCTAAATGTCTAAATTTGTAATAACCCAGAATTTGGACATCTCCCCCAGCATCACTGCACATACTGGGATTTTGTGTCACTCCTGCATACAATTACATGAAGGTATTGTCCTCGTTCATCACCTGCAGACCCCCAAGGCTTTATCATCCAAATGTATGCCTTCAAACCAAACCCCTTTCAAATTTGGGGATTTGCATTCTCATGTGACAAAGTCTTGAGGTTTCTTCGAATATCCAAAGGAAATGATACCTCTGATATAAGTGCAAATAAGTTGATAACCAAATCCCGGTATGTGAGGTGAAGCGAGGGAAACATCCGAATCCTTGTCATTATCATTACAAAATTAAAGATTGCAACAACGAACCAATTAAATCTTAAACTTTCTAATAAGTAATACATCTATCATAGTAAGAAGTGTAGTTATCAAATTTACTGCAATTCGTAAGTGAAATACAAATATGCTTGGGAGCAGCCGAAAATCGACTGCGAATTGCCATGATTCCTAACTAAACAGTAAAAGCCGTGATTTTTTTTTCCTTCAACATTTTCCAGATTATCTAGTGAGTACTAATTCTTCAATAAAAAGGACTCAAATCAGTTCCAAGTTCCAAACTAACATACTTACTGCAAAATACACCTCAACTGACAATTTCCGCCAACGGGTTTCAAAATAGTTAAGAGTCTTGAAGAATGAAGATTCTCAACTTTTTCAGAGCTCAAAGTTGACAAATAAAAAGAAGATGATGAAAACAAGACTGAAAACGAAACCATAGAATCTTGATAAATGTAGTTTGCAAAGAAATCGAGAGTGAGTGGTCCATAAGAACAAATAAAACAAAAGTAAGTGAAAGCAATTCTTCAGATAAGGTAGCTATGAAGAGTCTTCATCAAATCTAATTGGAAACGACAAGATCGTCTTAAGCTTAAGCAAAAGAACAGGCGCAATCATTTTTCAATTCAAATTTCGAAACACTGACTAAGAGCCCCGTTTACTGCAATTCACTTCATAATTACAGTGCTTGCAAAAAAAAAATCCATCCGTGGAAACGGAAAATAAAAAAGGAAAGAAATCCTTGTTTGATGTGTCAAGCATTCAAAACTTGTCAGTCCGAGTGACTGTAAGAGGAAGAAAAATACCAGTCTTAGTACAGGAATTGCAGAACGTAACGGCGGTCGGTAACGGAAAACGTGAACGCCTCGGGGAAGAAGAAGAACCTCGTGTCAGCGGCGCATTGGACAGTGAGAAGTGAGAACTACAACTAAAAACTGGCGAAAACGAGAGATGAATCTCTTAAAAAAAACTAAACTTTCAGAACAGAAAGAAAAATGTAAAATTCCCAATCACTTTTCCTTTAGCATATTTTGTTACAAAAAATTCCAAAAGCTCAAAGTCGAAGCATGGAGAGGCACATAAAGGAAAGCCGAAGAAAAAGACCTTTTTTCAATTATTTATTTATTTAATGGCTGGAGCTCAGCCATTTCATTTCTATTATTTTTCTTTGTTTTTGTTTTTTTGTTTTGCATGCAGTAAAGAGTCAAAGTGGCAGAGAAAGCGGAGATGGAGTTAGAGAGGGAATTGTTTGTATTACTGCTTACGAAAAAAATTTATTTATTTTTTATCGGACGGTTGGAAATGAAAGATTTTAATAAAGAAGTGGTCACATCAGTTGATCAGATCAGAAAGACGCGGGACGGGGAAGGTTCTGTTCAGGTGGTCCCCTGTCTGCAGAGTGTATTATAGACTTAATATATCGATAAAATGTGTTTAATTTGATCAGAGAGTGTTCCCGCTCCAGATTAGATCTATAATCTTATGTTACGAGTAGGGTCCACTTTTGAGAGGATGAACGGTCTTATTGATAGTTGATCATCAGGATAAGGATCGGGATCGGGATCGGGATATACTGTGACTTCCTTACGATTCTGATTGTCTCCTGTACACTTGTCTTTTGGATTCGTTTTGCTAATATGAACAGCTAATGGCAGCACAATGTACTGAAACTCCATCCGCCGCATAAATGGAAATCATCTGCCCTCAAAGTATGCCTTTATTTGTGTCTCTACTTTAAAATAGTGGGTTTAGGATTTAGAGATTGGGGTTTAAGGTTGTGGCTTAGGGTTAGGGTGTATTTTTTTAGAGTTTAGGGTTTGGAGTTTAGGATATAAAAATTAGGGTTATGGGGCAAGATTTAATTTTTAAGTATTTTTAGGGAGGGGCATAGAAGGAGGCATGGTTAGGGGGCATAAGATTTTTACCCCTGCCGCATCGCAGCTGCACAATGGGGCGGGGATGCAAACGGATCCTCTCTTTCACATTAACTAAAGTTCCGTTCGGAACGAATTTGGAGACAGCTTTTAGTTGCGAACATAAAAAATGCGTTAAACAATTTAAAAAAGTAAATTACTGCAAAAGTCACCTATGTTTATACTAAGTACAAAATTAGTCTCTAAATTTAAAAAATGACCAGTAAGGTCCCAAACGTTTTCGGAGTGTAAAGAGTTGGTCACTTTGCCGTTTAGACCCGTTAACTTTTAACGGGTAGTTATCATGACTCTTATAATAATTATAGTTAATTTCACGTGTATTTCCATGTGGACCCTAAATCCCTGCACCCCCAATAATCGTGGTCTGAAAATTCAAGAGGAGAAGATATCTAGAAAATTCTAAACATTCCTAAACCCATCTCTTTTCCCATCATACCGTTCAATTCCGGTGAACCTCTCTATAGTCGTCTGTGGCGTGCACCGCAACATCGGTGTGACCACCTCGCCCTTGCGGTCAAAAACTTGGTCACCGTTTACCCTCATCAATCGTCGTTCGTGGAAAATCAGTGACAAACCGTTTGATTCGCTCTGTCACCGATTTCTTCCACCGTCGGTTCGTGGCCGTCACCGCCGCCACCATTTGATGCATCGTTGCACCCAAACCCATGAACCACTTACCGTGAAATCCCGTCATCTACCGTAGAGATCGCCTGAAAGCTTTCGCGAAAGAGGCTTAATTTTTCCGGTCTATTTCTAATTAATTTCTACATGTGTTTCTATTCAGACGATTCCGGTGGTCGTGCTTATAGTTCGACTAAGTATCATCTTGTGAGTGCATTGTTTTTCTCCCCCGATCAACATCCTATTTGTTCACTCGTCTTCAATGCTACCATGTGTGTGCCCCTGCTCTAAACGGTGCTCCTGCTTTTTAAACAACAAAGTCAGAATACACCTTGTTTAAACAATAATGTGTACGAACCCTTCTTCAAATTTTCCTCAATACTCCCTTTCGATTTTTCTCAGAAAATGAGATGTGTAACCACTTCCTAGTTCGATTTTTCCTAATGTATGAACCTTAAATCCCTAAAGCATCAATGTTGGACGATCGTGTTTGATTTCCCCCAAACTTTTCTCAAGATTTTCGCGTCGTTTGGAGGAAGAAACCCTTTATGTTTAATCAATAGTCACTATTAAGAAAGTGTTTAGTTTTCAATTCTTTAGAAGTCGAACAACCTTGTCCACGTGAAAATACACGTGAAATTAACTATAATTATTGTAAGA
Source organism: Hibiscus trionum (assembly GCA_030270665.1). NCBI lineage: Eukaryota > Viridiplantae > Streptophyta > Magnoliopsida > Malvales > Malvaceae > Hibiscus > Hibiscus trionum. Next base: position 28,262,335 of record BSYR01000024.1, on the reverse strand, counting down.
GCCGAGTCAGCTACCCGTTAAAAGTTAACGGGTCTAAACGGCAAAGTGACCAACTCTTTACACCACGAAAATATTTAAGATCTTACTTGTCATTTTTCAAATTTGGAGATTAACTTTGTACTTAATATAAACATAGATGACTACTGCAATAGTTTACCCATTTAAAAATTGTCATTTCAATCAGTTTTTGCGTTTGATTTGGTCTCCAAGTCAAACTTTTGGAATCATTGAAAATTTTAATTTTCCCTCAAACTATTGTTCTCACAGCTTTTCACCTAAATTCTCGTTTTAAAATCATTACTGAAATGAGCCTAAATTTGTTCAGTTAAAATTTGATTTCTACACCTAATTTGATGTCCAAATCAAACTTTTGGAATCTCTTAAAATTTCAGCTTTCCGCTTTTCACTTAAAATTTTATTTTAAAATGATTATCGAAAAGTGCCTAAATTTGGTTCGACTTAAAATTTGTTTTTTTATTTAATCTTTATTATTTTGAATCTCAATTTTATAAAATTGACATGGTTTATATATATATATATATGAGTTTTAGAATTAGATTCGAATAATTTAATTTTTTATAATTAGTAGATTATTTTTAAATAATTAGTATATATATCGAATAGGGTTATAGAAAATTGTTTAAATTAGAACAAATTAGTACAATAATATTATAAATATTTATAATTAAATTTGAAAATTTGTAACAATTCAACTTGACGTTCATGAACACAACTAGGAAAAAATTAAATTTGAGTTATAAAATATAACATGTCAATTTAATTAACTCGAATTTTTTATTTAACTCAATTAAATACTCACTCGTACTCCATCGGTGCGCCTCCAGCCCTTTTCGCCCAGCAATCTGCTATTCCATTCTCGGCTCGGAAAATATGAACAATTTTCACTTCCCATTCTCGCTGCAACAATTCTAGAGTGGCTTTTTATGACAATATCGCTCTGTAACGTATAGGATCTTTGGAAAAAAAAAATCAAAATCTATATATTAATAATTATTTAGAATTTATATATAAGAAATATAATATAAATTATTAAAAGTTTGTTGATATATTTGTTGACAAATAAAAGTTTGTATATATATAGTAATAGTTTGAATAAATTAGATAATAATATCGCATTTAAAATTTAGAAGAAAAAAACAAATTATTTTTGTAGACAACGAAACATTTTAAAGCTGGACAAAAGTGAGACTTTTCTTTCAGAAATATTGCGTGGGATTCCTTGAAAAAATGAAGTAGGAGCAGTCACTATCTTTAGTGTTTCTTAATGTAAAACATAATTTGAAACATGCAAATTTTATTCACTTTATTCATACCATAATATGATTGTTTACAAGAAAAACGAAAGTAAAAGATGCCATGCTTTTGATCCCGCGCCTGATACTCCGCTCCGCTCCAAAAGCAAAAAGTGGGAAAAGAAAAAGGGAATATGCAATAATAATTTGATCATGCACAGCACAAGAATAACTGTGGGTATAATTGTAAATTTCAATATAAAAATAATACAAAAAATTTATAAATATATGAGCATACTAAAATTTATGTGTTATACCAATAAAAAAGAAAGAAAGGAACTCATGAGAATATCTTCTTCAACTTTTCATTACAATCAATTTCGATTATCCGTTCAAATAAAAAAGGATAAACCGCCACAACGATAAATATTATGAATATTTATTTTTATTCTCTAAATTTACTTTTTATTTTTTTACATTTTGAATCATTGGTTTTAAGAAAATGTTATCATGCACGATCGACGAGTACCGATAAGCACTACTAATAACGAGCACCGATAAATAACATTAATTCAATTTGTAAAAATAATTTTTTTTTAAAAATTATCGTATAATTATAAATTATTTAAAGAATCATTCTTGAAAAAACAAAAAGTATAACTTCATCATCTAGGATAAATACATAATTTTATTGGAGATATAGAAAAGATAAATGATGAATAATTAGTGGTATGAATTAAGATGATTCTTTAAATTTTAACAAAAAACAATATATTAACTTTTTAAAATGATATTTACTAATAGAATAATTATTTTGTACATTTTTTGCCGAATCAGTCGTTTATGTTAAGTTTGACTCCTCTTGCTATCTCGGCGATTGGAGTCTTATTCGAATTCACGATTTTATGAACTCGCTTACCTTCTCGACATGAAGGTAAAGTCTTTCGTCAGCTTGTTCTGACACGAACAATTTCGAGACATCGGTGCCCATTAGTGCGTTCAATTTTTGGCTTTGCCGGGACGATGTCCACGAACATCAAACCTTTCTCTTTGAAATTTTTCTTAGTCTCCATAGAAGTGATGATGAAATTTAGTTTGGTGAGCTCATTTTTTTCTTCGCTATTCTCTCTTTGGATGGCCGTCGCTTTCTCGAGTTGGGGACAATCTTTCTTCATGTGATTGCTTCTACAATTAAAATAACTAAAATTATTGTTAATTTTACCCACAGCTTACGGAGTTTGATGGCTTCTTGAAATTGTCCTTGTTAGTGAACAAAATTCATACATCTTTAAATGATGACAATTGTCCTTAAGATAAATTTAAAAAATCAAAATATAAATGGATAAAACTTGTTTTCGTTTAAGAATACATGTAAAATTATTTGTCTCTACTGATTATGCACCAATAATTTTCCATGTGAATACATACAGAGTTGTCCACATATGAGTAGCGCAAATTTGATTTTGACGTTTTTTTTTAATAATTTTATTCGAATATAAAATAATATATGTTATTTTAAATATAAATAAACTCACGCATTGCTATTCAAAAAAAATAAAATAAACTCACGCATTGTAGTCTAAAATGTTTTAATCCAGACATAGATTAAGAAGGCGTTACTTTTAATATTAATTTGTTCAACTTACATGTTATAGCTACTTATTGGTGTGCACATGTGGGTTTTAATTGCCCATTCATTACACACACGAAAATAAAACCCTAAAACATCTCTATTCCTTTGTAAAAAGGATAAATTATTCCCACATGACCCTTTTTTTTCTTCTTATAGATTGCCCAAAAAGAGAAATTGACCCGTTAGTTGTCCTAATTCCTTATATGACCCAATTTAACAAGTGTCCTATGTCATCGAAATTCAATCAAAAGTTTGTAAATTTATTTAATCTTCGTTTTGGAACTAAGTTGAAGTGAAAATTCTGTGGTATAAGTATAGAGATTTGAAAATTTACTTGCAAAAAAAAATTCAATTACTAACAACAAGGATAAAAAAGGTCAAATTAAAATATAAACATTAAATTCAAAAGTTAATAATTATGGTATAACAACTAATATTATAAAATTACAATTAAATAAAAATATTTTTTTTAATAAATAAGTTACTATTACTATGTGCCCGTTAGTAATAATTATGGTATAACAACTAATATTATAAAATTACAATTAAATAAAAAAAATAGTTTGATACGCAGTTTTACATTGAGATACAATGATTCATAATTATTGCGATAATTAAACGTGTTTTAAAATATAACGGTATAAAAAATTAGAGGGGTTCATGGTAGGTTAATCGTATAATTTAACATACACGATTGGTTAATCGTTATAGCGGTTATTAAACCGTATTCTACCATTAAGAAATAGTTAATCATTAAATTTTTAAACGGTTAACCGTTATAGCAGTTATTAAACCATAGCCTACCATTAAGAAATAGTTACCATTAAATTTTTTAAACGGTTAACTGCTACTTAACGGTTCGGTTTATAGGTTAACCTGTAAGGCTGTAACTTATTATAAATTTTTTTATTCAAATGTTCACTAATTCTTTTGAGAATAATGAAATTATCTCACCTATAAATATTATATTAAATTTTTTAGAAAAAATATTTAAATAAAAAATTTCTAATCACAACTTTTATTTTATATCTAAATAATTTCATAACGATTGATCAAACGATTAACTATTATTTTTTATTTAAACATTAACAGTAATATAATTAATTGACAAATTTTAATATTTATATCGATTAACAATTACGATTTATTTTGCAATATGATTAAAAAATGGTTGATGAGTGTGTAAGTAAAACATATGGGTTGGATGGATTTGGGTTGGGATCGATGATGATGGCGATCGCAGATGATGATCATCTTCACGTGAATCTCTGAAATATTATACAAATATATATATATATATATATATATATGTCAGAGATCGGTGAGTGAGGCCACCATAGAAAAAGAAAAATCACCGACAGTGGCCCATGTGTGTTCGAATATCGAAGCACCATCATCCTATTCCTATTCCTTTCATTCACCACTTCTATCACTCATAGTCTCATATCTTTATTTTTTATTTCCTGCAGGAAAAGGAATAAAAAAACAGACTACGATCGTCGCCATTTGTACGGCTCAACGTTATTCCATTTTCTCCCTTTCTATTTATTTATTTATTATTTCCGTCAACATTTCCAGCCTCATAGAGCTGTTCGTATTCTTTGTTAACCCTTTGTTTTCTGTTTCTTTAAGAAACACGCACACAGTAGGAATTGTGGGAAATAAAGAAGAAAAACTCTTCATACTGTTTTGCCAAAATCAAGATTCAAGGGCTTTTCTTGTATTAATATAGTTTTATGGGAGGAATTATTAGGCTTTAATTTGTGATGGAATTTATTGGTAATGTAATTGAAAGTTGATTTCATTAACACTATAAAAAACACGTGCATCTGTACAAAACTTGGGTATAAAAGAAACACGTGCATCTGGAATAGGGTCAAAGCCTATCCAAAATGAAACCCAGTTAGTGCAAAATATAAAAGATTCAGGTCTGGTTAGGCTTAGTAGGACTTAAACCATACAAATGAAGTCCATTTCAGTTTTATTGAGGCCCAAGTCTTACATTTGTATGTATAAAGCCCCATATAGAATATGAATACTCAGGAATGTCCCGGAAATCAGGCGATGAGGTTTTGCCATTGATAACAGTACAGAAGTGTCTACATTGTCCTAGAAAATGATTTAAACCTAAAATAGAATAATCTTCTCAACACTAGAATGCTAAAGAAACACAACCTAGACTAGATTTCATTTCTCCTCTAAGGCCTATAAAAACCCCATTGCAATTTGCAAGTACTCAGACAAGCAAAGCATAGAAAAACAAATCTCAGTTCTGTTTCCCGAAAATGTCTTTGGTCACAAGCATCTTTGGCAACCGACGCAGCAACGTCTTTGATCCTTTCTCTCTCGACATATGGGATCCTCTCAGGGACTTCCCTATGTCTTCTTCCCTCACCACACAAACCCCAGAAACCTCAGCTTTTGTCAACACCCGAATCGACTGGAAAGAGACCCCAGAAGCGCACGTGTTCAAGGCCGATGTTCCTGGGCTGAAGAAAGAAGAAGTGAAAGTGGAGGTTGAAGACGACCGGGTGCTTCAGATAAGCGGAGAGAGGAACGTGGAGAGGGAAGACAAGAAGGACACATGGCATCGCGTGGAACGTAGCAGTGGGAAGTTCATGAGGAGGTTCAGGTTGCCCGAGAATACTAAGATGGATCAGATCAAGGCTTCCATGGAGAATGGTGTGCTTACTGTCACTGTTCCAAAACTGCAAGTCACCAAGCCTGATGTTAAGGCTATTGACATTTCTGGCTAAAACTATGTCTTCTCTGCCACACATTACTCAAAATAGCTACTTTCATAAGTGAGTGTCTTTAAGTAACTATGTCGAATCAGAGTTTGTTCCCTCTTTGTGTGATCCATCATCCATATAAAATATATGAATGCATGTACAAGAGTTTTAAATAACGTTGTAGTTTAGTTATATATATCTGTAATCGGAATAAATTTCGCAGTTTTAACTACAAATTGTCGTACTTGGCAACGTTCAATCTTTTTTCTTTAAAATTGTATATCCTATGCCTTAAGCCATTTATGCAATATAAGCTTTCTTATACTAACCTTTTTCCCCTTCGATTGCTGGCGAATAATTCGACTTATGCAAAAATACTTTCCGGGGGGCAGTGGCTAAAGAAAATCTGCTATAGTCTTACGAGCCAGCAGTGCCTTTTGGGATGCCCATTAGGCCATTACACACCGGTAAGCCAATGAAATCTTGAGGCAAAAAAATTAAACCCAAAATTCTAGATTCTATGTCCCTTTTCAGTGTCTCTTTTTATATCTCTAACACTAAAAAATTAAATTTTAAGCCCTAATTCTAAATTTTAAATCCTAAAAAATATACTCTACTTAATTTTTTATGCCCTAACCACAACCCTTAATCTTAAACTCAAAATTCTAAACCTAATTTTAGTGTGGGACATAAATAGCACACCAAAAAATGAGAAGATTTCTATTCATTTGACACTTGCAAAGTTGTAGGAATATATGGTATAAGTGTTCCTCATTTCCTTGTAGTAATAGATAAAAACACGGTTGAAAATATGACTTAGAATTTATCAAGAGTCAAGCCATATTTGTTTTTAAATTTAAATTTTAGTCGTTTTAAAATGTTGTTAAGAAAGAATCATGATTTTTTTTTAAATTTTATATTATCTTTTGTTAGAAGTTGCTCTATAAATTGGACAATTTACATTTAATATTACAATTTTTCTTTACTTTTCTTTGATATTTTTTTTACATACACTTTAAAGCCGACAAATTGGCATCTAAACTCTTTATTTCGAGGGACATATCAAAAATAAAGGAGACAAGTTTCATGATGACACTACCGGTCTTCAAGGAATGAAATTACTAAATTTAGGCCATCACGACGACTATTCATATTGTTAACAAGATAAACCCAAAGAGATGAAGAATATTTCTGTTGTATTTTCATTATTCAAAGATAAAAATTACAAAGCCTTACACTTGTTTATATACAGCTCAAAAGCTAATTAACCAACTAATTAACAGCAATGAACTAACTCTAACAAACTTTAACTTCCTAACAATAAAACAACTGCTCTTTAATTTAACACTCCCCCTCAAGTTGGGCCTTGCTAAAAACATTCTTTAATCCCAACTTGGAAATCAAGTGATAATGCTGTTGACTTCCCAGAGCTTTTGTCATCACATCAGCTTGTTGTTCATGTGTTGAAATGTATTCAGTTTGTATTAAACCTTGCTGAATTTTCTCTCGTATGAAGTGATAGTCAATTTCAATGTGTTTCGTTCTTTCATGAAACACTGGATTAGCTGCAATTTGAAGTGCTGCTTTACTATCATAGTAAACTTTAGCTGGTTCAGAATTCTTCATTCCAAGCTCTTTCAGAAGTCCTTGCAACCAAATGACTTCTGAAGTAAATATTGCCATTGCTCTGTACTCAGCTTCTGCTGAAGATCTTGCAACCACATTCTGTTTCTTTGACTTCCAAGATACAAGTGAGTCACCAATCTTGACACAAAATCCTGAAACTGACTTCCTTGTTACTGGACAAGAGGCCCAGTCCGAATCACAGTAAGCTGTGACTTTACAATTCAGTGAAGAATTCAACAATATCCCAGCACTTGGTTCTCTTTTAATGTATTTGACTATTCTCAAAGCTGCATCTAGATGAGATCTTTTAGGTTGATGCATAAACCGACTCAATGTGTTCACTGCATAAGTGATGTCAGGTCTTGTGTAAGTTAAGTAGATCAACCTTCCAATCAATCTTTGATAAACAGTTCTGTCTTCAAGTGGATTATCCTCCAAATCAAGCTGCAAATCCTGATCAAATTCCACTGTTGTTAACTTGAAATTCTGCTCTAAAGGTGTCAAAACACACTTAGCTTGTTCCAAACCAGTATCCTTGATCAATTACAAAGCATACTTCCTCTGAATCAACAAGATACCCTTCTCTGATCTTAAAACTTCAATGCCCAAGAAATATTTGAGTTGACCCAAATCTTTCATTTTGAAGTTTAGATTCAAAATCTACTTTAGTTCAGTGATTAACTCTTCATCATTTCCAGTTATCAACAAATCATCAACATAAACCAAAAGCAGAACTATCTTACTTTGCTGCTGCTTTACAAACAAAGAGTAATCATGTTTGCTTTGTATAAAACCAGCAGACACAAGAGCCTCTATTAATTTCAGATTCCATTGTCTCGAGGCTTGTTTGAGCCCATACAATGATTTTTGCAGTCTACACACTGCATTCTCTCCCTGGCTGCAAAAACCTTCAGGTAAACACATGTAGACCTCCTCATGAAGATCTCCTTGAAGAAATGCATTGTATACATCCATCTGATACAATGGCCAATGAAAGGAAGAAGCAAGAGCCAAAACAGTTCGAATGGTAACCATTTTGACCACAGGTGAGAATGTTTCAACAAAGTCAATTCCCTCATGTTGATTGAAACCTTTAGCAATAAGGCGTGCTGTGTATCTTTCAACTTCACCATTAGCCTTGTACTTAATTCGAAACACCCACTTACACCCAATGGCAACTTTTCCCGGTGGCAATGAAATAATGGACCAAGTATTGTTAGATTTCAATGCTTGTAGTTCTTCTTCCATGGCTTGAACCCAAAGGGGATTTTTGGAAGCCTCAGAGTAAGAATGAGGCTCAGAAGAATCGGAAACAGAAGCCAAGAAAAGTTGAGTAGATGAAGGTAAATGTGAATAAGACAAAAAAGAATGAAACAAACCTGGTGAGGAAGAAGATTGGCAAGAATTAGTAAAACTGTCCATCCAAACAGGAGGCTTAGAAATTCTAGTGGACCTACGAGGACCTATAACAGAACTAGAAGGAACTGAGGGTGCAGGTACCAAAAAAGAAGGATCAGAAACAAATGTGGAAGATGGTGCAGAAACAGATGATAAAGGAACAGAAGGTAATGAAACAGTGTCAGGGTGTAATGAATATGATGCAACAGAGGATTCATGAGAAGGTTCATGAGAAGGTTCAGGAGAAGGTTCATGAGAGGGTTCATGAGAAGGTTCATGAGAAGGTTTATGAGAGGGTTCATGAGAAGGTTCAGGTGAAGGTTCATGTGAAGGTGAAGATTCATGAGGTGCAGAAACAAGGTCAGAAATTGATGCAGCAGGAGACAAAAAAAGAAATTCAGAATCTGGAATGTGAATACTTTGGGAAGGAAAAAAAGAAGAGACAGTGGGAAAAAAAGGAGAAGAAGAATGAAAAGGAAATTGAGATTCAAAAAATTTAACATCTCTACTAACAAGAATTTGTTTGGAATGAAGATTAAAAAGAATGTAGCCCTTTTTTGTAGGGGCATAGCCAAGAAAAACACAGGGAAAAGCTCTAGGAGCAAATTTGTCAGAAGGGGTGAGATTAGTTGCAAAGCACAAGCAACCAAAGATTCTGAAATGTTCATAAGGAGGTTTATGAAACAACAACTCAAAAGGAGTTTTCCAAGAAAGCACAGAAGAAGGAAGTCTATTGATGATGTAAGAAGCAGCCAAGACACACTCACCCCAAAATTTTAAAGGAACTTGAGAATGGAATTTTAAAGCTCTAGCAACCTGAAGCAAATGCCTGTGTTTCCTCTCAGCAATCCCATTTTGCTGAGGAGTGTGAACACAGGAGCTTTGATGAATAATACCCAGGGAATCAAAAAAATTGGTAGAAGAATTATTAAAAAATTCACAACCATTATCACTCCTTATGATCTTAACAGAAACAGAAAACTGAGTTTGCACCATAAGAATTAATTTTTTGATGGAAAGAAAGGCATCACCCTTAGATTTCAGTAAATACACCCAAGACATCATAGAATGATCATCTACAATGGTGAGAAAGAACCTATGACCACTATGAGTAGCAATCCTATATGGACCCCAAACATCTACATGTATTAAATGAAAAGGAACATCAGCACGTGAAGTACTTAAGCTAAAAGGAAGCCTAGCTTGCCTAGCTAAAGGACAAACAATGCAAGAAGGTAAGCAAGAACTATCTATAGTATGAGGAAACATAGGCAATTTAGCTAACTGAGAACTAGGGACATGCCCCAAACGAGCATGCCAAAGGATAGTTTTATTAATATCAACAGAATTACAAACATTGATAGAAGATGAAACAAAATTAAAATCTGAAGACAAACAAGCAGACTTACTGGTTGAACCAGAAAGAAATTTTGATGGATGCAAAATGTAAAGACCTCTAACTTTCTTACCAATCCCCTTCATCATGCCATTGTAAAGATCCTGAAAAAAACAGAAATCAGGATAAAAAAGAACAGCACAGTGAAGATCCTTGGTTAACTGAGAAACAAAAATCAAATTATGGTGAAAGTGAGGAACAAAAAGAACATTAGTTAACCGAAGGCCATTTGGAAAAAGTGCTGAACCAGTATAAGTAACAAGAGAAGATTTACCAGTAGGAAGATTGACAAATCGAGAAAGAGAAGCACATGGTAAAGGATCAATCAAAGAATTGAAATCTGATAATATGTAGTCAGTTGCTCCAGTGTCCAAGATCCATTGCAAATGAGTAAAAGAAGAGTGAAAAGAATTAATACCTGCCAAGTTCACAGAGGAACTGGAAACAGAGGATTGATTTAAGAGCCCAAGAAGCTGAGTGTATTGCTCCGGAGTGAACACTGGTGGAGAGGAGATGACACCAGAAGTAACAGGGACCTCAGGAAACTCAGTCGAACCTGGAGAACTACTACCAACAACTAGAGCAACTTGAGAACGTTTCTTGTTGAATTTAAAGTCAGAAGGAAAACCAATAAGCCTATAGCAGTTTTCCTTCTTATGCCCTTTCACCTTACAGTAATCACATGTCCCAAAAAATTTCTTCCTAGGCCCAGCATTAGAGTAGAAAACAGAGGAATCCAGAGACGGAACAATACCAGAAAGATGAAGACGGTGTGATTCCTCTTGTACAATCATAGAGTATGCAATGTTGACAGAAGGCAAAGGCTGCATCAGCAAGATCTGGCTTCGAGACGCAACAAAAGTGTCATTGAGCCCCATCAGAAATTGGAAGAGATGTTGTTGAGAGACATGTTTCGAAATCAAGTCTGACGAATCACAGTTGCAAGACGAAAGTGGAACCAACGCAGAATACTCATCCCATAAGAGCTTGAGCTTGGTAAAGTAAGAAGAGACAGACGAGTCACCTTGCGTTAGGGTAGCAATCTCCCGATGGAGGAAAAAAATTCTAGAACCATCAACCTTGTTGAATCGCTCCTTCAGATCCGCCCAAACCACCGCAGCACTAGAGGCAAAAACGATTCCAGCAGAGAGCTCCTTGCTCACATAATTGATAAGCCATGAAAGCACCACCGCGTTACAACGATCCTATTGCTTCTGAAGAGACGGCTGAGAATAGCTTTCACGGCGACAATCATCATCGATAAACCCTAACTTGTTCTTCGCAAGTAGGGCGATGCGAAGAGACCGACTCCAAACGGTGTAATTATCAATCCCAGTTAATTGATGCGAAATCAAAACCATACCCGGTGTATCAGAAGGGTGAAGAAACAAAGGATGAGTAAAATCAAGGGTTACAGATTCCTCAGCCGGAAGAGAGGTGGCCGGAGGCATGTTCGAAACAATATTGGAAACTTTGGAAGGAAAATGGGGATTTCTGAGAATTGGGAATTTTGGGAATTTGGGTGAGGATTTCGGACGAAAAGGAAAACAAAGAGAAGCCCGAAATAAACCCAAAGAGAGGCCCAAAAATTAGAACTGGACGTCTGATACCATGTTAACAAGATAAACTCAAAGAGATGAAGAATATTTCTGTTGTATTTTCATTATTCAAAGATAGAAATTACAAAGCCTTACACTTGTTTATATACAGCTCAAAAGCTAATTAACCAACTAATTAACAGCAATGAACTAACTCTAACAAACTTTAACTTCCTAACAATAAAACAACTGCTCTTTAATTTAACACATATAAATTGCTCCACTTACGATGAATTAGCGGTGGCTCAAATGAAGAATCATAGAGAGAAGAAAACAAGAAAAGTTAAAGCCAAGTCATGTTTGCTTTCTGCAGTTTCACTATGAACTCTTACGAAAAAAATGTACTTCAATTTGTGGCAAAAATCTGAAGAACATGAAGAGAACAAAAGAACATGAAGGTGAAGAATTTACTTCTTAAATTTAAAATGAAAAAAATGAAAGAGTCTGAGTTAATAAAAGAATATGTTGAAGAACTTGTCAAAATTGCAGACAAGATGAAAATGTTAGGTAAAAAAATTATCTGATAAAAAAATAATTGAAAAAAATTCTGATTACACTTCTTAAAAAATTTGACAAGAGAATTTTATAAAAGAAGCATTTTAAGCTCACAGATACAAGAGAATAGGAAACACACGTGACAAGAAAATTTTATAGAAAAAGCATTTTAAGCTTATAGATACAAAAGGCCTCCAAACAACAACAAACAAATAAATGGATCATATCCACCATGTCCTCACTAAAAAAAACTAATCATCATTGGCCGAAATGTTGGCGAAGATTAGATGTAAAATACAACAAATGCGACAGACAAGAACATGTGAAAAAAATTTGTAGAACTCAGCAGCAACAAGATGTGACCAATGTTGCAGGTGAACAATACCATAAGGAGGAACTCTTTATTGCAACATGTTTTGCAAACAAAAATACTTCTGAAAGTTGACATGTCGATAGTGGTTGTAAAAATCACGACATATGATCAAATTTCTTTGAAGAATTTGATAACATAATTATTTTCAAAGTCAAAATTAAAAATATCAGTAAATTTCAATAAAAGGCAAAAAATAATAGTACACAAATTCGAAATCTCTTAAATGTTGGGAGACATATTAAAAAAAAGATTTAAAGTCCTCTTTGAATATAAAGATTGATTGATCAAATGTGCAAAATATAAAGAGGTGTTCAACATAAAATGAAAAGTAAAAATTTTGCCTTAGATATAACGAAGGATAGACAAGTTGTTGTTTCACAAGAAAAGAGCAATTCAATATTTCAAACTAAAGGATCTGGACAATTTTATCATAATGTCATGATATGTATGAAAAAGCATTCAAGATGCATGCATTATGATGGTAAAGTTTATTTACACACAACAATATGTGTGATAAAAGATGCTAAAAACACTATTCTCAATTCTGATGTCTTCTCATGGTGTTCGAAATTACAAAATATATTAGCCTAATTCACATTTAAGGTAAAGGGCGTGAATTTTGAAGTTGTAAATCAAGCTGAGATTATTTTCAAAACAAGTTTTAAGTTTTTATAAAAAAGACTGAAGGTTGCATAAGTCAATGAAGAGTGTTGAAAATATGACTTAGAATCTGCTAAGAATCAACTCAAAGATATGTTGATGGAACAATATTTATTTTTAAATATAAATTTTAATATTTTTGAAATGTTGTTAAAATAGAATATAATTTTCTAAATTTTATATTATTTTTTTTGTTAAAAATTATCCTGTAAATTCGATGAAAACATGTTTTGACACAATCTTTTTTTATTTTTCTTCCATATTTCTTTTTCATACATTTTAAAGCCAACAAGCACAAAGAGAGGTTGCTGCCTTGCTGGGAGTTCCTAGATTTTCATTCACACCTTTCTTGTTAAACATGGAAGTTCATCCATTTGACTGGGAGCCGTCACTCGAAACAAGTCATAGTAATGGAATTAAAGTTGAAGCTATTAAAGCATAAGCAAGTCCTAGATCTTTTACCATGCAACAAATATTTCCTTAGATGTCAAGCAACAGGGATTGCTGGTTGGTTCCACTCAATTTTGTCAAATATTTCATACCCAGAATGATGTATCCTCGAAAGGGGTTCATATTTCTAAAATGTAGAACAAGAGATACTGAATCCAGAAACAGGGGAGTAAAGAAGATAAAGGAACAGTTCACATTTACTGATAAAAACTTGACAGCATTACAAACCAAATTTGAACGGCAACATAGAGACATGCCAGACTTGAAGACAAGCAAACAGAGAGAGTATCATGTAATTTAGAATGTTAACAACAACACAACCCTTCTTAACCTGAAATCTCAATGGCTTTGACATCAGGTTTCTTCACCTCCACCTTGGGAACAGTGACAGTAAGAACCCCATTCTCCATGGAAGCCTTAACTTGATCCATCTTCACATTCTCCGGCAACCTAAACCTCCTCGAAAACTTCCCACTGCTCCGCTGCCACGTGTCATTCTTGTCTTCCTTCTCTATCTTCCTCTCTCCACTGATTTGAAGCACTCTGTCATCTTCAACCTCAACTTTCACTTCTTCTTTCTTGAGCCCGGGAAGATCGGCCTTAAAGACATGGGCTTCTGGGGTTTCCTTCCAGTCGATGCGGGTGCAGAGGTTTCAGGGGAACGTGTCCCGAGTGAACAAGTGAGAGGGAAGTCCTTCAAAGGATCGAATTCGAAGACGCTGCTCCCTCGGTTGCCAAAGAAACTTGGGATCATCGCCATTTCAAAGAAAACCTGAAACTTTCTGAATGCCGAGTTTTTCAAAGAATCCGAATCTATCTTCCTGATGCCAGGAAACTAGGACATGTTGGGTATATATAAGAAACCGAAGAGGAATCTAGTAGAGTCCCGAACTTTAGTTTTTTAGCCTTTTGGGCCTCAAATCTATTTCACGAACCTTACAGATTTATCTTGAATGATCTGGTTTCTACTGCGGTTCAAATTGGGCCCAATTCTAATTTCTTAGCTTAGATAAACAGAGAGGTGTTCGTAAATTGGCTGGATTTTTTTTTAAAATATTTTATTTAGGCTCATCCGGGACAATTTTGGATGGATGCAGGTAGTTTATTTTTATTATTTAAAATATTTTTTATTAAGTATAAAAATAATTATATTTGCGAGATAAATATTTTATTTTAATTATATAAAATATGATAACATGAGCATATTTATGCTTGATTACTCAGTTAATTATTGGATCTGATTATTTAAAATATTTTTGAATTAATATTATAATTAAATTAAATATAAAATATTATTTTTATTTATACAAAATTGTATTCGAGAGAAAGAAAACTAGAGAACCTCTGACGAGAACTTACCATGTATACATCCGTCCCCAGAAAATTTAAATTGATAGTACAAATTTAATTGTACAAATTAGGCTAAATGTACTATACACTGTACGGTTAGACATCTTAAAACCCTAAGAATCTATTCTTACTTACAAAAGTTTCGTAAATCTAAATTTGAGAAAAATTTACAGTTAGAAGTACAATGAATCATGGTCATGGTATGGAAGGCATGGCAGCACCACCACCATTGTCAACCAATGACACCATGGGGATGAACCATAAATTAAAAAATTAAATTACGTCTGCGATCGTATTTATAATTATGTTAGGTTTTATTGTGGGTGCGGGCATTATAAATGCTATTTTGGTCTCTACAATTATCACGGTTGTGAAATCTCTTAATAACAAATGTTGATGTGGAAATAACAGTTGCATCGCGATTTCAGATGGTGCCGTTACCCATGAACGAATGTAGCATATAAATTAGGGGTGCAATTGACCCCATTTGATTTGTTGGAGTACAAGATTTTCAATGAGGTATTATATATATATTTTTTATAAAAAATATTAAATTTGACTCCACTTAATTTGTTAGGGTATGGAGATAACAATACTTATTCTAATGGTATAGAAATCATGCTTCACTCATGACCCCACTATGAGAAAATCATAGATCCACCCCTAATAGCAAGTGACGAAAAATTAATTTTAAAAGTATATCCATAATAATATGTATTGAAAAACTGGGCCCTTAATAGTAAAAATCGAATAAATTAAAATTTAAGAGTATGCCTAAATAACAAATATTAAAAAAACCGGGCCCCTAATAACAAGTGTTAAAAAAAGTTAAATTTTAAGAGTAGGCTCATAATAATAATATTGAAAAAAAATTAAACCTCTATTAAAAAAATATTAAAAAATTAGACCCCTACTAACAAGTATTAAAAAAACAAACTATTAAAAATAAATACAATTCAAAAAAAATAAAAAACATATAACTCCCTTAAGTGATAGGCTCTGGGCGGGTGCCCATGTTGTCCCTGTCAGGCCGGGCCTGCGGTCCTTTCATCCTAATATTTAATCTTAATTTTGTCACAAACACGAATACAACTATCGAACAATTATCCCTACAAATTCGATACGAAAGCTTGATCAATCACTTTCATCATTGCAACACATTGCAACGGATCTTATCTCGATGTTGCCAGAAATTAAGTGGTTCCAAAGATCACATGTTTAATGGAGACAAAAAATGACCACCTTCATCTGATTCATGAAGATTGAATCACTTCAATGCATGCATATGTACATAAACTAAGAGGACATGGTTTCATTACATCTTGAAAATGGAAAGAATCTGACCCCACAATCCAGAAGCAAACACATGAGAGACTCCCAACTTCTCCTACACTACACCATCAGCACTGGGCAACATTTGATAAAAAAAACAGCAAAAGGACAAAAGGGTGTACAAGTGACAAAACCTTGTATCAGTTAAGCACCTAAAATTGGCTAAGGGCTGAAATTCATCCAAGAAACTTGAAAGCGATTTTCAAGCTTATTGAAACAGAGATGGTGGGTACTATGAGCCCAAATGGATTAGTTTTTCTCTGCTTGTGTACATAAGTGGACTAGGTGAGTCTTCTCTGTAGAATTTGAGTGTAAGGCACGACATTGGTGTCTGGATCTGGGCTATGGCAGTTGTTGTTGTCCTACATGCACGCAGCTCCTACAGCAGTAGAGCTTCATTTAACTTGATTTTTAAAGCACAACATATATGAAAAGGGCTTAATGGCTAATGTTTTGATTTTGTTTTCAAGAGAAATACACCAATCAAACCAAAGGGTAGCTGGTTTTTATTACAAAGATTTTACAAGATACATTTAGGAAGACTTAAGCCAGCCAGAGGAAGGTACAAACACCGTACCCATCATTTTCATAGCAAAGTTATTTTATTTTCCCATCTAAGTTAAACCCTTTAAAACAAGGGACAAAAGCCGAAATAAAAAGATATATTTCTTAACCCTAGATTGATTCCATATGTTTTGACCAGTCTGTCTTTATTTTTGTCTTCTCTTCTTTTGTTCTGCCTTGAAATACATCCAAGCTTTAATTGATGGAAACAGACAACCCAGTGTGGTTGAGACAGGGTTGTTTTATTTTAATATGTCCATTCTTGAGGTAGACTCATTTCTTGAAGGTTCATAGCCGGCACTGCCTTGGACTGACCCTTGTGCAGTGGATGCATGTTATTGTTATTATTCCTCCCACTTGCACAAACATCTGCATGGAATAAACAAAAAAAAAGTGATTCTCTTTTCAAAATTAGATTGCCAAGTGATTAAATTTTGTTGGTGTTGGATCAGTTTAGCTACCGTGTTGGAGAGGGAAACCACTGCTGTTGGACCCTGTTTTCTCAAAGTGGAGCTTCAGTGCCTGAACTACTCTTGCAGGAATCAGAACTGTGGCACATCCTGATCAAAACAGAACAATATCAGGGTATAAAATATCTGACCCAAAAATCCCAAATCTATCAGGCTCTTAAGCTTCTCAAAAAAAGAAAAGAAAAAAACACAGATCAGGATTTTTATTAACCATGGGGGGACCATGAGAAGGGAAGATTCCACTTCACGTTAATCAAATCTTGGACACTAGCAATGGAATATGACAACATGGGTGGGAATAAAAAACCATTTACCAGAATCCCTGGTGAAATCTCTGGAAACCCAACATAGTAAAATGTAAATCCTGACCAGAATTTGGAAAACGGGGATGACAAATTCTCGAGTTCGGTTCGTTTCGGTCGGGTGCAAGCCGGTTTCGGTTATTATAGTAACATGTCAAATTCGGGTTCGGATTATTTTCGGTCAGATGCAGGTCGAATTCGATTAAGTAACAAGTTCAATTTGAGATCGGGTCAACAACGGTCGGTTACAGGTCGAGTTTAGGTCATTGAATCTTCGGGTCAAACCATGTTCTGACTTGATCAAGTTTCAAGCAGGTTAACCGATCGGGTTAGCTTTTTACATCCTACATTTAACCACTTCCCAACAAATCCAACCGAACTTTTGCCTAAATCCTAAAGCCAACCCAAATACCATATAAAAGTAACCTTTCAATTACTTTTACGAACCAAAAAGTCAAAAATGAATAAAAAGCTAAGAAAGGTACTTTTTTGGAACCTTGTTTCTTGCGTGACTCGGTAGGGGTTCCTCCTACTCCACGGGGCAAGAACACCCCGGTTCCACTAGAGCCATTTCTTGAACCGGATGCATTGAGGAAAACCGCCCTCATGGGAGAACCGGCTTGTTGGTTTCCCTGTTGTTGCCGCTGCGGCAGATTATACCAGGGATTATTAGAGCCAAAATCTCTTCCTTTGCTTTGATGATAAAGCTTAGTCCTTGGCTTTTGCAACTTTTGTTCCATTTGCTTCATAACTTGCTCTTGTTTAAGCTTGTAATACTGTGAATTATATGAAGAAAATTAGAGCCGTTTCACTTGTAAATGAATTCTAAATGAAAAAAAAGTAATGATATTCGTTCTTACTTGGATTGCTCTTATTTGATCATAGATAAGGGCTTTCTTTGATTGAAATCCGGCATTCAGGGTTTCTCCAGAAACTTGGATTGAAATGGATGAACTTGAAAATCGGTCACCTTGGTTATATCCTGCGGTTCCTTCATTTATCTTCATCTTTTCAAAATTCTCAACCATGGGTGTCAATGGAGGAGATGGTTCCCTAGATGGTCCAATAGGACTATCAAGGTTCCAGCCAAACTGTGACCACAGCGTTGATTCTGGTGAACCAGACAAATCCCATGGCTAAAAACCAACCGAACAAAGTGGAGGAGAAAAAAGAGAGATCAGTTTTTAAACTAAAAACCAATCGAATCTTTGGTATTAACATGATCAAGAGGATGGAAATAGAATTACCTTTTCAAGTTTATCTTCATCGGGAAGCATGTGCTGAGCCATCTGACGACTCAACTCACCAATGTAATCGTCTTCTTCCTGGCTGCTCTCTGTGGAGCTTGAACTCAGCTGATCAGACCCAACAGGTGAACTCAACTCGGATCCGAGGTGATCTTCTTGAGGGGTGAAAAGCTGAGAAGGAAGCAATAACTCATAGTTGTGTAGGTCAACAGCCATCATTAAATGAAACTGGAAAGCTTTTCACTTTAAAGTGGACACTGAAAAAAGAAACAGGTGAGTAGTTTGATGATTTGCTATAATGGATGTCGCTGGCTCGACAAGATACAATTATTACCTGATCTATCACACATGAACACTGAGAAAGAAAGAAAAGAAAAGGGAGAGAAGTAAAGAGAGGGTGTGGGGAGAGGATCCTACGGGACTTTATAACTGATGTATTAAAGAATGAAAATATGGAACTTGGGTTCCTTCTAGTTCTAGGGTTCTTTTTAAGATTAAAAAAACATAATAAAAAACAAGACAAATCGTGGGAAGAAAGACTTATATAATGTTGTTGTTTTTTTGTGTGTTATATTATATGTTGGTTCTTGCAGCAGGTAGGACTTCAGACTTGTCAAATTCTGCAAACTCACCTCACCTGCCATTTGTTAAGGAGTTGCACTCTAAGTTGTTTTAAAAAGATATTGTTTATTTATTAATAATAGACTTATGTAATATTTGATCGGAATTAACCGACTAATAGATCGAATAACGGGTTACTAAAAGAATATTAAAGTAAGGTAGAAGTTGGGGGGTTTGAGGGATTGTTGTTTCCATGGACAAAAGAAAGGTTAACATGGTTGACTGATGATTAGTACTTTTCTTGTGTCTTGACATTCAAGAGTAAAAACAGAAGCAATTTATTCCATTTGTTATCCAAAACAAAGATTTGGAATAATTGGACTTTGTTAAAAAGAGGAGTTGTTGTTTTGTGATTTTTCTTCCTTTAATCTTATTTTCTTTAAGGTTTAGTAATTAGTCATAAGCTGATTAATAGGAGTGGGTGGGAGGTTTGTTTTCTTTTTCTGCCATCATCAATGAATGAGATTTCAGATTTGGTACATAAAAGTAAAAGCTTTATCTTCTGTTTTCATTAAGTTAAAAGTTTGTATATTTATTAAGTTGAATGGCCCTTTCCATTAGGCTTGGTAAAGCTTTCCTAGGATGATACATTGAAGAGTAGAGCTTGAAAGTTCATTTTTGGGACCTAAACACAGGCTGAAATGAATTGGGCTAATCCATTTTCAGGTTCTCATTTGGTTTTGGGATGTGGGTTTTAGATGGTTGTGTGTGTTTGGTTTTGCGGGAGTAGAATTAATTTTGGATCAACGTGATTTTATAGAATTGATTTTGTGTAAAATTGATTTTAAAGTAACGTGATTTATGTTTGAGAGTTTTTTTTCTTAAAAATCATAATTGTATAAAAATATAGTGTAAAAATCACGACAAAACGCAAAAGCTACTTCTACCTTGCTTCTTCCAAAATCATGTTTGCAGTCTCTACAGCTGCCTTAAAGTTTAATTGTATTGTAATGAACAACCAGTTGATTTAGTAAGATAAGGTATTAGATTTCTTAAGTAAAGTTAAAAATTTGAGTCCTAATGTTGCGAATGAAAAAAACTGAAATGGGATGGTCGCCTTCATAAAGAATCTCCACAAAACCTCATCTGAATTAGTCGACCATGAGTCGAAAACCAATGATTAAATAAAAAAAAGTCTAGTTGTATTGTTATTTATACGAGTAAAAATCTTATGACTTCTAACCATGCCTCCTTATATGCCCCTACTAAAAAACACCTAAAAATTAAATTCTAAGCCCTAAACCCTAAAAATACACCATACCCCTAATTCCCTACACCCTAACCTTAAGCCCCAATCTTAAACCTCAAACCCTAAACCCGCTATTTTAAAATGGAGGCACCAATGAGAGCATAGTTAGGGGTAGACGATTTCCATCCTATTTATACCTTCTTGCTTATTATTTGTACTTTTAATCCCTTCATTGGGTAATTTATATTCAATATAACCTTATTTCAATTTTTATACAGATCATCAACTTCCGATTTAATCAAATTATATCATTTATCTTTTACATAAAAATTTATTTTACATATTATTATCAAATAATATTTAATTAATTTAATCCATTAATAATAAAAGACTGAATAATGTAATTTGTATAAATTAAATGTTTATGATATTATTGTAAATTACCCTTCAACAGTCAACACTTGTCATCTAGTTGTGTTATTAGGTAAAATTTGGCGGGTATTCTAACTCAAATGGTATACTCTCAATATGACTAAATTATAGAGACTAAAAATGATCTAATTGGAGATCAGAAATTTAATCTATACTTTACGCATAGCATAAAAAATAATACTAACAAATTTTGAATAAATATACACTTGTCATTAGTGTATATTTAATCAAATTTTAGCTAAACATGGTAAAACTGCAACAGTATATTTAGCTTTCTTGCTCACTGCCACTTGAAATATGTTGGTATTCTATGTCAAGTGATCTTTCATTTTTGAATTTATGTATGAATAGTGGGGAATTTTTTGCATTTTTTATACAGAATCTCAAGCATATGATCTTTTACATTCCAAAAGGGAAATGACATAATTTTTCCATAAGTTTCTCAGCCCATATCTCAGAGCAGAGTCTATGATGTAATGAAGGACTTCTCAAGCTTCATTTTCCAGATTAAGATTAAGAAAAAAAGATATTAATGAAAGGATTTGTAAACCCCAAGTGCCAGAAACTTATTCATGCTTCATGTTCTTCCATGCTTATTTGCTTGTTTTTATGTATTCCTGCAAAATATCAAGATTAACCGTGCGTGTAAGACACTCTACTGAAATCTTCACAAGTTTGTTCAGAGAAATGTAATGAATTTTATGTTACATGATCCGAGGATAAGCGCCGAATACAAATGTCGAACACGAATACTTTCACAAAAGAATAGATGAAGAATCCGAATACCTTGGAGAATTCAAATGCATAGGAAAGTTAGGCTCTAATAATAAAGCGAACCTGCAGAAATCAAAAGTCAAGTGTTTGAGATATTGATATTAATTCTAAATCCATAGTTCAATTGATCATCATGAGTACCTTGCCACCAATTCCCTCTAGAAGCATCTGTTGAATTGTTTCCATTAGGGTCATGTTCTCCCCCATCTTTCTTAAACTATATTCATTCACAAAACATGTCACTTTCATATACACATCTATCAGAAAACTAGTTTTTACATCAGAATTGGACTCACAATTGGATATGGTGTAGAGGTTTGGCCACTTGAGGAGTGGGAATATAAGTCTCGGCCACCATAGTAAAGAGATGAACTCAAATGGCATGGTTCCACCCTTTCTTCCTTGTTAGGCACTGAACCTACATTATGGAAGAGTTTTAAAGAAAAAAAATGATAATAGTTCTGCAGATGACTCTTAATGAATACAGAAAAAAATTCTGGGGTTATATATATATATATATATATGTGGTGATCAATAACCTTGCATAGGCTGTTTAGGCCAAGATTCCAACACCTTAGAGCCTGAGGAGTTCCTCCCCCCAACCTGAAATTTAAGACAAAGAAAGCTCCGGATTAGACTAGGAATACTTTCTTATACAAACTACAAAATATTTAGAGGTTTTATAATCACACAGGAAACATACAATCCATCATCATAAACAAATATACGTCGGACATGAATTTCAAGGGAAATAAACCGAAAAGAATATGCATATACCGAAGATGGAGGTGGAAAAATGGAGTTGAAAATCCCTTTTGATGACGATGATGATGACTCTTTGGAGCCAAAAAGATCGGCAGCGAACGAGGAAGAAGAACCAACTGTTCTCTTAGTCTCCATTGCTTTTGTCTTGTTTGTCAAAACGAGATCGAAACCACTGAATTCCCAAGTTAAATAAAGGTAGAAGAAACTAATCAAATTCAGTGTAGCAACACCTTCCAAGAAAAGGCTACCCCAGGCCAGTTGAAAGGAAAACAGATAAGATTTGCAGAGAAAATACAAAGGAAAATCCAGCAGTATATGGGAGGGATGTATCTCAAACTGTCTTTCAGAATACCATCAAATATATATACAGAAATTAATTGACATTTGCAGTGCACCCCATGTCATGTGCCTATCATAGGCAAACCAAAAAGTTGCTCTATGACTATACTTTATGCTAAAAATTTCTCTTCTTTTTCTCCTTTTTCTATTAAATTCAAAAGATGTGAAGGAATCCCCCCCCCCCCCCGAAGTTTCCTATAATACAAAGTTGGTTCTCTGCGTATAATACTTTTTTTCCAACTATAAACATGAGGGATAAGTGGCACGAGTGGTCCACTTGGCATCCCAACTGTCATACCGTTTACTGCCATATGTACTCCAATGGATAAATGTAGCCTCTCGTGGCTCTGTAGGGTCAAAAACAAACCCAAGTTAACCATCTTTCTTGGCCTTTTCCTTTTCCTAATGAATATTGTCTCTTCAAGTCCAGGGAATGATTCTCCTTTTCACAAAGGAGGAATATGCTGGAGACAGGGTGAAAAGTCATGGAGATTAAGATTGGAATTTCATTCACTTTTTAAGAGTTATTGTACGAACCAAACGTGTTAAACCCGAGTTCGGGGAATGAATTCTTTGGATTTAGCTTCTTGAGTAGAAAGACAGATTTGAAGAAATCTCAATTATTTTCACCAACATGGCAACAAGATAACTAGATAAGGTTGTATAATTTTCCACATTCAACCTTTTTCTTTCATTGTGCACTTAATAGTTGGCCTTTAATTACTCTCTTTTAATCACCACTAAAGTAGCATTAAAATGATATTATCTTGAAAGCCATAAGCAAATACCCTTTGCCTTGCTTGCTTTCCTTTTTAGCTGTCGGTCACTAAATGGGTTCAATGGGGAGGATTAAGAAAAGGGTCAGATTTTCCACCAGGAATAAAACATCTCTTATCCAAATCTCCAGTGGCTTTTCGACTTTCAATTGGGGGATTTATGAGATATCATGTGAAGTGGGATTCCGATCTCATATATTACATGCAAATTACATGTTATTTAAGACCAGAATTGGTGCCGTTTTAGGTAGAATATTCATAGAGATAAAGTTGATGTGTCAGCTCAACAAGTTGAATAATGCTAGTTTGACCGAATTTTCGTGGCAAAAGTATCCTAAAGAGTGTTGTGGTCATTTTCAGCCATGATATTTGGTCTTGGGAAGTTATTAGGTCTCACTGTGTTGAAAAGGATCATGTTACATGTAATCTCTAGCAACATGTTTTAACTAGTAAATTCTATTGATCATGGATTCATGATTGTTAAAAATAGGCTTTATTCTAATTAAACAAAAAAAAACATTACCATTTTTGGTATAATGATAAAGCACACTGCCTTCTCAAATAGAAAATTCAAGTTCAAAGTTTGATATGACACTGTTGAAAGGTACAGTCACAAACCCTAAAAAAGATTAATCTGCTTAAACATGGCAAGTTCACATGATGAACAAATACAACTGCTTCAAAAATCTATATAATAATATGAATTATTAGTCAAAATTTCCATAAATATAAAGTACCTTAAACGAGACTATGCACAAACTGTTAGGTTAATGACACAGACAACATGAAGACCATTCAATCTCTGAACAGGAGACCGATATAGGTGCTTGAATGGAATAACTCATTCTTTGCTTCCACCTTGTAAAACACTGCTGCCTTAATGCTGTGAGTGTCCAGCATCCCTATGCGACTGAGATCACTTATTTAAAGCCTGAAAAAAACATGAAAATTGAATCAAGCAAAGGGATACATGTCATATAATATATGAGTGCAATCCCTTCAGTGCATTTGTTGATTGGAAAACTGCATTAATAGCGAATGATTGATTGCAACGAGTAATTAATTATTCACATTGAAATAACAAAAACTATTCTTTAAACATTACAATTCACAAGTCTTGGTTACGATCCTAGAAGATCCATCATCCATGCAGTCAAACACTAGGACACAGAGGCTATGGATAGATTCGCCGAACAAATAATACATTTGAGAGCAGAAGAAGCACTAGTTCAACAGCGGTAATGGCTGATGCCAAGCCGGGGTAAGTTCAAGTTGATGTTTTCGTAGTTGACCTAATTAAGTTAGCTGCTTGCATATATAAGCCTTTCTTAATGAATTAGAACCAAACTACACTAAAAACTGTTAACTCGTTGTCACTGATTATAACTGTTATTTCTTAAAAAAACTGAAATGAAAGAATGAAAACTCAAAAGCTGGAAAGAGCAAAGGCCCCTCTACAAACCTCAGCATCTGCCAAAAATTTCTTCCGGAGGATCGTAAGCATGCTTTTCTGGAAAGAGCTCCTCGAAATCTTTCTTAACTTTGTTCCTTAAAAGTGGGTGCGGGAGAAGCCCTTTTAGTAAAATCCTGAATGGCAACTCCTCCGGCGGGTCTGGCGATTTAATCATATCCTCATATATGTTCATTGCATCAGCAGGAGATCCGTCCCTCAGGAAGCCCCTAATGATCTCAGTATATGTCTGAGAATCAGGGAACAGATCTTCCTTTCTCATAGATTCCCATAGCTTCATTGCTTCATCCATTTTCCTACATTTCGCTAATGCAATAATCAAGTCCTTATACAGAAAGGCGTCAGGTTTATACCAGTCCTGCTTTTGAATCACCTCAAAAACCTGAAAATTCAGCAAAATACCAATCCAAGCAGAAGATATCATAACTCAGAATCTACTTCACTAAGGGAAAAAGCCTATTAAATTCTCTTTGCATGTAACACAATAAACACCCATTCTCATTCTCAAAACCTATATAAATTTCAATGCAAAAAAGCCATTACAATTCTCAAGCTAACGACCGGGAAATTCAGTGCTCACCAATAAAATACCAAAATCTGTTTCGAGCATTTGATCGAACAGAATAAGAGCAATCTCAATTCACTTTAACTCAAGCAAGAATTAAGACTACGAAAGATTTAAGATAAAACCCATATAAGAAAAACATAAAAAGAATTAATAAAAGTGAAAAAAGCGAGTACCTTTGCAGCCAGAGAAGTCTCCTCTTGGCGTTCAAGCTCTGAAAGAACCGCAATCAAATCCATTTTTAATAGCCTTAAAACATGGGTTTTAATAAATTTCTGAAGTTTATCTTCATCGTCGTTAAATCTCTTTAAACCCAATATTACAAAAAGGGCTTCTTTCCCTATCAGCTTTTTACCTCTCCAAAGGGGACCTCTCGGTCTCCCATCATGATATTGCTTAAACCCTGAAATTGATTTATGGAAAACGGGTAGTGGAGGTGGAATTTGAGGTTTTAGAAGAAAAGGGGATCTCGTTATGCCGTTTTTTGTGAGGTTCTGAAGGAGGATCGACGTTAAAATTGGGAACTTTGATTTTGAAAATGCGCGAGCTGCCATTAGAGCTGGTAGAATACGAGAACGGGAAGGGTTTAGGCGAAATAAAATGTTCCCAACGGCCAACTCCAAGCAAAGAGACACGGTGCGTTTTGATTCTTTTGAATATGTAACAAAAAATAGCACGAGAGACTCTTACCTTTAGGGGGAATTTGACTGTTGAGAAAATTATTTTATAATATTTGGTATGTATTAGAATACATTGAATAAAATTTTAGTTGAATTAAATCTAATCAGTAGAAAAGTAGATGATGTTTATGTTAGTAGATTCGAGTTTAATCACTCTATCTACAAGGCGTATGCCTATTGTCAAAGGGTTAAGAATATGTATTAACAGATACTACTTTGTAACCACCTTTAGACTATTTAAATTTTTTAGTTAATTATCTTAATATGTTTGATTTATTTAATATTTTCGAGCATATACTAATAATTTATAATATTTAATAGCCATTATTAATAACAAAATATTTTCATTAAATATTTGATAATATTAAATTAATTGATAATTATTAAAATTATTATTTTAATTAACATTTTTCAATTATCTTTTTGATTGAAAAATCATAAAAAGTCATTTCTCATCAACTATTTCACAGTTTTCATATCGATTGAAATTTGAATAAAATGAGATCCACTAAAGATGTTCATATTATTCTATCTTGTACTCGGTACGAAAATGTAATATCTCTCTATAAAAAAAGAGAGACTAATATGGTTAAAAATATAATAAAAAAGATATTTGATTAATATGAGACTTTAAAAGAAAGTAACCAAATACAAATATTATCTGAATTGAACCGGCAATGTATAGATTTAGGACTCAAGAAATAAATGTACTTAGAATCTGTAACTCATGCATGAACCATTCCTATTTGAAAACTGAAAATGATGAAAATCGGACAAGAAATCTAACCAAAACATCAAACATTCGACCTTATACTGGGATGTGTATGCACAACAATTGGACTTCTCACAGTATGAGTTCCATCTGACCAGATCAGTGTCGTCGACACCAAAGAAGCTGTTCTTAAACCTCCACCGGTAACAGTCACAGTAAACGGTTTCACCTCATTCCGCGTCTTAAAAGACAAAACCTCAGGCACCACTTTAACTTTAAGCCCTCGGTTCGGAGAGACCTGAACCTTGTAAATGGAGTTTGCAGGGCCAACATTCTTGACAGTTCTATGAAAACTAAGGGTGAAAGGCTTGTTAGCTGCAACTGAAGCTGTCAATGAAGGATAGTTCAGATCCCTCGGTGGAACATTTTTAGAACCATTTGGACAAGGACTGTTGTTTCCCGACACTCGTTTGATATTATCTGGTGTGTACCCCAAACTGCACATCAGTTTTATGTATTCTTCGTTGAGAGTTTCGTATACAAGTCCAGGATTATTGGCTTTTATGGGGTCGACATGCCCGGATCCATATGAAATTTCACCATCTGGGTTTTTGGATCTATCCATTGGCCAAGCTACCATAAAAAAACAAGAAAAATAAAAATATTAAGACACGGATGGAGATTTGTTTTGAACATGGATAACCAAGAACATTCTTATACCAGTTGTCATGATAGCAGATTTGATGGCCGAAGGAGACCAATCGGGGTGAAATGATTTGACGTATGCGGCTATGCCGGCAACATGAGGGCAAGCCATTGAGGTTCCGGACATGACACTGTATTTGGTTTGCCTTTTGTCTCCTGGTGTCTCACTGGGTGAACCGATTGGTGAAAATGCTGCTAAAATGTCCACACCCGGGGCCGTTATATCTGGCTGTAAAAAAATAAGATCACTATAAGAGCAATATCATAGATAGTTTCCTTGCTTGTTCAATTAGGTTGTCAGTTCGGACTCTGTTTCAAGGTGCCAAGTCTTGTTAATGCATACCTTCAGAATATCTGGAACGATAAAATTTGGCCCGAGTGAAGAGAATGGAGCAACCACCGGAGAATACGGATCTTTAATGATTTCACTTCTCAATATTTCTGCAACAGGGTACCTATAACATAAACCATGGAAATCAGGTTATTCAACCAAGCCGGAAGGGATGTTAGCCACACTGAAGAAATGAACAATTTAGCATAAAACATACTTGGTTGAGTTCATGTAGGACATGACCAAATCATAATCCCTAACGTTTAAAGCAGATGCAGGCAGCGGCGTAACGAATGAAACATTATCAGCTTGATCGTTTAGCACAATTGCTCCAGCAGCACCAGCACTATGAGCTTCAAAATTGCCTATAAATTGATCACACACTGCAATCTTTCCTTTAACTAGAGAACTGTCAAGGCATGATTCGCTACACATCCTGCAAGTGGAAGGCATTTTTTGGTTATTTCCATGATTCTTCTGTATTAGAAACAAAATGAAATTTAACATGTTAAGTCGAACCAACCTAGCTTCATTTAGACGGCATGATCTCGAGACATCACGTCCGTAAACTAGGGGCAGCTTTTTTCCCTTGTAAGAAAAGGGATGAACCGAGAACCCCTGTCGGCTCAAAGATAATGTCATAGGGCATATGCAGAAAGTATACTATGGTTGGCATTAATAAAGAGAAAAAAGATTGAGTTTCCAAAACTTACAGCTAGGGTCTTGCCATTCCCAAGAACAACCTTGCTAAAGATTTTGCGGTCTGTAGTACTTGCTGCAACCGAAAGCATCCATGGTGATACACTCGAAACCGCAAGTGGTCCTGCTGCACCATTATTTCCTGCAGAATTTACGGTGAGTATTCCTTTCTCCATCGCATGAAAAGAACCGATGGCAACGACATCATCAAAGAAGTCCCTTGAATCGGATGATCCTAGTGATACTGTTAAAATATCAACTGCATCGGCAATCGCATCGTCGAAAGCTGCCAAGATATCCACCGACTCACAACCCTGTGCACTGCAAACTTTATATGCAGCAATCCTTGCAGAGGGAACCCCTCCTCTTGCCGTACCTTGTGCAAGTCCAAAGAAACTTGCATCCATTACCACATTTCCGGCAGCTGTAGAGGCAGTATGAGTTCCATGTCCCACCTCATCTCTTGCAGATGCCTCCGGAGAAGGCGGTGCCGTATAAAACCGAGCACCAATGATCTTGCTGCAGGAGAAAGCGTGTCCAGCAAGATCAAATATAACAAAGTAAGCCACAAAATGTGAAATTATCAATTAACAAAGAAAGAAAAGTATGGGGGTAATGTACTTGTTACAAGTGAAATTTTTGCCACCTCTGCAAGCACCCTTCCATTTCTTAGGAGCTGGACCAAAACCTTTATCACTAAAGCTCGGTAACTCAGGCCAGATTCCACCATCAATGACACCGATAATGACATCGCTCTCAGAGGTCGGATTACGTCTAACAGTACCACTAAAACCCATAAAATCCCATGATCTTGTTGTTTGAAGGTGGAGAATTCGGTTAGGAAAAATAGAGACTACTCCCTGCATGCCTGAATATATCATAGTATAGTTTTAACATAATCTCCATTAATAACACCAGTTGAAAACCACATTGCACCACTTACTAGCCATTTCTTCTGCCTCCTCCTCAGTGAGCATAGCAGCAAATGCATTGAAACTCTTTCTGTAACTTCTGATCAAGGAATCTGCCACCGAACTACATATATTTCGAAAGAATACGGTCAAATAAGAGTCAAGATTCATCTCTAAATCCAAAAATAAATTAAGAAAAAGAAGCAAGAGGTTACCTTTGCTGGATAACTTGTTGAAGTATACTTGCCTGCATCGAAGTTGTCGAATAATCATCCTCAGAGGCCGATCCCATATAAACAATGTAAGCCTGCATGGACATTATAATCATTATCTTCATCGTATATAATCAAAGGGTAACCATATTCATTGCATATGAAACCATTGTTAAGCTGCAAAGACAGAACTTGCCTTTCTATCATCATTAGCAGCAATGGAAGATTGACTCTTGACAAGTACGAAGACGAAGGAAATGGTTAGGAACAGATGGAACCTGTAATCAGCCATTGTTTTCTATGCACAATATTGCGTTCAGGTTGGTATCTTTTATAGAAATATATTGCAGTGTCAAATATCCCTGATTTTCTCTATGAGTATGTTTTTGAGAGAAATTTAAGGCCAATTAAATAAATGGTTTTCCGTATAAGTAAAGAAAACTTCGAAAATATATACTATACCAATTAAAGATGGAAACCAGATTTTCATGCCGTAAAGATACAGAGAAAATTAATTACTGAAACATTTGAGATTATGAAATAAAATCCATGAAAGTTGCAGACAAGACAAGTTGATATCTCTTATGGACATAATCCGATATCAATATCTTAATATCTACAATATAGTTAATGGATATTTGAGAGAAATTGACAAATAGGAAATGAAATGATCTTGCTTATAAATAAAGAAAATTCTGAAAGGAATGAATTTCAAGTATTAGAACAGCTAGCTAGCTCTCAATCCAGACTTGACGATGGAGTTAAAACCAAATCAAAATCTGCCACTATATATTCGGATGGAAATCATTTGTGAATCTATATAGGAGTTCGAAAATTTTTAGGGAGGGTCGGTCCATCCGTGTGCTCGATATATATTCGGATATGGATTTAGGACACCATGTCCATTCATACATAAAATTCGATGTTGATGTTTGTAGAAGTGGATGCTACTGCCTTTATATGTCTTCTATCAGAGAATGCTACTGATAATTTATTGTTTACACCCGGTTTTTAATTAATCTATCTTTTTGGTACATTCGATTTTGATTTTATGAATATTGTCGATTGAATTTAACTCTAGTGATATGTTTTATGTATAATATATAGGGGGACATAGGATGGAATATTGAATCAAAATGTAAGTGAAAAATAATTTGTTAGCAAACAGCCAGCCATGATCCTATCCATCTTTTACCTTTCACGTACAAAACTACCATTCAAGGGACACCGTTTTGACGGGAGAAAATGGCGAGAATCTCAATTACCTATAAAATAGAAAAGGGTAAAATACTTAAATCATCGCTCAACTTTGCTTTAGGACCTATTTTGGTCACTTAACTTTCAAAATAGTCAAATTTATTACTGAATTTTAAACATTGACTTATTTTGGTCACTCCACCGTTAAATCTCTAACACTGTTATGACGTGAAAATAAAAAAATTATATTTCAATAATATTTTAATACACTTAATTAATTAAATAAAAACCATTGGTTCCCTCACCTCACCCCCCACCCACCCCTTTCTCACCTTCACCGACAACCATCTTCTTCATCCCAATAACGCCGCTCCGGTGGGTTTTTCGACGAACCAAAACCACCAACCGACTTCTCTTTTTCTCGCCTTTTCTTCCACCGGTTCGTTTTTTTGAAAACTACCTTCAAATGACTCAAAACGAGTCCAAACCCTTGCGTATTGGGAGCGTGATTCGTCGCCGTCTACCGTTGGATTGGCCTGAAACCGAAGTATGTTGATCTCCTCACCAAGGCACCTCGAATGACCGTTGGGATTCACCGTCCAACGCTCCAATCGCCGAAACTAAAATGAGAAGGTAAAATTTTTCCTTCTTTTAGATTTCAGTTTGATTTCCCCTTTTCTTTTTGGCTCGATTTGTTCCGATTTCTTTTGTTTTTTAAGTTTTTGGTTATCAATTTGTAGTTGAGTAGTGGAGGGTAGGGTGATAATGAGCCTGACCGGCTCGTGAGCTACTCGGACTCGGCTCGGTCAAAGCTCGGTCAAAGCTCGACTCAAGTGAGCTCGACTCGGGCTCGGGCTCGGCTCGAAACCTTAACAAGCCGAGCCGAGCGTACCCAGGCTCGGCTCGAAAAGCTCGTGAACAGGCTCGGAATCTACATATGCACTAAAATAAATTATGTGTTTGTATTTTCTTTCATTAGTTGATTGTTGTTTGATTTTGTATTTTCTTTAATTATGTGTTTGTATTATAAGAGTATTTATTGATTATTTGGATTAATCTAATTTTTGACACTTTTTTCCCTTTTCGGTCATTGAATTTCGTTTTAGTGTTGGTTATGAAAGGGATTTTTAACGAATATTTTATATAAAAAAAACTATAGCAAAATTTTTCATTTCGAGCCGAGCCGAGCCTGACGAGCTTCGAGCTCGAGCCGAGCCCAATAAAATTATTTTCGAGCCGAGCTCGAGCCTAAAATTTCGAGCTCGACGAGCCTCGAGCCCGAGTCAAGCACAATTACACTGTTTCCGAGCCGAGCCGAGCCTGGTCAGGCTCGGGCTCAGCTCGGCTCGTTATCACCCCTAGTGGAGGGTGATAGTGGTTCGGGTTAACGGTAGTGGATGGCTCGATGAACGCTGAGTTTTTGGCACTGATTTGGTGTATGGTGAGTCTAAGTTGTAGGTTATGGTGATTAACGTTGGGTTTTTGGCACTGATTTGGTGTATGGTGAGTCTAAGTTGTGGGTTATGGTGATGAACGCTGAGTTGCGATGGTGAGTTTGATGAAGGGAGATAGATAGGTGAGCTAGAGGGGTCTGATTTATGGTGGTTGAAGGTGATGAATGATGCACGATGAGAGAGGGGTGTGGTGGGGTTGAAGGAGGGTGAGGTGAGGGAGGGTTTGATTAAAATATATATATATTTTTTTATGTCATGACAGTGTTAAAGATTTAACGGTAGAGTGACCAAAATAGGTCAATATTTAAAGTTCAGTGATAAAATTAAGCATTTTAAAAATTGAGTGACCAAAATAAGTTTTAGAGCAAAGTTGAGTGATGATTTAGTTATTTTACGCAATAGAAAATCATCTAAATCAAAGATCATTTTCCGCCTTTCTCCGTCATTGGCTTTTCCGTCTCCTTCCATTAGTTTTTACTCTCATTTTTCAATACATCTCTTTTCTTTTTTACCACCAAAAAAATTCATTATAATTCACCCAAGGTTATCTGTTTTTTCACTTTGTTAATTTTCTCTTCTCGATCTATCCACTTCGGGTAAGTTCAACCGTTTCAAGATCTTTCTATATGTTCTCCGCTTTTTTTTTTCTTTGGAATTGATTGATTTTTGGATCTTTCAGGTTTGAGAGAGAAGAGAAACAAATATATAGAGAAAAAGAGGGTAAGATGGCGCATCGAGTAGATCACGAGTACGATTACCTTTTCAAGATTGTGTTGATCGGCGATTCTGGAGTTGGAAAATCGAATATTCTCTCTAGGTTCACCAGAAACGAGTTTTGCTTGGAATCTAAATCCACTATCGGCGTCGAGTTCGCTACTAGAACCCTCCAGGTTTTTCATCTATTCATTCGACTCCTCTTTTATTCATTTCCATGTATGTTCTTTTAGTTCATTTTCTTTTATTCTGCTAAAAATGATTTGTTTTAAGAAAAATTCTATTCACCTTTGATGTTTTGAAGTGTGTGTACTTCTGATCTGACTTAGTTCAGGAAATTTTCGCTTGTTTAAGTTTATTGTGATTAGTAAATAGAAAGTCATCTTAATAGATATTGTCTGACGAATCCGATCGCCGTCTCCCGTGCCATGACTATAACTTGGAGGTTCATTTTGAATGATTTGTAGTAAGGTGATAGAAAAGATTACCGGATAGTGATGATCAATTGATCATCAAAGGCGATTTAAGTTGTACTTTTACACTGAAAGCTTGAAATCAAATGGTTGAGTCAAGGGTTTGTTCCCTTCTGTTTTTAGGAACAGGTTACATGTAAGATGTGTTCTGAAGTTGATCAATTCAATGGGTTCTTCAGACCACTCTTTGGTTTTGCTTAGAACAAAGTATGTAAAACTTGTCAATCAAATGGTTACGATTCGTAACAATTTTTCCATCCTTTAAGATCAGTTAATATATTGGGTAAGATATGATACTGCTATATATAGTAAGCTTAAATGGTGCCGGAAAGACGAGAAGGTTTTTTGTTAGTGAGAAAACAAGTAAACATCTAGTCTGCTATCTTTCTTTCTCTCCATTATTGTGCTAATCCAAGTGGTTCTTATGCTGTTTTATTCTCCTTTGTAATAATAGGAAGTGTGTGTATCGGTCATGACAATTGAGCAATTGACTCTGAGAAAAACAATCTTCTTTGGGTTCTTAGTTAATTAGCAGGCATGGTGATGCGGTGTCGTAAATTATTGTTGCTTCATATTTTGTTATCGTTTTCTTTGATATAGGTTGAGGGAAAGACTGTTAAGGCACAGATTTGGGATACAGCAGGTCAGGAGAGATATCGAGCTATCACTAGTGCTTACTACAGAGGAGCTGTCGGTGCACTTATGGTCTATGACATAACGAAGAGGCAAACCTTTGATAATGTTCAAAGGTGGCTTCGGGAATTGAGGGACCACGCAGATTCTAACATTGTCATCATGACGGCTGGAAATAAATCTGACTTGAATCATCTCAGAGCTGTTTCTGAGGAGGATGGTCGTGCTCTGGCCGAGCGGGAAGGTCTGTCCTTTCTCGAGACATCGGCACTGGAAGCAACCAACATTGAGAAGGCATTCCATACTATATTGAATGAGATCTACCATATCATAAGCAAAAAGGCATTGGCAGCCCAGGAAGCAGCAGCTAGTACCGCAATTCCCGGCCAAGGAACTACCATTAATGTCAATGATACATCGGGAAACATTAAGAAAGGATGTTGTTCTACTTAAAAGTGTGACAGATTATATTTGAGATTGAGAAGGTAACAAAATTTTCTAGGAAGTAGACCCTTATTTGGGTTTTGTCAAATTTCTGCTGAGAGAGAGAGAGAGAGAGAGAGATGTAGAATACATATTCATTTACTTCACTGTGATATGAAAGGTTGTGATGTTTTGAACAACCATACATCTGTTAGTAGCAATAGAATGGAAAAAGCCTGGTTTTACTTGGCACTTCTGATATTAGAAGGAAAAGAACCCTAATTGGTTGTCTCTGATCTCTCACCGACTTGCTCCCTGTACTTCAAAACATGTACCTTTCAATTCATACGATATTTAATGAGTCAAGGTTGGGTTGTTTGACCAAAAATAAAATAAAAATAGGCACGAGATATTGAAATCTGGAAGATATCAATGGTGGCATGCTCTGCATGAACAAATAGCGGTCGTAGCATAGCAAACGCCAACGTGCTGATGCTGTCCATTTCCTTTGACAGGTTAGGCTGATGGAGAACTAAACCAAGTGGCCGCCCGATAAGCATGCGCATTACAGGGTCACACGCAACGCAAGTCATCTGACTCAATAATTTAACATTTATTTATTCTAAAAAAATTATTTATATCGAAGCAAAGTCGAGGATCATGATTATGGTGCCAAAAACATCTGGTGCTAGGGATTACAAAATTACTCGAACATGTGCCGATGCGTCCCGTCCAGATTTTTCTTTTTGAATTTCGGGTTTGAAGCGGATTTTGGAAAGAATTTAGTCGGGACGAGTAATGTTCGGGTTTAGGATATAAATTTCATGCTATGTTTCGATTTGATATTTTTATTATATTTATTATTTTTATTAGTTTTTCGAGGTGGGTCGGGTTTAGTCGGTTTTTTATTAAAATTTTAAGGTCGGGTCAAGATCGTGGTCGGACTATGTTGAATCGGGTCAGGTATAAATTATATTTAATTTGAGATGAAATCCGATTAGAATTTTTAAATTTTGAGTCAGGATTGGAGCGGCCAAAAACCCATCTCACCCCTTTACCATCCCTATTTAATCCATAATCGGGTAAATAATAACTGATCATAAAGGTTTAGTGAAAAAAATTTGATTTAAATTTTGAACACAATATTATTAGATCGGATGATTACAACATAAGTTATAAGGATAGACACGAAAAAAAATTATTTGTTGGGTTAAATTGTATGATGTCTTAACTTTTTTTAACATCTTTGATGTCTTAATTTTAAATATTCGATAGAATGTTTTTTTTTGAATATAAAATTCGATAAAATGTTTTTTTGAATATAAATATTCGATCAAATGTTTTTTTTTTAATATAAATATTCGATAAAATGTTAAATTTAATTGAACAAAACATATTTTTAAACTACACCTTAATCAGATTAATCTAAATCAAAACGAACAAAGCTTTAACTATATCCACTCAAATTTTTGTTTGGTTGTTGTCAATGTCGTTTTTAATTGGCAAAATGACAAAAGATGCCCCTAATGTTTGTATATTTTGTCATTTGACTCATATTCTTTTTTTACTTCAAATATACCCCAAACGTTTGCTTGTTTTGTCATTTGGCCCCCCTTTTTTTTTTGGGTCCAAATATGTCCCCAATATTTCATTTGTAGTCCAAATATGCCCTCGTTAGATGGAAACTGTCAGTCAACTGACGTTCAACAGCTGATACTAACTGGACTTGCCACGTATTAAGATCTGCTAATGCCACGTCAATTTTTTTTATAAGTCGTGAACCGTCAGTTGATTGACAGTTTACATCCAACATAGGCATATATTGGACTATGAATGAAACGTTGAGGGGCATATTTGGACCCAAAAAAAAAGGAGGCCAAATGACAAAACAAACAAACGTTGGGGGCATATTTGAACAAAAAAAATAGGGGGTCAAATGATAAAACATGCAAACGTGGGGCATCTTTTGTCATTTTACTTTTTAATTAGATGGATTAGATTCATTTTATAGTTTAATTAGTTATTTGTTTGCCGGTTAAAATACTTAAATGGCCCATAAAACATCACCGACCATTTCAAAACAAAATTGCTATTTGTATCTGGAATTTGTCTATAATTATAAAGCAATTAATTCATTTATATCTTTTAAACCGATACTTCGCATTTATAAAGAATACAACGGACCAAATAAAAAAGACACAAAAAGAATTTCAAAAAACTAATAGTAATAATAAAAGAAGAGAGGGACTTTTTCGAAAATTTATCATAAATAACATCTGCTTTTAGTATTAACCAAAGGCCTAATAAAGAGCGGATTTATGGACTCCGACGAAAATATTTTAAAACATATAATCTCCGCCACATCGGAGAGTCGGCAACTCACCGCCGCCCTTATATTAAAAAAATTTGAAATGTTTTTTTAATCATTTATATATATAGATATTGTATTAGCACTAAAAAAAGTATTAATTAAGAAAGAAAAGCCAGGCGTCCCGCGTCCGCCTCTTTCCTTTCCGAAGAATTCCCAAAATCAAATCAAAACTCAGTTTTGGAGAAAACCCAGGAGAGAAGAACAAAATTTGGCTTTTTCTTCTTGTTGTCGTAGAGTTTTTTATTTATTAATTTTACCAAATCATGGGATCTGTTTCAATGGAACCTGCGGCTTTGGATGATATAATATATCGCTTATTGGATTTCAAACAAGCGACGCCAGGGAAGCAAGTGCAGCTGTTGGAAGGTGAGATCCGTCAGCTTTGTACTGTTGCAAGAGAAATCTTTCTCCAACAGCCCAATCTTCTTGAACTTGAAGCTCCCATCAAGATCTGTGGTACGCCTTTATTTAATTATTGTTTTTTTTTGTTTTTTTTTTCAATTGAAAATTGGTGGAAATTGATGTTTTGGGTCTGTGTATGTTTAATCTTAGGAGTTAGGATTTGGGTGTTTTGAATTTTTAATGTATAAGGCAAAAGTTGGAAACTTTGTAGAAACGTTCCTCTATCATTGGGAA
This sequence comes from Hibiscus trionum, assembly GCA_030270665.1. Taxonomy (NCBI): domain Eukaryota; kingdom Viridiplantae; phylum Streptophyta; class Magnoliopsida; order Malvales; family Malvaceae; genus Hibiscus; species Hibiscus trionum. The sequence goes on along the minus strand of BSYR01000024.1, from coordinate 28,224,373 downwards.
ATTTGATTAGATTAGGGAGATTTTGAAAATTTTGATTCGGAAATGTTCGTTTTAGCTTTTTGAATGATTTTGTATGTCCAACGGGGCTGCATTGAGGATATCCTTGATTTCTTTGCTTAAATTGTATTAATCCAAATTTGATGTTTTGGGTGTTGTTCTTGGTATGTTTGGATCTTATCCATATTTTTTTTCTTTTAATTTGAGGTAATATGAAAGCATGGGCTTGATTTTAGTTTAGAATAAGGCTGAAAAATGGGGTTGCGTACATAGTTTCTTATCTATTGATCGACTCTGCGACTGCGACACATAATTGCATATGATCTGAATTTGATGGCAGATAGAATATGTGAATTGTAACCGTTTTTGATGCATTGAATGTTTAGATTTTCGTAGGATTTTAATGCTATCTCCTATCGGCGGGGGTGGGGTGGCAGGTAGCTACAGTTCAGATAGAAGAATGTTTTAAACTGGCTGAGCCTCTTCATTTTATCTTGGTTACTGGAGGATGCCGTGGGTTGCCCGGAAAGACTCCGGTGGAGAAAAATTGGTTGTTGCGGAGGATGGATAGGGAAACACGACCATTTATGTTAATCATTAATTGAATGCTATAAATACTATTGATTGTTGAAAGTGAAAACTATTTTTTAGTATATTTTTACATGAAGATCATGAAAATGACAGAACCACATAAAACGAGAGGAGCCCTATCATTATTGAAGCCTCCTTTCACTTTGAATATCCATTTTAAGTACTAAGGTCATGGTGATTGTTCTTGTCTTCGAATTCATTTAAATCCTAACTTTCTTTAAAATGGTTCTTCTACCTTAGTATTGAAAACCGATGAAGTATAATTGTCCTAAACTTTCTTTGAAAGAAATTTTGATAGTCTGATATTTTGTTGTTTGTTTCTTCCAGGTGACATTCATGGGCAATACACTGATCTTCTGAGGCTTTTTGAATATGGGGGTTTCCCCCCTAATGCTAATTATTTATTCCTGGGGGACTATGTTGATCGAGGCAAGCAGAGTCTAGAAACAATATGCCTTTTGTTCGCCTATAAGATTAAATATCCTGAGAACTTTTTTCTTTTGAGAGGGAATCATGAATGTGCTTCTATTAATCGGATTTATGGATTTTATGATGAATGCAAACGAAGGTTCAATGTGAGACTTTGGAAAATCTTTACAGAGTGTTTTAACTGTCTTCCCGTGGCTGCTGTAATTGATGACAAAATATTGTGCATGCATGGTGGCCTCTCCCCTGATCTGACAAATTTGGATCAAATTAGGAGTTTAACCCGTCCAACTGATGTCCCTGATTCCGGTCTGCTTTGTGATTTACTTTGGTCAGATCCTGCTAGGGATATAAAAGGGTGGGGTATGAATGATCGAGGAGTCTCTTTCACCTTTGGCCCTGATCGAGTCTCTGAGTTCTTAATGAAAAATGATATGGACCTTGTTTGCCGTGCCCATCAGGTTAGGGCTATTTGCTCTTTTCTTCCTTCTTTATGCGTGTGGGTGGTGTAAGCAAAGCAACTAACCATAATGCTTTTCTTTCAGGTTGTTGAAGATGGATATGAGTTCTTTTCTGACAGACAACTCGTGACAATATTTTCCGCTCCCAATTATTGTGGCGAATTTGACAATGCTGGGGCAGTGATGAGCGTTGATGAAAGCCTAATGTGCTCTTTCCAAATTCTTAAGCCTGCAGATAAAAAGTCCAGGTTCATTTGAGGAACACTACTGCTGTCTCTGTTCCTCCATTGAATAGCTGATGTAAGTTTTAATCCCACTTTTATTACACAACTGTATGTGTTTTGATTTGTTATCTTTAACCACCATTTTTTGTGTTCATATCACTTCCCCCCCCCCCCCCAACTTTTTACACATTTTATGTTGTTTGTCAGATTATACCACGTGTTGTGTTTGTCGATTCTGAGAACCTAATTTCTGTGTTGTGTTTTTTGATTCTGACATATCTGCTGCAGTTTCGGTTGTTGATATGAGGAGAAATGTTCTAAGGTTGGGATGCTGATGTTGATATTGCAGCTCCTTGAAGATAATGCGATAATGAAATATGACCATTTCCACCCCTATATAAAAGTGTACAGGTTATCTGTTTAAATCTATTTTATAACCATATGAAATCATAAGGATAAGGCATGGTTGACCATGAACTCAACCAGTGAAATCCTTTGAATTTCTTTTCCTTTTCACCCATTTTTTAGAACGAAGGCATTTTCAATATTTTCTTTTGTTTTATCATAGGAAAGGGAGAAAAGTTGGAGGTAATAATGAGAGTTTAGGAAGGAGGGGGGAATGATTTTTTTTTCTTTGGTGTAACCACCCATATTTAATCTATTGGTCGATTAATCTTAATTGAGTGCTACCGAGATTCATTACAGGGACGACTTTCTCAACCCAATTCGGTTCATAATGGCAATATTGGGACCTTGCTTAAGTAATTCTTAAGGAATCTAGTGTGTTATCTCGCTAGATCATGATAGTTTGTAAAGAAGTTAAAGTATTGAAAAAGCTTTTGAATTATTTCATGTTGATTGTAACTAAATAGAAGTTAACACTTCAAATGTATACAAACATGTTTTTATTTTGAATGCAATGTTGATTCATGTTAAAGGGTATTGTTCATAGGTAAAGGCTTATTTGGATGTAAATGAAAGTTAAGTATCTATTAAACAATAAAATTCCAAAAGTTTATTCTTTTCTATCCTATAAACGAAAACAAGTTTTCTCAATCTCGTCCGGAAAGACCAAAAGGAAATATGTTTTTTAATAGGAAAGAACATAACTTTTTGTGGATAATCACGTTAGCCAAAATTTATGGACGAGCATTCGATCGAGTCAAGTTAAAAAATTTTGAGTTATTCGAGTTGACGCGTTATGTTTTACAATTCAAACTTTATTTGAATTTTTTTTATTCGAGTCGAGTTTTCAAGTTCCTATAAAAATTTAATTGTAATTATTTATAATGTTATAGTACGGTTTGGTTCTAATTTAAATGACTTTCTCTAATCATATAAGATATACTGGTATATTTTTTCATATGTGACATATTTCTTCATATATTTTTTATATTGGTATATGTATCAAGAAAAATTGAGATACTCGACTCAAACTTGAAAATAAATCCACTAATTATTAAAATTTCGAGTCATTCGAATTTATATTTTACAATTCAAACTTTATTTGAAATTTTTTCGAGTTGAGTCGAGTTTATGAAATTTCGAATCGAGTCAAAACGAGTCGAGTTTTTTTGCCTTGAGTCGAGTCGAAAAATTTAATTTTTTCGAGTCGAGTTTTACTCACCCTAAGCCAAATCATTTTAGGTAGGGAACAAAATAAAGGGTTATGATGATTTGCCAACAGCCTGTCTATATGAAATTATTGTCCAACTTCATTCTCAATTCATGCATTTGCATTACATGTGCGATCTATCAATCACCAATAGTTAATTTCCCGTGATATAAGCCCACATCAGAGTCTAAAAAGCTTCATTAATCAGTTCAAAAATAGATGAACGAATGTAATATTTTACTTAGAAAAGGAATCTTCACCTTTTATAATTGAATGATATGACATCCCAATTTCTCGAGCTTTACAGCTTAGCTTTTCTGATTGTTTCTCAATTAACGTTGTATAAACACAAATTTTAGACATCTGGGGCTTTGTCTTTATACTGATGAAGAGGCCTTGGACCCAATAATAAGAAATTTAAAAAGAAAAGCGGTGAAAGACAATAGATTCGTTTGTACAGATTTCCCTGTTTGTATCTTGACAATACTTGTCACCCAAGGAACTAGAACTAAATAAATAAATGATCTGGTGTTTTGCCACTTCTTGCAGTTTTCTTTCTTGCTGAAGTATAGTTATTCCAGGGGTTTTCTCTTTTTTTTCAGCCATGAAATTCAGGAGCTTTTGTTTTTGCATCCCGGGATCGAAGAACGAAGCCAAGCAAGAAGATTCAGATAGTTCTAACAAAGTAAAATCCCAGAAAAAGTCTGATAAAAGTGGGGGTAAAAAAGGAGATGTCGATGATGCTGAGCAAGGGGTTGGCTATCAGGGTGCCAGCAATGATGCTGGAATGGCTGCTGCTGTAGCAGTGGGTGCTACTACAGCAAATGCCTCTGCCGTCGAATGAAGTGGTTGCGGTAGCTCTCATGGAGGTGGCGGCAGCGGCTTCTGTAGCTTGACACCTTTTGAAAACACAACTGGTTCGGGTTTTTGGCCTTTTCTTGTTTTCTTTCATCTTGTATGCAAAGAGATTGATGAGTTGTTCTAGTGTTGGCTTATTTTGTTCATCTTTATATCTTTCCTTTTGAATGTCTTAAGTGTATTGAGTTTACTTGTTTTCATGTTTTACTTTCTAAATAAGATATTACTTTGTTCTTTACCAAGTAAAATGTCCACGAATAGAGAAAAACCTTTTGGTTTGTGCTGTAAATAATTTTGCTTGTTTCCCAGACTCATATAGTTAACACCAATAATTACACAAATATTGAACATTGTTTTGCATAAAAACTATCAGGAACGAGCAAGACTGAAGATATTGATTGCTAATGTTGTATCTTTCAGTCATCATCGACATATATGGTTTCTTGCTGAAAGAGGCCACCGAAAGCCTTCCTCACTTCGGCCTTCTGATTTGCCTTTGGTTCTGTTGTCTCTTCTGGCTTCGCGAAAAACGATGATGGAGCTTGCTTGACAACAGCTTTGTTGGACGGCAATGTTCTAGCCTTAGCTTGTCCCCTGACAGTGGCAACCTGCACTTTATTAGCCTTCTCTTCGTCAGAAGGCTTTTGAACTGCAGTTGCCATCTGGGAACTGAGATTTTCCCAAGAAAATCCAGCGCTAAAGTCTTTTGCTTTACTCAATATGTCTTCCATGGATGCCCCTGCACCCTCTGCTTTCTCTTCAGCTTCTTTCTGCGGAAACTTTTTCACTCCCTCTTCCAGCCTCTTTGCTGCATCGGCCGCTCCGCGAGATTTCTCTGCAGCTTCTTTGGCCTTTGCCAAAGCTTCTGCATAGGCCTTCCTTCTTCCATCCTCAGGAATAGCACTTAAACCCAAGTAAAAATACAAAATTAGGACATACTTCTGTCCCAAATAAGCTCAAATCTTCAATGATTATGTAACTGATAGACTAACCGTACCAAAGCTGTTATATGTTTACCTGAAAAGCTCATCTACTCCCTTCAATGGCGCTGATGGGCTCGTGAACACCTCGACAACCTGTCTCATTTAGCAACCACTAAGATATATGTAGAACATATAAATCACTTTAACAGGCAATGAACTACATGGTCACATTTAGATTTACATCTCATGTATACCTTGTTTTCTGCCACGGATTTGTAAGACAAAACGCCCGCCACCAGTGATGCTATCTGAGATTTCGAAACCTGAGCATAATTTCCAAAGATAATCAGCAAGAATACAATAAAAAAACTATGATCAGAGAAAGAAGAAGATTTGCCACGAAACGGATGAAACTGTGTACATTACATTACATTACTTTATAGTCGTTTGCACCAATGCTTCCTTCTGCTGACACCACGACATTGTATGGTCTCTCGACCCAATATTCTTCTGCCAGGGTTGTCTTCAAGAATGTGTAGCTCACATCGGTTTCAATTACTTTTTGCAAGAACTCAGACAGACTCAATGGTTGAGTTTGAGAGAAGAGGTTGTTGAAGAATGATGTGATGCCGTCAAGCACATTAGAGGTCGACGCACCGGCCGGATTACCATCATAGACTATGGCCACATGGTCTACACCGGCTAGTTGAGCAGCTTGGATCACTTGTAAGGCATCTGATGCGGAGACCTCAGAAGATGGACCATTTTCACCAGGGCCAATTGTGACAACAACTTTGCTTGCATTGCCAATCGCTTTGGCTATTGATTCTGCATCTTGGAAGCCGGATTCTACACCGTTGAGCCGCTTCGATTCTTGGTTGGATATGATCTGTAGTGACAAAAGATAAGTATAGCGAGCCATAAAATTCAAGTCTTTGTATATAGTCCATGAATGGTCATCGTTGCGAACCTTGTATTCGACGGCAAGACGAGCCAGTTCTTGAGCATCAGCAAGCTGAGGCACACCAGCCCGGACAGTAAAACCCTGGCGCAACAAGATCTGTGCAATACGAATACCGGTCTGCCCCGTTGCACCCGCAATGAATACAGTGGTGGGATCTTTTCTTCTCAGGTTCCCAAATGATAAAGCAGTGGAAGGTTTACTCACAATGGGGACCAAAGTTTTGACATCAGGGACCTTACCAAAATTGAAACGAAAAGGACTCGAATTGCCTGAATCTTCAGCTTGGCCTTGTTGATTTGCAAGCTGAAATGGAGACCTTTTGGCGAACACTGTGAACCTTGGGTTGCTAAAGGTTAGCCTTGGCTGGGGAGTGGTGGTTAAGAGAAATGAATCAGAGGTGAGAGTTGGAGCCATGAAAATGTTGAAAATATATGTTAAATGGCCACCCTTTTCCCTTCAATTAACGTATATAGTTTTCTTGATACTACTTGATGTCTGTCTTTGTCGCAATCGAATATCGTTTATCTTGAGGAAAAAAACTGACAAATAGGATTGAGCCACGTGGTCACAATTTTATCCGATGTCATGGAATAAATTGGACACCAGTTGTTGAGTCGCACACTCGCACTTGAGATTTTATATGTTGAAAACAACCCCCGGTTTTTTTCGTTTTAAGTTTTCATCCACTGGCTTGCAATTTCAAAGTCGGATAAGCATGGTCCACTTCATTTGTGATATCATAATAAAAATAAATATGTCAAAATAATATTAATAATTTATATTTTATATATAAATAAGTAGAGGTATTTGTAGTCAAGTCAGGTCGGATTCAGATATGACTTAAGATTAACATGTTTTATGTTTGTCCGTCTTAAAATATAAGTTAAAATTTTATCCTAACCTGTTTATATGGGTAAATAACTAACTCAAATATGTTTTCAACCCGCTCATCTTGTTTTTTAATATTTATTTTGGTCATGTTTGACAATTAGCGGATTACATTAGCTGATAGCTGATTGCATTAGCTGATTTGACTAGCGGATTGTATTAGCTGATTGTATAAAAGTGTTTGGTAAAATTAGCTGATAGATTATTTAAACAAGTAAAATGACATATAATGATATGATTATATTCAATACTTGTTTGAATAATTTATTAGTTATCAATATTTTGTATCTAATTAATATTAATTAGATCTATACAATTATTTTTAATATAACTTTTCTAAACATATTTGAATGATTTATATATTTTTTTATTATTTATATAATTATTTTAATATAATTTAATTAATTAATAAATTTAAATACGCATATAAATATGTAATAATAAAAAATAAATAGGATTAGCTTATAAATAGGGTGAGAAAATATTTAATTTAGGTTATTTTGAGATTTTTGGTAACTGGTAAGGGTAAAACAGTCTTTACAACTCTAATATCAAACCTCTAATAAAAAAAACTCATATTACGAGCTTTTTCAAAATTAGCGGTTTTACCTCAATCAGCTCTTTCAATTCGCTATTTACCAAACAACAATATTAGCAGATTTGACTGGTCAAACCTCTAATTATGCCTCAAACCTCTAATTTTTGCCCAAATCTCTCTTTACCAAACAGGGCTTTTATATTTATATTTAATAATTATATATAATTTTTCTTTTACTATTTTATTTACTCGTTTATGCATAGACAATTTAACATATTTTTTCAATGTTTATGTTATAATATTATTTAATTAAAATTTCATTTTATATCACAATATTATGTAATTAAAAACTTTAAAAAATAAACACTTTGGCTAATCTATAATTACATAATATTATGTAATTATTTTTTATATCATTATATATTTTTGCAATATATTAAAAACTTACTACACGGCCAAGTCGAGCTCAAGCCTTGAATGTTGGAGCTGAGTCCATTCTATATTTCTAACGAGCCAATTTTATTTTAGTCCAAACTCGTATTTTAGTTCTAAAGTTTGTGTCATTTTTTTAACTTACGGGTGAGCCATTAGACTTTGAAATGTAACTCGATTCTTGAACATAGGGTCTATTTAAAAAAATTTAAATTTAGAGAAGGTCAAGAATATAAATTATATATTTTTAAGAAACGAAAGTACAATTTAAAGGGGGTCAACAATATAAATTATACATGTGACAAAGTCTAGTAACATATTACTTGGTGTAACGACGAGCATACATTCACAATTTACATTGAGAGTTGGAGCCTAAGATTAATAATATAGTACGTGAGTAATGAGTTTGTATAAGGATGAGCATTTTACCCGATTTAGTCGGGTTCTGACTCGGCCTAATTTGATTGAGTCAGATTTTTAATGAAAATATCGGGTTGGGTTGGATTTTTATTGAGGGTGTATTCGGGTTCAGGTGGAAAATATCTGACCCAGGATTAATTGTGTAATTTTCCCTTAAAATTTTTAGGCCTATTTATAATAATATCTCCTCTTTATATATTTTTTATAATTAGGTCCTTAAAATTGAATTTTTATTTATAATTTAGTCTTTTAAATTATATTTTTTTACGATTAAGTCCCCTAAATTTTTTTTTACAATTAGGTCCCTAAAATAATTTTTTTCTTATAGGTCGGGTCGGTGTCGAGTTTAGTATATTTATTTTTCGGGTCGATCGGATTTTTTAAAAGATATACTCAAGTAGGGTTGGGTGCATATTTATAGTATTTATTTTCGAGTCAAATTCGGGTAGGCAAAAAGACCAACATGACCCGTGCCTATCTCTAAGTTTGTATAAGAAACACTTTAATTGAAAAAATATTGAAAAGCGCGGGAAATGTGAAACTCTAAATTGATATGACACTGTATTCAGGCAGGCCTGGATTTTTGTGGAAATTGGGTTTCTTGGATTTTATTTGTTTGGGTTGTGTTGAAGGCTTAGAATTGGACCAAAAATTGCAAGAATTTTCCTTGGACGATAAGCTTGAAGAATTCATAAATCAGAGATTTGATTCGATAATTTTTTTAATTAAGTAGAGAATTAATGTTAAAGTAAATGTGAAAATTAGAATTTATATAAAATGAGATAATATGTAGGGTGTGTAAAATCAGGTTCGATTAACTGTTAAAAAATTATTTCGGATAACTGGTAAATTCGGGTTGTTTAATTCTCGACCCTAAACCCTAACATTAAACCGGTTAACCGAAATATTCGGTTCGATTTGGTTCATGTAATGATTTATTAACTTTCTTTACTGAAAATATCAAATGTAATAATATAGTGAAAATAAGCTAGAGTTTGAATTTTGAAATATTTGAAGAAGAAATATATTAATGTATGAAACTGAGAATACGAAATAATTGACAATTAAGGGTAAATTTTTTACTTCTCAAAGTAAAATAAATATGTTAATATTTGGGAGGAAAATATATTAAAAATTACCGTTAATTTTTCACTTACCAAGACAATAAAAATATTTTAAAAATATTTGGGGTAAGAGAATAAATGAACAATGATGCTAAATTTTTGCCAACATAATTGTATAAAATGCATGTTTTATATATTATATATTACGTAACCGGTCGATTCGGTTACTCGCTTTTGTTCAAAACTACGAACCATATCCAACCGAAATAATTTTTTTTTCTAAAAAACCTACCGGAACTAATTTTTTCGGTTCGATTTTTTTTGCACAACCCTAATGTTTGTTTGCTGGGGCCGATGGTTGCTGCTGGGTGTTGTTGTTGGGCGTGGATTGCTGCTGCTGTTCTGTGTAGGTATTGGAGGCTTCTGATGCACTTTGTTTGTCGGGTAGGGTGTTTTGGTTTGCTTTGGCTCGATCGGATAGTTCCGATCTTTGATTACTTTTTGCATGGTTGTTTTGGTTCTTATGTCGCTCTACTACACTTACTCTTTTTCCTCCGTTAGGTCTAGGAAAGTTTTTTAACGAGGCGTGTAGTAGATGCTACCCCTTTCCGCTCAGAAAAAATGTTAATTTCGAAACAATAAATTCGATATTCTCTAAAAAAATTGATTTAATCGCTATCAATATTTTAAATAATAAAATTCTAATTAAACTCAATTATATATAATTATATATAGGATTACTATCCTATACACCGGCGGTGTAAATTTTTTCTTTCCACAAACGCTTCAATTATAAGGTTTAGGGTTAGAGTTTAATATTTAGAGTTTAGGGGTTTTGGTATAGATGTTTAGAATTTAAGGTTCATGTTTAGAATTTAGGATTTATGGTTAGAATTTAGAGTTTAGGGTTAGGGTTTAGGTTTTAGGGTAATATAGGTAGGGATTTAGGTTTTAACCTACCAACCCTAAATTTTAATCCTAAACTCAAAATTCTATCAACAATCCCTAAATTCAAAGCTACTACACTTATACCTCTAAACTTTAAACCCTAAATGATATCCTTAACCTCTAAAACTAAGACGCTTGTGTAAAAACGTTTCCACAAGCGCTTGTGTATAGAATAATTACCCTTATATATAATGTCTTTATTTGATCATAAGCGCCGATGCTAAGCTTAGCGTCATGCCAACAGAAAAATAAGAATGAAAAAAAAAAAAACTGAACGAACTATTGAGTTACGCCACGTGGCCACACTTCATATAAACGGATGCAAACCTATTTATATTGCACTCTTTTATTCCCCTTTTCTCGTCCGCCCCTAAACTTTCTATCCATTCCCTCTTTCTTTCTGTAATCTGTTAAGCTCCGATTCTCCAAAGTCCAAACCCTAGCTTCCCTTTCTTTAATTTCACTCGTCGATCGAATTATCAATCCCTCTTTCCCCATGATTCTCTGCTTTTTCCCCTAAAAGATTTTCCCAGGAAAAGAAAGAAAGAAAGAAAGAAAGAATCCAAGAATTTATTTCTTTGTCAGAAAATAAAAGAAGAAGAAGAAACCGAGGAGCTAGATAGAAGACTTGGCTAAAAATGACGTCCTCGACAACGAGCGCGGTTTACATCCACGTCATCGAAGACGTCATTAACAAGGTCCGCGATGAGTTTATCAACAACGGTGGACCAGGCGAAAGTGTACTCAATGAACTCCAAGGAGTAAAAAGCCTTCTCCATTTCCTTTTTTCATTGATTTACTTTTTTAACTTTAGGGTTATATCCCTTGTTTTAGAAATCAGTAGGTTTTGGTACAATTTATGTGTATAGATTTGATCTGATTGGAAACACTAGGGTTTGTTAATGATCTTATCGGAAGGAAACTGATCTAGTTGAATTGATTATGTGGGATATTGGGTTTTAGCTTTGGGAGATGAAGATGATGCAAGCAGGAGCTATCGTTGGTCCAATAGATAGGTCTTCAGGTCAGAAGCAACCTGCTCCCGGTGGCCCAATTACTCCAGTGCACGATCTCAATGTTCCTTATGAGGGGACTGAGGAGTTTGAAACTCCTACAGCTGATATGCTTTTCCCTCCGGTAACGGGCTCTATTAGGCTGCTTTTATGATGTTTAATTGCGGTGATAATTTTATGTTGTGATATTTTGATAATGAGGTTTTAATTGCGTAGACTCCTTTGCAAACACCTCTGCCTACACCATTGCCGGGAAGTGCAGATGGCTCTATGTATAACATCCCTACTGGAGGTAGTGATTATCCCACACCTGTGAATGACAGTGTTAGTAATGCTGATGTAAACGGCGGAAGGCCAAGCCCTTATATGGTATGAATTGCTCTTTAACTGCCACTTTGCTTTAGGAAACATTGTGCTATACTTGTAATTTTCTACTTGCTACTAAAGAAAAAAGTAGCTGTTTGGCTTGTTGTAGATTTTTTTTACTGATATGTTTTTGTTTTTCAATACACAGCAATCTCCTTCTCCTTGGTCAAATCAAAGGACTCCACTAAGTGTTGATGTTAATGTCGGTTAGTATTACTTCAAACGATCAATCAGTTTGAACGCACTTGGTTTGTTAACACTGAACAATAAATTATATTTCTTGTAGCTTATGTGGAAGCGCGGGATGAGGTGGACAGAGGAACCTCAAATCAACCCCTGACACAGGTATCTCCTATTTTGAGTAACGCTACAACTGCATAATGATGTCTGGATTTTATAATGACTTCCGAATAATATGGGAAATACGCCCTTTAAAAAATCCCTGTTCCCACGTTTCAACGAACTGTTGGTGATTAATTTTAATATTGGAGAAAATACCAGGACTTCTTTATGATGCCTCCTGGAAAGAGAAAACGTGAGGATTTTGCCACACAGTATAATAATGGTGCTGGCGGCGGCGGCTATATACCCCAACAAGATGGAGCTGGAGATGCCACATCTGAAGTTGCAAAGACAGAGGTTAGTTTGTCCTTTGTGTAGTTTATCTACAAATTTGTGTTCATTTCTCATTGTTATACCTGTTTGATATATCTGATGAAAATAGTAATAATGAAATTATTGTAAGATTAATCTGATTCATTTGTAATACTCATTGTTCTTCTGTGTGATGGCTTTATGTTCTTTTGGTCTAATACTGGTTCTTTGCTATTTGGCTAGCATGTCTTATGTAAATGGAGAATAAAGGAGCGATGATTTGATATCTAGTGGTTGACACAGATCAAGATCTTCTTGGAAGTTCTGTTTCTGGATTGTATTTGGGTTACGGCAATCTTCTGTTTAGATACATGTTTTCCCTTAGCACGTAGCAGCTATTAAGTGTTTGTCTGAATCAGTAAAGAACATTCTCAAATATTAAAAGGATGTGTTCTTTATTATCTTTTGACCCAGAATGCTCTCAGAGGTCAAAGGTCTTGTTATAGTTGGTATGGGACAGGTCTTTGAGATAGTGTTATAAGATGAGGTGACATTTCTCCACTTGTAACAATCTCCTCGCCTTTTAGCCTAAAATCTTTTATCCATTATTGTTAGATCTGCTTCAGACAATCTATTAAGTTTTCGTCCCTGCATTCTTTTCTCTTTTGATTACCTTTATCTTATTAAAAATGGAAAAGCTAACTTATTTCAAGCTCTGAGGTATAAGTTGAATATCTATAAGGGATTGTTCTAATTGAGGTCATTATGATAAGATGAGGTTGGTTTCCTCTGCTTATAATGATCCCTCCACATGTTAGCCTAAATTCTTTTATCCATTATCGTTAGATCTGCTTGAGACTTTGCTATTCCAGAAGGGTACTTTTATACCAAATCATTGATTTGTTATGCACCTTTCTTAATCGCATAATTCTAAACTTTCAGGAAAATCAGGCTTGTAATTTCTTGGGTAGACATAACTCAGCAACCAATGCAAAAGGCAAGATCTTAGCACACTTAGCTACATCATCATCAACGATTCCGCAACTAGATGGACCAATTCCTGATCCATATGATGATATGCTTTCTACCCCCAATGTAAGTATCATGTGCTTTCTTAGGTCAATTCCTAATCTTGCAATTCTGCAACTTAGTGTTACCTTTATGCATATAGTTTGGAATGGACCTTTTCTCTTCTTTTCTTGTATATATCATTGGAGACTTCACCAACTTACAGCTGTTGCCTTTTTATTTTCTTCTCTCACCTTGAAGATTTACAATTATCAAGGAGTTGTCAACGAAGACTATAACGTAGCGAACACACCTGCTCCAAACGGTAATTTGAAAGGATGAACTGCTTATGCATCTTTTGGCATTTCCTCCCACCTCTCATTTAGACACCTTGTGTATTGGTTGACCTGCTTTCCTTGGTTCCTTGCCAGACCTTCAGGCTGCCACTCCTGCCCTTGTTGCGCAAAACGAAACAGTAGACGATGACGACGATGAACCATTGAATGAAGATGATGATGATGATGATTTGGATGATGTGGACCAGGAGGAGCTGAACACACAGCACCTAGTTTTGGCTCAATTTGACAAGGTTATATTTGCAGTATCCTTCATTGCTTCCCGCCTCAGTAATTTGTATTTATACAAGTTTTGGCAGTCTTATTTCTATTCTATACGGACAATAGAAAAAGATGTTAATATGTTTTTGTTATTAGGTGACTCGTACCAAGAGCCGATGGAAATGCACACTGAAGGATGGCATCATGCACATAAACAATAAGGATATCCTCTTTAACAAGGTGTTGCTTAGTGGATAATATGTGGCATGTTATTACACTTGGATTCTTTCTGGCTTTTAGTCACCGTTCCTAAATCCAAGTTGTTTTTTTTGTGTGTGTGCCAAATTCCTTATCTTTTACAGGCAACAGGGGAATTTGACTTCTGATTTTGCTAGAGAAATGTGTTTCACCATTATATGGCAGCAGTTGCTTTTAAAGAGCAAGTCAAGGGGTGTTTCATAAATTCTCTTTAATTGATATATCTAAGTGAGAGCTTGATGGAAGGGCATGGGATTCCTTATTCTCAATGCCTTCTTGAGACTTTGGTTGGATGATTGTACATAAACAATGAAGAGCTTTTTCGGCCTAAGAACGGTAGTACCTCAGATGCTTCGTGAAGTTCTAAAAATTTTCTGCGATGAAATACCGAGTTTCGTTTATACTATATGATTCTTTCCTGCGTTGCTTGTAGTGACAGAGGCATAAGGATTATACATTGATTGGAATTTCTCTAAAACTAATTGACCTTGAAACAGTAACATGTAGCATGAACAGATTGATAGCATTCAGCATGGAAATGCAGTAATAATCTACCGTCATGTTACTGCAGAGCAACAACATGGGAAATGGAGAGAATCCCATACTTAAAGCAAGTGGAAAATCAACGATGATATGACTGGGACTGATGATAATAATATTTCTTACAAAGCAAAAGAACAGGCAACAACTTGTCGTAGTGTTTGACTATGGAGAAAGATCCCCCCACCCATCAAGACGCTATCATTTAAGAACAGAACAGAAGTAGCAAAACCAACCATTTTAAAGTGAGAAAAAACACAAAAGGTGAATCATATACATATATGAATATGATGTATACATGCAAAACAAAAACATCACTGTGCATCATTGACAAGAACACATCTGTTTTGAAACAAAGCGAACAGAGTGGAAGCCTCCACATGTGCCGCCCCAGCTGGTTCTTTCCAGGCAAAAGCTGTTGGTACTGGTGTTTCAGCAGCAGCTTTCCTATGGCTATCATCCATGGGAAACACGAATTGCTCGGTCTGTAGGAATAGATTGGGTGAAGCGACCGGTGTCAGCAAGGGAATTGGTGTTGCAGCAGCAGCAGCAGCAGGAGGAGGAGGAGGAGCTTTAGAAGTCCCAAAAGTAGGATTCACCTGATCAAGCACAAGTGATGCAGGCGCATGCATTTGTAGCCTGGTGGGTGGCTTCCCTTCTTTGCTCTTTCCCATTCCTATAACCTGTTTCTTACCTTCCTCCATTGAAACTTGGCAGAGAATTTGATGGAAATGGAAAATCGCAGAGAGACAGGACGATGGTAAAGATAAGGACTTACCTTGGAAAGCGGGAAACATGAGCTGGTTTTAATAGGGTAATATCAGGAACAGGCAGTTACGAACTGATGGGTAACGGTCACTTACTGATAATTATTGATGGGTTGGATTAATTTAGCGGCTAATATTAATATTTTTAACATAAACAAGAAAAGTAACAGTCCTCTTAGTCAAACACTAGATCGTTTTTCCATTTGAAGGGTGAAAATTACATGTTTTCCTTTTTAACTTGCAACAAACAGATGCCTTTTTTGTTTCTAAACTGAAACAACAGTTGGAATGAAAATAGGAGACAGCTAATTATAAAGTTCAGGTAAATATTTTTTTTCATTTATGAATTCGTATTCAAACGTGCATTAAACAACAACGATGAATGAAATTAACAAATTTGTTAGGTTAATTTAAAGTCAAAACTCGTTTCATTCAAAAAGTTAAATTGTTTTCCAGATCTATTGTCATTTTTGGGAAATAAAACAGTAGTCGTTTGCCAACCTTTGATAGTTTCTGGACGAGATCATTTGAATTTATCATTTATGCTCTTTTAATCCAATATTAGTTATTGATTCAAGACACCTTATTGGATTAATCAAAATAGTAGTTAAAAGGCCATTATATAGTAAATTAATTAATATTTTTAGGTTACATACATATATTCTAAGGATTATTATTGTATATACAGGTGGTAGAAACTTTTTCTTTTTACGAGTGCTTAAATTTTAGGATTTATGGTTTTGGTTTAAGGTTTAGAGTTTAGGATTTAGGATTTTTAGTGTAACGATTTAGAATTTAGGATAATATGATTAGGAATTTAGGTTTTAACCTACAAACGTTAAATTTTAAAATTACTACACTTAAACCCCAAGCCTTAAATAAAATTCCTAAAGCCTAAAACTAAGAAGCTTGTGTAAACAAAGTTTCCACAAGCGCTTGTGCATGGAATAATTATCCATATTCTAATATATGTAGGATTAATATCCTATACACTGGCTGTGTAAACTGAAAGTTTCCACAAGCGCCTTAGTTTTAGGGTATAAGAAGTTAGTTTAGGGTGTAAGGGTTTAGAATTTAGGGATAGTTGTATCAATTTAAGGTTTATGGTTATAATTTAGGGTTTATAAGTTAAGGTTTAGTTTTAGGGTAATATGGTGAGGATTTAGGTTTTAACCTATAAACCCTAAATTATAACACTAAACCTTAAATTAAAACAACTATACCTAAATTCTAAACCCCAAAACCCTATACCCTAAACTAACTCTCTATACCCTAAAACTAAGGCGTTTGTGAAAACTTTCAGTTTCCACCGCCAGTGTATAGAATATTAATTATATATATATAAATATTTGAATAAATTAGTGTGAATACATGTTAACATCTATTCATACTTTTTCTTAATCCTTTGATAAAGTGCACACATAAATGCTCAAACTCAAGTCTCCCAGAATTAACATCGTCCTCATCTCTTAAGCCGTTCGTTGAGTTCATATATTCTAATATATTATTTACTCAACTGAAATTCTATTTTAAAGTTATTGTTAAATCCCACGCCTGCTAGGAAATATAAAATATTAAAAATGTTGTCACCAAAAATGAAAGTCTACACAAATACATATATTTTGCAAAGGAGTTGTAACTGCAAAATATATTATAAATATTGAAGTTGGAATTAAAATTTATTAAACGTTACCTAAAATGACTATTGAATATTGAATTATTCGCTTATAAATTTACAAAACGTTAATTAATCGCTTATAGATCGTCAGCTGCCTACATTAAGTATTGAATTCAAGAAATTTCTAGCTTTCATTTTCTTGATTAAGACTTAGAGTAGATAAATAGTTGTTTTTTACATAATTACTGTTAATCAAGAAAATTAGGAAACCAAAGTCTTCAAAACATTAAGGGAAAGTTTAACGGAATTTGGATTACATTCTTTTCATTTCAAGCACTTACATTGAACCAAACGCCTAGTTTTGTTGTTCTTGCAAAATGAAAACATGTGCAGCAACAAAACTGGTGTTGTATGATTAACCCAGAAACATCAAATTAGTTCGGAAAATTGAAAAAAAAAGGGAACAGATTATAACTATGTACAAACATTTCCATTTACAACACTCAGCGGCCTATATGAAGAACTGAATTTATACTGGACATAGAATTCAGAGAAAGACCCTGACCGACTGATGAAGGAAACGGAATTACACTATCAGATGCCAAGTTATTTTCTATACATATGTTAATTTCTGTGCTCTGAGAGAAGGTTTCAAGGATAGAGGATGGTATATTTTGGGCAGTTTCAATTGGTATATCAGGCAAGCTAGCATTGCCTTCGAGGTACTGCACCACTTCTTTAATGGTGGGTCTCGAATCTGGTTTGGGATTGGAACAAAGTAGGCCAAGTTTCAGAACTTTCTCCATCTCCTCCACCACATAATTTCCCTGTAATCTTGAATCAACAGCATCAATAATGGCATCCCTTGTCCAGAACCTTTTGACTATATCGACAAGGAAAATCTCTTGGGGTGGTTTATCAGGATCAAATGGCTTCCTCCCGCAAGACACCTCTAGCAGAAATGCCCCAAAAGCAAACATGTCGGCAGTTTTAGTGGCCTTTCCGGTTCGTGTCAGTTCTGGATCCAAATATCCTAACGTCCCGACTAGACGAGTCGTTTGTGGATCGCCATCACGATCATACAATCTGGCAAGACCGAAATCTCCGAGCCGTCCATTTAGATCAGAGTCCAAAAGGACGTTGCTGGCTTTGATGTCTCGGTGGAGAACAACTTGTTCCCCTTCTTCATGGAGATAAAGAAGAGCCGATGCCACCCCTTTGATGATTTGAAACCTTTGAAACCAAGTAAGGGTCTGTTTCTCAACGCTGAAAAGGAACCTGTCGAGGCTGCCATTTTCCATATGGTCATAGACCAAAAGGAGCTCTTTCTTACGCCTGCAATACCCGAGAAGCCGCACCAAATTCTTATGCCTTAGCCTTCCCATGCTAACAATCTCAGACACAAACTCCTTCATCCCTTGGTTTGATTCATGGGATACTTTCTTCACTGCAATTTGTTCTTTGGTACAAGGAAGTGTACCTTTATAAACTTTCCCGAAACCTCCGGATCCCAGAAGTTGCTTGTCTTTGAAACCTTTGGTTGCTATATACAGTGTCTTGTAAGAGAACCTATGAGGTCCATATTCCTTCTCCCAGTCTTCATGTACTTCCTCATATTTCTTCCTCCTGTAAACATATGCTGTTCCAATGAGTATTAACAACAAAACAACCGCTGCAATGATCAAAATCAATCGAACCGTATTTCTTCGTCCATCATTTTTGGGAAGCTTAGGAAGCTTGGACATCTCAAGGCTTTGTGCTTCTCCACTTCTGTTGAAGCTCCATCCAAGAATATAATGGCTACAGCTTTCAATTGAACCTGTTGCAGCAGAGAAACCAACATACATGTTGTCCATTAGGATATCAGAGAGTTCGATTGATGTGGACAAGAGAGGCCGGTTCGGTTTCGGGATGTTCTCTGGTGCCAAAGTTACATTGAGTAGTTCTTGTTGGCCATCATAGACTATCCACACCTGAATAGAATGTCCACTTTTGAGGCTCAAGCTTAGATTCTTGTTTTCTTCGTTGGAAAAATATTCTGCTGTAACTTGTCTGTTCGATTTCACGCCGTTCAGATCGATTCCTACATGATTGTCATCTATATCATCCATGTCAATGCTGAGGATGGTATCAAACTCGACGGCAAAGAACTGGTTTGAGGGATTCCCATTGGTTGACAAATTAACCAGTCCTAGATATTGGATTGCAGAGGCTTGACTGAAATCCGAAGACTGTGAGATGACAAAGGCAACGCCATGGCCGCTAGCTTGTTCCGATTCCGGAACGATGTTGATAACGAAGTTGGTGGAGAACGAAAGGGATCGAGCTGAACTTGAAAAAGTGTTGAAGTTTATAGGAGAAGGGTAAAAAGCATGGGCTTTTAGCAGTCTTGAACTGTTGGTGAGCTGCAACAGACCATTGGAGTGGATTTTGGCACCCCCATCAAGCTGCAGATTAGCATGAAGGAAACCATTACTATAAATGAATTGGTCAGGATCTTGAGCCTTGGCCATGGAAACCACAGCCAGGCAACAAAACAGCCATAAATGAAACGATGTGAAAGCAACAGCCATCGTTAAAAGAATGAAAAGCTTCCTTTTTTTTTTATCAAAAAGAATGAAAAGCTTCCTTACTGCTAAGAGCCCCATGGAAATTTAATTTTACAAATATGAAGTATATTAAATTGTTTTCTTGGAAACAATACTCATTATAGAAATGTTAAAAATCTAACGTCAAAATCAAGCATGTCATACCTTCACGCCGGTTTTTATCCTTAATATGGATGAAAATCTCGAGTATTTTTTCGGTGTACATACCTATGTCTTCACGGTCAAAATTAGATTTTTGGCTTAAAATTTTAAATTAGGGTTTAGGACTAGAGTTTAAGGAATTTAAGGTAAAATGTATTTTTAGAGTATATAGTGTAAGGTTTAAAATTTAAAATTTAAGGTTATGACTTAAAATTTAATTTTATAGTATTTTCTAGTTGGGGCATAAGTAGGGACATCGAAAAGGGACAAACGATTTTTATCCCTTTAATATGGTCTACAAAATTATTTTTATCCCTTATAATGTGAAGAAAGTCAGCTCATTTATGCTAACCGCTAAGCTTAAATACTTGACCTAAATGTTTCATATTTATTTAATAAATGCCAATATATTTGATAACTTTTTCTACTAAAATCTAACCATAAACCCTTATTATTTGGTTGGTCCAATCTAAATAATTGTTAAACAAGGCCTCTTATTATTTTAAGCAAAATAGTAGCTAAAAGTCACTAATGCAGAGTAAATTAATTAATTTAAAAAAATAATATTCTATCATATACTTATTTGAAGTTTTAATTAAATGATAAAGTTATTGTCTACATTAGATGACGAAACAATGTATTGTATGAGTGTAGGATGAGTGAAGGATTAGTATGGAGTTTTATAAATATTGATGTATTGTTTTGTCTCGTTCCTGATTTTGATGATAACAAAAGACGGATGATGATATATAAATATTTGATTTGGATTGCTTTGTGTGGCCGTTAATGATTTCAACTGGATGATTAGTAGTTTGGTGGATGCTTTTTTACTTTGGTGTTTTGTTCTTTTACTATTTGGTGTGGTATTTTGTGTCATCTTCATTCTACATAATATTATTGTGTATTTTTTAAATAGAAGACACTAGTTTCATTAAAAGAGAAAATATTTAAAATTATAATAAATTTTATAACTATCATCGTAAATTAATACATAATTTAGACATTTTCCTAAAATAATGACACTAACTACTTTAGATTATACAATTACAAAGACCATATATAGATACAGTTTTCTAAAACATTGACACTAACCAATACAATGTCATCTCACATTTCTTATACTCTCTTTATTTTAATTTTATATTGGATTTTTTTCATTTCTACTCATAATTTTTTCATTGAAGAGTTTTCTACTAAAATTTTGATTTTTTTATCTTATCCTCATTATACTTGTTGTTATCCTATAATATGGTTTTAAAAACTAATTGGCCTAGTGGCTAAAGATGCCCATCTTATTTTATTTTGTATGTGTTCGAATTTCGGCATGAGAATGTAATACCTCACTGTTTAATAAAAAAAACTAATTTTATGTAGTTTATTGGATCTTTAAATTACTTCATAAAATTCTTTAATGGAGAAAGTCAACCTGTTTTTGCAATGCCAAGCTTAGTTGCTTGGCCTAAAAGGGTTATATATGTTAAAAATTAATATAAAATGTGAACATTTAAAAAGGGTTATATAAGATTATCCTATCTTTAATTTTCACATATTTTAATAGAAAAATAAAAACGAAATAATTTATCAAACAAATGATGCCTTCTCAACGTTTAGAAAAATTTTAAATGAGAAACTCTTAACAATCGGCAAGTTGCATCCGTAGAATTTCCTCAAGCGTGACTTTCATCATTTTCGATATTACAACAGCACATTGCTGTTGCTGCAAAACTAGCATGCACTTGGCCAGACGTTGACTCACGAAAGTTCCCACCAATTAGCGTATGGGTGGAATTTAGAATTTTTTTAGTTTTTACTTAATTTCCCATACTTTTGGCTTTGAAAATAATAAAACAATTAAGCAGGTAACACTAATGGAAGTCAAAACTTTGATTTATACAACACTTAAAGTTTCATATTAATTTTCACAAAAAAAATATATCGTATTAATGAGATTCACTAATTGGTTGATTGGCCAAAAATGCTTATGTTGCTTTCATCTTGTATAGATTCGAATCTCGATATTTTGACGGTATTTTATTCAATTTTTTCGATTTTTTCGAGTCGAGTTATTTAATTTTTTTAAGTCGAATCGAGTTTTCCTCACCTCTAATATGAATATATATTAGAAATAACTATAAATCGCAACTACTTCAAACATATACTATAAGATTATCATCTCTTTAATATTCACGGTATTTTATTAGAAAAAATATACATTAACATTCTATTAAACATATGATGTCTTCTCAACATTTATAAAGTTATAAAGGATTAATTCCAACAATTTGCATGTAGCATGTTTCTTACAATTTCTCATCGACTCTTGAAAGGTTCCACCACCTGGGCACGGGAATTTTAGATACTTTAATTTCAGTATTTTGAGGTTTGAAAAAGACTGAGAACCAATAATTAGGCTTTATTACAATTTTATAATTTTAAATTAAACCTTTTAACTTTAATTTCTTTACAATTTTATAATTTTATCTCAAACCCTTGCTCAAAGCTTATTTTTTGAGAGTATTCCAATCCTTCCTTGAGTTATTTGGTTGGTCCAAAGCTTATCCCATAATAATTGTTGAACAAGGCCCCCTTATTATTTTAAGCAAAATAGTAGCTAAAAGTCACTAATGCAGAGTAAATTAATTAAGGGTAATCTTCACCAGTTGTACCTTTTGTTTAGGGTGTGTTCTATTTTGATCACCAAAATTCAAAAAAGATTATTCTGGTCACTTACGTTTAGAATTATTTCTATTTTAGTCTCTTGGCCGTTAGTCTTCGTTACTTAAAAGAATTAATTTCTAATTTGACCCCCAAACTTTTAAAATCAGCAGTCTCGATCATCAGTAAGGTTGGTGTTGCCACCGATTAAATAAAATTAAAGAAGTAATTGAGCGGCTCTATTAGGGCTTTTTACTAAAGTTTAAGACTACTCAATTGCAGTGTTAGTTGTGTGATGAAAATTATTATGCTTATCATTGTGTACTTTTTTTATGGAGGTTTTTAACGAAGGGCGTGATAATATATTATTTTGTATGATTTTTATTATAATAAAACTATATTTATTATAAAAAAACAAGGGTTGTTATCAAAAAGAAAGTCTAAACAAATACTATATATTTTATAGAAGGGTTTGCAATTAAGATAAAAATATATAAATGTCAACTTACGTTACATTGATTCAAGTGCTTACATGACATTATATATATATGGATTAATATATATACACTGGTGGTGGAAACTGAAAGTTTTCACAAGCACATTAGTTTTAGGGTATAAAGAGTTAGTTTAGGGTATAGAGTTTAGGGGTTTATGTGTAGGGGTTTATAATTTAGGGATAGTTGTTTCAATTTAACGTTTAGGGTTATAATTTAGGGTTTATAGGTTAGAGTTTAGTTTTTATGGTAATATGGTGAGGATTTAGATTTTAACATATAAACCCTAAACCTTAAATTGAAACAACTATCCCTAAATTCTAACCCCTTACACCTAAACCCATAAACCCTATATCCTAAACTAACTCCTTATACCTTAAAACTAAGGCGCTTGTCAGTTTCCACGTGTATAGAATATTTATCCTATATATATATATATATATATATATATATATATATATTAAAGCCAATTTGCTCTAAAGTTTCTTTTCATTCCAAGTGTTTACATTACATTGATTCATATCGATTGGCTTGCAGAACCCTTGGAAAAAAGAAATGAAAAAAAAATAAGATGTTAAAATTGAAAGAAAAAAAAAGAAGGGACAAATTATAATTATGTACTGAGATTTTCATTAGTACATTCAGCGACCTGTATGAAGAACTGAATTGGTACTGGACAAAGAATTCAGAGAAACACCCTGCCCAGCTGATGAAGAAAACGAAATTATACAATCAGATGCTAAGTTATTTGCTGTAGATACGTTGTTAACTTCAGTACTCTGAGATAAAGTTTCCAGGATAGAAGATGGTATATTTTGGACAGTGTCTAGTAGTATATCAGGCAAGCTAGAATTGCCTTCGAGATACTGCACCACTTCTTTAATGGTGGGTCTCAAATCTGGTTTGGGGTTAGAACAAAGCAGGCCAAGTTTCAGAACTTTTTCCATCTCCTCCGCCACATGATTGCCATGTAATCTTGGATCAATAGCATCAATAATGGCATCCCTTGTCCAGCACCTTTTCACTATATCCACAAGAAAAATTTCTTGGGGTGGTTTATTAGGATCAAATGGCTTCCTCCCGCAAGCCACCTCTAGCAGAAATGCCCCAAAAGCAAACATGTCGGCAGTTTTAGTGGCCTTTCCTGTTCGAGTGAGTTCCGGATCCAAATATCCTAACGTCCCGACCAGACGAGTCGTTTGTGGATCGCCATCACGATCATACAATCTGGCAAGACCGAAATCTCCGAGCCGTCCATTTAGATCAGAGTCCAAAAGAACATTGCTGGCTTTGATGTCTCGGTGGAGAACAACTTGTTCCGAGTCTTCATGGAGATAAAGAAGAGCCGATGCCACCCCTTTAATGATTTGAAACCTATGAAACCAATTAAGGGTCGGTTTGTCATCGTTGAAAAGGAACTTGTCGAGGCTGCCATTTTCCATATGGTCATAGACCAAAAGGAGCTCTTTCTTACGCCTGCAATACCCGAGAAGCCGCACCAAATTCTTATGCCTTAGCCTTCCCATGCTAACAATCTCAGACACAAACTCCTTCATCCCTTGATTTGATTCATGGGATACTTTCTTCACTGCAATTTGTTCATTGGAGTAAGAAAGTGTACCTTTATAAACTTTCCCGAAACCTCCGGATCCCAGAAGTTGCTTGTCTTTGAAACCTTTGGTTGCTATGTACAGTGTCTTGTAAGAGAACCTTTGAGGCCCATATTCCTTTTCCCAGTCTTCTTTTACTTCTTCATATTTCTTCCTCCTGTAAACATATGCTGTTCCAATGATTATTAACAGCAAAACAACTGCTGCAATGATCGAAATCAATCGAACCGTATTACTTCGTCCACCATTTTTGGGAAGTTCTGGAAGCTCGGAAATGTCAAGGCTTTGTGCTTCTCCACTTCTGTTGAAGCTCCATCCCATAATATAATGGCTACAACTTTCGAGTACTGAACCTGTTGCAGCAGAGAAACCAACATACATGGTATCCTTTAGAATATCAGAGAGATTGATCGATGTCGACAAGAGAGGCTGGTTCGGTTTCGGGATGTTCTCTGGTGCTAAAGTTACATTGAGTAGTTCTTGTTGGCCATCGTAGACTATCCACACCTGTATCGGTTGTCCATTTTTGAGGTCCAAGCTTATATTCTTCCTGTCTTCATTAGAAAAATAAGCTGATGCAACGGATTGGTACGATTTCACGCCATTCAGATCGATTCCTACATGGTTTCCATCTATATTATCTGTGGGAATACTGAAGATGGTATCAAACTCGACGGCAAAGAAATGGTTGGAGGAATTCCCATTGGTTGACTCATTAACCAGTCCTAGATATTGAGTTCCACCAGCATGCCTGAAATCCGTTGAATCTGCTATGACAAAGGCAATGCCATGGCCACTAGCTTCTTTCGATCCAGGAACAATGGCTATTACGAAGTTCGTGGAGAACGAAAGAGCTCGAGCCGAAGTTGATGAAGAGGAAGTAGTGAAGTTTACGGGAGATGGATAGAAAGCATGACCAATTTGCAGTCTTGAAGTGTTGGTGAGCTGCAACAGACCATTGGAGAAGACTTTGGCACTCCCGTCAAGTTGCAAATTAGCATGACCGAAGCCATGATTATAAATGAAATGGTCAGGATCTTGAGCCTGTGCGATGGAAATCACAGCCAGGCATGAAAACAGCCATAAATGAAGATATGTAACGGCAGCAGCCATTATGAAAAGATTGAAAAGCTTCCTCTGCAGTGCTAAGAGAACCTGAATGACATTTTACCTTTTTATTTATTTCCTAGTGCACCAACTTGCTGCAATATATCAGATCAATTTGTCAAGAGGGATAATGAGTCAATGATTTTGAGTTTGAAAGATTCAATCAACACTATAATCGAAGTGCTCAAAATGCAATGTCAAAACTCAAAACCATGCATATTATGGGTAAAAATCTCATGCCCTCTAACCATGCCTCCTTCTATGCCCATGCCTAAAAATATTTAAAAATTAAATCTTATCCCATAACCCTAATTTTCATATCCTAAACTTTAAACCCTAAACCCTAAAAAAATACACCATACTCCTAATTCACTACACCCTAACCCTAAGCCCCAACCTTAAACCCCAAACCCCAAACCCTAAACCACTATTTTAAAGTGGAGGCACAAATGGGGGCATACTTAAGGGGCAGATGATTTCCATCCGCATATTATACCTTCTGTGCAAGGGGAAAGGTTATATTAATATATTCACACACACACAAAAAAAAACCCCACGGTCAAAGTGTTCTCTTGTATTATAATTGCTCACTATATGGTTTTGTTAGAATTTGTGATCTGGTCTTATTTTCTTGAAGAAAAAGTAAAGTTGAAAAAAAATATGTGGTTGATGTAAAGGAAATATGTCTATAAATATGTGATGCATTTAGGGTTTTAGTGATCGTTTAGAGAGTACAAATAATGTTAGCGGCATGATCTCAGATTTCTTATACTTTTTTTTAGTTATATGCATGTCCGTCCTACGGTCTATATTCAGGGTGCAAGGCTGTTCCTCCCAACAATATTATTTTTAAGGTTCGAACTCATGTCCTCCCAACAATGTAATCTCAGATTTCTTATACTCTCCTAAAATTTCGAGATTTCTTTTTATCTTATTATCATTATACTTGTTGTTATCCTATAATGTGGTTTAAAAACTAATTGGCTTAGTGGCTAAAGATGCTCATCTTACCTTATCTTACCTTATCTTATATGTGTTTTAATTCTGGCATGAGAATGTAATACCTCACTATTTAATAAAAAAAACTAATTTTATGTAGTTTATTGGATCTTTAAATTACTTCATAAAATTCTTTAATGGAGAAAGTCAACCTGTTTTTGCAATGCCAAGCTTAATTGCTTGGCCTAAAAGGGTTATATATATGTTAAAAATTAATATAAAATGTGAACATTTAAAAAGGTTATATAAGATTATCCTATCTTTAATCTTCACATATTTTTAATATAAAAATAAAAACAAAATAATTTATCAAACAAATGATGCCTTCTCAACGTTTAGAAAATTTTTAAATGAGAAACTCTTAACAATCGGCAAGTTGCATTCGTACAATTTCCTCAAGCGTGACTTTCATCATTTTCGATATTACAACAGCACATTGCTGTTGCTGTAAAACTAGCATGGACTTGGCCAGACGTTGACTCACGAAAGTTCCCACCAATTAGCGTATGGGTGGAATTTAGAATTTTTTTAGTTTTTACTTAATTTCCCATACTTTTGGCTTTGAAAATAATAAAACAATTAAGCAGGTAACACTAATGGAAGTCAAAACTTTGATTTATACGGCACTTAAAGTTTCATACTAATTTTATAAAAAAAAAACATCATATTAATGAGATTCACTAATTGGTTGATTGGCTAAAGATACTTATGTTGTCTTCATCTTGTATAGATTCGAATCTCGATATTTTAAAAAATGAGGAATTACTGACTTTGAAGCTTGAATCGAGATTTTCATGTATGTTTCTCAGTATGACAGTAATCTTTAGCATTGTTTTACAGAATGGAAGTTACCGAAGCTGATTCAAAAGTTCAGCTACGGAAAAATTAACTTGAATTGGAGCCAATTATTTCTTATCTGGAGCATTGGCCAAGAATGTAAGATACTAAGATGTACATGGTTATACTGAAATTAAACTCGTATGTTTTGTCTAGAATCAGAATATAGCATAACATTGGCTGGAAGAAATTTATAAACCTGTGTCAAATTCTACATCGCTGATGTTCATCTCTAAGTTCTTGCAGTTAACTTGCACTATAATCTTCCGTTATGAAGATGATCAACGTTTCGAATTCAACGACCGCTGCTGAGTATAGATATAGAGCTAGAAAAGGAATTGGCAGAAACAGAATTTTCATCATATGATGTAGGGAATGACGCAGCAAAATCTGTAGATGTTTCATTTTGAACTGTCATCATGTCAATTCTAACACCATCCAGCGGCATCTCAGGCAAGGTGATGTTTCCGTCCAAATGTTGTACCATCTGCCTCGTGCTTGGCCTATTCGCCGCTATGGGGTTCGTACAGAGAACACCTAGTTTCAAGACCAACTCCATCTCGTCTGTCACGTATTCGCCTTCCAATCTAGGATCAGTGGCATCGAGAATGGCTCCTACTTTCCATAATCCACAGACCCAATCGGCCAAAATGATTTGTTCAGACTCTAGTTGTGGCTCCAGGGGATGCCTTCCACATGCTAATTCAAGCATAAAAGTCCCAAAAGCAAACACATCGGTGCCGGTAGTGGCCTTCCCGGTTCGAGCTAGCTCCGGTGCAATGTATCCCACAGTCCCGACCACACGAGTAGTTGATGGATTTGAGCCATGATCATATAATTTGGCAAGACCAAAGTCTCCTAACCTCCCATTAAAGTTAGCATCTAACAGAATATTGCTAGCTTTTACATCTCTGTGAATAACAACTTGCTCCCACTCTTCATGAAGGTAAAGCAGGGCAGATGCTACTCCTTTAAGAATCCGAAACCGTTGACTCCAACTTAGGTTTGGCATTGAATTGCTGAATAGGAACTTGTCTAGACTTCCATTAGGCATATAGTCATAGACCAAGAGAAGTTCTCCTTTTCGCCGGCAGTAACCGAGGAGCTGCACCAAGTTCCTATGCCTTAACCTTCCCATGCTCACGATTTCGGAAACGAACTCCTTCATTCCTTGTCGCGAGTCATGGGAGATTCTCTTGACTGCAACTTGTTCGTTCGAAGAAGGTAACACTCCTCTATAAACCCTTCCGAAACCTCCACTTCCTAGTAGTTCTTTTTCTTTAAAACCTTTTGTTGCTTTATAGAGATCCTTAAAAGAAAATCTTTGAGGACCATATTCTTTTTCCCATTCTTCCCGTATTTCTTCATATTTCTTCCTTCTTATAACATAGGCACCACCAAAGATTGTCACAAGCAAAGCAACCGCTGCTATTAAAGGGATAATAATTCGTATATTTGAGTTCGACTTCGATTTACTCTGTTGAGGAAGTGAAGGAAGCTTTGAGTAGTCTAGGCTTTGTGCTTTCCCAGTTTTACTAAAGCTCCACCCCAGAATGTACTGGCTACTAGTCAATTCACCAGTTGATGAAGAGAAGCCAACATACATAGAATCCAATAAGACTGTAGAAAGATCAACCGAGGTCGATAGAAGTGGTCGGCTCGGCTTGTTGCTTCTCATAGGGGCAAGTGTTACATTCAGCAGCTTGTTGGCTTCCTCGTACTCGATCCACAGCTGCATTGGATTTCCAGTTAAGAGATCCAAGCTTTTATTTGCCCCTTCATCGTCTGCAAAGTATGTTGGTGGAGCTGATTCCAAGGATCTCAAGTTGTTCACATCAATGCCAACATGAATGCCACTGATGTCTCCGAACTCGGTGGTCGGAACTGCGTCCAACTCTACAGCAAACACATGGTTTGAAGAAAGGCCATTGGTTGAAGAATTAAAAAGTCCCAAGTATTGAGTTGGAGCAGCCCCTGGAAGCTCCATGGTAGGTGAGATAGTGAATGCAATACCATGGCCACCCCTAGGATTGGTCTCTTCCGCCGGAACCATAGCAAACACGAAGTTGGTCGAAAATGAAAGGGAATCAGAGATGTTAGTTGAAGATGTGTTGAACTTGAGAGGAAATGGGAAGAAAGCACGACCAATTTGTCTCTTTGAAGTGTTGGTTAGTGCTAATAGACCATTAGGTTGAATCTCAGCAATCCCATTCAGATGCAGGTTGGTCCCATTAAAGCCATTGAAGACGAACTGGTTTTCCACTTGGGAAAGCACAAACTGTTCTAAACACATAAGAAACGATATCAGAACAGAGATTGATCGAAGAACTGCAGTTGCAGCCATAGGAAGAAGATGATAATAAAATAGAGAAAAAAAATGACAATCTTTCGTTTATTTATGTCAAAATCTAATGTGAGTTCTTCTCTCGCCTCAATTACCTATATTTCAAAGTCTAACGTATAGTCAGCCACATTGGCTGCTTTAAAAGTCGAAACAAAGAAAATATTATCTACAGAAAGAAAGAACAATGTCATAATTTGTTGGGATACTGTAAAAAGGTAGAAAATGTTGGTCTCCATTCAAAGGGGAAGGTTCTTTGCATTTCTTATGAACAAAATTTCAGAAAAGGAGGCCTCAGCCTCACCATGAAATGGAACCTTATCGGATTCAAGACTCCAACGAAAGAACAACGTGAAGGAATCAGAGTTGAACATAGAGTCAGATAAATTATGCTTTTTTGACATTGGTAGTATTTTCTTAAGACTGGGGCGGCTTGGGAATTTCTCTTTCGATTTTTTTCTTGTGGGGGGCTGCTTCAGGATCTAATCACTCATATTTTTCAACAGATTAGGTGAGATATCTTGGAACCTAAATTATTGTTTGTGTAATGGGAAAAGTCGTTATATTTTTTTACCCGTAAAACTTGATCCATTCCATCAAATTTCGCAGTGAAAAAAGGGGAAAATAACGTTGCCAATGCCATGTTGTGACAACTGGAAACGTTGTAGATGTCGCTCAATCTCAACGACCAAAGAGGTTCAGTTCAACCATGATTCATCGTAATAATGGCTACCTCCACGCCTCAATTCCACATCGTGAGCACTTCAGTTAACCAACATCACTTTCAAGAGTTCTCCCAAAACCAAGGAATTCGGTTCAAAACAAACGGTTTCTCTTTTCCTCCTCCTCAAACCCTGCAAAAAATGCATTCTTTGGCTGCCCATTCTAACCTCTTCCACTCTTCCATCCGCCGGAAATGGTCTTCCTCACGTGCGTCCCCACGCCCCATCACCATGAAATGCAGCTTCCCTGAACCCCGAAAGTCCACTTCACTCTTCAAACCTCTCGTGCTCGCCTCCGCTTCCGCTGCCACTCTCCTTATCCGCATCACTCCCGTTTCCACCCTTCTCGGTGGAGGTGGTGGAGGCCATTCTGGTGGAAGCGGCGGTGGCGGAGGAGGTGGTTCGGGTGGCGGTGATGGAAGCAGTGGCGACTTCTGGGAGAGGTTCTTTTCGCCTTCGCCTGCTATTGCAGACGATAATAACCAAACCCAGGAATGGGATTCGCATGGATTACCTGCCAACATAGTTGTTCAGCTCAACAAGTTGAGTGGGTTCAAAAAGTACAAGCTTTCAGATATTTTATTCTTCGACCGACGGCGATGGGCCACGGTAGGAACTGAAGATTCGTTCTTCGAAATGGTTTCGTTGAGACCAGGAGGGATCTACACAAAAACCCAGTTGCAGAAGGAGCTTGAAACTTTAGCCACTTGCGGAATGTTTGAGAAAGTTGATATGGAAGGCAAAACTAAGGCAGATGGAACTTTGGGATTAACCATTTCTTTTACAGAAAGCACTTGGCAATCGGCTGATAGGTTTAGGTGTATAAATGTGGGGCTAATGGCTCAATCCAAGCCTATTGAAATGGATCCGGATATGACTGATAAGGAGAGATTGGAGTATTATAAGAGCCAAGAGAAGGATTATAAGAGAAGGATTGAGAGAGCTAGACCTTGTCTGTTGCCAATGCAAGTGCATAGAGAAGTGTTGCAGATGTTGAGGGATCAGGGAAAAGTGAGTGCTAGGTTGTTGCAGAAGATAAGGGATAGGGTTCAGAAATGGTATCATGATGAAGGGTATGCTTGTGCTCAGGTTGTCAACTTTGGGAATTTGAATACTAAGGAAGTGGTATGTGAGGTTGTAGAAGGAGATATTACACAGCTTGTGATTCAATTCCAGGATAAGCTTGGGAATGATGTTGAAGGGAACACACAGCTTCTTGTTGTCAGGAGAGAGTTACCTAGACAGGTAGAGTTGCTGGCCATTTATTGGTCTGAGATACTAATGAAGAGCCACATTTTGCATTCTGATAGTAATTGTTATAGTTTTTTTATTTATCTTGAATGCTAGTTGGAATAGCTTTGATCTTTGCTTCAATTGTAAAACTCTTGAAGCATTATATATTTGATTGTTTTCTATATTCAGAAATAGCTGTAAATAATAACATAAGAAAACTTCTGAATTCTTTCCCATATTTGATTGAAATGTCTGGTTTCATTTATTCAGTTTCTGAAATATTGTATTTTTGGTTCCAGGTTTAAGTAACTAGTTTCACTCTTAATGGTGATTAGTTGTTATTTGTGCCTTTGATTTACAGCTTCGACATGGCAATGTTTTTAATATTGAAGCTGGAAAACAAGCCCTGAGGAACATAAACTCTCTGGCTTTGTTTTCAAATATCGAAGTGAACCCACGACCTGATGAGAAGAATGAGGGAGGCATCGTTGTTGAGATAAAGCTCAAAGAGCTGGATCAAAAATCAGCCGAAGTCAGTACAGAGTGGAGTATTGTACCTGGACATGGGGGGCGTCCCACATTGGTATGTAATTATTGTTATATTTTCTGTACTCTGCGGTTCTTCATGTAGATGATAAGATACTGTGGCTTAAACTTGAAAGCTCTTACTTATATTGTTGGCATACTATGCTTTTTGTTTTCTGTTCAGGCTTCATTTCAACCTGGTGGAACTGTCTCTTTTGAGCACCGAAATCTCAAAGGTCTTAACAGATCCATTCTTGGTTCACTGACCACCAGTAACTTTTTGAATCCTCAGGTGATTAAGATTTTTCCTGAACATGCATGTTGCTGCACTCTCTCTCAGTCATGGTTCTTTTGATGACTATTTCACTGGTGATTATTTTAAAAATTACATCCTAAGATGTTCCTGTTATTCTTTTCTCCAGGATGATCTTTCTTTCAAGCTAGAATATGTGCATCCTTATTTAGATGGTGTTTATAATCCTCGC
This sequence comes from Hibiscus trionum, assembly GCA_030270665.1. NCBI lineage: Eukaryota > Viridiplantae > Streptophyta > Magnoliopsida > Malvales > Malvaceae > Hibiscus > Hibiscus trionum. The sequence goes on along the minus strand of BSYR01000024.1, from coordinate 28,191,545 downwards.
AACCGAACTCTTCGTGCAAGCTGCTTCAACAGCCGGAAACTAAGCCCAGTTTTCACGGGTGGTCCTGGAGTTGATGAAGTCCCACCAATATGGGTGGACAGAGCTGGTCTTAAAGCTAACATCACCGAGGTAATCTGCTATATTTATGAAAGTTCCTGAAGTGATTTTTGGATTTTATGTACCATAAAACCAATTGTTATTGATATACCTCTGGTAGAATTTCACCCGTCAAAGTAAATTCACGTATGGACTGGTGATGGAAGAGATAACAACGCGAGATGAAACCAGTCATATCTCTCCAAATGGTCAGAGAGTGCTTCCAAGTGGTGGCATCAGCACAGATGGACCTCCTACTACTCTCAGTGGTACTGGTGTTGATCAAATGGCATTTCTACAGGCAAATATCACACGTGATAATACTAAGTTCGTAAATGGAGCTATAGTTGGTGAGAGGAATGTGTTTCAGGTTAGCCCATATAATTTTACACTGTAAATCTTTTGAGTGAAGGTAGTCTGTCTTGGCTGATACTGTTCAATATTGTAAATGAGGTGACAGCTTTGATGGTATAAGCTTCAGCTTACTCAGAGATGCTCTATTATTTTGAACTATTTCCCACCTTTAGGTACAAAAGTGGTTTATTCATAAATATAGTTGGAGTTTGCTTAAATTGAATTTATTTACTCGAGGCAGGTGGACCAAGGACTTGGCATTGGCAGCAAGTTCCCGTTCTTTAACCGCCACCAATTGACACTTACTAGATTTTTCCAACTAAAGCAAGTGGAAGAAGGTGCTGATAAACCCCCACCGCCTGTTCTAGTCCTTCACGGCCATTATGGAGGCTGTGTGGGTGACCTTCCAAGTTATGATGCCTTTACTATCGGGGGGCCCTATTCTGTGAGAGGTTATAACATGGGTGAATTAGGTGCAGCCAGAAACATTCTTGAGGTAATAGCGCTTTTAAATCATAGTTTATGTCGTATTTCATGGGAAAATGTGAGCTAAAGGGGAGGGTTCAGATAACAGAAATACACATGGAATGACTAATTCATCTGAAATCATTTTTCCTGATGTTCCCTGCAGCTTGGAGCCGAGATTAGAATACCTGTGAGAAATACACATGTTTATGCATTTGCAGAGCATGGGAATGATCTAGGAAGCTCAAAGGATGTAAAAGGGAACCCAACCGAGGTATACAGGCGAATGGGTCACGGTTCATCATATGGTGTTGGTGTCAATCTAGGTCAAGTGAGAGCTGAGTATGCTGTTGACCATAACACCGGAACTGGTGCAGTGTTCTTCAGATTCGGAGAAAGATATTAAAATGAGATTTAGGGTCAAATTTTGCTTTGAGATGACCGGAACTCGGTATACCATTTAATCGGCTTTCTCGTTTGAAATAATATTTTTCTAGTTGCGTCGTATTTTCATCTTGTCATGTAAAAGCTGAGAGATCACAAGGAAATTGTTGGTTCGTTCTTGATTATTACTTTCTGTAATTCTTTCTTCTCCTCTTTGCCTATCATATGTATATATCTTCCTAAGCAAACTCGGTGCGGCGTCACAAGTAATAAGCAAGTCACAAGTTAGTCCGAAACACTGCTTCCCGTTTTATCGAATTGCTTTACATTTCTGTTGTTTGCCTCAGCTTGTTCATCTATGTTGAGCCGTTTCTTCAGAAATTTCTCGCCATAGCCTGCCAAGGCAAAATTCAGCTAGTTAATCAAAGACTGAACAGAAATTTTGATGAGATCATCATGGAAGTATGAATTTGTAATCCACATTATTTACTGTATACTAAATTTTGAATCATATATTGGAACTGCCAAAGAACATTTGGATTTTCTCGTGAGGCACACCACTCTTGATTGATTCTCTGTTCCCAAATTCTTCTTATTATTTCTTCAATATAAACGAATTGACTTAGTTAAAATATAAGATAAATAAGCCAAAATTATAGCCCTAACTTACAAACCGCCACTGCCAGTATCCATTTGATTGATGATAGTTTAGATGGTAACTAATGCCTGAAGAATTTGATCAAAAAAAAGGGAAAACTACACCGGTGGTCCCCAAACTATTACCGTTTTCTTATTTTGGTCCCTAAACTATGTTTTTCGGTAAAACCGTCCCTTCTGTTACATAGTTCTCCTGTTTTGGTCCCCCGACGTTAAATAGCTAACGGTTTTGCTGACGTGGCATTTTTTTAAAAGGGGAGAGAAATGATTAAAAAATATTTAAAAACTGCCACGTCAGCAAAACCGTTAGCTATTTAACGTCGGGGGACCAAAACAGGAGAACTATGTAACAGAAGGGACGGTTTTGCCGAAAAACATAGTTTAGGGACCAAAATAGGAAAACAGTAATAGTTTGGGGACCACCGGTGTAGTTTTCCCAAAAAAAACTAATGCCCGAAGGAAGATGGCGACAAAAAGACTGTTTTTTTTTTTTACCAAGAAAAAGGATATCCTGTAATGATACATCGTTATCAATGGTTCAAAAAGCTTGTCCTCTTTGACGGTAAGAAATAAAACGCAAAATACCAAAATACACTCCATTAATCGTTATCCATATTTTTGGTTATTCAAAGAAAGTTTTTTTTCTTCTTCTTTTGTACTAGAGACTGACAATGCCGGCCATAGCTTTAATTCCAAACATTTGTCTGTACAAACCCTTCTCTTTGTCCTCTGCTCGCTTTGTTAAATATCAAGCCTTGCTTCAAAGATGTAACTTTCCAGTAGTGCGTGAGCCTGGACAACAAGTTCCGTTAATGAATGACTGCATGGTATTTGCTGAAATGCCTGAAAGAACTGGTATTGGTGTGTCAACGAATCTTCGCGGAGCTGGAACCTGGGAAAATGGTGGTTTTGTTAGAAGTGATTTGGACACTAGTCATTTGATAAGTGTTTTAAAGTTTTGTGGTGGTGAAGGATGTGTCGACCTTGGAAGGAGTTACCATGGTTTGATTGCAAAGATTGGACTTGATGGGGATGAATTTGTAAATACTAGCCTTGTTGATATGTATGCTAAATGTGGGGATATAGATAGTGCAGTTATGGTATTTAATCAGATGCCTAGTCTGGATGTTGCTTCATGTAATTGTTTGGTCTCTGGTTATGCTAATTGTGGGTTATTTGATGAAGCTTTTAGGTTATTCATGGAGTATGAAAGCTTGGGTAACAAGCCTAATCCTTATACATACTCAACTATGCTAGCAATTTGCGGATTCCTTTCGGCTCTCGAAGAAGGTAAACAACTTCATGCTCAAGTTGTGAAGATGCAGTATTTATCAGAAACAGCTGTGAGTAATGCACTTTTGACAATGTATTGCAAGTGTGGGGCCATGAAAGATGCCGAATCAGTCTTTGAACGGCTTCCGCATAGGAATATCATTTCATGGACTGCAATCATTAATGGATTGTACCAACATGAGGATTTTGAGAAAGCTATGAGGCAGTTCTGCTTGATGAGGGAGAGTGAGATTGAACCAAATGAATACACATTTACAATTGCTCTTGCATGTTGTGGAAGTATGAAGAATGTTGATAGCAGCCGTTTGCTTCATGCTTTAGTGATTAAGAAGGGGATGGCTTTGGGTGAATTTGTAGGGGCTGCAATCATAGATATGTACTCTGAACTCGGAGAAACAGATGACGCCAAAAAACAGTTCAAAGAGATGGGAAATTTGGCCTCTAAAGTATCAAGGAATGCACTAATCAAAGGGTTAGTTCAGAATGAGAAAGGAAATGAGGCTTTGGATGTTTTTAGTGAAATGGTAAGAAAAGATGATGCATGTGATGAATTTACCTTTTCCACCATTCTGAGAGCTTGTGCTTCCTTGCCATCATTCACGAGTTGCCAACAGATCCATGCTTGGATAGCCAAAGCTAACTTAGACACAAACACGCACGTTGGAAGCTCATTGATAGAAGCTTATACCGGATGTGGAAGTGTAGAAGATGCAGAGAAGGTATTCAGTCGTATTTCAGCACCAGATGTTGTATCTTGGAACTCAATGATCAAAGCTTACTCGCAGAATGGCAATCCAAGAAGGGCGATGTCACTATTTAGGAGGATGATTATAAAAGGATTTAGACCAACAGGTTTTACTTTCCTTGGTGTTCTTTCTGCATGTAGCCACTCCGGCAAAATCCAAGATGGCCAAGAAATATTTCAATCAATGATAAGAGAGTTTGGCATCTTACCAGAACAAGCACATTATAGTTGCATGGTGGACTTACTAGGAAGATCTGGACAAATAGAAAAGGCACTAGATTTCATAAGCAACATGCCCATCAAGCCTACAGCTTCTATATGGAGACCTTTACTTGCTGCTTGCCGGTGCCACAAGAATCTCAAAGTTGCAGAATTAGTTGCAAAGTACATACTAGCTATGGACCCGAATGATGCAACTGTGTATGTCACCCTCTCAAATATGTATACTGAAGCAGGACTACTGGAAAATGCAGAAAACCAGAGAAAGCTGATGAAACTGAAGAAGGTTACAAAAGAACCAGGATGCAGTTGGATAGAAGTGAACAACAAGATGCACAAGTTCTTTTCCCGCGATAGAACTCACCCCAAATCAGAAAAAATATACGATAAGTTGAAGCAAGTAGCGGTGCTAATAAAAGGCACTGCGTATTCTACTAATGCAGATCCACAGCAGGTGAAGGAAGATTCTTGTTTATACCACAGTGAAAAACTTGCAGTTTGCTTTGGCCTTATAAGCTTGCCAGCAGGTAAGCCAGTTAGAATTTTCAAGAACCTCAGAGTTTGCACTGATTGTCATATGTTTATGAAGTTTGCATCCATGATTACAGACAGAGTTATAGTATTAAGTGACAATTATAGATTCCATCACTTCAACAAAGGTTGTTGTTCATGTGGAGATTACTGGTAATGGAAACTTTCTCAGTGCAGTGGCATTCCTTCATTGTATGCTTCTACTTCAGTTCATTCAAGTCAAGATCAAACGGTTCATATCAATTTGATTATGCATACTACACGATGGGTCCCACACGTCAAAGTAATCCCTTAGAACAGGTGAACATAGTCCACTTCTACTAAAACGCATTTGCTCTTTTACCACCTTTACAGGATATCAACGGCAAAGCATTTCTTCCGGACCCACCAAAGGGAATGTACCTATCATGCTCCATTAATTTCCATGATCAACCGTTTCCAATGCCAGTCTTATAGAAACATAGGTTCATGATCAAACGTTGAAATCGGGAAGACCAAGCCAGGCACACCTGATCATCAATGAACTGGCTCATTCAGACTTATTTTGCCTCCAAAGTTGAGAACTTTTTCACAGTGCAGCCAAGCAAATGGTTCGATTAACTCGCAAAACAAATGTCCACCCTCTGGTCAAGCAAGTGAAAGTAGCATATCGCTTGTTTGGCTTCGTGCATACAACTTGCTCATGTCTTCCGTTCTCCCGTGAAAGGATTATTGGAAGATAAAGCGGAGGGGAAAGGCAATGATTCTACGGTTCCTTCGAGGACCCTTTTTAATAGGTAGAAAAATAAATAAAATCAAAAGCTCTGTCTATTGAGTTGCTCTGCATTGGAATGTGCCTCGTACACATTGCATCCAGCTGCTACATTTACTTGAATAGGCCTATGTGCAGACACTCCGATGGAACTTTTCAGAGAGGCACCAGCAGGAAAAGGAAAAAATGACCAAGATGTTAAAAGTGTTGAAAATGGCTTTGAAATTTCAAAGCAAAATTCAACAAAGTAGGCACCAATTGACAAATTGAATTTGTCAAGTTTGGGTGCAGCAAATGGAGAAAAATGATGCAGCAAATGTTGAAAATGTGGAATGGGGAAATTGATTTTTGGTCCCTAAACTTTAGGTTATTTATAAGTTAGTCCCTAAAGCTCAACTATAAATAGCCTAGCCATTTGCCATTTGAAAACATCCCAAATCATTCTAACCTCCTCCCAATACTAGAGAAATTAGAGAGTTTTCATAGAGTTGTTTTCTCCTTTCTTATCAAGAGAGAATTGTCATTGTTTTCTCCTTGTTAGATTGAGAGAAGTTGTAATTCCTATTTTCTCATAGTGAAATTCTTCTACCTTTGTCCGTGGTTTTTACCCTATATTATTTAGGGGTTTTCCACGTAAAATCTGTGTCTCTTTTATCTTCATTATTATTTTCTCAAATTATCAGTTGCGTTTTTGCTCTATCCGACGATCGTATTCCGCAACAATTGGTATCAGAACCAGATTTGGGTGCGTATATCTACTTACCGTATTCTCTGTTGGTTGCCACTGAAAAGTGGATCCTCCATCATAAGAAAGTAAGTTAGATATTACTCATTCATTGAAGGTGGTGGGCACTATTCACGTCAAAAAGGTGAAATAGTGGGAGCTATCTGAAATAGAAGCTATGGCAACGAAATTTGATATTGAAAAGTTCAATGGGAGAAATTTCTCACTGTGGAAATTGAAGATAAAGGCCATCCTAAGAAAAAAACGGATGTCTAGCGGCTATCAGCGAAAGGCCGGCAGATTTTACGGATAACAAGAAATGGAATGAGATGGACGAGAATGCTATTGCAGACCTTCATTTAGCATTAGCAGATGAAGTACTATCAAGCATCGAGGAGAAGAAGACAGCCAAGGAGATTTGGGATCACCTCGCAAAATTATACGAGGTCAAATCGTTGCACAATAAAATTTTCCTTAAGAGGAAATTGTACACTCTTCGGATGTCAGAATCTACTTCAGTGACAGAGCACTTAAACACGTTGAATACTCTATTTTCTCAGCTTACATCCCTAAGCTATAAAATAGAGTCACAAGAACGTGCTGAACTTCTGCTTCAAAGTCTACCTGATTCGTATGATCAACTCATCATCAACTTGACAAACAACAACCTTACAAGTGATCTAGTCTTCGATGACGTTGCAGCTGCTGTTCTGGAAGAAGAAAATCGGCGCAAGAACAAGGAAGACAGACAAGGAAATCTGCAACAAGCAGAAGCCTTAACGGTGATGAGAGGAAGATCAACAGAACGTGGCCAAAGTAGCAGTCACAATCATGGTAGATCAAAGTCAAGGAGTAAGAAGAATTTAAAGTGCTACAACTGTGGAAAGAAGGGTCACTTGAAGAAGGATTGTTGGAGTTTACCTAAAAACTCTAATCCTCAAGGAAATATGGCAAACACTTCAGATGATGGAGATGCTCTCTGTTGTGAAGCAGCAACAGCCATGGAAGGCAGAAAAAGATTTGCAGACATATGGCTTATTGACTCGGGAGCCACATATCACATGACCTCAAGAAGAGAATGGTTCTATAATTATGAACCTATCTCAGGAGGATCTGTGTACAGCTGCAATAATCATGCCTTGGAAATTGTTGGCGTTGGAACCATCAAATTGAAGATGTATGACGGGACAACCAAAGTTGTTCGAGATGTGCGACACGTGAAAGGCTTGAAGAAAAACTTATTATCCTACGGATTGTTGGATAATAATGCAAGCAAGATTGAAACACAGAAAGGAATCATGAAGGTGTTCCATGGAGCGCTTGTGGTGATGAAAGGTGAAAAGATAGCGGCAAATTTGTACATGCTGAAGGGAGAGACTTTGCTAGAAGCTGAAGCCTCTGTTGCCTCATGTAGTTCAGATTCTACCATGTTATGGCATCGGAAACTTAGACACATGTCAGAACAGGGAATGAAAGTCCTTGTGGAGCAAAAGCTACTTCCGGGTTTAACAAAGGTATCACTTCCTTTGTGTGAACATTGTATTACAAGTAAGCAGCATCGATTAAAATTCAACACATCAAATTCTAGAGGCAAGGCTGCTCTAGAATTGGTTCATTCTGATGTATGGCAAGCACCGGTTACATCCCTAGGCGGAGCAAATTATTTTGTCTCCTTCATTGATGACTACTCTAGGAGATGTTGGGTGTATCCTATCAAGAGGAAGGCAGATGTGTTTTCAACCTTCAAAGTTTTCAAAGCGCGGGTGGAACTTGATTCTGGAAATAAGATCAAGTGTTTCAGATCAGATAATGGAGGTGAATATACAAGTGATGAATTTGATGACTTTTGCAGAAAAGAAGGCATCAAAAGACAGTTCACAACAGTATACACTCCTCAACAAAATGGAGTGGCAGAGCGGATGAACAGAACTCTGTTAGAAAGAACACGAGCAATGTTGAGAGCTGCAGGGCTAGAAAAAGCTTTCTAGGCAGAAGCAGTCAATACCGCCTGTTATTTGGTGAATCGGGCTCCATCAACTGCAATTGAGTTGAAGACACCGATGGAAATGTGGACTGGTAAACTAGTTGATTATTCAAACCTCCATATATTTGGAAGTATTGTGTACGTGATGTACAATGCCCAAGAAATTTCAAAGTTGGATCCAAAATCCAGAAAATGTAAATTTTTGGGGTATGCTGATGGAGTAAAGGGGTATCGCTTGTGGGATCCCACTGCCCGCAAAGTGATTATCAGCAGGGATGTTATCTTTGTAGAAGATAAGCTACAAAGAAAAGAAGAAGATGATAGCACTGATAAAGAAAAGCCAGAGACTACACAGATACATGTTGAAAATGAGTTTGAACAGAGAGATTGTTCTGAAGCAGAACCAGAGCTCGAGGAATCAGAACCAGAGAATTCTGAAGCTCCAACAACTCGTCAATCAGATCGTGTGAGAAGACGCCCCAATTGGCACTCAGATTATGTTATAGAAGGTAATGTTGCATACTGCCTTTTAACGGAGGACGGTGAGCCATCAACATTCGAGGAGGCAATGAACAACTCAGATGCTTCGCAGTGGATGGCGGCAATGCAAGAAGAAATCGAAGCCCTTCATAAAAATAATACATGGGAACTTGTGCCACTACCACAAGGAAGGAAGCCAATTGGTAACAAATGGGTCTTCAAAATCAAGAGAAATGGTGACGATCAAGTGGAGAGGTATCGTGCAAGACTGGTGGTGAAAGGATATGCTCAGAAAGAAGGTATTGATTTCAATGAAATCTTTTCTCCTGTGGTTAGACTAACAACGGTTCGAGTTGTCCTGGCAATGTGTGCTACATTGAATTTATATCTAGAGCAGCTAGATGTTAAAACAGCTTTTCTTCATGGAGATCTTGAAGAAGAGATTTACATGCTCCAGCCTGAAGGTTTTGAAGAAAAAGAAAAGAAGAACTTGGTTTGTAGGTTGAACAAATCTCTGTACGGTTTAAAGCAGGCGCCGAGGTGTTGGTACAAGAGATTTGACTCCTTCATCATGAGCCTTGGATACAACAGACTTAATGCAGACCCTTGTGCTTACTTCAAGAGGTTTGGTGAAAACGAATTTGTTATATTGCTGTTGTATGTAGATGACATGTTGGTTGCAGGCCCCAACAAAGATCATATTGAAGAATTAAAGGCACGACTGGCTAGGGAATTTGAAATGAAGGACTTGGGACCAGCAAACAAGATTCTAGGGATGCAAATTCACCGAGACAGAAGTAATAGGAAGATTTGGCTTTCACAAAAGAATTACTTGAAAAAGATCTTGTCACGATTCAGCATGCAAGATTGTAAGCCAATTTATACCCCTCTTCCTATTAACTTTAAATTATCCTCCAGTATGAGTCCTAGCAGTGAAGAAGAGAGGATGGAGATGTCTCGAGTACCGTATGCATCAGCAGTGGGAAGTTTAATGTTCGCTATGATTTGTACAAGACCAGACATTGCACAAGCAGTGGGAGTGGTTAGTCGGTACATGGCGAATCCAGGCAGAGAGCATTGGAATGCTGTGAAAAGGATCCTGAGATACATCAAAGGGACCTTAAATGTTGCATTATGTTACGGGGGATCAGACTTTCTTATCAGCGGGTATGTCGATTCTGACTATGCAGGAGATTTGGATAAAAGCAAATCTACAACAGGGTATGTGTTTACAGTTGCTGGTGGAGCTGTAAGCTGGGTTTCAAAACTGCAATCGGTTGTGGCTACGTCAACAACGGAGGCAGAATATGTAGCAGCTACACAAGCCAGTAAAGAAGCAATATGGTTGAAAATGCTATTGGAGGAGCTCGGGCACAAACAAGAGAATGTCTCTTTGTTTTGTGACAGTCAGAGCGCCTTGCATCTTGCAAGGAATCCTGCTTTTCACTCAAGAACAAAACACATTCGGGTCCAATACCACTTCATTCGTGAGAAAGTGGAAGAAGGGACGATAGATATGCAGAAGATCCATATCGATGACAACATAGCAGATTTCATGACAAAAGCAATCAACACTGATAAGTTTACTTGGTGTCGATCCTCTTGTGGCTTGTTAGAGACGTAAGCAACATGGAAAGTACGAGGTAGAAAGAATGGTGTGAAGATATGATTGTTCTAATCAAATCTTCAAGTGGGAGATTGTTAAAAGTGTTGAAAATGGCTTTGAAATTTCAAAGCAAAATTCAACAAAGTAGGCACCAATTGACAAATTGAATTTGTCAAGTTTGGGTGCAGCAAATGGAGAAAAATGATGCAGCAAATGTTGAAAATGTGGAATGGGGAAATTGATTTTTGGTCCCTAAACTTTAGGTTATTTATAAGTTAGTCCCTAAAGCTTAACTATAAATAGCCTAGCCATTTGCCATTTGAAAACATCCCAAATCATTCTAACCTCCTCCCAATACTAGAGAAATTAGAGAGTTTTCATAGAGTTGTTTTCTCCTTTCTTATCAAGAGAGAATTGTCATTGTTTTCTCCTTGTTAGATTGAGAGAAGTTGTAATTCCTATTTTCTCATAGTGAAATTCTTCTACCTTTGTCCGTGGTTTTTACCCTATATTATTTAGGGGTTTTCCACGTAAAATCTGTGTCTCTTTTATCTTCATTATTATTTTCTCAAATTATCAGTTGCGTTTTTGCTCTATCCGACGATCGTATTCCGCAACACAAGAAACTTTGAACAGTGGTAGCCTTGTTTTTTTGGCTGAACCATGCTGACAGTTCGATGATCTTCCAAGTATTTGGATAAGTGCAAAGATACCCATACCATCATGTCATGGAATAAAATACTTAGAAATTTCGAACCAACAAAAGTACATAAAACAACAGGATAAAGTACCAGGGATCGATTTGGGTAGAATCACATGTTGGAGCCAGGAGTGACCAGACCACTGCCCCTTTAACGAAAGCCTAAGTTCCTCATGTGTTCTGCCCTCCAGCAAAAGCAGCTTATCAACATGTGGTCCTTTTGTTATCCTTGGCTGGCACAAGTTGTATAACTGCTGAACCACAACCCCTATGGCAACGAAATGCTAGCTTACCCAAAGCAACGACAGCGACCCACGCCCACCAGCCCGACACAACTCGTAACTTTGCATGTTCTCGCAAGGAAGAGCCCTGAAAACTTCTGAGGTTCAAGATTCAGTGTTTGTAATGACCTATTTTGATTAGAACTGTTGATATAGTTTTTGATTTAGGGTCCATTTTTTATTAGAACCTCTTTATCTTTGGGATGTGGAAAAGAGCTCTCCTCTAAACCACTGCCAGCTTCACTAGAAACAAACACAAGTGATTCCTTTCTTCTACATGAGCATGCTACAACTCAATTTCCACCAAAAGGAAGTTCCTTTGGTTACAAAAGTTCAGACTTTTCAACCAAAACCAGATTGCATTTATATAACTAAGAGTCAACTAAAATCAATAAAGCCGAAAGTTCATATTATAAAAAAATGGAAGAAAATAATTTTAAAAAAAAAGAGAGCAGAACTTGGAACAGAAATTGAGCTATATGTGATGGGGATATGACTCAACTGACCCATATTTATTCCCACCAGACCAATCTCTCTGCTGCATCATCATCCCATACGAATTCGCTTCAAATCCATTCTGATGATGATGATGATTCCCTACTTGATTAGCAGGTCCGTACATCGGCACCGGAATCATAGGTGCCCCATAAGGCATCGGTATAGCCATTCCGACGTGCCCATTACTATTCACACTACCACATCCTCCTACTTTGACACCGGTTCCATTCTCACGGATGCTCTGCGGCACCGGCGTTGAGGCAAACAGCTGATCGGAAGCCGATGGGCCTTCGTTGCTTACTCCGTGCATTCTTTTCAAGTAAAGCCGATACTTCTGCAAATGACTGGCGACGTTCTCGCGGGTCAAGCCTTCGACGTTCATTAACTGCATGATTGTTTTGGGAACCGCGTTTTTTATCCCTAAATGGGCCACCACATCCACGAATCTCTTGTGCAGTTGCGGTGTCCACACTAAACGGGATCGTTTCGATGTCTTCCCTGATGGATCGTCCGAATTCTCCGTCGTCCTAACTGCTGAATTCGCCTCCTGGGTGCTATCCATCTTCCTCATCTTCTTAGGTTCGGTTCCGGAACCCGAACCTGAGCCGTCCCCTTCCGGTTCAACTACCATCGGGTCATTAAAAGAACGGAAATTGTTATTGTCGTTATTAGTGGTGGAAGAGTGGGCTCCGGTGGAGCGGAGGGAGGAGAGGGTATCGTGAGAAGCGCGGTTGACGTCAAGAGGAGTCCGACAAGGCTCCGGCGAGATACTAAAAGCGGAGGCGAGTTCCGGTGGTATTAAGGATTGAGATAATGGAGTTAAATCATCGCAGTCTGGCAATCCCATCTCCCATTCAAGAACTCTATCGTTAACATCATCCTCATCGTCAACGATGGCGACGGTGGCGGTTGCAGTGGCTTCACCGTTTCGGCCGCTAGCTTCAAATTCACGAATCTTCACTTCTTCTCCCATATTAATCTTCAGCTTTTGACCTTCAAAATATAGATTTTTAAATCTTTTAGAATGATTTTTCGATTGTTATTTGGATCGGAAAGAAAAGGGTGAAAATAATACAGATATTCAGATATTTGTGAGAAAATCGGGGGCTGTTTGGCAGGAACCGAGAAAAAGATAGGGAAAATAAGAGGGAGAAAAAGCGCAATATCTAATTTCCAGATTGGTCTAGCGGTGGTGCCAACGTGGACGACTTAGCAAGATATATTTGATCTGCTAAATATCTATATATCCTAATAATTTAATAAATATCAAAATCAGGATTTCTCCAATTATATTTTGGCACGTAAATTATTTGGTCGTAGCAAAAATGAATTCGGTCGCGCTGGATTGTCGGTGGTGGGCTTTTTATTACAGAAATGGACATGGTTGGATTGGAACAAAGTGACCAAGTAAACAAAGTAGGTGCACTTTTTAAGGGTATTTTAGAGAATGTGTAGTTTTTAGGACGTCTTTTGCCCTTGTTTCTTCTCTTATTTTTAAGGGTAAACTATAAAAATGGTGACAGAACTTTTAGGGTAATTTCATTTTGGTCATTAAATTTTTAAAAATTTCATTAAGGTCACCCAACTTATTTTACTTTCATTTTAGTCCTCGTTAGATGGTGATATGACCCGTTAATTCCTCTGCAGTGAATATGCTGGGCTCCTCAAGTTTTCAACAGCTAAGTATTTCTTCAAGAGTTACAATAGCAATTAATAACCAACAAAAATGTTTTGTAGCCTGCAAGTGATTGTTACCTATAAGAAACAATAAATTTGAACCCAAGACACAATAAAAATACAAAAATTAGGTTTGCTTTTTATTTTGTTATGCAAGAATAAGTTTTTTTTTTTTTTTTTGGGGGGGGGGGGGGGTGGGGTTGAGAATACACAAAAAGAAAACATTAAGGCTATGTTTGGTACAGTAGAAAATTAGAAGAAAAATATGAGAAGGTGAAAAGAAATGGAAAGAAAATAAAAATTAGTGATGCTTGGTACGGAAAAAAGTAAGAAGGAAAGAAAAATGAAGGGGGATATGTTTTCCTAGTTGATGAACAAAAAGGAACCCACCCAATTTGGAGTTTGGACGGAAGAGAGCAAGGAAAGATGAAAGAGATCTGATTTTAAAATAAAAAGTTAAATTTACCCTTAAATGCCAATCCTGGGCGTAGGCCAATGCACGCTAGCTTATAAAATAGCAAAAAGTAGCGATTTTGCATTGGTCCATTTTGGAAAAAAAAATTAATCAGTAATATTCTAATTTTTTTAGTATTATAAAAATTTAAAATTAATTATAAATTTTAAAAAATTAATTTGATTTAAAAATTCCATGTTTAAGATGGACAAAACTCGTTTCGACTCGAAAAAATTGAATTATTCAACTTAATAAAAATAAATTCGACTTGAAATTAATTTATTGTTTTTATACGCTTTTTATTTTAAATGTTTTATTTTTATAAATTTATTTTACAAAGATATAAAAAAAGAAAATAAGCTTAATAGAAATCAATATCAAAATAAAGATTATTAATATAAGAGAGGGTATTCTAATAAAATATATATATAAGAGGGTACAATAGTAAAGTAATTTTTTTTCTTCTCGCATTTTTATTGTATCAAGCAATAAAAAAGAAATAAACATATTTTCTTTTTAGTTTTTTATCTCCCAATCAAGCATATCAAAAGAAAAAAAAATATGCTCATCCCCTTGTGTCCTTTGACCCGGGATTGAGCACCAGTATTGCATGATGTGTGTGCCTTCGTTGAAAAAAGGCTAAAAGAAAGTTGAACAGATGCCTACGCTTGCATCACACCAGCATATTCTAAAAGAAAAGAAAAAATATATATTTTCCATCCTACTTTTTTATCGCTCTAAAATTTCATCCTTTTAATTTTCTTTCCTTTCTACCATACCAAGCAAAGCCTAAGTTACGATCGGCATGAATGAAAAAAGAAAACTTTTTTATACAACCTGGAACTGAAAATAGGAGCATAAACAAGATTGATAGGCTAACTAACATTTATAAGTGACGAGCATAGTTAAAACGGACCTTTATTGGGGAATAAATTTTCAAGATTATTAATATTACTGTATCTTGGTGTAGTTAATATTTTATTTTATATTTATTAACAATTTTCAGATTTTTTTGAAAGATGGAATTGTAATAAAACTATATATATTTTTGAATTATACTTAAAAAGAATAATTATTTCATACAAGTACGGTGAAAAAAAACATTTCAAAAGTAACGTTAAATGATTGTCGTGTATATTTTAATTATATTAAAAGACACGACAATCATGCAATATCATTAGTTAAATAATTTTCAACACCAATACATTAAATAATAATACATTTAGAAAATAAAATCTTAAAAAACAAAAACAGTAATCACATTACAACTCGCTAATATAACATTATTTTATGTTTTTTTTTTGTTACATACACAACATGCTTATACTAGCTGATCAGTTTATATATTTAGAACATAAAAATGTTCATAAGTACCTTTCAAAAAAAAAAAAAGTTCATAAGTATACACAGACAGGCTAATATCAAAAAAAGAGGGAAGCAAATGTCATTACACATACAGAGCTCTTCACATGCCAAGATTTGTTTGTATAGTCGCATTATGTTCATATACATATAAACTACATTACCATTTTAGAAATATTTTACACCTTTAACAAACTTGTATAAAAACATTTATCTCCTCTGGCAGGGGGCAGCATCAGTTATATTTCAGTTGCTGAAACTCTCAGCTTTTGCTCGATTTCTATGTATAATAAACCTTACGAGCTACACAATGTACAGTCTGCTTTTTCCGAAACAACATTATTTTCGAACAGTTCTTACCTGTCTAAGAAGATTGGTAGTAAGAACCATGGCCATTAGATATTATGGGGAAGAAGAAAGGAAGAGGGGAAAGCTTCACGCAGATTCTGTTAGCTGTACACACATGTTTCTTTCCCTATACCGACTTAAGACGGGTGCAGAGACTGAGCAGCAATTCTCCTTTCTGAAAATAATGCAAAATCACTGTGTTAAAACGACTTTGACGTACGTAAGCCCACTTTGGAAGATTTTTTTTTTTTGAACGAGACTTTGGAAGAAATAGAGTTGATAACTTTTGTATCGAAGCTGCTTATACTAAGAAACTCATTTATGCAATACATGAACTGACTCGTAAATATAAACAGATAAGCAACCATGAAAGACAAGGAGGAATTAGTACCTCCAGCGGCAACCAGTTTCTCTACACGCGCAACAATATGTTTCCCATACGTGTACTTCTTCAATGCGCTTAAATGGACCTTAATTCGAGAAAGGATCAGCTCCCGTTGCTGATCCTCACAAGTCTCTAGCACTTTCTGTACAACGTAGTTCGCAAACTGATCTTTCATCATTGCCTGGGATGGACAAATAGCCATTAGAAAAGATGAAATGGATGCAAAGAAATTCTACAGGAACTATCTCCAGAGACATTTAATAAAAGCTAAATCTTGAGCACATATATGCATATCCTGGACAAAACCTGACATGCTGGCCTCCACCTGATATGTAAAATTTTAAAGTTTCCGTTAACTTCATAAACATTCCAGACCGTGCATGAATGTTGATCCCACAAGCAAAATACACCTACATTATTATATGAATGTATACACAGATTCTCACCAACAAAAAAGACTGTCATAACCAGCCAAACCAAATTACAAATAAAGGCATCGTGGTTCATGGCTTTTCTCCTTTGATACAAATAAAGGTGAAGTTATTTTTGGCATTTTTATCTTTTAAAACACGAGAAGACTTAAAACCGGATAGTATTTCTATTCACAAAATATATCCGCAGAAAAGACAAACCTGAAGAGGCTCATTCTCATCAGTAGAACCAAGCATTTCATTCACCAATAGCTGACGCTCAGCAGGACCGCCAAAAGTTAAGCACTTCTCGACAACATTAGATGCAAACTTCTGCTGACTCATCTGGACAATCTTTCCAGCTAGCTCCTTAATTATGATTGAGCGCTCATGTGGTTTTCCATGCTCCAGTACATGCTGTAGAGGTCATTTAATGTTTCAATCAGTACAACAAATACCATAGAGATGCTTAATAATATAAACCAACAAATTTCAAGGACAATGTAAAAAGTAAACAAATACAACAATTGTGGACAGTATTTCAATAGACATGAATGCAAAATAATGAAGACTCCCCTAGCAGATTCGGTAAATTACTTTTGCCCCAACAGATCCTATAATACAAGAACTATAAGTTAACAAAAAGAATGACAAACCTGGACGACATAATTGCCATACTGGTCCTGGGCCAACAAACTAACGGATCCTAAAATCTCATCCATAACCTTACTCTGTGTTTTTGGGTCCTTGCAGTGCTCCAATATTCTCTGCACGAATAGTAGTAATAATAATACAGAACACACATTGCTCATTTACATGAAACGGTTCTAATGGTCTATATATATATATACATATTATATATATAAAGTCCTGAACCTGTATAACTCGGCACCCATATGGATGAGTGGAAAGCGCCACAACTTGGTCAAAAAATGGTGTGACTATAAATTGAATGTTTTCCTCGGGAACACATTCGATACATTTCTGGATCACATGGTTGCCATTCTGATCTCGTACACAACGCACAACACTACCATCAAGCTCATGAACCATGCTAATCTTCTGATCCAGATCAACAACCTCTATGGCCTTGAATGTTAAACAAAGCATATACATAATTGTCAGAATGCTGGGCAGTATTTTTCGTGTAACCAATCAAATAGCATGAGTGCTTTTAGGAAATCTATATAAAAACCAGGATAAAGTGATAACAAAGGTAAGCACAATTACCGTGTTGAAGCATAGTTAGCACATATTTACAAAAATAAACATTAGAAAAAAGGACCTATAGAATTTTTATATAAAATGGAAAGCATAGCTTGACCACCGTGAACTTTTTCATTTAATCAATTATACAATTGGGATGATCATATTTAGAAAGAAACAGGAAAACAATTATGGAGGAAGCTTGATCAATGAAAAGAATCAATAGGAGAAGTTCAACATGCAACTCAATGATTATGAAATAAAGTGTAGAAGAATAGCAACCATATACCTTTTGAATCACTCGACAACCATACATTTGAAGACTAAGTGTTAAAACATGACCTAAAAGCTTGCAAGCAAGTTCTCTTCTCTGAGCTGGAAGTCCATGTTCAAAAAACTGTAGGCAGATACAGATTTACCAGGTAAATAAACCATTAAATTATACAACTAAGCAGATGTATAATGGATTAAGAAGTGGATACCTTTTGAATAACATAATTACCAAACACATCAGTCATCAAAGCGAGAGCTTGAGGCATGATTTCCTCATAAACCATAATTTTCTCTTCAGTTGTAGCTGTTTCAAGTTTTTGCTGAATAAAACGGCTGCCATACTGATCCGCACTACTCATAAGATGAATAAAAATGTCAGGGCAACAATATGCAACATAAAACATGATTTGAGATAAGAACATACCTGAACTCAACAACATGACCAGCAATTTCTGAAAGTTCAAAACATTTTGTTTTATTGCTCTTAAACTCTTCAAGTAGGGAGGAGGCGAAGCTCTCAGCCAGGTTATATCCTGCATATCCCGTGACACTGCCAGCGAGATTATTCGTACCAGAAGGAAACCGCATATTCAGGTCAATGTGTCTGATGGGACTACCAAGTCCAACTGGAGAGTTTGGAATAGCAGTATTTGCTAAGGGACTGCCAGGATACGACATGCCAGCTCCAAAGGTGGAATTTCCATGAAAACCATGAAGAATAGAACTACCAGATTTAGCACCCAACGGAACACCATAATGAGATTTCTGAGGTGATAGCAGAGCCCCAAAATATGCCTTCTGCAGCTCAAGCAAGTTCATGTAGGAATCACCAAGGAAGTTCCTATCCATAGAGGGATCATTAAAAGGTGCAAGCTGTGCTGCAGCATAATCAGATGTCCTCAAATACTGAAGATACATAGGATCAACATAAGGTGCTGGCAGAGCATTCCCAGCTATTTGGCCTCCAACTGTACCAAAATTATGCGACTCAGATGCAACACTTGAAATGTTCTGTCCAGAACCCAAGCCTCCCCCAAACACTCTAGAGTCCATTCCAGGGACTGGTATAGCTGATGCACCTGGCAGATTGCCAGTTCCAAGTTGGCTAGCCATCATAGAGGCCAAACCAGGATTTAAAGAATAACCACTTAATCCATAGTTTGGAAATGATGAATTTGCGCCACCATGCTGAAACTGATTAGGTAAGCCGCCTCCGCCATTGAGAGTGGAAGTAGGAGATCCTTTCATGTAAGAATTGTTTGAGGACGCAGAAGATTTCTGGATCTCAGCTTGCGTATTACTCTTAGCTGAAGGCACATCAAAATGCCCAGATTTATCCTTCTTCAAGTATGCCTGCTGTTTGATATAATTCTGACCATCTTGCGAACCGAACAAAAAATTCTGGTGAGTTTCAGCATCTGGTTCAGTCTGGGGTGGTAACTGATTATCTTCATCTGGTGCACCATTTGATGACAGAGTCATGCATGACAAAGCAACTGCCAGATCTGCAGACTCATTGACACCAGTTGCAACACCACCAAACTTGCTTGGATTATTCATATTTCTTTTATCCGAGTTACCAACTCTGCCTCCTCCAATTGGTGTCAAACAAGGACTGGGAGCCCTAGCAACAAGTTGGGGATCAGGAGTTGTACTCCTAGACAAAGAAGTGCCTACTGCAGCAGCATAAGTGTACGAAGAAGGTGGACCAACGGTATGGACTGCAGACAGACCTTGAACACTCGACCTTAAAGCATCTGCAGAAGCCAGTTCATGCTGCAAATGAGCCAGATCAGATTCAGCAGAACCTAAATTCTCAAAGTTCTCATCAAAAGCATTTCGACTAGCAGGACGAGAGGGTATCCTTGTGACAGGAGCAGAGTGTCCCAAATCAGCCTGCAAAGATGCTAAATATTATATCATTGCAGCATCCAAGAAAAGAAGTTCCAGATGTTTTTCATGCATGAACAAGAAGAAATTAGGGTGCAAATAATCCACGGAAGATTAAAAACTTAAAACTGCCTATTGGATAGATTTTGAGTAGTGCTTTGAAGTCTATGATACACTATAAAAAATCTATCTATACATGAACAAGAAGAAATTGTGATTGAAAATATGCCTACTAAGTTTAACACAGTAATATAACTAAGGATTTAGGAATCAATAGAAGAGAAAATAGTTGTATGTCATACATATGACCTTCCTGTGACTGCATGGAAATACAGATCTCGAGACAGCTCAAACATAAATGCATGCCACAGGCTTAACAGAATTGACCCATGAAACTCTAGGATCAACCACATTGACTGCTGAAAATTAAATGGCTAAAGAACGCATGTTAAAGAAACAACTACCATTGTTCAGCAGCAAAAGGCAAAACCAAACAAAATAAAAAAATTAAAGAGATAGAACAAACGGCATTCATGATTAAACATTAAACCTGAAAATTTTTAGCGAGGCTTTTCTGTTTGCTTCCAAGTCCTACACCAGACAAACCAATCAGTCCATCACGACCCCAGTTCGCTGAGCTATGCACGTTCTCTGCGTCTACTTCATTCTCTTGTTTCCTGGTATCAAACCCCGGTGGCATAGAAAACAACGACCTACTGCTACCATTATCATCCCGGTTCAGTTTCCTCCTATCTCCAATCCCACCTATCACTGAACTCCCTCCTTTCAACCTCTGTGCAAACTTCCAATCCTCCTTGGAAAGCAAAGGAGGTGGGAGCCTCGGGTTGAGATTCACATTTGAGTAATAGTATGAATGATAGGCTGGATCAGACCTTAGCTCTTCCTCAGATGCAAAACCATTTCCATTTTTAGCTCCTACAATAGCTGAAAAAGCAGTGGCCCCACTACCACCACCAGTACCAGCAGCAACAGTGGCTCCACCCCCAAACAACCCGCCAACTGCACTCAGTGAACCCTCCACCGTAGGAGGTGCAGAGCCACTTCTATACAAGTTTAGCTCTCGTTCGAGATCATCAGCGTCTTGCTTACTCCACTGTTCGCGGAGCAATAACCCCATCTCCGACTCCATATCATTACCAAATGCTCCTTCACCAGTTCCTATCATTGGTCTCCTACCCAATTCAGATAACATTCTTAAAATCCTAAATGATCAAGCTATAACAAAACTCCCAAAATCAATGATCGGATACTAAACCGGAAAAAAAAAAAACTAAAACTTTTCTACAGTAATACACTTAAAACTGCTAACTTTAAGCTAACAACAAACGGGTCAAAGGTCAAAATTTTAATCATCTCAAACTCAAACAGCAAATACCCATTTCCCCAAAGTTTACAGAGCTAAGAAAACAAAATTAAATGCCCCCAAACATAGATTGTCTTCAATTTTTGCTATCATAAAATTAATCAACAAAAAAACAGATAAGCATCATGTTTTCCAAGAAAAACAAGAATTAAAAACAAAGTAACATAGCTAGGGGAGAAAGCTTCATTTTTTAAGCAGAGATCAAAGATGAGAGTGAAAAGAAGCTTGAAATATAGACAAAGAGTTAAAGGTTGAGATCAAATCCGGCGGCGGCTATTGGTTCTTACAAGAGCCCTTGTAGGGTTTTTTTACAATTAAAGGAGGCTGGAATTAAATACAGTGAGAGAGGAACAAGAAAAAGAGACACTTTCTTTAGCTTTGGGCTTATAGTATTTTTGTAAATTAGTGATATTACTATTATATTTCCTAAAAATCAGGTATAATTGACCAAGTGATAACCGACTGATGTAGGTGAAAACTTTTTATTTTTGTTCATCTCGTGTTCCAGAAACAGCAATCTGCAACTGACACTTTAACACTTTAGATTCGATGCCACCTTTAGTTGTTTTGTCCTAAAATTGACATTTATGATTTATTGCTGTAATTTTTTCCTAATATCTGTAAATTGTTTTATTTTCAAATTACAATTTATATACACTAGATAAATCTTACTATTACTTAAATATCTTTTGAATTGAACTCTTAGTTAAATATCTAAACTTTACCCCTTTCAATTACTTTTATTTTTACATTATATATAACTGTTTCTGTTACAGCTAATAACTCCCCTAGTTAGTTATTTCAGTTATTAGGGTTTATTAGTTTAAACTCATCTTTGTATTTCCTATATAAGCTTAATCAAGGTCGTTGTATAATCAATTAATTCAGTTGAATAAAATTTGTTTTCTTTTCTTTACACTTCAATATGGTATCAGATGAATTTTTCTGATTCATCAAGAATCAGTTTCTGCGCTTCTGCATTTTTTCTTGTGCTTCTTTTGCACTTTTCTCTGTTTCTTGCTTTTAAGCTTCGATTGTGTTTCAATCATAGTCGATCTAAATAATCAATTTCAAGAGTGTAATAACCCTTACATTATCAACTCCTTTAGATTTTGAACAAAAAAATCAACTCCTTTAGATTTTTGCTCCGGATTTTTTCCTAAATCTTTGCTTTGTTTTCTTGTTCTTTTTCTGGATATGGCAAATAAAGCAAACTTATTTAACTATGGAAACTACCACTATTGCTGCTTGAGCGGGTGCGAGTAGAAATGGTTTGCCCTTTTGTTGGTGTTTATATTTATGATTTATTATTAAAATGCTAAGACTAGGGTCTAAAATCAGTGTTTAGAACATTAAGTGTATAGTTTATTTTTTAAAATTTAAAATTAAAACTTATAATTTTGTTTTAATGTTGTGGCATAAAAAAATTAAAAAAATATAAAAATAATTTTTGTTCATACCGGTGCATCCCTCCTATCGTGGAAAGTTTGTCGATCATCATCATCTATTGCGTATGGGACCCAATCTTTGGAAGTATTATTAAGTCTTTCCTAATTACATTTGCAGCTAATCCTCAAATTCTATAATCTTATTGTTGTTGCGGTTGTTTTTCTTTTCAAGAAACGCTTCTCGCATTATTACTTGAAAAACAAGCGGTACATTTTAAATTTACTTCAACAATTTTTCAGGAAATAAACGAACTATGTCAATAGAAGAAGATTTAGAGAATAATACAAATTCAAAACCACGGCTAACTCCAGATCGAATGTTCATAGCAACATTTACTTATTTTGACAAAAAAAATACTTTAAGTGCTTAAATAAAAAAATTGATATATTTTAAGTAGTTATTGGTGATTAAGTCCGAATATAAATACAAGCATGTCTGTAGAAGGCTTGTCAATTATTTTTCCTCCAACATATTTTCTTATAAACTCTCGGATTTTATTAGCATTGCTGCAATTTGAAAGAGTTATTAGAAAACTCAAAATCCTCAAGATCATGCCTAGAATGAAAAGTGATATATAATATGTTCTTTAATTTTCTTTTTCTGTAAAAAAAATAAACTTCTTCAGACTAAAAAACAGACCTTTTTTTATTAAAAAAAACAGACCTTAGCTATCACAACAATCAGCTAAAATCATTTCCTACAAAATTACAAAAGAAAAAAATGCTAATTTCTAAAACCATTTGTATAACATCATGAAGAAATTTTCCATCATTTACTAAAGGGTAAACTATCTGGTTGACCACTAATCTTTAGGTAAAGTTTTAAAATAACCACCTTAAAAAAATGCGTCAATTGACTACCCAAACTATTAAAATGTGATCAATTTGACCACCAGCCGTTAATGGGCTAACGGAAGGTGACGTGGCAGTTAAAAAATTAAAGGTATAATCACACATTTGGTCCTTATTATTTACACATTCTTTTAATTTAGTCTTAATTTTAAACTAATAAAATAAATTATTTATTTATTTAGATAGTGACACGTGTCAACACTTTATTGGAAGACTTTAATTATTTATATTTAATTTCAAGCAACTTGCTTGCCAAGAGAGTCGAACCCAGGCAGCCAAGGGTAGTGGGCAGCAGCATAGCCACTGAGCCAAACCCAATCTTGTGTCTAAAATTACTCCATCAAATATATATTGCTTTTTTGTTTTTTACATTTATTATTTTAATTCAACATATATAATCATCGAACTAATTTCACATATATAATACTAAATGGTAAACCATAAACCCTATACCCAAAACTAAACCCTAAACCCTAACCCAAAAAATTAAATACTAAACTTTAAACCCAAACCCTAAACTCTAAACTCTAATTTCGCGATCATCGAATTTATTTCACATAATAACCCTAAACCTTAAATTCTAAATGCTAAACCATAAACCCTAAACTCTAAACTCTAATTTCACAACCATCGAATTTATTTCACATAATATCCCTAAACCTTAAATTCTAAATGTTAAACCCCAAACCCAAAACACTAAATATTAAAACCCTAAATGTTTATGATTAATATTTAGGGTTTGGGGTTTAGTATTTAGGGTTTGGAGTTTAAGTTTAGTATTTAGGGTTATTTTATATGAAATTAATTTGATAATTATATATATGAAATTAGTGTTTAGGGTTTGAGGTTTAGGGATATATATGTAAAATTAATTTGATGATTATATATGTTGAATTAAAAGAATAAATGTAAAAAACAAAAAAGCAATATATATTTGATGGAGTAATTTTAGACACAAGATTGGGTTTGGCTCAGTGGCTATGCTGCTGCCCACTACCCTTGGTTGCTTGGGTTTGACTCTCTTGGCAAGCAAGTTGCTTGAAATTGATTTTTCTCCTTTAAACAGGTGGTAACACGTGTCACCACCTGATTGGAGGAGGGAAATAAATTTATTAAATTAAATATAAATAATTAAAGTCCTCCAATAAGGTGTTGACACGTGTCACTATCTAAATAAATAATTTATTTTATTAGTTTAAAATTAGGACTAAATTGAAAGAATGTGTAAATAATAAGGACTAAATGTGTGATTATACCTTTAATTTTTTAACTGCCACGTCACCTTCCGTTAGACTGTTAACGGCTGGTGGTCAAATTGATCCCATTTTAATAGTTTGGGTAGTCAATTGACGCGTTTTTTTAAGGTGGTCGTTTTAAAACTTTATCAACCAGATAGTTTACCCATTACTAAATTACCACCTATACATATTTAATTATATATACAAAATTACCGCATAATATATATACTCTTTTGGATTCATTTTCTTTCCTCATTTCTCTGCCGCTCAGTATTCCATTTCTTTCTCCACTTTTCTGCCACAACTTTCTATTTTCCTCTCATTTTTTTACCAATCATCCTTCATTTTAGTTAGATCTTTTTCTTTGTTTATTATATAATTTTATTTTCTTTTTCTTTTTCCTTTTTTATACTTCTTGCTTAAGTATCAGAGAAGTCATTTGATTCTTGAAACTTCTGTGAATATTAAATTTTAATACTAGGTTTTGTTCTAAAATTTGATTATTTGGAGCATTTGGTTAGTAGTTCTTCTTTCAAAGAACTCTATATCTGAACAATGGTTTATATTTTTTTAAAAAATTTAAATTTTATTTTAATCTTCACATTTAAATGTTACTTGTAATTTCACTGTTATAGATATTGTTTTAATCTGTTTTATTTTTCATATTACTTTTTTTCTTGGAAGAGTTAGTCAATATATGAGTTTCCCTTGAAAGAGTTTAAGATTTTTCATATTTTTATATTTTTCATAGTTTCTGCAAAAATATTACAATTTCTTACTTTTTCTGTTTAAAATTAATTTAGGTCGGGTCGTATTCTCATCCCTAAATTTGGGGAGTATTTGAGGCATGTAGAATCCTTTTAAATGTCGAGATCAAGTGTTCTGTTTAAATTTTTGAATCAAAATGACAGCAGTCGAAAACTCAATCCGTTACCATCCCTACTATTAGTTTCTTGCTGCTTGTTTTCTTTATAAAATAATGAGGAGTCCATCATAACCACAATGTTACTTGGATGATCATGTTACAAACTTAACTCTTAACCCTAAACTTGAGAATGAGATTATTATTTTTCATAAACACGCCTAATTTCATATTAAAATTAAAATTTCTAAATCTAAACCCTAAACCATCATCCCTTAGACTCTAAAAATCTAAATTCTAACTTATAAACCCTAAACCAGACTCTAAACCCTATTTGTAGAAAGAAATTCCACATGAAAATGACCTAGCAATATTTTAGATCTCAATATGGATTCCCCACAGTTTCATTTCCCATTCATATTCATTGTGGGATCTTTAGGCAAAACAACCTATTTGATGGCTGAACTTTGAACTCTCAAAGGCGGGTTTATCTTTGGCTAAACAACATAACATTAAATTCTTAATCACTGAATCTGATTCTCTCGCTGCTGTCAGCATCGTTAAAAACCCAAGTCAAATTATTAGCTGCTTCAAACGCTGATTAACTGCAGGATGCAGATGAACACCCTCATTGGATGTCAACTCAACCATGCAAAAGTTGTAATCTTTAGAAATAAAAAAGCAAATAACAAGGATAAATATGCAAAAAAAGGAAGGAATGTCATTAAACATACAGAACTCTTCACATGCCAAGATTTGTTTGTACACTCGCATTATATTCATATACATAAAAACCTACATTACCATTTTAGAAATTTTCTACACCTAAGAGACTTGTATAAAATCATTTAATCTCCTCTGGCACTGGCATCAGTTGCTGAAACTCTCAGCTTTTGCTCGATTTCTATGTATAATAAATAAACCTTAAGAGCTACACGATGTACAGTTTGTTTTTCTCAAAACAACATTATTTCCGTACAGTTCTTACTTGTCTAAGAAGATGGGTAGAAGAACCATGGCCATTAGATATTATGAGGAAGGAGAAAGGAATAAGGGAAAGCTTCACGCAGATTCTGATAGCTGTACAAACATGTTTCTTTCCCTATACCGAATTAAGACGGGTGTGGAGACTGAGCAGCAATTCTCCTTTCTGAAAATAATGCAAGATTCATGTGTTAAAAAGACTTTGACCTATGTAAGCCAACTTTGGAAGAAAGAAAGTTGATGACTTTTGTATCGAAGCTGATATACTAAGAAACTCATCTATGCAATACATGAACTGACTCGTAAACATAAACGGATAAGTAACCATGAAAGACAAGGAAGAATCGGTACCTCCCGCGGCAACCAGTTTCTCTACACGCACAACAATATGCTTCCCATAAGTGTACTTCTTCAATGCGTTTAAATGAACCTTAATTCGAGAAAGGATCAGCTCCCGTTGCTGGTCCTCACAAGTCTCTAGCACTTTCTGTACAACGTAGTTCGCAAACTGATCTTTCATCATTGCCTGGGATGGACAAATAGCTATCAGCAAAGATGAAATGGATGCCATGAAATTCTACAGGAACCATCTCCAAAAACATTTAACAAAAGCTAAATCCTGAGCATAATGCAATCAAGCTAATATATATGCATATATACATATCCTGGTCACAACCTGACATGCTAGCATCCACGTGCTATTTCGTGAACTTTATTAACATTCCAGACCGTGCATGAACATCGATCCCACAAGCAAAATATACCTACATTCTGATATGAATGTATGCACAGATTCTCACCAACAGAAAAGATTGCCATAATCAGCCAAAACAAATTACAAATGAAGGCATTGTGATTCATGGATTTCACCAATGATACAAATAAAAGTGAAGTTATTTTTGGCATTTTTTTTCTTTTCAAACACGAGAAGACTTGAAATCAAATAATATTTCTGTTCAAAAATTATCAACAGAAAAGACAAACCTGGAGAGGCTCATTCTCATCAGTAGTACCAAGCATTTCATTCACCAATATCTGACGCTCAGCAGGACCACCAAAAGTTAAGCACTTCTCAACAACATTAGATGCAAACTTCTGCTGACTCATCTGGACAATTTTTCCAGCTAGCTCCTTAATTATGGTTGAGCGCTCATGAGGTTTCCCATGCTCCAGTACGTGCTGTAGAGGTCATTTAATGCATCAAGCAGTACAACAAATACCATAGAGATGATTATGAATATAACTCAACAAATTTCAAGGATACACGGTAAAAAAATAAACTACAGCAACAATTGTGGACAGTATTTTAATAGACATGAATGCAAAAGAGTGAAAACCAAACGAGCATATTCGGTAAATTACCTTTGCCCCAACAGATCCTATAATAAACGAACTATAAGTTCCCAAAAAGAACGACAAACCTGGACAACATAATTGCCATACTGGTCCTGGGCCAACAGACTAATGGATCCTAAAATCTCATCCATAACCTTACTTTGTGTTTTTGGGTCCTTGCAGTGCTCCAATATTCTCTGCACCAGTAGTAGTATTAATAATAAAGAACACACATTGCTCATTTACATCGAACGGTTCCAATGGTCTATATATACAGATATTATATATAAAAAGTCCTGAACCTGTATAACTCGGCACCCATAGGGATGAGTGGAAAGCGTCACAACTTGGTCATAAAATGTTGTGACTATAAATTGAATGTTTTCCTCCGGAACACATTCAATACATTTCTGGATCACATGGTTGCCATTCTGATCTCGTACACAACGCATAACACTACCATCAAGCTCATGAACCATGCTAATCTTCTGATCCAGATCGACAACCTCTATGGCCTTGAATGTTAAACAAAGCATATACATAATTGTCAGAATGCTGAGCAGTAATCTTCGTGTAACCATTCATATAGCACAAGTGCTCTTAGGAAATCGATTTAAGAACCAGGATAAGGTGATAACAAAGTTAAGCACAATTACCGAGATTCAAGCATGGTTAGCACATTTTTACAAAAATAAACATTAGAAAAAAGGGCTTATAGATTTTTTATAAAAAATGGAAAGCATAGCCTGACCAACATGAACGTTTTCATTTAATCAATAATAAAATTCGGCTGATTTTATTTAGAAAGAAACAGCAAAACAATTTTGGAAGCTTGATCAATGAAAAGAATCAACAGGAGAAGTTCAACATCCAACTCAATGATTATGAGATAACGTGTAGAAGAATAGCAACCATATACCTTTTGAATCACTCGACAACCATACATTTGAAGACCAAGTGTTAAAACATGACCTAAAAGCTTGCAAGCAAGTTCTCTTCTCTGAGCTGGAAGTCCATGTTCAAAAAACTGTAGGCAGATACAGATTTACCAGGTAAATAAACCATTAAATTATACAACTAAGCAGATGTATAATGGATTAAGAAGTGGATACCTTTTGAATAACATAATTACCAAACACATCAGTCATCAAAGCGAGAGCTTGAGGCATGATTTCCTCATAGACCATAATTTTCTCTTCAGTTGTAGCTGTTTCAAGTTTTTGCTGAATAAAACGGCTGCCATACTGATCCGCACTACTCATAAGATGAATAAAAATGTCAGGGTGGCATTATGCAACATAAAACATGATTTAAGATAAGAACATACCTGAACTCAACAACATGACCAGCTATTTCTGAAAGTTCAAAACATTTTGTTTTATTGCTCTTAAACTCTTCAAGTAGGGAGGAGGCGAAGTTCTCAGCCATGTTATATCCTGCATATCCCGTGACACTCCCAGCAAGATTCCTCGTCCCAGAAGGATACCGCATATTCAGGTCAATGTGTCTGATGGGACTACCAAGTCCAGTTGGAGAGTTTGGAATAGCAGTATTTGCTAAGGGGCTTCCAGGATAGGACATGCCAGCACCAAAGGTGGAATTTCCATAAAACCCATGAAGAATAGAACTACCAGATTTCTGAGGTGATAACAAAGCCCCAAAATATGCCTTTTGCAGCTCAAGCAAGTTCATGTAGGAATCACCAAGGAAGTTCCTATCCATAGAGGGATCATTAAAAGGTGCAAGCTGTGCTGCAGCATAATTAGATGTCCTCAAATACTGAAGATACGTAGGATCAACATAAGGTGCTGGCAGAGCATTCCCAGCTATTTGGCCTCCAACTCTACCAAGATTATGTGACTCAGATGCCGCACTTGAAATGTTCTGTCCAGAACCCAAGCCTCCCCTAAACACTCTGGAGTCCATTCCAGGGACTGGTATAGCTGATGCACCTGGCAGATTGCCGGTTCCAAATTGGCCAGCCATCATAGAGGCCAATCCAGGATTTAAAGAATAACCACTTGATCCATAGTTTGGAAACGATGAATTTGCGCCACCATGCTGAAACTGAGTAGGTATGCCGCCTCCGCCATTGAGAGTGGAAGTAGGAGATCCCTTCAAGTAAGAATTGTTTGAGGACGCAGAAGATTTCTGGAACTCAGCTTGCCAATTACTCTTAGCTGAAGGCACATCTAAATGCCCAGACTCAGCCTTCTTCAAGTATGCCTGCTGTTTGATATAATTCTGACCATCTTGCAAACCGAAAAAAAAATTCTGGTGAGTTTCAGCATCTGGTTCAGTCTGGGATGGTAACTGATTATCTTCATCTGGTGCACCATTTGATGACAGAGTCATGCATGACAAAGCAACTGCCAGATCTGCAGGCTCATTGACACCAGTTGCAACACCACCAAACTTGCTTGGATTATTCATATTTCTTTTATCCGAGTTACCAACTCTGCCTCCTCCAATTGGTGTCAAACAAGGACTGGGAGCCCTAGCAACAAGTTGGGGATCAGGAGTTGTACTCCTAGACAAAGAAGTGCCTACTGCAGCAGCATAAGTGTACGAAGAAGGTGGACCAACGGTATGGACCGCAGACAAACCTTGAACACTTGACCTTAAAGCATCTGCAGAAGCCAGTTCATGCCGCAAATGAGCCAGATCAGATTCAGCAGAACCTAAATTCTCAAAGTTCTCATCAAAAGCATTTCGACTAGCAGGACGAGAGGGTATCCTTGTGACAGGAGCAGAGTGTCCCAAATCAGCCTGCAAAGATGCTAAATGTTATATCATTGCAGCATCCAAGAAAAGAAGTTCCAGAAGTTTTTCATGCATGAACAAGAAGAAATTAGGGTGCAAAAAATCAACGGAAGATTAAAAACTTAAAACTGCCTATTGGATAGATTTTGAGTAGTGCTTTGAAGTCTATGATACACTATAAAAAATCTATCTATACATGAACAAGAAGAAATTGTGATTGAAAATATGCCTACTAAGTTTAACACAGTAATATAACTAAGGATTTAGGAATCAGTAGAAGAGAAAATAATTGTATGTCATACATATGACCTTCTTGTGACTGCATGGAAATACAAATCTCGAGACAGCTCAAACATAAATGCATGCCACAGGCTTAAAAGAATTGACCCATGAAACTATAGGTCAACCACGTTGACTGCTGAAAAATAGATGGCTAAAGAACACATGTTAAAGAAACAACTACCATTGTTCAGCAGCAAAAGGGGCAGACCAAACAAAATAAAAAGTAATAACAGATGGCATTCATAATAAAACATTAAACCTGGAAAATTTCAGTGAGGCTTTTCTGTTTGCTTCCAAGTCCTACACCAGACAAACCAATCAGTCCATCACCACCCCAGTTTGCTGAGCTATGCACATTCTCTGCGTCTACTGTATTCTCCTGTTTCCTGGTATCAAACCCCGGTGGCATAGAAAACAACGACCTACTGCTACCATTATCATCCCGGTT
Organism: Hibiscus trionum; assembly: GCA_030270665.1. Taxonomy (NCBI): domain Eukaryota; kingdom Viridiplantae; phylum Streptophyta; class Magnoliopsida; order Malvales; family Malvaceae; genus Hibiscus; species Hibiscus trionum. The sequence continues at coordinate 28,160,176 of BSYR01000024.1, read as the reverse complement.
CACTTTCCTCCTATCTCCAATCCCACCTATCACTGAACTCCCTCCTTTCAACCTTTGTGCAAACTTCCAATCCTCCTTGGAAAGCAAAGGAGGTGGGAGCCTCGGGTTGAGATTCACATTTGAGTAATAGTATGAATGATAGGCTGGATCAGACCTTAGCTCTTCCTCAGATGCAAAACCATTTCCATTTTTAGCTCCTGCAAGAGCTGAAAAAGCAGTGTCCCCACTACCACCACTAAGACCAGCAGCAGCAGTGGCTCCACCCCCAAACAACCCGCCAACTGCACTCAGTGAACCCTCCACGGTAGGAGGTGCAGAGCCACTTCGATACAAGTTTAGCTCTCGTTCGAGATCATCAGCGTCTTGCTTACTCCGCTGTTCGCGGAGCAATAACCCCATCTCCGACTCCATATCATCGCCAAATGATCCTTCACCAGTTCTTATCATTGGTCTCCTACCCAATTCAGATAACATTCTTAAAATCCTAAATGATCAAGCTTTAACAAAACTCCCAAAAATCACAACCCAAGATCAATAATCGGATACTAAACCGGAAAACTAAAACTTTTCTACAGTGATACATCTAAAACCCATATTTACAAGCTCTACAAGCTCCAAAGATGCTAATTTAAGCTATCAAACGGGATAAAAAGCAAATACCCATTTACCCAAAATTTACACAACTGAGAAAACAAAATTAAATGCACCCAAACTTAGATTTTCTTCAATTTTTGATACCATAAAATTAATCAACAAAAAACAGATAAGACACCATGTTTACCAAGTAGAACCAAAAACAGCAAGAATTAAAAATAAAATAACATAGCTAGGCCTAGGGGAGGAAGGCAGGAAGCTTTGTTTTTGAAGCAGAGATCAAAGATGAAAGTGAAAAGAAGCTTAACATATATATAGAGAGAGTTAACGGTTGAGATCAAATCCGGCGGCGGCTATTAGTTCTTACAAGAGCCCTTGTAGGGTTTTTTACAATTAAAGGAGGCTGGAAATGGAATTAAATACAGTGAGAGAGTAACAAGAAAAAAGACTCTTTCTTTTAGCTTTGGGATTATAGTATTTTTGCAGATTAATGATATTACTATTATATTTCCTAAAAATTAGGAATAATTGACCAAATGATAACCGACTGATGTAGGTGAAAACTTTTTATTTTTGTTCATCTTGTGTTCCAGAAACAGCAATCTGCAACTGACACCTTAACACTTACACACTCTAGATTACATGCCACCTTAAGTTGTTTTGTCCTATAATTTTGACATTTATGATTTATTGCTGTAATTTTTTCCTAATATCTGTAAATTATTTATTTTCAAATTACAATTTATATACACTATAGTAAATCTTACTCTGTTAAATATCTAAACTTTACCCCTTTCAATTACTTTATTTTTACATTTTTTTATATAAAAATTGTTTCCTTACATTATCAACTCCTTTAGATTTTTGCGCTGGATTTTTTTCCCGATCTTTGCTTTGTTTTCTTGTTCTTTTCTGCATATGGCAAATAAAGCAAACTTCTTTAACTATGGAAACTACAACTATTGCTGCCCCTGCCGGTACTGGTGCACCCCTCCTATCGTGGAAAGTATGTCCATCATCATCATGTTTAAAGTTACATAACAAATGAAATAGATAATGTTCGTTTGTGTGGTTTGTCCACAAATAACCTATTAACCTATGAAATCGATATGTTATATTAGATTTCATGAAACGAAAATGAGACTAAGTTTATCAAGCTTAGTTTTTCAATAAGTTCTATAAGATCTTATCATATATAATATTATATAGGCTTAAGTGGTTAATAAGTGCTTAAATTATACATTTTTTAGATAAGTGTTCAAAATATTTTTTGGGTCAAATAGGTATCTAACATTTTTAAAAGTTTAATTAGGTGTCTTGCGGTTAACAGCCGTTAAAAAAAATTTTATCCAATAAAAATATGACAAGTTGCAGTATTAAACATTTTTTGATTTTTTTAAATAAATCAAAATTTTAAAATGTCTTGAAATTTTCAAATAATTCTAAAATAGTCCCCAAATTCGGCCACTCCCACCGGCGTTGGTTGCATTTCTGGCGACGGAATGAAGTGTCCTCCCCTAACCGAATGACACACACATCGTCCATCGTCCGTTTTGCCGTCGTTCGCCGTGAATTATTTGAATAAATCATTCGACGATTTCGGCGTTTCGCACAGCGTTGGTCGATTTTCATCGACGAGGTGGTGGGGTAAATAGTCGTGATGGTCCGGTGACGGATGTGGTGGGCGGCAACATGGCTATCGGCGACGAAATCAGGTTAAATCGGAATTTTAATTTTTGGGTGTTAGGATTTCAAATTCTGGGTTATTTTGTTTTATTATTATTTATTTATTTTTAAAAATAATTTCGGAAATTTAAGAAGCTAACATGTGTCAGATAACGGTGAAAATTATCGAACAGTAACGGCGGGACACCTATTTGAGTAACGTTGAAAATGTTAAACACTTATTTGGCCCAAAACAAAGATTAGGCACCTATCTGGAAAAAAGGTATAGTTTGAGCACTTATTTGTCACTTAAGCCTATTATATATGAAAAAATATCTCATACACTAGCGGTGAAAACAAAAAATTGTACAAGTGATTTAATTTTAAGGTTTGAAGGTTATGATGTAAGTTTTAGAATAATATGTTAGAAATTTAGGTTTTAACCTATAAACTCTGAATTCTAATCACAAACTCTAAACTTATAAATCGAATTTCCTAAAATTAAGATAAACATTATCTGCTTTTTCACTGAGATCACTTAATTCTTTACTCTACCTATATATGAATTTCCATATCCCATCAAAGCGCAGAAATTAAAGAATTAAGGTGTTGACTATAAAGATTATCTTGGGACAAATGTTAAAAAAAATTAATCACTAGACTAAAAATAGGATAAGTTACGGTTCAAAAAAAGAAGAAGAAGATAAGTTATCTATTTATACCTTACACATTTCCGTGTTTTTATTGTGATCATTTAATTAATTTTGTTGACAAAATCATATAAAATATCACTTTTTATTTATATTTTAGTACCTTATTGTTAAATTTTCGTTTTATTCAAAAAAATGTTAAAATTTAATGATATAATAAAAATAATAATTTCAGTCCTAAAATTTATACATTTAAAAATTAATTCCTAATTCAAAATAATTGATATAATTTAATCACTATCACAAAATTTTAGGCAAAATCCAAATTTCCCAAATTGTCGTCTTCTTTCTCTAAACACATGTACCAACCACCGTCCACCTAACCTCAAAACCACCGTCGTCTAAATCTGTGAATGGCGCCCCTTAACTCCTAAACATCCAAATACAATCTGATCAAAGTTTTCGTCAGAAAAATTACATTTGGCGTTGGTGAGATTCGCTCATATGGGAAGAAATCGAAAATATAAGGTTTTGAAAAATTACATTTTGGGTGTTAGTTTTGGTTGAGCCGGTGTACTCTTTATTTTGTCTTTGTACCTACCTCCATATGCAATTTTTTTTCTATTTAAGTTAAGGGAGTATTTTAATAATGCATATGTAACACTTTTTTTATAAAAAAAAATAGCGGTGCGAACAAATTGCACAGCAATAAAGGAGATAACGGTCTGGGGGTCAAGGGGCAATCGGTTTGCATGTTCCAAGGGTTGAAGACGGTGGTTTGGAGGTGGGTAGGGGTACTGCTGGGCAGGGGTGTTAAAAAAATCCGATCCGGTTGATCCGATCCGATTATCCGTTGATTCGATCCGAAATTTCGTATATCCGATCCGTTTTTTATTTTTCGGATAATTCGGATCGGATATCAGAAAATTTCAGATCGGATACGGATAGTGGTTTTACATTCAGATCGGATATTCGATTATCCGATATCCAAAAATTCAAATTTTTTATAGGTATAAATCTTGTAATATTCGATATTTTTACTTGTTGTATATGAAAACTTGAAATTTTCATGGATACAAATATTGTTATATTCAATAATTTATTGATTTTTATATTCAAAAACCTAAAATTTTCATGGATAGAACCATTAAATTAAAAAATAATCAAATAAAATCATAATTTTCGAATATTCGAATATCCGAGTATCCGATCCGAAAATTCGGATATCCGATTTTTTCGGATCGGATACAGATCGCTATTTAGGTGATCCGAATTTTTCGGATATCCAAAAATGAACACCCCTACTGTTGGGTACTTGGAAAGAAGAAAAATATGGGAAAATTTAAAGCTTGGCCCAAAAAAAATTGAGATGATGACTAAATTAGGTCAATTATTTTGAATTAAGACCTAATTGTTGATATGTATAACTTTTAGGACTAAAACTACTATTATACCATGATATGTCATATTTTTATTAAATTTTAACGAAAATTTAACTGGGTATCAAAATAGAAACCTAAACCATATAATTAAACCCATAAATCATAAATTTTAAACCCTACAACTTAAACCCCTAAAATATAATCCCTAAATAAACCCTAAATTGAACCCACTTGTAGAAAATAAAATTTTCACCACCAGTGCATGGAATATTTTTTCTTATTTTAATACATTTAAAAAAATTAATTATAAATTTGTCTCAACTTTTCAATATTTATGTTTTACCACAACCTCCGGTCATGTTTCGGTTCTTGAGACTAATGTAAAAAAATTCTATAAGGATCATCTACGATTTATATGCGTAGTAAATTGTTGATCAACGGATGGTGAGAAGTATTGATAGAGCATCAAGTGGCCTAGTATGTAACTTGTTAATTTGCTGTTTCTAAACTGACCAGTGATCAAACAGGAAAGTGGCCATCTTTCTTTCACATCTAAGAATAATAAAACTGGGAAAATTTTATGACATCTAATAGTTTTATTCGACAGTAACATATGATTCTGTATCTGATGAGACATCTACTTTTGTTGTTGAGTTTGATGATGATCAATTAATCATGTGCTTTTACGCAAATGTTGCTGTTTTGCCCACTGGCTAACCAAAGGGAGCAGTGTTGAATTTACTATTTTTCTTATATTCCCAACAATTCATTTCTATCATTGAATCTCCCTGCTCTGATCCTGTTTCAGGTAAATCCTTGAAATGTTTATATTTTCTGTTGCTTCCACAAGTCCTGGAAATGGGAAATTGAGCTGATTTCTTGTTTCATCTTGTAGAAGATATCTCTTACCAGCTTTTGTGTTTTGCAGCTTTTAAGGTAAAATCTGAGTTTCAAACGGTAGTTCTGCATGTCTGACGTGACTGTTCGGCATTGTTTATGCGTTCAGTAACACCTTCCCAAACATCGAACGAAGCCTTAGATATCCCATCGTCGAGATTACAGTTGATTCTGCAGTAGCCGATCTTTCAAGCGCATAAAATCAAACAGTTTGACTTGTTCAAAAGGTATGCGGCAAGCAATTTCTTAAATTCTAGATTTCAAATTGCATAAGATTTCAAATTTGTTAATTCTAGATTCTCAATCTGCATAGACCATAGTTTAAGATCTTAATTTATTCGAAATGATTTGAGCTTTTACAGCTTTTTAAAGTTGGTTGAAATCTTGTTTGATCATCGCAGTTACTTATTAATACTAAACTTTTCTCCCTCAAAGACTAACAGATATAAGGCTCGGGAATCAAAAGCTCTTTTAAGACACATCATTATATTAAATGTCAGTTGCTTCCAGCTCTGTCAATGGTGGTTTACTTACAGTAATCGCTTTTGTGTTAAGCCTAGGTTGTTGTTGGACATCAAAGAAATCATTAATCTAATGTTAAGCCTAGGCTCAGTATTGCTGATTGGTGAATCAATGTATTAGTATTGCTGAAGATGAAGTTGCTCCAATGGTGCAATGAAGTTAGGAACATAAAGAAAAACATATTAGTCTATTGTTTTCAGACAAGCATATCTCCATGTTTGACATTGGTATAGGAAAATCTTACCAAAAAGAAAGAAAATACCCGTGTCCGACATTTGTATCTAAATTCGAGTGGCAACCTACTTTCATGTGAAATTAAACTTTGGGGGAGCTTCATACCATTCAACTTTCAATTTCCTTACTGTTATTACAACTTTGAAAAACTTAACAATTTTTCTGTCAAGCATAGTAGTGGTATGGTATCCCCTTGTTTTGAAGTAATCAGGGGATTAATAAAATATAGATGTGTCAGACATTTTAGCTAAAAAAAAGATGATGTTATTTGGTGAAGGCTGGAACTGAGTGATGCAAGCATGATGGAACAACATGATTAAATGACTTAATGCATGCATCTCAGACACAATTCTTGGTTTAAGTGTGTTTCCTAGTTTAAAAATATTTTTCCTTGTAATTTGTTTCCTCATGTTAAGAAGACTTAGCAGTCAGGATTTGCAGCTCCTTCCTATTAAGTTTTGAAAGAAATGTTTTTCACTGATTCTCATGCTTATCATTCATCGTTTGTCTACCTTTGAAGTAATCGTTTTCGACCCTCCGAATACCTGAAAAGCTTAGGGGAATTTTTTTTTTGAACATACTCGTGTTTAACACAAACATGAAACACCCGATTCGGAGTCTCCTAATTTCATTTACTGCTACTAGTACTACCCCAACTAGAAGTTCTTACTTCTTAGCACTAACCTGGATTGTAAAAGAAAGATCTCACCGAGTAAGTGTTAGCTACTCATCAAAAACCAGTTTCAGGGTTGAAGCAAAATAAAATGACCCAGACCCTAATTTAAAGATCAATCCAAGGTATTTTCCTGCCATCTTTAGCACAATACTCATTTCCTACCTCTTTTTCTGAAAGGGTTAGTAAAAAGATGGTTTCTCATTCCCAATGCAGATCCAATAGCCAATGATTTCCTATTATTATATTGGTAGCTGCAACAGATGAAAGGAATCAGCACACAAGAAAAGAAAGAAAACAGGAACAAAATTATATATAAAAAAACACCAGCCAAATGCCACTCCAAAAGGATCAAATTTTAGGAGACCTCCTGATTTTGAGACCTGCTTTGGTTAAGATCTCAAGGGGAAACCAAAAAGGAAATCACAAGGGAACTGATTAGGGGAAAAAACAAAATAATTTGCTAGTTTAGGATTTGAGAGAAATCTATTTGTTGATATAGTCTTCTCTTACAACTATAAAACTTGTAGCTCTTCTCATTTCATAATTACAAACTGAACTGAACTAATTAGAAAATGAAGGTAAGCAAGAAAAAACTTTGAAATTTATCTGTAACTTGATGCAATGGATGTAAAATATCCATGAGTTCAAGACAAACAAATCCAAGAACCATCTTGCATAAACGAGTGGAGAAAAGGAAAAGGAACCTTAATTCCCAACTGATCTATATATGATCATCATCTCCACTGATGCTCAAGAATCTCCATGTTTATGCCAGCAAACAAGCATGGCAACACATCGCCTCATAATGTAAAATCTTGCCTTCTGTTCCTTGGCCATGCTACTACATTTACGCGAAATGGATGCCTTTTGTGAAAAACTTCTTGGTAGTGAACATTTAGATGAAGAAGAAGAAGAAGAAGGAAGTACACATGAGTTCTTCTGTGAGGAACTCCTAAGAAGGGGGGATTTGGAAGAAACACTCTTTGTTGAGAAACTCCTTGGGAGTGAGAACTTTGAAGAACTTGAACAATGGGTGGTGCCTGAAGCTTCCTTCTTTGATAGCTTCCACTTCTCATCCATGTAATAAGCTTGGAAGCTGCAACACTAGCAATAATGGGATGGACAGTTCTCTCACTCAGAGTTTGATCTCTTTAACTTAAATCTGATAACCTCTTTGTCTGCGCGTGGGAGAGATGAACAATGAAAAAAGAGAAGTTGAGAAGGAGATTTGACTGAGAAGGATTCTCAGGGCTGCAGACAGTAGTGGGGCTATATGTTCTTATATATATATAGTAAAGTAGGGCCTTCCCCCTCAGAATTCGAGCTTTGTTAGTTTTTGATGTGATCAAATGTTTATTTAGCATTTTAAAAGTGTCAATTCTCGACTCTCCTTTGGATTTTAGAACTGAGTTTTGCATGTTATAACTTATATTATAGTGACTGGACCATTGTTGCTGGCCTGGCACTATAAAATTGGTCGGTTCTATGAGGATTTGTGAAGCCCTCGTTCTTTGCTCATATATGAGATTTTGCCTGATTTCTCAATCTCCTCACTCTTGGAGATCCATCATCTCTCTTTTCTAGACATGACTATTTGTCGTACGAGGCTCCATAATAATGTCAGTATTTTAAGTTTACATCACAAAAGAACACACGCATGAGAGTGAGAAAGAAGAACAAAAGGGGAAGGAGGGGGTGGTGGGGTGGGGTCATGGTACTACTGTTAGCTGCTTCTTGTGATAAGGATTGTGTCCCTTTGTTGACAGTGTTTGAGGTTAAATTTTTTCAAATAATTTTCTTTTGCAAGTTAGTGAATGGAACTTACACTTTTTACAGTGCCATTTTGATTCTTGGTAGAGTGTCCCACAGGCTATAAATGTTGAGGGAGGGCTCCTTTGGTCCTCTCTCCCCAGTTTCATGTTTGTGGCTTAAATTTCACATATACCTTCCCTAATTGTGGTTGTACCACTTCTTTCTATTGGACCCAACTACGCTCCCACCACCATTTATTGCTTATTATTAGTCCTTAGAATTAAGCATCGAAAGCACACGTTAGAGACATAATTCTGGTATCACCTGATACTTCTGTCGTTATGGGCCTCTTCCAACTACCATATGAGAAATTCAGGAGCTTATTCAGTAAGTTTCCCCAGTACCATTTAGTTTTATCTCTATGATAAATTAACTTTTAGCCTCTCTAATACATTGCATAAATTATCCTCTACTAGACCCCATACTTGTGAAGGATTTCATATGAATTCTTACCTTCACAGAATCTGTAAGCAGAGAAATTACTGCAGCGAAGCAGAGAATCTCTAGCATTCCAACTTTTTTCTGGTCTGGTTTCATTGTTTAAGTTAACAGATTTTGTCACTTCTCCTTCCACAATGTTAGGTAAAGCAAAGAGCCTTTTATCCCTCATTTTATTTTATATAGTTCTCCCTATTGTGCAAGCATGATTACAACAGGATATCAATCCATGACCACAATCTTGTGATAAAAAATATGCTGCTTCCATGACTTTCTGTTTTATTTTCTTATACTTAGCATTCGAACTTTTGATTCATTTGATTGATGCATAAATTCGGGTTTGAGAATGCTTTATCCATATTACAAATATATGTCTATAGAGAGAGTCTCACACTTTTTTTTTCCTTTCTTATAGCTGAAAACAAAAGTTGCATTCTGCTGAATATGTCCCACCGACCAACACATTAAATCACAAAAACTTTGGGGATTTTCAACTTGAAATCTTGGTCCGAAACACCAGTTATTTATAGTTATATTTTAAATGCTGCTATATATATATTATTAAGGATTATAACAGCTAAATGAAAGCATAAATTATCTATGGGAATTAGGGATTCACATGCACATGCAACCTTATGGATCAGCAAACAGAAGCTTGAAACTTCAAATATATATATATATATAAATGACTATTCTTCAATATATAAATACATCCTCCTATTATAGAATATTTCACCAATGTGCCCTGCTGAACTTCACCATGTGATGAAATTGATTTCTGCAATAATGTTTCTTCTGGTATGGCCTATGGGGACAACCTGCAAAGATTTTCCAACTTAAGGAGATTTCTAATCTCAAAAACTTCTTTCACTTTACCATTCATCATGTTAATTATATTTCGAGTTTTGTTTTTTTGGTTAATGAGTGCTCTTAGATCAGTCTTTCAAATTGATTTGAATGCATTGAATCCAGATATTACTATATATACACAGTAATCCTTATATTATATATAGTTTGAGATAGGAATGATTCATTTTTTTTCTGAGGTTTAAGTTTCTGGTTTTGTTTGTCTAATTACAGTTACAGAGTATACAATATTTGCAAATTGCATTAAACTTTGATTATTTTCCTTAAAACATGGCATTGACTGTCCACAAGACTATAACCAGGAAAACGTTGGGGAATCTGAAGAAAGTAGAGAAACAACTTATTTTGTTAATGAGACAATTTGACTGCTCAATCATTTTTTATAATGCAAGTTTAAGTCTTTGCTTTCATATGTTTTCAGACCAATGCTGGCTTTTAATTGTTATTCATATTGCTATTAGAAAACTAAAAAAAAAGGACTGATTCTATATGTATCCTAATTATCATTTTTTTTAATTTTATATTTATTTTATATGATATCCAAAATTACTGATCTAATTTCATCTTTACTTTACCTTTCTTTTTAGGTATATTTATTAGAATTGAATGGTCAACACGTAAGGATGGGTCAAAATCAAATCACATGGTGTGTTGTGGATGCAATACAATAACCATGCATCTTTTTTAACTTGTTTTTGTTTTAGTCTATTTTAGCAAAAAAATAATAATTTTTGGTAAATGATCAAGTGGGCTTGATGAGAATATCAGCATTTGGAGTCCCACATGAAGACATGTGAGCTGCTGCATAAGAACGGGCAGAAGAAAGCTTGTTGAATACCCTCTACTTTTATTTAAAAAAAAACATTATGGACCCTTTTTTTTTACCACAAATGGATTAAAAATTACAAAAACGGGCTCATCCTCTTGTGTCCCGGTGGCAAAGGTAGATGTTGAGCATCTTTTGAGACCCGAGTTTAAACACTAGTAATGCATGTTGTGTATGCCGTCTTTAAAAAGACTAAAAAAGTTGAACAGATGCTACTTTTGCATCACACCAGCATATTAAAAAAAAAACGGGTCAAATATGTCATACATTTATTTCTCACACGTTTTCACATTGTTTGTTCACTATCTGTTTTCATTTACCAAAGATTATTGAAACACCCGTCTTCTTCTGTTCAGATTTTGCCTATAGTTTTCTTGATAGGAAAGTTACAAGGAAATCCTGGTCTGGGAATTCATTATTATTTAAATTGTTTTTATATTTGTTCAAAGTTACAAAATGCTTGGTAATGTAAAGCATGAACGAATGCAAGATTTTACGTTAGAGTGGCGATCTATAAAATTTTAAGAGTGGACTTAAAAAATTCTAATGGGTATAAATCTACTTTCAAAAGAAAATACATAATTTTTTTTAAAAAATTTACAAATTTAAATTTTTTAAAGAGACGAATTCCCTACCAATCCCATCGATCCATCCCCTCGTTACATTCCTAATGCAAAGTGCGACATGTTTAGTACCCGTTGGTAGGAACTCCACAAATAATTGCTTGGGAGTTTAGGTCCACACTGATTCAAAACTAAACTAATAGCTTTGGGCCCATTTTTATTTTAAAAAAATTAATACTTTAAAAAATTCCAGTACTAACATTTAAATATGTTTTTATATAAAGTAGATATTTGATGCTTGTATTTTTTTACACAAGCATGTTTATTTAAATTCCACAATATAAAACTTAAATCTCTAGCCCTAAAACTTCAAAAATCATAAACCATAACTTATAAACTCTAAACCATAAATTTTAACTTCAAAACTTTAAATCTAAAACCATAAACTTCAAATTAAGCATATAAACTTTAGATTAGACTTTGTGAAAAACAAATTTTGAACCGTCCGTACATGAAATAATTTTCATGTAAAACACTTTTTTAAAGGCAATTTCATTAAATCTACTTACCAACAGGGACGGAGGGGCAAGAGTCTATTAAGCTTTTAAATCTGAAATTTTGGAGGGGCAAATGCCTTATTTAATTAATATTTAAACTAAAAAGACCTAAAATACAATTATACCAAAAATTATACTAAAAATGACCTAAAATCCCCTATATACCTCCTTCCCTGCTAATTACCAAGATATATATAACTCAAACTTATTTAAGTTGGTTTCTCTTCTTTACTACAATAATAACATAACCTTAGTTTGGGGATTATATTTTCAAGAGTTCCTTTTGTACCTTAATTACCAATGTCTTGCTGTTAGCCAACAGGGTTCTGTTTTTTCATGTACTCTCATGGATGCATGCTTCTTGTCCGACTTGGATGTTGGATCTTACTTGTAGTTCTACTAGGTCCCTTTTTCTTTTCTAAAAAAACTATGAGTTTACTGTGGATGCAATAAGGAATCTGTGTGCTTTGTACTTTGAAAGTTCACAAATATTGTAGCATAACCATGTTTATACACATGATGAATCATTCACACAGGACATGTAGATCAGCCAAAGGATGTCCCATAGAAAGAACCAATAGCAAAGTAATTACAGAAACCAAACTTTTTTTCTTCTCAATACGATGTTAAAAAAAATGGACCACAATACTCAACAATCCCTGAGGAAAAAAGCTGCTACAGGTTGCAGATAACTGAAAACAAAAAGGATATGTTCAGATCTTTCCTTTGCTCTTCATAAAAAAAAACGGGCCTTTCTGCACTGAATCTTCAGTACTAGTGGAATGTCTTGAATGTTTTGCTTTTTCAGATTAAGCCTTAAAGTAAACTTCTTAATACATAGGGGAAAAACAAAACTGTTTCAATCGATTGAAGCTAAAACCAAACAAAACGATAGATGGTAAAGTTAAAAGTATATACTATATAACCTTACGTTTGGATGCGTGTGTATGTAAATATTTCATCCGAATGGCATCTGTAAAGGTGTTTGTTTAACCACCTTGTTCAAACCCGAAACAATCTAACTTTTAGGCAATACGTTTGCTGATGCAGCATCATCAAGATTCGCATGTGAAAAGACACTCCCGAGCCCGAGGAAAATAGAGCCTCTCGGAACCTTGCGAATCTTGATGGTGCGGCACCTGCAAACACTGACCGATCATCATGCAAAGTGTTGAGAGAAAAAAAGAGAGGATAAATGAATGGGAAGAAGCAGAAAGAGGAGGAGGTATATATATCGACTATAGAGAGAGGAAAGTAAGAGTAAGAAGTATGAAACGATCAGGTTGGTTTATACACAATGTAATCTTGTGTACCAGAATACCAATTCTTCAGCCTTACCTAACCCACTTACAACTAACTACACGTGTCTGATAAACAACTGCTTTTGATATGATAATGAGTAATTAAGCTTTTGATTCTATCTAGTGCCGGCTTTTGCGTAATCAGATAATAAAATAATCAAGCCCAACACCAGAAAAATTATTAGGTACCACGTCATCTATAGTCTCATCCAATAAAAAAAATATTTCATTTTTTTTTCAAAATAAATATCATTAGATAGACCATTAATAACACGGTAAATCGAGTCCATTTAACAATTTCTCAACACCCTGATCTTTTTTAAGATGGTCTAAAAATTAAATTAAGCCTTCCATTTGGATTGAAGGAAACTACTTTTGTCAGAGATCCAACATTCCAACCTCAAAGATGGGAAAATTCTAAAGAACGGCCGCTTAAAAAACGGTTAAAAAAGGTTGTACACAATTTCTTACAAAAATCGTAAGAAATTGTGTACAATGTACTGAATTTCTTATAAAAATCGTAAGGATTTGTGTATGTACACAAATTCTTACTACTTTTGTAAGAATTTTGGTACATGTACACAATTCTTTACAAAAATCGTGAATTCGGTATAATGTACACAAATACTTACCATTTTTATAAGGATTTATACATAAATCCTTACTATTTTGTAAAAATTTCGGTACATATACACAAATCCTTACAATTTTTTGTAAGAATTTGTGTACGCATTTTTTTAGCCGCTTTTTAAGTGGCCGTTCCCTAAAATCACCTTGAAAGATGCCCTTCCATAATTTTGAGTTTTTTTTCCTAGAGTTTTATGATATATATATATAGAGGTATTGAACCCACAACCTAAAAGAAGATGTCAACCGGGTGGCTTACCACTGCATCAAAACTTTGTTAACTTATATTTAAGTATATTTTATTGAATGGTGATAACTGAATTAATGCTCGATTTACAAAAATTTTCATACTTAAAAAATATATTATAGTTTAAACTTGTATACTCGGAGTTAAATTCAAATCTTAATTTATTTTTGTACTTTATAAGAAAATAATACCATTAATTGAATTAAAACCAAAACTTATTTTATTTTATAAAAGAAATAATACCATTTGTATATATTGCTTCAAAAATATCATCTGTATATATATCTTATTTTATACCATTTGGAACCGTGCGATTTTTTTCCAAATCAAATATATATACCAGATTTATATAATAAATTTAATTTATTTTATCTTTTTACTCATGATACAATTTGTTAAACAACGATGAGATCTAAGCATGCATCATCGGTTGGTCATGAAATATATTCTATTTTTATTAGTAGAAATCAAACATTTGACCTTATGATTAAGGAATGAGGTAAAGAACCACTTTATCACCGCATCGTTCGACTCTTTTCTCTCCACGCATTTTAGTAAGATTTTTTTCCTAATGAATTCATAATTCGTTTGCAATAGTAGAAAGATGAAAAAATAGAGAGCACGAATTCAAATATAAACTATATTTCTTACACACACACACATATATATATATTTAGATACACAAAGCTTAAGATGGTTTAAGAGGACCGCTTGTAATATCTCACTTTAGTGAGACCGTAATTAATGAATTTAAAAAAAAAAAGAGGATAACGTTCGTTGCCAACTCTTTAGTTCTCTTTAGAGTCGATCTTTGTCCACTTATTTTGTTATTTTTATGTTTCAATTGATTCCATAAATCTTCGAGTACGAGGTTTGTACTATTCAAAAAAGTACGGGGATTGATTTAGTTCAAATTGTATCAATGGAATGATCAAACTAATTAAATTATACCCTAAGGTCAAGTAGTATATATCGGCTATTAGGCTTATTTAGAGATATAAATAAACAGATTTTAAATGAATAAAATTTTATTTGTGTTCGTTTATTCATTGTTGTATTTATGTTCGATTCGTATTCGTTTATTTATTTTTAAAATATTTACTTGTTAAGTGTTCGCGAACATGTTCGTTGATATATATGTTTATGTAACGTTCACTCCTATATGTTCCTTAAACTCTTTAAACTTTTCATAGTTTGAATAAAGTTCATTGTATTTAATTTAATATTTACCTTTACCAATATTCAAAATGTAAGAAAAATAAAAGAATTAGATAAACAAACTCATTCGTACCGTTTATTGAATAAATATAAAACATTTATTCTTATTTATTTATTTAAGTTAATTTTGTTCATACTTATTTATTTAAGTTAATAAAATAAAATAATTCACGGAAAATTCGTCGCAAGACCTATTTCAATAGTGAAAGGACCTATCCGGCTCATATCTAGCATAAAAAACAAACAAACAAACGGCCCAATTCATTTCCCAATTTCTTCTGTAGCGTTCACAAGTCAATCACACCTTAAATAATTTTAATTATTATGAGAAAAAAAAAGCGAACACTAAACATAATATTTTAGTCTTTTAGAGATGGATTACACCGAAGTTTTAATCACACAGGCATTACAGTATGAACATTTTTGTTTTTGTTGACATAACAACAACAAAAAACCAAGTCAATCAACAAAAACAAGCCAAAAAAAGGGAACAAAAGGTAGTTCGAATTCCCACAAACTAAAAGCCAACTACTTAGCTATTACTATTAGACTAATTAAGCCCAAGCTTGCCTTCTACTTCCCATTGAGAAAATCATCTCTAGATCAGGCGGTTGAAAATACCCATTCTTCGGCGGCTCCGGCCTTCTATTCCCGAAGATAAACGGCTTCTTCGGGGGCGGCGGCGGAGGACACGCTTTCACAGCGGGTATCCGACACTCCCCGCGTGTCGGCGTCGACCAACCGTCTTGCTCTTCATGCATCAGCGTCGCCATGGACGTCACCACATCCTCGTACGACTCCATTTTTGCAAACTTAAAACGCTGTTTCTTCTCTGGTCTTTTTTCTTAATGCTATGATTATATCTGTTGTGTGTGTATATAAATAGCGTGGGTGGTTCGGGAAGGTGCTGGGATTTTGTGGATAAGATGGTTACAGATAAGCGAGTTGAATAAGCAGGTGTCACGTAATGGTTGCACTTTTGCCTATGTGGAAAGGCACGTGGCGAGCTTTCCAGAAGGGTGTTCTTAGTGCGGTTTAAACCATGGCGCCAATCTTGGTGGGTTCAAGCGCGGGAATCCCTATGTACCACTAGTTCGAATGTAGCCTCATAACCCATTCTCATTTATTTATTTATTCCATTTCTTAAGTTCGTATATTAGCCACAAGTTCTTTTCTAGATTATATACAACTTTCATGCACATATATATTGAAGTCGGTACATAAGAACATAGATAATATTAACAATATGAATGGTCGGTGCATTTTTCAAATCTTAAAATCTTTTCCTATGTCTGAACATGTCCTAAAGTGTCAATCTGCAGACCTTATAATTTCAATTAACAAAGAGAGTTTCACCCAATATGAAAATCACCAAAAAAGCAACAAAAAATTCAGCAAGCACAGTTTAGAACTTCCCTAACTCCAAAGCTCAAATAGTCTAATAATTTCATTACAATGCATAATTAACAATTGCATACCTGTTTGCCGCTAGTACACAAAAGGTATGAATTTGCACCTAACTTTATTCGCATACTCCAAGTAACTCTCTCCAAAAGTCTCTACCATTAAAACCTCCTCCAATTTTGCTTTCTGCTCATAATACATCAAACAAACTGCTACAACGAGTAACAAGCTAAGAGGTGCTCTAAGTGCAAGGCAATAAGTTGCAAATAAAAGCATTGTAGATGCGTATATCGGATGCCGAACCCATCTGTATGGCCCAAATTGGACAACAGCAGTTGGCACCACTACCTTCTCTGAATACTTTGCAAGATACAATGAAGAATTATATTGCATCAAGAGTGTTACCACAATCAGTATCCACACTCCAACGTTGCTCCAACCTCCTGGGACTCGATGTAGCTCTGGAGCTTCAAATGCAGCAAGCCAGTGCCCAACCATGACTCCAACACAGAACAAAAGGCGATACCATTTGGGTGGGTTCACATCCCACTTAGGATCATGTGGACGTGCATAATAATCTCCATACAATCGTTTTCTTACACTAACGTTGAAGAAAAAGAAATAGTGGTATACAAAGAAGAAGACAAAGGGCCAACCTTCAAGATAGCCATTGAAATAAGCAGGGGGTACTAGAGTTAGCCAAGTGAATACTGAAGTAACAATTGCAAGTTGCTCTACAATGCTTGCTTCACCAATCGAATGCTTTCGAAAAGCATACAAACCATATAAAGCAAGGGCTATAGCTACAAACCATGGCCAGAACAACCAACTCCAGCTGAAGTACATCCAAAAGAAGGGATTAAAAACCATATTAGCAGTCCATTTTGCAGCTGCAATTCCAAGGGAAACAATAGCAGCCCATTTGACAATCTTTATAGGCGTTAACTCATAAAGAGTTGACTTGACTGAATCAAAAGAGAGGTTTTTGAAGGGTTCAAGAATAGGGTTTCGAGAATCTGAGCTTGGAATGTTAGAGAATGAGCATTTAAGAGGAGATAAAAACTGGGTTCTTGTTGTTTTCCGAAGCGGTGACGGTGAAAGACTGAAACTTGATGCGTTTCGGATAGGTTTGAGGCTCTGTTGAGAATAACGGACATTGCTTTGAAATTGTTTGTTGAAATGCCTGCAAGAAATTGTTTGGTTGCCTTTCAAACTGAAGCCAAAAGGGATTGTTCTCGATTGCAGCAGCACTGAGGTGGTTTCCATGGATTGTTTGAACAAATAGAGGTGCGATAAAAACTGTTATGGAAATCTACGGTGAAACATTTGTTGTTTTCTTTGAAGATAAAATGAAGAAATCTCTTCTGCAGCCATCGGGCATCGACAATTCGCAGATTAGTACCTTGTAAAGACAGATCCTCAGCCCAATTTCTAACTTGGGAATCTTTTCACAATGGCCCAACATGTTTTCCTATGTATACCAATGCCCATTCGGCTGAACTTTCTATTAAATAAATGTAAACGGTTGAAAAATGAAAAATTAGCTCAAATGAAAAATAAAATTTGAATTAATGTTTGAGGAGATATCAAAGTTTTCATAAAATTTGAATTAATGTTGGACGAGATATCAAATGAAAAAAATTGAATTAATGATAAACTTATTTATCAAAAAACGTTTTCATAAATTTCTTGAATTAATAGAAAAATACATATTTTATGGTATATTAAAATTGATATATTATCTTTTAAGTTGTTTAAAAATCGAATTTTAACGAGGCACGTGGAAACATTTTCCCTTTGATAATACGCACACCTTGCAGACAAAACAATTGAATTCAAATTTTTTTAGGATGAACGCTATGACATTCGCTTTTTCACTAAGATCGCTTGTTTGATTCAAATAATTATTAAACCTAAATTGATAAAAGAAAAAAACAAATAAAAAATCTTTATGAGCTTATTTTTCATTTAAGCGATTTATTATTGTTGAAACCATGGGAAGGGCTGTTCGGTCCTTGTGCGTGTAACGTGTCTTGTTTGCCAAGAAAATGTAAGAAACGAACCTACCCCATTTGCTCATCTCTATACATATCAACGACCAAACCAATAAATTCCGTTCATAAAAATATCTAGCGCCCACTAGGCCAGGCTCACCCTATTCGTATTTATCATCTTCCTCTCCCGGTTCCCCATAAACAAAATTCACCCACTTTAAAATCCAACCCAATAACACGGTGACGCTGTTTGCTCCTCTCTTTTTCCCCCAATTTTTTTATTGATTTATTCTACCTTTGATATAATTTTTCTCCCTTCAATCATCGAATTATGATATTTTCTAAGCTTGGCCGGTCATATTCCCGATCTTCTCATTCAAGGGTAAGTCTTTCTTTTTCTTATTTTATTTTTTCTCAGTTCAATTTCTTATTTTGTTAAGACTATTTGTCTGTTCTCTGAAAAATAGTTGTTGTATCGTGGCGGTGGAGGTGGCAGTACCGGTGGAACGTCGCCGAGCTTGCCGCGTTTGAGTGGCAAAGTAGATCGATTAATTGGGCAATCAGGGTCTTTGAGAGGATATTTAGCTTCAATAGGAGCTGCAAAGGAGTTTACTCCAAAGGCTTATTTGTCAGATTTAAATCTCGTTCTTGCTAACCCTAGAATCCACCGTTTTTTCTCAAGTGAAGCCCCAAAGAAGAAGAGTAAGCCAAATATTACCTTTTTTTATATATTTCGAATTTTCTAGGTTATATAAATTTGTTAATATGTGTTAATGAATGTTACATTTACTACTTTTGATTAGCAAAGCTGAATTATCTTGTGTAATTTGAGGCGAGTGAAATGGAATAAAGTATATATTTTTATTTTCTTCTAGACGTAATGTATTGTTCTTAAATATTAGGTGCTAAGCAAGCTCAGGTTTTAGCATTTTCAGGATATTTTACATTGTTTTTTTCATAATGTTTGAGGAGTTAATGAAGAAATTGGTTTAGACATTTTGGATATTTGCGCTGGTTTGAACTTATAACTTTTACCTTTTGTTCTTGTCTTTTATCATTTGCAGAGTATGAAAACTTTTACCCAAAGGAAAAGAAGGAGATTCCAAAGCAAAATGACCAGAAATCTGACTCCAAAGGTGAGTACATATGTCCCTCCCCCTTTTATTTCAAATCAATTTTTCAATGCTATCGATCAATATCAATTTGCAGAGATGTCATGAAGATATCGGTTTGACATCTTTTCTGATAGCAACAGTTAGCATCGAGTAAAATGAACTGCAGTGCCGTTTTCTTAAAAGCTCTAGGTGATGGTTGGCATATTTTAATAGGCTTTAATTCTATGTGATCTTTCCCTCCTGCAATCATGTGATGTGAGAAGTGGGAAGATAGTATTTTGAAATTATCTCGTAGGATGATTTTCTTATCCTTGTAGGCTTATACTTTGTTGAGGTTGCTTACTAAAGTATGGCACTGTGTCTACCTTTATATTTACTATTTTAATGTATATAAGTATTGCCTATGAATATGCTCTTAAAATGCCTGCAAGATATAGCTTGTATAGAACTTTAACATTTTTTACTTTTTTTCTTCTCAATTTCAGAGGATACCAACACAGATGACCACTGGAACTTTCAGGAAACTTTCATGAAGCTTTTTCAAAATTTGGTTACACCTTTGTTAGTTCTTGCATTGTTTCTTTCCATGTTTCCCTGGAATGTTGAGCAGCAACAACAAGTAAGCAATTCCCAAAATATCTCACCTTGTTTATTTTCTGCATATTTAAGTGGGTTAGTTTTTACTTTGATGTGATGGTAATCTTTTTTCAATGCTTTAGGACTCTTCATATTTGAGGTTAGAAAATAGATATTACCATAATATCGAGTCATTTGTATCATTGTATGCGCATATGGTAAAAAGCCTCTTCTATCCCTTTGTATTTACTATGTAACTTTTTGGCTATATTTAAGCATTTTCCTCCTTTTACAAGTGATTCATATTTTAAAGCATGTCCATCTCTGATTGGGTGGGTTCTCCCCTGGTTTTAGTATTCCATGCCATCCACAGTTCAAGGTAACTAGTTAGTGTGGTGTAAAGAGTCGTATTTGGTTTTGAAATTTGGATTTAGAATTTAGCATTAGGTGGATAAAAGATTTAAATGGACCAAAATGCATATAAAGTCAGCACTGGTCATTGCTAGTTTGGGAATTGTATTCTTTCTTCTCACATTTATTTGGTTTTTAAGTATAAGCGAAGTTCAATTTTGTTTACCAAGAAAAGTTCATCTATTTTCTAAGATTTGATTGGTCTTGCAGATTAGTTTCCAAGAGTTCAAGAACAAGCTTCTGGAAACAGGTTTAGTTGACCATATAGTTGTTTCTAATAAGTCAGTTGCAAAAGTGTATGTGAGGAACACACCATACAATCAAACAAGCGATGATGTTCTCCAAGGTCCTGCTAATGGTACTTCTGTCAGAGGACATGGAGGTGAATACAAATGCTTCTTCACTATTGGAAGTGTTGAGTCTTTTGAGGAGAAGTTGGAAGAAGCCCAAGAAGCTTTAGGGATTGACCCACATGATTATGTTCCTGTGACCTATGCCTCTGATGTGATGTGGTACCAGGAGTTGATGAGGTTTGCACCTACATTATTACTTCTTGGAACCCTTATGTATATGAGCCGGAAAATGCAAGGTGGACTGGGTGTTGGCGGAGGTGGTGGTAAGGGCGGCCGTGGCATTTTCAACATAGGAAAAGCTCATATAACTAAAGTGGATAAAAATTCCAAGAATAAGGTTAGCTTTCTGTTTCGAGTCCTGGTACATAAGAAGTAAACCAGAATCTGAAAATTTCCACTTTCATTTGTCTTTATTACCTAAACTCATGGGCCTGCTTTTTCTTTGTGTTTCTAGAATATGAGAAGGTACTCGGTCGTTATTTCCCAATCTTTTCTGCTTCTGATCTGTGTAGGTCTATTTCAAAGATGTTGCTGGCTGTGATGAGGCAAAACAAGAGATCATGGAATTTGTGCACTTCCTTAATAACCCTAAGAAATATGAGGACCTAGGAGCTAAAATTCCAAAAGGTGCTCTGTTGGTGGGTCCTCCAGGTACAGGAAAGACCCTCCTAGCAAAAGCAACTGCTGGTGAGTCGGGTGTACCTTTTCTATCAATATCAGGTTCTGACTTCATGGAGATGTTTGTTGGTGTTGGACCATCCAGGGTGAGGAACTTGTTCCAAGAAGCAAGGCAGTCTGCTCCTAGTATAATATTTATTGATGAGATTGATGCGATTGGTCGAGCAAGAGGTCGTGGCGGTTTCTCAGGTTCTAATGATGAGCGTGAAAGTACGCTTAATCAATTGCTTGTAGAAATGGATGGATTTGGAACTACTTCAGGAGTTGTTGTGCTTGCGGGTACTAATAGGCCTGATATCTTAGACAAAGCTTTACTGAGGCCAGGGCGATTTGATCGTCAGATTTCAATAGATAAACCTGATATTAAAGGCCGTGACCAGATATTTCTGGTCTACTTGAGAAAGATAAAGCTTGATCAGGAGCCATCATATTACTCTCAGAGACTTGCAGCTCTCACTCCTGGCTTTGCTGGAGCAGACATTGCAAATGTTTGTAATGAAGCTGCACTAATTGCTGCAAGGAGTGAAGGGGCACAAGTCACAATGGAACATTTTGAGGCTGCTATAGACAGGATCATTGGTGGTCTTGAGAAGAAGAACAGGGTAATTATCTTATAGTTGTTTTTCTTTTCTGTGATTATCTATTATCCTTGAGAATATTGAAACATGAACCTATGACTTCATTCAGTTAAACATTACCTTTTTATCAGCAATTAGTATGAGATGGTGATTATTGCATTGCATGTTATGTCCAGAGTAGTGATAGATATCTTTACATAATTATTTTTTGTATCCATTTTTATTCTATTCACCCTAATAACCGGATTCTTCTGAGTCTCAATCAGGTAATCAGTAAACTCGAGCGGAAGACGGTTGCTTATCATGAATCAGGTCATGCTGTTGCAGGCTGGTTCTTGGAACACGCCGAACCCCTCTTGAAAGTGACAATTGTTCCTCGCGGTACAGCAGCACTTGGATTTGCCCAGTACGTTCCAAATGAAAACCTTCTCATGACAAAAGAGCAGCTTTTTGATATGACGTGCATGACCCTCGGTGGCCGAGCAGCTGAACAGGTAAACTTGAAATTTCCTATTTCCATGCATGGTTGGGTGCAAATGGAAACAAGAATACGTATTTTGGTTTTTGTCATGGTATATATTCCAAATACTGAAATATTCCAACACTGAGGCACAAACTAGAACTCGAAAATTAAACTAACTTTTCCTACGATTCAGGTTTTGCTGGGAAAGATATCAACTGGTGCTCAAAATGACTTGGAAAAGGTGACTAAGATGACCTATGCCCAGGTGGCAATTTATGGCTTTAGTGATAAGGTAGGTCTCCTCTCTTTCCCTCAGAGAGAAGATGGGCTTGAGATGTCGAAGCCCTATAGCAATAAGACGGGTGCTCTCATCGATACTGAAGTGCGCGAGTGGGTAGCCAAGGCATATGAAAAAACAGTGCAACTTATAGAGGAACACAAAGATCAAGTAGCTGAAGTTGGCGAAATGTTGCTGGAAAAGGAAGTTCTTCACCAAGATGATCTGGTTCGAGTTTTGGGCGAACGGCCATTTAAATCAAGTGAACTTACAAACTATGACAGGTTTAAGCAAGGGTTTGAAGATAAAGAAAGTAAGAGCACGCAAACCCCAGAGGGTGGAGCTGCGGATGATGATGGATCTGCACCCATTGTTCCTCAGGTTGTCCCAGCTTGATCCCCACATTGAAGTTATCCTGATTTTTGTACATTTGAGTCCATAAATTGTTTTTCTGTTTTCCGCAACTGTTTTATACAATAGCCATTACTGACCATCTCTTGGCTGCTGTCTAACATTGTGTATCATTTGTACGCTCCTTAAGGTGTCAACATTAGTTGCTAAATCCAGATATGCGCGTCTTGAATTGAATATTTTATTTTCGATAATTAATAAATTATGAAATAAAACATGACGAAGTTTTTGTATGCCCAAAAAAATTAGGTCGTGAAGATCCAAGAGCAATTAACATAATTCTTTCTACTATTAATTATAATGAGAAAAAAAACATATGTACACATTATATTTCTGTGTACTTGTATCATCAACTGGATTTATATGCGTCGTATGAATATACAATCAGGTCCATATTAGTCTAGGTGGTCCATGTATTTTTGGATGAAAATGTAATTTTATAAATCGATTAATTGTCTCTTAATTTTTCAACATATTTTTAGCATCCATCTCTACAAAACGTAAAATATTAATCATTAGTCCATCGGACTTACTTTAGTGGGCTACTTTAAAAAACAAAAAAAAGATTAGAATCATATTATTATTATTATTATTTTGGTATTTCAACTTAGAGTTAAACTCTAATTTTGTGGTGTATATAAGACATCTTTCATTTAGTAATTAAACAAGACCGTTTGCTTCATTCTTCAACGAATTTTTTCTTGGGAGATTTCGGATTTCTCTTCTCGTTTTATCGAGGTAAATTTTGTATTAATTTTCTTTTTTAAATGAAGGAAATACATAATCCGTAATTGGGTTCAGCCGGAAAAGTAGTGCTTGAAAGTTGAAAAGTCTTCCTTCTAAAACTTGAATCCATGAATGGCTCATTTAGATTGGGCCAATTTGTGTTGGAGACCCAAAGTTTCAATTCATCAGCCCCAGAATGAGAAAATTTAAAGCCCTAAAATTACCACTGATAAAAACAGAACTAAAACATATATAGTGTTTGTTCCCACCCCTAACCCTAAGCCCTCGTTTTCCTTTCCTCCTATTTCCCTCTTTCAAAATACTATACTGAAATCTTTTTTCCTCCTTGCAGCCGTAAGATAGAGAATAAGTAATTCAAATAATTCTCTTTGTTTTTTACTCTGAAGGAAATTTTGGCTCCTTAAATGGCGAGGCGAGAGCTCTCCAGTACTTTGAGGGGCCTGAAGGTAATCTAACAACACGATTCTTTTTCTGATGTTTTTGGTTTTATTTTGTTATTGTTTTGATGATTTTCTATTGAATTTGAAAAATAGAAAAATTTAGGTTCTGTTGTTTCCTATAGGGTTATGTGAAATTTGAACTAGGCATTGTTTTAATTCATCTGGATTTCGTTTATCTTGTCATTTTTTTCATGGTGGAAAAAGATGTAATCGTTTAACTTGATTGATTTCTGTTTTTTTATTCTATTTCATGCAATAATAGTTCATGCAAAGGGCAGCTCAGAGAGAGGAGAAAGTGATAAAGGAAGAAGAGGTTAAACCTGAAGGGATTAGTACTATTACTAGAAAATGGTACTTAAATTTCCTCCATTTGTTTATGAATCATCTTAAATCTCTAAAGCATTTTTAAACATTATTCTTTCTTCAGAAATTGTTTAGATTTAGTTATGATATGATATATGCCTTTGACGTTAGTATGCATCAATATGATTGTGTGATTGCATATATGTTATGCTTAGGGGTGCTTATCGATCGAGTTGATTGCGAGTTGGGCAGTGCTCGACTCGTGCTCGTTAAAAAATTTTGTTGCTCGACTCGTTGCTCGTTAAGCTCGTTAAAATTGTGCTCGTTAAAAAAATTTGTTGCTCAACTAGACTCATTGCTCGTTAAGCTCACTAAAAAAATTTACCTTATTTTTAACAAGTTGCTCAAATTAACAAGCTGCGCTCGAACTTATCGAGTCGAGTTAACAAGCTGCTCAAATTAAAGTAATTACTAAAAAGATATTTTATAAAATTAACAAGTTGCTCGCGAACTTATCGAGTCGAGTTAGACTTTGCTCGACTCAACTCGTTAAGGTTTCGAGTTCGAGTCGAGTGTTTATCGAGTTTTGACCGAGTTGAGTTCAAGCAGCTCACGAGCTGCTCAACTCGTTAAGCACCCCTAGTTATGCTTCGTAAGTTCCATGAACTTATACTTGAAGGGAAGAAAGAGAGAGCAAACGGTGGATATGTTTTTTCTTGGGAGTTGAGGATTCTTACAATGCTGATCATTGGAATTGATCCTTGATAATTGAACTTCTCTGCAGGACAATTATCTGTGTTTTGAATGTAAAAAAAATGAGGGATATGTTGAAAATAGATTTGCTAGGATGTAACTACTTGTATGATCGGTTGCTTCCGAACTGTTCCTATTTTCAACTTGTTTAACTACAATTTTTTTACATTTGAAAACATTCAGTGTGGTCATTATGGAAGGGGATCCTCGTCCAGGAGCAATTGTCGGGCGGATGTCATTTCAAAGTTTCAATCCTTCTATTGATGTGAGTATAAAGGTCAAGTGACCTAAGATTTTTTTCCCAAAGATGACTTTTCATTTAATATGGTTCTCTTGTCGCTTTTGTTCTCATTTGAATGCCTTGTCTTGGTAGAAATTGAACGAAGCAGCATCAAATGTTTGTACACCAGATTCCAGTTGTGGAAGATCCTCCTCTAGGTAGGCTTTTTTTCTCTCTTCTTTTCAGGGTTAGTGTTCCTGAATTTTTTTGAAAATCATTATGCAGTTTGTGTTCTAATTATAGAAGTCTTAAATGAAAGATGTTAATCCAAATTATTGCCTTAAACAAAAATCCGAAAGTAAATATTATCTAGGCTCCTGCAATGGAAAAAATATAGGCATGTTGAGATGGAAATGCTAGTCACATGTAGGTTTAGTTCACATCGGGCACATGTTTGCTAAAGTTTCATAGTTTTACCTGACCTTTTGTCCTTGAATTGCAACAGTGAGAATGGATCTGCATCTGAAGCAACTGACTGCTCAAAAGTCGACACTAATAAACACGAAGGTAATGGAGATCTTAAGAGAAAACAATCTCACATGGTTTCTGAACCAGAGAATCCGAATAAGTCTCCAAAAAATGGTAATGCTATTCAATCGTCACCAAGCAGCAGTAAAGCCTCCTCCAAAAAGCAGTCAAAGCGTGAGAAGCTCGACTGGAATGTTCTCAGGCCACCGAAGCCTAATCGGTGATCCTAATTAAGAAATTGTCTCAAACGTAGCAAGTACATTAATATCTGTCTTCATGTTCCCAAAACTCTACATGTAACATTGTTGTCATGTTATTAAAGATCACCTTAACTTTCAGATTTGTTCATTTAAGATGCATTACTCTTCCTCATCCCTACCCTTTCTACAATTTAAGCACTTAATAATTTACAAATTTTGCCAAATTGAATGGTTCATTGGTAGCAGGTTTCCAACAAGAAAGGGCATAAATAACTCTCCCCTTCCATCCCTGCAGCATCCAGTGGCCATCCAAATCTAAACCAAAGTCTCTGTGATAATTACATTGGACCATATTCCTCACTTTCTTCTTTAGCACCTGATCCAATGGAACCTGCTTGAACCCTGCCCTCACGGTCCTCGCCTGCCATTGCTTGTATGTTTCGGGTCTTTCAACCCTCTCACTGCCCTCGCACGCAACGACATTCATAACATCTCTTCCAAGCACTTCCTTCTCAAACATCATCCTTCCTGTATCTTCTCGAGAAACATTAGCTTCAAATATATCGAACTTAGCAGAGAAATGGAAGAGCGCTTCTCGGAATCTTGTTACGAAGAATGGAGTGTTATACGTCCCGCTTTCAATTCCATGGATGAATAACTCTGGGTTAATGCTTCTGATCAGCTTCAGAACAGTGTCCCTTGCACTGGTTGATACCATTGTGTCATCGGGGAGGTTCTTGAGCCGATACATGCAGTTAACAACAACCATTTCGCCTTTGTTAATCTTTAGTTCTTCAAGTCGGATGGTTTCCCATTTCTTTGCTATCACGTTGTACTCAAATGGAACATTGAATCTCTCGCAATACCTTTTCAAGCGATGCCCTGTCTCTTCCACTCTTTCTGCAGGTCGAAAACCTGGTTGGGGAAACTCAATTCCTGTAATACGAAGCTTGGGAGGTCCCCCAGACCTTGCCGAGAGACGTTGGATAAGGCAAGGCCATTGGAACCCATAGCAGATTCCGAAATCAACGATGTGGAGTGTGGTTGCCATTTCTGCAACTTCCATTATCTTTTTATTTGCGTAGAAATTCGACATCTTCTTAAAAGGGCAAGCTAAAACATACACGCCGTAAGCTTTCAAGACATCAGCAGCCGAAGTCTTGTTGCTTAGCAGATGTAAATAGGCCGGTGCCCCCATGCCAGCCAAACGAGTTTTTAGTGCATTAGCAAAGTAATATGCCAGTCTTTGGGTTCCATCTCCGGTATCAGAAGAGTGTTCACTTATCTGTTTCAGCAGCTCCTTGGCAGTTCTTCGGTCATTGATGGCTACAGATTGTGCACATTGAATTAGGAGACTCCACAAATCCACTACTTCACTTTTCTTCCCGTTTTTCTTCCTGCGTGACACTGTTCCACCATTGCTAGACCCTTTTAGCTGCGAATTCCCATGAAGAAACCACGTTGGGAAGTCCTCATTTTCACCTTTGCAAAGCAGTACCTCGTCGAACATCTCCGACTGCTCCGAATCTTCAAGTGAACTTGTAGATCGCTTGCTGCTCCTACCTTCTTCTAAACAGTCACCATCTTCGCGCTGATAAGTTTTCCTTCCCTTCGACTCGCTAAACGGCTCGGTCGTGGCGTCTCTCCATGTAACCGAGTTGGTAATGCTACCAGTAGGTGTGGTTTGAGTTGGATTATCGTCGGGGAATAGAGAGATAGGTTGGAGTGGAAGTGGATATTGGTGGCCGAGGACTTCATAAAAGGATTTCTCAGCAGCTTGGAGAGCTAAACAATCCTGCAACATGCAGGACTTTTCTTGCAGGTCTTCTTCCATTAGCATCTGGTTTATGTATTTGAGCATTTCATTGGCGAAAGGAACATTATCAAGCGGGTGTCCTTGGAAACACGAGCCTGGTGATGAAGCTGAACCATCAGGAGACTCTGGGCTCTCTTTAAACGCATTGACAAGGTCGTGATTTGTAAACATTGGCACAGAGCCAAGATCAAATTTGAACTCGGGAAAATCTTGGAAAAGGCTATCCATATGGAGTTGGAAACTCGAGGGTAAAAATTAGAAGAGAAAATGAATGTTGCTTCAAGAAGGGAAGGATACAAAATGAAAGAATTGACGGTGAACCAAGTAGTCAAAGAGCTGAGTAAAGAGCCTATGCAATCTCGTAGTCTGAAGAAATATACCTGAAAATGCTCTTCACTTATAATGCTGAAACTGATAAGCTTTTTTGAGTGAAGCTTCTAGGAAACTGCAGTTATGGCAGAATAGCCGCCACCACGTACTCACCGTTTTGAGGCAGATTGTGGATGTCTTGGTAGTCAAGGAGGAAATTGACTTCGTTGGACACAGGCTTATTTGATCCTGCAACTCATACTATATTACGATTTAAAGGTAACTGTTACGATTCAAACCTAAATAAGATGGGACAATATGATCATTTTGATCACCCGATCAATTAATAGATTTTTCAATAGATACTTCTTTTATATATGCACCATGACAATTTATAATGTAAGAGAAGTTCGTTTTTGTTTTTATTTTCTTGAAAAATGGTGAAAAAACGTGTTTGATTGTAAAATTAGATACTCCCTCCGTCCCATTAATTTTGTCCCTTATTGACTTTTTAAAAGTTAATATTTTTAAACTTTGACCATGATTATTTTAAATATTTTAAACAATTACATTTTATAAAAAAATATATTTTAAAACTAATTGATTGAAAGTTTATAAAATATATTTTTTTATATTTTTTTCAATAATAAATTTTATATAATAATAGGTTAAAATTTAAAAGACAAAATTAATGGGACGGAGGGAGTAATAAAAACAAAAATAAGTGAAAATCTAAAACATAAAAAAGCTGAATCTGTATGCAAAAAATCATTATATGAATAAACATAATCAAGATATTCGAGCATTGTGTATGTAAAAAAAATTCGTTGGTAAACTCACCTATCAAACTCAGGTGTAGGACGTGGGTCAGTATGGATTAGTCAAGACGAAACTCTGATTCTTTATATAATTTATTTTTAAAAAAAAATTAATTAGGTATGATTTTTTTTTCACTTTCAATTATTTATATTTTATGTCCCGATTCTTTTGTGTTTCCGTCCCTGCGTGATACTAAACAGAACAGTAGGCTTAATGATATTTTAATCTCAAAAATCATTTGAATAATCAGTCCAATTACCTAATGTTGTTGCGACTTGCGAACCTATCACCAAGACCCAACTGTTACCTTCTTTTTTCTTTTTTTTAGAACATCAACCACTTTAATTCTTGGGTGCCATGCCCGTAATAATCATAATCATCGTATATTAATAAATATTCACAATTTGACCTAGTATTTTTTTAAGTATCCTCAAATCTCACAATATTTTTTTTTATATATTTCTCAAATATATAGGAATCCACTGTGTAAAAAAATATCGTGGTATCCTTTTTTCAAAGGTAAATTTTTTTCAGGATATACTTTCACTACACAACCAACAGCAACAAGCTAGATCTGATCGTGATCTAGAGTATCGATAAGAATGGGGCATGGTGGCTGAGAAAAAAAACACCCACAGATTTCAATCTGCAAGTTATGGCAGGCTATTATGCTTACATTTGATAAGTTTATGAGCAATGAGGTTGGGTAATACCGTAATAGTGGCTGCCTGCCCACTTTTACATTTTCAGCTTAATCTGGTTTCAATCCAAGATGAAAAACATACAATTCCAAAATCCCGATTCAATGAATCTCCTTCACTTGATTTATGCTTTATTTGAATGCGATGGTGAGATTAGAAAGGGAGGCCCTTTCCACCAGAAATGGAAATCCTCTCTCCTGTCCCTACTTATGCCCCACGTTTAAAATTAAGTTTAGAGTTTAAGGTATGATGTATTTTTTAGGGTATAAGATATAGAGTGTAGGATTTAAAATTTAGGGTTAGGACTTATAATTTAATTTTATAGTACTTTTTAGTGTTGGGCATAAATAGGGGATGAAAATCGTCTACCCCTTAATTATACCGCCATTGGTGCCTCCACTTTAAAATAGCGGGTTTAGGGTTTGAGGTTTAAAGTTAGAGCTTAGGGTTATGGTGTAGGGAATTAGGGGTATGGTGTATTTTTTAAGGTTTAGGACACGAAAATTAGGGTTAGGGCTTAAAATTTAATTTTTAAGTATTTTTTAGGGTAAACTACACCGGTGGTCCCCTAACTATGTCTGTCTTCCTACTTTGGTCCCACAACTTTGTTTTTCGGCAAAAGGGTCCCTTCCGTCACATAGTTTTCCTATTTTGGTCCCCGACGTTAAATAACTAACGGTTTTGCTGACGTGGCATTTTTTAATATTTTTTAAGGTTGACGTGGCATTTTTTTAAATATTTTTTAAATCAAAGTCAGGGACCAAAATAGGAAGACAGACATAGTTAGGGGACCAAAATAGGAAAACTATGTGACATAGTTAGGGGACCAAAAATATTAAAAAATGCCACGTCAGCAAAACCGTTAGTTATTTAACGTTGGGGACCAAAATAGGAAAACTATGTGACGGAAGGGACTCTTTTGCCGAAAAACAAAGTTGTGGGACCAAAGTAGGAAGACAGACATAGTTAGGGGACCACCGGTATAGTTTTCCCTATTTTTTAATATGAGCATATAAGGAGTCATGGTTATGGGACAGGAGATTTTTACTCATAAATAGGGCACCGAAAAAAATTCAGACGATTTTTATCCTTCCACCAGACATTCAAAGTTCAAACAAAGCCTTTCCTATAACTTATAAAACCAACAACAAAACAAACTTTGGGTTGGATGCTGATAAGTATATCCATTCATGTTTTTTGTTTATAGCCTCCAAGCAAGGAAAAAAAATAGCCAGATTTGGATGGGTCAAAACTCAACAAGAAATCTTGGATTATGAAAGAAAGTTCCATTTAAGTCTTAATTAATCTGTCTTATTAGCCAGATTCATGCATTGCCATCCCACCTGAAAGGGAACTTCTCTTGTATTCCCTGATTACATAAACCAGCTTTCTGTTTCCTCACCTATCACTGCTGCTATGTTTCTGGTCTATCAATTCTCTAGCAATCGATTGATAAAGAATGGAACATTGATGTTGGTAATGCTCAAGAGTGGAAGTCAATCCATGTGTTGCGAAGCTTAGGCGGTCCACTGGTCCTTGTTGAGAAGCGCTGGAAAACAAATTGCTGTTGCCTTCTCTGCTAGCTTTGCAATGTTTCCATTCGAAAACAAATTCGATATACGTTGCAAAGCTAGCAGAGAGGCAACATGAAGCAGATGGTTGTTTGGTTTGGCTCCATTAACAGGATTCTGAGCCATGTTGGATGAACATGACGACCCGGGGCTCTGATTTTACTTCAAAACAGTAACTGTTTGAAAGTCCAAGATAAGACCAAACCCTACAGCCGCCTGGTAATAACAAGCTGAACAGACAGACAAAAAAGAAGGGTATTTAATTGACCTTGAATAATTTCTACATCAGATATCAGACCACAGAAGATTACACTCACTCCATTATTAATTATTGTATATAATATACATATAAAACAATGGTACTGCTAGGTTAATTGAACTTGAACAAAACTAAAGACCACCCTGTTTGTCTTTTTATATACTCTTTTAATTCCCAGACTTTTTTACTTGGTTCAACAATGTGTTTCCTTTGTTGAATATATTCATATGGTTAGTGACTTAGTGTATATTATATTATATAGAATAGGCTTTTTATCTGATTAATTCGACTACCACTACCACCTACTTTAATTGTCTATCTTTTATATAATGTATAACATGATTTTGATTATTTTAATTAAACTTAACATGTTGATGGGGACCTAATCTTAGCAAATAAAGATGTACATAAAATCTGATTAGCGGCATCAAACTAAATGGGAAAACCTGATTTTTTTAAGTTATTAATCAAAGTAATGTTTACATTTCAATTGTAATATCATTTTACTTAAAGATTATAGCTTTAACACAAAGCAGCAGCAGCAGAAGAAGAAAAATGTCCAAAAAGAGTGAAATAGTGACAACAGAATTATTGTGTTTGACAAAGTTGTGGGGTTAGACATCATTCAAACTGGATTAACATTAAATGATTAATATTAATCAATGCTTTGCAAATGGAGTTTAGGGTGCAAATCCTAACATTATGTGCAGGGGTGAACTTAGCATTCTTTGGGCTTTGAAAACCACAATAACTATTAATTGTTTGAGTTGAAAAGCCCTATGTTTTGGGAATGGGCGTTTTAATGCTTGAACTAATTCTTTGGGCTTAGACCCGATAACTGATTTATCCGAGTTCAAAAGAAAACCATGCTATTTTCAGCCATAAGAGTAGGAATCTTCTTTCAATTTACTTATTAATTGTTTTAGCAATTTCAAACTCAAATAATGTACTAAAAGCTTATTGTGAAAGAGACTGAGTGCTAGGTGTATTTATGATAGGTTAACCGTACCATTTAGTATAAACAGTTAGTTAACTGTTACAGCGGTTATTAAACTGTAACTTAACCATTAAGAAATGGTTAATCATTATGTTGTTAAACGGTTAACCGTTGTAGTGGTTAACCATTAACCGCTACTTAAAGTTTTACAAATGTTCCTTAAATCTTTTAAGAATAATAAAATTATCTATCTGATAAATATTGTATTAAATTTTCAAAAAAATATTTAAATAAAAAATTTCTAATTACAAAGTTCATTTTATGTCTAAATAATTTTTTAACGGTTAACCATTAACCATCATTTTTAATGGTTGATTAACCGAAACCGTTTAAGCTTTAACTGGTAAAATTTAACAATTATACCTATTAACGGTTTATTTTGCACATCAGTAGGTCGACATTGCACAAGCCAGCCATAGGAGAAATGAACGCATCATCGTGCAGGAAAGGAATATGTGTGTATAGGCCAGGCTTCACCAAAACACATGAATGGGGAAAAATATACTGTGAAGTTTAATTCAGCTAGCAAGCTTTAATTTCATCAATCATTTACAAAAGGGTCAAGTATCATCCTTCGCATTATCTTTTTTACATATACAAGAAATCAATAAGGGAAACAAGTAATGGACAATGGTTTCCTAGATCCATCAACCTAAGATTTTTTCGTCAACATCACATCGGCTACTAGCTATCATAGTAGAGTTACGAGAGAGTAGGCAGCTCTCCAACGACGGCTGCTGCTGCTGAGACCAATAGGTGTGTGCATTCAGGACCCTGTCCAAGAGTTCCTGGGGCACCGGCTTTCCCCGCCTTTGCTGCGGGGATATCCTTGCCGTGTGCAGTAGTGTTTTCCACTTATCCTGCATGAGCCCAATCAACACCATCACACAACCACATGAAAATATTTTAACCTACCTATCAAGATGACTACGAAACAACTGTTTGTTTCTCTTTTCCAACTGAAAGACCAAAAAAGCAGCAGAAAGTTCCAGCAAGCCATATTATAAATATACAATTGCATTAAGCTAAAAACCAAAAGAAATAAAGTTGCATTAGGTCACTTGGTAAAAGATCCCTTATAGTGTAGTTATCTTACAGATAAATCTACAAAGTTGATGGACTTGTAAAAACCACTAATCATTAACTTGTTGACAAGCAAGTAAGCAACTAAATGCTCTGGTGCTCCGAGCTGTAAACCAGACCTTTTGGATCTTAAAACAAAAAATTTAAACAAATAACCTTTGGAAACCAACAAATAATCCTATATAAGGCATGAAAATATGATTAAAAAACATTTGAACAAGAAGCGGAGTCATCAGTGAGATGCTTACATAAAACAGTTTCTATGGAAGTAAGTCCTTACCTTCAAATCAACATAAGTGCGATGCTTCGCGTTATCAAAAGCTCTTAATTTAACATCACGCCACCTGCATATTAATTAAGCCATTAAAACCATGACAATATATCTAACCACACAAATAGGCCAACAGTTTCTATGTTACATCCAGCACACTCCTGCAGGTAAAAGTAAAGTGTGAGTGGCTAAAAAAACAGTATTTGAAGTATCCCCTCTGAGTTCTGATTACATTCTTTTCCCCAGAGCAAGCATTCATGCAAAATTCTGATTGGGTG
This sequence comes from Hibiscus trionum, assembly GCA_030270665.1. NCBI lineage: Eukaryota > Viridiplantae > Streptophyta > Magnoliopsida > Malvales > Malvaceae > Hibiscus > Hibiscus trionum. Next base: position 28,125,545 of record BSYR01000024.1, on the reverse strand, counting down.
TCATGATGAATTGATTGAAAATTAGCAAAGAAGCAAATTTCAAATACTCAGCCAGAGTTCAACTGCTATTCATCATTTCTTCGTTAGGTTCAAACATACCTTCCTGTTCCAAGTTTCTCAACAGCTTGAACCAGGGCTTCAACTTCAGAAATAGAGAAAGGTCGACGAATTCTTCGCTGTGCAACATCAGATTGCTTGGATTTCTTATGAGCTGGAACCACAGCTAATGTCTCCATGCTCATTGCAGGTACATCTACCAATGCTTTAGATTCAGTTGAGCTTTTGTCAAACATGTCAATAAGTGAGGATGCACAATCATTATTGCTTTCAATAAAGTTGCCCCGATTAGGCATGCGAGGCTCAGGTGAGAGATCGCAGGTAACCTGATTAACTAAACCAGGATTTGCTGGATACCTGGCAAAAAACAGTATTAAATCATAAACTGAATCTGTACAGTAACCAAATAATTGCTACTTGATCTGAGGATTAAGAGTATTTGAGAGAGATGAATAAAAATCTTGAATGAGACAAAAGTCAGCCACCAAGGCTAACACCTCTTGAATGAGAACACTGTTATCAGACAAAAAGTCATCCTCCTCTTCAAGGAAGCAATTTGGATAAAAAGGAAGATCCTGGAAAATCAAGATTCTGGTAGTTGCCAGTAATTGCAACATTATCCTTTTATCCAAAATAAAAAGAAACCACTTAGTCAAAAAAGACTCTTCTTTTCTATATGTTTAGCTCTATAAAACAACAAAATGAGACCATACTTTAACCATCACATACAAGTATATATCTGCTAAACTTGTAAAACTATTTTGATTACCTAGCTAGAGGTAGTGGAGAGCCACGGGGAAGTTTTAAGGGGGAACCTCCAGGGCATAACAAAGGAGTAGTATGAGAAGGGTTAGGCTCCAGGCTAAAACCCAGAGCATCCATCAGATTATCACAAGAAATTCCTGTCTGCAGCAGAGTTTTATTGTCATCCCTAACCTTCTTTCCTTGAAGAAGTACACCAACACACAATCCATCTCCAAGTATCTCTGTCACTGCCTCCATTACAGTCCTCTACAGATCAATTTCACATCATTAGAGGGAATGTAATGACCAAGCAAGCCAGTAGATGTGACCAGACAGTGGAATTACAATTTATGAAAGATACTACCCCAAGTATCCATCACGGGTTGAAGTGAGATGGAGCTCTAAGAAAGAAATAGAAATGCAGATTGTGACTAATAGAACAGACATAATTCTTCAAGGTCCAAATGTACCAAAAAGAAATCCAAGAAATATCTCTAAGCACTCTGCTGTCAAATTAGGAACAGCAGTCAAATGTTCTACCACAATGATCAGAATCATAGATCATTATACCTTCAATGAACCAACAGTTGCAGATTCTGGAATTTCAATAAACAATTCTGGCACCCTGAAAGACTTGATCCTGAGCTTCACTGAGTAAAGGGAAAGACATCTTGATGTAAGAACCTCTATGAATGTCAGACATCAATCAAGTGAAAAGAGTTACATATGAATCACTCCATCAAAGGCTCTCATACCGTGGGAATCCCTAGAGTTGAATGATTTGTGTTGGTCTGCTAGTGAAGATGATTCTCCCGTGACTGCAAAAGATTTAGAACCAATAAGCAGAATGTTGATGTTAACAATAAACACCAAGAAACGTAACTAATAGTTAGAGATGAAAAGTATTTAAGTCACCTCCATTCATCTTTGAATATAGAATGGAATTATTTCCATTGTTGCTTTTCGCAGGTGAATCAGAAATGCCCTCACTGCTTGTTCTTCCATCTGAATTTGACTCTGAGCTACAGTAAAATAACTTCCTTTTTTTGAAAGGATAGTTCCTTCGAGATCTTAAGCGTTTATAGGCTCTCCTACTTAAGTAACCAGACTTCAAGTTCTCATCTGAAGAATTAAGATATCCATTTAATTAAAAAATACAGACTTGTAAATATCCTACAAATGGTACCACATGATATACCCAAAATTGCAATCATTTTTATTACAAGAAGCCACATACCATAATTGGAATATCTCACATTCTTAGACCTCGGACCCACTTTCCAGTATTTCAAAGCCAGAATCTTCCTTATTCTTCGGTCTCCAATATGAAGGCCCTCACTGCTTGTTCTTCCATCTGAATTTGACTCTGAGCTACAGTAAAATAACTTCCTTTTTTTGAAAGGATAGTTCCTTCGAGATCTTAAGCGTTTATAGGCTCTCCTACTTAAGTAACCAGACTTCAAGTTCTCATCTGAAGAATTAAGATATCCATTTAATTAAAAAATACAGACTTGTAAATATCCTACAAATGGTACCACATGATATACCCAAAATTGCAATCATTTTTATTACAAGAAGCCACATACCATAATTGGAATATCTCACATTCTTAGACCTCGGACCCACTTTCCAGTATTTCAAAGCCAGAATCTTCCTTATTCTTCGGTCTCCAATATGAAGGCTTGACCTAAATGGGTTTCTTAGGGGGCTACTAGGGTGAGTACACCCTGAAGATTTTTCTTCATCATCTCTAGTAACTACATTTACATCATCCCACTTTGCGGGAAAAGAAACAAGGGGATTGTGGTCCCCATATGAACGCGCATTAATACTAGTGTCTGAACTAACTAGAGCAGGGGGTTTAACATCCAAGACCAGTGCATCATCCAACAACACTTCATTTTCAGACACTGGTCTAATACAATCACCGGATGTCTCACACACATAGCCATAGGGACCTGTCTCTACATTAAAAGCCAAACCTCCCATTTCATTCTTGATTTTTCCATTCATCAACTTCTGAGCATCAAATCTTTCTAAGCAATCAGAAGTTGCTATGGGGGCACCATTTCGAAGACTAGGGGATTTTTTAGAACTATAGTTTGGATCACTAGTTTGTGGAACAAGTTCAGAGGCAAAGAATTCAGCATTATAGCTGTCTTGGTTCAAAGTTTCTAGCTTCAATGACTGATTTACATCCGCCCTTTCCTCTTTAACAGTATTTGTTTCAACTGCATATTGATCTTCAGCACTCCAAGTATTATTCGTAGCAGGAGCACTTTCTTTATCTAGCAATAACTTACCAGCTACAGTGGCCAGCAAATCAAATGCACTTATCTGGTTGCCTTCAAGTCTCTTTCTAAATGGAACTCTTTTCTATAAAAAGGATTAGCAGTAGTGATTTAAAATGGATAAGAATATTCGCAAGTAAATATGAAATACAACACTATCATTTTCAAACTTAAATTACCCTGGCTGATCTGGTTGCTCGAGGAATAGCAGGCACCTGATAGCCACTGAATCCATAGTCCAACTTCTTCTGCAATACCATGTCTCAATGATAGCACCACATCAAACACATCATATGCAACTCACAGCATTCCTGAATCAAATTCCAAGAGACTGAAAGTATAAGGGGGAAAATCAATCAATGTTTCAGGACTAAACTTAGACCCTGAGAAGAGATGAATGTAAAAGTGAATCTAAATGGCGTATATAATTAAATAAACAAAAAAAAAACTACTACCATTTTAGAAATAAGTTGCACAACAGAAAACGAAATTCAAGGCATGAACACAAAAAATCATAGAAAATAAAATTTCCCTTCTATAGAAAATAAACATAATAACTACATAGCAAAAATTCATATGTCACTCGCAATTTTCTTCTCCAACATTAAAAAGTAAATTCAAATCAGAAATGGAAAATCCATACTCAACCCTCTACCTCAAAGGGTCTTCAATGAAACTCTTTATTTTAGGGGGGGAAAATCAACCACATGCTTATACATCAAACATCAGATGCATAAAACTATAAAGATCTTTTTCTTAGTTTTTCAAATTCTCTGTTCAAAACATCAACATTTTGCAAATTAAAAAGAGAGCTGGAGAGAAAGTAAAGAGAAATTAGCAAATTTATGTTATAAAGGAAACCCCTTAAACCACAACAAAACCCCGGCACAGATAATTCAAATCCAAATAACCAACTCAGACGTAAGCCCCAGAAATTCTTTGTAATTTAGATAAAATTTACTTTCAAGATCTAAAGCTCTGGATAAAAGATCAATCTTGAAAAAGAAACTGTTAAAAAAATAAAGAATCTTTGATCATCTCCTGGGCCTTTCCAATTAATATTCAAAAAGATCCAGATCGAATGCCTTAATACCCAAACTCATCGACAAACAAAAGAATTAGACGTTAAAAAGTGGCAAATTTTAAGAATTTTCAAAAGAAAACTGAAAACATAGGAGAAATACAACAGGCATTTGATTGCTTGAAAACTGTAAGCTTAAAAATATTTAAACTCTGGGGTCTATAAAAAGTAAAAACTTTGTCCTCGGATTACCACCAAAATCGAATTTTCCTTCAACTTTCTTACCGTTTCTAGGCAACCAAACACAAGAGACCCGAAAACTTTCGGGGTGAAGAAAATCAAGAAAATGAAAATTCTCAACTCTAAACTATGAACGTTTCTCACAGCAAATAAAATTCGCAACCAAACGTAAGATCGCAGAAAGAATTAAGAAAAATGAAAATTCTCTTCAGAGACGGGGAAAGAAAAAAGAACAATACTCACTTGTAGTTTCTACCCCATGTTTTTCCCCCAGAAAACAAAAGTGAATCTTCTGTGTTTTTCAAACAAAAGCCATTCGGGATTTTCCCTGAAATTGACTATATTTATTTTTCTCACCAAAAAAGAGAATAATCTTTCCGTTCTCTCTCTCTCTCTCTGATCGCCAAAACCCTCTGAAAACCACCCAATTTTTGCTTAAACCCCAGGTTTTATACCATTGACCCCTGGTTACCGGGCCTATCAGTAGTCACCAGAAACTTCACCGGTTATAACCGGTAGGAATGAACCACATAAAGACCTGCTCTTTCTTATCGGACGACCACCAGTGTTTTTGTTCCTATCTGATTTTGACACGTGGATAAAGCTTAAAACCTGCGGGTATGACAGTCGCAGCATAGAGAAACCCAATGGGTCAAAAGAGAGTGATTTATATATATTTATAATTGTATTCTAATTTTTGGGATTGAAGTTTTAATAATTGTTGTTTGGTAAGCTATTGACATGTCCACTTAGATCTTGTTTTCTTAGTTCAAAGTTAATTTGTTATAATTAATAAATTATATGCAAATTTTGAAAACTTTTGGCTCAACCTTGCTTCACAAATGAAATTCTTAAATTAACCTTTCTAACTATATTTATAAACGAAACACTGAGCATTAAAATTTACTAGGCTAAGATAAATTCGTGACTAAATTTTGTAATTATGTAAATAAAATAATTTAATATCATATGAAAAAAAGTTATAATCCTAACAGTTTAAAAATAAAATTAATATGTTAATAATCTTTAAGAGCAAGTGGTTAAAGCTTAACAAGTAGTTAAAGCTTTCAGTGTTGAAATTCATTATGAACAAGTTATGCTCCTCCTTCCTTAAGTAAAAATTGTTTAAAAAAAACTGAAATAAATATTAGAAAAAGAAAATTATATTATAAGAATATTCTGTCTTTTTTCTTTTATCAGATTCTTGTAGGATCGTACAGAAAGAAAGAAAGATGATGAAGCAGCTAATTATCACGTGGGCAGCAGATCTAAACCATATTTGATATTTCTATCTTATTTATTTATCTATTCTCTTGGCAGTGATTTTATAAAATTATATTAAAAAATCTAATAATTTAAGTACATACCTTATATGTTAAAAAATCTGCCATTGAAATTAACGGGAAAATTAAAATTTAAAACATAAATATAATAAAAAAAATTACCGATAAAAATGTTACGCGGCCTTTCTTTAAGAAATTTGTGGCCATATTACTATTTTAAAACAAAAACACGAATGTCATGTAGGTGAAAAGCACAATAATCCTACGTGGTAAAAGGAAGACAGTCATTGGTCGCTTTTTGGTCGTGATAAAAAATCATCTCTATTAATTAATTTTTTTTTAATTTTTAGAAAACTGAAAATAAAAATTATTTTCTAAAAATAAAATTATAAAATATTTTTTTAAAACTAAACGGACATTCTCAAAGTAAATATCAGAATTCAGACACATGTAAAATAGGACAATATAAATATCATTGACCACTTAGTCAATTAGTAGATATAAAATAACATTTTGATTTTGGTGCAAGAATGTTTTCTTCGTTCACGATAGAGTTCACGATAGAGTAAGGTGGGAATCGGTCGGTTCGGGGACGATTTTTCATTTCTCACTCGTCCCCAACACTTGCGAGTACGGATTTAGGTAATCCTCATTACATGTTTCGATGAGCTTTTCGTCCCAATCTTCATACCCATCGGATCCCTACGGTTTTTCGGGGAATCTCCCTCCGCAAAAGTTAAACAAAATTTACTATTTAACTAACCAAAATATATGGTCGGTTTCTATTTACATGTCATATACTCAATACACTTAAACATATGGTTGAAGGGGAACAAGATTTTTGTGTAAAATAAACGACAGAAATAGAGAGATAAATGAATTATATAATTAACAAAAAAATGGTAAATTGCTAGAGAGGTTAATAAGGTTTAAACAAAAAGATACAAATATATTGATTATAAGATAAGTAGATATACATGTGAATGAGAGTTAAATTTATACGAGTATATTTTAAAATTTTGTAAAATATCAGGAATCCATGTGGATATTTTTTTAGATCCCCACAGTTATTTATACGGTTGCGGTTCAGTTATCTTCACGATTCAGATATAACAATTCTCGTCTTCATCTCCATTTGAGCTTTGGTGAAAGAACTTTTCTCGTCCTCGTCCCGTTGATAAAAATTTCAGTTATTCCCCATCTTATCAGTTCAGATCCCCACAATTTTCGGATATTTCTCACCTAATTTCCACCCCAATGACAGAGGATTAATTAAGATTATAATATGTTTAATTGTTCCTATCGAACCGAGTTGAGTATTCCGTTGATAAAATTATAATATTTGTTTCAATGGATATACATGTGATATTTAAATGATACATTTTAAATTTTAGAAATAATATTATTGAAGTAACGTTTGTAAATTTCAAATGAATTAATTTTCATATACCGTAAAATATACGAAAGAGATCCTAATTTTAATATATATATATAAGAAAATATTTTGATACACAAGTTTGTGTAAGCTTTTCAATTTGAGGGTTTAAAGATTTAGGTTGCGCTTTAGGGGTTTAAGTTGAATGATGTAGCATTTAATGTTTATGGTTAGAACTTAGAGTTCATGGTTTAGGGTTTAAGGTCTAGACTTTAGGGTGTTAGGGCTAGGGATTTAGGTTTTAAATTTTATAATTTTTTTTTTGAAAAAGAAACCCGGATTAGATTTATTAATGAAAAAGAGACATCATAAATGTCAAACACAATAAACAGAATAACCGGGCATAAACTCTCTGGGTCTCCTTAACGAGAGAGAGAAAAAAATTAAGCCAGAGAAAGGGCTGAAGAAAACCCAAATAAGCGAAGCGTCACCGTCGCTCAATCGACGGCGATCCCCTCACGATCTGCTTGAAGAACGCCAGAAATCTGAGGAGGGGCTTCCTCGACCCAATAAGCCGCCTCTATGTAGAGCCGTCCTAACCGTGCCAGCTCGTGCGCCGCTTGATTTCCTCCTCTACCGGTGTGAAGGAAGCTACAGCTTGAGAAACGATGGATCCAACCCCGCACGTCGAAGATGTACGGACGAAGAACGGAGAAATCCTCATCTGACGATTGGACTTTCCGGATAACACCAAGAGCGTCACTCTCCAAAATGACTTGCATGCACCCCAGATCTGATGCGAAATGGAGTCCGTCCAGAACCGCCTGTGCCTCCGCCGCAAAAGCCGTCGGGATATTGAAGTTCGGCTTAAGACACGAACCAAGGACATGTCCCTCGAAATCTCTGACGATCACTCCCGACCAAGAGTCGTGATTAGAAGCGTTGAAAGCGGCATCAACATTAACCTTCACTAACGGTGCAATCGGAGGACTCCAGTGAACCTTGGAAGCGATTTGGGGCTGGGGCAAACACATCGAAGATTTCTGAAGATCAGACAGGTAACTTTTGCAGAAGATAAATAACTCCGATGCTGTTTGAATTTTCTTTTCATGGACTAGTTTATTTCTTGCAAACCAAACTGCCCAAAGTGTGACTGCGATTAGTTGTCTTTGTGAGCTTTGACTATTCGAAAAAATCCAGCAAAACCAATCAAAAAAAGAATCTTGATTTAGTCTAGGTGGCCATGTAATACCAGTTAGGGCCCAAACTTCTTTAGCATAATAACAGTCCCTAGTGAGATGTTCTATAGATTCTGGTGCTTGAGTGCATCTTGGGCAAATAGCAGTAGGAGAGACTTTCCTGCAATGAAGATTCTGCAAAGTAGGAACAAAACTGCGTAGTAAACGCCAACAAAAGATTAAAACTTTAGCTGGGCAATTTGTATTCCATAAAGCCTTAAAAATAACCGCAGAAGAATTGGTAGTACTTGTCGAGCTGGGTAGAAATCTATAGCCACTCCGTACTGTGTACGAGCCGGTTAGTTCACCACCCCATACGAGTAGATCCTCTTGTGCTTCTTTAGATAGAGGGATACTTTCGATTAGCTTAGCATCCTCTACATTAAAACTCTCGTTGATCAGACCACTGTTCCAGCGTCTCGGATTAAGAAGAATTAAATCTGAGACAAGATTTAAACCATTAACAGCTGGCGAGCTAACAAGTCTCGGAGGGCAGCTGGGTAGCCAATACGAGTTCCAGATAGAGACTTGGACACCCGATCCAATCCGCCAGATGAGGCCCTTGTCGAGCAGTGAACAGGCCATCCAAATGCTACGCCAAGTATAGCTTGGGTTACTACCAAGGGGAGCATCGAGGAAGGAACCATGAGGATAATATTTGGCCCGAAGAGTTCGAGCAAGTAAAGAGTTCGGGTTGTTGATTAACCGCCAACCCTGCTTCGCTAGAAGCGCAATATTGAACTTGGCCATATCCCTAAACCCCATGCCTCCTGAATCCTTCAACTCACATAAAGATTGCCAAGAACACCAATGAATTCCCCTCTTTACTGAAGATTTTTGCCACCAAAAGCGACTCATAATACCCTCCAATTTTCTGCAAAAAGTTACGGGAAGAAGAAAGCAAGACATATCGTATATAGGCATAGCTTGTAGAATAGTCTTAATAAACACTTCCTTACCCCCCGCCGAAAGGAGTCGGTTGCTAAGTTGATTGCTGCGATTAAGGACCCTTCCAAATAAATCCGAAAAAGCCGCCTTTTTGTTGCGTCCAACAATGGGAGGAAGACCCAAATAACGTTCGAGATTACTTGAACTGTTAACATTAAGGATTCGACAGACATCGTCTTTATTGTAAACAATAACGTTGCTGCTGAAAAACACCCTGACTTATCGAAATTAATCAGTTGCCCCGAAGCTGCTGAATAAATAGAAAGAAGGTCTCGCAAAACCGTAGCACCTTCGGCTGTGGCATCCCCAAACAGCAAGCAGTCATCTGCAAATAGTAAGTGTGTTATTGGAGGGGCATTTCTAGAAATTCTTGCACCCTTCAAAAGACCCATATGTACCCTCGAACGAATAAGAGCCGAAAGTCCTTCACTACAAAGAAGGAAGAGATAAGGACTTAGAGGGTCTCCTTGCCGAAGACCCCTCGATGGTAAAAACACCTCTCCCGAAACCCCATTCAGGACCACTGAGTAAGAAACCGTGGTTACACAAGTCATCAGCAGCTCAATCCAATCTGCCGCAAAACCCAAATGGTAAAGGATAGAAATGAGGAAGCCCCATTCGACTCTGTCGTAGGCTTTACTCATATCCAATTTGAGAGCAAAAAAACCTTCCCTACCACGCCTCCTGTTCTTAAAAGCATGCAACAACTCATAGGCCGTTAAAACATTATCCGAAATCAGACGCCCAGGAACGAACGCACTTTGGGCTTCGTCAATGCACAAGTGTAAGACCCTTTGGAAGCGGTTAACGAGCATCTTGGCAATTATCTTATAAATAATATTGCATAGACTTATGGGACGGAATTGAGTTATGCGAGACGGTTTGGATACCTTAGGAATAAGAACAATCCGGGTTGAATTAATATTCGACATCTGTAAATCCCCTTTTAAAATGGAACAAACAAAAAGAAAGACCTCGTCGCCCACTATACTCTAGAATTTCTGGAAAAAAACAGCACTAAATCCATCCTCTCCACAGGCTTTGAGTGGCTGCATATTCTGAAGCGCCTCCCAAACATCTTTCTTTGTAAACGGTTGCAACAAGTCACTGTTCATTTCTTGTGTAATCACTGGATGTATAAAATCCAGAATAACATTCGCGGCTTGCGATCCCTGGGACATGAAAAGTTGTTTGAAATAATCAGTAGCATGATCAAACAGAGCTGGTTCGGAGGAAATGACATTATCCGCGTCATCAAGAAGGCTCTCTATTTTATTATGTTTCCTCCGCAAGGTAGCTTGACTGTGAAAAAAAAGAGTATTACGATCTCCGTTTTGTAACCAATTAACCCTCGCCCTCTGTTCCCAGTAGACCTCTTCTCTGTCAATCTCGGCATTGATGTCCATTTTCACACCCATAATATCCCCTAAAACTTCATCAGAGACTGGAAGATCATGAAGATAATCCAGCTTGACCTGTAGGGCCTTTAAATGGGCCTTCTTAGCCCGACAGATGCCATTATGCCAGAGGGTTAAACCTTCAGCTACTTTTTCTAATTTCTGAGGTAATGGACCATCCTCAGCAGCCCATAACCGAGCAACTGTATCGAAGCACGAATCTTCCATAAGCCAAGCGGCTTCAAAGTGAAATTTTCGCGGGCCACTCACCAGATTCGGGCCTAAAGTAGTAAGTAAAATCAGATTATGATCCGAGAAGGAGCGTACCAGATGCTCGAGTTTGAAATGAGGGAAAAGACTGAACCAATCAGCATTGGCAACTCCACGATCAAGTCGTTCGCGGATGTTTGTAGACGAAAAACGACCTTTCTCCCATGTAAACCAAGACCCCGAATATCCCATATCCTCTAAGGAGCTATCCGAAAGAGCTCTCCTGAAACCTTCCATTTGCCTTTCACAGCGTGGGAGCCCTCCCTCTTTTTCGAACGGATATAAAATCTCATTAAAATCACCTAAGACCACCCAAGGCAAATTATTTAAGGCACTTAGATGTCTGAGGAGATCCCAAGCACCAGCTCGATTTCTCTCCTCTGGAGCCCCATAAAAACCAGTGAGACGCCATTTGAATCCACGATCAACGTCATCAATCTCAACGTCAATATGTCTCACTGAAAAAAAAAACAATTTGACCGAAACTTGTTCCTTCCAGCCTATCGAAAGACCTCCACTCCGTCCTCGAGCACTAACATCTATTCCATATGAGTAACCACATCTCCGTCTAACTTTGGCCATTTTGAAGTCCGGTAGTTTTGTTTCACTAAGGAAAACCACCGACGGGCATAAGTCTCTCAGCACACGCCGGAGACGACCGACAGTTTGAGGTCGCCCAAGACCTCGAACATTCCAACTTAACAGTTTCATTGCGACCGGTCAGCCCATTTAGTATGGGCCGCCGACAAATTAGTAGAAGCATCATTTGAATCCCCAAGATTAGGAGAAACACCCATGTGCATTGGAACCACCCGCTGTCTTTTAAGACCATCTGAATGCTCAAGTGGGACATCTTCAACCTCACTAGTGTCCATCGCTTCTGATTGGGCCATTTTGCAGAGATGGGAGCCCACGGGACCCAACAAAGGCCCATTCATCTTAAAAATGTTTGTAGGATTTAAAGGGAAACCATCTTTCTGATTGGATAAATTAGCTCCAGCTCCAGCTCCCATAAATTTAAGAGGGGCACCTTTCAAGGGATTAGCATCAGTCCTATCTTATTGACCCACGGGAATTAAGTGAGACAGATTGGAAGATCCGGAATTCTCGCCTGTAACTGTCGGGATCAATTGAGGGCCCGATATTGGATCCTCCACGAGCCACTTACTGGCCGGCATCATATTCCGTTTAGCCGGCGCCCGTAAAGATACATCCCATTCAAATATCAGATCCCTCTTCTCATGTAGCACACGAAGAGGACAGAAAGATTCTGCATGGCCAAGCCGACCACATAAAAAGCAAAATAATTTGAGTTTCTCATATTGAAACCACACAAAAACTGACAAACCCGATTTTAACGCAATTTTTTTCTTTCGCTTCAAAGGCTGCCGAACATCCAACCAAACCCGGATTCGCATGGAACCTTTATAACCCAGGGATAACGCTTTACTGTCATAATCAAGGAAAGCCCCTATGAAGTTACCCAACTGTTTGGCCATATTTACCGTCACACAGCCCGGCGGAAGATCATGAATGAGAACCCAGAAACCCGTGTGGGTTAACGGAACCGAAAGAGGGTTTTCGCCAGGTTTCAAGCGATGTAGGACCAAAAGATGAGCATTGAAATACCATGGTCCCTCTGCTTCAATTCGGTCCACATCAATTAGATAGTATAACCGAAATAAGTAGCGATCAGAACCCAGGTCTGATATTGAGATTCCTCCAATAGGATGTCATACATTCGCCAAAGTAGATCTCATTGATTGGAAGTGAATTGACGATGCCGAAAGAAACGATCCCACGAAGCACAAATCATAGGAAATCTCTGAATCTACATCTTCATCCTGCAGTAGGATCTCCTCCTCCTCCGCCTCCCCCAGTGAGAGACCCGCCATTGTGTCATCAACGTTTGCCATCACCAGAGAGATAGAGAAAAAGAGAAAAAAAGAGAAAAAACAAAAAAAACTGCCAAAAGCAGAGGACTGTCAAAGACAGAGAAAAAACTGCCAAAAGCAGAATTCCAATTTAAAATATGAAGGGTTGTGTAATTTTTTACACAACTTGTGTATCAAAATATAACTCATATATATATATATATATATATATATAGCTCTTTATGGTTAGGATCAACTTACACATTGTAAAACTTAAAATGTTTTACACGTTTTTTGGATCATTAGATGGAGGAAATGGATGACTGAGATTAACTCCTTACATTTTCCCAAGTGATAATCTTCACATATTCTACTGTTAATCTTATACATCCGTTTCACTCATCCAACGATCCAAAAATTGTGTAAAACTTAGAGAATTTTACAGTGTGTAACTGGATCATAAGGAGAGAATAGTTTCATTGTATGCGTTGATAGTTATCCAACAAACAAGGGAGCAACAATTAGTAAATTTAAATATCGTTTTTATTGAAGTCATATGAACGGTTTTAGACGATGACGTATCAAAATAATTTAATCTGAAGTCACATTACCAAAATAATTTTTAAATTATAATCATCCAGCATTCACGTGGCAATGCCTCGATTGGTTTTTTTTTATAACAATATATATTTCTATACACACAAAGTCGTTGAGTTCCATTTGGACCGCTATCTACAGCTCATATTCTAAAGCACGAGAAGAACCAGCCATGCAAAGCTTTTGCATGTGCATGTCCAGATAAATGGGTGGGTATGATGCAACCCTTAATAATGCATATTTACAATGGAATTTAATAAAAATAATTTAAAATGACATTGATTATTGAAATGAGAGAAATCCCAGAAAAGGCTGTTTTGTTGTTTCATTTAGGAAACCTGTATGTCTCCGACTAGACCTTGATTCATGTGTGTTTCCATTAATTTACCACAACATTCAGATCCTTTGATTTAAATTATCAAAAAGAAGAAAAAATGTGAACCCCGTTTGCAAACATATGATTTAACGAGATTAATTTTAAAATGAGCGACACACAACGTTACGTACCACTATCGCTACGTACTATTACACACTATTGATTGTTTTAATGATTTAGTAATAAATATTAAAATTCGTAAGGTCTTTAATTTAAAATGTTAATATCTTTTAAATTTCTAACGGCGACTACGGAAAGAAAAAAAATAGGGATGAGTTCATGATTTTTTTTGGTCAATAAAAGAACTTTCAAATTAAAAAAGGGGCACCCGCCCTAACCGTACATCCGAAAAAGGAAAGATAAACTTTCCTAAAAATAACCCGCGACAGGGGCGGGACAAAAACAAAAGGAAGGTTGCCAGCCTAACAACAACAACGTCGAAAACACGATAAACCGGAAAAACCAGGACATCTCCACACCAGGGAGTAAAACCGAAGATCCTTGAGAACAAGGGGACTTGCGACCAACGGGAAAACCGTGGTTAGCGGAAACACAGCAAGACCAGTAGGAGTTTGAGAGCTTGGGACAAAAAGGGTTCACCACCGTCATTATCAGTTTACTGCTCCATCGATGACGCCTGAGAGCTCTGTACAGAGGCAGGCTTCCGTGCTTCAACAGCTGGTCCTTATCAAGGCGAGCGTCGACAGAAAACTTCAAAATGCTGCGCGGCAAACAAACGGAACCATGCTCCTTCCCATCAATGCTTGCAAGCGAAACAACAAGGCATGACACACAGGCAAACCAGGGACAAACTAGGCCTAGGATCAAAAGCCCTCTAACTGGTCCCGTAGATCCTAGGGGAAGGTACAGTAGGGAACACTCGCCTGGGTTCCTTCCTAACACAGACGAGTATAAGCCAAGGACTCATATAGTTTTCGGATAACCCTCATACGAGTTATCCGGATCATGAAAGCTTTCCGAAGCGGGAGAGATTAGGGAATTGGTGATCGTCGGCATAGGTATGTCATCTTCATCCTCAATACGTATCTCTTCATTCAAGGAGAAGTTTGAGTCGATGCACATAGAAGGAACGTGAGTAATGGTTTTGCCGAAGGGGTCGATGCCTAGATTGAGTAAGCCTGCTTCATCCACAACAATCCTTGAACATTACATCCTAAATTTACGTCTAGTTGCTTTCCGAATAAGAGTAAGCCTTTGTGATCTAAAGATTTTGCCTCTTTTTTTCCCTTCGATACCGCTTATGATTGAGGAGGAATTAATGAAGGATTCAGGGAACATTGCAGCCTTGAGAATGTCCTCATTTGCCGCCCATCTTTTTTCCGAGATACACCAGTTGTTGGAGCCAACTTGCACAATGGCTTCCGAAATCTTTCCCCAAAGTTCTCTCTTTTTTGATTGACGGAAACTTTCCTCTTCCAGTTCACTCTTTTTCCTTTTCCTGCCATATGAGACTTTCATTCTATCAAAACCTTCCGCAAGCATATTTCCCCACAATAAATGGTGATCACCTTCTGCAGGAGGAAAGATTGGATGTTGATGGCTCGAGGATCCAATCTCAAAAGTAAAATCTTTCCCAGGTATGCAATCTAAACTTATACTCTTCTGGGATATGTTTGCTTTATCTTTATTCACGTTATCAGGTGCCACAGTGGCCAAACTTGATAAATGAGGGTTGACTTTTTTGATGGACGATGTGACCAAAGAGAGATCCTCGGCTGATGGATCCTTAATCCCATGATTTGCTGCAGTCTCTGTCTGCCTGGGGTGCTTCAAACTTTTGTCTTTTTCAGCCGGCTGAGGGAAGCACGTTTTTGCCGGAGAAGGACATTTGCTACTTGCAAATCGAACACTGCTGCCGTGAGGCGCCCTCAACCAGGGACCAAATTTACCTGCTAGCTTGAAGACAACAATATCATGCTTACACTCCCTTTCCACATGCCTGATTCTTCCACAGCGAAAGCAGAATTTTGGGAGATCTTCGTACTTGAAGCCAATCTCCAGAGGCTTATCTTTCTTTCGGTTTAGCACGAACCCCGGTTTAAGGGGATCTTCAACCCTTATTGCGACCTGTAGTGTAACAGATCCTCGCCACTGCGAGGAGCTTCCATCGTCCAGGGAGGATCCAAAATAAACAGGGAATAACTTTTCGATCCTTTTGACGTTATCCGGGTTCAGGAGGCCGATCGGAAGGTTGTGCACCTGGATCCAAAACTCTTCTAGCGAAAAATCCAGCTCTTCAAGGGCTTTATCTGGTTGCCACTCCTTGAGCACAAGGAGGGAGTCCTGGACCGACCATGGTTTGGCTCCAAGAATCCTATGACGTTCTTCCACAGTATCGAACAAGAAAAGGAAGAAATTGCACCCGAGTTCGTGGCATTCAAGCTTCTCATTTTTTCCAGGCTTTCCTCAGTATGACGGTTAAGGCTAAGGTTTTAAGTGGGTTTGGAGACAGCAGCTTCCCCACGAGTGCATGGTTTTTGAGAGTGAAGTTTACCTCGCTATCCTCGTTTAAGACCAACTCGTCTAGAAAATCTTGGCTGATGAAGTTGCTGTCAGTGAGGTGGTTGGGATAACCGTTATCCACAACCCCTACACTTAATGAAGAAGAGATGGGTAGGTGGTCCATAACAGAAAGGTAGTAAATGAAAGGAAACAAATAAGAGCCACACTAAACACGGGTTGAAAAGGAAGGGAAAAGAAACTAAAACAACTGCAGAGGCTTAAACCAGCTCCAGAACTCAATAGATCACGTTTCTCAAGCCAAAGACCTTACCTTACCAGTTGGAAAGGCAGGGAAGAAAAGCAGGAGAAAAAGAAGCTGAGATGCATGGAGAGAAGCTTGCTGCCGGCACAGGTGTATGAACTTTCTCTTTTATCTGGGATGAGTTCACCATTTGTGGAGGATAAAGAAGTTAATATTAATATTTTAAATTAAAAATTTTAAAATACTGTAAAATAAAAAATAGATTATTCAACTCAAATTCTAATTTTATTTTTAAATATTATTAATTGCATATTAAATCATTAAAAATATAATATTTATCAACAAATCATTAAAAAAGCAATGGTGTGCAACGGTATAATGTAAATGAAAAATATAAAAAAAGGAGTATTATATCTTTGGAAGTTCTAAAAAAAGGAAGCGTATATACTTGAGATGGAGTATATTGAATGGCAACTTTATAAAAGAAAAGCCGCAGAAATATGTTTATACATGTAAAGAGAAGGAAGTCTGGCATTTCTTGACGTAAAAGCAATGAACACAGCTGAATTGATTGAATAAGGTCAATGAGCCTTTGATCCGCGTGGATCACAGGTTTTGTTTTGCAGCTTTTTCTGTTCAATTGCACCTTTCACAACAAAACAAAATGTATAATTTTTTGGACTCAACAAAACATAATGTATAATTTTTTGGACTAAACCTGTTAAAAAAATACCAAAATAGTGGATGAATTTAGGAGACTGACGGGTTGTTACTTATCGGCATCCTTCCAATCATTAATGAGATTTTTTTCTTGTGAAAGTTAATCTTAAAGCTGTTACAAAAATGAAAAAAAAGCTAAAATATATCTTTTTTTAGTATTTGAACTAAAGATTTTCTCTTAAATTGGTATTTAAAAAATTTTACTTTAAAAGTGGTTCTTGAACTAACTTGTTAGTTAGTACCTAAAGAAATTTTTACTCTCAAATTGGCACTTGAGCTTTAATTTCATCCATTATTTTGGTACTTCTTTTAACAAGTTTAGTCTAAAAAATTATACATTTTATCAATTTGATCATAATACAAAACAATTCAATAAATTTAACTCTTCATATTTCAAAACTCTATTAATTTAGTAATTTTTACGATATTGTCAAACCAAACGAGTCTATCGGATCAAAGCAACAATTGGACAATTTTATACTCCAATAAAAATAACACTAAGTTATCGTTAAACTTTTATTGTACTAAAAATGTAATATAACATTTTTGGAAGAAGAACAAACAATTTAAGAAAATAACAAAAAATAGATCGATGGATTGGTGCAGGAGTGTTGCAGGTTAGGGGCAGGTATGAAATGGACGATCTGCGCGGTGCCCAGACAGGTTAACCAGACGGCCGACCGACTTGCGAAAAGGGCCTTGAGAAATGACTCGCCTCTGTTATGGCACCACGAGAGGGTGGCTAACCTCTGTGAAGCTACAGGTTGAATTGATATTAGATGGTTCACTTTTGTGGCATCTTCCTTGGTGATGCTGGTTTATAAAATTGGCTGTGCTGTGGGTGTGTGTATGTGGTGTATAATCAGTAGCACGTGACACTCTTTTTCCTCCAATTAGATTTAGGGAGGTTTTTTAACGAGGTCCGTGTTATTGATAGCTCTTTATTATCAATATATTAATAATTTTCAAAAAAAAAAACAAAAAATAGATCGATAGAGTTTTAAAAAATATAAAATTAAATTTATTGATTTATTTCTGATTAAGACCACATTAATAAAAATATATAAATTTTATTATAATTTGAGAAAATTGTGCCTAGTTCAAGGGTCATTCAAAACAAAAGAAACCCAAAATTTTAAGCTTCACTATATGATAGCACCTCCATAGCCCACTGAGACGGAACTATTAAGGCGGGAGCCCCCACCACCACCACCCAACCCCATTTTTTGATCCAATTACATTTAAGCCCCAATGATTTTGAAGTTAGTTAATTTAATCCATCCTCTCAAATTTTTTATTTAATCAATTAATAGGTCTTTACCAGTTTTAAAAATAGTCAAGCCTCGACTCGCTAACTTTTTGTTTTAATATTTGTTAGATCCCTATTTTTATTTAATTCAAATACTTTTTAAGTATGGATTCAAAGCTCGACGATTATCCTCAATGTTCTATTCTTTTTTAATCAAACCCCAACATTTTATTCAAGTTCTTATACATTATTTGATATAATATGATTTGGATGGCTGAAAGAATAGTATGTGTGTATATAGATATACCTTCAATGAAAAGCAAACTGGAAAAAAAAAAAACACATCTAGTTAAAACAATGTTACAAAATATCAGACCTGGTTTTCCGAACACTTGAAACCACTTCAAAGATTTTGGTTTTCAAATGAATTGTTGATGTAACCTCTAAACGCGGCCTAAAATAAAAGACTAAATTTAGGAAGTTACGATTGAAACTTAACTTTCAAAAAAATTATTTAAAAAAATACTTTAATTTAATATATATATAACGATAATTTAGTAAATAAAGCATGAATGTCATAATTAATATTCGAATGTTTAAATAAAACTTCTAAAATAAAAAACCACAGTAAATGAATGCTAAAAACAATCCAAAACATAAATAGTCTCAAAATATGAAATTACATCAATGTCTCAAAATAATAAATAATAATCTAAATAATTAAAAATAGTTTCGTACTGATAAATATGATAATCGAATAAACGTGAGATCCTCCAAGTATCACGTCGCCTAAAGTTCAAAGATATTTGTAAGATGAAACTATGTGGTAGTAAGCTAAAGAACTTTAGTGTGTCTCCAAAGTGCATGAAAACCATAGTCGTAAAACACAATAATATTTTCTTGAAATTCGTTAAAACATAAAACAAACGGTACCATATCACAAGCGTAATGCAATACACTCAACTACGTCCGTCAAAAATGAGAAAAACTCCCATAACCTCCTCGCTACATTCGCCATCTAAAGTGGAATTCACCTCGAAGTGGTATCACAATTCAATTAAACATATTTAATTTGAATTTTTATGCATTCAAATGAACTAAAAGAATAAAAAACTATTAAAAAAACACAGTTTTTTCCCGCTTTATCAACCTACAACTGACAGCTAACTATTTCCAGACGAACGGCGATATATTGGTTAAAAAAATGTCAAATTAGTTAAACTAACAAATCATGGAACAAATTTTAAAAGAAATCGTATAATTGGAACCGTCGACTATCTATTCTGAAAATTCGAAATAGGGAATTTGCCCGTTGACAGATCTGTGCACGGCGTTTCCAAACAGAGATAAACCCGAGGCCATCGCTGCGAAAAACCCGTTATTCGGATCCTTATTTGGACTTCCCATTTCTTTAAATTCCTTTTTTAAATGTATTTAGAAAATAAACTTAAAAGCTCAATTAAACTATTGTTTATTCAGCGAATCGAAGCAGAGGGGAGTAGATATAAAGAGGAAATCAGGATTTTGAGAATTAATAAAATATTTGGGAGTGAAGAAGAAGAGGAGAATAAGATCTGTAATTTTAGTAAAATAAGAGGTGGAATTCAAAGTATTTTTATAAGCTTAATTGGACTTCCGTAATTATTTGATACACACAAACACATTAGTTTTAGGGTTTAAGGACTTAGTTTAGAGTGTATGGTTTAGGAGTTTAGACGTATGAGTTTTGAATTTAGGGATTGTGGTTGGAATTTACAATTTAAGGTTATAATTTAGAGTTTATAAATTAAAACATAAATCATCACCGTATTACCCTAAAAACTAAACCCTAGCATCTAACCCTAAACCCTAAATTCTAACCAATGTCCTTAAATTCTAAATCCCTACACTTAAACCTATAAACTCTATACCCTAGACTAAGCTCTTAAACCCTAAATTTAAGGCGCTTGTGAAAACTTTTAATTTTTACTTCTAGTGTATAGTATAATAATTCTTTCTTTAATTGGATGATGTTGGTAAAATCTCACGCTCTTCGTGAAGAACGTGGAGAATCCATTTTTGGTCAAAGTCTTTTATGAACTTTGGAGTTTGTACTTCACGAATCACGGTTCTTGAATGGGTAACCCTCGATATGTGGCTTCTTTTTCACTTATTCCGTATAAATTTTATTTTATACGGTTTGTCAAATTCAAGTGTTTATATATTTAGATTATAAGGTTTAAAATTAAAAATTTAAGATTAATTTTTATGTTTTTAGAGTTTAGAGTGTCAATATTTTTAGATTTTAAATAAAAATTGTATAAAAAAATTTATATGAACCGTGTATCAAGACGTAATCCTTACTCCTATTAGCTTGAATGCTGTGAATCTACATGGACAATTATTTAATGAATTGTCAGCGAATTTATTTTACACAAATAAAATTAAAATTATGATATGTATTAGTACAATTAACTATTAATAATTAAAATGTTTTAATTATTAATCTAATTATACGATTGATCTTACTTTCTACTCTGTTATATATATTATTTGTAATTATGATTAATTAATGACGCATAATATAAATTTATGGCACATTCTTTGTTTACCTTTATGGCACGTTGATACTGAAGACGTTTACAACATAGTGTATGTTACAATTCAATTTTGTCGCGCAACTAGGGATGACAACGGGGCGGAGAGTTTCTAGCAAATACCCGAATCCGTCCCGCCTCGACTTCATACTTTTCACGCCCCGCCCCGCCTCGATCCCCGAAATGACAAAAGATGCCCGCAACGTTTGCATGTTTTGTCATTTGGCCCCCTATTCTTTTTTTTTTGTCCAAAGATGCCCCCAACGTTTGCTTGTTTTGTCATTTGGCCCCTTATTCTTTCTTTTGGTCCAAATATGCCCCCAACGTTTCAATTTGGTCCAAATATGCCCCCGTTAGATGGAAACTGTCAGTCAACTGACGTTCAACAACTGATGCTGACTGGACTTACCGCGTATTAAGATCTGCTGATGCCACGTCAAAATTTTTTTATAAGCTGTTGACCGTCAGTTGATTGACAATTTACATCCAGCAGGGGCATATTTGGACTATGAATGAAACGTTGGGGGCATATTTGGACCAAAAGAAAGAATATGGGGCTAAATGACAAAACAAGGAAACGTTGGGGGCATCTTTGGACCAAAAAAAAGAATAGGGGGCCAAATGACAAAACATGCAAACGTTGGGGGCATCTTTTGTCATTTTGCCAAAAAAATACTCGGTCGGGTCAGAGGCACCTCGGGTCAGGTCAAGGCCGGGTATTTTTGCCATCCCTACGCGCAACATTGCATGGGTTTGGTTGTTCGTCGAGTTAACCAAGACGTTTTCTCTCTTTTTGTTGGTTGGAGTAATCCAATGATATACTCTCTTTCAGTGAGCACTCCAAATTTTGACTATGGCGTTAGTTTTGAATAACACTAATAAAAATCTTATGAGAAAATTTGAATTTGTTATTCTTGTTTGTATACTTTTTATTTTTTATGTTTATTTTTATATTTGAAGGTACGAGCATATTTATCTCTGTATTTTTTCTTCTTATTTTTATAAAAATCTAATGTTTATTAAAAAAAAGTATCACATGCCGAGCGCTGATTCAAAAAATAAAATATGTAAGAAATTTAGAACGAACATAAAATAATATTCCTCTTTCTTCTTCACGACAACCCATCTACTGCCTTTCAGATCGACATCGAAGGATTTTGAAAATTTTCAATATTCTTCATATCCGATACCCTAATTCAAGTCTAGCCTCAAACTAATCAAAATCTGAATTCTTTGTTTTACTTATACTGTATTTGTAACTTTTTTGAGAGAAAAAAAATGACTATGAAAGAAGCGAAATCAGGTAAATTGAATGCACAACAACACGAAAACGGTCACATCTCCCCGTTCAAATTCGCCAAGTTATTAGATCCAGAAGCTTCTTGGGACAAGGTTAATCTTCTTATTTTCTTTTTTATTCGTTAATTTTGTTGACTTTATTTGAAAGTTTTACTATTTAATTAGAGTCATATACTCTAATGGTCAACTGCAATTACAGTCATATGTACTTCAATCATGCTCTTAATTGTGCTTATTTAGTTCTGGATGTAGTCTAATTTAACGGGTTCCCTTTTTCCTGTTAAATTGGGGGTTTAATTGGATTATCATGAATTTGGAAAACGAATATTATAAGGTTTTCTTGTTGATTGTTGGATCAGGATCAATTAGGAGATGTATTGCATTGGATTCGACAAGTTGTAGCTCTTTTCTGTGGGTTATTATGGGGATCAATCCCAGTGGTTGGAGGCATTTGGATATTCATGTAAGTTCTCTGATTCATGTTGCCTACATCAGTAAATTCCAATGCTTCCGATTCGTATCGGATAGTTGAATCTGCCCCAAGTTTGGTGAGTCTCACTAATGTAGATGCTGTATTGTGATGGGAGGTATGCACTTGGCATGACCCTGAATATATCAGGAGCCTTGTGTATAGGGCTTTGGAATTTACACTGGTAGTTGGCAGGAACTAGTGTTCGTGATTAATGGTGATTAGAGTTTGACAAATTCTTAGATTAGATTGCCTGTGGATGAATCACTAATGATTCTTAGCATCGCCAAACCATTAGTGTGTTTTAGTAGATATCTGGAACAGCTAATCTCTATGACGGCGCAAGTTGCTAACTGGACGGCCCCTTTCACCATTGGAGTTTCATTTTTTAATCTCTGCTTCTTTTATTTAAAGAAGCATGTCCATATTCATGTGCATACCCTTGGTGTTAATGTATATTCATCGGAGGTATTAAAAATTTTGAATGCAGCATCTGTCATCAATGTTTTGAAACTGACAAGTTAAATACATGATGTTTCCACTTGCATTTGTTGAGGATAAAATTTGCATGTCACCATCCCATTTCGTCGAAAATTTGAAAGGAATCTGGTGTTGTCGTCACGTGCCAACAATTTTTAAAATTACCTCGAGAGTTTTCAGGTTTCTGCGTACCATGTCAAGGGGTTTCTGCATAATAGTGGCCCTGTCATTGCCCTGCCTTTTTTTCTTATTATTTTCGAACTTTTAGCTAAATATTTGTTGTTATTTGCTTGCAGTTTTCTGGCCATATCCACTGGTATTATATATGGTTATTATGCAATGATACTAAAGATCGACGAGGAAGAATTTGGTGGTCATGCAGCTCTTCTCCAAGAAGGGCTTTTTGCTTCAATAACTCTCTTTCTGGTACTCAAATAACTTTTCGTTATTTCTTTCATGTTCACATGCCAGCATTGCATAATATTCCCAGAAGGAGCTTTCCTATGTTTATAGCTAATTAAACCCTCTTTTTCCTCTTCAGTTGGCGTGGATCCTCGTCTACAGCTTGGCCTACTTTTGATATGTATTCTATCATCAATTTGGTTGTCCTTTGTTTGTAAGTCACATTCCAAGGATTCAACTCTTTAGATGAGGAACAATTCATTATTCTCGAAAACAATGAGAAAATTTTAGATTTGATAAACAATGAAAAACTTTCTTACTTGAGAAATGCCTATAATTGCCTTTCACTTTTCATTGTGCAGCATTCCGATTTTGCATAACATGAAGGTTATCTTTCCCCTTATGTTATTTGCATGTTTGATTAAAGTTTTATCATGTTATTTGCACCTGATGTTAAATTAAAACACTTTTTTCTTGAAGGTTCATATTATTTTCATTGGTGTCTGAGAAAGGTTGCATGAACCAGTTGAGCTAAACTCCGAACTCAACGATTTTACCTTGTAAGAGTTCCTCTTGGTCTCTTTCCCATGTACTTTTTGGAGCCCATAAACAACAATAATCTCCAATAAGTACATAAGTCTGAATTGATACTACCACAATGTACAATAATTTATAACAAACTTACTCTTATGTTTCTTCCTCTAGTTTCGTTTGCTAATACTTCTTCCTATTCGAACTTCATCCTTTACTGTCAAAGTCATGGGCCATGTTGACCATTTTTTCTGGAGAAGTAAATATCCCATTCGTGGGGCTCAAGTTTACCGAATGCAAAATACTTCCATGATTCTTCTTCATCAAATTCATGATTCACTATTTTCCCCTCGTCCATTTGTTTCCTCACTGTCTCAATTCTGTCAAGAACACCCTTAACTGTTAGATCAAATGCATCTTCAACTTTCCTCAATCTTGATGATGGATCTGTGTATATCACCGACGGGATCATGTTTATGATTTCATCCCTCATAGCTGCTCTTCTTTCTCTGGAAACACTTTGCAGTATTCTTTCGATGTTGGCTTTCCCTGACTTAACGTCGCTTTCCGGGATGAACACCGAGTATTTCCTGTAATCCTTGGGGAAATGCCATATATACTGAACGTAAGCTGAACCTGGATGGAAGAAAACTGGGATACAACCGGCTATGATTGAATCAAATATCGATCTCCTGGTGTAGGAATCCCCTGAGGGTTGTAAACAGAAGATGGAACTTTGAAATAAATTCAACACGTAAGCTGGCTTGTGGCACTTCTGTGTTTTATCACATTGGAGGAACCTGCATCTCCTTCTCGAAGCTAGACATTGATCGATGAGTTCATTGCGGATAGATTCATGGCGATCAGGCCTTCGTGCACCCGCAAAAGAGAACAGGAATCGCCTTTTCAGTCTCCTCATTCTGTTCTGCCATTGAAACACTTCACTGTCTCTTGAAGGGTGGAAATACGTCGGATATGGTATCGCGAAGTCATTGTAGTTCCACGGACATGACTCGAGTACCAACGTCGTCATGTTCCTTGATTCATGGAAATTCAGAAGTTCATTGCCCCAATCAGACTCGTTTTTGGGGTCTCTCCTGAAATCCCAATTAATCCTTCCTGCAACCAGGAAATGATCTCTACCCCACATTCTTTTCCATTCAGGTCTAGATGCAAGCCATTTGACAAGATTAACTGCATCATAGTCTCTCATAAACCCGTCAGGATCCCAAAGGTAACGACCGACATCGAGCCCAGCATAATACGGAACATAGATAGCTGAAGCAACGGATGGATCTTTAGTTAAGCACTTGTACTGCTTCATCCTGTTGTGGAAAATGACTTCTAACAAGAACTGGTTTGTATTAAACCAGCCTGTTCTTGAATAAAGCTTGTCATCCCTAGGAAGAGGGGCACCTAGACCTAGATTTGATGCACATTCGCACATATCTGTCCAGAAACTAAGCGACCGGCAAGTTTCGAGTAAATCTTGGTTAAATTTCCTGGGAAGATTATGAATATATATATACCGTCCTGAACATTGATCCAACCGAGCTCGTTGTCTTCTCGCCTTCACAACAGCTTTCTTGTTCCTTTTCTCCATGACAAAATCTGATGAATTCACAGGTTTATTCCTGATTTCTCTCTGGGTTCGGCTCTTAACAACGGGTAATGTTTCAACAGGTTGCTTTTCAGCATTGTCTTCTTTTTGTCGTTCTGAAACACTTGCAGTCTCTTTTCGTTTTGCCTCGTTCCTTTTCTCTTGATCCTTAGTATTGTCTTCCCTTTGCAGTTCCAAAACATTTGCAGCCCGATCTTCAATCTTCTTTCCCTTCTGTCGTTCTAAATGATTTGCAGTTCCTTTCCGACTTACCGCACGATCTTCCTTCCCTTCCCCCCGATTCTCAGCATTGTCTTCTCGTTTTCGTTCTGCAACATTTGCTGTAGCTTTTCGTTTCGCCTCCTTCCTTTTCTTTTGATCCTCGGCATTGTCTTCCCTTTTCTGTTCCAAAACATTTACAGTCCCTTTTCCTTTAGCCGCTCTATATTCAACATTCTCTCCCTTCTGTCGTTCTAAATGATTTGCAGTCCCTTTCCGTTTTGCCGCACGATCTTCCTTCCCTTTCTGCCGATCTTCCTTCCCTTTCTGCCGATCCTCCGCATTGTCTCCCCTTTTTCGTTCTGCGACAGTTGCTGTCCCTTTCTTTTGTTTGGTCGCATGATTTTCCTTTCGTTTGTCTTTCACCGTTTTATCATATCCATCCATGTTTTTAACTACATCTTGGTTTTCATTACCTGAATTCGGATCGGTCTCAACAGGTTCAGTTTCATTTTGATCTTCAACCAACAGCGACTGAATCGCCTGATAAATTTCCTCATCCTCAGACAACTCCTCCACAGGATTTTCGTCTGTTTCAGATTCTGTTTCATTCTCATCTTCGTCATCATCTACAATATTAACACCTCCAACGCCAGAAGAATCCTCAGTTTCGTCATCTCTAACAAAATCGTTAAAAGACTCGGATGAATCTAAAAGAACCGTATCGTTGTCGAGTGCTAAACTATATTCGCTCCTGCTAAATGTTGCAGACGAAGAATACACATAAACCATGTACAGCGAGAACCATAAAAGGAAAGAGATCAAAACAATGTACCAGGATTGAGTTCTCCATCGACATTTCCCACTCGCCGGTTTCTCCATTAACGTTTCACTGCTCATACTACTAATAATATGATTACTGCAAAATTTATTTTATTCATACATGAGATATGTGTGTGTTGTATATATAGAAATTAATGAGGAGATTGTATGAACAGAATGAAGAAATGGGTTGAAAAAGATGAAGAATCTGGAAAGTCATTAAGTTAAAGGATTTGCTTGGAAAGAAATGAAGGAATTTGGGAAAATGAGAGAAAATGGAAAGATGTTTGAACCATTCAAGATTTTGGGGTGCATTGAATTAAATTAAATGATATTAAAGAAAAGTTTCTATATGTATGGCTTTGCCGGGAAATATGAAAATTAGTTAGCTTTATTCTCAGTCACTGTGAATTATAGGAGATTAACTTCATGGAAATAAAATTTGGGGGCTAATTCTTGGGGATTGTCGGGAATCTCCTTCGGTCGGAAATCCAACAAGGATCAAACAGATTTTCGATTGTGACCATTAATCTTATTACATCTTTGTATTTGATCAGGACGTCGAACATGCTATTTTACATAAGAAAATTCTACCACGAGTGTCGTACACTGTTGAATACCACTAACGCAATACACCGTTAAATGTTATTAAATTTTTAATAAATATTAAATTTTTTAAAGACTAGACTTATAATTAATATTTTTTAAAAATAAAATTACAAATTAAATTTAATAAACATTTTATATTTCGTTATAATATTTTTAATTAATATATTAAAATAAAATATCATAAAATCTCCTTAATATCAAAAACCTTAAACTCAACCCTTTATTTCCCTTCTGCAACTGTACACCAATCTTAATCCCTTTGAAATGCATTGCACTTGCCGTTTAAATTGTCTACGTGAAATTTATTATAAATGTATTCGATTTTAGGGGTTCATCAATCTCAATGAAGGTTCAGTTTTGTTCGTGTGGCAGCGACAACAAAAAGAAAATAAAAAGGCTAAGTTTAATGTATTGCGTCAGTAGTGTTCAACGGTGTACGATGCTCGTGGTAGACTCATTCTTTTACATGTTTATAATTATTTTACAAATTCAGTCTTTTGTTTTTCATTGTTTATTAAGTCTTTTGATGAGTCTACCACGCTCGACAGGCACCGCTGAGCACCACTAACGATGAGTACCATTAAATTAATTAATAAAAATTAAAAATTTAAAGGACTCAACGTATAATTATAAATTATTTAAACATATAATAATAAATTATTTAAAATAAAATATTAATTAAATTATTTTCCATATATATACTATTTTTAATTTAAAAAAATAATTTGATCAAATACCAACCTTAATCAATTTAAAAAACAAAAAAACCCTAAACCCTAAATTATAAACCATAAACCCTAAACATAAAATACTAAACACTAAACTCTAAATTCAAACATTAGGTTTACGCTTTAAGATTTATGGTTTATTGTTTAGGGTTTTAAGTTTTGAGTTTATGATTTAGGGTTTCATGTTTTGGGTTTACGATTTAGGGTTTTAAGTTTTGGATTTATGGATTGGGTTTATAATTTAAGGTTTAGGGTTTATGATTTTGTGTTTAAGGTTTAGGGTTTTTTATTTTTTAAATTAACTAAGATTTGTATTTGATACAATTCTTAAAAAACTAAAAATATTATATATATGTATGAAAAATAATTCAATTAATATTTTATTTTAAATCATTTATAATCATATGTTTAAATAATTTATAATTATACGTTGAGTCTTTTAAATATTTAATCCTTATAAATTAATTTAATAATTCTCAACGGTGCTCATCGTTAGTGGTGCTCAACGGTTTTCCTCGAGCAAAGTAGAATTTTCTTGAGTCTTTATTATTTTTTAATCTTAATTCTATAAGTTGTTTTTGTCTTTTGTGATTGATTTTTTTGTTGGTTTATTATCTTGTTAGTTTCTTTTTATCATATGATTATTTATGTCTTGTTAGGGTAACCTTATCTCGAGTAGAATGATATAATGGAGAACTTTTTTTTTGAATAATAATTGAGAAGTTGTTATCATAGTATTTTGATTGTTATTTTTTTTGAATTGAAAGAACACCTAAGCTAGGTGGACAAAGAAACTGTAGTTTCCGGTGCTGGTTCGTCGTGATGAAGCAGTGGAACAACCCTCTCAGGCGGTTGCTGTAAAAGCAGGAGATCAATAGCAGCCGCATCCGCAGTTTTGGCGAGCACATCAGCCACCTTGTTTGTCTCGCGAGGCACCCATGCAACCTCAGTGATCCAGTTCCTGCAGCTAATATTAGCGATAGCACGCACCAGTGAAATGGTGCAGTTGGCAGCGTTCGGAGATCCAATCAACTTAATAGCCTCAGCGCAATCGGATTGGACATTTAACAGCTCTATTCCCTGGTTCCATGCAAACTGTAGTCCAAGATAAATTCCCCAAAGCTCAGCATGTAATGGTTTACAAACCCCGACCAGCTTTTGGAAGCCTGAAATCCAACGCCCCGACTCGTCGCGAAGCACTCCACCCACCGCTCCTTTACCAGAGGTCACCGATACAACACCATCAACGTTCAAAGTAATCCAGCCTGGATCCGGACATTTCCAACGGCGTTGCGGAGCTGCAACAGGATCAGGACGAGGGAGAATCACTCTGATGTCCCTATAATAATCTGCCCAAGTACGAGCGATGGCAACCGTTGTGGCAGTCGAGGGACAGACATCATTGAAGACACGATCGTTTCGGCGTTTCCAGATTTGCCAAAGAGTCGATATGAACAGGGTGTCCCAAGGAATATCATGTGCTTCGTGTGTTCCTTTATTATTCAAGTTCGATAACACCCAAGCATTTAAGCTACCATGAAAAAACTTTGGGTCACGTACCTGCGGAAGATTCTGATTCCAAACAGCCACTGCACTGCAACAATCCCGTAAGACATGTAGGATAGATTCACTTGCGGAATTGCACTGAGGGCATACCGGAGATTGTCCAATGTTGCGACGGCAACGCTCGAGATTCGTCATGAGCTTGTTTCTAACCACAAGCCACAGGAAAGCACGGAGGCACTAAGGTACTTGCGCTTGCCAAACTGTTCTCCAAACTCCATTAGAGACATCCCACTGATCTTGAGTCAGTGAAATATAAGCCGATTTTGTCTCAAAATTACCCCTCGGCGTAGAGCGCCATGATATACCATCCTCACCATCCGAAGGCTCAGGGCATTTAATCCCTAGGATGTGAGGGATGACGTCTGGATGGAAGATTGCATCAAGCTTGGTGCGATCCCAGTTTCCATCAGTGTCCGTGAGATCCGAGAAAGATGAAGGTAATAGCAAAGCATCAGAGGCAGACAAATGGTCCGCTAAAGGTCCCAGTGCTGGCACCCACACGTCATGCAAAGGGTTGATTGTCTCACCCGATCCCAAGGACCAGCAAACATTGTTTAAAACATCCCAGTATTGAGCGACTGCTCTCCATAGAGGGGTGCAATTCGAACGGAACAGAGACGTAGGCAAGCGCTCCGCCACCTTGTATTTATCGCAGAGAAGCTTGATCCACAGGGAGTTAGTTGCCGTGAGAAAGGAGAAGCCTATTTTCATAACAAATGCTACGTTGAACTCATGCATGCGTCTGATGCCAAGGCCGCCATGAAGAATGGGTTGGCAGATTGCATCCCAGTGGACAAGAGATAACTTTGAAACTTCCGAATTGGAGCCACAAATAAACTTTCGGATCAGCTTTTCGATATCAAGGCAAACCCGTTTTGGCAACAGTGTGGATTGCATAAAATACACGGGGATGGCTTGAATGACGACTTCGCAAGGGTTATACGACCTGCGAGCGAGAGTGTACGAGCTGCCCAGCCCGAGAGTCGGGCTTTAATAGCATCCAAGATGAAATCATAATCCGAGCAAGTGGCCCTTCGATTTAGGACCGACACTCCCAAGTACCGATCAAAGTAGTCCATCGGGCGAAAACCAAGAAGGGAGGAGATGCTCGACTGCAAAGTAGCATCCGTATTAGGAGAGAAATAAACTGTAGTCTTGTGGGCGTTTACCTTATGTCCAGAAGAGCAACCAAAAGCATTAAGAACATGTTGGATGTTATGAGCTTGAGCTAAGTCGGCCTTTGCGTACAAGATAAGGTCATCCGCAAAGAACAAATGAGAAAGAGGCATTCCATGGCGTGTGAATCGGAAAGGTTCCCAACCTCCGTGAGTTACGGAGTAATTAATTAAATGGCCAAGCCTCTCCATAGCTAGCACGAAGAGGTAAGGTGAGAGCGTATCACCTTGTCGGATACCTCGCTTGGGTCGAAAAGGCTTAGACAAAGAGCCATTCCATTGAACTTGAAAGGATGAGGTTGTAACACACTCCATAATTATACGCCGGATGCCCGGGGGAAAGCCTGCATCAGCAAGAGAGTCTGCAATGAAATCCCAATGGAGACGGTCGAAGGCTTTTTCAAGGTCCACTTTGATGGCCATCCATCCATTACGTCTTTTTAAAGATTTCAGAGAATGGATGACTTCCTGACTCACAATGACATTTTCCATAATAGATCTTCCTGCAATAAAACTGGTTTGATTGTCCCCAATCAAGAATGGGAGGATTGGTTTCAAACGTCGGACAATGACCTTGGTGAGAAGCTTATAGAGGACTGTACACAAACTTATGGGGCGGAACTGGCTAAAGGTTTCCGGCTTGTCTGATTTAGGGATAAGAACAAGGACCGTTTTGTTAAGATCCTGTTCCAGATTACCTCCATTGAAAACCTCACGAATCATGCGACAAATAGAAGCACCAACCACATGCCACATTTTCTGGAAAAACTCGGCGTGTAAGCCATCCCAACCAGGCGATTTAAGGGGTCCCATGTCCATAAGGGCTGCATGAATTTCTTGATCGGTCGGGGGCATATTAAGGTTGTTTACAGCACTGCTCTCTAAAGGCGGGAAAGCACCTCGGATGGGGAAAGGAGGCGTAACAACCTCCTCACAATCAAATAGATTAGAGAAGAATTTCATGGCTTCAGCCTGCAGCATATGATCATCATCACACCATTCACCATTAGACAATTTAAGGGAGGAAATCCGATTTCGTTGTCTTCTACAAACCGCTCGTCGATGAAAGTACCGTGTATTACGGTCTCCATTTTGGATCCAATCCGTACGAGATTTCTGCTTCCAAAGCAACTCCTCTTGATCGAGGATGTTTTCAAGCTCAATTAAAAGCTCCGACTCGAGGCTAGAAAGAAAATGTGAGGAGCGAGAGCTTAACGCCGTTTGAATACCCCGTAGACGAGCCATAAGCGAGCGCTTCTTACTTCCAATAAAACCAAAGACATATTTGTTCCAAACTTCAGCAGCCTTAGCAAAGTTAGAGATGGTACCGGTCATTGTGGAATTAGGCTGCCAATTGTCGGCTACCATGCGTTGGAAGTCTTCATGAGCAAGCCAGCCCGAAAAATACTTGAAGTTAGGAGCAGTATACCTTGTTCTTTGAAGGCCAACCTGGAGCAAGATCGGCCGATGGTCCGAGCGAAGTCTGACAAGGTGGGACACTCTTGAGTCCGGGAATGATTCGTCCCAGTAGCAATTGCAAATGAACCGGTCGAGGCGGGCGAAAGATAAGCCCCTTGACCATGTGAAATCAGGTCCTTGGTAACCCATGTCCCGTAAGCCATAGTCATAAAGTAGGTGCTGGAAAGGTTTGGAGGGTGGTTGAATGCAGCCTTTTCGATCAGACAAGCCGAGGGTGGTATTGAAGTCACCAAATAAAATCCAAGGGGTGGTAATCGACGCAGCAAGCCGACGGAGATGAGGCCAAAGCAATTTCCTGCCTGAGGATGACGGACTCGCGTAAACAGCCGTAGCTAGAACAGAGGAATTATCAACCTTGCCGGAGATGCGGAAATGTATAAACTGAAAGTGATTGGAGATGATTTCAACAGAGACAGTGTCATACCAAGCTAACCAAATACCTCCCGCGAACCCATGAGCTTCAACCCGGTGGGAATGTGGAAAACCGAAGGCTGCAATGACGGAGTCTGCCTTGCGACCACTTATTCTTGGTTCAACTAAAACGATAACATCAGGTTTACAATCGCGCAAGACTTGCTTCGCGGCCGGGATAAAACGCCCGTCACCGTACCCTTGTACATTCCAAGACAATAATTTTAGATTCATCATAAAACAATAATAGGAGACACAGGTCAGTCAAGCATTGCAACTGCTTAGGAACTTCCAGGATCGTGGGTAGCTTCCTGCACAGCATTCGATTGCATACTAACCAAGTTTGCCGGCGGGGGAGAGGGGATAACAGCACTGTCAACGGTAGGAGTTTGAGGGTCCGGGGGATCACCTGTAGGCTTAGTAGGAACAGGTGCAGGGACGTGGGAGGAAGGCACAGCTGGTAGGGGGATATTAGGGTTGGCATTCTCATCAACAACAATGGCAGTGTGCTTGGAAAGGTCAAGGGGTCTCAGGGGAAGGCGGGAGGTGCTCGACTTACCCGTGTTTCGAGCAAGGACCGGGAAGTCAGAGAGAGAGATCACATGTGGCTTCCTTAAAGATAGGGGTCTAGAAGCGGAGGAAACCGGAACCTTTCCCTTCTGTTTCAGTTTAGACCGAGGGAGCGAGGTTGCTGATCGTGCTTGCTGTATGGGAACATCGAGCAAAGTGTTATCATGGCTGTGGGGAGAGCTAGATTCCGCAATGTCAAACTCGAATATCGGGTTGAAGCGTGATCCCTGGAATACCATCGCGGTTGGTAGCAAATTGTAGGTAGTGATTCATATTCAACAATTTGGACGTTCCCATTGATGAGCAGTTTTGAGACAAGCGGCTTGCTGAGATCGACATACACTGCCATTCTAGCAAATCGACCACGCCTCCCATGTTCCGTTTGGTAGTCAATACGGATCACCTCCCCAATGGACTCACCTATTTCCGCGATTAGATTCTTTTTGTACATGATCACCGGCAGGCCAGGTAACCGGATCCATGCCATCACGCTGCTAGGGTACGGAGTGGAAGTGGAGAACAACGGCGTCCAGGGTTGGACTGTAAGATAGTGACCAAAGACAGTCCATGGTCCCTGCGTGAGAGCCTTCTGATAATCAGCCTTCGTTCTGAACGAAACAAAGAAGTAGTCATTTTCTATATCCATGAGTTTAACCGGTTGGGAGGGCTTCCATATTTCATAAATCTTATTCCGCAAGGTATTATAGCCAATACGGCGGCCTAAGAGCTTGACCACCAGAGTCTACTCGAAGCTTTTCTCAGCAAGCGAAATAACTCTATCGGAGAAATCAATGGAGATCATACCATCAACTTCGCTTCGGGTGACATCACCCTCCTCAATTTCGATTTCATCTTCATCAATTATCTCCTCAGCTTCGTCTGGAATATGCGATTTTTTGTGCATTAGGGTTTCTTTATAAGAGAAACCAGGCGGGGGCGGAGTCACGGCAGCGTTGGACGTCCCAGCGGTGTCGGTAGTCACAGGGGCAGGTCCCCTCGGTCCGGCGGATCATCATCGATCCGTCTGTGCTTTCTAGGGTTGTCGGGGGCGGGAGCGTTAGACATCTAGGGTTTTTTTAGTTAGTATTTTTATTGTTATTAATATTAATAATTGCTTGAATAATGTTGATTTTTTTACAAAATTCTTTTAATAGTTAAAGGTGATTATAAGATAGTATCTGTTTATACATATTTTTAACCTTTTGATAATGCACACACACCATATAGACAAAGCGAATTAAACTCGTGTCTCTTAAGGTTAGCATCATTCATTTTTCCATTGGAATACTTGTTAAGTTCTTTCACAAAAACTTAATATCTTTGTATTGAGCAAGACGGTTTTAGAATAATGATTTTATAAAATTTTAATTGTTATAATGATTATTTTTATTCTAAATGAATGTTCTAAAACTTTCGAGAATCTTTTAGAGTCTTTTAAAAAAAATTAATGTCTTTTATGTATTTTAGAACATTTTAAAGTGTTCTAGATTATTCCGTAGAGTTCTAAAACTTCCTTTAATGTTTCAGAATTTTTAACAAATATCTTTCTTCTTCCAAGACAAGTTTGAAATTTAGTTTGTAAATTTTTTGTCTCTGACATTTCCTACCTAATTGGGCGACGTCTTCGTCACTTCTTCCCAATATGACCGAATCTTGTCTTCAAAGTTTCATAAGGATAACTCATGTTCCTAAGTTAACTCGGCCTCAGACAAACTTTTCCAACACACCAAGTATTCGGTGTAGTTTGGATGACTCCCTCGTCTCAGAATTACTCGATGCGCGATAATCTCATCTACATCACAGTCATGAGTAGTAGTGACCGCGGTAGGAGCCATTTTTTATTCACCCATACTTGGGTCTTCTTCATCAACATGATAAGATTTTAAGAAATTTACATGGAACACGAGATGAACCTCGAGGTGAGACGATAAAGTAATGTGATAAGCTAGCTTTCCAATCTTTTTCTCCACAGAAAAACGGTCCCTCGTACCTCCTAAGTAATCCTTTATATGCTTTACCATAATTTCAGATGGTATGTGGCAGTAGCTTTACCATGACTAAATCTCTTTCTTCATACTTCACATGTCTTCTTTTTGTATCAGCCCATTTCTTCATTCTCCTTGTGGCTTTTGCTAGCATGTTTTTACTAATTCAGACTTTTCTCGCCATCTCTTGATAAATAGAAAGGCACCAAGATTTTTCCTTGCATAAGAAGTTACCATAGTGTAGGGAGTTAAGGGTTACTGACCTGTTGCTAACTCAAATGGACCAATTCCTGTGGACTTGCTCCGTTGTAAGTTATACGAGAATTGGGCAATACCAGGTAATTTTATCCAATCATTTTGGTTGGCACTCACAAAAGGCCTCAAGTGAATCTCTAATATAGCATTCCCAAAAACAAATCCTCCTCCTTCAATGTCTCCATCATCAAATCCTAATCTTTGCAACATCGTAAAAGTTGTGCAATTCACCGTTAAGGATCTATCACTTTGATTTCATCTCTTTATCCTTTGCTTTTGTGTATGTATTGTATAACAATTAGTGTCGACTGAACAACCTATGAACCTGGTTCTTCATTTACTCTTGTAAATTTTATTCATTATTTCTGCAGATTGGTGCAACAAGGCGCAAAGAAGGGAAGCAGACGAGGGTGGAGGCTCAAGGGGAGCATGGTGTGAGATTATTTTAGATAACATTTTAATTACTTTGTTCAAAGAA
Source organism: Hibiscus trionum (assembly GCA_030270665.1). NCBI lineage: Eukaryota > Viridiplantae > Streptophyta > Magnoliopsida > Malvales > Malvaceae > Hibiscus > Hibiscus trionum. Next base: position 28,089,486 of record BSYR01000024.1, on the reverse strand, counting down.
CTTAAAATGTTATAAAAAAAACAAGTATTGATATTTGTTTTATAAGTATCGATACTTGTCGAAAATTACAGAAAAAAAAAACATAAAATGTCATCTAAAAGTTTAACATTTTAAGATTAGACAATTTTCAAAACTTATCATTTTTTAGTCGCATCCTAAACTTGTTGCACCCGACTTCCCCTTAAATTTCTTTAAAAGAACCAATATGATGTTCAATCCATGTTTGGGGGTCTAAACTCTAATGCCGGGTGAGGTACAGGGCCCTATTTGGTAAAAACGCTTAGCTTCCATGCCAATCCTTTGGAATTTTAAGAAATTTTTAAGTCTATTAATAAACAAATTGTACACATGCTAATGATATCGGTTGACCTTTTCAATTTAATGAATTGTATAAAAGCAAATGAGTTGAAGATTATACTCTTAAAACCAATCAAATTAAATCGATAGAATCGAATTGGGTGAAAAAAGTTTTTTCTATCCGCCAAGTAAAACGAACATTCTCTCAATTGTCAATAGAAGAAGCAGTGGTACACAAATTTTCTATGATTTTATGGGATTTTTTTTTAAATATTAGGAGTAATTTTGGAGTGATGAATCAGAATAAAGTGCTAGCACAAGCACAATGTCTCAATCGGTCATTTATGTTCCTTTTGTGTTTCATTTATTCTATCAGTGATTTATTGATTTATGTAATTAATATATTAAGAAAATTGAATATATTTTCGGTATTTGAATAAACTGAACTATATACATTTTTCAAAGTTAGTACTTAAATAAATTTTATTTTAAAGTTAATTTTTAAATTAGACATTTTCTCTCAAGTTAACAGTTAAAAAAATTTTACTCTCAAGTTAGTATTTAAATTTTAAGTTCATCCATTGTTTTGGTACTTTTATTAGTAGTTTTAGTCCCTATCTAATTTTAAACAATTCAATAAACTTAATATTTTCATATTTAAAAAATTCGTCATTTTAGTCATTTTCTGTGAAATTGCCAAACTACATGAGTCTATCAGATCAAAGTAGCCAGGGACAGACGCAAAATTTTATGTTAGAGGGGTAAACTTATAAAATTTTAAGAGGGGCAAACTTATATAATTTTAGGAGGCGAAAAATAGATTTTCAATAGTAATACATAAAAAATCTCTATAAAAACTCTAAATCAAATAAAAATTTTAAATTTTTTGGGGCACACCTCCAGCCTTCTTTAGGTCCATCCCTGAAAGCAGCAGTTAGATGATTACATTCTATCACAGAGCAATAACAAATTATTGTTAAACTTTTATTATAAGATGAATGTAGTATAATATTTATGAGGAAAAAACAAATAATTTAAGAGAATAAAAAAATTAATTGATAGAATTTTTAAATTTAAAAGATTAAATTTGTTAAATTATTTTTAATTAAGATCAAATTAATATATATATATATATTAGGAAAAAAATCAAATACCAATTAAAAAAAAGAGTAAAATTTAAGTACAGATTTAAAATAAAATATATTTTGGAAAAATGTGCATGTTACAAATACTAAATACATGTTTAAATCTATCTGAAACCTTTAAAAATTTCAGCACAGACTTGACACTTAACACTTAACAGTAAATACCAAAGGCTAACCGGCAACCGCAGTATCCGAGTCAAACACCATGCCCTTGTTTATTGTCGTTTGATTTGGTTTTGTCGAGTGTTTTTGTTTTAAATATGTTGCCAAACTCTCGTAAATAAAAAAATCCTCGAAAATCATGATCCTCACAGATGTCAAACATGCACGCCGTGATTTCAAAACCACAAACCATACAGAATTCACAAATCATCCCATAAACGTTAAAAACTTGTGTTTTATATGTTTGCATCACCCAATTCTTACACACCAGCCGCACCCAGTTTTCTTTGTCACATTTTTAGTCCTTAGATTTTTTTTGTTAAATCAAACTAATTAAGAGAAATATGTACTTGATAAGCTAAGTAGTAAACTATAATAGGATTTAGTTTACCGGGTTGTTAATATAATTTGGTTTATCAAATTACCCATATCACAAATTATTAGATTAAAAAATAGTAATCGAAAATATATCATGAGACATGACGTCGGAATAACTTATTAATCGTTGTGAGATTGTTTCCAAACGAAATAACTCTTTGTAAATGGAGGCTCTAACAAAACTCATTTTACATTACTCTCAAATTTTTATCATTAAAATAATTATATGTGCCACCATTTTATTAGAATATTAAAATCAGGATTAAATTAAAAAAACACGTAAGTAAAAAATGAAAATCTATTTTTATAACCATTAACGACTAATGATTTGATTTAAATCAAATTAAAAACTATTAATTGAATATTAAAAAATCGACTTTATAATTTAATGTTAATATCAATGTAGTTTGTTTGCCCTAAATCATATCCAAAGCCAAAGCACACACAGAGGAAGGGTTAGAATCCGTGTCGTGGCAGAATAGCAAGGAAAAAAGGGGAAGAAAAGGAAAGAAAGAAAGAAAGAAAGGCGATTCATTCAAATTCCAAAAAGAAATAGTGAAACAATACATTGGGAAGTCCCGTTACGTTTGTTTGCTTTTGCTTTGTCTTTGGTTTATCCTTTAACTAAAAACCAAACACGAGTATCCCAAAACATTGTAAAACAAAATCCCCCATATGTGTTTTTGTTTTGAAGTGGGGCACCAAAAAAGTTTCTTTTTTTTTTCTTTTCTTCTCGGCGGTGTGTTTTAGCTGGGGATGGATTCCAGGATAGAAATCAAGGTGACGAATCCAAAGAAAGGAGACAATGTGGTGCGTTCGGAAGCAGCAGGATCACCGCCACAGCCATCCGTGTCATCGCCGTCGCATGATGGACAGGGAAGGAGGCTGCTGGAGGTGGAGGAGGATGGGCAGAGTGACAGCCGCCGGCGAGGACAGCAAGGACGACGGTTGGTGAATTTAGTTCCGTCTAAAATTTGGGTGCCTTGGCTTGTTCCGGCCTTTGTTTTCGCAAACGTGGTCCTTTTTCTAATCTCCATGTTTATTAACAATTGCCCCGAGAACTCGGATTCTTGTGTGGCTCGGTTCTTGGGAAGGTTCTCGTTTCAGCCGATGAAAGAGAACCCTCTCCTCGGCCCTTCTGCTGCTACGTAAGTCTCCCTTTCAAATCAGATGAAAATAATGTTCATATGGTGGGAATTTTTTTTACATTTACTGTGCTGAAATGAGCATTGGTTTAGCCTCTAGAGAATGCTTTTGGGGGAAATTCATAATAAATAAAGAATTTTGGATTCTTGGGACTGCCTTAAGTTGTCTGTCAATTCTAAAATAGGCAGAGCTGGATTTATATAGATCAATATGTGAAATCAATGGTCAATCATGATATATTATAATTTACTTTTAGAAAGAGATTTATGATTTGTCTTCACAATTTTCTGCTTCAGATATGATCTTGGAAGATTATATACTAAGTATTTTGTTAGGACAATATATTTCTATGGTAATTATAGGGTTGCTAATACAAGTTCATTGTTGACATGTCCTAATATGCTTTTTTTTCCTTCTTCAGATTAGAGAAAATGGGTGCCCTGGATGTAACGAAAATTGTCCATGAACATCAGGCATGGCGTATGTTTACATGTATATGGTTGCATGCAGGTGTTTTCCATATACTTGCCAATATGTTGAGTCTTGTATTCATTGGAATTCGGCTCGAGCAGGAATTTGGGTTCGGTATGCATCTTATTCCCAACTTAAACTTTGTCGTGTTGTTGACATCAACCTTTATTATATTTTCTGAACTGTTGAGTACATGGTGTAGCATTTATTGTTTCAATTCAATGATGTTGATAATCATCGCTTTTTGCAAAACCGATATGCGTCTTTGATAGGTTTCTATGACTAACTGCTTTCCTAGATCACGCGCTAAACTGGTCGTATTTTAATTCATTTTCCTTATATCCACATGTCAGAATGTAGTCATTTTTAATATTGTGTAAAACTGTTAGAGTGGTCGTATTAGGCCTTCAAAAATACTACCATACATAGCTTTATTATCTTAGTTTTGCCCATCTTCTGCATTGAGTTAATTAGCTTCGCGATAAACATAAACCATGGCAAATTCAATTCAACATTGTCGTGGCAATTAAATACCTGTATTGGCTTGTTACTGTTGTTAGTTCCGTGGGATCACAATGCAAAATTTTAGAAATGAAGGGCGAGAATGAAGAAACACAGATTACAAACACACACAACGCAGTCTACGCTAGTGCCTAGTGGTTGAAAGAACTTACCGCACTTTGTTGTTTAAGGTCACATCCCTGGCCAGTGGTTAAATATGTGTTTCGTATGAGTTTGGTGAGATGTTTGGCTGAGAACTACTGATTGGGGTTTGGGGGTGCTTGATTTTAAGCACTTTAGCTAAAAATGTGCTCGAGAAATAGCGTGTTCTCAATGCTTTTTGAATTTTGACCTATGATACTTTCTTTCTAAGCCTCCTTCCTTTTTTTTGTTTCGAAATCAACATTTCTCTAGGATAATGGGTAGAGAAGGGTAGGGGAAGCTCCGAACCTGCTTTCGGAAATGCTTCCAATTTACCTACCGAAATGTTATTTTACTAGTTGAAAGGTATTTAATCCTAATTTCTCTTTGGTATCTTTCTGCAGTGAGAATCGGGTTGATTTATCTAATTTCTGGTTTTGGTGGGAGTTTGATGTCATCTCTTTTCATTCAATCCGGCATATCTGTCGGTGCCTCGGGTGCACTTTTTGGTTTACTAGGTAGCATGCTTTCGGAACTCATCACAAACTGGACCATCTATGCAAATAAGGCATGTAAGGTTCCGGCTGTTATTTCATTCTTTTGAATCTGTTACATCTGAGAGAGAAGTATCTTACAGTTTCCGTTTTCTATCTGCAGTTAGCAGCGCTGTTGACTCTTATTTTCATTATTGTAATAAATCTAGCTATGGGACTCCTCCCACATGTGGATAACTTTGCTCATATTGGTGGATTTCTTTCTGGGTTTCTCCTTGGATTTGTGTTTCTAATCCGTCCCCAGTTTGGATATGTTAGCAAGAAACATGTTCCTCCCGGATACATTGTGGCTTGTAGTAAACCTAAACACAAGCCATACCAGTATGTCCTTTGGCTCGTCTCTCTGATATTATTGATTGCGGGGTAAGTTTGTGGAATTCTCTTCATGATCGAAATAAACTATTGCCTTGAAAATTTACATGAATGACTTTTTAAACCGATTTTTCTCCGAAACTACTCGATTTACACCCGTGCACCCATTTTTCTTTAATATACATCCACTGCTGAACAGTCCCCTGGGGAAGACTATTAATTGTTGCCAGTTACGAGTTAATCTGAGTTGGGTATTATTAGGCATGTTTACACAAGTTTCATGATCTCTCTTTTTCTTTTCTTTTTTCCAGACTCACAGTCGGCATGATCATGCTCCTTCGAGGGGTTAATATTAATGATCGCTGTTCTTGGTGTCATTATCTGAGTTGCGTCCCGACCTCATTGTGGAGCTGCAAATCACAAGCAGCGTATTGTGAGGTGAGTTGTGTTGCTCTCTTGTATACTACGTCTTATCCATCTAGTTTCTTGGTTACCGTTCTTTCTCGACCGGATTAAAGCAAGACAATATGATCTCAATATTTTTCTCTAATTTTATTGCAGTCAATCCAGTACGGGAATCAACTGAACTTAACATGCATAAGCAATGGGAAAACCGGCAACTACTCATTATCAGGTGAAAGCTCTTCCCAGATTCAACAGCTATGTTCTAAGCTTTGTAGTCAATGATGGATGCACAAGCATGTATAGGAGAATATTTATTTGTAAACAAGTGTTTAAAAATTCTACATAGTCGTTGATGTTGAATACATTACAGAATCATTTTTAATATATTAAACAAAAATATTTCTCCGGTGAAAAGTGTGTTCTTTTTTTCCCTTCCGAGTATTAGATTTATCTTTGGTCTAAGACCTCTCGTCTCGGTTATATCTAGAGTCGAGCTAAGATCAATCCTTGCATTAATGTACAGGTAGTTAAGTCTGTAGTTAGGAGATTGCGTAAAGCTGAAAACAATCTCCTTAAGGCATGCAAAGTTTCACCGACGTAGGTTGCATGATTTTGGGAGGAAAACTTATATAATATGGCCCCCCTACACCTAACCAACGGTTCGACAAAGACCCGGCATGAGTTTTGATGACCCCATGGACACGCCAGCTTTAGGAAACACAAAAGCAAACCGACAACGGGATGTTTAAAACACAAGAAATGGGTTTAAAGATTTAAAAGACCAATTCATCAATTCAATACAGGGAACATAACCAAGTAATGTTATGAATATGATCGACTTTGGGTTCAAAGGTCAAAACCCAAGCATGTGTTTTTCTTAATAATCTTAGTCATGGAACTACAGTTTACATGTTTCAGATCATCGAACATCTGGTCCTTAATCTATCATATTGTTATTTGTAAATTATCATATATATATATGTAACTTTTGGGTATTTAAGACATCCAAATAACTTGGAAATTAGTGGTGGATAATGCCGCAATAGTGGTGAAAATTAGAGAAAAGATGTGATGATGTATCGAAACCTTCTCGTATTGAATCTCTACAAAACTCAATTTAAAATAGTTGGTTTGAGTGATTAAATAAAAAAAAAAGTATAATTGTACAAGGTAACATGGACAAGGATAGGCCCCTTTGCCAAGTCTCGTATAGTCCACATGTTAAGGCCATCTCTGCTACAATCCCAACTCCCAAACCCGAAGCAGCTTCACGGCCTTTTTCCTTGTTGTTTCATTCTCATCCATATGTGACAAAATGCATGTGATATAATATCCCTTCTTCCAATGTCCTTTTCAAGCTATCTTCTAAAGCATTCAAATAAGTACTCCATGTCGTCCGGCGAGTTTAAAGTGCGGCATGTTTAAGGTACAATTAAAAAACGGTAAGTTTCGAAACTTGTCTCATAACTTAAAATATTATATTTTTTATAACATTTTAAGTTTTTTTTTTGTGATTTTTGACAAGTTTCGATATTTTTTATAATATTTTAGGTTTTTTTAGACAAAGTATCGAAACTTGTTTTATAAGTATAAAAACTAATCGAAAATTATGAAAAAAATCAACCAAAAGTATCATTTAAAAGTGTAACATTTTTAAGTTTTTGAACAAATTTCGAAATTTATCGTTTATAGCCGCACCCCAAACTCACCCACGTAATATTTATGGCTACTATAAACATGAATCTTCCTAATTTCTAATCCCAACAATATCTGCACAAACATGAATCTTCCTAATATATATGCATAAGAATGCATGTAATTTCGTATAGCCGTAGCCGAGTACTTCTTAAGTACAAAAAAATACGATCAATAGATGAAGTTCTTCATTTTTAAGAAAAAATGAATATTATTTTTATTAGGATACGTACACCAATTTGTTTGTAACTTCTTTACAAATGCAATGTAAATACTAGTGTTATTTAAATTTAAAACAAATCCACCAAATCAACTATTGATCGTATTTTGAATCATCGTGATTTTGGATTATCGTAATTTTATAGAATTGATTTTATGTATAATTGATTTTAAAGTAACGTGATTTATGTTTGAGACTTTTTTTCTTAAAAATCACGATTGTGTAAAAAATATAGTGTAAAAATCACGACGAAACGCAAAAGCTACTTCTACCTTGCTTTTCCCAAAATCACGTTTGAATTTTTAGATCCAAACATGTTAGCGCGACGACTGATATATGTTTTCCCGTTCAATCGAGATTTTTAGACCCCAAACACAAAACTAAACATGTCGGGTTTTAGGATTAATTTTAATGACGCATGCCACCTTAAAAATAATGGAAGTGATGCAAGTATAATCAGTGGCGGATCCACCTTTTGTGTGGGGTGGGCCTGGACCCACCCTGAACTTTTCAACATTTACATATTTGTCCCTATTTTTTTAAAAATTTTATGAATTAGTCCTTAAATTTTTGTAATATTTAAGGTTTGTGCCCACCCTGAAACTTTAAAATTTTATCTGTGCCCACCCTCAAATATATTTCTGGATCCGCCACTGAGTATAATCCTTCGAAACTATCCTAATGGAATAAATACATATATAAATGATTTTCTTTTTCAATTTGATCCTAATATATAAAAGATTTCAAGGTGTTGTTGAGTTGGGCGCTGAATATATAGTTTTGTTCAAAAGGGAATTTGGAACGTCGGCATCTATATATTTAATACATTGAACATGAGGAGGGAACAATGCACCCCCAATAAATATCAATTGGTCAAATGGCAAAGCCACTAATTAACCCACGACCAAGGGCACCCCAATTTCCAGCGGCCAAAGCAATACATATATAACACCATTAACTAAGAAAATTCAAAGTTATCAGTCTGGAACAGCTAAAGTGGCATGTCCCCCATAGAATATATATCCCAAAGTCCCACCTAAAAATTCATGGTGTTAGTTAATACTTAATAGGTTGTACCCATATCAATATGACGACATTGAGCATGAAAATAAAGTTGATCCTCCGGCTTATGTAAACTAAAAAACATGTTTGATAAAAAAAAAACTAAAATTATTTTGAAATTTTCTATAATCATTTGTATCTAATTTATTAGATTAATTTAGATCGAATAGTGCAGAAATTTATTATAAGATAATTTTTAATCTTATTTATTTTATTTATAGCACAAAAATTCAAATCTTTAATCTTATTTAAGAGAATTGTTGTTTATCTAATTACATCAACTAGACTTAAGAAAACAAAAGAACAAGAATCCAACGAGTGACTCCAGTAGAAAAAATGATGTTTATCTTGAACAGAATTTGTTTGCCTTTTTTTCATATCTCTTTATATGTCTCATCAATAATTTCATGCCACGTGTATTCAGAGACAAAGTTATGATTAAATATCAGTTGAGGCAATAGTCTATTAAATCTTTAAATCTAAAATTTAAAATGGGCGTATGTTGCGAAAGAATTGAGTAAAAATATATATTATAATCGTTAAAATATATTCAAAGGAAATGATTAAGAGATCACATGGGGCGGGGGAAGGGGGTGAGCAGCAATGATGAAGCCTAACCTCAGGCGGGGCGCTGCTGCTCTTCGCATCAAATCCTACCATATTGTCCGTACAATACGTGGGAAAATATAATTGATCCACGTACATGACGTAAATTCTGGAAAGAAAAGAAAAGGGGGTGGGGGCATGCAGGACGCACATGGCTAAAAGCGTAAAACAAGTAGCGAGAGTCATGTTTGATAAATGAGTGAGCTATCAAAAATTGCATTTCACGCATCCCTCATGTTTCACCCAATTTTGCCCCCACTCTCATTTTCCACACTACCTCCTCTTCCTGTGCTGTACTTGGACCTCACTTCACTTGCAGTTGCATTATGTTCAATATTTTCTAAACAAACATGTTAAATCATTTTCCCACAAATTTACCCTAATATACCTTTTATATATATTATTTTTTATTAAAATCACATCTTCCAAAATATTATTTAGTGAAATGTCTTCGAAGTGAATAAGTAGAACAAAAACACTATTTGCTTCACGTGTTTTTAGTAAACGTTATTACCTGAACACGATATTTACCGATATTATATTTTTATTTTATTCATATAGTCGTATAAAATTGAATATGTATAAAAATCACGTATAATCAACAACACTCTCTAAAAGCACGTCAAATAGTAAGCGCTATTATACTACATATCTTAAATGAGGGGGGTATTTTGTTAATAATATTTAGAGTAAGATATTTCAATAAATAATTACTATAAAAGTACATTGGGTGAAATTGCCATCATTTTGATTATATGTATATAAACGAATAAATTTATATATACTCACAAACATTACTTTTCTGTCACACTAAACTTACTATATGTTTATTTTTATTAAAAATTAACTTTAATTTTTTATTATTTAAAATTTATTATTAATAAAAATATAAAAAAAACATATTTTAAAAAATAAAAATAAATTTTTTAAAATATATATTTTATAAATTTTGTACAGATTCTTTCAAAATTTTCAATACAAATATTACGAATCTTCTAAATATATATTTTAAAAAACGTATTGGCTTGTGATTGTATTTGCCTTAACTATTTTTTAAAATATGAATTATAAGTAAGTTGCATGAAATCGACATTATCTCGTAGCAAACATGCACGTCGATTAAATTAAATAATAAGAATTAATTAATTTAATAGGGGAAAAAACGAAAGCATGGGGAGCAGGAATCAAGTGTGGGTGGGAGTGGCTCAAGATTTCGTGTAATAAGGGCCGATGATTGCGGGATTAAGTGGGTCCGGTCCACACGTTGGATGCTTTCCTTTCCTGAGTGTCTTCCGGTTGGCTTACATTTAATCTGAGAGGGTCCAGCTCATACCATCCAAATCCTTTTGTCGTGCTCCACTTGCTCTCTAATCACAGCCGTTGATCACGCTTCTCCCTCTTGGAATTTTTGTATAGACTTAAGTGAAAAAAATATTATTTTCTGTTTTTAGTCTTTAAAATATTATTTTTTGTTTAAAATAAATATTTAGATTATTATTTTTTTATTATTTTAATTATTTAAACTATTTTTCTAGTCAAAATAAGTTTTTAAATTATGTCATTTCTTTGCTTGTAGTACTTAAACTAATTTTTGGTTAAAAAAATTATGTGACATGTCAATATTTTATTGGTAGAAAATAATCTTTTTAACTTAAATAACTATTAAATTTAAAGTGGTCAAAAATCTTAATATAGGTACTTATTTTGAAAAAAAAAAATTTAAAAATAACTAATTTTTCATTTAAGCATTATGTATCTTATAATCATTATTAAATAAAATCTTTTTTTTTATTAAATAAAAATGTTATATTTTCATGTTAAATTTTAAACTCATACAAAATAGGACAAGATATTATTTTTATAGGTATATTTAGTAAGAAAAAAATGAAGGGTTCTCACAAGAAAGCAGCGTTAATGATGATTTGTTTGAAATTTCCAAATAATGGGCCTCTCCTTCTTACCTTCCTTCATTAAAGGCTAAGACCCATCTATTTAAGTACCCCTCCGCCCCATCCACTTCCCTTAACTCTCTCTAGCCTTCCTTTATCTTTCTTTGTTGATTTTTGGAGTTTTGGGATTTATCCCCAAGTAGTTGAGAAAGGAAAAGGGAATGAATACTGTGAGTGTGGTATGCATTATTGTGGGTTTAATATCCTCAATTTGGGTGGCTGAAGCAAGAATTCCAGGAGTTTACTCCGGTGGTGCATGGCAAAATGCCCATGCTACCTTCTATGGCGGCTCTGATGCATCTGGCACCATGGGTATCTTCTTCCTTCAACCCCTTTCTTCTTTCTTTAGCTTTCAAAAGCCTCGAATTGAGCTACATTATTACCTTAATGTCGCCACTAATTGTTATTACTATTATTTTTGGTTCTGATAATGATTTGCAGGAGGAGCTTGTGGCTACGGAAACTTGTACAGCCAAGGTTACGGAGTTAACACGGCGGCGTTGAGCACGGCGTTGTTCAACAATGGCTTAAGCTGCGGCGCTTGCTTTGAGATAAAGTGTGCAAGTGATCCAAAATGGTGTCATTCGGGAAGCCCTTCCATCTTCATCACGGCGACCAACTTTTGCCCACCGAATTACGCTCTCCCAAGCGACAATGGCGGCTGGTGCAACCCTCCTCGCCCTCATTTTGACCTCGCCATGCCCATGTTCCTTAAGATTGCTGAGTACCGTGCCGGAATTGTCCCCGTTTCTTACCGCCGGTATACCTCTGTTCCCTTTAACTCTGTTTCTTTACCCCTGAAGCTCACCTGCATTTGTTGCTAAATAATTTTCATGTTTAATGCAATTCAAAAACAACATACGTAATTAATAAATAAATGGATTATTACCTTGAAATCAGACAAAGACAGTAAAGCTCCCAGAGTCCAAGAGTAGAATGGCTCTTTTTTTCTAACACTAAAATTAATAAACAAATGGATTAAGGTCCTGTCCTGTTGACTAAATGTCTGTTCCACGTGTACAATCATGCTCCGCGTTTTATGCTAACAGCGTTCCCTCTTTTTATTGTTTAATAAATTACGTAGGGTGCCATGCCGGAAGAGGGGAGGAATCAGGTTCACGATCAACGGCTTCCGTTACTTCAACTTGGTCTTGATCTCCAACGTGGCGGGTTCAGGGGATATCGTGAAGGTTAGCGTGAAAGGAGCTAGGACCGGTTGGATGAGCATGAGCCGAAACTGGGGTCAGAACTGGCAATCAAACGCCGTTCTGGTTGGTCAGTCACTCTCGTTCAGGGTCACAGGCAGTGACAGGCGCACTTCCACCTCTTGGAACATCGTTCCCGCCCATTGGCAGTTTGGTCAAACATTCACCGGCAAGAATTTCAGAGTTTGATTTATTTTTACCTTTTTTCATGATTTGGAGGAAGGACCAATTTGTAAAAGAAGTTATTAACCCAAGACGTTAAAAAGTTTAGCAGTAAAATTGAAGGGAAAAAAATAGAAACTTTCCAGCTATAATCCATCTCCATTTTGACCCTTTCTGTGGTCCCGACTTTTAACCATTATGGGGAATATGTAAGGAAAATGACTGACGCGGCTGCACAAAAATGTAGCCCGCAGTAAAAATTAGTTTAACTAGGCTAGTATTTCCAAAATTCCAAGTATATTGTAGTAACTTTAAATGATTGAGTTGAAATATATATTTGGTTTGTTCCTCGTGCTTGTTGATTATTATTCCAATGTTTTTATATACAGTTTAAACTATTTGTAATCTTCAAATCTCAATTGATTAAATTAAACGTAATGGTGTGTTAAAACACTCATGGCTGTGATATATTTGTATATGTTATTTATAAATATTTAAATAGAAAACTATACTGGTGGTCCCCAAACTATCACCATTTTTCTATTTTGGTTTAAACTATTTTTTTCGGCAAAATCATCCTTTCTGTTACATAGTTCTCCTGTTTTGGTCCTCCGTCGTTAAAAACTAACGAAATTGCTGATGTTAAATTTTTTTTTCTTATTTTTTAAATATTTTTTTATTTTCTCTCTCCTCTATATATATTATTTTAATTTTCAGACTAATGTAGTGATGACACGCGTCACCACCATAACAAAGAAAAAAAATGTGAAGGGGGGAAGGGAGCTAGGATTCAAACCCGCATCCCCAAGCTATTAAGTTAATTGATTAACCACTTAGTTAAACTCCAATTATTGCTATGTTTTAGTACAAATTACCTTTAAAACAATCAAATGAACCCCAAAAACCAAAAAAAAATAGTTGAAACAAATGACTTGCAATAAGATTCGAACCCATGTGCCATGACATAAAAAGGCCAAGCATAAACCAAATGTGCCAAAGAATTGTAACACCCGAGTTTAGGGGTTAGATAAAAATAATATTTTAAAATTATTTTGGGCTCGGTTTTATAATTAAAACGATGTTCGGGTTTTGCTTCCAAAATAAATTGTGTTGGGCCTATTTTGATTTAAACCCAATAGTCATGGATTTCCACCCTTGTAAATGTCTCCCTTCATTAAGGGCAAAATGGCCTTTTTACTTTTAAGATGAAACAAATTAATTAAAAGAGAAAACCCAACTCCCCTATTCATCTTCTTCTCCACCAACGTGAAATAGAGCCCCTCTCACCCTCTCTACTATTCCATCACCATACACATTCATCCTTGGTGATTCTTGAAAGGTAAAAACGTTTCTAACTTGTCCTCACTTTCCTCTACATGTCTATACCTTTAGTTTTCATTAAAACCTTTGATTTTGTATTTTGAGGTTTTTGAGTTTTGAATTAAAAATGTTAACTTTGTTAACTTTAAGTTAAGCTTTTGATTTGGTGATGTTAGATGAGTCATTTGTTGTCCAAAAGGTCCAACATACCTAATTTTTACAAGGTTTGGTAATGATTTTCGGATTTGTGTTTCAAGGGGGTTTTAGGAGGGTTTTAAAGTGGTTTTTGGGGTGGTTTAATGTTGGTTTTTGAGGGCTGGTGCTAGTATAATATATGAGGGTCACTTTGGGTGTATTTGATGGTTGTTTGGGTGCTTGAAATGGAAGATTTCAGTGAGTTTTGTGGGTTGCTCGGAAATTCTGTTTTGGGCTTGTTTTTGAGTGTTGGATGTTTGAAAATGTTGATCCGGGTTAGTTTCGTTGATGAGATATTGATTATGAATATTTTGTTTGTGTTTGGGATCGATTAGAATCGAGTTTGGGCATCGGTGAAGCATCGGAAGTGAATCCGGGAATTTGAAGACGGTTGCTTGCTTGGTCTTGGAGCTTGGAAGCTTAGGTGAGTGGTTAATTGTTTTAAATGGTTTTAAAATAGTTGGTTCGAGTATATGGACTAGGTTGGGCTTGGTAGACCCACCTAGAGTTAGGATTAGGGTGGTAGCCTAATCCTAAGCTTGATCTAGAGCCTTTGGATGAACTCATTTATGTGGTTGCGTATGTCTCGTATGAAATGTGAAATGAATGCTTATGTATATTGTATTATACATGTGAGGTGAGATATGACTTGTGATGCTTGAGACATGCATGATGATGGGTGTTGGTGAGTACGTGCTAAGCACGGAAATGATTGGAATGAGTAATGTGAAATGAGTAAATGTTGGCACTAGTATACTTGAATACAAATGATCGATCATTAGGATGTTAGTGTGTACACATGAGTCAAAAGTCGCGCGTGGCCTTGGTGGCGTTGAGTCACCAAGGAGGAGTACGGGTTCGCCCGGAAATTGTATTTAAATATAGTCGGTGATGAGTGGAATCCCATCGACGGGGCGTGAGGATGAGTGGAATCCCCTCCGCGAGGCTGGTGATGAGTGTAATCCCACCGTGAGGTAATGTGGTTGTTGGATGTGAGTTTCAACGTGTCTATCCGCGTATTCGGGTCATAGCTAGGTGCCAATGTTGGTTGATAAATGTATCAATGTGTTGAGATTAATGATCTTTATTTGGATGTTTGATGTGACTACTTGTGTTGAGGATTTAGAGCTTGTTGATCATGACATTTACTTGTATATTGCTCATGCATCTTATCTTGTGGCTCTTGTGGATCCGTGATATATTTGTGTAATGCCTTAGCTAGATCGTGCTCGGACCTTGCAATGTTGAGGTTTGTTTTTAAGAGCTCACCCTCACTAAGCATCATTGCTTACGCTCTCTTTGTTCAACATTGCAGATCCTTATCGGACCTTGCAATGTTGAGGTTTGTTTTTAAGAGCTCACCCTCACTAAGCATCATTGCTTACGCTCTCTTTGTTCAACATTGCAGATCCTTAGTTCGTGGGTTGCTTGAGCAAGTGGAGGGCCTCCAAGTGTGGTTGTTGGCTTGGGTACATCAAGTATGACTTTTAAATGTTGAATATGTAATAGTTTAAGCAATGGGGCATGTGTTTTTTGATGGATGATTGTCGGTTGTTTATGAACTTGTTTAGACTCCATGTTATCGCTTTTGTATGGCTTGTGTTGTCATGTTTGAATTGTCGTGCATGCCTAAATTGCTTATCTTGAATGTTGGTCATGTGCCTTTGAAGTTGCCTATGTGTTTGGATGTTGAAGTATGAGCTTGAATGCTTGAATGCCATCTTGGGTCTATTGCATGATTTCCTTGGTGTTTATACTTGTTGGGTGTTGTATGGCTATATGGTGGTATGTAAATGTTGTAAGAATGTTTGGTTGGGACTAGGGAAGTCTTATATTGCATTTAAACTCGAGTCTTGATCGTTTTGTTGAGTTTTGGAGGTTTTGCAGTGCAGGGGTATCGATACGGTTGGCACGGTATCGATACCACCTTCTTGTTTCAGGCCTCGTGTATCGATACACTTGAGAGGTGTATCGATACTATTTTGGTCACTGGAGCTACTGTCCATCTTGGTATCGATACGGGTCCCTGGCGTATCGATACGGTCATCTTAGCGTTGACCGTGAGAAGTCAACGGTTGGGGAGGGTATCGATACCCTCCAAGGGCGTATCGATACGGTCTCCACTGGTTGACTCTGACCAGTTGACCTAGTCAAGGGGTATCGATACACCCCTTAGGTGTATCGATACCGCCTGCAGTTTAAGCTTAAAATTTAACTGTAATCATGATTGTTGAGTTCGTGTGATTGTTTTATATGTTGTTGTTTTCGCTGTATGATCACTTAGGGTTTAATATCCATCTAGACAAGATTTTAAATTGAAAAAAAATAGGGTTGCTAACCGAGGGGGAATTCCTTAGGGAGTTTTCACTCGGTTTTCCCCGTGTGGCCTACTCGAACCGGTCATTCGGCCAGACCGGGACGAGGGGGTTACAATTTCGACTAAAATTTATATTTAACGTATATTAATTTACAAACAACACAAAATAAAATATTAAACCTAAGGAGGGATACGAACACAAAACCTTATTGATAAATTAATATATGTTAAATATAATTTTTAGTATGCATTAAATATTTTATTCGAACACAAAAACTTATTGGTAAATTAATAGAATATACGTTAAATATAAATTTAAATACAAAACCTTATTGATAAATTAATATGTTGGTAAACTAATATATGTTAAATATAAATTTTAGTCGAAATAATTCTTTGGCATATTTGGTTTATGCTTGGCCTTTTTATGCCATGACACATGAGTTCGAATCTTATTGCAAGTCATTTGTTTCAACTATTATTTTTTTGTTTTGGGGGTTCATTTGATTGTTTTAAGGGTAATTTGTGCTAAAATGTAGGATTCGAATCCTAGCTCCCCTTAATTCACATTATTTTCTTTGTTATAGTAGTGACATATGTCACCACCACATTAGTCTGAATAAAATTATTTAAATAATATATATAGAGGAGAGAGAAAATAATAAAAAATATATTTAAAAAATAAGAAAAAAGTTCCACATTAGCAATTCCGTTAGTTTTTAACGACGGGGATCAAATCAGGAGAACTATGTAACAGAAAGGACGATTTTATCGAAAAAAATAATTTTATAACCAAAATAAGAAAATGATAATAGTTTGGGAACCAAATCAGGAGAACTATGTAACATAAAGGAGTGTAGTTTTCCCTATTTAAATTTATAAAAAAAAATGTGGTAATTGTACGATATATTTTGAGGTAGTTACCTAGAATGAAGTTTCCCTTAGGTATTTATAGTGTGTTGAAGCAAAGCAACGGAACAAATAGTATGGTACAATCACAAAGCACTTAGTGAGATATTATTTATGGTATGGATACCCTGTTCTCAGTTCTCACCACTTTGTGTGGGAAATTTCCTGTTTGTATGTAAAAGCAAATAGCGAATATTGCCTTTTGTCATTCAATTTTTAAGCAAAAAAGGGAGTTCTTTGCGTAAATATTACTCTTTACTTGTTATTAAATTAAGGGGAAATAATAAATAAATACAATGTTTCTACTTGTAAATCAAGCTTAACACGTAAATCAAATGAGAAGGAGAGTTGTAATCCTTTTTCTGTGTATTGGAATCCACAGCTATCCGTTAAATAGAACAAAAAAAAACGTCCAAATGGGGGTCTCATTGTCTACGCAATGAATGAAAGAAAGAATCGGAATTAATACATAGATATATAATTTTGGACTTATTAAAACAAAGAAAATATTTTCTCTCAATTGGAAGGGAAAGTTACAAGAAACATTAAATTACATTTCTTGCAAGTAAAGATACATTGCTAATAATTCCACACTTCATATTGGTGGTCACATCAATCAAGGTCCAATTCATTTGCTCAATTTGCTCAAATCAAAAGCTGAGCACATGGGGTGTTGGGGCTCTTCTTTTAATTTTTTTTACAATGTTGAATATGATAAAGAAAAATAAGATTGATATTATATAAATATATAAAATAAAATAGAAATTATAATATAACCACCTCTGTGTGTTGGTTTTGAGAGGAAAATATCTTTGGATTCTTTTTTGCACAAATAAAACTAAAAATAAGGCTTTGGATTCCATTATCCCAACTTCCTTTATCCTGTTCTAGGGTTGAATGCGGCCCCGCCTGCACAACTAACTGCTCTTTAGGTTTAGAATAACTAAATTAATTTATCAAATTCAATATATATGTTTTTATTTTCTAAGATATTATGAAACATGACTAAATCAGTGGGCCATACCATGACTCTCTAGCATGCTAACTTCAAAGCCCAAGAACTCAGAGCCCAATCTTATTTGGATTTTGATAGAGAGATTGTTCAACAAAAACAAATCAAGTTCCTACATAGAAGTTGCATCTATGCTGAAAATACAGAAAATTATGTAACTTAAGAAATTACCAAGTTGTTTAGTGTTTCTTGCGTTTAACTTGTTTCCATTGCTTCAACAAAAAATCCACTCCCTCTTTCAGTGTTGCCTTCTTCCCTTCTTTGAAATTCCATAGTTCCGGCACTACGTACGTTCCACTCGGGTTGTACTCATTCCTCTCTGTAATGGCGGTTACCACAGCATTGTATACTTCCTCTCCATGCTCACTCATGGTGGCTTTCAATCGCTCATCTTCCTCATCAAGTATTCCCTGCAAGTTTCAGATTTTATGTCGACGAATCGATCTTAGAATTCCCATTTCTATGTTCCAATGTCAGTGAACATTGCAAGCCAAGGGCCTATGTTTCAATGCTGTTACAACTTGAATGAGCATTGAGAAATGAAAGATTGAACTTTTAGAATTGTTTAGCGGCAGAAGTTTTGGCTTGATAAAATACCTTGGAATTCCCATCCTTGTCCGTGAGTGTCTTGAAAGGATGCCAATGAGGATCTAGAAGGTAGTCCTGAAACTGCGAACACAGCTCTGCTGCTTTCAGATTAGCTTCTACACCTTTGTATTTTCTCCTGGCTGCAATCCGGAAGGGTTTGATGTCCAACTCTCCTAATCTCTTGACACCAATAGAAGCACGAGTACCGGTGGAAATATCATTCAAACCCTGAAACAAAGAAATCAATATATACATTTTTCTGGTACATACTAAACTGAGCACGCATGATAAAGGTAAAATAAGCTAAACAATTTGTGATACATGATATAACAGAAACTTACTGTGATTAGTTCCTTTCTAGCATCAAGTAATTCGTTACTTATCACGCGTTCCCGGACGAGAAGAGTATTGTAAAGCTCCTCCACACCGTCCCATTCTTCTTCCTTCTCTTTTAGTTGTTCTTGAATTGCCTTCATCTTTTGCATCATTTCCCCATCCCCTTTCATGTGCTGCATCACTTCTAATTGCCCCTTCATGCTCTGTATCTCTAGCTCCAATGCTTGTTTGGCATCAAGTTGCTTCTCTAGCTCGATGATTCGTCCGTGGAGTTTCTCCTTTTCTCTCTGAGATAGGAAGTAAATAAAAGAATGGTGAAAAGTTCTTAGAAATTATACCAAAGTTAACCACTTTTTTTAGTAGTACTCAATATGAGGACTGGAAATATGTACCTTCTGCTCTTCCGCCAATCTTAACATACTTTCATCAGCCTTCTTTTGCTCCAAGGTTGCCATCTCATTCTACAGAGGAATAAATCAAAACATGCAAATGATAAAAAGAAACAAAAGATAGAACTTTTAAAGTAAAACTTGAAGTCAGCTCCAAGGTTAGCTAAACATGGCGATTAATTAGCTTAAAACAAGAACCAAAATCAGTATTACACACCATCTTCTTTTGATGCAGTAGTTTTCTTGTCTCAGCCTCATTTTGAGCCTCTCGATCGAACAACTCTTTCTCACGCTGCTCAAGTTCTGTTTTCTGATCAGAAAACTGCCGGGCCATCTTCTCATGCTCCAAGGAAATCTTCTTGAAATGGTCATGAGCATTCTCCTGCATCCTTTTAGACTCTGCATGTTACATTCCACAATCCATAAGAAACTAGAACAACATATATTGAATACAAATCGTTTTCGAAACCAAGACTACAACATACCCTCATTGTAAGCTTTGATAATCTCTTCCTTCTCATCCATCAATGCCCTAAAGCACATTTTTACATGACTATACTTGCTCTCCATTTCCTTAAGCCGTAGGTTCTTGGTCTCCAAGGTATTGGTTAGGGTTGTCACCAGCTGTGAGGCCTTCCTTTGATCTTCACTTTCTTTGTCCGAAACAGACTTCAGGTCCCCGTTGTTTTTAAGATAATCACCGACTAATCCTCTGGCATGGTAGTCATCTTCCCGAGCAACCCAACCATACAACTTATCAGTTTGCCTCGTAGGTGAAAAGTAGTCCTTCTTCCCGCAATTCTCCAGGTCAAAGCTCTTTTCAAACATGATGGCATTGTTAAAGCCATCCCACTCTTTCTTGAATTCCACAATGGCAAACCCCGAATGACCGCGCCAGTTCCAAAGAGGATGAACTCTCAATGGATTGAATCCCTTCTTTTTCAAATCCTCCCGCAACCCACTTCCACTTCCACCCACATTCCTACCATTTTGTACAGTCGTTGGAATGTTGGCAATGATGCCCATCCATGGATAAACAAACATCTCATCATCTTTCTTTTCAACGTTAGACATCTGACCATCAACAAATAAAAAAATAGACTTCCTTTAAGTTTGCAAACAAATAGAGGATTAAAATAGAAACTCCCCCTGTTTAGTTCATAGGATCTGAGAAAAGGAATGAAACAGTGCAGACAACAGAGAGCTAATACATAAACAACAGGAAAATCATTAAAAGATTACATTTTTCAGAAGAAAAAGAGGAAAGCACAGAAATTTTGTATCTTTTAGTAACATTTACTTCTTCATTCACTTTCGCGTTAAAGCCAAACAGGAAAACCATAAACCAAAGCAACAAAAAAAAAACAATGGCACTGCCTTGTGAAAGGCGAATAGGATATGGAAATGCACCGGAATCGGATTGGAAGAAACCGACCAGCCGCGGCGTCGAAGAACAACCTTGAGTAAGAAGAAAACTTGAAGAATAGGGTTTCTGGGAAAAGAAAACAATTGAATTTGTTGAGCAAAAGCGAGAGAGCTCTGCTTATAGCATATGTTAGTACGTAGTCTGCAAATGAGGCGCTCTCCTTTGTTTCTCTACGTACCGGTTTTGTCGTTTCAATATTTCTCTTTTTTTAACATTATTTTTTCCATTAGTAGAAAGACCCCTTCTCCAGTATAAAAGATAGGTGTACTCGCGATTTAGTGAATTTAGATGAGAACAACGACGGTTGAGATTGATCCGTGAAATATAAAAAGGAGCGTGGCTGGTAGACATGAGAGAGGGGTTTGGTTGCTCGGGAATGAAATGATAGGTTGGGCTCTATATGGTATGGGTACGTGGAGGTTGGCTAATGGATACTCTAAAAATGACGATCCGCATGTTAAACTCGTAAAAAAAAAAGATTTATGTATTTTGACAGCTAGCTGGAACTTTTGTTTTTCTGTTTTATTTTCATCGAAACAAAATCAAATTAATAATGAATACAAATATTTAAGTTGGAGTTCATTAGCTCTGTAATAAGATTTAATTATTTTTAATTAAATTGGAGCGGAGTTGACTCGCGGTATTAATTCAATTAAAAAAATTTAATACAGTATAGACGCAATGACGCATGACATTCATCATATTTTATTTGAGTAGAACTTCTAATGCTCTTGCTAATGGTTAGGCTAATAAAAGGACTTGATTGAAACAATATTTTTAATTTAAGGATTTAATTAAAACATTTTAAAAAATAAAGACAATTTGGGATTGACTAAAAAAATGATAAGGTTCCGGCTGTGTTTAATTGATGGGAACAACAATTTTCTGCAGAAATAAAATATTTTAGATTTAGAGAAATGTTGAAGATTTTTTTTTTTGAAAAAGTTGAAGAAACCCTTTTCTCAGACCAAGCTTGGAAATGATATTTTTGTATCTCATGCGGGACTGAATTTATATAAATAAAATTTAAATATTTTTATTTAAATTCATTTCAAAGTTAAAAACAAATTTTACAAATATCACGAACAGTAAAACAGGCCAATATGAGTGGGCTTAAATAAGACGTGGCCTTGGTTAGGATTTTTTTCTTTTAAAAAAATCATGACTCGACTAGTTCATAAACATCTTAAACAAATTTACATTACAAATGACTTTAATTCACTAATATATAAGAAAAAAAAGATTACATTTCATAATTACTAATTACCTGTGTAATTCCTTACGACTGACATAAAAGACGGAATACATAATTGAAATGTATCAATTAAATCGAAATAACTGATTTTTTGTAAATTATAATACTTATTTAAACAACAAATTATATCATGGGTCATTCCCGTCCCGTCTTTCATGGGATCAACCAATAAAAATCACCTATCTCATTATTTTTTCCAAGTCATATTTTTTCTAAGTAAATTTTCACTCGGTAAAAACTGTTTTTAAAATTAATTTACAGTAAATATGAGTGAATATTCACTTAGTAAAAATATGACATAAAAAAATAATAAGATGGGTGATTTTTATTGGTTGGTCTATAGATGACGTGGCGGAAATCACTCATGATATAATTTCTCTATTTAAACATATCACATATGTATACAAAAATATCACACCTTCAAATGACTTTCTAAACATACTTCACATAATTAGGGCATATCGACCCGTAGGTATAATGGATTACTGAATTATGTTTATAAAAAAATGGGGAAAAAAGAAAAGAAAAAGGAATGGAGGAAATCTATGCATCAAAATCAAAATGTACCATTTTGAATCATAGTTTCAAACACAATTTGACCATTGAATCATAGTTTTGGTAAAAAAGAAAAACAAAGTGTGAATCATAGTTGAATATCTTTTGCTCTGCTTTGCTAGTATGCAGGGGCATAATGAAAGGATGAATGAAGTGAGCCTTCAAGTTTACTTCTATTGAGAAATGCATTGCTGAAACAAGGATTAGGTCTAGCTATAGGTTACATATAAACAGAGGAAAGAACAAAAAAATGAATAAAAAGTGTCAAGCTTGCCTGTTTGTCCAATCAAAGATGATGAGACATGAATGAATCAGAGCTGAAACAAAAACAATTGGAGGCCTACTGCTGGTCGGTATGAAACCGTCCGATTAATCAGACATCAAACATCTTCAATACGTTGCTTGACCATTTTTGCTGGCATTTAGGAATGCAAATGCAGCATCCCAATTTTGTCTAGTAGGTTCGGCCACTTGGTCATTCCCAAAGAAGGGAGTCCAGAAGTCTTCAGAGGCATTCGTCAACAACCAATCAGCTTTCTGCGGCACGTCAATGAAATCAAAGTTCAAAGGCTTCGGCTTTTTATCAGGTCTCTTCTGTTTGTTGCCCCCTGAGTTCCATGTACCCTGCAAAACACAATTCAGAAACTAAGAAGTCAAGAATTGGGTAAATGTTCAGCATCTTCAAACAACAAGGTTTGTATTTCAGTCTTACAACATCTTCACTGCCATAAGGCTCTGTTCCTTTCTTCTTTTTAGGTGGGGGGACTCCAGTTTCTAGATAGTACAGCACTTCTTTCTTCGATCTGAATTTTCGGCCCGAGGATGGATCAACATAATACTGCGCAAGAAATGTTATCATGTATGCCATATGATCATCTCATTGCCAATTACCTCACTATACAAACATAACAATAGGTTGTTAATTACATTCTAATGTCCTACATAAACAAGAAACGCATTACAGATACGTTTTCGTCAAAACGAACTAATCCCAACCCAAAAATTAATGTAAATGATTAAATTTTCTCATTTCCATGGTTTTCTACAACCCTCGAAACTATATTTATTTGTTACATTCATTCACCAGATACATGAAATGCATATTGCTTCAGTGATAGAACGAAGACAAAATCTATTTGTGTGTTTATCAAACTTTTAGACTTTTTTTTTGGATCATAATTTAGCCTTTCAACATGCAGGATAATTGTATTTCTGATACAGAGCAAATGTAAACAAGCAGGAAATGGATTGCGATTTACAAATTACAACTAATCCATCATTTAGTTTGCCTAGGCTCGAGAATAGAAGCAATGAACAACAAAGTTGAATTTCTTTTTAAATCAAAATTGGCAAACCTAAGAACACAATAATTTTCTCTAGTGACACTTCAATCTTCAAGCAGCAAAATATGGATATAGCTCAATACACCAAAAGAGAACAACATATGTGATAATCACGTAACTTGTTATCAGATAATCATCGATTGACAAAGAGGAAATTGGATAACATTATAATCAATACACTAAAGATTTAAACTTGAGAGCAAAAGAAATCATTTTAGGGCTGAGATTTAACCTTATCAACCAGTCCAGCTGTGGCACCGGAGCTCCGAACCCTATCTTCGATCAACCATCCAGCTGGCAACCAAGCCTCCGAAGGCACCACGCGACGCTTCCCTTTAGACTCCGCCGAGGATGGCGAGATGTCCGGCGTCTCGGACTGAGAGCCATTCGGAGTCTCTGATGGCTCAGCCGATTGGTTTTGGCCGTTGGCTTCGATGAAAGCTCCAGGTTTGAGGAGCGGATCGGAAGGTAAATTGGTTGCGGAGGGTTGAACCAGGTTTGACATTGAGAAGAGGGAAGAGCTGAGAGTACTTTCCGACGCTTCGGAAAAACCAGCGAAGTATAACAAAACGAGACGGATTCGATTAGGGATATGACGCCGTGAGATCACTGCCGTTATTCTTGACTACGTGTCAATAATTTAGCACATCTATAGCATAATCGCCGTTAACTCAATAAAACCGTACCAAATTAATATACTCCATTACGAAAATCGTAAATAGAAAAAATACTAGCAGAGTTTTTTATTTGCAAAAAATGTTTGATATTAATTTTTTTTAATTGTGATATTAAAATTTGTGTTGTCTATCAGATATATTGGATGTTTGATAAATAAAAGATTATAATAGCAGACTGAGGTGAAATATCTCATTTTAAAAAATTCTTAAAATAAATTTTTTGAGTTAGAGGTTTGGATAAAATATTTGTAAAGACTATTTTATCCTTGATAATTATAAAAAAATCTCTAAAAACATAATTTAACTAATAAAATTAAATGCACGAACCAACTTGACTCAGTATTTTTCATAATCTAATTAATATTAATAAATACAAAATGTTAATAATTAATAAATTATTCAAACAAGTATCAAATATAATCATGTTTTTATGTCATTTTTCTTGTTCAATTAATCAAACAGCTATTTGCTATCCGCTAATGTAATCTGCTTGTTAAATCAGCTAATGCAATGAGTTATTCGTTATCAGCTAATTGTCAAACAGGGCCATAGTTTTAAAAAAATTGACTTATATCTAAATCTCGAATTCTAATATGTATAATATCATTTTCATTTTCAAGTTCCATTTTTATACAAAATTTGTATGTACAAGTCTCGCTGGTTCAATTTCAAGGCACCATATATCCTACAACTAAGAAAATCTTATTTATTTGTACATGAACACGGATTTCATCAAGAACCCACATTTTATGATTGATCAAAACAAAGGAAGCAGCAATATTTGGCGTAAATTACTTGTGCCAAAAACAAAGAACTTCATCTAAAAGCTCATCAAAAACTAAATCTTCAAGGCCAAGTGCCACGACTTCTGATTCGACTTGAAGGTTCATCCATGCGTTTTTGTCCAAATCTCCGGCTACAATATCATCCAATGATTGGTCATGTTCTGGTTGGGAGGCCAGTTTTTTGCTAACTTTGGTCCACACTTCTTCAACAACATTGTTTCTCTTGAGCTTCAAGCTAATGCCACAGTCAAAAGAGAAGGGCTTGGGGAAATATACACATGATTTTTCACCCATCTCAAGTAATGCCTCGTCAACGAGATCGAAAACCAGTTGGTGATTACAGCTGCTTCCAACTTCATCAATGGTGGATTCCAGTTCAGGGTGCAATAGAGTCTCCAATTCCTTGAACATTGAAGGGTCCAATGGTTGGTCCGGCGAGAACCATGTTTGGCGTCCCTCATCTTGTGTGAAACCTGAGAGTTCAAGAATGTCTTTAACGTAATTGTACCAAGGATCAGCCTCTCTCTCTGGTTCATAATCAACACTTCCCTGGCTTATTTCGCTGCTTTCTTTCGTAAAATACTCTGCTTCACCATCGGGAAAGTTCGAGTGCTTCAATCCTAAACCTGATAAAAGTTTAGCCATCAAGAACAGATTAAAGAAACTTTATTAATTGTTCATTGGTTCAATCTTAATCGCATTGATGTGCAAGTTCATATTGTAAGACATACTTACCTTTGGTTATATCACATGGTTCAGCAACTTGCTCGCCACTTTTATCCACTAATACACCAGTTGATCCACGTTTATTCGATCCTTCTCTTGTGTTTTCCTGCAATTCAGCCTCTATAACAGCTTCTACATGTTCAAATTTATCAGTATCTTCAGGGAAACTAGTTAGTTTTGGTTCATTATGTGCATCGGTTTCCTTGTCTGCATCGTTTTCCTGGATGCTCCTGATTGGGACCTCCGAAGAATGAGCGTCGCAAGACACCTCGTATATAAGGGAGCAAAAGGATTCAAGATCAGATAGGGATGAAATCCTTCTGAAAAACTTGGGAGTATTATTCCCTCTTGATGGAACTTTATCTTCAATCCTCAACTTTAAGCTCCTTGTGTGATTCAAATTGGGTTCTTTGCTTCCACTATGCTGAAACAATTGAGTGTATCTATCTAGGGACTCATTTATAGACTTTGTTCTTATCATCCTTTTCAGTCTACCATTGTCGATGTCATGTTCATCGGCACTGATCGGTGGACAACTATTGGCAGTCTTTTCCGAGCTTTCCGACGTGTCTCTGTCATTTGTGTACAATGTATCTATTGAAGAAGCCTGGGGGGTGAGCTCATTGGCCCTTGCATGGTTACTACTCTTTCTCCGTTCCTTGAGGGCCTGCTTTAATCTCTGCTTGATATCCTTTAGACGGTTCATAACTAAATGGTTCCACCTTTGGGAATCAGATCCCTGGGATGAAGAGCTTGCTTCTTCCTTTACGATGCTCCGAAAACATTCGTCGGTTCTCATTAAGGCCTTTGACTTGGACAATTCAGCACCGGCAGCAGATTTTTCTTCCCTTCTGAAGGACCAAACTTCCTTCTGCTTGTGCTCAAGTGTAGTAGACCTAATATACCCAGTGCGAGGCGAATCAGGCATTGGAAATGAGCCTGATTTTGTTAATTTTACTGCCTTGGAAGTTTGTTTTCCAGGAAAATTCTGTGAAATACCAACCTCAGGATCCTGAAGAATGTCTAGGAATAAATCTTGGTTTACCTTAAATATCTCCAAAACATCCACAGCCTCAACCTGATTGTATGAAACTTGTTTGTTGAGCTTCTGATTTTGGGTTCCCCTTTTATTATTAGCATGCTTTTCAGAATTCCCTTTATGTTCAAAGTGTTGGTCTGCATTCTTCCTTTCATGGATATCAGGCTTTTTACTCTTCGTTGAGCTCGTGTCCGAGGTGTCACCTTGCTTGCGGACAAGAATAATCGGATTCATCCAACCTAGACCGAAAGTTGAATCAGTTTCCTGCAACTGTGATCTTGTAGAATGCCCCGAAATCCAATGTTTATTATCGCTCTCTTCCTTTAACCCCTTCGCGGGCGCTTTGCCAGAACTTTTGTTGGTTGATCCTGTTTTCCTTGTTTGCTGTTGAACATGTTAAATTATGCCAGTCATTTGGTATTTTGTTGATCACCATATCAGATATCTATACATGGAAATCAATGAATTTTGTGTCAGCTTACTTGAATTTGTTCAGCCTCGGCATCTAATAATCTTTGGGATTCAACAGGTTCACGTTCCATGGAAATAGTTTGTGGATTTGAACAGCCTGCAATCAAGAAAGAAAAATAAAATGCCACTAAGCATAAAGAAATCCCAAAGAACTAAGTGTAGAGACAAGAGAGAGTGTCTGGTTCTGTGTCAAATTAGACAAACTAACACAAAAGAATTCAGAATACTTGTTAATTGCAGTTTGCAACATGCTGAAGCACCAAAACCATGCATTTAATTTTGATCATAATTGCAGTATGAAATTTTCTGGACGAGACAAGGTGAGATTTTCTTACATCTGGATCGTCTTCCTCGATTGAACTTCCTGTGTGGGAGCATCTTTTTGACATTATACCAATGATGGTAGTCAAGCACGTTAAATAATCCCCCCATGCAACCTGGATGATAGTTCTCGAATTCAACATCCTCAGACTGTTCATGAAATCCCCTTCCCATGTTTAACACGCGACAGCTACAAACTGATTGCTTAGAACCCTGAATTATCCTCCGGAACAATGCTTGATTTCAACCTGTAAAATCTGAAAAATCAGGGGGAAAAAGGAATTAAACTTCTGATGAAAAACAAGTGTCCTTGAATTTGGAATTTTTAACAGAGTTGTCGATTATTTTGTCTGTGAATTTGAAGAAAGTATAAACAGAGTAGAAGCCTTTCGACATAATTTTTTAGAGCAGAAGACCAACAAGAAAGGATCAGCTTGGTTTGAGGAATTTCAAGGTCGGTTTACAAACGGAAAAGTTTGTGTTGAAACATCAGAAAAATTTATACAGCAATAAAAAACAACTGCCTTCAATGAATTCTGAAACATTAAATAAAATTAATTATGATTCACAAAAATAACAGAGAGAGAAAGAGATGGAAAAAAGTAACTGATGGAGGGAAAAGGAAAACCATAAAAAGCTTACCTCAAGATCTTCTTCAAGCTCAAAGCTCTGAAGCAAAGCTAGAAAGTGAAAAGGAAAACAGAAAACAAAAAAACCAAATAAATATTAAATAGCCATGAAGCCAGAAATCAGGGTTTCTCTAATCTCCACAAAAGAAAGGGAAAGAAGACGAAGAAGGTCGTTTAGTCGTAGTATAAATTCAAGGGGAAGAAATGGAGTTTAGACGCCAAAGTTGGTTAAATGAAGGTTCATAACATTTTACCCGCCAAGACTGGTCCACTATTATTATTTTTGATAGAACTGGTCCACTATTATGGTTTTAGGCAAACACGAGTCCAATTATACACCCAAAAGAGATAACGTGTACCAAGTAAGCACTAAGCAGTGGGATAACATCAACCGACCAAGAATTATTGGCAAGATGTTGAATTCCCACTTTCTGCAGGTTACCAAGCCTACAAAAACTATTAGTATTTTTCACCAACTTTTAGAAGGAAGAAGAAATGGACCGAGACTGTTGTGGCAGTTGATTAGGGTTGTGTCTACTGTCTAGGGTGATGTTTTCGGATGAACGATTTAAATCGGATCGAATAAATATTGAATAGAAAGAAGAAAAAAACGATTGTTTCGGATTAGATTCAAAAACCGTTACATGTTAAATTGAATATCAATTGTTTGATTAGTTTTAAGTCGATAAAACATATATATAGTATAACATGCACCATCTAAATAAATTGTTCAAATTTAGGTCATTAATAATAATAATAATACTTGTATTTTTATTGGGATTACTCGATTGATTAATATTTTTAATATAATAATAATAATAATAATAATAGAAAAGGAGATGGTTTTACATCAACTATTATGCAGTATTATGTAAAGATAAAACTTACGGCGACAAACTAACCGTCAGTAAAGGTACAAGTTATAGTGACGGGCAAATTATCAATACAGATTTACTATTTTGTTGGCGGTAGTCTATAATTATACCGACGGATACGACCGTCGATATAGGATCCCAACATCTATACCGACAATTTTCTCTGTCGTTATAAATTTATATTGACAAGCGTATAAGGTGTTTGTTAGCTTGTATGACTGGTTCAAAGCTTTCTAATATCCATCAGATTAGATATGCATTAATATAGAGGAATACAATATATAGAAAATATTTTGATACATAAGGTTGGTTTATACAAGTTTTTTAGTCTTGAAGTTTATAGATTTAGGTTGTGGTTTAGAGTATAGGGTAGATGATTTAAGGTTTAATGTTAAAATCTAGAGTTTAGGGTTTATGTCTTAAGGTTTGGGTTTTAGGGTGTTAAGGCTAGAGATTTAGGTTTTAGATTTTATAAATATGAATTATATTTTGACACATATACTGTGTAAAAAGTTAAACAACCCTTCATATTTAAGCTATAAAATATAAAACTTAAAACCTAAATCTTTAACCTAACGCCAAAAAAAAACTAATATGGAAGTTTGTACGGGAAAATACCATTTCTCAAGTATTTGTGAAACAAATAGTATATTATAAAGTGCAAATAAATCACGTTCTAGCGTTGCTTAATATTGATGTTTGGCGAAAAGTCCTTCATGCCAATTGCTTTCTTCTCCGATTTCGTCAAGTGATCCTCCGACTTTTTTGACTTCGTCAAGTAAGTTCTTCAAGTTGTCAAATTTTTCTATTCAAATGGATTTTTGTATTTTACAACCTCTTTTACGGAAATATTATATTTATCGTCAGTGTATATAATATAATTTGTCAAATAAAACACACACGTAGATTTTAATTTTAGAACCTCAAGAATTCACCTAAAAATTAACCGACTAAAAATTAAGAGTTTCAATTAGATTTTGTCGTGCATGAAAGAAATTCTTTTATGGAAAAAGTTATATTTTAAAAAAATAAGTAGAATGATTTTTTTTGGATTGATGACTAAAATTTTTAAACGTTATATTTTATCAAACTGATTCAAATGTAATAAAATTGTATCAACTTCATTAAATTTACATTCTTTTGTCATATCACCAGAAAATTGAAAAAAGAATTATTGTATCATAATTGAAATATTGATATTTTTTTGGGGATAAATGGAACTTAAACTAATTAACAAATGCCCCCATCGAGTAGCTAAGCAACTGTCAAAAATGGTGAAACGAGCACAATCCAACAATCTTACTCTATAAGCAATTGAAATATTGATATCATATTTGTTTATTTTAACATTTTAACATTATGTTAAATATTTTATATAACATAACAAAAAAGATAAAAATACTCGACGTCAATATTTTTCACAAAGGCAAAAAGTTGATGTTGACTTCACGAATCATTAGTATATTATAGGGATGCGCATTTTAGCCGTTCAGGTCGGGTTTTGATACGACCCGGCCCGATCGTGTCAAATTTTTAAATGAAAATCAGGTTTTGATCGAATTTTTATTAAGGGTAAACTTGAGTCGGATTGAATTTGGGTTTATGATAGAAAATTTTTGACCCGACTCGAGATAATTGTGTAATTTTCCTTAAATTTTTTGGGGACATTTATAATAATACTTCTCTTTATATATTTTTAATCATTAGGTCCTTAAAATTGAATTTTTATTTATAATTTAGTCTTTCAAATTATAATTTTTTACAATTAAATTTTCTAAAATTATTTTTTTACAATTAGGTCTCTAAAAATAATTTATTTTCTATATGTTGGGTCGGGTCGGGTTTTGTATATTTATTTCTGAATCTGGTTGAATTTTTTAAAAAATATATTGAGATCGAGTCGAGTGCGAATTTAGAGCATTTATTTTCGGGTTAGGTGCGACTGGACTAAAACCTCGACTCATGCCCATCGTATCTTATCACATCTGATCAAGGTCGAGAAAGTTAGAATGTTATAAGAGGCGTAACAAAAAAAATAATTTAGATGACAATTTGACTAAATTAACAAAATTGGGGGGGGGATATTCAACTAAATATTTATTCAAGGAATAATCATAGATGAAATGATAAACTCTATAATTTTTTATATAATTTATTTAAAGAATATTCTAAAATATAAAAATATCATTATAATTGTATTAATGATCATCTATCAATTTTACATTAAATAATTTTGTCAGATATTTTATTAAACAAATTTTAAATAAATGAAAAATAAAAATCGTATTATTATAATTAGTATATGTATATAAATTCATGTGGCTGCCTAAAACCTGAAAAACAAAAATCTGACGTTCAAAAAAGATAATGATAGGAACGTTGATGTAGACCTTCTCTAAAGGTTTCCGGTGTAAAGTTGACGTGTCTCTTTAGTCCCAGTGTTGAGATGGTTTCGAAGGTTGGATTGGACTGATTCAAACTAAGGGTTTTAATGGTTGAATGGGAGTGATACTCACAAATGGAATTGGTTGCGTGGCCTAATGGATAAGGCGCTCGCCTCCGGAGCGGGAGATTGTGGGTTCGAGTCCCATCGCGATCGTTTTTTTCTTGATAAGAAAACAGGGTTTCAAACCTTCAGGAAGTCGTAAAATCCCAATTTAAATTATACAAATATAGGTTATGGTTCCGTTAAATTTAAATTTTAAAGTATTCGATTTTTTTATATAATGTTTAAATTATTTAGACCTTTTAAATGTCTAATTAAGTCAGAATTCAATTTAATAAAAAATATTACAAAAAATAAAATTAAGCAATAATAGAACTATGTTGTAGTATTTAGGAGGGTCTTGCACCCAATTTTTGGGTTTAATGGTATTTTAAGTCATTCTAAGTTTAAAATAATAAAATTAAGTTTTATGCTTTTAATTTTGGGTTAAAATTTAAATTATCCTTATTCTATAATTAGACAATTCAACCTCTCTAGACGATGTTAATTTTCTCTATAAACTAAAGAAAGCATATATTGTCACCCTTCAAAAAGTTGGTTTATAATAAAAAAAATTATATAAAAATTATATATTTGTATAGTTACAATTTATACTACCAAACATGATGTATATAAGTACTAATTGCATCAATTAAATATATTTTAAAAAATAAATACATAAATTTAGTCATATAATTTAGCCACATCAACTCAACTGCCTAAATACCAAAATAATAATAATAATAAATTATAGCATATTTAGTATGGGAAATCCATTATTTAAAAAATATTAGGATAACTATATTTTTAGTATCCCACCTTTACCCGTTTTTCTATTTTGGTACTCTACTTTTTTTTTGTTGCAAAATAGCACCTAATGTTACGTTTTGTTTCTATTTTTGTATTTCGCCTTTAAAAAATTAACAGAATGCCGATTAGGAGAGAGAAAATCACACTTGGCATGCTGCCACGTCATTTTTTCTCTCCTAGTCAGCATGCAACGTGTGCTTTTTATGATTTTTGTTGACGTGACATGCTGACTAGGAGAGAGAAATGACGTGGCAGCATGCCACATGCGATTTTCTCTCTCCTAGTCAGCTTTCTGTTAATTTTTTAACGGCGGGGTATCAAAATAGAAACAAAACGTAACGTTAGTTACTATTTTGCCCAAAAAATAGGTAGGGTACTAAAATAGGAAAACGGGTAAAGGTGGGTACTAAAAATGTAGTTATCTTACAATACCCCCCCCCCCCATACTTGTAAATTTTGTATAATTAAATAAGCTTTGCAACCTTTTTCCTATTAGGGCAGCCATCTTTATAATATAATCCTTGAATCTTGAGATCTGGGCAGCCTGTGGCTCTGGTCCACACAATACGCTTTAATCGACTAAACAAACTATTGTCTGATCCAACAATCTCTAACTCACATATCAAAAATATGTCCATAGGCCCATATCAGCAAAATAACCCGAATACATCTCATTTCTAGGTAATTCGCCTTTATAGGATTTATTTTGTTTTAAATAAGCCAAATACATGTATGTCAACATGTAACCTAAAATATGATATAGTTTATTTATTTTATCCCATTAACCTAAAATAAAACTATAACATATTTGTCCAATGAGATAAATCGTTGTCAAACGGGCCAATGTCATTATTGAATATAGATGTCAACATGTAGCTCGGGACCAATGTCCCTTTTAGTTGGGATTCACCTTAACATATTTGTTCAAAATTTGCTATATAAATTATCATTTTTATACGAGGAAAAGACATAAGGTTGTTTAAAATTAATCTTATAAATTAATATCAATTAGGATTAAAATAATATTTTTTCAGTATATTATATATAATTAAGAATAGGAGAGATATGTCAATCCGTTAGACCATGAGAGATGGTAATGGTGACATATTTAGCAAGTTTTGATCCACTTTTCAAATATTGAATAATGATGAAGGGCGACTTTGTATTCCTTGGAGTGGGGTGTTAATATGGTAATGGAGATAGAAATCAAGCCTTTCCCATTGTTCCTCTTTAATTTATTTGATTAATTCATTAGCAATTGACAATGATTTATCATTCCTAACAAATACGAATATTTCAAATTTACATTTTTTGACAAATTCAAATTAATATTTCCCATTGTATTCCTTGGTGTGGGGTGTTATTATGGTAATGAAATATATTTTTCACAAGCGTCTAGTTTTTAGGATTTATAGTGTAAAGTTAGAGTTTAATGTTTGTAGTTAAATTTTAAAGATTAAGAATAGATTTTATTGTTTGAAATTTTAAATTTAAAAATTATAGTTTAAATTTTCTAAAAAAATGTGTGACAATTTTAAAAGTCAGGGGAAAAATTTATCGACCATGTATCAAATCTCTATTTATTTATTCATCTATAATGATTTTAAAAGTGAAATGGTTTGTTTATAAACAAGTAAGGGAAATGAAAGAAGAACACAAAAAGTCAAAAGCTGAGACGCGTGTTGTACTGGAGGAAACCTGGCGATGGGCGTTGACATAAGGATACTAATCTACGGTCAATAACGAGTTGCCAGATTTCAGTCGACTGTTGCTTCTACCAATCCTCTTGTGCTTGATCCAACGGTGATGGCGGCGCGCTTTTGAAGGCCTATTTAAGTAGTGTTTTTCTTGCGGGAGGCAGTCGCACTTTGACATTCCCAACTGTGTTAGAATTTATTGACCTCTTTTAATTCTTTCACACCCATCTCTTATGACCAAACTCTTCACTGGCGCGTGTCATTAACACTTTAATGCCAAGCCTTATTGTCTCACTCGTTTATCCGTTAAAACTATTATTAATTTTCATTAAAAGGAACAAAAACTATCGGAGTTTGACTTAATTTTTCCGGGTTAAGAGTCTAAATACTGCAACAAATTTTATTAATTAAAGCTAACGATTTTACAGTAATATGAAACTTTATTTTCTTTACACGCATTATGATATTTTTATTAAATATAAATGTATTATCGAAATTTCAATTCATATAAGATGAGAATGTTTAGATACACTTTATCTTAATTAAAAGGCTAAACAGTCAAATAAGTGTTTAAACTATACTTTTTTTTTCAGATAGGTGTCTAAAATATATTTTGGGTCAAATAGGTGCTTAACGTTTCATTCAGTGATCTATTTAAGGCTTTTCAGTGACAAACGTTATTTTTTTCGTTGTCCAATAAAAATCGAACACGTGACCTGATTTTTCTCATTTTATGAAATTAAAATTCGAAAATAAAAATATTAATTATCCCAGCAATCTTCGATTTCTCTAAAATCCCAAACTCTAACCATAAATTTCTCAACTCCAACCATCGTTTCAACCATCACCGGCGACCCTTATCTTCATCGGACCCCTTCTACTGAAAACTCTATCATCTCATCATAAAAAACAGTCCAATGAACCATTGATTGTACCGTCGACGAACATCCAACAATAAAGAAAAAAGAGGTCGATTGGGTTCCGATCGACGACTAGAGGGTGAGGAATGTTGAACGGTGAGGCGTCCGACACTTAGGCGGTGAACGATGAAACCACCGAAGTGTGGGGGATGTCGGATGGTGAGGGAGAAGTGATTTGGGAGTTTGATTGAAAGAAATTAAAACTTTATAATTTTTAAAGAAATTCAGAAATTAAAAATATAAAAACAAGCCACGTGGCATGTTCTGATTAGATGACGTAATTTTTTTAACAGCCGTTGATGAAAAACTTTAAATAGATCACGAAATAAAACATTATGTACATATTATACCCAAAATATAGTTCAGATACCTATCAAAAAAAGTATAATTTAAACATTTATTTGACGATTAAGCCTAATTAAAAGACTAAAATTTATTTTAAAAATGTTTTTACGAAATAAAATATTAACGGAGCTAAATATCCCAAGAAATGTATGGCTCAAAACACTTATTAATATCATTTTATAACTCATTTTTTGCTCCCACACATCCTTTCCCTTTACTTACAAATTGCTAGATTGAAAGTAATAAAATCCATTGAATATGCCCCCAAAATATAACTTTCAATGAAGGGATCCATCAAAATTCAAAGCCTTTCATTGAAAAAAACACTTTGAAAAAAATAAGATGGAAACTATTTTTTCATAATATCCAGAATAAATAGTCATATTTTATTAAAAAAAGTACTACAACTCAACTATTATAATCACCCATTTTATATATGGTTTTGTGGGCTTGTGTACGAGCGTGTACACACGCTCTCAAAATGGAAACTCGAATGAATTCGGGAATAAAAAATCAACAACTAAAACACGAACTTTGTAAACACCAATTGAGTTTTTTCGCTTAAATGCGCTCTTAGTCAACGCCCCCTCACCACTAACCAACCAAAAAAGAAAGTAAAAATGGAACAAAAGAAGTGTCCTTTTTATTCCTTGTGAAAAGCCTCCGCCTTTCCCTTCACAAAAGTCAATGCCCCTCCCATCCTCCTCCTCCTCCCCTGAAAATTTAAGAGCAAAAAAAAAAAAAAAAGTTGAGAAAAAGAGGGAATAAAAGAAGAAGAAAGAAAGCATAGATTGTTTTTTTTATATATTTGTATTTTATGTTTACTTAGTTATGGGCGGCAAGCTAAGTGTGTGTTTCACCGGCGGCGGCGGATATGGAGGAGAAGAAGCTCGTCGTAGAAAATTAATATCATCGCTATCGCTGGATCCTCTCGACGAAGGACTCGGTCACTCTTTCTGCTATGTCAGACCCGATACGACCCGTCTTTATTCATCCAAGGTCCATTCCGAGGAATCCACCACCACTTTCGGTACGATCTCAGGAGCCTCCGTTAGCGCCAATACCTACACGCCGCTTTCGACTGCGCTGGTGGATTCGTACGTCTCTTACAACAGCAGCTGCTTCGATCGAGCTGCAGCTTTCGAGAGCACTACCTCGTTTTCATCAATCCCGTTGCAACCGATTCCGAAGAATTTGATTAACTCTTCGGGTCCGTTTTCAGGTAGCCTCGTTCCAGGTTCGGGTCCTTTAGAAAGAGGATTCATGTCGGGTCCGATTGAGAGAGGGTTCATGTCGGGTCCTCTTGATAATGTTAATACTAATACTTTTCATCGCGGGATATTTTCGGGTCCACTCGATAAAGCCTTTTCCGATCAGTTTATAAGAAGCTTTTCTCATGGAGCTTTTGCTTATAAATCCCGATCGAGAAAAGGATCTTTAATTCGGGTCCTCCGAAGAGCAATATCAAAAATTTCCCGCGGCCAAAATTCTGTAGTCGCTCCAATTAAAGGCGTCGTTTCGGTTAAAGAATCTGAATGGGTAATCGGGTCTGATAAGAACCTGATTAATCATCAAAATGAGAATTTGAATCTGTGCAGCGAAGGTATTTTAGACGACGATGAACCAATGGAGAGTCAAAACCTTCAATGGGCACAGGGGAAAGCTGGCGAGGATCGCGTACACGTCGTCGTTTCGGAGGAACGTGGATGGGTTTTCGTTGGGATTTATGATGGATTCAACGGTCCTGATGCTCCTGATTTCTTGTTATCAAATCTTTACTCCAATGTATATAGAGAACTCAAGGGTTTGTTGTGGGATGATGAGTTTGAACAATCCCCTGCATCTTCACATGAAGAAGAAAACCAGAGTAGGGAACCCGAACCGGCTATCCGTTGCTCCGGTGATGCTTGTTCCCGGTGTATCGAGCCAGATAATTATCCCTGTAAGAAAGAAGATGTTGATTTTGACTCTAATTCGAAATTGAAAAGGAAAAGGGGAAGGACTTCAAGAGGGAGGTATAAAGGCGCGGCAAAGAGGTGGGAAGAGAATCAAAGGAGGTGGAAGTGTGAATGGGACAGGGAAAGATTAGAACTTGATAGGAAATTAAAGGAACAATTGAACCGAAACAAGTCCGATGGATCGAGATCGATGATAAATCATGGGGATGTTTTGAAAGCTTTGTCTCTGGCTTTGAAGAAAACAGAGGAATCTTATTTGGATATTGCTGATAAGATGTTAATGGAGAATCCAGAGTTGGCTTTGATGGGTTCTTGTGTGCTTGTCATGTTGATGAAAGGAGAAGATGTTTATGTGATGAATGTCGGCGATAGCAGGGCGGTTCTGGCTCAAAAGGCCGAGCCCGATTACTGGCTGGGGAAAGTTAAACAGGATTTAGAGAGGATTAATGAAGAAACATTGCATGATCTTGAAGGTTTTGATGGAGATAAGTTTAGTTCCATTCCTGATTTAACTGCTTTTCAGCTTAGTGTGGATCATAGTACCAGTGTAGAAGAGGTAAAATTCCATACACCAGTCTTTTTAATATAAAACGAAATGATTTATGTATCCGTTTTTGACTGTTGGTGGATGTTCTTATTTCATTCCAGGAAGTTCAAAGAATAGTACATGAACATTCGGATGATGCTTATGCAGTGACGAATGACCGGGTTAAAGGTTCTTTGAAGGTCACTCGAGCTTTTGGGGCTGGATTTCTCAAACAGGTAACTATTCTTAAACCTTTTAAGCTATAGTAGTATACAGATGAATTTGCTCAATTAGGTTGATGTTTGAGAAAGAAACTTTTGGAGCATCATTCTGAGAACCACAATGACATGTTTAATACTGGTTATCGTCGTAGTTCGGCAAATTCAACTTCATTGGCAGTGAGTGTACTTAATTCGTAGAAACTACAGCTAGTAGGTTACAAAGGAATGTATTGGCATTGGCTTTTTGGAAATTTGTTTTCGTTAGAAAATTCTGTATCTGACCCTCATTTCTCTTCGAACTTCTGCAGCCTAAATGGAACAATGCACTACTAGAGATGTTCAGAATAGATTACAAAGGAACTTCTCCCTATATCACTTGTGTACCATCTCTCCACCACCACAGATTAGGCCCCAAAGACCGGTTTTTGGTATTATCTTCCGATGGGCTCTATCAATACTTAACGAACGAGGAGGCCGTATCCGAGGTTGAACATTTCATAGCACTGCAACCTGAAGGAGACCCTGCTCAGCATCTCATCGAGGAAGTTTTGTTCCGTGCTGCAAAGAAAGCTGGTACCGTTTCAAATTCCAGTCCTTATCCCCCATCATACATTTTTTCGATGGAACTAAGTTTAACATATTTGGTACTGGTTATTGCAGGCATGGACTTTCACGAGTTACTCGAAATACCTCAAGGGGATAGACGACGGTACCATGACGATGTATCCATCATAGTCATATCTTTAGAGGGAAGAATATGGAGATCTTGTGTATAAGTTAAATAGATAAATAGATAGACAGATAGATTAATATAGAAAATAGAAACCCTGGCGTTTCATTTTTGCAGTTTTTTTCCCGATCACCTGTGTAACATAGCAAAGGTTTGAGGAACGTGGTTATGAAAATGTAGTGGGTGGTGAGACTGAGGGGTGTGTATAAAGGTGTAAAAGCTGGTTCATGTTGATTATATAAACATCATAGAAATTGTAATTTTCTAGTAATAAATGGCAATTATTCTTTTAGAGAAAGGGTTTTGTTCTCCATTATTGCCCACTGTCACTTTCTGTATTTTCTTTAATCAAAAGAAAACCGAGTGATGTTGGCATGGCAAGCACTAGTTGAGCATCTGTTCCTTTTTAATCTTTTTCACCCCCAGCTTTTCAGGTTCAACGAGGTTTTATAAGGAATCCAGTCCAGACATTAAACTTGAGATTAGTGTTAATTAGCGACTTAATCAAACACAAATAATTTGTTAATCCCCTTATACTAAAGCTGCGAAGTAAAAATCTGAAAACACAAACTTTTGCAGCGAGTTCCCGGGGTGGACCCTAATATTTTGTGTCTCTAGATCACAATTCCTGTATTTAGTTAGACCACCAGATTCTGGCAACTTAAATAATGAAGAAATGGGTTTCTTTTGGGTCACAACAGTGAAAACGGCACGACATTGGGTTCCTTTAGGCCCGTATCTTAACACTGCTGTTTGTGGACCAAAAGAAAAGGATATCCATATTATATTACGTTGTTTTTGTCTTTTCTCTAGTTATGGAGGACTGATGTTCAGACAATCAAAACTTCTGTCATATATAATACCACTACCTTGGATCCTCCTTGTCTCACCTCATCATCAAACTTCTTACCTTACTATTTTACCTTGAGATTTTCGCCACATTTTTTTTCATCCAAATGACACTTTCTGAGCATATTCTCATGATTTTTATTTTATTTCATGAGGTAGGGTATGAAATTAGACATGTTTGAATAGTGAAAATGTAATTTAGAAATAATTTTTTTAAAGCTAAGGTGAGTACAAGTAATATTTGTTCTGAATATACTCTCAATCATTTGACAATGCATACTCAATTACCCTGCTGCAACTGTTGGTGCTCGAACCCGTATGCTCTAGGATCAACAACTGTTTCTTTAACCACCGAGTCAAATTTACTTGAAGTCATCACGATTTTCATACATTTTCTTTCACAAATTTTGCATTGTACTTTCTAGAAGACTTCACATATACTGTTCAAACATTTCTAGTTTACGAAAATTAAAAAAAAAACAACCACTCCGTTTCATGAAATAAAAAACCTCCCAAAAATCTCAGGATAAAATAACCGACATTTTCTCATGTTAGTTGTTAAATATTAGAATATACTTAAGTATTTCACGTGTGGTTCACGTGTTCTTTTTCCAGTCTGTTATGTTAGTTATTAGGGTTTACTGCTTTATATATATTAACTTTCCTTTCTTTGTAATTCATTCGAATATATCAGAATAAAAGCTTTACTTCATTCTTGTTCTTGGATTACCAATCTTATATGGTATCAGTTGAAGTTGCTTCCGCTTCCTATTTTCTGTTTCTTCTTTCTTCTTTTTCCTTGTAATCATGGTAAATGTTGTCGAACTCACCAGTGAAAGTTCTGATAATGGCAACATCCCATATTATGTTCACCAATCTGACAATTTCGGTATGGTGTTGGTCACTCAGCTTTTGGCTAATGACAATTATAGCAGCTGGAAACGTTCGATGCTTATGGCTCTTTCTGCCAAGAATAAGATCGGTTTTGTGGACGGCTCGATTCCCTCACTGGCGTCTTCCTCACCGTTGTTCAGTATTTGGACGCGTGCAAACAATTTGGTGAATTCATGGATCTTGAACTCTGTTTCAAAAGATATCGCAGCAAGCTTGATTTACCATTCGTCTGCTGCAGCAATCTGGAAGGATCTTGAAGATCGTTTCCAGCAGA
The DNA here is from genome assembly GCA_030270665.1 of Hibiscus trionum. Classification (NCBI taxonomy): domain Eukaryota; kingdom Viridiplantae; phylum Streptophyta; class Magnoliopsida; order Malvales; family Malvaceae; genus Hibiscus; species Hibiscus trionum. The sequence goes on along the minus strand of BSYR01000024.1, from coordinate 28,048,198 downwards.
ATAATGGTCCTCGCGTTTTCAGTTTGAAGAAAAAATTAGCTGAGCTTTCTCAAGGTTCTTTATCAATTAGTGCGTATTATACTCAGCTCAAAGTAATCTGGGATGAGTTGGTGTCTATCAAACCTTCTTGTACTTGTTTACAGTGTACATGTGGAGGTTTTCAAAAAGTTCTTGATGAGCAACAGAAAGAGTTGGTTATACAGTTTTTAATGGGTCTCAATGATTCTTTCACGCATGTTCGTGGTCAAATCTTGCTCATGGAACCGATGCCTTCTATTTCCAAAGCCTTTTTTCTTCTCATTCAAGAAGAAAATCAGCGTACCATCACTACTGCTCATGTTCTTACTGAAGCTGCTTTTGTTGTTAAAGCTAGCACAAGTACTCGAAAGAGTAGGCCACAGTGTACTCATTGTAATCTTCTTGGTCATACCAAAGAAAAATGTTATAAGCTGCATGGATATCCTCCTGAATATCTTTCTCGTGCTAAACAACCTAATGTTTCTAATCGTGCACATTCTAATGCTGTTACTACTGAAGACAGTGTTCCATCTCAAGATTCTTTAACTTCTTCCCAATGTCAGCAGCTAATTGCTATGCTTAATTCCCAACTTAAAGCTGCATCTCTTTCTGAGAATTCCTCTTTCATAAACTTTACCATGCAAGGTAAGTTCTTTTCTTATGTCAATAGTTTTGGTTCCTTTGGGGATAAAGATTCTTGAATTGTTGATTCTGGTGCTTCTCGGCACGTTTGTTGTTCAAAAGAATCCTTTGAATCTTTACTCCCTATTCAAGCTGGAACTATTCTTCTTCCTAACAACTCTGTTGTTAAGGTCAGTTTTGTTGGAACTGTTCGATTGTCTCCTAGACTTGTTTTACAAAATGTTCTTTTTGTTCCTGAGTTCAGGTTTAATCTGCTAGCTGTAAGTTGCTTACTTTATGATTCTAATTTTGTCATTGTTTTTTCTAATAAATCTTGTGTAATTCAGGATCAACAGGGCGTGATTGGGAAAGCTGATTGTTTTCAAGGCCTCTATTGGCTTAAGTCTTCAATAGCTAGTGTGAATGTTACTTCTGTTTCTTCTCAATCTGTTGTTGTAGAAGAGTCTTCTATTGTTGCGAATTGTTGGCATAATAGACTTGGACATCCAAGTGATCCTGTGTTACATTTGTTGAGAAATGTTTTGCCAAATTTTCACATTAATAAAAAGGATCCTTGTTTTGTTTGTCCTTTAGCTAAACAACAACGTTTGCCTTTTCCCATTTCTGTTTCAAAATCAAATCTTCCTTTCGAATTACTTCATTGTGATATCTGGGGTCCATTTAAGACTGATTCCTTAAATAATCACAGATATTTTCTTACTTTGGTTGATGATTTCTCAAGAGTTACATGGACTTACTTGTTACAGAAGAAATTTGATGTTTTGACTATAATTCCTCAATTCATTGCTATGGTAAAGAAACAGTTTGGTTATGATATTAAAATGTTTCGATCTGATAATGCACATGAATTAAAATTTGTTGATTTGTTTGCAAAGCTTGATATTGTTCATCATTTTTCATGTGTTGAAACCCCTCAACAAAATTTTGTTGTTGAACGCAAGCATCAGCATCTGCTTGCTGTTGCTCGAGCTTTGATGTTTCAATCCAAAGTTCCCATTCATTTTTGGGGAGAGTGTGTTCTTACTGCCACTTATCTTATAAATAGACTACCTTCTCCTAATCTTCAAAACAAATCTCCCTATGAGCTGTTCTTTTCTAAGCCTCCAGATTATAATCATTTAAAGACTTTTGGCTGTTTATGTTTTGTTTCCACTTTAAAAGCTCACAGGTCAAAGTTTGAAGAAAGGGCATTACCTGGTGTTTTTATAGGTTATGCTTCAGGAGTCAAGGGTTACAGAGCTTATGTCTTGAAGACACATTCAGTTGTGATATCTCGTGATGTGGTGTTTCATGAAGCTTTCTTCCCTTTTCACACTGTTTCTTCTTCGACTTCATCCTTTGATTCCTTTTCTAGTATCACTTTACCTTTTTCTATTTCTCATCTTGAGCATATTGTTGACAATAGTTTTGAGCATGATCAGCATGATAATGTTTCTATTGGAAATGAGAACTTACATTTTGCTCATGCACAAAATAACATGACTGATCAAGAAAATGTTCAACGTGACAGTGTGCATATTGAGCATATTGAGGATAATGTTGAGCATATTAAGGATAATGTTTCGAATGGCTTGCATGAACAAGACAGTGTGCATGTTCAAGATAGTATACATTTGGATCATGTTAGCATGAATGAGGACAATCATGTGCTTGAAAATGATCATATGTTTTCTCATGATTCTGTCCCTAACATGAGTGAAGATAATATCGTACATGAACATGTTGCATTACCAATCTTATATTAAATGTGATGTCACACGAAAAAATAGATTTAAATATGGATAATTATATTATTGAAAGAGATAATTGTAAATATAAATCAATGAAAAAAAAAAAACTATAACAATAATAATTTTAATTCAAGTTTAAGATCTCAAATACTTAACAATCCGGGAAAAAAATCAAACAAAAAGCTAATATCATATATTTTATAAAAAGTTTCCCCTGTTTAGTGGTCACAGAAGTTCAAAGCATTTATCAATGGCAAAAGATTTTACTGTCTTTAAGAAGATAGTTAATTGCAATTTGCAAGTTGGGTATAAAAGTAATTTTTGGATAGACAACATCTGAACTTGTCCTGCACCTCTACTTTTGATTAGTTTATTTTACCTCAAAGCTCGTAATGATTTCGTTCATCTTTTTTTTTTCTCAGTCAACAAAACGAATGAATACAAGCAAAGCACAAAAACAAAAATGCTTCCACTTGATAAGACCCTTTTCTCATTAATCTCTTGAGCTTGCTTTTAATCCGACCTTCCACTCCATTGTTCTTCAAACATGAACATCTTTAACTAGTTTACTTCATTTGCTCAAGTTCTCAACCACCATTTCTGCTTAAGAACACAAACATCCAACTTCAAAACTACTTTGGCTCGGAAAATACATGGCTCAACAGGTTCTCTCTAGTTGTTCTTATGGATTTATTATCTCGTGGGTTGTCTCGGTTTTTTTTTTAATGTTCTCTCTTATCTTGTAATTGTGGGTCACTTTGTTTTCTTATTATAATGTGTCCAGTTCTTGTTTGTCATATTGCCTTTTGTTTCTCATGACAGTACAGTTATGATAAGTTCATTTTTTTTTGAATGTGATGTGCTTTGTTTGGACTCTGGAGGTGTACTGAATCAAAGTTTTGTGATTTGATTTGATTTGATTGAAGGAAGAAGGTTGGCCGCTGGGATTGCAGCCGCTGAATGTGAGACTGGGGCTGGCCAGAAACCCTGATTACTCAGGATCCATATCATTCAACACTTCACTCACTGGTTCTCCAACTTCCTCTGCAGATTCCTCTTCAGATTTAGACACACAGGTCAGTGACTCACTAGAGCAGGTTTGGTTACAAATTACAATATTTTGCTTAGATTTGGTACTATTTCGTTGGTCTTGCATTGTCAATCATCTCAGGTGTCAGCACGCTGAGCAACAGTACTGCTGGATGCTCCTACTACATGTAGATGTCAGCTGAAATTTAACCAATTGGATCTTAAAAAGTAGTTGTTGAAATTTGTCTGGATTCGATGTCTGAAAACTCTGCACTATCTGTTAAGTTCATTAAGATTGAATGCAATGTGATTCTGAATTGCTTTGATTTGGGGTTCTGGGATGAAAATTTATGCTTCTAGTGATTGATTTCTGTAGATGATCATTTGTACATTTCATAAAATAGGCACCAATCTCTCGTTTGTTAACTTTCCGGTTGCTCGATTTCAGTCGACGGGGTCGTTTTTCCATGACAATAGCATCACACTTGGGAGACTAATTGGTGTTTCTAGCATCTTGGAACTGTCTAAAAGATCTATAAAAGGAAGGAAAACGGAAGCACCGAGAGAAAAAAGATGTAACAACAACAGGTCAAAAGTTTGGCTCTTTTCTTTATGCTCAAGAGATAGTACTGATGCTGAGAATGTTCAAGCAAACAATGTGCCATCACTCGGCCACTTCCTCGCGGTGGAAAGGAGGGTCGCCAATAGAAGGAATAATCAGAGTCCTACTACAACCGTCTACGGACCGGATGAGTTTGCCTTGGCTCCGCCTAATTCAGAACCGAACTCGTTATTCGTTAATGGCAGCGTCGCTCCTCCTCGAACAAGTCCTTCTCACGGTGCTGCTGCTGATGACAATTACGGAGTTCCAGTGCTGTTTTCATGCATGTGTGGACAGCCCTCTGTCTAATCATGCCTTGCATTGGCATCTAACTTACTGGTCTCATATATTCTGATAGAGCTTTAGTATATGTTTTAGGAAGGATTAATGTTCTTTCCTTTGCGATTTCTTCATTTTATTTCATGTTTCAGTTTTTAGAATAGAAATGGAGGTCAAGCCCCATGGCCCTATATAGGGTCCAGACTCCCAATCTTGCCTATCCCAAACTTTGTTACAAGCCCAATCATTTATGGGTTTAGTTCAAATATTGATTATCAATTTTTGTTTTAGGGTTAATTAGGTACCCATTTTTTCACTCAATTTTATATTTTGGTGTTATTAGGTACCCAACATTTATTTTTTGGTACAATTAGGTATCTAAAATTTTAACTTAGGTAGTTAATTACATAAAAAAATTAGGTACCTAATTGCACAAAAGAAAGTTAGGTATCAAATTGCCCATATTAGGTATCATTTTTTTGGATAAATTACATGTGTTCATACTTAGAATTTTAACTCTTAACTTTTGAATCTATAACACATTAGTCTTTTAACTAAAATACGTTAAAATTATAAATATGAACCGATCATAATTGAAAGAGTAATTAAAAAAAGTTGGGTTTCAAATTGCACAAAAAGAAACTTAAGTAACTAAATACATAAAAAAACTTAAGTACCTAATTGCAAAAGCTAGATACCAAAAATTTGTATTTTTTCTATGATCAAATTATATATATATATATATATATATATATATATATATATATGTGCACTGAAAAACCTACTGACTCATTTAAATCTGTACACGGACAAGTGGGCGGAGAATGATAAAATAAAATAATAATTCATAGTTCTTATAAATAATTGACTTATTACATAAATCAAACACTTGAACGTTGATATTTGTAAATAATAAAATTGTCAGATCCTGTCGTGAATTACAATTTTGGTCATCATATTCTTCATTTTATAATAAAAGTAATCAAATACTTTATTGAATTATTTATCAAATATTGCTTGATTGGACCTACATAAAACACCAGATGTTTTCAATATTGACGTGGCCGAATTTCTATAGAAGAAAAAGGATATGCCTGGGAAACGTAGTGATATTAAATACTCAACAATTAAGTGAAAGGAGATTGTTATCTTTTTCCGAGGATATTTTTGCAATGTTTGATATTTTAATAACATTGACTTAAGAATGATTGAAACCGAACAAGCACCAAATGTGTGGTTGAATGGTCACATTTGTTCCTCGTATTTTCTCAATTTTCTTACAAAAATAAATGTCACGAAATCCTCTAAAGTTTTCAAGAATTTTGATTAAACTTCCAAAAAATTAAAAATTTTGATTAAACACTCCCAAACAATTACAGGAAAATCTATCTCTGCTTATAGATTAAAACAAGTTTTTTTATTTCCTCAAAAGAATTTTTTGTAATTAGGGCTTAAAAAGAAAAGAAAAAAGTTGAATGGAGTTAGTTAAGTGTGGTCATGGACATGGCATTCATGGTCATCATGAATCCATGACCCATAACAAACAAGCTGGTACATTGGTACTTGTCCATATAAAACATAAGAATAACAACAAATATTCACCAGAAATACCAACAACTAATGGGCCCTTTCTCTTAATTAGGTATCTATCCGGTTGTGGATGACGTGTTGGGGAAGTGAGGGTACGTGTACCCATTTGATAAATTAATTTCAGAAAAAAAAATTCTGCTTCTTTTTTTTTTAAATTCAGGTCACTTCAATCCAAGGCAAACAAAAGATTACAACAAATATAGGAGCCAATGATGCTTATATCAAACTTACCAACTAAAACCTGCAACTCATTTCTTTACTTATTTTCCCTCAAAATCTACATAACCAAATGGACCTACCCTCTATCTAATATATATTACAAATATGGGTCCACCAATGACCATAATTATTTGATTTTTTTTTTCTCCAACATGCGAAAGGGGATGTCCTTGATTGACACAACTTGGGATACTTCCAAGTGCCATGTTTTTTCAAGGCTTATCCATCCATTCATTCTCAGCAGCAATCTTTCCGCCTCGGCCACCGATCTTGCTAAACGAACCAACAGCAGGTAAGCTCTTGAAGCTGCTGCTTCCTTCGCTGAAATTCCTAGACTTCCTCGGCTTTCTCAGCTTCGAGGAACTAACATCTCCGATGTCGTGATCTGCTTCGTCCTGATTCTTTATCTTGGCTACCACTAACCTGACGATGGTGCTCCGGCAAAAGGGGCATACAGGGGGTGTTAGACTCGCGGTTGTTGGGTTTGGCTTGTTGTGGCAACACAATGCCAGTGTGCATTGTGCACACATCTGGTGACCGCAATCTTGAACTTCAATTGTGCAGATTTGTTCAAAGCATATGCAGCATAGTTCGGTATCACTAGCCTACATCGAATATTATCAGCTCCGTAACAGTCAACAGTCGATCGTTATAAATAGTTCACGTACTAAAGGAAAATACAGTCCACATGTTATTCAAATAACAAAAACCTTGCAGCCAACTGCTAAACCGTAGGGTCATACCAAAAATGGATTACGGTGACCTAATATAGGTTTTAGAGCATTCAAAAGTACAAAAAAAAAGTTTATGCTGTGAATTGCTAGACCGTGAAATAATGACTTTTTATAGCATCTCAGTTTGATGGGGACCGAACTACTTCATGCGACCACCACAACTGAAACCAAGGGTCAAGGGCATATCTATATAGAGTATAGATATAATCATAAAGAAAAGCAGGCTGCCGAGATCGGAATTAAAGCCATTGATGCCGGAGCGAGTTAAAATAGTATGGATATCGAGCAAAGGCAAAATGGTTTAAGTTTATACACATTTTACTCATCATCGTAGTCTTAACTAATGACAAGAAAACTAACTTTGAACAAAAACAGGAATATTGTCAACTGGATTTGGTTGAAGCTAGAAGTGTGAAACAAAAGCAAAGAAAACATTTTAAGGAAGGATTCCGAAATTTTACCTCGGAAGTACTGTCGTCTAACCCGGAGTCGGAATGTGAGGGTGATGGAAGTAGGTAAGTTGTTCCCTTCAGGATGTTCTTTTCCCTTTCCCGGTTTGCCTCCATTAAGGCTTGTTCTAGTAGTGTTTTTGCCTCCTCGTTAAGCTCGCTGATGAATTTTAACGGTGCCGGCCAGACAATAGGTTCTGCCGATGAAGGATTTAGCAGGGCTGCACATGCTCCATGTTTGTTCTTTAAGGCAACTACATACGGTATTCTCCTGTAAGCATACCGAAACTTGAAATTTGGGGCCGAAATAAGTAGACATCAACGGTATCATACATGGTAAGAAAACGGATCCCCCACTATACATAAACATAAAACCATGTAGGACAAATACATTGGCTACAATGCAAGAACAACTCAGGAATCACTTGCAATACTTTTCGAAAACATCAAGAACGAAAGATCATTGATAAGATAATAACTCAGGAATCTATACACATAAAACGAAATCAAACTATACCCGGATGCATCTCTGTGGAGACGATCAGCACCCCATGCCAACAACTTGCGGACGCAATCCAGAGATCCCCCTCTAGCAGCTAAATGAAGTGGTGTGCTTCCAGGACAACTGAAGAAAAACAAAAATCAATCCTTTCTATCTTTAAAAGACTGACAAACACAATAACAATTATAAACAAGAAAATTTCAGGAATTATTACACGTATCCACCGGTTGAGGCACAAACGAGAGCGCCATTGTCTAACAGGATATGTACGCATTCAGGGCGCCTTTGACGAGCTGCTAAGTGCAAGGGAGTAGCTCCCTTGGCATCTCTTATATTCACAAAACGTGCATATCCCCTGATATCAAAGCCGATCAAACATATAAGATTAACTAAAAACTGTGATCAATGGCCTAAATTAATTCAAAATAAATTAGGGGAAAATTGTTAAACAATCTTGATTGAGGTAAAAAGTAAAAACACACACCATGAAACAGCAACAGGGCTAGATTGAGCGGCAGAGAGGATCACTTGAAGGCAGTCGGAGTGACCATAATAAGCTGCATAGTGCAAGCAAGTTCTTCCATGAATGGAATCAAACTTTAAGATCTGAAAAGCATAAAACAGACCATTCAAATCAAATTATATTTCCAATACGCATAATGCATTAAATTGTAACCTTAAAAATAAATAAAAAAATGAAAAAATGACACACATTTGCCCCAGCTTCAATGAGCTTCTTCACGCAGGAGATCTTCCCATGCATTGCAGCCAACATGAGTGGAGTCTAAAGACATTCAAAAGGGTAAAAGAAAAATGAGTACAGAAAAATATATCAACAAAAAAAAGATCAAAACTTTAAAAAAATAAAATGACCTGCTTTTGACGATTCACTACATCCGGATTCACAGATTTGTCCAAAAGCATAGCCAAAATCTACCAAAAAAGAGAGGAAATCATCTTCCCATTTAGCGAATGAAACCAAATATGGATCCAACAGCTCAAAACCAAGGTCAATGAAGTTAAAAAGAAGAAGACTTAATCCAAAAGGTTATCTTCAAAAACTTGCAAAAAGATTACCCACCTCGATCTGGCCATAAGCAGCAGCTATATGAAGAGCAGAGTGGCGATCATAAACAGTTCTATGATGTAAAAGATTTGATTCTCTCTTTAATAAAGCTTCCACAGTTTCAAGGTCTCCCACTTGAACTGCACTAAACAATACATTCTCTTGACTCGCTCCACAACTCAGCCCTTGACCCATCTTTCAATGAAGAAAAAAGGGCCTTGCACTTTGTTCTACCCTTTCACCACCGTCCTCGGCGACGCCCTCCGGTGGAGGGTGGTTGTCTGACCAATCTCTTTATTTAGAAAAAAATAATATTCACATTCAAGTAGTCGTCTTCAAAAGCGAGTAATTTTAATTAAATTTCTCTCTCTTTTATAAATGTTGGAGCTTTTAGCTGCCCGATGAGAGCTGCCCGTGTCAGCTACCGGGACGCAGTTGTCGGGCTGTTATCAGATATATTATTTGCTTTTCGGGGCAAATTAGATTCTTGTATAGAAAATCCAAATGGAAGATCTCAGCCGTGGATTACTTTTGTCAGCGGGCATTAGCCGTACGATTGTAAAGGGTAAAATGGAGAGGATAAATCGGTTGATCAACAAATGTGAAACGTTTAGGCTAGGGGTGTTAAAAATACTAGACCCGGTTGACTAGATCCGAACTTAAAAAAGTATGATAATTTTTTTATCCGACCTGACAATTTTTTCAGGATACGTACCGAAAGTTTTATTTTACCAGGTACTCGACCCGACAATTTTTATTATATATTTTTTATATTTCAAATATTGTTTTTATTTTAAGTTACTTAATATTTTTTTTAAAAAATAAATTTAAATTCTTAAATTCTTTCTATGTTTATATTATATACTTTTAATTTTTAAGTAAATTTTTTTAAAAATATTTTTGTGTTTAATATGTGATTTTTTTAAAATTTTATAATTAAAAATAAAAACGAAGCGGGTACCCGGTACTTGAGTACCCGAGTTTTACGGGTACCCGAGTGTAACGGGTCGGAACATAAGCCAGAAAAAGAGGTATCTGGATGAACTAGGAACCCGAAACTTGAGTACCCGGCAATGAACAGTACTACGTTTAGCCATTAAAATTGCAGCACGTAAATCAAAGTTAATATTGTCTTACCTAAAATACCCTTTTGTAAAAATTTATTTTTGACTTTTCACTCACTGTCATTTTGGTCTACTGGTCCCAATCAAGTCAACTTCCTCCGATTATCATTTACAGAAGATACAGTGACAGTGTCTAAAGACTAAAGAACGACGACGTTTATCCTACAAAAGAAATTTCATTACTGGTTAATGTAATTGTTTTCCTTATGAATTAAAAGCCTAACTCTAAAAAGAATGTAAATTTAAGTAAATTAATTTTTTTATTAAATAATGAGATATTACTTTATCAAGATAAATAATAAAATTTAAATTTAAATAAAATAATATAAATATTCTTAACGACTCGGTCAATTATTAATTTTCATAGGTAAATTAAAGTTTTAAATTGCATTATTTTAAAGTTTTGGTAAAGCCTGATTCCTTCAAAAGGAATGTGCATTCCCCCCCCCCCTGAAAAACAAAAGCAGTCTAAAGAATATATTTAAAGGAAGGGATGTTTTTATGCTCTGAGTTTGTTTTTGTTTTTTGTTGTTACTTATATTACAAATAAATATCTAATACTAATCAAAAAAATTATTTAGGTATTTAAAATATTTTTTGATCAAAATAAGCATTTAAGACATGTATCTAATGTACATATTTGTTTTATTTAAGTTCTTAAAAATTAATGTGTGATATTGATTAAAAAATATATTAAGTATTTTTTTTGACAAAAAGAATTTTAGCTACCTATTTGACCAAAAATATTTTAGATATTTAAATGAAAAAATTAATATACTTTGGCCCTGTTTGGTAAATAGCGGTTTGGGCAAAAATTAGAGGTTTAAAGTATAATTAGAGGTTTGACTAGTCAAATCCGCTAATATTGATGTTTGGTAAATAGCGGATTGGGGTGAAAAAGCTAATTTTGAAAAAGCTCCTAATATGAGCTTTTTGAGATTAGAGGTTTGATATTAGAGTTGTAATGACTCTTTTAACCTTAACAATTACCAAAAATCTCCAAATAACCTAAATTAAATAATAATATTTTTTAATATAAATAATAACATATTAAATATTGAATTTATTTATTGTTACTACTAATTTATATGGTGACATTTGTAAGTTAATTCTATTTTTTATTATCACATATTTATATGTGCATATAAAAAAATTAATAATTATATAAATAATAAATTAATATATAAATCTTTTAAATTTGTTTAGGAAATTTATATTAAAAAATAATTTTTACAAATCTAATTAATATTTATTAGATACAAAATATTAATAATTGATAAATTATTTAAACAAGTATTAAATATAACCATGTTCTTATATGTCATTTTGCTTGTTTAAATAATCAAACAGCTATCAGCTATCAGTTAATTTTACCAAACACTTTTATACAATCAGCTAATACAATCCGCTAATCAAATCAGCTAATACAATCAGCTATCAGCTAATGTAATCCGCTATCAGCTATCAGCTATCCGCTAATTGCCAAACAGGGTCTTTATGTTTTTACTTATTATATAAGCTTTTTATATATATAAGTATCTTAAAATAGATATGATGATTGACGATGATAATATTAAATAAAAGTGTAATAATAAAACATTTTTAAAAAGATAATTTAGATATAAACTTATTTTTTAAGCAGTAATGAAATTCAAGACGACAATCAGTGATGGTATCAATATATTAACAAAACTGGTATAATTTTTTTATTATTAAATATAAATATATTATATTTTTACTAAGGGTAATTGTTCTATACACAAGCGCTTGTGGAAACTATTTTACACAAACGTCTTAGTTTTAGGGGTTAGAGACTCCGTTTAGGGTTTAAAATTTAGGGATATAAGTGTAGTAGTTTTGAATTTAGGGATTGTTGATAGAATGTTAGGTTTATGGTTAAAATTTAGGGTTTATAGGTTAAAACCTAAATCCCTATCCATATTACCCTAACCCTAAACCCTAAATTCTAACCCTAAATCCTAAATTCTGAACATGAACCGTAAATTCTAAACCTTTACACTAAAACCCCTAAACTTTAAACCCTAATCCCTAACCCTAAACCCTATAATTGAGGCGCTTGTGGAAATAAAAAATTTCCATCGCCAGTGTATAAGATATTAATTATATATTCGAATTCACGCAAAACGAGATGATGTAATGAATTACGGTAGATATAATTGAGGGGTTTTCTCACCACTATTAAGTATTAACTGCCTTTGCAAGTTTTCCTTGCAACTTTTTGATACATTGATGAAAACAAATGCAAGGTGTCCGAGCCAAATAATTTTTGGATAAGAAGCCATATGGCATTCACTGTTTGGGTGGAATCCCCATCATACACTAATGATATATGTGTTTCCAAGTTAGAAGCCTCTAAATTAGGATCCAAAGCTATATATTGGGACGCTGGGCAGTAGGGGCGGAGCAAGAAATTTTTTTAAAGGTATCATTTTTTTGAACAATATTTAAGAATGGTTAATTATTTATAGAGATGTATCATTTTATTTATAAATAAGTGTCAATTATATATTTTTCAATTTTTTCATATACAAATTATATAAAAATATGATTTCCAAAAAAATTTGACACCCCAATTGCCTTAGTGGTTCCTCTCATGCTGGATAGAGCCATCCTTTGATTATGTGGGTCACGTGATACCTAAAAATTTATTTTTTATTTATAAATTAAATATAAAATAATAATAATGAAAATGAAAATTAATACTCCTTAAAAGAATATTAACATCCAATGTTTATTCCCACTCAGTTACATGAATTTCTTAAATCTATTTAAAATAAATGTTTTTTTAGGATTGGGGAGGGTACAGAAGAGATGGTGACCTTTTGCCAACCATCAAAGAAGATAAAGACAATATACATTTAAAAGACTTTTTTGCACGCGTACAATCAAAGAGAATAATACATATTGACCTAATACCGGTCTATAATGTACGTGTACTTATAAGCCAAAGATACCTCCTAACTTTAACTTTGAGTAAAATACAATTTAATTAACCACTAAATATATAAATTTCCACAAGTCTAGTCATGCCCTATGGTCTTTAATTTAATTAATTACTGATCATTAAATTAAACAAAAATATGTCATATTGCCGATGGGTTCCATCAAACTAATTTTTCTCACGGCTAGTTGGTCAATTTGATTGATTCAATGTATTTGAGTTAATCCATTCAAAGTATATAATTATTCAAATCCCACCCTTTTTTGAGATAAAATCCCACCCAATTTTTAATTAAGGAATATTGAGCATTTAATCACACTCTGTATTCTTTTTTTGTTAGGCAATAAATATTTATTCAAAAAAGTTTTAACCGAACATGGTTGGCTCATTAAAAATCTCTCTACTACTAATTGGAGGAAAAGAATACAACTCATACCGGTATAAATAAAATAATATAAAATTAAATACACCTTACATCACTTGAAATTTTCACCATACAGCGCTAGCAAAGGTTAAGTGTAGTTCACCCGGATCAAAACAGTAAAAAACAGAACCCACCTTTTAGTAAAATTTCACAGTCGAATCTCCACCACTCCTACCAAAAGAATACTCTTTGCTAAGATTACCACCAGGCCTTAAATAGAGATTGGCGTTGCACCCCATCCATTGCCAGACACTTTGTATCATATACTCTATATGTAGTATCAGTGACGTGTTAATTAAACTAAATTCAATCGAACAATAAAAACACAAACACATAATTAAAATTCTATAGTTAATTTGCTCTTTGTTGTGAAACTTTAAAAGGGGAAATTTTGCATCAGCAACAGTCTCTACTATACAGAATAAACTAAGCTTCAAAGTTCAAATTAGCAGTTATTTTAATGGAAGATTACATCAGTTGGTTAGCCAGGTTTCATAATTATCTTCTTTTTTTTTTTTGGTTTTCCCTAACAGATCATGTGTTGAAAGCTACAGTAGCAAAGCTCTAATACTTAAATTCAATTTATTGTCCATGAGTTCCCTGGTAGAAAATGAAATAATTAATTCCTAATATCTGCAGATATTTTGCTTCTCCAAGCTCTTTATATTTTTTAAAAAGATTTTGCAACACCTAACCACTAATTTGACTTTCGATTCCAATTGAATGTTCCCAAATTAGAGCCAATGATTCATCAAGGGGGTCCATATGATATATGAATGGTCTCTTCAAGCAAACGGCTCTATTGTTTTTTTTTTTTGAGATAAATTGATAGATTTAAGCTTTGATTAATCTAATCTAAGTATGGGATATTATTAAAAGATCCGATTTTGCTGCAATTTGTACGCTTACATGTAACAACTAGATTAACATAATCAAGAGGCACGGTCAGCTTAATCATGTTTTTTTTTTTTTAAGTTTGTTTGGTAAAAGGTTAATAATAGTATGGCCATGTTTGGCAATTAGCGGATAGCTGATAGCGGATAACGGATTACATTAGCTGATAGCTGATTGCATTAGCTGATTTGACTAGCGAATTGTATTAGCTGATTGTATAAAAGTGTTTGGTAAAATTAACTGATAGCTAATAGTTATTAGATTATTTAAACAAGCAAAATGACATATAAAGACATGATTATATTCAATACTTGTTTGAATAATTTATTAGTTATCAATATTTTGTATCTAATTATTATTAATTAGATCTATAAAATTATTTTTAATATAGCTTTTCTAAACATATTCAAATGATTTATATATTAATTTATTATTTATATAATTATTTTAATATAATTTAATTAATTAATAAATTTAAATACACATATAAATATGTAATAATAAAAAATAAATATGATTAACTTATAAATAGGGTGAAAAAATATTTAATTTAAGTTATTTTGAGATTTTTGGTAACTGGTAAGGGTAAAAGAGTCTTTACAATTCTAATATCAAACTTTTAATCTCAAAAAGCTCCTATTATGAGTTTTTTTTAAAATTAGCGGTTTAACCCAATTCGTTCTTTTAATCCGTTGTTTACCAAACAATAATATTAACGAATTTGACTGGTCAAACCTTTAATTATGACTCAAACCTCTAATTTTTGCTCAAACCTCTCTTTACCAAACATGTTATATGAATTTTAACTTGTTTCACAATAACACGACTACACGGTGTTGGATTTTGACTAGTGTCGTATTTTGCTGCTAAGTTTTCCAAAATGGATGCGTACATATGTGTATGTATATTAATATTATGGCAACAACTTTACTTTGAAAAGGAAGTAACGAAAATCATTGTTTTTGTTTATGTTTTATCTTAGGAAGATCCAGAAATACAAGTTGTTTTCATCATCCCTTATGCATGATGACAGGGATTGAAGCTTACTGACGCACACCTGGCTCAAAATTAATATAACCAGACTACGCTATTCAATAGTTTTTATTTTTTATCCTATATTATGTATAACAAATATATCATCATTTAATTCATTAATAAAACATAAAATTATTAATCTATATTTAAATATAGTTTTCATTCATATTCATGACCCAGTCTCGAAACCTTTAACATGCAAAATTGGGCTAAAGCCTTGACAACATAGAAACAGTGCCCGATGATCCAAGGCCTGAGTTCTAACTGAAACACCTTCCACCACATCCTATTTGTTATCGTATAGGGCCGCTGCCTTACATAGTCCTTATATTTGGACCATATCAACGTTTTTTTTTTCTTGGGTAGATCAAGACTGAAAATACAATTTCATTACATTAATCTGCCATAATTTATAAAGTAGGTGGTTAAAATTTATCGGTCGTCAAAATCTGGACTGTAAAATATATTTTCTTGAGTACTGCTAGTGAAGCTTGTAGAATATCATAAAGAATGTTTATCCAATCATATCCATTAAAGAACATTTATTTAAATTATTATTCTTTTGCTGAAGTTAGGCATGGGTAAATATGGTGGTAGAAAGGCCATGAAACTACCAGAAAACTCTTGCAACTAATAAACTATAATTGTTTTCCCCTTCCAGATATCAAAAACTAGAACCCTCTCTCACTTTGAATCACTTCTATATATAGCACTCTGATCTCAACCACAATCCACAGTGAAGAAAGAATTGAAGCTTAAAATCTTCCTTAGCTATTCGTATACATTTCCATTTTTGTGTTAATTTCTTGTTCATAGTTTTTGCAGGATGTCTCAACTCATTCCCAGCCTTTTCGGTGGTCGAAGAACCAATGTCTTCGATCCATTTTCTCTACACATTGGGATCGATCCTTTGGACGGCTTCTTCTTCAACTCTGCATTGGCTAACAATGTACCATCCGAAACATCAGCCTTGGTTAGGGTTGACTGGAAAGAAACGCCACAAGTTCACGTGTTCAAAGCTGACCTTCCGGGACTGAAGAAAGAGGAAGTGAAAGTGGAGGTGGAAGAAGGGAGGGTTCTACAGATTAGTGGAGACAAGAGGAAAGAGCAAGAAGAGAAGAATGAAAAATGGCGTCGCGTTGAGCGCAGCGGCGGCAAGTTCCTGAGGCGGTTCAGGTTGCCTGAGAATGCAAAGATGGATCAGGTTAAGGCTAGCATGGAAAATGGGGTCTTAACTGTGACTGTCCCCAAGGAAGAAGAGAAGAAACCTGAGGTCAAGACCATTGACATTTCTGGCTAATATCACTGCTTTAAAACATTCCAAAGGCTTCAGACATGGAGATTCTAAATAAGCAACTAGTGTTTCAGTATTTGTTTGTGTGTGAAACCTTTCCAGTATTTTCCTTGTAAAATGTATCTGTCCAAGGTTTTTGAGTTTGGAATAAATTAGTGCCTTAGTTTCATTTAGTTGGCAATGTTTCATGAGTGCACGATGAAGACTGGTCCAGAAAATGGCATGAACCTTGATCATGTCAATGTTGCATTCCGGGGGCGGAGCCATAAATTTATTTAATGAGTGTCATTTTTTCAACGATATTTAAGGAGGGTTAATTATTTACAAAGGAGTGTCGTTTTATTCATAAAAGAGGTGTTATTTGTCTATATTTTTTAATTTTTTATAAACAAATTATATAGAAAAAATAAGTTTTTAAAAAAATTTATAATATCATGAGACACCTCATTTTAAAGGGTGGCTCCGCCCATAGTTGCTGTAGCATGATACACTTCATGACAAGCCTGCATCAACATCTCCCAAACTTATTTCGAGAAATTACAGTCTGCAAATAGATGATCTCTTGTCTCAAGTTTAGAAGAGTTCTTCTACTTTCTTAATTTAAAAATCCAAGTCCAATTGCAGACACTGTTAAAATATTTATACTAAATCCAGTGATGTAACTTTTTAAAATAAGAAAATGTGAACTTGACAGTCATGTAATAAAAATTCATGTTATATTCGACCTGGATTTAAAAGAAGAATTTTAACGATGTTAATGATTATATATACTTTAATTTTTAACTCCTGAAAAATTAAAATAAAGAGTCTAAATTTGAAATATATGAAAATTATGGGGTTTGAAACATATTTTAAGCTAAATAGTATATCATGCCAAGTTACTTGATTTCAAAACTATTATCCATTTTTTGAAAAAGTAAACAATCTCATTAGTCACTAAATTATTGTGAATTTTGTTTTGATCACCAAACTAATAATTTAACAAATTTAACCCTCGTATTTACAAATTAAAGAGGTGTATCAAAACATCCGTTAGTCTGAGGTATTTTTCTAAGTAAATTACACTTAAATGTTTGTAACTCAATTGAGGATCGGATAACAACACATCCGTTAGTCTAAGGTATTTCACTCCCTTTGATTAATGTTATTCAATCTTCAATATATTACTGGTAAAAGCAATGTTTTATCTAAATATCTTTTATTTTTATATTTTTTATAGATTGGATAGCTAAAATGAAATATTTTATTTTTGTACTTTATTTGCTTGCCTAACACATAAAAAATAGTGTTAAGTAAAAACAGGCAGTTAAAGATACATCCAAAGTTTTCTTTTCTTTTCTATTATTTAAACAAAGGTTTTTATGTAATTTATGTCTATTTTATAGTTTATTTTTTAAAATTTGTAACTCTCACTCGTAATAACGTTAATGTTAAGTAAGAATTATCAAAGATGAAATTATGATCAAATACCAAGAAGAACTAATTATATAAGTATAAAAATATGAATAAAATATAAGAAGATAAAGAAATTCAACCAGCAGAAGAAAAAAACACGGAACGTGTTCAATAAAACAATGAACGCGTAAAATTAGTACACCTGAATTATTATCATTATCTGATTTTTTATTATTATGTCTTTATACAACATGTAAATTATCGAAATCCCTTTTTATCTATAAATTAAACAATTTAAAATATATAATTATGTTTAATTTTATATTATTTTAATAATCAAACTAAACTCAATCTAATAGAATATTTATTACTTTTTGATACGTCTGAATAATTATTTATCTATGAATAACAAAGTTAATTTGCTAATATTAATTCCTTTTAAATAATGAAATTTGATTTTTGAGTTTGAACCGAACTTGGATAAAAAAACTAGTTCACGTGTACTACAAATATTAGCTGTACAGGCGGCGCGTCACGTGCGCCTCCGTCACTGTCTTGGGCCCCATCTTCCAGTGTATCCCACGTTCGAATGGACGGTGGATACTTGTAGTTAACGTGCCTTACGATGGATAACGAGATCCCTAATTTAATTTATTATCCGGTTGAAATTTGATTTAGTATTGTTTTTTGAACCTTAATTAACAAATAATTACTAATTATCAGTTATTTAATTGAGTGTTTTAAAATTTTCTAAACAAAAATTTTAATATGAATCTTAATGTTTTAAATAAAATAAATTATATTAAAAATTTATTTCTACAGGTAGACCTATTGAACTTGTATCAGCAGATGAAAGAGTCGGACCAACATCATTGCCTCCACATAGACCATGTGCCGCCGCGGTTTTCGTCCCCTGTTCGGTGGGACCCACTAACAAAAGGGTCATGAACTTTTTTCTTAGCATATGGCCTTATCCCCGCAAAGCGGCTCGTTTGTTACTGGTAAAAGCCGGAGAAAACTGAGCCGAGTGATATCGACTAGAATCAAGTCACTTGTATTATATGAATTTTCGCCTTCGAATTTGATCCAAAATTTAAGTTTAATATTCATCTTCGGTCTTATTAATTTAAAATAAATAAAAATATTTTTTTTTTATTTTTACTAAAAATAAATGAAATAATATGAAAATTATAAAGATATATTACAATAATAATAATCCTTCTTTTCTTTTTTGATAAAATTAAGAATGTAGTTAAATAAATATATAAAGAGAGAAACACATTATTAGATGGACTAGGCTTACTACGTCATCCGTGGTCCCTACCAATAAAGTCCATTCATCTATCTATTTTTTTACAAGGTGAATTATTACTTTTTTTACATGTTAGTAGAGAATGAGTAGTTATTAGGTAATTATTTTGAAGTATATAGACTATATTGGCTGGGACCACGAATCAGCAGTGTGCCGAGTTCATCTAATAATTTTTTTTTCTAAAGAGAGGGTTATTATAATAATTATTTATACATATATTAAAAGGATTAATATTTGATACACTGCCAGTGTAAAAAAAGTTTACACAAACATGTCTATTTTCAAGCCTAAATTTAAATCCTACAATTCTAAACTTAAAACCCTAAAAATCTAACCCAGCCCCTAAACCCCAAACCCTAAATTATAGCCATAAATCATAAATTCTAAATCATACAACCTAAACCCCTAACCTTTAAACCCTAAACTAAACCCTAAACTAAACCCCTAAATAAACCCGCTTGTGAAAACTTTATTTTCTACCGCCAGTGTATATGATATTAATCCATATTAAAATTGTACAAATATCTTATGTCTGATATTTTTTTTATCATAAACCTAAACCAAGCATGATATTTAATATTTTTTCACATGATCGGATCCGACAGACAATAATAAAATCAATGAATTTAAAACAAAATTTAAAATTTGTAAAATAAATCATCAATCTATAAAATAAATAGAGATTATTAGTGATCAATTCATTCCGGAACTCAATTAAATTGACTAAAATTGATGATAAAAGATTAAAAGAAAATGAAAAAAAAAGTTAGGGTCTGTTTTTTGTTATCCTAACAATTGTTTTTTATAAAGGTTTCTATAGAGACATATTTTTAATGAGCCCCGAACACCTTTAAATAAAGTTATGTTTTGTTTTTTGTTGCGTTTAACAACCTAAAAGCACTTAAAAAGTTGTTTTTAGTTCAAATAAGTTGTTTTTTGTTGCTTTTAAAATTAACTTTTCCACTTAAACTAAAAAGTTAGATTTTATATTTTTTTGGGTGGAATAGCTAGTTTGAAAATAAAATTACTTTTTTTCCTTGTTATTTAATTGTAATTTATTATTAAAGAAATATTTATGCATACATAATTGTAAAATAATATATATTTTATAATATTTATATTAAGAATAAAATTGTTTTATTTGTAATTTATTTTATATTTATTATTAATTTGTAAGTGATATGTCTGTATATAATCTAGAACGTAGTTTATATTTTTAAATTATTTTTTTTAAAATAAATTTTATATTATAATTGAAATAGATTTATTTCATATATCATAACATTAACTAATTTCAACATCACCCAAATTTACTTTTAGTTTTCAATATCATGTCTAAAATAGACATTTTATCTCCTCAAAATCATTTTTTGACATCAATGACAAACACTAACCAACTTTTCAAAATTACTTTTCAACAGCTAGTTTGAAAATTACTTTTTCACCACACTTTTTAAAAGCAACCTCAAACTAATGCTTAGGCCCCGTTTGTACTTTGTAGTTGCGTTTGGCAATCCAAACGGACTTTTTAAGTGTTTTCACTTATTTTTTAGTGTTTTTAGTTGCTTTTAAAACTAGCTTTTCCACCCAAATCAAAAAGCTAGATTTTATAGCTTTTTGGGTGGAAAAGCTAGTTTGAAAATAAAATTATTTTTTTATCCTTATTATTTAATTATAATTTATTGTACATTATGCATACTGTGAAACATATGTTTTAATTTTGATATAACTAAAAACCTAAGGACTAAAATGAAAATATCAAAACAAATTTTAAAAGTCCTTAAAATTTCCTATATCTTGTTAAAGACCACTTCATAGCTAAAACCAAAGACTTACAAAATATTTTTTTAAGTATTTTAAAGTCAAAACAGGGAATTTTCAAGCCCCGTTTCGAAACGGCCCAAGGCGTTTCGAAACACTTTCAGTTCGATGTGCACCTGTTCCGAAACGAGTATCGGAACGGGTCAAGGCGTTTCGAAACGGTATGACTCGTTTCGAAACTGTTCTTCATTTAAACGAACAAGGGCAACGGCTATAAACTGAAATTTGAAAATAAACAGGGCGTTCCGAAACGGGCTTAGGCCGTTTCGAAACACCCCTTTGACAGTGGCAAATCTGTTCCGAAACGGGCAAGGACGTTTCGAAACACCCCTTTGGCAGTGGCATAACCGTTCCGAAACGGCCACTAGGCGTTTCGAAACGGGCTCTCGTAGACGCTCCAACGGCTATATTATTTGAAATCCGTTCCGAAACAGGTGACCCCGTTCCGAAACGGTAGGCGTCTGGAAGCTGAAAAGTTGTGAGAAAAACACCCCAACGGCTCTAATTTTCAGCCCATCACCCACAACGGTTGGAAATCTACTAGAGGCTATAAAAAGACCCCAAGAAGCTCCAGCAATCAACAATTAAGCTACAAGCATACATCCTTTCATCAAATACAAGCATTTGTGTTGAAATCCCATTTTTATCTAGAAACCCCAATTGTATCCTTCATTTACATTTTTGTTCAATTGGGTTGAGTGCTTGATATCGGGCTATCATTTGTATTGAGAGATACCTTATTAGCCACCAAATTTCTTTGTTCTTTTGTGTGAGGATTGGGTTAATTTTTGGGTAGAAAAATTAACCGAAATTGTAAAGGTTGCCTCCTTGTCCTGGAAAAAGGGGACGAACAATTTAGTGGAAATTGTTGGAAATCCTTGGTGAGACTAAGGTAGTGGATGTAGAGTTCGGTTGGTGAACTTGAACCACTCTAAATTCCCGTGTCAATATTTTTAAGTTGCAATTTCCGTTACAACATCGTTAAAATTCCAATTCACCCCCCCTCTTGGTTATTATCATTCGTGTGATCCACTCAACAATTGGTATCAGAGCTTAACTCTTTGAGGATTAACAACCACAAGAGGAGATCCTTGGAAGAAGTGTGATCATCATCAAAATATCAAGAGATGGCATCAACCTCCGCTCCCGGCATGTACGACTCACAATCCACCACTAAGCCTCCTTTCTTCAATGGTGAGAACTACTCATTTTGGAAAAATAAAATGCGTCTATTTATTAAATCAAGTGACTACCTTGTGTGGGATGTCATTGAGGATGGACCATATATTCCATTGAAGCAAGATGTTGATGGCAAGATGGTGCTTAAAAGAAGAACGGAAATGAGTGAAGAGGAAAGAAAAAAGATTCAAGTAAATGATAAAGCTCTTCACATGCTATTTTGTGCTTTCGGTCCGGACATCTACTCAAAGGTCTCATCAATTGAAAGTGCTAAAGAAGTGTGGGACACTCTTGAAACCACCTATGAAGGCACCAACGATGTCAAAGAAACTAAGATTGGAATTCTCAATCTCAGTTATGAAAATTTCAAAATGGAATTTGATGAGACGGTGTCAAAGATGTTTGATCGATTCTCCACAATTGTAAATGGTCTAAAGGGCTATGGAGAAGTTATACCGGAAGACAAGCTTGTCCGAAAGCTACTCTATTCACTTCCCGAATCTTGGGATGGGAAGAGAACCGCAATCATCGAAGCAAAGAATTTAAAAACTCTAAAGCTTGATGAACTTGTAGGCTCTCTCCTTACTCACGAGATCATGAAGCAAGGAAGAGAAGATGAAAGAAGAAAAAAGAATGGAGAAGCTTGAAGGGGAGAAAAAGAAAAAAATGGGAATAGCTCTCAAAGCTAAAACATCCCAACTTGATGAAAGTTCATCTAGTGATGAGGATGAGCTTGAAGAATTGGCTATGATAGCCAAACGATTCTCACGCCTTATGAGGTCCAACCGAGGAAGAAAAATCCAAAGGAAAATGGACTTTAAAAACAAGAACAAAGAAGAAGGAAGGGATCCAATCACTTGCTTCGAGTGCGGACAACCCGGCCACATACGTTCGGAGTGCCCTCAACTCAAGAAGAAGGGCTTTGAGAAGAAGAAAAAGCTCAAAGCCAAGCTTGCTACTTGGAGTGATGAGGAGTCATCGGAGGATGACGAACAAGAAGTGGCGAACCTCTGCCTCATGGCACTTGAGGAAGATTCCTCCTTGGTAACCTCTAACTCATCTACTTTAGATTTTTCATATGAAGAATTAAATGATGCTTATGATGAGTTACAAGAGGTATATGATGAATTAGTTGAGAAGTATAGGGAGTCGGTTATTAGGAATAGAAAAATTATTATAGAATTAAAAGAGAAAAATGACTCACTTACTCAAACTAATTCTAAAATAGAGAAAAAGATATTAGGATTAGAAGATGAACTTAAATTCTTTCAAAAAGAAAATATTGATCTTAATAATCTTTTATCTCAAAATAATTGTGAACACCAAAAGGTGTTAAGTGAGCTAAATGAGCTCAAAAAGTCTTTAAAAATTAATGGTAGTGTTAAACATGACATAGGAGAATCCTCTAGAACACACCAATATAAGAAAAAGACTAACTACTACAAACAAAATAACTATCCTAGACATAGTAAAGTTAAAAGAATTAGAAATGTATGGGTTCCTAAGGAACTTGTTAAATCTAATGATATTATTGCTATGTCACCTTGGATTCCTAAGGGAACCAAAGTTTTAGGAACTAACACACATGGACCCAAAATGATTTGGGTACCAAAAACAAAAGTTTAAATATCTTTGTTTGTAGGGGGAGCATTGCTACAAGGCCAAAGCACAAAGTCAAAACTCATGGTACCTTGATAGTGGATGCTCGAGACACATGATCGGAGACAAGAGTCGACTTATGGATCTAAAGCCAAAAAGTGGAGGAGTAGTAACATTTGGTGACAACTCCAAAGGCCACATTGAAGGTATTGGCTCCATTGGTAATCACTCTACTACTCTCATTGAAAATGTTTTATATGTCAATGGTCTTAAACATAATTTATTGAGCATAAGTCAACTATGTGATAAAGGTTTTAATGTTATATTTGATAAAACCGGTTGTAAAATTGTAGACATTAAAACTAATAATATTATGCTCATAGGTCATCGCATAGGGAATATATACATGGTGCATCTAAATGACATACATACATCTCATGCATGCTTAGTTGCTCAAAACGAAAATGATGCATGGTTATGGCATAGGAAGCTAGGACATGCTAGCACAAGTGTTTTAGAAAAACTAGTCTCTCTAAACCTAGTTAAAGGTTTACCCAAGATAAAATTTTCAAACGATAAAATTTGTGATGCATGCTCAAAGGGTAAACAACATAGATCTTCCTTTAAATCCATTAATGACATTTCTACTAGTAGATGTTTACAACTAATCCATATGGATTTATTTGGGCCAATTAGGACTATGAGCTTGGGTGGCAAATCATATGCTTTTGTATTAGTTGATGATTTTTCTAGATTCACTTGGGTTTTCTTTTTAAGTATTAAGGATGAGGCTTTGGAAAAATTCATCACATTTTCAAAATTAATTCAAAATGATCTTGAACTTAAAATTTCACATATTAGAAGTGATCATGGAACCGAATTTCAAAATTTAGGATTTGAAGATTTTTCAAATGAAAATGGTATTAGCCATAATTTTTCAGCTCCTCGAACTCCTCAACAAAATGGGGTAGTTGAAAGGAAAAATAGAACTTTACAAGAAATGGCTAGAACTATGCTTTGCGAAAATAATTTACCAAAATATTTTTGGGCGGAAGCAACAAACACGGCTTGTTATATTATAAATCGTGTAACCATTAGGCCGATTTTAAAGAAAACACCTTATGAGATTTTAAAATCTAAAAAGCCTAATATTAGCTACTTCCACCCTTTTGGATGTAAATGCTTTGTTTTAAATAATGGAAAAGATAATTTAGGTAAATTTGATGCAAAAAGTGATGAAGCTATTTTTATAGGTTACTCTTTAACCTCTAAAGCCTATCGAGTATTTAACAAAAGAACTTTAGTTGTAGAAGAATCTATTCATGTTGTATTCGATGATAATCCCCTTCCTAGGAAGGATTCTTGTGATGATGATAATGTAGGAATCATAAATACCTTTGATGGAGGTCAAACTTCAAAGAAGGATGAGATTCAACCAAAAGAAGAAGACACACAAGATCCACCGCTTGAAGCCTTGAAGGACTTGGCTATTGAGGAAAAGGAAGTTAACTATCCAAGGGAGTTGAACTATGTCAAAGATGGTGAAATCTTGGGTGATCCATCCAAGGGGGTAACCACTCGTTCTTCTCTTAGATTAATGAATCATATTGCATTTATCTCATGCATAGAGCCTAAAAATATCAAAGAAGCATTGAAAGATGATTTTTGGATTATGGCTATGCAAGAAGAGTTAAATCAATTTGAGAGAAGTAATGTTTGGACATTAGTTGATAGGCCTAGTAATCAATCTACAATAGGAACTAAATGGGTATTTAGGAACAAACTAGATGAGAGTGGTAACATTGTGAAAAATAAAGCTAGACTTGTAGCACAAGGTTACACTCAAGAGGAGGGAATAGATTTTGATGAAACCTATGCACCCGTAGCTAGAATGGAAGCCATTAGGATGTTGCTTGCATATGCATGTTATCATAATTTCAAGCTTTTTCAAATGGACGTTAAAAGCGCATTTTTAAATGGTTTTATAAATGAAGAAGTGTATGTAGAACAACCACCGGGTTTTGAAGACTCAAAATTTCCAAATCATGTTTTCAAACTTACAAAAGCACTTTATGGTTTAAAACAAGCTCCTAGAGCTTGGTATGAAAGGCTTTCAAATTTTTTGATTGAAAAAGGATTTGAAAAAGGTAAGGTGGACACTACACTCTTTATAAAAATGTATAAAAATGACATTTTAGTAGTTCAAATTTATGTTGATGATATTATATTTGGATCTACTAATGAATGTCATTGTCAAGAATTTGCTAAGTTAATGCAAGGTGAATTTGAGATGAGCATGATGGGGGAGCTCTCATTCTTTTTGGGACTCCAAATCAAACAAATGAAGGATGGCACCTTCATAAATCAAGCAAAATACATAAAGGATATGCTCAACAAGTTTGGCTTGGAGAACACAAAGCCTCAAGCCACTCCTATGAGCTCATCTACAAAGCTTGACAAAGATGAAGGAGGTAAGTGTGTTGACTCTAAACTTTATCGTTCTATGATTGGATCTTTGCTTTACCTTACCGTAAGTAGACCGGATATACTGTTTAGTGTTTGCTTGTGTGCTAGGTTTCAAGCTAGTCCTAGAGAATCTCACCTTATAGCCGTTAAGAGAATCTTTAGATACCTTAGAGACACTCCTTGTTTAGGCCTTTGGTATCCTAGAGTCTCTACCTTCAACCTACATGCTTACTCGGATGCGGATTATGGGGGTTGCAAAATCGATAGGAAAAGTACTTCGGGAACTTGTCAATTCCTAGGTAGTATGCTCATATCTTGGTTCTCTAAGAAACAAAATAGTGTAGCCTTATCTACCACCGAAGCCGAGTACATATCCTTAGGGAGTTGTTGTGCTCAAGTCCTTTGGATGAAGCAACAACTCTTAGATTATGGTGTAAACATAGAAACCATACCCCTAAAATGTGATAATACTAGTGCAATATGTTTAACAAAAAATCCCATCCAACATTCTAGAACCAAACACATAGAAATAAGACATCATTTCATTAGAGATCATGTCTTTAAGAAAGATGTGGTTATAGAATATGTAGACACCTTAAATCAATTAGCAGATATTTTTACAAAACCATTAGATAAAGAGCGTTTTTGGTCCCTTAGAAGAGAGTTAGGTCTAACTAGCCTATCTTGACCTTATTGGGCCTCTTTTCAATCTTAAATATGCTTGAATTTGTGAAATATCATGTTTATATGTTTTAGACTCCCAATTTCTTCCATGCATATAGTTAGGGGGAGTATGCTTATGCCTAAACATGTTTTGTCTGCTCATTCATATCATTTATGCATGTTTGGCCTCTTAGAAAATCATTTTTTTTGCATTTTAGAGCCTCATCTGCACTTCCAGGCCCAGGTGTATCGAAACGGGTTAACCCGTTCCGATACGGATGCCTTAAAATTTGTCCTGAGAGAAGGGCGTTTCGAAACGGCCCCAGGCGTTTCGAAACGTTTTCGGTTCGATGTAAGGGTGTATCGGAACGCGTTCCGATACGGGTCAAACGTGTTTCGAAACGGTCATCCCCGTTTCGAAACGATCTGTCAAAGGTTTTAAGAAGGGTCAAACCCTAGCCGCCCCGTTCCGAAACGGTCGTGACCGTTCCGAAACGGACTCGCGGACAGCCCTATTTAGGGCTTCTAAAAGTTCAAAATTCTAATTTTTATCAAACTCTTAAAACCCTAAAAACCCTAACCGACCCCCTTCTATAAATACCCTCTCAAACCCTTTGTTTTTCACAAAATTGTGAGGGGTTTTGCTCTAAAACATATATCTAAGCAAGCTTCATCAATCTTGTGCAAAGATTTCACTCAAATCATCCAAAATCCCAAACTAAGGTAATTTTTCTTATTTTTCTTCTTTTTCAAATTATGTTCGAATCATAGGATAGAAAAATTTATTCTTATATACATTATATGTTTTTAGTTGTGGGTTATTCGAATCTTGTAAAATTTTTTCAAAATCTCAAAATTTTGATTCGAATATAAAATTTTTTAATCGTATTTTTTTTAATTTTGTTTTCAAAAACCTAAGTGGGATTTATCATTGGAATGATATTAAAAATCAATGCATACACTTAATTTTAAAACTCTTGCTTAATATTCTTAGATGGCGGATCAATCGAACAAAAAGCGCAAAGCCGTTCAATCCGGTGAATCGAGCATTCGTCCAAATATCACTCAGCTCTTTCAAAAATCTCTTAGAACTCCAGACCAGCGTGCTCGTTTTGCTTATGTCAAGGACTTTGCAGTTCGTAAGGAAAGAGTTATTGATGTCGAATTCCTTAATTCCGAGCGATTCCTCTTTCGGTATCTTGGTCGTTTGGATGAGTGGGATCTTCTTTTCTTCTTGAGCATCGAAGATATTTGCTACAAAAACATGGTACTCCTTTTCTACTCTAATGCTCGTTTTCTTTACGATGAAACCAAAACCGAGATAGTAGGAATTGAGTCATCTTTATTGGGAAAGAAGTTTGTTATCAATATTGCTCTTTTGGAGTCTGCCCTTAAACTCAAAAATGAGGGTCTTGAAGATGAACGCCATTTTGGCACTTTTACCGGGAAAGCTCTAAATTTAGATGTGCATGATCGTGTGCTTCATCTCATTGTTTCTTGGTTTATTCGACCATCCGGGGGTAAATACTCCCACATCCGAGAAAAAGATCACTTTTGGCTAGAGTGTTTCCGTAGGGGTGAGCGCCCAAATGTCCCTAAAATTATTTTTGCCGAGATTGTCAATAACATTAAGCTTATTGACACGAATGAGTTAATTTCGTTCACCTATGGGATTGTTTTGAGTTTCCTCTTCCATCATCTCAATATTGACTGTACCTATGACTTCCCGGAACCTCGCAAGACCAAGATTGGAGAGTCCTCTCTTCGCAAGTCAGGATTCACTTATGTGAATGGTATTTGGGAAAGGGTTGATAGGGAAGCGGTTCCTCCTCCTGTTGCTCCTCCGCCTCAAGATCAAGTGGGAAACACTGATGCTCTCACTACTCTCCTTACCCAGCGATTCAATGCCTTAGATTCTAGACTTGATACTATGGACACTCGCATTTCTTCAAGTTTTGAATCTATGGGCAATCGGTTGAAGAACGTTGAAGATGGTCTTCATACTCTTTCAACTTCGCATGCCAACCTTGATCTTTCCTTCTCTACACTTTATGGGCAATGGACGAAGTTTCATCGTTCGCAAGCCAAGGATGATGATGATGATTCGGATGACGAGGCTTAGGATGTTTATCATAATAGTTATGCATTTAGGATTAAGTTTGCATCCTTATATTTTAGAACCTATGCTTATGATCTTTTATTTTGGGATTTGATTATGAACTTATTGTTTATGCTTTAGATATTTTGATGATATTAATTATGATTGCTTATTGGTACTAATCTTCTTTATGAGCTTGTTTCTTTTTGATCTAACAAAAAGGGGGAGAAGATATTTAAGAGAATTGCCATGCCATGCCATGCCACCAAAAATTTTCAAACTTTTAAAATTTTCAAATTTTTAAATTTGTCTTAAGGTTTTGATCCTTGATTTCAAAAGTCACAAGTTTTAAATTTCAAAACCTATCTTAAATTAAGGGGGAGTTAGAATATCTTCAAAACTTTCAAAATTCTTAAAAAATTCTAACTTTGGTTTTGTTATATCAAAAAGGGGGAGATTGTGAAACATATGTTTTAATTTTGATATAACTAAAAACCTAAGGACTAAAATGAAAATATCAAAACAAATTTTAAAAGTCCTTAAAATTTCCTATATCTTGTTAAAGACCACTTCATAGCTAAAACCAAAGACTTACAAAATATTTTTTTAAGTATTTTAAAGTCAAAACAGGGAATTTTCAAGCCCCGTTTCGAAACGGCCCAAGGCGTTTCGAAACACTTTCAGTTCGATGTGCACCTGTTCCGAAACGAGTATCGGAACGGGTCAAGGCGTTTCGAAACGGTATGACTCGTTTCGAAACTGTTCTTCATTTAAACGAACAAGGGCAACGGCTATAAACTGAAATTTGAAAATAAACAGGGCGTTCCGAAACGGGCTTAGGCCGTTTCGAAACACCCCTTTGACAGTGGCAAATCTGTTCCGAAACGGGCAAGGACGTTTCGAAACACCCCTTTGGCAGTGGCATAACCGTTCCGAAACGGCCACTAGGCGTTTCGAAACGGGCTCTCGTAGACGCTCCAACGGCTATATTATTTGAAATCCGTTCCGAAACAGGTGACCCCGTTCCGAAACGGTAGGCGTCTGGAAGCTGAAAAGTTGTGAGAAAAACACCCCAACGGCTCTAATTTTCAGCCCATCACCCACAACGGTTGGAAATCTACTAGAGGCTATAAAAAGACCCCAAGAAGCTCCAGCAATCAACAATTAAGCTACAAGCATACATCCTTTCATCAAATACAAGCATTTGTGTTGAAATCCCATTTTTATCTAGAAACCCCAATTGTATCCTTCATTTACATTTTTGTTCAATTGGGTTGAGTGCTTGATATCGGGCTATCATTTGTATTGAGAGATACCTTATTAGCCACCAAATTTCTTTGTTCTTTTGTGTGAGGATTGGGTTAATTTTTGGGTAGAAAAATTAACCGAAATTGTAAAGGTTGCCTCCTTGTCCTGGAAAAAGGGGACGAACAATTTAGTGGAAATTGTTGGAAATCCTTGGTGAGACTAAGGTAGTGGATGTAGAGTTCGGTTGGTGAACTTGAACCACTCTAAATTCCCGTGTCAATATTTTTAAGTTGCAATTTCCGTTACAACATCGTTAAAATTCCAATTCACCCCCCTCTTGGTTATTATCATTCGTGTGATCCACTCAACACATACATAATTGTAAAATAATATATATTTTATAATATTTATATTGAGAATAAAATTATTTTATCTGTAATTTATTTTATATTTATTATTAATTTGTAAGTGATATGTCCGTATATAATCTAAAAAGTTTATATTTTCAAATTAAATTTTATAAAAAAAATAAAAATTTTATTATAATTAAAATTGACTTATTTCATATATCATAACATTAACTATTTGAATATCACCCAAGTTTACTTTTATTTTTCAATATCATGTCTAAAATAGACATTTTATCTTCTCAAAATCACTTTTTGATATCAATGACAAACACTAACCAACTTTTCAAAAATACTTTTTAACACCTAGTTTGAAAATCACTTTTTTTTACCGCACTTTTTAAAAGTAACCGCAAACTAAGCCTTAGTCAGTCTAGTCTACTATTGATAAGAAGTAAGAACAAACACAAAAATTTACATCGAACGTAAAAATTTATAAAGTTAAATTTAAAATTTTAAAAATATATGAATAGATATTATATTGTAATCATCTTAAGACTATTTATTTTTTAAATAATATGATATTTAAATTTCCAGGAAATATACAATTATATTATTAATGAAAATATAAAAAAATTAAATTATACAAGAATTTAAAGTATTTACAGATGCGGCTACTCTAATCCGGTCCGGTCCAGCTCACTAATCCGAGCTGGGGAAGATAAAGGTCCAAGTAATATTATGCATAAAAATTATCTTCTCTCTCCCGTCAAAGTCTTCTCTCCAATGGAGACGAGTACTTCCTCATTTTAGCTCTCGAAAGCTTAGCTGAATCTGCCTTCGAATCAGAGCCTTCAAGTTTGAAAACGCTGCGATTAAGCAAGATCTAGATTTCAGAATGGAAGAACAGAAAGGAGAGCTAGTGCAGAGTTTGATCGATGCGGTGAACCAAATAGCTCCCATCGGCGATTACAGATGCGCCGTGAAGAAGGAGTTTTGCAATCTCGCCAGGAGACTGAAGCTTCTGACGCCAATGTTCGAGGAGATTAGAGAGAGCAAAGAGCAAATCCCTGAAGAAACTGTTAAGGCTTTGGTCTCGTTGAAAGAAGCTTTGATTTCGGCTAAGGAGTTGCTCAGATTCGGCAGTGAAGGCAGCAAGATTTACCTGGTGTGTGAGTATTGTTATTCGATTTCGTTTGGATCTGTTTGGCTGTTGAGAAAATGGTGGAAAACTAGTTTGTCATGTGCGTGCAGATAATCAGAATATTTCTCACCACAACGTTATCTAAAATCAATTGATAAAATATTACGCTTAAATTTAGCTTAATCTAGCTGAAGGTAATCGAATATTGAAATTCGTATATGATATTTTATATTTACTGCTACATTTTTTTCTTTGTTTTAATTAATTCTATGAAAAATTGAAGAATGAAAAAACCATTCATGCCTATTCAGTAGATATTTTAGCAACAACTTCGTCCAATTTATTATTCTTTAAGGTTCCTTTGGCGCATTGAAATAATTGTACGACAAATTCTCATCTCAAAGATTTTCAAGCATCACAGTCATCGATAAATACAAAGCTATAGCAGAATACTTACTCCTGCGACAGATTTTACATTAAAAAATGGCATAACGTTGTAGATTAAATTTTAGGGTTGTCCCTTTGTATTCGGATTGTTGTCAAATCTGAATCATTAATTTAATTTAACCTTCTTGATCTTCTTTTTTTCCCCATTAGTTTCAACCGTGATTTATATTTAGGGATTACATTGTGGCATGTTTTACATGCTCAACTCAACCTCTGTTTTTATGATTATAATATAAGGTTTTGAACCTAAGTTATGTCATCATCCTAACTGTAATTGCCAACATGCTATGCTTGGAAGCCTTTGAAAACGGAGGATGTTTTACCGCTGGACGGGATTGACTCTTTCATTCTGATTATGAAGATTTGTTTCCATATCCTTCGTACGGCCTGCTTCATCTCAGGGGGTTCTTTTGAGGTGTAAAATTGAAAGTGAGTGATGGAGGAGGGAGAGATAGAAGGGGATGGGAACTGGCAGGTGGTGGTTTGTGGCATCCCTGATATATGACTCCTAAATTTCATGTTTTAGTGCTAAACTTTTTGAGTGTTTCACAAGCAATTATACTTAATTGGGTTGTCATAGTGATTGGTTTTGCTTTGGATTTTCAAGCTTTATGCCATATTGAATGCTAATGTCTCTCTTTGTTCATCTGGTGTGGAATTGTATTACAAAAATATGTGTACTTTAGGTTGTGATTAAGATTGACACTCTTGATTACTGTATAATTAGAGTTGCTGACCAGCTTATAGTGGAAGGCATTTCTATATATTTGTTGGAATCAGTAGTATTGTGCATTGCTAATTTTTGCTAGATCTATTTATTTCCAAAATTAACTTTTTGAAAATCAGGTTCTGTTTCAAGTAACAATGTTTGGCCCAAAGTTGTAATATGTTGCGCTGCATTTGAGTAGTATTGTGCACTGCTAATTATCTATTTATTGTGCATTTGGCTGTTGACTGATTAACTCCTTTTATTCTGCTTACAGGTTTTAGAGAGAGATCATATTATGCATAAATTTCATGAAGTGACAGCTCGGGTGGAGCAAGCTTTGAGTGGTATTCCCTATGAGAACCTTGACATATCAGATGAAGTTAAGGAACAGGTATAGCTCTTTCGGTAGAAACATTCTTCAAAGAATTCCACTGTAGATTCTGCGTCTTGCTTTGTCATACTTGAATTCCAGCCATCTTAACATGGAAGAAAGTTCATCAAGCTATCTCTATAATCATGATTGAGTTTTAATGAAGTTGCATATGATATGAGGAACCAAAGATGATATGGATAGAAATAAGCATGGAGATGCTCAAGTATAGCAACTACTTCTTCTCTGCTCTTAACACTATTCAACTAGAGTTTGAAAGCTCTACAGCAACTTTAGGTTACTTAATTACTTTCATCATTTTGTTCATAAAAAAATGATTTACGTGTTGAATATTTCAATGTTTAGGTGGAGCTTGTTCTAGCTCAGTTCAGGAGAGCTAAAGGAAGGGTTGATGCTGCAGATGTTGAATTATATGAGGATCTATTATCACTCTACAATAAGAGTAGTGATGCAGCAGCAGATCCAGATGTACTAAGGAGATTGGCCGAGAAGTTACAATTAGTGGGGGTAGCTGAACTCACGCAAGAATCACTAGCTCTACATGAGATGGTTTCTGCCAGTGGTGGAGATCCTGGGGAAACATTTGAGAAGATGTCAAACTTATTAAAGAAAATCAAGGATTTTGTACAGACCGAAAATCCTAATTTGGATGCTTCTGCAAGTGAGAAGAATCTTCCTCCTAGTAGTAGTGGTCAAGCGACCACTGATGGAAATCACAAGACTCCAGTTATACCAGATGATTTCCGCTGTCCAATATCCTTGGAGTTGATGAAGGATCCTGTCATTGTTTCAACAGGGCAGGTATATTTGTTTCAGATTTCTTTCTCATGAAAGAACAATATATATTTTTTAAATTTAATCATTTTCAGCCTTGGACTCTCCCTGCTTTACTTGTCTGTAATGCTCAGATTTTCTTGATATTGCATCGTATCACCTTGTCATGCCATTAATTAATTTCGCCAAAGGCTCGTTCTTGAAAGGGTCGTAGTCTTATATTTGTTCTCTATTTCATTTCTTGGAGCAACTGGTCTTGAAGTTGCAACATTGAATGACTAAAAGGCTTTCATAAGAACCTTATGTTTGAAAATACCTGCTTTGGACAATTGCACATATATGCAGAGCCCTAAGTCTTGTTTACCATTACCTTTGGGCCATATTTTTTAACAGCTTTCATTACTCTCTTCTGTAGACTTATGAACGTTCTTGTATTGAGAAATGGCTGGAGCAAGGTCATGGAACTTGTCCAAAGACGCAACAGACCCTCAGTAGCCGTGCTCTTACTCCCAATTATGTACTGCGTAGTCTAATAGCTCAATGGTGTGAGGCAAATGGCATTGAACCACCCAAAAGACCCAGTAGTTCTCGACCCAATAAAATCACATCTGCCTGCTCACCTGCAGAGCGTACCAAGATTGAAATTCTCCTCCGTAAGCTTGCATCCTGCAGTCCTGAAGACCAAAGAATGGCTGCAGGTGAAATCCGTCTTCTTGCCAAACGAAATGCAGATAATCGTGTGGCCATTGCTGAAGCTGGGGCCATACCTCTCCTTGTGACCCTCCTTTCAACACCTGATTCACGGACCCAGGAACATGCTGTAACAGCACTTCTTAACCTTTCCATTTGTGAAGATAACAAAGGAAGTATCATATCCTTTGGAGCAGTTCCCGGTATAGTGCAGGTACTTAAGAAGGGTAGCATGGAAGCTAGAGAGAATGCAGCAGCTGCTCTCTTCAGCCTTTCAGTAGTGGATGAAAACAAGGTGACTATCGGTGCCTCGGGAGCAATCCCTCCGCTAGTGACACTGCTAAGCGAAGGCACGCAAAGGGGCAAAAAGGATGCAGCGACAGCACTCTTCAATTTGTGCATTTACCAAGGGAACAAGGGAAAAGCAGTGAGAGCCGGAGTTGTGCCGACGTTAATGTGTTTGTTGACTGAACCTGGAGGTGGAATGATGGACGAGGCATTGGCCATACTTGCAATACTCTCTAGCCATCCGGAAGGTAAGTCTGCCATAGGAGGAGCAGAGGCAGTACCAGTTTTGGTAGATGTTATTGGTAATGGATCTCCAAGGAATAGAGAGAATGCAGCTGCAGTTTTGGTTCACCTCTGTGCCGGAGACCAACAGCATTTAGCAGAGGCCCAGGAACTAGGAGTGATGGGCCCTTTGTTGGACTTGGCACAAAATGGTACAGATAGGGGCAAGCGGAAGGCTGCTCAACTGCTCGAGCGCATGAGCAGGTTCATTGAGCAGCAAAAGCTGGTGCAGGCGCAAGCTGAGGCCCATGCTCAGCAGTCCCAATCCCAGCCTCAGTCTGAGACTCAACATCCACAGCCACCCTCTGTGGCATACGACATCGATAGATGAGGTTTGCTTTGCCTTAATTTTTATTCCCTTTTTTCACCCGGTTTCATTTTCTGTATTGAAGGAGGCGGCTTTGCTTCGGAGATGAAAGATCGCCTATCAAACCTGTAAGTTATTCATTTGTTTGTGTGGAAGAATACATTATTCATAGAACCATCGAAGTTCTGAAAAAAAGAAGAAAGCGAGAGGAAAGAAAAGGGCCAAGTTGTATTTTGAATTGACATGTATGTGAACTTGTACTATTATAACATATATTACGACTGTAATCATCCTCAATTTTTACACGAGAGATGTTCTTGGTATTCAAATCAAACGTTGTCACCCTTTGTCGTTTGTGACATTTATGTAACCGAAAAACGGACGTGCTTGCTCAAGTGCAAACTTGTCAACCTTGAACTTCATTCTATGTTTTGCCACTTTCATGTACATCATTTTGCTCGAAGCATCTATATTTTTTTCACGACACTTCGATTCGATTTAGGTTAAACTTGATTTGTAACATTCGTTTGGTGATGTTGAAGACAAAAAGGAAATGTTGGATTTCAACGTAGCATACGAAAACTGACCGGTCATGGAGTGTTTCATACTAATCAAATACTTATTTTAAATGAATGTAAACTTTAATAAAGTCCAAAAAGCTGGGATAAAGACACTCAAGCCATTAAATCATTTTTATAAGGGTAAATATTCTATACATAGGCGGTGGAAATTTTGTTTCCACAAGCGCCCTAGTTTTAAGGTATAGGGAGTTAGTTTAGGGTATAGGGTTTATGGGTTTAGGTGTAGAGGGTTAGAAATTAGGGATAGTTGTTTCAATTTAAGGTTTAGAGTTATAATTTAGGGTTTATAGGTTAAAACCTAAATCCTCACCATATTATCCTAAAAACTAAACCCTAAATTATAACCCTAAACCTTAAATTGAAACAACTATCCATAAATTCTAAACCCCTACACCTAAACCCATAAACCCTATACCCTAAACTAACTCCCTATACCCTAAAACTAGGACACTTGTGGAAACTTTCAGTTTCCACGCCAGTGTATAGGATATTAATCCTTTTTATAATGGGTAATTATTCTATACACAAGCGCTTGTGGAAATTTGTTACACAAACGTCTTAGTTTTAGGGTTTAAGGATTCTGTTTAGGCTTTAAAGTTTAGGGGTATAAGTGCAATAATTTTGAATTTAGGGGTTGTTGATAGAATTTTGAGTTTAGGGTTAAAATTTAGAGTTTATGGTTAAAACCTAAATCCATACCCATATTACCCTAAAACTTAAACCCTAATCATAAACCCTAAAGCCTAAATTTTAAATATGAACCCTAAATTCTAAACACATAAACCAAAAACCCTAAACTCTAAACCATAAAACCTAACTATAAACCCTATAATTAAGACGTTTGTGGAAACAAAAAAATTCCACCGCCAGTATATAGGATAATAAACCTTTTATAATAATTCTTTATATTTAAAATTAGTAGTTGTCTAATTTTAAAATTTAAATATAAATCTCATTTTATTAAAATAAATATAGATCTCATTTTAATGGTGCAATGTGTTCCTCCCACATTTATTTGTAATAAATTTAGATTACTCCATAATAACCGTATGTGTATATTGCACTATATTTAACCTCGGAACTTGGGTATGCCCTCTTCTTCGCAATACTAATCATCGTACCAGAAATCCCCACCAAAGAATCCCTTATTTCCCACCCAAATATGGTCAAATATAGTTGCTTTGTTCCTCACATTTTCGTCATCAAAGAGTTTTCTCGTGTTGTTTTCTTCTTCTTCTTAAAATTTCTATTTTCTATGTCCTAACGGACTATCATGAAGACAGAGACAGGTTTGCTTTATTCGTTGTTACATGACAGTGTCTTGGTTCTTGCAAAAAGCAAAATCCCCCCTCCTTATTCCTCCCCAGTCTTTGAGTTCTAAACCTAATTCTATATTATTTTGTGTTTAACTGTGTAATCATTATTAGTGGAAGATCTTACACCTCTGGGATCCATTTGAAGCTTACCCAAATTGAAAAAGAAAAGAAAAGGAGGAGAAACAAACAGATATACACTTCTTTTGACCATCCCATATACAAAAAAGAAACAAAAACATTATTCCCTATTATTATTCTTTCTATAAAGCTTCTAGATACACTTCTTTTGAACATGAAATTGCTTGGTTTTTAGCGTTTTCTTGATTTCATTTGAAAATTTCAACCCCCATTCAATTCATGATTCTTATACTAATAAAAGGACAAGAAGGGATCCATGCAGATAAACAGATTCCCTGGCGAGGATTCAAGCTTTAGTCATGCACGTACTTATATAAAAAGCATGGGAGATGGAACCAATGTTTGACAATGAAGGACAAGAGTGCAAGATGCAACATGAAATATCGATTCTAAGACAATAAACATGCCAGAACCAGACAGATTCTTAAACTCGAGTGGAGAACTGAACAAATTCATGAATCATGATGACTGAAACCAAAGGGATTCGCATGTGCATGCATCTGTTAATATATCAACTTTCTTGTTCAGTTCGAATTCCAACAAGGTTCTTTGAAAAACAGGAATATATATATTCTTACTACAGTCTTCATGAGTTCATGGTACTGCATCCTATGTAAAAATTGTTATGAAAGAAGAAAAACAATTAACATAAAGGATATTTCAAATTAAGAGGAATTAGCTTACACCATTCATGTCAGACAAGGAATCCCATAACTTCAAACACACAGATAGAACAAATCTGTAAACAAGCCCATGCAAACAAAAAAAAAACCCAACACATAATTTAAGAAAACCCAAAAATATATATTATGAAACAACATTAGTTCTTCGGAATCGGATCTTTGTTGTTTCTTAGACAGGAAGCTAAGATGACGACAACGACGAGGAGAGATAAGTGTTCCACAGAGGAACCTGCAATTTTTCCATCCTTTATTTAGCTTTTGTTGTTGGAGATTGGGAGCTCGTGAAAGACTCAGTGTAATAAAGGGACAATGCTACTTTATGTCGACTATCATATGTTATTAAAGCTGGAATGAACCCGGTGAAGCTTCAAGGTCAGCTTTAAGCTGCTGTCTTTCAAGAAAGATTGAAACTTTAGTTATAAGAGATGATTACTTGAGACCTGATAAATCTGTCCAACTGTTTCCTCCCCAGTACTGACTATTCTGATCCGAGACACCCAACAGTGATCTTGATAGATTTAGCCCTTGTTGATTGTTTTCCATTTTCACTGGAGCTCGCTGAGAAACCCTAGAGCTTGAACTCGTGGAACGAAGGAGCTGGGGCTGGGCTTCTCCCACCATTAATGAAGGTGATGCTTCCATATATTCACCCTGTAATGGATATAAACTATTAGTTGGGTCGAAGAACGGGAACTGCTGATTATTCCCTGATCTTACTGATAAAATAGCATTGCTCATGTCTGAGTTAGAGTTAGTTCCTATCTGAAAACCCATATCAGCTTGCCCAGTAGCGCCACTTGTTGGCCCTATCTGGCCTTGAATTCCACCAAAGTTTAGGCCAATATTATTTCCTATACCATACGGAGAAAAGCTTTGCAGAGAAGCCATAAAAGGTAAATGAGGTGTTTGATGCGGTAGATGAGCAGTGATTTCAGAGGGAATAACAGCATTGGTTGAATTTGGACCACTTTGCCTCTCGCCAGAAGCTGTAGGTTTTGAGCTACTTTTCTTCTTCTTGTTTCTTCGGCAGCCTCCACCGACGGGGACATTCCTAAGAGCCCCTCCTCTAGTCCAATACCGCCGGCAAGTCTTGCAGAAGTGGCGTGGCTGTGTTAGGCTGTAGTTATTGAAGTAGCAAAACTTGGTGTTGGTGGACTCACACCGTGGACATTTCAGTGGTACTTCCGGTTGTGGAACCTTGGCAGCTAGCCTGGCTTGATCGGCAACCGAACCAGCCCTATCCCTAATGGAGCCAGCACCACCAGCTCCAACATGATGACCAGGCGGCGTAGGAAAAGGTGGAAGCTGAGGATTTTCACTGCCACCTACTTGATGATTAAGCTGCTGAAAAACACAACAAAGAAAACAGTTGGTATATTCAGGAAAATATCACAAAAGGAATACGAATATTTATCCTTTTTTTTTCAATTAGCTTTTAACTTGGGTGCATAAGCTGTGGTTAGAAATCGATGCAGAAAAAGAAAAGAGAACAAAAAACCCTTACCTGCTGCCAATTGGGAGGATCTAAATAAACTGGAACAGAAGGGAAAACCATACTTAATTTTTTGCTCTTCTTTTTTCTTTTACAAAAGGTTGATAGGTTCTTTAGCAAAAACAAGGCGGAGAATCATACAAGAGAGTAGCAGAGGCCAAGAAAGCAAAGAGAAAAGAGAATTAAAGAGATGGGGGTGGGGAGAAGGAGATGGCTTTTGTTTATTTATTATTCCTCCCTTATTCTCTCATCTCTCCTTTTTGTTTATATTATTAGGGTTTCAAGTGGATGAAGTTTTTTCTTCGCCAATAAGCTTCCTTTCTTCATTTCATGTTGTCGACTATTTATTAAAGGTTTTAGTCCAGATTCATCCATATGAGCAAGAAAAAATTATCACCCTTTCATCGTTATTATATGATGGAAAATTAATTCACTTTCTTTTAGTATTTTCCATTTCAAATTTATGTTCAAGCTTATCATACTAACATTTGTTATTTGTTGGTAAAATTATTATATTCTTCATGTTTGTTTTACAATTTTTTCTTTTAGTATTCTTCACGTTTGTAAGGTTTTTTAAAGGAAAATGCACTTGTATATTAATTAAGGAATCAAATGCTCAAATTATGTTTGTGTGTTTATTTCCTTTTCAAATTATAAATATTGGCTAATGATGGATAAAAATTCTCGATTCCTTTTCAGTGCCTCTATATATGTCTTAACACTAAAAAAATTAAATTTTAAACCTTAACCTTAAATTTTAAATCCTAAATCCTACACCTTATACCCTAAAAAATACATCCTACTCTAAATTCCTTAAACCCTAAACCTAATTTTAAATATGGGGCATAAATAGAGGCACCGAAAGAGTTTAAGATTTCCATCCGGCTAATGATATCTTGATCTTTGATTACAGTTGTACATTCTCGAGTTCCCCATGAACTTCCTTTTTCCTTGAAAACATGATCAACTTTATAACAAAAAGCCTTAGTTATATATTTGATCTTCACTTTTACCACTTTTGGCAGCTTATGTTTATATATTTATAAATAATAACATATAATCATTCATTAATTAAGCACCGACAATTAGCCTATTCCCCCTCACCCTCGTTGTTTAAGCTCTAGCTGTTTGAATAAATTTCTTTGCTGTTCTGAAACTTTAATATTTGAACCTCATTTGTAATTAGCCATGCATATATTCACCCATCTTCTTCGACAAGGAATCTCGGTTTCTACATACTCACTGTCGGGAATGGTCGAAGGGTGTTGGAGGAGTAGCAGTTATATTCCTGAAAATTTCAAACTCTTATATTATTTATCTATTTTCTTTACATTATCTATAATTTCACATCCTCGAATCTTTCGTTTATCGCTAATATAAAATTATGCGTCCATCCTTTTTCATTATATTTAGAAATACAACAAAGACTCGTGATTATATATATATATATATTATTACTCAAATATATAGCCTGACGAGGTAAACATCTAAGATTATCATTGCTTTATAGGTATAGTTCTTGAGTGGGATTATTGTTTATCTCCCACGTGCATGTAGTTTTGTTTGATTGCCATTAATTATTCAATCTCTTCAGTTTTTTTTTTTTTTTGCTTTTGCTTTGCTTTGCATTCATGCATGCATGCATGATGCATGTATGCATATAGGTGCATTATTTGATTTAAACATTGAATAATAAGTAAAGCTTACAAGAAATGGAATTTGATGGCCCTGGAATCTAATTCCCTGTCAAATTTTGAACAGAGTACGGCCTTTGGCTCAATTTCCATACTCAAAAGCTGAGGCAAAGGCTACCCCTTCTGTCCCACGGGTTTTATGGTTGGAAAGGAAGCAAGTTTGCAGCTTTAACACATTCGTCTTCATAAAAAAATGCAAATCCGCGTATACATATAGATATTTATACCTTAGATATCTTAATTAATTCATCAAATCCTCCCTCCCTTATATAACATGTGAAATATGAATCTACAACTTTACTGTGGAATATTATACATATATAATATGGATGGTACTTACAATATAATTAACTAGGTTTTGATTATTAACTATTAGTACTTGATTCGGTGGGATGAGAACTATATCTTTAATCTTTTTAAGCAAGATTATAAATTTTAATTTTGGTGCTATGAATAGAGTAAATTGAGAGGAGAGAATCAGTCTCATAATCTGATCCGAATTAGTCAACTAATAAATTACTAGACACGAAAGGAGGTCAAGTCAACTAGAGGAGTTCCGAAGGCAGTGGTTTCCCACACTGCAGAAAAGAGAGATATACTGTAGTACCTTATCTGCTCGGTCAAAACTCAGAAATACATGTGGCAGCGCGTTTAGTTTTGGATTTGGATTCCTCACAAAAACACCAGCTCCTGCTAACCCACCCCCTCTTTTTTGCACAAAGTAAATGGTAATCCAGAAAATAAAATAGATTGAAACCTTCCATTTCATTTGACCCAAACTTTTACCCCATAATAATTGCACTTGAAAATTCTGACAACAACAACGAGATGCTACACTTACACTATCACTTTTAAGGCAACCCATTGCCTTTTAGCTCCGGAGGAGAAGAGAAGCGAAGCTATGTACACTTCCCAATGTTCTTGATATAGATTCTTTTTAGGGTTAGAATTAGGGTTTAACTAAATTTTTTGGGAGATTTAATAAAAAAATTTAAAGTTTAATATAAAATTTCAAAAATTTTAAGAGGCCTATTTTTTTAAAAATTAGGGTTAAGTTTTAATTTCTTAAAATTTTGGGGGGTCATACCCCCTAGTCCCCACTAGTTTCTGCCCCTTTTTAGGGTTTTGTACTTACAATTAGGGGTGAAAATAAGACAAGTCAATCGGATATCGAGTGGCTTGTTAAGAATTCGGGTTGAGTCCGAGTCGAGTCTAAATAAGTTGAATGTTGTCCAAACTTTAATCAAATTCAACCTAAATAACTTACAATCTGTCTCATCTCATAGAAAGATGCAAATGGTCTTCTTCGTTTGGTTGTCTGTGTTAATAAGGTTAGGCAATGACTTTTCCCATATAACTCAGCACTTAATTAGGTTTCAATGGTTGTGGATACATGCAGAAAACACAGTTGCAATCTTACTTTAATAATTCATGGCTAACGTCAGGGTCGTTTTTTGTATTCATTCGTTGGAATTTGCCTCAACCATGTGTTTGAATTTGAGTCCAAAACCTTAATGATCTCCGTTGTTGAGGCTATAGTGGGCTGTCATATCAGCTGTTCATAATTGCCATTCAAATGCAAGCAGTGATCTCATTTTTGGGGCGGAATTCAGCATTTAATCCAAACTCCAATCTATTCTGAAAAAAAAAAGTTAAAGGGACAAGGAGGGGAGGGGAAGTTTGCTTTTCCCCACTCCCTACGGCTAAAGAAAATTAAGTTTCGGCTTTTTTGCTTTCTGCTTTTAACATTAATTGGTCCTACTTTCTTTCTTTTATATTACAATAATTATAATTCTCCCTACAATACGTGGAAATTAAAATGGAAAAAACTCGATCCATTTCATATAGATTTGTTTTGATTGACAGGAAAAAAGTAAAAACAGGTTGAAGCATATCATTATTGATAAATACTTGTAGAAAAGCCCAGCTTTAACTACAAGAATGCAAAACGAAACATTGCATGCATAAACAAATAAAAAAAAAGGGGGTGAACTACACATTTAATACCCAACTTATTACCGTATTTCTAGTTTAGTACCCACCTATTTTTTTGGTAAAATAGTACTTAAGATTACTTTTTTTTAATGTTTTGGTACCCCAACCGTTAGAAGTTAACGGAGTTGATGATGCGTCTCATTTTATTGGGTTAATAACAATTTTAGTCCCGGAATTTACACATTTCTATCAATTTAATCACCGTCTGAAATATCTGGGTTAAAATTGGGGAAAAGAGGGGTTAGGGATTTTAGGGAAAGAGAAGGGTTAGGGATTTTAGGGAAAGAGAAAGAAAACAAATGAAATTTATAATTTTAACCCAAATAATTAAGATGATGATTAAATCGATAGAGTTTGGACCGAATTAATAAAAATGTGTAAAATTTGGGACTAAAACCGTTATTATTTCAATTAAAAATGAGCCAGGTCATCAATTACATTAATTTTAACTGATCGGAAATAATTGTAG
Organism: Hibiscus trionum; assembly: GCA_030270665.1. Lineage (NCBI taxonomy): Eukaryota > Viridiplantae > Streptophyta > Magnoliopsida > Malvales > Malvaceae > Hibiscus > Hibiscus trionum. The sequence continues at coordinate 28,004,078 of BSYR01000024.1, read as the reverse complement.
ATTTATTTTGATTGACTGGAAAAAGTAAAAACAGGTTGAAGCATACCATTATTGATAAATACTTGTAGAAAAGATCAGCTTTAACTACAATAATGCGAAACAAAACATTGCATGCATTTATTTATTTATTTATACCTTTTATATGGAATTTTCTTCTACTTGTGCTTCTCAAAATCATTAATTTTCCTTTTTACAATTAAAAAAAACTATAAACAATCGATGAAAATGCATAAATCAAAGAAGCGGCAAAAAAGAACAATCCATTGACTATCACAATTAGAATGACTTCACTGCGGAAACATCGGCCTCGGCCTTTTTTCAGTATTTTATGTAACTATGTGAGTGGTACATTTGTTGGGCCAATTGTTTCAGTTTGTGTAGCCTTCAATAATAATATTTATGGGCTTGTATCCATTTCTTTAATGGGTTTGGCTCAACAATATGTATAAATAAAAATTCAATTCAAACAGATTATAAAAATCAGTATCCATGTATAATTTTTTTTATTACAAGGCAGTATACAAAGCACACACACCTTAACAAACAAAATAATCGAATCCGGGTCACTAAAATGATGAACATCATATTTTACTACTGGGACATAAGGGGTTGAGCAATATTTGTGTATAATTAAATATTCACATTCATGAGTGATCATAACTATATAAGAGTTTAATAATTTTGTTATATTTCGCTACCAAGGAAAAAAAATAATATGTTTGGTAATTTTATATTCAAAAGTTAAAAGTTTTTTTTTTTACTTTTTCTAAAAAGGGATTTGAAAAGCCTTTTATTCCAAAATAATCTATTTTTATATTCAAAACAATCTATTTTTAGAGTTTAGAGATATGGTTTAAGGGTTTAAGGCTGCGATTTTAGAGTTTATGGTTATTTTTTAGAGTTTAAAATTTAAATTTTAGGGTTTAATTTTTAGGGTGTAGACCTTAGTGTCCCTACAAATACAATAACACATGATATCATTTGAATACCGCTGGTAGAGAAAAAATATTCTGACTGGTGATTGAACAGCCTAAGCTAATATCGCCTTGGCTTGTGAAAATACAGTCATCATTTCTCTTGTAAAATTTACCACGCCTATTCATTTGTCTTGTTTCCACTCTTTGTTGGGCAGCTGCTGTAGCCTGTAGGCCGGTGAAGATCAATCCTAGATATATATTATTCCTGTTTTGATCGAGCAAAGAACAAGGGAATAACATTTTCTTTTTCATTTCCAGGCCAGCCAGTTTCCACAATAAGCTGCTCCCGGTCCTACAATAGTGTGGAAGCTTGAATCAATGAACCAAGCTTGTTTGCTGAAATGGGCAAAACCCAGATCATAGATTTCTCAATTTCACATTGCAGTGAAGGGCCCACAAAACAAAACAAGTCCTTAAAGGTTTTAAGGGAACGAAAGCCAACAAAAAATGACCTAAAAACACTTTGGATTGGACCACTTTTCTCAGCATTGTCTGTTTCTCTCTCTCTCTCTCTCTCTTGTCACATGGAACTGTGTCTGGTTTCGCTGGTTTGGTCTCTCCACCTATTGCTTGAATTCCTTCAATCTTTCTACTTTATCCAAATGCAAATACTGTACGTTGCAGCAGATGTTGCCATTCATTTTTAAGGATTCAAATTAACTTCCTCAGCCTATCCACTTTGGCAGCTTTTGTTGATTTATTTGCAAGCAAAAAATTCAAACCCCATGTTTTTATATGAATATCATGGTTTAATTACAATAATTGATTAATATACAATGATTAAGTTCGTGTTAATCATTCATTGGGTAGGGTGTGATGGTTTAGGATAGTGGGAAAGCTTTAATTTACACCATGCGTGTTTGCTACCGTTTGATTAACAAAAAGACAAATTGTATAATCAGACAGGATTAGCTGTACACCATTTAGACATATCATTATCTCCCGAAAATACAGGCCTTAAACAATGTCTGAAAACTTTAATCACTTCCATATTGCTGGCAACAGTGAACATGAAGGAATGGCAGTTTAAGTGAGACTCAGGGGAAATGGAAGATGGACTTTGAACTAACCAAACCAGCATCCCAAACATTGATCTTAGAATATGTCAATGTCTTAATTCAAGATGAATTTGTAGATTAAAAAGAATAAATTGAAGAAAAAAAGAAACTTATCTAGCAGGAATCTAATGCATACTGTCTTTCTTGTCTGGTGGTCTGCATGTTGTAGGAGAAGAAGCCAATGGCAGCACCTGAGAAGAACTTGAATGGCACTGTGGTAAATACTGGAGAGGTTCCCTGTTCTTATCAACAATGAATTTAAGGAAAGACCCTTCCACCGTTGAAATTGCAGCACTATTAACAGCTCTAACACCAGAATCTTGAACGGAACCGCCATTTCTTTGTACCCTTTTCTCAGCTTCTAGTTCTAACATCAATCTCTTTAAAAGTTTCTCTTCTGCATCCCTCAAGAACTTGAACTTGGGAGGAGGTGAAGATCTCAGCTTATTTAACTCAGCATCCGTCGATGATTCAAAGAGGGGATTGAATCCTTGGGGCTGATAATAAGAACCCAAAGGTGACTTCAATGGCGGAGAAGGCAAAGGACTGTGGAAAGGAGTGTCCATTGGTAGCATAACATCATTCAAGTTCCTTCTTCTTGACCCTTTATCTTCAGACTCCAAATCATCCTTTGTTTCCTCTTTGATGGTGAAGAGGAATCTGGGTGGACCAGCCAGATTGTGGAGCCTCATCAGCTCTGATTCAACTCCCTCTTCTCCGAACCCGCCCATCAGCAGCAAAGCCTTGGTGGTCGACCCGAGTTCGAGGTCTGGCTCGACGCCATTGGTATCTTGGTGGTTGTTGGCGGTGGTGGGTGCATGTAAAGGAGCTGATGGTTTCTTCCAGCAGAAGAGTTGAACAAGCTCCTTTGCGTAGTTGGTGTAATCGTATTCAACTTCAGAGCTAGCGATTCTCTTCTTCTTCCACCAAAGCAAATAGTAAAGCTCAGCAAAAAGAGCCAATACAAGACAACCAAAAACCAAACTTAAACCAATCCCTAACCCACTGAAAGATTTCATCTTTGCTTCGAACTTCACTTCATTTCTCCCGGAAACATAATATAAAAAGATTGAACTTGGTTTTGCAGACTCCACTAGGTTTCCCTCCCTCTCAGCTCTGTACCATATATAAGAGAAAAAAAATAAAGAGAAGCAAAAAAGGGACCTTTAAATCATGCCAGAACTTTCATGTGAAGTTAGCTAGAAACAACAGCGGAATAACTAAAGAAAAAGACCCCAGAAAGCCTTTACTTTTACTGCAGTTCACGGGCTAAGATTCCAAGCGGTAAAACAATAGGGGAAGGATCAAATGACCATATATATCCAAATTTTCTCAGCAAAGATGGGACACTTTGAAAACAGTTTTAACTAAACAAATAAAATGAAAGTGAAATTATTACTATCGTGGAAGCTGAGGACAGATCGTAACGGTTAAAAGCGGAGAGAGAGAAAGTTATATGATTTGGGGGTATGGGCAAATTCTTTGTACAATAGCTTATTACTTTAGCTTTGAAGTGTGTGGAGAATGGCAACAAGCAACTCACATGGACAGCCAAAGGTTTTGAAAAGAAAATCATAGAAAAATGAAAAGATTGACAAAAAAAAGACCGGAAAATGGGCAATGTGATTGCATTTGCATCAGCCCACGCGGTAGCCTCCACGTAAACCTCAACTGCATTACAAGACAATGGCCTAAGAATAATACACCCGTCATCCACGAAAATCTAGCTGTGCTTCTTTAGTTTTATGTAATGTGAACTATAAAAGTGATTAATTCCCTTTAGGTGTTAAATAGTTTTTCTTTTGTTTTTCATCGATCTTTAATTACAAGGTAATATTTGTTCATAGATTTTTTTAACCTTTTTGACAATACATATATACCATGTAGACAAAGCGATTTGAGCTCGTATTTCCTAGTGTGATTATCATTGAGACTGTGAGACACTTGTTGGATCACTGCAAATCCATTACTGACTGAACTATATGTAGCAAAATCTAATAGTTTTCTTTTGTGCGTATCTGTGTGCAAGAATGAGTATGATTAGCTTTAAAACAGATGATGAGGCTGTCGATGAAGTGCAAGCAAACAGGCTCAATTATACACCCTCCATTGTGGACTGAAATCTTTTTTGAAGAATTAGCGAAACGGGTAAGCTCATTTAGCAGCCTTTTATATGCCTTTGTTCGACTTATGCAGGTGAGTTTCATGCATTCTGCCATGATTCACGATGTCTTCATGTTAAAAACTTACATAAAAGTATCATGGAAACTGATAGTGCCTTGGGACAAACTTGTTTTTGGATGTCCAGCTCTGTGCTCTGTCTTTCCATTTATTTCTCTAAATATATTAATTTATAGTCAACCTACTTTCCCTCCCTCTAATTATTATGGGATGGAAATATTTTACCTTTTCGGTGCCTCTACTTATGTCCCACACTCAAAATTAGCTTTAAGGTTTAGGGTTTTAGGTTAGGGGTTATGGTTAGGGTTTAGGGAATTTAGAGTAGGGTGTATTTTTTAGGATATAGGGTGTAGGGTTTAGGATTTAAAATTTAGGGTTATGGCTTAAAATTTAATTTTGTTGTGTTTTTTAGTGTTGGGCATAAGTATGGTCACCGAAAAGGGGCAGAGAGTTTTTATCCATTATTATGTTGAGAGGTAAAATATTTTAGGATTTTGCTGATTTTATATTAAGGATAAATTTTCTATACACAGGCGGTGGAAACTAAAAGTTTCCATAAGCTCCTTAATTTTAGGGTATAAGAAGTTAGTTTAGGGTATATGGTTTAGGGGTTTAGGTGTAGAGGGTTAGAATTTAGGAATAGTTGTTTCAATTTAAAGTTTAGGGTTATAATTTAGGGTTTATAGTTTAAAACTTAAATCATCACCATATTACCTTAAAAACTAAACTCTAACCTATAAACCCTAAATTATAACCCTCAACCTTAAATTGAAACAACTATCCCTAAATTCTAAACTCCTACACCTAAACCCCTAAACCCTATACCCTAAACTAAATCTCCATACCCAAAAACTAAGGCGCTTGTGGAAACTTTTAGTTTCCACCGCCTGTGTATAGGATATTAATCCTTATATTAATTAGAATAGTTCAAAGATTAATTGTTAACCAAACAAATCACCGGGAAAAAAATCTCTGGCCAGTTTCCCCCTTTCATAACCATTAACTTCATTATATTCTTTTGTTTTAGGGATGTTTCCTTTCATTTCCTTCCTCGGAAGAGATTCCCCAAGCCCAATGTAAACTCCTGGGATTTACGGTCCAAAAAAGCCCTGTAAATTAATCATTTTTGAGGCGGGCAAGTGTGGTGATCCATTAGTAAACCTACTTTCATGTTTCAAGTAGTTGATGGGCTTTTATTTATTTATTTATTTATAATAATAACATGCCTTTATCAATTTTACAAATATATTTATCTATTTATATGTTTTTATAAAGTTAACTGAAACTGATGGCATTTTACTCAATAACACCAAATCAATAAAAAATTATAATATCAATAAAAAAACAGTTTATAATAGATGTTCGAATAAAATTCTAATAAACCTATTAAATGCAAAAAAAAAAAAATGATGTCTTCTGCAGTGAAAAAACTATCCAATCAATTTCTTTTTATATGTACTAACTGCCGCATTAAAAATGTCTATTCACTCTAAAAATTCTTTTTTTATTTTAAAATAACCAATCGCTAAAAACAACTACTTGTTAATTTTAATTTATTTTTCTCAGAATATATAATCTCCTTGAAATATTATTGTTTTGAAAAATCAATATTATTTTCAGTCACACTGTGACTCAAATTTTAGTATATAATGTAATTTAGTTTCATGCACTGAAATGTATTTATATCCCAAGTTTAAAAATCGTCTGCCCCTAACATGTCTCCATTTATGTCTCTTGTTAAAAAATACTTAAAAATTAAATTAAAAATCTTAACCTTAAATTTCAAGTCCCAAACCCTATACCTTACACCTTAGAAATACACTCTACCCTAAATTTTCTATAACCTAAACCATGACCCTAAACTCTAAGCCTTAAACCCCTAATTTTATTGTGGAAGCATAAATGGAGACATAATTAGGAGGTAGAGTAAAAATCGTCTGCCCCCTAACAATGCCTCAATTTATGCCTCATGTTAAAAAAACACTTAAAATTAAATTAGGAACCCTAACCCTAAATTCCTAACCCTAAATTTCAAACCCTAAACTCTACACTCTACACCTTAAAAAATATACTCTGCCCTAATTTTCCTATACCCTAACCATAAGCTCTAACCCTAAACTCTAAACCTCTAATTTTATTGTGAAGACATAATTAGGAGGTAGACAATTTCCACCCAAAACTTAGGGTCTTCCATTTATTTCTTCCATTTTTTTAACACTGGTAACAATAAATGTTAAAATATAAATATAGAGAGAGTGTGAGAAATATTGAGTTAAAAAAAAGAAATATTTATATTATCTCTATACAATTCAACAATGTAGCCTGTATAGTTTTGGAGCCTATGGTCTTTGCTCGAATTAGCAGTCGTGTTGAAATCTATTACTTTGCCATTGTCTCAAAAGAAAATGTTTTGTTAGAACTGAACTCCGTTTATTAAACCTGGCCACAAAACTGGAGTTAACAAAATGATTTTCTTTTCTTAAAAAGAATAATATGTTATGAATATTTATCTATGTAGATGTCTATCATGATTAGAACTTTATCTAAGGAGTTTGATTTATTTATTATTAGGAATATTATCTCTATTAATTAGAGTTTAATGTATTATGTACTTCTTATGCCTATAAATAGATGATTCATTGAAGGCATTGTATATGATTCTATTTTTGAGAATAATACAAATCTCCCTCTTTCTCCCATCTCTTTGTTCTTCGTTATTTTATTCACAATACGTTATCAGCACGATCTTGCTCGCTTAATTACGGTGATTATTGTTGGTGGTTCTCGAAAAGAATTTCAATTTGATATTGGTGACTGCATCTATCATATATTCAGCTTACCTTGGAAAGTATGGTAAGTTTTATTTATTTATATACTAATATAATGATTGATTTATCATTCTCCAAAAGTTAGTATATTCATATCTATTATTTGGTTATTATTTTAATTTATTATTATTTTATTCATACTTGAAGTAACTCTTGAATTAACGAAAATTAAAATTATCGCCGTACTTCATTAGATGGATTGATAAAGCAAACCGAATTAAAGCCCTCAAGGATTTCGGCTAAATGCTATTGGGCGCACAAATTGGAACATTTTATTACACAGTATATTAGTTTTATTCAAAGTTTTTATTATTCCATTCTAATTTATAATTGATTCAATTCAAGGATTGTGTTGCCATGTGGTTGTTATACATTTGTTTTATCATTATTATTATTATTATGGTAATTTATATGAATAAATTCGAGATATAAAATAACTTTATTATTTGTATCAATTACTTTGTATGTGAATCAAAGGCAAAAGGAATAAGTTACTTTGATGTGTTTATACATTCATCAAAATGTTGTTTGATTTTAACTATGGTTGTTTATAATTTGATCACATCACTTATAGTTATGTTTATTCAACTTGATCTATGACTACTTTTATACTTTTTGATCTAGTCTCAAATAAATTTTTTTTATTCTATTGATAAAAGTCGATACTTTTAACCGTGTTTTGAGTTTTACATGTATTCAAATGAGTTGGAAAGAGACATGGCGTAAAAAAAAAGATTATGAGAAGATGCATTGGTTCATTTGCTACGTCATCATTGAGACGAAATTCAACAAAAAAAGGCATTGGAGTTTGATTAGAACTTTATCTAAGGAGTTTATCTAAGGAGTTTATCTAAATATTCAAATGAATATTTATCTATGTGGATGTCTATCATGATTAGAACTTTATCTAAGGAATTTGATTTATTTATTATTAGGAATATTATCTCTATTAATTAGAGTTTAATGTATTATGTACTTCTTATGCCTATAAATAGATGATTCATTGAAGGCATTGTATATGATTCTATTTTTGAGAATAATACAAATCTCCCTCTTTCTCCCATCTCTTTGTTCTTCTTGTTCTTCGTTATTTTATTCACAACATAATAAGTATTTTTAAAAGAAAAATGTTTTGGCAATTCTTTTCTACAAACCGACCGACAAGGATCTCGTACGCGATGCTGATTGCTTTAACGCTTATCTTGTTACTACAAGTTCTCTTTTTTTCTTCTTTGTTGTTTTGTCCGAACTTGACCGTTCCACCTCGGACTCAACGCTAATGCAATCATCTCTGTCTTTCTAGATAATCTCCCAGATTATCATAATGTATATGCATAATACATGCAAATGGCAAATGCAAACCATATTTTATCATTTTGTTATATTATGATAATGGGAAGATTGAGTTCTTAATGAAAAAAGTTCAAAACTTTAGGTACCCTCAGGCTCAGGGAAGTTTTTCCATCTCAATATGGGTCCTCAGCACTAGAGATGGTAAATTTACTCGAGACTTGAGATTCGAACTGGCCAGAATGATTTGAACCTGATTCGAAACTCAAAACAAACCGAATTAAACCTGATTTTTAGTTGAACTGATATAAATTTGATCAGATTTTCAACTGAACAGAACATACCCGAACCAAATTTCAACCGAATCGAATTGAAATTTGATATCGACCTGGCCAGAATGATTTGAACCTGATCCAAAACTCAAAACAAACCGAATTAAACTTGATTTTTAGTTGAACTGATATAAATTTGATCAGATTTTCAACCGAACAGAACATACCCGAACAAAATTTCAATCGAATCGAATGGACCTGAATTAATTTCATTCGAACCGAAAGTAACCCGAATCGAAGACAACTCGGAATAAAGAAAAGATATTAAAAGAAATAATGAAATATTTGATGTGAATTGTCGCACAACTCACTAAAGAGTCTAATATATTAGCTTTATAAAGTCATATATGGGTTTAAAAAATTGATCCGGCATGAAAACTCAACCGAACCATGTCAATCTCCTATTGAACCGATCTTGACCCGACCTAAAATAAAACGACCCGAAAATACTCGTTTCGAAAATCAACCTAACCGTTGTGACCCGATCTGGAGTGATACCCGACCAGAATCAATATAGACCTGAATTAAAATCGAACCAAACCAGATTCGACCCGAAACAAAAATGAAACCAGATACAGTCAAAACTGAACATGACAAGAACCGAACCTGATCCGAATTACATGTTTGCCACCTATACTCAGCACAATCATAAAAAAAATAAAATATTAAAAAAAGTTGAGAAAGGAAAAGAAAAGAGAGGGTATTTCAGTCTTTCTGCGAAATTTCAATGCTCTTCTTCATTTTCTATAAGAACCAAACCAGAACTGGCTGAAAACCCATCCCTTTAGTCCTTTCAAAAATGGCTTCTTCTTTGTGTTCTTCTTTATTGGTTCTGGGTACAATTTTTGTTTTATTAAGCTTTGGCAAAGCTACTGACCCCGGTCTCATTTTAACAGTCGTTAACAACTGCCCTTTCACCATTTATCCCGCTATCCAACCCAACGCCGGCCACCCTGTCCTTGAACGGGGAGGCTTCGCCCTTCACACCCTCACCCACCGTTCCTTCCCTGCACCCACAGCCCACTGGTCCGGTCGTATCTGGGCTCGAACCGGCTGCACCCACTCCAACGGACGTTTCTCCTGTCAAACGGGAGATTGCGGCCACCGCATTGAGTGCAACGGTTTCGGTGGAGCCACCCCCGTCACACTGGCACAGTTTAGCCTCCACCACGGTGGCCACAAAGACCTCTCTTCCTACGAAGTCAGCCTCGTGGACGGTTTTAACATCCCCATGACAGTGACCCCACACGAAGGCAAAGGCCTTTGCCCTGTCGTTGGGTGCAAGGCTAACATCCTGGCCACGTGTCCCGAGAAGTTACAGTACAGGTCGCCGCTGGGGCACGGTGCGGTTGTGGGTTGTAAGAGTGGATGTGCTGCCTTGGGAACCGACGAGCTTTGTTGTAGGAACCATTACAACAGCCCCCAAACCTGTAGGGCTAATGCCTTTACACAGTTTTTCAAGCATGCTTGTCCTGCAACGTTTACTTATGCCCATGATAGCCCTTCGCTCATGCACGACTGTGCTTCCCCACGTGAGCTTAAGCTTATCTTCTGTCACTAGCCTTTTTAAGACTAACAAATTAATAAATCTGTTGTGCTATGTGTTTCTAAGTTGGGATTCAAGCATTAATGGCTGTAATTGTTCATGTTTAGACGAAATAAATGTTCGTTTTCCATGTTTTCTCTCCAAATTTTGGGCTGACAAAAGTACGATATATTGCAATGTATATAATTAAAATATGCCATCTAATCTGTAACTGTGTATATGTTTACAGTTTACGTTGGGACTGGTAGGGACGCGAATCTCTGAAAAGAATTCAGTGAAAAACAAAAAGAAGCAGGAAAAAAACAAGTAAAGTGGCGCACCATCACCGTTCAATTTTTTGTTCTCTTTTTTCGGTTCTAGTACAACTATAAATATCAAATAGGTTTTATTTTCTTCATAAAATATATATGAAGTTATGATTTTGGTGTGTTTAAATATGTAATATTTTAATTTGTTATTGAAATTTAATAGTTAAATATTATAGAAAATAAATATAACTATAAATAATTAAAAAGTTTGTCATGAAAAAAAAACAATTGGAAAGAAAAAAAGCTTTGGGAGAAGACTTGAATGAGCCAAACGCAAATGCACTAAAATGTAACGTTTTGCTAAAGGTTTTATATTTTTTGGTGAGAAAAGTAGAGAGAGAGTAAAACCCTGCAATATGCATGCCTACAAGTCTCGTGAATGATCTACCAAGCCATGTCCACTTGTAATTAACACTCTTCCACAAATAAACATGCAAACCACGCTGGTGAGGAATCCATTTTACCATCCTCGTGAATGCTCGGCAGAGAAAAAAAATTCTTTTTTTTCTTCAAGGATCCATACGAGTCGAAGAATATAGAATTGAGAAGAAAAGGGTTTGAGGTAGGGATGATTATTCAAATTAGGTGTTTGTGTGTGAGTGTGTTCAGAGACAGGCGTGTGATTTTAAGTTAAGAAGGCGAACTTATAAATTTTTAGGGGTGAACTTATAAAAATTCAGGGGATGAAAATATATTTTCAATTGAAAATACATAAAAAAAATTTAAAATTTTTAAATTATATAGAAATTTCAAATTTTTAAGGGGTGATCGCCCGTTCGGTTCATCCATGTGTGTGTGAATTCTGAATTCAAATATCTGAGTTCGACTTTGGATTACAAAATGGTAGAATATATTTGTTTCTAAAGAGATCGAATTTTGATTATATAACTTTTGGTGGATTTAGATCTGGTTTAATTTCTTTTGAACAATTCCTACCTAGGGGTGGAGAATGAAAAATTTATCTCTGTTGGGTTTAGAACTCACAACCTATAGAAGGGAAGATGTAACACCCCCTTCCCGGCCTGGTAGAGAACCGGGTCGGAGAGCGCTATCGAAAAACGATGCGGAGATCGGAGACATAAATCCAAAGTTCAAAAATCATTTCGGATTATTTTATTAATCTCTTTTAAGACTTAACACTTAACTTATTAACAACTTACTCAAATTGGGGTCAACTTTAAACTTTTTCAAACTTAGGGACTAAATTGTAATTTTTACAAATTAGGGGTCCTTATCTGAAATTAAACTTACTAGTTATTAGCCTGTAAAATCTCATTACTAACGGAAGTCATTTACCTATCTGATTAGACGATACAATATTTTAGTGACCCTTTTGTAATTTGTCTAAAACTATTTTTTTATTCGAACTAACAAATATCTTAAACACTTAAAAAAAATTATACAAAACATAGGTAACGTATACACAATAGTAGGCCCACAAGACTAGTACAATTACTTTAACTACTTTGCCACCATACTAGGAGTTCATAAGGACAAAACACATTACTCTTTAATTGTAGTGACTTGCCAATCTTCCAACTAATCCCGATCTCGATCTGTTACTTTCCTTAACCTGAAATGTTATGCAATGAATGCATTAGACTTACATAGTCTAAGTGAGGTAGCCAATGACAATGAATGAACATGTTATGTCATGTAGCATGCTTCCAAAAATGATCATAATGCAATAACATGTCATACTTTATATTCATAACAAAGCATAATATCATATCATGAGCATAGCATGTCATAACGTATCAAACACATAATATATTGGTACCATTGGATACGCGGATTCCCTGTACACCATATCATGAATCATAAATGAGCCGTAGCCCTGAGCCGTAGCTCCATATATCTCTTATATAATATCATATCATGAACATAACATAGCATACGTATCAAACACATAATATATTGGTACCATTGGATACGCGGATTCCCTGTACACCATATCATGAATCATAAATGAGCCGTAGCCCTGAGCCGTAGCTCCATATATCTCTTATATAATATCATATCATGAACATAACATAGCATACGTATCAAACACATAATATATTGGTACCATTGGATACGCGGATTCCCTGTACACCATATCATGAATCATAAATGAGCCGTAGCCTTGAGCCGTAGCTCCATGTATCCCTTACACTTCCATCCTTTTATCTCCCACATATAGGCCGTAGCCCTGGACCGTAGTCCTCCCTTACATGGTGAGCTCGAATAACCCTATGGCATGCCAATTGTATCCAACGTCCATAATTACACACAAATTCACATAGTCCATGATTTTCAAATCATATCATATCATATGAAATAACAAGATGAGCCGTAGCTCCATATCATGTAGCATTTCATAGTCATATTCAAACATATCAAAGTAATGCAAGGCACTTACCAAATTTGCCATTCGAGCATAGTTGCTCTACGTGAGCCCTTAACAAATGCAAACATAATCATAAATAATGCAATGGGACGGCACCGAGCCTATCCCTTGACACAACTACACTCACATATCAGAACATAAAAACAAAGATCGGAATGACACCGTGTCACCCGAGACAAATGCATCTACACTCACCTCAATCCAAGCTTAGAGACATTTTCCTTATTCTCCAACTTTGTGGTTTCCTTCATTTCTACTCTTTTCTAACCAAACATTAAAGAAATATATCATTTAGTACATTAGGCAGCTTGCATTGTCCTCAAAGAAATATTTATATAAAATGTTCTATAACTCAAAATCTGATTTCGTTTGTTTTAAACGAAACTAGACTTAATAACCTTTTAAACCATATAAATTATAGCTTTTAATTCCTCTTATACAATTTATAATGAATTTCTAAAATCGCTGTTGATGCAGATTTAGGGGCAAACTGTTACTCTGTTTTCATGACATTTACTTACTCAAAAATTCATATCATTTTACTTACAACTCCAAATAAGGAGTTATTTACCATTGTAGAAAGCTTATAAACACACCATTAAAATCATGCATGGTACATATTTTTAGCGTTTCTCAATCAGTACAGTTTTGCATTTTAAAACAAATCAATTTCAGGATCGAATCTGTCCAAGATAAACTTAGTGGATTTAAAGCATATAAATTATATGTTTCACAATTCATTTGGTTCTGATATTTTAACCATATTAACTTACATGTATTAGCATAATAATGAAGTTCTAACATATTCAAAATCAAAGCATTCAAGTCCTCAATTTATCAATTTCCACAAAACAGTCCCCTTTAATTCTTTAATAATCCTATATGTGATCTAAATGGATTTAACCTACCAATTGAGACTTAATTCAAGCTTGGACATTTAATTTCATTCATTTCATGAATCCCCTGTTCTAATCATAAATTTTCAGAATTTATTAACACCATTTGACCCCCTAAACATTTCCAATTTCACAATTTAACCCAGCAGATTCCAATTTTATTCAGTTTCAGTCCCGTAACTTCTAAGAACAATTCAGAGACTTATACTTAACATTTTTGAGCAAATCATACATCTATTCCATGTAAAATTTTGTCCTCTACAACTTTGTAGAAGAACACGTTTTCCAGAAATGACTCTAACATGCTCAAAAATGCAGTTTTCTACAGGACAGTTTACAAATCCGAATTTCTTTATTCTTTCTACCCTTATCTTTTACCAACCTTTAATTAATTCAATTTCATGCTTAATATAAATACTAACATCAAATTATAGGTAGTTGAGACTCTAATCTCAACTTTAATTTATTTCACTCACCTTGATAGACCGATACTTTATTTTTATTTCTTGGGCTTGACGGTTGTTCCGAATCGACCTCGTATACCATGATAATTAATAAAAACTAATCAATAAAACAGTATCGAATATATATAAAAATATTAATCAACTCGATACCGAAACTTAAACTAACTAGAGATTTGAGCTTACCCCGTCATTGGTAGAAATTCGATATTACTATATCGAAAATATCGGACTACCAATCGAACATTGGATCGTATGCTACTATTTTTTTCTTTCTTTCTTTCTTGCTTCTTTGCCGTGAATTTCATCAATCTCCCCCCCCCTTTATACTAATTTTTGGTGTTACTATTTCACCTACCAATTCTTATTTTAATCAACAAATAGCCATCATATTTCAATTGTCAATTTAGGTGGATTGCCGTGTACATCCATCCATTTCCTTCTTTCTTTTTTTTAATATATATATAATAATAATAATAATAATAAACTAACTATTTAATCTATTTTGGGTACCAAATCAAACCAACCCTTAATCGAAATAAGAAATATTTGTTTGTTAGAACTTGACCTTGATTTATAAATTATCTCGAATAATCTAAATAAGATCGAATAAATTATTTAATAGTAAAAATATTCGGTCACCGGAACTTAATTCCGACTAGACCGATTTTTTTTTTCTATTTATACCCAAACATGGACGACAAACACCCCTTTTTTTTTCTTTTTTTTTTCTTTAACCTACTCCATAAAATAATAATAAATTTTTACCTCGGTCATCGGAACTTAATTCCGACTAGACCGGTTTTTGGGATGTGACAGAAGACATCAATTGAGAACTTTTAACCATTTGCTTTAAAAGTTGTTCACAGCTGATTTAAATATTTAAATTTGAATGTTTGATAGATAATAATATTTCATTTGGACTGAATTTGAATAGTTACATCCAAATAATTTAGGGTAAAGTACACAGACGGTCACTAAATTTTGGTAAAAAAAATAAAATGGTAACCAAACTTTCAAAAATCACAAAGTGGCAATTAAACTTTATGTTTTATAACAAAATGGTAACTAGACGTTAAAGGCCGTTAAGTGGCTGTTATAAACTTTGATATAATAACACATTTAGTCCTTCATATTTATACATTCAATCAATTTAGTCCTAATTCGAAACAATTCACTAAATTTAGCCCTCGTTATTTACGCATTCTTTCAATTTGGTCCTTAAAGCAAAATTCCAAAGTATGGTAACATGATAAATAATTACAATTAAATTTTTATAGGAACTCGAAAACTCGACTCGACTCGAATCGAAAAATTTTTAAATAAAGTTTAAGTTGTAAAATATGACGCATCAACTCGAATAACTCAAAATTTTTTGACTCGACTCGATCGAACGCTAATCTCTATCTTAAGATATGACGCGTCAACTCGAATAACTCGAAATATTCGAATATTTTAAATCATTTTTTCTTTTAAATCGAATAATTTTTAAAATAGAATATTTAATATTTTCATATTTAAATCACATCGATTATTTAATAACAACTTTAAATATTCGATTTAAAAGAAAAAAATGATTTAAAATATTCGAATATTTAATTAAATTTTTATAGGAACTCGAAAACTCGAATCGAATAAAAAAATTTCAAATAAAGTTTGAGTTGTAAAAGATGACGCGTAAACTTGAATAACTCGAAATTTTTTGACTCGACTCGACTCGAACAAATTTCAAATAAAATTTGAGTTGTAAAATATGATGCGTCAACTCGAATAACTCGAAATTTTTTGGCTTGACTCGATCGAACGCTCACCTCTATCTTAAGATATGACACGTCAACTCGAAATATCACTACAACAAAATAATTTTTTAGTGACAAATTGATAGTGACTAGGAATAATTTTGTCACAAATATTAACTTTTTGTGACAATTTGTTTTGTGCGGCACTATTAGTATAAGTAATTGTGACATATTTTTATTTGGTCACTGTAACAGTAGTAATTGTGACGATTATATTTTTCACAAATGAATTCTCACTATAAGTATACAATTGTGACACAAAGTTCATTGTCACTAAAACTTTGACACGTGATAGTGACGATATGTGAAATGGTCACTATTATTTGATATTTGTTGTTACAATGAAATTATTTGTCACTTAAAGTTTCACTTTTTGTTGTGATAAATTTTGTCACCAATAAAAAAAATAAAAGTAATGACAAATTAGACATTGTCACAATGATAAATTTATTTTTATAATTATAAAAATTAAAGTTATCATAAACTAGTTTGTCTAAAGGTAAAATATTTCTATAGTATATACTATGTGTAAATTGTTGTTTTAGTCAATCTATTTTGATCAACTTTAGTCCCTATATTTTTCAAATTTTAAAATTTTAATCATAATCCTAACGGAACACCGACAATATGACTAAATTACAAGGACTAAAAATAATCAAATTAAAGAACAAAAATTAAATAAGCAACTTATGTATAACAAATTAGCTAAAAATAAAATTTTCCTTAACATATTTAAATACTACCATTCATGTTGGGATCGAAAATTTAAAATTTAAAAAGTATAAAAATTTAAAGTGACCAAATTAGAGTACAAAGACTACTATGTGATTTTAGCATAATATATATATGATAGAATTTTATTGAAAATTTTAAAAGATATATACCATTTTGATTAGTTTTTTCTTTAAAAAAATCTAAATAGTTTCTTCAACATACGTACTTCGTATAAGAAACCATAGAAAAATTAGTTAAATTATTATTATAATAATTAATGTTATAATTAATAAATAATTTTAAAATAAATAAAATTAATTTCAATTACAATTAACCCTAAATATTATTTTTCTTTCAAAATAATATTAAATTTCTTGCCTAGCCTAGTGGATAAGTATTGCACTCTCGCCCTAAAGGTTTCAAGTTCGATCCTTCTTGAAGCCAGGCATTTCATTTATTTACTAAAAAATGATTATATGAATATGCTACATCATCTATAATGAAAAGCACTGTGATCTAATGAAAACTTAAAAGTTTGTTGACTAAACTGCGTGATTAGTTTAAACCCTAAATAAAATGGTTACAACTAAAAATATAATTAATTTTTTATTATTGACAGTGACGACATATTTTAGACACTATTTAAATATGTATTTGTGATAGAATGTTTGTCACTACTAAGAATAACATTAGTGTCTAAATTTTAGTCACTATTAATAATCATTTGTGTCAAATGGTGTGGTCATAAAAAATATAACTATTGTGACGAAATACACTAAAGTTGTCACTAATATAATAGTGACGGAGTTATTAGTGACGACTGGTGACGACTCAGAAAAATAGTCACTGTAAATTTCAGTGACTAAATTTAACACTTTTTGTGACTATTTTCAATGTCACTAAAAATGCATTTTCTTGTAGTGTATTCGAATATTTTAAATCATTTTTTCTTTTAAATCACATCGAATATTTAATAACTACTTTAAATATTCGATTTAATTTCAAAATATTCGATTTACAAGAAAAATTAATTTAAAATATTCAAATATTTAATTAATATTTAAAGTAGTTATTAAATATTTGAATATTTAAAAGAAAAATATTTAAAATAGTTATTAAATATTCAAATATTTTCAATCATTTTTTCTTTTATATCGAATATTTTTAAATTGAATTGAATATTTAAAGTAGTTATTAAATATTTGATGTGATTTAAATATTCTATTTTAAAAATATTCGATTTAAAATAAAATAATGATTTAAAATATTTGAATATTTCGAGTTATTCGAGTTGACGCGTCATATCTTAAGATAGAGATGAGCGTTCGATCGAGTCGAGTCAAAAAAATTCGAGTGAGTTGACGCGTCATATTTTACAACTCAAACTTTATTTGAAATTTTTTCGATTCGAGTCGAGTCGAGTTTTCGAGTTCCTATAAAAATTTAATTGTAATTATTTATCATTGTTACCATACTTTGGAATTTTGCTTTAAGGACCAAATTGAAAGAATGCGTAAATAACGAGGGCTAAATTTAGTGAATTGTTTCGAATTAGGACTAAATTGATTGAATGTATAAATATGAAGGACTAAATGTGTTATTATACCAAAGTTTATAACAGCCACTTAACGGCATTTAACGTCTAGTTACCATTTTGTTATAAAACATAAAGTTTAATTGCCACTTTGTGATTTTTGAAAGTTTGGTTACCATTTTGTTTTTTTACCAAAGTTCAGTGACCGTCTGTGTACTTTACCCAATAATTTACTAATAAAAACCTATTTAATTTTTAAAATAAATTTACCTGTTCAGATCATTTAAAAATGGTAAATATTATACCGATTGTTGTTTATAGTTTGAATCTTATCAAGATTAAACTAGAAAAAACTGTAAATATATCTATCTTTTTCATCTGTATCCAATAATTTAAAAATGGTTAATATTTTTTTTAACTTTAAAAATGGTTAATATGAGACCTACTGCTCTAAAAGTTGATTTGTGTTTGGCTTTAAAATTCTTCACCCACCATCCAGTGTGATTTGAAGAGAAAGAAATCGAAAAAGTTTGAAGTACGTCAAGTTACAGTAATAGAGTTAAGGGTAAATTACACAGATAACCACTGAACCATGAGTTTGGTATCAAAATGACCACTATATTATTTTTTACTGCAAATGCACCACACAACTATTTAAATGGTTTCATTTTAGCCACACGCCGTTAAAAAAACGAAAAAGTTGACAGAACTGTTAAAAAATTAGTATAATTACATATTTGGTCCTCTATATTTATACAATATATCAATTTAGTCCTAATTTTAATCTAATAAAATAAATTAATTATTCAATAAGATGGTGACACGTGTCACACCTTATTGGAAGTCTTTAATTAATTAATTTAAATAATTTTCCACCTCTAATAAGGTGGTGACACGTGTCACACAATTGGAGGTGGAAAAATGAGATCAACAAAATCACCCCATCAGGATTTAAACCTAAGACCTTAGGCTACTCAAGGTGTGAGCTTGCCATTGAACCAAGCACGCTTTTGTACTTTAGGGTACAACAATTAATATATGTCTTTAATGATTGTTAATGCCCAGAAAAATTAAAGAAAAAAATGCAATTAAATAAGATCGAACCAAGGACCTTATAGTCCAAAGCGCATGTGCTTGCCACTGCACCAAGTGTATGCCTTGTGATATAAAGTACAACATTTAATATATGTCTTATATAGATTTTAATGCTTGAAAAAGGAAGGAAATGTGGTTTTAGGAAATTCAAATATAATATTTTTATGATGCATAAAAACATCAAACCCAATTAAATAAATTTAATAACTAAATTAAAGTTAAGAATATTTTGTATATATTTTAAACTATAGTTAGTGCACGATTTAAAATAAAAAAAAATTAATATTATTTTTTAATTTTTTAATATAAAAATCATTTTAAAATTTTTATATTTTAAACTAAATTTAATATATTTTTCAATTCCAGATTTATTTTTATAATTTCACGTATATAATCATTGAATTGATTTTTTTAACTTAATTAATAATTTTAATATTTATTAAAAAATTAATTAAATTATTATATATAATTATATTAAAAAATTAAAAATTATATTAAATTCATTTAGCGAATTCAAACTCACAAACATAATTTAATATTGTTAACTTTAATTTAATTATTAGATTTATTTAATTGGTTTAATATATTTTTCAATTCCAGATTTATTTTTATAATTTCACACGTGTCACCATCTTATTGAATAATAAATTTATTTTATTAGATTAAAATTAGGACTAAATTGATATATTGTATAAATATAGAGGACCAAATGTGTAATTATACCAATTTGTTTAACAGTTCTGTCAACGTTTTCGTTTTTTTAACGGCGTGTGACTAAAATGGAACCATTTAAATAGTTGTGTGGTGCATTTGCGACAAAAAATAATATAGTGGTCATTTTGACATCAAATCCATAGTTCAGTGGTCATCTGTGTAGTTTACCCTATAGTTAATGAAACGAATAAAATGAGATTATAAAATTGGAACGCAAGGACAAACATATTATAGAGAAACACAAGTAAATAAAACACTTTGGGAGTTGAAACATAGAGTTATATAAATTTTGTTAATATAGTTTTATTTGTTACATCTGTAATTTGATTTCAGTGTTTCTTTTCTGATAATGAAATACATATTTATGATATTGATTAATTGTTTTAATGACAAAAGATAGAAATTTAAATAGCGTTCGCGGTCACGTTTTCGGTCACGTCACAGTTATTGCAGTTGCGGACATAATTAAGGTTATTACGGTCATTGCGAGTGTCGCGGTCGTGAATTTTTTTAAAATTTGCACAACCTATTATAAAACATAATAATAATAATTATAATTATAAAAAATCATTTTAATGATCTCTAGAATATTTTCTAAAAATAAATAACATAAATAAATTAAAATGAATTTAAAAAAAAATATCTATTATAACTGTGAGATAGAAGATTATATTCCTTACAATTTTATTAAAGAGTTTTTTCCACCGGCAAACTCAAGGTAAATATCAACATGAGAGAATTTAATTATAATTATAAAACGTTATTTTTAATATTTTTAGAGTGCTTTCCAACACTTATAAAAGGATTTAATTGAAAAAAAAATGAAACTTATAGGCTCAATTGAAAGTTTCATTATGGATTTGTGGACTTAACTGAAATAGAATAAAACAAAACATCTTAATTAAACTAAAAATTTGCCTTAAAAGACTAAATTGTAAGCATACTAAAACCTTTAAATCTCTCCAAAAATTCACTAAAACTTGAACCCTCCTTCTCACGATTTACCCTTTTTAATGTTTTAAGTAAATCTTCCTCGCTTTCTCTCCCGCTCGTTTTCTGTAACGCCGTCGGTCGTTAATGAGATTCGACCCAAAAAAAGATTCGACGAACCATCCGCGATTGATCTAAAAACGAAAATAGCGTCTCGTTATCGCAGCGGCCGAACGTTATACCTTTATTTCACGTCCGCGATAACCCGCTATCGTCGTGATTTCATTGTCCACCGTAATTTTTTTTTATTGCAGTTTCGGCCGACGGCGCGGCCGTAATTTTACAGCCGCAATCGCGTTAAATGTTTATATTTTTATTTATATAAATTTAAATTCTGACATTCTTTACCTAATAAAAAACAAAATACATATTTACGCAAAAAAAAATCCTACTAAAACACATTATAATTTATATACATTTTAAAGAAACAATTAGATTTAGAACTTACCAAGGGAAATCAGAAGAATCACATGTCTTACACCGATCCGACCGAATCTTGCGTGGCAATTCCTAATTCGCCCAAAAAACGGGTTAAAACAGGTGTAGAATGAGCCTACGTAATCCAAGCTCGCGCCGTGCGTAACGGGGGCTTTTTTAAAAACAAACCGCTTAAAAGCCAACTAAATACAGACCAACATCGAAACCTCTTAGTGAAATAGCATATTAAAAAATGTATATACCTTTTTCTCTTACAAAATTGTTACCATTTTTGTACATTTTTGTACTCATTTGTGTATATACACATTGTGTAATATTTTTGTGTACGTACACATTTTGTATAACAAATGTACCAATTTTTTCATGTCTGCCAAACCAGCATCGAAACCACCTTTAGGTAGTATCGATGCCCCTTGTTATTATTGTACCAAATTGTGTTTCCTTGTAACAAGTTGTGTACATACACATTTTGTATAAATGTACCATTTTTTTTTTGTCTGCCAAACCGGCATCGATACCACCTAAAGGTGGTATGGATGCCTCTTGATGAAATAGCGTAATAAAAAAGGTATGTACCTTTTATTTTCCTATATCTATTTCAATTACAACGATTTCAAAACACGATTCTTTTATGTGTTTTGCTTCGATTTTGAATTGGGGTTTTGATTGATCATTTTCTCAGATCTCTGTAAGAATCCGGTGGATGGGTTCTCAGCCGGATTGGTTGACGACAAAAATGTTTTTGAATGGAGTGTCACAATTGTTGGACCACCTGATACTCTTTAGTAAGTGTTGATTTTCTTTGTATTTTCTCCTTTTGGTTGGGTTTTGTTTGATGACATTGGATCAGGAACTGAGGTTATGATTAATGCTCGACAGGGCTTTAGGTTTCCAAAATTAGATTGATTTAGTTGAGTTACGATTGATGGAGTTGATTTTAAGGTCTTCCTTTGAATTCAAATCGAATTTATGAATTCGATTAGCTTAATTGAGTTTAGCTGATTGAAGTTAGTTTTATCTAAACAGGTAGTTTTATCGAATGATTTGTACTTGATGATCTTTAAGACAAATATTTCAATTTCAGTGAAGGAGGGTTTTTCAATGCCATCATGAATTTTCCAGCCGATTATCCAAACAGCCCTCCGACAGTGAAGTTTACATCAGAGATTTGGCATCCTAATGGTATTATAACTTTGTTTCCTTACTTTTTCAGATTCTTGCAGCCAGGCCTTAATGTTACATGCAAGAATGAAAATGAAACTAATCTCTGGGTATTGCAGTCTATCCCGATGGCACTGTTTGCATATCAATTCTTCATCCTCCGGGTGAGGATCCAAATGGCTATGAGCTTGCAAGTGAGCGTTGGATGCCAATCCATACGGTATGCTTATCAACTCTCAAATCAATTACTTTTTCCTCGGAAATCATAAGATGCATACAGAGACAGAAATTCTTACTACATATGTGACAGGTTGAGAGTATTGTTTTGAGTATCATATCAATGCTTTCCAGCCCCAACGATGAATCCCCCGCGAATGTTGAAGCTGCTGTAAGTAACTACTGCAATGTTCCTCTTGATTTTCCTGCTCTTAGTATTATGATTGCCAAAACCATGATTTTATATTTGTGTTTCTTTCTTAATATATGATCTTGGGGTTGCAGAAGCAATGGAGAGAGAGAAGACATGAATTCAATAAGAAGGTGAGCCGCTGCGTGAGACGGTCACAACAAATGTGATCGTCTATTGCTGCGTGGGGAGACTAATTCAATGCCTCCTCTTTACTGTATGAATATATTATGTTCAACTTTCATTTTTCTTATTCTTACTTTGATCTGTTGTATGATATTTGATTGATCTGATCAATGCAAGTGGCTCAATTCCTTTTGAGCGAAATGACTTGACTCGGTTATTGAAGGAACAATTGTCTAAAGGTCTCAAATTCGAGACCCAGTAGCTGCAGTGTGACTTATCAAAATATTAAGAGTATATTCAAAATAGATACTACTTGTAATCACCTAATCTTTCAAATATATATGTGTGTTTTTTACTATATTAAAAACAGAAATTACAAAGTTGTCCAATATAAAAAAAGGGGTTATGGAAGGATAAGGATTATCGTAGTTTATTCATAAATTAAGACCTAACATAACTTCCCATCCTGACCATCAGGCCATCAATGTCGCGCACATACCCCACCCTCTGTCCCCACTCCTCCTTGTCCTCCGGCTGGCTCACTGGCACCGCCCCATTCTCCACCGCCCGCTGTTCAACCACAAGAACAACTTCGATCACCATCATTTATGAATAAACTAAATAAATAATGAAATGCATGTATTCACTAAAACCTTGAACGCAGCATCAACGTCAGAGTAAATAAAGCATAGTTCCATTGGGGGGCGGTGGAGATCAGATTTGGGCAGTTGGACCTCACCAGTTAGATCATCGGTCTCGTGCTGGTGCTTTGGGGTAAAGGCAATGGTGGTCTGCCCACTCTCCAGTTCTCCCCACCTGTGAGACTCGTCCAAGCGACCAACATTGTAACCAAAGGCTTTTGCATAGAAATCAACGGATTTGGCTACGTCCCTAACGTAAAATATTGTGTACCCCAGCACTGGGTTAAGACTAGACGCCATTGTTTTTCTTCTTTTTGATCGGAGAACTGTTTTATATCCTTGATCTCAACCGGGTGTTAGAAAATATTTTAACCCCTTTTATCTTTTGGCTTCCGTAGTTGTTTGTTTTGAGTTGATAGGAGGCTTTCACACGTGGGCAAAAATTTGGTTACACGTGGCATGCATGCAAGTGTTGGCTGATTCAAAAACTAGCACCTGGCTCATAGCAATCCTCAGTTTATCAGTTATTCACCGGATCCAAAGTCTTGGTTTCACACACACATATATGAACAACTTTAACTTTAAGGCAAACCGATATGTTTTAGTAGTTAAAAAAAGTTAAAAACAAGAGACTTTCTAATTGTCTGAGTGGTTGAAAAATTATAACCCGAATGATCGAAATCCACGTGTGTTGTGTTTTTTAGATACCAAAACCATTATAACCCATTATTTACATAAAGGAAATTGTAAAATTTAAGGCAAACCGAGATGTTTTAGTAGTTAAAAAAAGTTGAGGTTGAAAAATACTAATATTATATCACTCTATATAAACTTGAATATTATAAAACAAAAAAATAATAATAAACTCGATAATCAATAATTAATATTGAAATTAATAGTCCACAATCAGCTAAGAAGACAAAAGAAAAAAATTGCAGTGCTGTTTTGGAATAGGTAGAAAAAAATAGTGGTTTTAGGTTTTGCTATTCACATTCTTATAAGTTGGTATAACTTACACGAGATAATTTTTTTTTATCAAAAGGAGAACTGCATTAAATTAAAATAAAAGGGGCCCAACCCCATGCACTAAGTGTGCAGGAAACATAGTGAAAATAGCAGACATAAAGCGCGAGATAAACAAGCGGTAGGACACAGTATCCATGCAAAGATGAACAGTGCATAAGGAATACAAAACAACAAAGGCAATAAGCCTAACAAGAACCGGGGCAACAATGCCAACACGGCTAAGAAAACGCATGTCAAGGCAAGCGAGACTCCCGCCACAAGGATACCTCAGATCCGAAAGGGCATGAGTAAAATTTCTGTTCTGGGAGAGCTCCGTCCGGAGGCAGGCTCCCAATCCCATTGAGAGATTGGGCCTTGTCACCAAAATCGCGAAAAAACACAACCCCAGCTGATCTGGCTGCGCTAACCTGTCTGTCAATGATGAAATCAGCAAACTAATATAGAGAAAAAGACCTTCTGAAGGATGGACCATCGTTAACCGGATCTTGAAAGGATGGGTAAAACTGCCCGGGTCCCATCCGAAACTAAAAAGCTTCGAGCCTATTAATACCGTAGATCCGCCTGGATCCCACCCAAAACTAAAGATATTTAATTTCCGAATCCTATTGGAGGCCCAAACCCCACCAGATTTCCATATCCCTTGAATCAAGGGTTGGTTTGGCCATTTTTGGAAATAATTTGGTTGACTTGCAGAAAGAGGGCATTTATAGAAAATTACACTTTGAAGGATAAAATTACCCTTCTCCCTGCATTCCACCAAGATCCAGGCTGTCTCCATGTTACCCCGGCACTAGGACCCTGCCTGAACGGAGGAAAAAGCGCCGAGATGTACGCCGGCGAGGTACGCCCTAAGGTTTGAAAAAACTCGACCACAATCGAAGAAGGTAAAGACACAACCTTCCAAGCTCCGTAAAGCGCAGAGAAACAACAGGGGAACCAGGGATTCGGGCGAACTGGGAGGATGATGGCTTTCCGGCGAGGCTCCTCTGTGGCTACCGTCGGCAGAGCAGGCAGGAAGATACGGTAAAGCGCGAAACGCCACCACACCGAGACTGCTGTCTGAGAACCGTAGCCGACACAGCTTTCACAGAAAACCAACTGTGCGGGACAGATCCGGAAAACAAAAAAACGAGAGCCAAAGGCGGTCGGAGAGAAAATGGTAAAACCCCTGGAACTTACTCTGCCCGCCCGAAACGAAGTCGTCTCTGGAAAAAGGGAGACGTATCAAAGAGACACTCCACCACCGGCGTCGATGGCGACCTCGCAGCCAAAACAACCGTCTTCCAAACCAGCCACGAAAACAGGCCCCTGGGAAACCACTAATTTAAGGGAAAGTGAGCTCGGTTTCGTCACCGTCGAAGGACCAAAACGTCGGCGAGACCAGATGCTCCCGACGCTCCTCCAATCACCTGCCGACCGACCGCACTAAACACCCTAAATTAAGCCTAGGGTTGCACTTCGGGAGGGAATTGGGTCTTGGCGCGTGAGGCGCGTTCCGTTAAGATGTTGTTTTGGCTATACTTACACGAGATAACTCACGGATGGAAATCATCTACCTTTTAATTATGCTCCTATTGGTGCTTTCACTTTAAAATAGCGGATTTAGGGTTTAAGGTTTGAGTTTTAAAGTTGGAGCTTAGAGTTATAGCCTAAGGAATTAGGGGTAGAGTGTATTCTTTTAAGATTTGGGGTTTAGAATTTAGAATATAAAAATTAGGGTTAAGGCTTAAAATTTAATTTTTAGATATTTTTTAGTAGGGGACATATAAGAAAGCATGGTTAGGAGGCGGGATATTTTTATTCTAACTCACGTAAAAGAAAAGACATATCGTATCTTTGTCTTGAAAACGCAAACGCAAGGAATCCGCCATAAATTATCACTAATTAACAATCATAATTTTTATAATAATCTCCCTTATTTTTGCCCCTTAGTACACTTAAACTCACTTAGCTAGGCAGAGTAATAGTTGATTAACCAATCCCTAATCTCTCGATTCTCTAATCTCAAAAAACCAGAACCCACCCTTCAGTCGCGTTTGTTTTAGGTAATTAAGATAGAAAATTAAATGATTGAAATCTGGGGTTTTAATTCAGTTTGGTGTTGATCTGTGTTTTTATGATTGTTATCGAGTATCCATCATTGAAAGCTTTCGCTTTTCGTAATCTTGAAGGCCTTCCGATTTAACAATTTTTTATTTTTTTGAAAATTTATTTGGGGGCATGAAGTTTCGAATTATGGAACCATTCTTTAGGCTATAAATAGGCTGTTTTTGTGCATGTAAGAGATCAATCTCACTTCAATAGTTTTGTTTGATCATTGTCTAAAAAATCAATACTCCCCCCCCTTTCAAATCCATGAAAAAAAATTATGGCTTTCAGTTGTTGTTGTTTTGTCTTTTTCCCTCAATCAGGCCCCCCTTCTTTGGCAGGTTATTGAGTTAAAACACAAGATCTGAACAATGGCGACAAAATCATCCAATGGGGAACAACAAACATCCTCAAAGCCACCACCTTTGCCATCTCCATTGCGCTCTTCCAAGTATTTTCAGGTGTCTTTTTTGGCATTTAATTTAATGCTAAAATGCTGGTATTCTTTATCATGTTAATGCAGCTTTCTGTTTCTTTGTGTTAACTGATAGCAAGTAACTGATGTTTTCTGCATCTGGGTATGGGATTACGGCTTAGGACGATGCTTTAATTAGATTAATTTTAAGTAGGGCAGATAATGTATGGTCCCGCTGATATAATGATCGATTCAGGTGGGAATATACAATGACATTTCTGTTTCTGTTATTACATAGAGTTCTTGTTGCTCGGTTTTGATTTCAGTTTAACTTCTTCTGTCGTTTAGTTTTATTTATATCTCTAATGTTATATTTTACTGTTAACGACAGGCCAACACGAGGATCTTGGTTACCGGGGGAGCTGGTTTTATTGATTCTCACTTGGTTGATAAATTGATGGAAAATGAGAAAGATGAGGTTGGTAAATTTTCTCATCACACCCAATCTTCCTTGTTAAGAAATTATTAGCTGAGTTAATACGAGTACGAGTATTTGATCCGTGTACTAAGATTATTATGTTCTACACGACTATACTAGGTGATTGTTGTCGATAATTACTTCACTGGATCAAAGGACAATCTTAGAAAGTGGATAGATCATCCCAGATTTGAGCTTATTCGTCATGGTAACTTCTTACGGTTTCTAACCATCTGCGCTTAGACTTGAACTGAACTCGATGGGTTGGGTTAAAGACTGTCGAGATGATAGTAGACTATATTCGGACAAACAATTTTTGAGAAATTTGGCATTTATGAATTTTTCCAAATCTTGATAAGTTCATTGGCTGATATAAAAGATTGTTCTAGTAATTTAATCAGACTTTTTCTTTTGACAGATATTACTCTGCCGTTGTTCGTTGAGGTTGATAAGATTTACCACCTTGCATGCCCGGCTTCTCCAATTTTCTACAAATACAACCCTGTGAAGGTTGGTGTTGGTGTATTTCGATTGTTTCTTGACATATTTGTGAGCACTTCTTTAATTTTACTTCATATTTCCATAGACAATAAAGACGAATGTCATTGGCACACTAAACATGCTAGGACTCGCCAAGCGAGTCGGAGCAAGGTTAGGGAATGCTGTTCATTATAAATGTATTTACGTTACCGCTCTACACTGGCTCTACTTAATTGAGATTTTGTGGAACAGGATCTTGCTCACATCAACTTCAGAGGTATACGGAGATCCCCTTACCCATCCACAACCAGAAACATACTGGGGTAACGTTAATCCAATCGGTAAGTTTCTTCAATTGAAGTCTGAGCCACTTTTATGAATTCACTAATCTTGACAGATGGTTTTTGATTGAAACTTCTGTGCTTGTGAAGACAGAATATCTTCTCTAGGAGATACATTCTGCCATTACTCTGCTTTTAGTTGATACTGTGTGATGTCGAATTGGACTTGGGAAGTTAGCTTGGCCGGATGTTTAATGTTATGAGAGCATTACTTTGGCACTGAATGCCTTCTTTTGTCTTGTAGGGGTTCGGAGCTGCTATGATGAAGGGAATCGTGTGGCTGAGACCCTAATGTATGATTATCATAGGCAACATGGGATCGGTAAAAAAATTTATCGGTTTGCCTATATGATGTTATCCTATGATTATTGTACTTAACGTTGCGGTTTATCGTTTACCTAGAGATACGTATTGCTAGAATCTTCAACACATATGGGCCACGGATGAACATCGATGATGGACGTGTTGTCAGCAATTTCATAGCTGAAGCACTTCGGTAAATGTTTTGTTTTAATGTGATGTATTGTTGTTAGCAAAAGTATTGCTCTTGTTTGATTCTTGGTTTTGTAGCCAACGAGACAACCATTCACTTATCAACTACCAGCTTAATTGTAAACTACAAGGCAGTTGTTTGTTTCGTAAATAGTCAATCATATAAACACATGTTTCTTGTTTTCCCACTGAGCTAGTATTGTCATTTGTCTCTCATTTGACATTCCTTTTGCACTTTGTAGTGGTGAACCGTTGACAGTTCAAAAACCCGGGTCACAAACTCGCACAGCTTTTGTTATGTCTCGGACATGGTACGTCTTGACTAGCTCAATTCGTTCGGATATCCCTCTACCTGAAATACAGAAAATAGAGTATTTGCGCATGTTTAGGTTGACGGCCTTATTCGTCTCATGGAGGGGAAGAACACTGGTCCGATTAATATCGGGAACCCAGGTTATCCAATGATCACTGTGATATAATCTTTTTGGCTTATGGCTATTGTCTTGTTCTTTCTGATTTTGCATGCTTTTTTGTACTGTTTTAGGTGAATTTACAATGATCGAGCTTGCCAGACAGTTAAGGAGGCGAGTTCCGTATTCATCACTTCAGATAAATCACTTGTTTTTTCTCAATCCCGTTTCATGGTGTGCATATATTGCAGCTTATTAATCCTAAAGTGGAGATAAATGTGGTGGACAACACTCCAGATGATCCACGACAGAGAAAACCCGACATCACAAAGGCAAAAGAATTGCTAGGTTGGGAGCCGCGAGTCACGTTACGTTGCGGGATGGGCTTCCGCTCATGGAGGAAGATTTCCGATCAAGGCTGGGAATCTCCAAAGTGTGATCAATCTTTTATACTGATAGAGGATGATATTTACTGCCGGCGAGAACATCATCTGAAGCCCGTGTTCTCCTCTAGAGTCGCGTTTCTTTATTTACCATACCATAAAAGAAAAACCATAACCATTGAACGTGGGAATTCTGTGCTGCTATTTTAGTTTTCGGTCCATGTATACAATGAATTTTGTTTGCTGCTGCTGTTAATAAAAAATATCATGATTATCTATGAGATTATGAAGTTAAACTAAGAACTGGCAAAACAATGGCACAAATTGCCATGTTTATTATTCTCAAAATGAATATTCAATTATCCCTAAACACCAACCGCAAAAGGCGTTAGTTCAAAGAAAACCAGTAATGGCAACACCACAAGAAACACAACTCGAAAATTCGGAACTGAGGATTTCCAAATGTCATCGGAGCCTCCATCCAGATGAGCATTTGGAATCAGCACATCACCTGCATACCAAACGAAACGTCATCCATGGGAAAAACTTTTGACCAATGTACCATTCTCAAACAGTACATCAGATTAATTTTCTTGAAACCTTATTCTCTCAACAGATCTCGGTCGCAAAAAAAAGGTATATAAAATCTCTTTGAAAGAACCAAACGCAGATTCGATCATTTCGTTTAATCAATTTTATTTAAAAAAATGAAATGCAAGGAATCCGAATCTGAGCGAAAGGTGAGTTCTTGGCATCTTCCTCTGCCAAAAAAAAAAAAAAACCAAAGAAAAGAATAAGGTGGTTAATAGACAGTAGGTTTACATCATATAAATATAAAAGAATGTAATGTAGAGATGGAAAGAAAATGAGGTTACCGGTGAGGCCAAGGGAGAACTTGGTGATGATGGCTCCGGTTACAGCGAAACCAACAAGGAAAGGCCAGGTCCGGTTAAACTCTCTCTTGAAGAAAACAGGCCATGGATCGAACCACCTCTTCATCTTCCTTGTTTTCTCTTCTTCTGATTCTTACTCTGCCGTTGTTTCTCTTTGCTTTGGTGGCTGTAAAGTGTGAACCAGGAGAACGGGTTTGTTAACAATGATTTATCGGATCGGCTGGGTTTAGGAGTGTTTCATGGGCTTACACACAGTAGATCAAGTCCATCTCCTTCATAAGCCCAACTCCAATTACAAGGGAAAGATAAAACAAAATTGCAATTTTTATAATGTTCACACGCATGAGCAGAAATCGATATAGATAGGAAGTATTGAAAGTATGTTTTTTTTGGTAAAACGTATTGAAAGTATGTTATCCCACCCATTTTTAATCAAGTAATGACACTTTTTAGGATAAAAATTTTATGCACTTTTCGGTGTCCTTATTTATGTCCCAACACTAAAAAAATACAATAAAATTAAATTTTAAGCCCTTACCCTAAATTCTAAATACTAAACTCTACACCCTATACCCTAAAAATACAACATGCCCTAAATTTCCTAAACCTAATTTTGAGTGTGAGGGCATAAGTAGGGGCACCGAAAAGGGATAGAAGATTTTCATCCTCTTATTGTAGTATTCTTTTTGATATTGACAAGGCACATTGCACTTTAAAAGAAATGACGTGAGTTTAAATCTTAAAAAATAAAATTGTTAGAGGAAACAACCTCGCACTCTAAACATAAAACGTATGACGTACATGTATATAATATTTTTTTTTAACTTAATATATTATAAATTTATAATACCATTTAACCCTTAATTTAGCCCATTGTTGACTCCCAACCCAACCCAAAGCAAGGTTAGTGTGTCATCTCTAGTTGAAGACGAAAAGAAAAAGGGAAGTGTGTCATCCCCGGTTCAAGTCGTGGGAAACTGGAAAGAAATGGTAAATCCCAATTTGATGCTTTGAGCCTCACCATGCTCTCGTTTCTTCCGAATTTCTTCAAAAAGCACGAAAACATTGAAACGTAGGGACCTGATATTTTTTACTGTTTTCCCTCTCTTTTTTTCGGTGCCAATTTAATTCAGTGTTCTGGTTTCGTACTTGTAATAAGTTTTAGAGTTTGCAGACCAACTGTTTGATGGAATGGGATCCTTTTGAAAGTCTGATTATCGGCTTAGTCGTTGACTCCTTATTTATCAGCTGTCGGCCACCGCACACCAGATTGAATAATATAAAGTAATGCAGAGTATAAACGGGACAGTTCGTGTTTTTCGTAAAATCCCATTGACTAGATCTCTTTGGGCTCGCAATTTTAGCTCCAAATTATTCATCGGAGGTCTCAAAAATTTCTTTATTCTTCTTTGTCCGATTTGGAGGGAATCGTCTGTTTAGTACTTGCTTATAATGTTACCATTATATAGTTGATTTGCTTCTAATTTTACTACTTGATTCTATTAACCGCAGGGCTTTCATATGATACCAACGAGACTGTTTTGAAGAATGCTTTTGAAAAACATGGTGAAATCATTGAAGGTAATTTTCCTGGATATTTATTTTGTCGTGATTTTGTGCTTTACAATGTTAAAAAAAATGTTGGGGCTTTAGCAGTTCGAGTTATTGCTCATCATGTGAGTGGGAAATCAAGAGGGTATGGGTTTGTGCGTTTCACTTCTGAAGCTTCAGCCATTGCTGCTCTTAAAGAAATGCATTCCCAGGTATGTTTAAAGTAATTAATTCAATAACTCAACTTTAAGTATTACCCCCACAATTATGATAAATGAGCAATTGAGCTGAGATCTGGTGTTGCATATATTGGTTGTTTTTAGGTACTGGATGGTAGAAATATTCGAGTTGAATTCGCACACAAGGGTTGATTGATAATTATCTTTAGAGAGGTTTGATTTCTTCCATGTTGGTAGTTAGTGATTTCATATGTTGAATCTGTGAGTTAACTTAACAAATGTCTTTGAAGGATAGTTTCCCTTTGGTACCTGAGAAATTTGTAACACATTTTGAACTCTTTTGAAATGAATCAGAACCCCCAGTTGGATTTCATTCATTTGAACCCATTTCATGCACTACTAATATAGTGGATGAAAAAAGCCTAATCCTCAGAACAATGTCGCTTTGGCCGTATATAAACATTGTCCTGTGCTTTGAGTCTTTGAGAACCAATTTTCACTTAAGTTGCGTGTTAAACATTTGATGGATGAATGCATTTCTCTTCTTTATCGATGACAGACCGTATTGTTTTTTTGGAAAGAAAATTGAGAACATCGGGGGGATGCCATATATGAGTAACCATTTATCTATCTGCATAGAGCTACTGTGATTGCGTTTGTTGTTTGGTGACAACCTATATTTTGGTAGAGTTTATTATATACCTTGTGATGATTATATTGTACCAAATTGTGAAGTTTGCACTTTTAGGAGTAATATTTTTATGGATATTTTTTATCCATATTAATAAAATCCGAGTTCCAAGTTATGCAGATGGTGTTTCATAATATCAAACTACAGTATGGTGATTCATTAGGAACGAAAGAGCAGGGAAGGATTTTCTTTGAAGAAAAGTGTGTGGAAATCTTGAGTTGAGTTGCTATGCTGACCACAAACCAGTTATTCTCAGCTGTCTCCTTGGCCCTCACTATCGGCGTACATTGGATATGGTTAGCCAGAATTTTGAATCGAATATGATGCGAGTGGCTTTATTTGGAATCCGATCGAGCGAGTTGATCGTGAGTTGAGCAGTGCTCGACTCGTGCTCGTTAAAAAATCTCATTGTTCGACTCAATTCGTTGCTCATTAAACTCGTCAAAACTTTTAACTTGTTTTTCTTAAATATAGGTAAAATCTAGTGATACTATTAGAGCTTAATATAAACATAGAAATTCAGAAGAAGAAAAAATGTGAGGTCTAAGAAGAAAAATAAATGAAACTGCCATGGTCAAGTAAGAGATGAAGTTGATATTCGAGTGTGAGACTCTTTAGTTTCTCAACAATCTTCGATGGACAATAAATGAGAGAATGCCTTAAGAATTTTGGGTTTTAACTTTCAATTCATTTTTTTATATGGTAAGTGGAAATTGTAGACTTCTACCATTTTTTACTTTTATACATAAAATAATAATAATAATAAAAACTTTAATAAAAAGAAGGAAATACCTATTATAAATTGATTTCTTGTTAATACAAATTATTTTTTTTTAAACGTAGTAAATACAAAATGTTTTGGAAATTTGAAACTATAATATTATGGGTAAATAACCTAGCAATTCATTGAACTTTTCTAAAGTTCTCACCTAATATTTAAACTTTTTAAAACATAAAATTTTAAGGTAGTCACAAAAAATCATGAAAGATTTTATAAAAAATAACGAGCTGCTCACGAACTTATCGAGTTAAGTTGGGCCTTGGTTGACTTGACTCGCTAAGATCTCGAGTCAAATCAACTTGAGTAGAGCGTAAACTGAATTTTAGAGTCGAACTCAAGTTGTTTGTGAGCTGCTCAACTCAATATGCACTCATAGCTAAGATAATTAGCAATAACATCATCAGTGTCTTTGATGTATAAAACTTCAAAACTAAAGGTACATAATTCATTATACCATGTAATTCTTTTAGGTATTATTTCTAATTTCTTATTAGCTAAGATAATTAAAGGTACGTTGAGTTTCGAATAGCAATCCAAAAACTGTAGTGGTACGTGGTGCTTTTGTATATCAAACTTAAAACAACAAGAGTCCCAGCAAAATAAGAGGATATAATACTAGTTTCAACCATCATGTTACATTTCTTAAGCTCAAGCTTCAGCCATAAGTAGTACAAAGAAAACAAGCAAGTGTTTCTTTTGAATGTTATAAAAGTAACTCAAACTGTTAAATCTGTAACTGATAATGAACCCCATTCTTGATGAACTGCCAAAAGAGTGTTTAGTTGCCCTTCTGATTGAAATTCGGCTACAATTCAACGATCAAGATACATGCCATCGTCATCATCATCGATGCAGCCATCGCCTTCAACCTCGAAAGCCATTGATACCGGCATATGGAGAAATTGCAGTTTGAGAGACAAGATTAAGACGAGGGATGGATAATGAGTAAGAGGAAAGGTCGGTATGCTTTAAAGGAAACTTCTTATGGTTTGTGGGGGAAGCATCTTCCAAGTATATACCTGAAGCAATAACTTTATGCCCCATATTATATATATACTCCTTTCAACTTTAGTTTTAATATGATTATAATGGCGAATGGGAGGGGGTTGTTACACTAACCAGAAATACTAGGAACTGGCATATTTGGAATTTCTATTGCATTCCGCCACGCCATCATGTTCTGGACTCTCAACACTTTTTTTTATAGGAACAAACAAATATAAATAAATAAATTCATGTCCAAACGATATCACCCATAAACTTAAGAGCTGGAACACCTCTTATCTCTAAATCAACCAGAGGTGCTTCAATTATCCTCAAGTTGGCTAGCTCTGGGTCATTGCGGATCATCTCGATGGCACGCATTTGCTCCTGTAAACACACAGATTTAAGCTAAATGCACAGCTTTTACTCATGATACTGAACCAACAACTTTGCATACAAAGCAGGCCGTGATCGTACGAAGCTGAATAAGAAGAAGAAACAGATTTTACCTTCCTTTTTGTAGTGCAAAACTTGCAATCAGATACGGATGGAGGTAAAATCTGATTAACGATAAGCCTGTGAACCGGTACACATTCTTTCCTCAAAGATGCATGCAGCCTAGATGACTCATTTACTGCCATTACCTGCATTAATGAACCAATTAGAGATCAAACAACATTGAACCATTCAAAATTGAACTTAATTCTACCAGTTTTTGGTTTCGATAAAGCCAGCCAACATAGATGTAGTTTTTAACTGTTTTGGAGAATAATGCAATACTATAATTTTAGACTTTAGTAGTTCTACAGTTCAAATAGTCGCCCGAGACTTGCTAACCATATTCCAACTTAGATACAAGTACATTATTTTGTCAACAAGCTAAGCAGATATTTTATTCTTTAAACAACATTTATAAGTAGTCCTAGTAGAAATATTTGATCGATCACTAGAGACGGAGAAAGGTAGTATCGACATCAAAAGTTACATCATTTTGACAAGAAGGTGAAATCAAGGTGTTACCGATGGTATGGTTACTATAACAAACTCAGTGCTATTGGAATCCCGGAAAAGGTCTCGCACTTTTGTCATCCTCTCCCTCAGTTGCTGTAGTTTGTCAGGCTACATACTCCAGAAGAAACTTGGTTAGAATTTAAATAGCGATCAAATTGTTACAAAGAGACATTTGAGCTTACCACATCCTGCCGTTCTTCTGCTTTCCCAAGAACAGATTTGATGGCTGAAGTTGCTGAAGCTAATTTCTTTTTGAACTGATCAAAAAACATAGTTCTATAAACTAGATCAGAAGTTTGTTATATGCACAACAGTACAAGGTCTTTACTTTACACATAAATTCAAGCAAAGTGAACAGATAATTGATCTGATTGGGATCGATATAGTACTGAGTTGAGAATAACTGTACTGGAACTTCCAAGCAAAAGTGTCATTTTATACCTTCATAATTTTCCCAATGGATGCATCCAAGAAGTCAGGCAAGGACAAAAACCGAAGTGTATGGCCCTGTAAAATACTTGATAAAAAAAATCTTGCTACGTACTAACTTCAAAGCAGTTGAATATGCTGAAGATTGAACGCAATTTAGTGTCCACTGACCGTGGGTGCAGTGTCAATCACTATCCTGCTAAACATACTGTACTGTGGCGATTCAACAAATTGCATCACCTACAGAGCAACTGCAGGGTTAGGATAAAAAAAGTCCTAAATGAAGGTAAGCATCAAAAACTTAAAGTACTTGGAAACGGATCAAAGAATATACATGCCTTGGAAATTGCTATGGCTTCATCTAAACCTGGTGAAGGGGTATCCAACAGCTCTCCTAGTTTAAGATCCCCTAACTTTAAAGTTGTAACAAAAAATGTCAGATACAACAATGAATGAACAAATCTCAAACAAAATTGAAATAAATTCGGTAGGTTAAGAAAAAAATTAAGGCAAAATGGATCAGAACTAGGTACAAGGAGCCTATACATGGGCCAGAATGCTACCCAGGGAGCTAACAAATGTTTCAATATCATTCATAATCTTTAAATTGTCTTAAAGGAAGCAAAGAGCTTTACTTTTTCTTTTCTTTAATCTACTTCAGGAACCAAAATTATAAGCATAAGTGTAAATCAAATCAGCACTATGACACAAGTGCATTTCCATGACCATTATTCTGTTCTCAATCCAGTAGCTACTCAAAACGATCAAAATCAACCGCAAGACATAAAATAAGTTTAACAGATTCGTCTTCCATTAATAATGATAAGAAACAGAAAGACAGTCACGGCTTCTAAATGTAACACAATGGACTGATAGTGTGCAAGATTTGTATCAACCTGATCAGCAAGCATTCCAAGGCCCATGTTATTCATAAAATCTTTGACAGCACTCCCGCCATTCTTTTGATTTGCAGATTGAAATTCCTCTTTAGCTTTATCGGGATTTATCTGTTACATTGCTAAGGTTTAGAGATATGCATCGCATAATGAGCTAACGCGGAAAAATTCAACCTTAAAACATATACCTCAAGAGCCAACAAAGGAGAATTCAGTCCATCGACAGGAACAAGATTCCCTCCAGCCAAATCCTAGAGATAATGAACAAAACATATTGTTAAAGAAGTGTCCCATAAACTAACTTCCATTTTTGAGCATTTTCTGTTCAGAGTTAAGAAAACAGAAACATATACTGATACCTGGGCAAATGAGTCACTTAAGGAGTGAGCAGGATCAGTTGAGATGACAATGGTAGGGTGGCCATGGTCTGCAAATTTCACAGCAAGGGAAGCAGCACAGCTTGTTTTCCCGACACCTCCTTTCCCACCTAGGAAGTAATACTTACGCTGCGGTCCAATGACCATCCCATCAAACCTAGCAGCTGGATCAACAATAGTTGCTACAGATCTCACTGCAATGAAGAACATGAAGCAGATGTCATTCCAACCAAATCAAAGGCAATTTTACTGAACTTCATTATGACTTGAATTTGCAGCTTACTCATAGAATTAATCACAGTACATAACCAAAACTATGATTGTACTAAGTTACATCAACATATTCGTTAATTTTTAATGGTTGAGGTACTAAAATAGAACAAAAATATAACATTAAGTATTATTTTATCAAAACTAATAATTAGGTATCAAAACAACAACGTAAATATAGTTAAGGTACTGAATAAATAATTTATCCTGAAATTAATTAAGCTTTTGACGGTTGCAGTTCCTCTACTTTGAAAAGATGCAACTCCACTTTCACCGAAATTAATTCAAGTGCTGTTTTACCAAAATCTGAAGTGTCATTTCATTGATTTATTAATTAAATTTTAATTAATACTATTCTTTTTATAAAAAAATAATTTTGTATTCTATTGAAAGATATTAAAAAATTTACAGTGTCGACAGTACTTAGATGTCTAAAATAGAATCTTATATGATTCATAAATTATATATCGTTATGTTAATAAACTTAATAAAGAATATTAATTATATAATTCACCTGCTCATAAAAAATATTGAACTCATCACCTAAAGGATATAAAGTTATAGACCACCATTTTATAAGTGCTATCATACTTAACAAATAGTGATGAAAGTTACGTGGATAGTAGGAGGGTCGTGGCCTCTAAAATTTGCCATTCTAATTATTTTCAAACTCTTTGTAATTTAAAATTAATTAAATTAAGTTTTGATTTTTATTTAAATATTTATTAGGCTTTGTTAATTTGAAATTAGACAAATTAACTTTTACTTCTCTTTTGGTTTAACTAATTTTTAAGTCTTCTTAAATTTTAAAATTAGGCAAATTAAACCATGGCCTTTAAATATTTAAATTTTAATTCAATTCCTAATTATTAAACTTTGATTTTCATTTATAATTAACTCTTCAAAAATTTTATCATGGTTTCATCTCTGTTTAATGATGACCTATATTCTTTAGGTTATGTTATAATTCTAAAAACTTGTTAATACCTCTGGATAGCATAAAAAACAAAAAAAAAATGATAAAAATAATATCAA
This sequence comes from Hibiscus trionum, assembly GCA_030270665.1. Taxonomy (NCBI): domain Eukaryota; kingdom Viridiplantae; phylum Streptophyta; class Magnoliopsida; order Malvales; family Malvaceae; genus Hibiscus; species Hibiscus trionum. The sequence continues at coordinate 27,964,984 of BSYR01000024.1, read as the reverse complement.
TTATTTAAAAATTGACAGATGATACTCTCAAAACATCTTTAAAAGGAATGACATATCCTCCCTGTCATATAAAAAGTAGGGAAATCTTTTGCATAATACACACACAAATTAGTATGCTTCTTAATGGCAAAACTTAAATCTCAAAATTTGTCAAATAAAAAATAGGACATATATATGTATTAATATGCTTTTTTATGGCAAAACTTAAACATCAAATTTTGACATCTTAATTCTTAAATTCAAAGTTTTGAATAAATTAAATAAAGAGAATTTTCATTCATTTAGTAAGTATGATTAATTCATGATAAATTCGTTGTTGAGACATGAATCTATATATGTGAATAATATTAATTTCTATAATAAAATATTTAATTTTAAAATTAAATTATTTTTAACTTTTTTAATTTTAAAAAATTAATTAAATTTATTAAAAATAATTATATTGTTCATAAATAATATAAGTATTTACAGTTTATAGAACTTGTAATATTCAATGATAATTATTTATTGGTATAAATAAAATTGAGTTACAAAGTTAAGTGACACAACTAAAGCATACACTTAAAAAAATGTTATTTATAAATAATTTTATTTGTAAATTTTAAATAGATGGAGTGATAAAAGACTTAGTTTAAACTTTTTTTTCATGGATTCAAATCTCATACCGTTTTTATTAGTTTTATTCATCGAGATCTCATAGTAAAATATGTTATTTTTTAGTCTTTTAATAACACACATCTTGCAGATAAACTATTCAAACATAATTTTTTTAAAAATAACAATATATTTTTACTAAAGTCATTCAAAAAATTCATTTATAATGATATAAATTAATATTTAAATTAACCCATAATATCAAACTCAATTACAACTTTAAGTAACAATATATAAATGTATAAATGATTCTTTAATATTTTTTTTTTCATTTAAAAGATGTTACTGTCCAAATAAGTCAGGGTTCAGAATTCTCAAATAGAAGGTATAACCGCAAAGTAATCCCGAAAAGACCACGATTGCAAGCTACGTTAAAGCGAGTGAAAATAAATAAATAAATAAATAAAAGCAGACTTACTGCATTTTTTTTAAGCTTTGCAGTCTGCATGATGTCCCACTCAGAACTGAGACAGTTAGCCCAATTCCTGAACTCAACCTCTCCCTGAAAGCTCCACTTCATCTTCACCTACACAGTTTTCCCATTTCTCAAATTATAACACGTCAACCACCAACCACAGCCCCTCTTTCTTTGAGTCTAAGCTTCGGCCTTATATCAAAACCCCCCCATCTCCCTTTCTCCCTGTATTCAATGTTCCGTTCAGGCATTCATTGAATTCAACAACCTTTTCATGGCCACCAAACCAGACCTGTCTGCTAATAACATGTCCTCCGAGATTGTAAGTTTGGCTTTTCTAATGTTGTTGATAAAAACTTCTGGTTTTGCCTGCTGCTTCATTTGATTTACCTTGCATTTCCAGAGGAAAAAGAAGCTTAGTGGACAGCAAAAGAAAGAGGCACTTGAAAGAGAGGTATGGCATTTTCAATAAATGTTTTTAACTTCAACCGTGTGCAATAATTTGATCATTATTGATTGTACAATACAAAACGTGGATTTCCCCCCTTTTTCCTGATCAATGACTGAGAGGGAAAGAGAGAGAGAGGGGTATGATTTAAGAATTCTATCTGTTTCTGCGATTAATCATAGTTTATTAATTTGAACGGGAACTTGATGATGAGTTTCTTATTAACTACTCAAAGGTTTTGTTGTAGTTCTTTTCTCCTAAAAGCATTGTTAGACACCAGAATGTACTAAATCATATGATTAATACACATTGATTACTATATTTGATTTAGTATGTATGGCAAAACATATCTGCCATAAGGGAGGATCATCTGTTCTGCTTTTTTCAGTTACTTTAAAGTTCTGCAAATGATTCATATATATGTTGTAATTAGTAGTGTGTGGTGGTTACGCTAATTATATGGCATGTCATGATTTAAAGTTAAAGATACATACATGATACATTCCTTGGTGTTTCGATCAAGTTTTCTTTCGGTTGGCACAACTAAAAAATATGGATTGAAATGATCATGTTGATGTTTTTTTTTCCTTCTATTTGTATAGGTCTCCATGCTTCAGAGAATGCTAAACCAAGAAGAAAAGATGCATGAGATTCTGACACGAGTGCAACATCAAGAGGCTGGTTCTTCCATCTCTATTCCGAATTTCCTCCCTCCAAAGGTAAGCCAATCTTTCTCTTTTACCTGCATGCATGCGTTGAGGGCATGTTTGAGTGATCGATTGTCTATCTCGGTTGAAATTCTGCAGACAAAAGAGCTCTTAGCAGAGCTGGCTATGGTTGAAGGTGAGATAGCTCGTTTAGAAACCCAAATAAGCCAACTTCAACTTAGTCTGAAGCAGGAAAAGGAAGTCACCAAGGAAACGAAATCGAAACAATGGCAACCTGGGAGTCTGATGAGTTACCTTCAAGCTCATCCGTCGAGTACACCTAACCCAAGCCCCATTAAGCAAGGTGGTCAGGAAAAGGTGGTTTTTGATACAAAGGCTTTGCATTTCATTAGCAAAGCTATTAAAGGCGATTATACTCTTAGTGACTTCAGTCTGAATGAGAGAATGGACTCGAGATTACTTTCTGATCAGAAAGAAAACCAGTTCCAGGGAGAGGTCAAATTTCAAGAGAGGGTTCCAAGGAAAAGTAGTTTGTTGAAGGCAGCTTCGCCTTTGCGAGACCCTCGACATCCATCCCCCAAGGTAAGGTCCCTTAGATCATGCTAAACCTGATATGAATGATTTTGAATTGAATTACATTTTCTATATGCTTAACTTCTGTTTTGTTCAGATAAGGGAACGTATTCCAGAGTCGAATTGGGACCTGCCACCAAAATCTCTATCCAGTACACTGCTTTCAGAAGAGAACAGCCAGAATTGGCATCCGAACAAGCTATCGGAGAATATCATGAAATGTTTAAACTTCATTTTTGTCAGGCTACTTAGAACATCAAGAGCAATGGAACTGGAGAAATCAGGCCCTATTACAAGGTTTATGGGCACTCCCTTAAGCTCAAGAAGCTTTAGGGTAGAAAGTACTCTAAATCCGAAGTCAAGCCTCGGGTCACAGAAGGAATCAAGGCAACAAGACCCGTATGGTATCTTTGATATGGAAGAATCTATTCCAAGGGACATCGGCCCTTACAAGAACCTGGTCATATTTGCATCAAGCTCTATGGACCCGAAATGCATTTCAAGTTCTGTTCCTTTACTTAAAAAGCTAAGGTCTGCTGTATAACTTTTTCAAGTACAAACAGAATAGCATTGAACTCTCCAAAGCAGGAGAGTAATGAGAGGCAATTTCTGATCAATTCTCTGTTTTCCATCTGCAGGGTCCTGATGAGCAATCTCCAGAAGGTGGACCTGAGATCGTTGACTTACCAGCAAAAATTAGCATTCTGGATCAACATGTACAATGCCTGTATCATGCATGTATAGTATGGAAAAGAATTTACTTTTCCTTTTCTTTATTCGCCTTCGCTTGATTTGTGCTCGATGTAACGATTGATGATTGCATTCCATGTTGGGCTGCTTCATTTTTATTTAAAACCCTCATTTTATGTATCTGCTGGTTGGTTTTACTATTGCAGGGATATCTCCAATATGGTGTGCCTAATACCCCAGAAAAGTTTTTGACACTGATGAACAAGGTACTTTCTAAATTAGTTCCCTAAGTTCTTCTGTATGGATATCGGATTTTAAACAATATATCGAACTGACGTTGAGTTTCAGGCAACTCTCAACGTTGGAGGCAACACTATAAGTGCTCAAGCAATGGAGCACTATATTCTGAGGAAACCAGAAGCTTCAACCATGAAAGAGGTACGTAAATACTGTTCTGCTTCTGATTGAGAGTTTCTCCAATTAACCAATTCCAAACTGAAAAAGTATGGTTTATCTGAGACTTATCAGAAGGGTGAACAGGAAGATCAAGAAGCCATTGTTCGCAAACTTTATGGACTCCAATTAATGGATCCAAATGTCACATTTGCTCTGAGCTGCGGAACTCGATCTTCTCCGGCAGTAAGTTTAGCTGATTAATTTTGCAACTCTTCCATGGCAAATCCTTGAATAAAAATTCCTTGGCAGGTGAGAATATACACGGCTGATGGAGTTGCAGGTGAGCTGGAGAAATCAAAGCTGGAATATCTGCAAGCTTCGATTGTGGTGACCAACACAAAAAAGATTGCACTCCCTGAGCTTCTGCTTCGAAACATGTATGATTTCTCAGTCGATATGAACTCAATGGTCCAGTGGGTTTGCCAACAGTTGCCAACATCTGGCTCGCTCAGGAAATCGATGGTGGACTGCTTCAGGAGCCACAACAGTGGCAAGGTATCCATCACCGTGGAGAAAATACCATATGACTTTGAATTCCAGTATCTGTTAGCGATGTAAACAAAATTGTTTCCAATTTCCATTTGTTTGGCAAGCAAGAAAATATGGAAGTATAGAAAAGAAAATGAAATAAAATCAATTTACACTTCATTTTTTAAGATTGGCTTACTTTTTCTGACTGTGCCGTACAATTCACTGAATTATAATTGCCGATTTGACATCTATCTGGCAATGTTATTTTTATATATAATAAAATGATGAATATTTCAAAATTCAAGCAAAAGACAAAATCTGTATCTTTACACTTCTGTCAAAATCAATGGTGAATAATTCAGAAAGATTAAGGTATGATTAAATAAATCAGGCCGCCATTTTTCCAGCTCATCTGGGCGTCAAGGAGACCGAAATACCTGTCGGAAGTTTTACATTATCCGACCAAATATTCGACTCGATATATAGTTTGGAAATCTTCCCTGCCACGCGTCCCATATCAGGTCGTTTATCAGGATCCACGTGTACGCAATCCAACGCTAGACGTACCAGCTTCTCCGCCACCTCAACTGGAAACGAATCATTCAACCTCCTATCAACCCACCTCCTCAACCCTTCCCTTCCCTCCGCCGTGGCTGCCGCTGCAGTATCCATCAATGTCGTCCTTAGAAAATCACCGGTGTTTTTATCGTATCGATATTTCAACGGCTCCTGCCCAGATAATAGCTCCAAAATCACCACTCCGAAGGCGTAAACATCAGATTTTTGTGTGACGATGCCGCTGGATCTGAATTCCGGCGACGTGTAATCTCTCATCCCTTCGAATTTCGTATTCCTACCACTCTTCAATTCCCTGAAGCTCACGTTACCTTCTTCAATTTCTGTTTCTCGGCTGGAAGAGCCGGTTTCTAGCGTTCCGTTGTCGTCCGTTTCGCCACAAAGCTGCTCCGTTCCAAAATGGCAAATCTTGGCATTGAAAGAAGACTCTGTAACAATAATGCTACTGCTTTTTATATGATTATGAACGATGCTGAGATTTAATCCGGTGCTATTGTGAACATAATCGAGACCGTGAGCAAGATCCGTAGCGATTTGCATTCGCGAAATCCACGTCGAGAGAACGGTAAAGCTCGGGTTCCTAGGGTTTCTCAAGCACTCAACGAGATTCGATCCTTCGATAAACTCATAAACGAGATAAATATAATCGCCGGATACGGAAGCGCCGAGCAGTTTGATTATACTCATGTGATTGCTTCTACAGAGGATCGATAATCGTTCTTTGAGTTGAGACTTTTGGATTTTGCGGCGAATCTTGCGTTGGAAAACGACGGTATCACGGCCGCGGATGTAGCAGCGCCAGCAAGCAGCGTTAGAGGATGAAGTGGAGGAGTAGCGCTTGGCTAAGAAGTTGTTGGTGGCGGTTCGAATTTCGGTTATGTCGTAGATGAGAGGATTTTCGGAGAGTGAATCGCGGAAGCTTGAGATAGAACTTGGGCTTGAAATGGAAGTCTCCCACGACGTCTCTTTCGTGTACGATGAAGTGGATGTGTAAGCTACGGTGGTGGGACAAGATTCAGAAGCGGAGGGAGATGAGCACAGGTGACTCGGTGGAGTTCGTGGAGACCGGGACGATGTAGGTTCCGACGCGTTGACTCCCATTTGGAGGAGGAAATTGAAAAATCAACTAAACAATAAAAGAGTTTGGGGGCTAATTAACGGATATTTGGTCAAAAAAGCATAATGGAATATATAAAAATATTTTTATCGTGGACGGGCTGTCATTTCTAAATTTTTTTTGGGAAAGAAAAGATCCTAAATTCAGAATTTAAATTTTGATTTAAACATAATATAAATTAAGTAATAAAATATAAAAATATATTATTATTATTATTTAAATATTTTGATTTGTTAAGTACTTATATAGTAATAATTTTAATTTATTTTGAATTTAGTATATCTAAATTCTTATATTTTTCATCAATATGTTATATTAAAATTTAACTAAATATGTTCATCCCCTTGTGTCCTGGTGGCAAAGGTAGATGTTTATCATCCCTTGGGACCTGGGTTCGAGCACCAGTAATACATGTTGTGTGTACCGTCTTAGAAAAGACTAAAAAAAGTTGAACAGATGCTACCTTTGCATCGCACCAGCATATTCAAAAAAAATTTAACTAAATATCACTAATAAAAGTAAGTACAATGGCAAATTATATTACTCTCCTAAATAGATAATTTAAAAACTTACATTATTAGATTATAAAGAAATATAAATTCTAAACATGAATTATAAAATATACGCGTACTATGTCTAATTATTTTAACTAAAATATATGCATTTCATTTTTATTATTTACATAACCAATCAAAATCCAAAATTTTAAAGCAGCAGTTAATTTCAGGAATATAAAATTGCAGAAGAGGAAAGTGACAAAAACCATGAATTAACAGCACTGACAATAAATCTAAACACAAAAATGGATAACAATTGCCGACAAAGTAGTCGTGACTATTGGAGACCCAACAACACGTTTTCTATTTGTCTTTTATGATTGGCAGCTCATATTAGCACTAATCCAAAAACAATCAACTTGGAATAAGAATAAAAGTTTCAGTGCATCAAACTTATTCAACGGGGACTGCAATAAGAATAACTCAAATAATAGTAATTCTTTATATAGTCTATAAAAAATAAATTTTAATAAAATAAAGTATCAACTTGGAATGTAATAAATGATTTATAGTCACTCTACGTCTAGGCCTTCAGGTCTCCCCAGTTTTACTGTATTATTTTGATGTTTCTTTTTTATAATTATTGATACTAGATTATATTCTATAGAAGTTTACTATGTCATATTATTTTATTAATTTTTTTACTCAATTAAATATTTATATTTTAAAATTTTATTAATTCACCTCTTTGATAAACATTGACTGTTAAATCTAACAGTTTTTAAATCAATTTGTGTAATGTGTTGTGTTACAGTGTTATCACTTGACATTTCAAAATTTTTTATTTTTTTAAAAAATTCTTTAAAATTTTTGAAATTCTAAAATAAACTTATAAAAATAATAAAAATGATTTTTTTTTAAAAACCTATATATGCCACGTGACAGAACTATAGTTTGTCAAATGGCAGAAATATCTCAAGAAAAAATCGTCAAAAATTTATGATCAAATAATTTATTAATTCGAGAGTTTAATTGGGTGTAAAAAGATCTCAAAAATTAATTATTTGTTGTGAATAAAATAAAGAAGAACAAGAATAAGAACAAGAAGAACAAAGAGATGAGAGAAAGAGGGAGATTTATATTATTCTCAAAATATAGACTTGTGTACAATGCCTTCAATGAATCATCTATTTATAGGCATAAGAAGTACATAATACATTAAACTCTAATTCATAGAGATAATATTCCTAATAATAAATAAATCAAACTCCTTTGATAAAGTTCTAATCATGATAGACATCCACATAGATAAATATTCATAACACTCCCCCTTGGATGTCTATGAAGATAATGTGCCTCGTTAAAACCTTACTAAGATAAAAACCCAGTGGGAAAAAAAATTCTTTAGTGAAGGAAAAAGAGTACACACATCTTTGATACGCATAACATGTTGCCTCATTAAAAACCTTACCATGAAAACCCATTGGGACAAAACCTCGGTTAAGGGAAAAAGAGTGCAACGCGTATTTACTCCCCCTCATGCAAACATCACAGAAGATCTTTGATTTTTCATAATTTAATCTTGAATATCATTTTTCTAAAGATCGTGAGGGATGAAAACTTTGGAGTAATATGTTCCATGATGTATCCACTTTCAAACTGAGATATACATCTTGCGTTATCTTCACACAAGATAGCTTTTATCATATCTTGTAAAAGTAAATCCACATATCTTTTGGATATGTTGGGTCAATAGTCTTAGCCAAACACATTTTTTGGCTTGCCTCGTGCATAACAATTATTTCTACGACATTTGAGGAGACATCAACGAATGTTTGAAGATCTAAATGTAATGATCTTTGTATATTCATAGATATTTCTTGACCAACTAATATATAGTGCTTCATGACCAAGAAAAGATATAATTATCTTTATTCACATCCAACAATATTACAACTATTGGGATACTCAATAGATATGCTCTATTCATATTGAATCTTCTTTAAGATTCTTTCAACTTATGTCTATTCATAGACAAAAGAAATATATAAAAATGCTCGATCTTCAGGCCGAGATAAACTTGATGTCAAGATTCAAGTACTTGTATTGAAAGTACTTCATGAGTTTCCAATTTGAAGCTCTTTAGGAGTTCTAAAATTATCATAATGGATCTTGATCCAAACTCCTTTATAAAATACATAAGGAAATCTGATCATTCTTATAGCATTTTCTCAATTAGTATTCACTAAGGCGATTATACCAAATGCGCCAAAATATTCATGAGACATGTCTAAATAAATTTCCTCAGAAATTTCCAAATGCTTATAGCATTTTAGATCCTTCAAGGATAAATATGGATCCACAAATAATTAGACGCATGTAAATTTTTCAAAAACTGCCAAAGTAATTGCATCCACCATGAAGTAATTAAAACTTTTCATAAATCATAGTTCAAGTCGTATTTACGACTACTTATTTGTACCTCACTTGCATTACACCTTTAGGTGTTTGGACTGCTGGTCCAAATACTTCTATTTTAGAAGTTCAAAGCGTCTTTCAACATTGGCCAATTCAATATCTATACTTCTGGATAGATTTTATACAAGATCCTCGATTTCTTTCTTTACTTCTATAGAAGTATTTTATGTAAAATTGTTTGTAAAATCGTTGTCGACAACTTTCCAATTTTCTAGTTCCATTCTCGTAATGACATAACTCATCGAGATCTCTTCAAGATTTCAATCTTTATTTCAGGTACCTGAAACTCTTATAGAGTTTTATTATTTGTTATGTCTTGGGTCTCTTCAGGAGCACTCACCTCCAATATATGACCATCTCATATTACTTTTTATTTACGAGAATTTTGATCATTGGAACCATTTCAACTATCATGCTTCAGGCATGATTTACATTCTCTCGCTTTAACATGTAATTTAAACTTAGAGCATTTCAGCTGGTTTATGAGACTTAATTACTCTCATTGGGTCAGTAAATATGTCTGGCAGTTGACATGTAATAACATGAATTGTCTTATGAACTTCTAGTTCATATACGAGGATCTAGATAATGATAATTCATTTTTCTCTATCCAGCTGATTATTATCTCCCCCTGATGTTGAGAAAAATCATGTCATAAATGATTCTCCAATTAATGTTTAAAAATTTAAACATAAAAGAATACTCGTACTCAATATATGTTCTCAACCCTTTTTATTTACCCATTCTGTGCGTTGTGGTGGAGCAATTCATATCGCACATTCAAAAATCATAAAATGGGAAATGTATGGTTTCTGACCAAAAACCAATCATAACGGGGAGTTTATTATAACTCGTTGGCTTGATGCGTATAAGTGTTGCTATATGGAAACACCATATAAATAATAACTCTTTTGTTCTCATAGTTTAGCTATTAAATAGGAGGCATCCAATTGAAATTTTGCTAAACTATATTTTTCATAATCAATAGGCTTTGTAACAACTGATATAGCCTAAAATATAAACCCACTAGCTTTTCAAGACGAATAGTCTAATTGCATAATCTGAATCTTTTTAGAATCAATCTCACAAACTTCTGGTTGTAAGTCGATAAAACAATGTAGATGCATCTACTAAAATCATATAAAACTTTCCACATTTGTGGATATATGGGCCCATATTTCGTTCAGATATGTAAGACATACAGTCTCAACTTCAGTACAAGAACTTTAAGTTCTAATTCTTTTGGTAAGTGAGATCATTTATATCCTTTGAGAACAAACAACACAAGAACTTCATGTTCTTTTAGTAAGTGGAATTTAATCAATTCCTTTAAGCAACACAAGAACTTCACGTTCTTTAATAAGTGGAATTTAATTCATTCCTTTGAGAATAAGCACCACAAGAACTACAGGTTCTTTTAATACATGTGCATGTAAATCTCAATAATTTCTGCACCATTATTGATCAGGATGGTCTAACCGATCATGCCAACTATATATATGTGTGTATATATCTCTGAATTTGTAAACTTCTTGTTTACCATAACATGTAATTCAATCTTACTCGTACATGTCTAGTACGGCCATCAAAATTATTCCTTTAAATAGGAATATATTTAGCTCTTTCGGAGCTTTCAATTGAAATTATCTTTTGGTAGCAATATATAGCTCTCCTAGAACTTTCAACTGACTTTTTGGCTACCAGAACTTATATCCATATTGGCTTATTTCAAATGCCAATTGATAACATATGTTATCTATAATTTCCAAGGGGATATTTTACGAACTCATATTGCTCTCTTTATGACTTTGACGAGTATAACGCACTGTGAATATGGAATAAAGTTCTATTTGACAATAACATATTTGCTCAACCAGAGCCTTTTGTGATATTAGTACTTCCGGGTATAGTACTTACATTATTCCCTTGCATTTTAATCGAGAAATGCATAATTGTGCACCTTTCAAAATGTGTTTTGTTTCATTTACTTCAGGTAATGAAAATATGTACTTTGTATCATTCACTTAAAGGAATGAAAAATATAAAATATAGCACATCATATCAAGTCGATTATCTATCAAAGATAAACTTTCAAGTGCTCTTCCGAAGTATTGATATTTTAGTACTTTAAGAAATACTACTCATATTTCCCCTTGCATTTAAATGGGAAAAATATTTCTTATGCTTAAGTACAATATGAGTACTTGCATTATCTGCTAGGCATAAATAGCCACAATTCTAGGCATAAATAGCCACAATTCATTGTATATTTTATTCCGAAAGTAATCATATTCTTCAAATAATAAATTAACATAAAGCGTAAATAAATAATATATGAAATAAATAAACATAAAGCAAACTAACATAAATAAATAATAAATAAAACGAATTAACATAAAAAAAACAATTATTCCTGTTAGAGGTTATAAGGGAAATAAAATAAATGGTAAATTATTCCCTTCAAGGGTTATGAGAAAATTAACAATATCCAATTGAGTTGGACCAATAACGCCATAATTATTTTTGCCATAAACAAATTTTGTTTATATTTTATTTCATTTATCATTCATGATTATGGATAAAGTCCATAATACTTTGGCGTTTGACAAGTACGAAACCAATGGTTTATAACATCACATTGGTAAAAGGATTTCACTTCCTTAGAATGATCTTTATCACTCTTGTCATCCTTATAACTTCGCTACCAGCGGGTAGAAGTATTATTAAAACGACAATATTTTTCATGTGTATATTCATAGCCTCGATCACGACCACAACTTTTAATGTGATTTTTTTATTCCTTCCATAATATAATCTCACATTCACTTCAGGGAATGGAGTAGAGCCAGTGGGCCTTTAAAACCATTTTCACATATCCTTATCACAGAGAACAAAGATTTAATCCTCGTACGCGACATTGTTAAACCTGTCTACAAGGTCCTTTAAAAACCTCCTTTGAGACCAGTAGCCTCGCAGAACGGGATGTCCAGCCAATTATACTTAGATTATATCGAAATTATGTCTCTAATTGAATAATGATTTACCATGTTTGCATTCACTTCAGGGAATGAAATAGATCCAATAATCGCATGGAATAAACATCATGCTTGCATTCACTTCAGAGAATGTCCCATTATTGATAATTGCATGGAATAAACATCATGCTTGCATTCACTTCAGGGAATGCCCCATCATTGATAATCGCATGGAATAAACATCATGCTTTGCATTCACTTCAAGGAATGCCTCCCATAAAACTTTTTGGATCAAGAAGAATTTTCGTAACTTGAAATTGAGAGAAGTCTATGGTCGAGTTTTTCGACAAAGAAGAAAAATTGCTTTCGAGCAAATATAGACTTTATAACAATCTTTTTATAGATTGAAATTCACCATGATTTATCGCACATTAAAATCATAATTTAAAGAATAAAAATAAAATCAGAATTTACCGATATTAGTTTTCCTCTCGAGGAAAATGGAGACGTAGCAAATGACCAAAACATCTTCTCATAATGTCGTGTCTCTTTCCAAGTCAGATAAATACATGTAAAACTCAATACATGGTTAAAATATCAATATCATCAAATAAAATATTATAAACACATATTGATCTTAATACAAAGTTTAACTATTGTGTCAAAAATAAACATATATGAAACCATATAATAAGATCTATATGTATGGGCTGAATTGAATATATTAGAAATCAGAGGATCTATGTCACAATTCTCTCTTTAAAAAAAAACTAAACCAACAAAGGTGTTTCATTAATGTACAGATCTTTGTTACTAAAAAAAAACCTTAAACCTAGAGTACGTATTTTAATAAATTTAAATGAAAGACTACCATAGTTCTACGTACATAACGTTGTTATTCATGATTACAAAGTATAGTCAGTAAATCGAACATGCTTTACATGCACCATCATCAAACTTCATGAATTTACAAATATACAAACACAAATAATAATAATTAAGTATGAAAAGCATAAGCAGTTGAGTACCAAAAATGAAAACCCACAAATACTTTCGCTCAACAAACCTTAATCGATTCCATCGTTCCCTGCTTTAAAAGCCGAGGAGGCAGGTAAGGAAAACAGAGCGACATTATCGACTTTTTCCGCTAATTAACCCTTTTAGGAACAAGAGAAAACACACGTAATTTACACCAAACGCAACCTCTTCGTCTCTGTCGATTCGTCTTTTGGTTTGTGAGAAGCCACAAATTTATCTCTTTCCAATGTTCGAATAAAATCAAACATACTTCCAAAATTTTCAAAAATTAAAACAAAGTTAAAATAGAAAGAGAAAGACAATCGGTAACTTAAAAAAAATAAGGAGAAAAAAAAACTTATCTTTGATTTATTCTATAATCGAATTCTTCTCGATAACTTCTTTTGAATTATAACGATGAAGACCTCAGTTGATTAGAGTCTCGTGCTGATAACGTGTTGTGAATAAAATAAAGAAGAACAAGAATAAGAACAAGAAGAACAAAGAGATGAGAGAAAGAGGGAGATTTATATTATTCTCAAAATATAGACTTGTGTACAATGCCTTCAATGAATCATCTATTTATAGGCATAAGAAGTACATAATACATTAAACTCTAATTCATAGAAATAATATTCCTAATAATAAATAAATCAAACTCCTTTGATAAAGTTCTAATCATGATAGACACCCACATAGATAAATATTCATAACATTATTTTCTTTTTTAAAAGCAAGAATTTACAACACTCTACAACCAATTTTAAATTACTAATTTTATTTAATTAATTTAACATCTCAGCTCATTAATATTATCAAGATTAAAATTTTATTTATCCCATTAAGAAATTAATCACGTACGCTACATCAATCCCACCGTTTTCGCCTTTATTTGTGATAAATGTAAGCTTGTTGTTAGGCAGCCGAACCCTTTGACCAAGTAGCTGGAATTAGCCATTTTTCTGATTATTTTAAAATTCAACCCTTTAAAAGTTTAAAAATTTTAATTCCCCCTATAAAAAAATTTAAAAATTGTTATTATGTTCCAAAACTTTTGAATATTTTTAATCAAGCCCCCTTCAAAAATTTAAAACTAAACAATTTTAATTTAAGCCTTAAAATTTTTTAATTTGGATTCCGTCGGAATTTGTGATTTGTGGGCTTATTGTCCATGGCCGTACCAAAACAAAAACAGGCCAAGTCCAATTAGATTATAGATAATAGATGGTCCTAACAGCAAGGGTTACCTTTTCGGATCCAAACAAAGGACTAATAAACATAGGGCTGGACAAATAACCGGAACTCGATTGGTGCTGACTCAATCTTATAGGCCAGATTCTTTTTGAAATTTTGGATTTGTATATGATCATGTTTAGGTTGAAAAACTTTAATCTGGAATTGTGCTATATAATTCTTCTTTATATATTTAAGAATATTTTTTGTAATGTTTAATTCTATATTATCGAAAAAAATACAAATATATTGTATTTTTGTAGGATAAAATTGGATTGATGGGCGTTTTTAATATAAAATTCAGGTTGGTTGAGGGATATAATATTCGTGTCATATTTCCGACTTGACTCATGGTAATCCCTAAATAAACCTATAATTTGAGGCCTATAAACCTTTTAGGTTGGTTTGGATTGGCATTTGGAGGCGCAAAATCCCAATTCAACGAAAAAAATATGACTCGAGTGTCATGCCCACACATTTTGATTTAAAAATTCAAAATCAATTTTGGACCTTAAATGTGATTTTAGGAAAAGCAAGATAGAAGTAGCTTTTGCGTTTCGTCGTGATTTTTATATTATACTTATACACAATCGTAATTTTTAAGAAAAAAAAATATTCTCAAACATAAATCACGTTACTTTAAAATCAATTATAGACAAAATTAATTCTATAAAATTACCTAATTAAGAAGGTAACCAGAACTTATTAAATGCTTCATTTCCCCCTTATACTGTTCTTTCTTTTTTAGGTTCACATCATAAAACCTTATAGCCAATGAATACTATTATGACATGCTATTTCCTGCCAGCCCAACAACTTAGGTTTCCTCCCCCACTACCTCTTTTTTTTCATTCCATTAGAAAGGATCGGCGTGCGTCATAGGCATACCCTTTCCTTTCATTTGGAGCGTGCCGATGCAAATGCAAATCCAATCTCCTTCATCGTATATTTGATTGTCCATCTTGTTCCCCACGAAGACCAAGCATCAGCACGAGGCAGGGGCGGACGTAATAAGGTTTACCGAATTTAGGATAGCGTGTATATTTTAAGGTATATGGTGTAGGGAAAAATAATTTAATGTGTAAAAAATGAAAAACGACATACTCATTTCAAAATAATTTTCTTTATCCATTCATAAGTTTCTAAATTTGTCACTTACATGAGACGAGGATCTCGCTAGGGATAACAAAATAACCCATCCGTGTCGGGTCCCGACCCAGCCCAGTAGGGGTATATATATTTTTATTATTAAAAGTCGGATTCGGGGCTGGTCGGAGCGAGTTATTGATAAAATAAAGTCGGGGCAAGTTCGTATTTATAGTTAAAATTTCCCGACCTGACCCGATATATATATAATATTTTTATTTTTTTTCGGGCCGGGTCGAATTTAGTCGCATTTTTAATTAAAATATCATAGTCAAATTATATTTTTTATTATGCCGAGACGGGTCGAGCGAATGGTTTAAATTTCGGGTCAGGTCGGAAGGCCAAAAACCCGCCCCGTTGCCGACCCTAAATCTCACTTTCTCTCCTAACCCATACTACTATCACTTTAGCTTAGCTTCCCCCTTATTGCTCTTGGATTTAAATCATGACTTTGCTGAATTTAGTATGTGGCTATCAATTTTTAATGTGTTAGGCAAGTTTTCTTTTATCAAAGGCCAACCAAGGGACGTCCTTTCATATCATCAAGCACACGCTTGATTTATTTTTGTTGTTAAAAAATAATTATAATCAAAATCTTAATTTATAAAGATATTATTCACTCGTTTTCGAAGTACAAAATTAAAATCATATTTAGTGATGCAGAATTTGAATAAAAGCTGTGATTAGATTTTAGAACAGTCCAAGGAAGAAAAATAAAGATCACACGAATTATAGATTTCAAACATGTGATTATAGAATCAAAACTTTTTCCTTTTTGTGGGGAAACCAGTAAAAAAGTTGGGGAGAACAGTAACAAAATGCTTGAATTAGAATAGCATTTGATACCCCAAACCATACATTGAAATGAAACAACAACCTTCATGATCAACAGATGCCTTCAAGGACAAAATACATATATGGTAATTCAATCATCTTAACATTTATTTCATATATAAATTATATAGATTATATTTTTTATATACAAGCTGTGTAAAAAAAATTACACAACCATTCATATTTAAATTATAAAATTTAGAACATAAATCTATAACCTCAAAACTTAAAAGCTTAAACCCTAAATTCTACACCCTACAATCTAAAATCATAAGCCCTAAACCACAACCTAGATCTTTAAAACTTAAAATTAAAAGGCTTGTGTAAACTAAACTTGTGTATCAAAGTATTTTCCAAATTATATTTCATTGTAAAATCTTAAAAAAAAACACATTTATTTGTCATTTTCTCCCTTTCGATATAAACTACAAAAATATTAGTTGGTCCATCTGCCAATTAGTTTA
Organism: Hibiscus trionum; assembly: GCA_030270665.1. NCBI lineage: Eukaryota > Viridiplantae > Streptophyta > Magnoliopsida > Malvales > Malvaceae > Hibiscus > Hibiscus trionum. The sequence continues at coordinate 27,948,272 of BSYR01000024.1, read as the reverse complement.
GTCTCTCTGGTCTCTACTACGTTTAAATTTGATGTTTTTTTATCACCGTACTTTAATTTTTTCTTCCCTTAATGATTTGACTATCAATTGAGTTATTCCTATTAGTAGAAGGTAACTTTTTAAGTTACTTTTAAATACGATGATGTGTTTTTCTCGGATAAAATTTGTTTGCCACCTAATCATGTCGTCTTTTAAGTTTCACACTAAAAATCACTTAAAAATTAAATTTTAAATCATAACCCTAATTTTCACATCCTAAACCCCACACCCTAAAAAACACACTACCCCTAATTTCCTACACCCTAACCAAAATTCTTAACTTTAAACCCTAAACTCTAAACCCTAAACTCACTATTTTAAAGTAAAGGCATAAAAGAGGTATAATAAAGAGACAAACGATTTCCATCCGTTTTTTCTCGGCTATAAACATGGCAATAGGTTTTTTTATTATTAAGACTATTCAAAACAACATGGCAATAGATTTTGATAAAGAAAAAACATAGCAATAGATGTACTTTCACTTCATTATCTACTTTTTTTGTTTTCTTGCAATTAGTGTTGTCTGATAGTCTCTTGCAAGTTGCAACTGGAAATTTGCACTGAATTTTTAGCTTACATTGGACAATGAAACTTCGTATCAAGGTAAAAACAAGCAGCTACCAGCAATTCAATTTGATACCATATGTTTTCACCTTTTCGACCTTGGATGGTTTTTCAGACACGAGCCACATTATCACATAGGGCCAACACGGAGCTAGTTTAGTGGTTTCCATGAAAGGGAAGGGCACATGTCACACGTAGAGGGCAGTTCAGTCAATTGAAGCAGTCCAGGAAAATAGTGGGAAAAGTGAGAGTTACCGAGTCTGTAGAACAGGCGAAGGGGCAGGGCAGGGCAGCTACATTACTATTATTACCCCACAAAGATAAAAGGCAAAATGACAAAAGATGCCCCCAACGTTTGCATGTTTTGTCATTTGGCCCCTATTCTTTTTTTGGGTCCAAAGATGCCCCCAACGTTTGCTTGTTTTGTCATTTGGCCCCATATTTTTTCTTTTGGTCCAGATATGCCCCCAACGTTTCATTCATAGTCCAAATATGCCTCCAACGTTTTAATTTGGTCCAAATATGCCCCCGTTAGATGGAAACTGTCAGTCAACTGACGTTCAACAGATGATGCTGACTGGACTTACCGCGTATTAAGATCTGCTGATGCCACGTCAAAAATTTTTTATAAGCTGTTGACCGTCAGTTGATTGACAGTTTACATCCAGCAGAGGCATATTTGGACTATGAATGAAACGTTGGGGGCATATTTGGACCAAAAGAAAGAATAGGGGGCCAAATGACAAAACAAGCAAACGTTGAGGACATCTTTAGACCAAAAAAAAGAATAGGGGGCCAAATGACAAAACATGCAAACGTTGGGGGCATCTTTTGTCATTTTCCCAAGATAAAAACCAAAGTTGTAGGGCATCAAATGATGTGACCGAGGAGACAACCTTGCAACAGAAAAAGAAAAAGGAGAGAAAGAAACCTAGGGACCCTAAAAACCAGCTTCTGTTCACTGACGAACTAGGTCAGGCTGATGTCATTGTTCCTTTCGCTTCTGCTCTTCTTTTTAACCTTATTATTTCCCTATATTTATGCAGATACGAACCCTAATTCGCATCATACAATATTGTAAATCTTATTTTTAAATATACCAAGGGTCCCGGCTGTGTTGAGCTAGTCCAAATACCAGACATAAATGGCAGAAGATTTGATTGGAATTTCATTGTAAATCAAATCACTTTTACATATATGCATATAGTATTTCTTGATGTAATTTTGTTTGTATGATTTAACCCTTTGGTCGTTTGGTTACAAGTAGATAGGTATATTCCATATTTGAGAAAATGCATCCCTTCAGGGAACACCCAATGCAGAAATGTTCGTGGGTGAGATTACATGACATGAAATCTAAGGCTTAGTTTGTCCAAGTATAAATAATATGAATCAATTCAATATTGGTTGGCTAAACTAAATAAATGTTGGGTCCTGGGGTCTGCAAAAACTGTGGCAGCCTCAAAATGGCAACCCTGTTAATCTGTTTGATTAGACCGTTATCCAGAGAAAAGCAGTGGGGGGCGTAAACTTTGATAACCAATGGTATGAATCATCACCGTCCAGTGGTTTGTTTAGTATTAGAATCGGACGTGAGAAATGAGGTCTACAAATTTGGTTATAATGATGATGCATGTTTGATTGAGACTGAAAGGAAGCCGTACAGGAAGGGAGGTGACGGGCTTTTATTCCCCTTCAAATTTTTTCATCGGTAATCAGTAAGAGAGAAGGGTTTATAAGCAAAAGATATCTGTGGCGGTCAGCATTGAAAGCGGGAGGGGAGAGGGGAAAAAGGGCAGACAGTGGCAGCGGTTTCTAGGATAAACCGTGTGCTTTATCTCATCTACAGTTTCCGTATACTTCAGGGTCAGGGAACTGTGTTCCAACTTCTTCTTGGGATAAAATACATCACAAATCATATACTTTTAAGTTTAATAATATTGAGATTTGATTAAGAATTCACTGCTAGTTTTTTTTCTCCTCAAATAATTCACTTAGCTATTGGTTGTCGATCGTCTGTGTTTTATTATTATTTTTTTTCTTGTTAATTTTTAAATAAAAATCTTTGTATTTATGACACGCGTTTCCTCTATCATTGTGACACACGTTTTTTTCTGTCATTATGACACATTTTTTTTTTTTTTTGTGATTTTGTTTTATACGTCCTTGTGGCATGATTCAGCATACCCTAGCGGTCCATCGTTGCTCGCGTAAAATTTTTAATCGGCGCTAGTTCCTGATTACGATTTTGTCGGTGGTCACGAAAAGTTAGATCCCTACTCGGTTGATGGTTGTTTGCCGATGTAATCAGTCCTAAGAAGCGGAACATTCTGCCTGATAGTTTGGATCGCTCACCACTCCTTTTCGTTGGATAGAGACAAGGAGATCGAGGAAACTTTTGAATTTTGATGATATGCTTATTTGTATAGAAGTTTTTCACTTTTTTTTTGTTTTTTGGTGGTAAGAAATTTTGGTAGATTAGTCTAGTTATTTTTATTCGTGAATGTGTTATAATTGTGATATCTTCTATAGTTATAATAAAAATTCAATGGTCATATTCAAAAAAAAATAATGAATAGATTATTTTTTAGAAAATATTTTTAGTAATTTAATTAATTTTTTTTGACAATCAAATGATATGTTGTTAAAATTTAAAGTTTAAACAAACGATTTTGTATAATAATAATAATTCTAAATTTTATACATTATACTAATGTGGTCTTGATTTAAATAATAACTTTAGAAATAAAATGTTTTTTTTCAGATTAGAATGAATTTTTAGTTACAACGCAGAGATTAAAAAATTACAATAAAATAACTAAAATAAGCTTTTAATATAGTACAAGAACTTTTGATCGGCCTTAAGCCCTTAACCATTTTTATTTTTAATGTGCTGTAAATTTTGATAGATTTGTGAGGAAAATATTATGAATGTATACTTTTTTATAGAGATGCGAGGAAAATATTATGAATGTCTTGTGCTACGGATCAAACAAACTAATTAATTAATATATTTATATATGCTTTTTTAGGCTAATTTACTAACTCCGTTCGAGTCAAATAAATTATCTTGTCACATAAATATCCATAAGTACTTCTTTGGTACATATTAATTTTTCGTGTAACGTGAATATAAATTATTTTTCTGCTTCTATTTATTTCTACACTAAAAATTAGATTTAAGGTCAAAGATTAGTGTTTACGGCGTTTTTTACAATATCGTAATTTGCGGTGTGAAATTTAACAGTATTTGACTTAAACATTTGTATCAATCTTTCTTTAAACTTCACTGTTATTATTATTTTTATTTAATAGTTATTATTGTATTCTTATATTTAAATTCGAATATAATGAATAATATGAGCATCCTTAACTACTAGACCAATTAAAGGATTTCAACTTCACGGTTAATATATATGATGCAGTAGTTAACACTTGCAGATTGTATAAAATGCTGACTATAAAACATATAAATAGTAAATGATAAAGATGAAATCCAAGAACACATATCTGTATTAATTTTAACTTGGCGTTTTTATTTTTCTGTTCATCTACGTTGAATATAATTTGATTGAGAGAAATTAAATCTCCTGAAAAAAAATTAAATTCTATAAAAACAATAACAATGAACATATTCTATCATAGGAAACGCTACTAAATATTTGAGAAAGAAGAAACTGGTGTTTAATTCTAGAAAGTATGATTGAATATTGACAATATGAATTATAAATTACCATAAAAATGACTGAAAAAAGGTCTTGTCAGTTTAAGAGGACAGTTTTGTTTGTGCTCTTATTCTTGTTCAGTGGGTGACCTTGACCCGAATAAACCCGAGCTGGCTATTAATTTAGGCTGTATATATATGGAAATTTTCATCTTTCCCCGGAATGGGAAGAGTTGGTTATTCGGGTCTTATAATTGGAGCGGACCCGGTGACCGGAGTTAGCAGGTGAATAATGGGGGATGGCAGATTTCATAATTAAAGTACTCTAATATTTGCAAAGTTGTAAAGGTTTGCATTATTTAAGGTGAGATCTGACTCTTAAAACAATGATTTGATAGGTAATTAAACTGATTAAGTCAAGGTTATTGCTTCTAAAACCCGCCCCCACGTGTTTAGCTTTAAGCTTGAAAAATTAGGTTCAAAGGGACCCTACGAGGGGACATGCAATTCATATCCCGTCACCTTTCTCCGTTACATTTAACGTTTCTCTTCCATCATTCATTCCGAAGCTAGAACCATGCTTAAATATCAACGCTAACAGTCTAACACCCATTTCTCTCTCTTTGTATAGTAATTATTTCCAGTCTCAGCATTCTTCTTGCTGGAAATCTCCCAACCTGTTAGAAAATTCCTTCTCGTATTTGATTTTTTAGGAGGTAACCTATTTTTATGAACAATTATTACAAACCTTAGTTTATAGTTGTTGTCTTGAATCTTGACGCTTTAAGGTTTTGCGAGCTGTTGGTTCTTTTTCTTGGTTGGTGAATGTTGAGTTCAGCCTCTTTTTTGTGTTTTTTAGTTGAACCTACATAATCATGACATATGCTGAAAATCTTAACATTATGAAATATTATTCATTATTTTAGTGCTTATTATTTGTTCCACACGAAGCAGTTTCTACTTAAAAATCATACACAATTACGTTCACTTGAAAAATACCAAGGAGAAAGCTTCTCCTGATCTTATTTTATGCAAACTAGCTTTTAAAAGTTGAGTGTTTTCTGTAGCTTGAAAGTTGAAACTGATAAAAACTTAGGGTTTCCAGAGATTAACGTGGAGCTCATGTTTGCTTATCTTCTTTTGGGGTTCTAACCTTTATCTGGTTTTGTAAGACAATCATCTAGCTTGCTTTAATCGCTTTGTTTCTCTGTAAGCCTCCGATCTGATCTCTGGCTTTGCTTTCTTTGCCTTGTTTTACTTATTTATTTTGTCCTTTGTTTTCCTACTGTTTTGGGAAGGCTTAAGTTTTGGTTTGTAACATCATGTGAAGCAATGGTAATAGTTAAGGTTGCTTGTTTGGATCTGAAGATTATTTCTAACAGAGTAATTAAGTAAAATATAAAATGAAAGAACGTAAAATTAAAGAAATCTGAGCAAGGTTTCACAAGTGACAAGTGAAGTAAATTTGGTTGCTAAGCTACAGCTTTCGCTTTCCAAGACTTTTCTTGTTACTATTTCTATTTTGGCTTCGCCAGTAATATTTTGTCTGCACTATTAATTCACTTCACATGAATTTCTGTTCATGCTGAGGGTACCTCCTGTCGTGCATCAAAGCTCTTTCTCTTCCTTCTCTCTCTTAGCTTCCATGGGTAGCTGAGTTTTTTGTCTGAGAAATCAGTTTTTCTTGTGATTTTATCTCAGATCATTGATCTTGGAAATGGAACATTAAGCTCGATGAATTGCGTCGTTTTCCTGCTGGAAGCTGAACTGGCGTTGCATGAGTTTCTAGGGTAGGAAAATCCGTTGAATCTTAGTTAAATCAGAGGTGCAAGTGTAATCTTAGTTATGGATATGAGCAAGTTTAAACCTGAATCGCATGTAGCGCAGCAAAGCCTACGAGATAAGCTGAGGGTTCAGCAGTCGGAGGACTTTCACAACAGCTTAAACCCAGATCTTGTTCAAGTTCGAAGTGTTAGAAATGACCATTTGCTATACGATCCAGATGTATTTTCTTCAGGCATCTTCCATGGCTCGTCAAGCTCTAATGTTTTACCTGCTCAAAGAGATCCAATGCTACATCAGGAATTACAAACAGTTCAAGAACACAGGCAAGTTCTTGCTGAGGAATCGTCGTTTTCTGGTATGTCACAGTTAAATTTATCGAAATTCAATGCTTCATCTAACGTCTCCGGTGGTCCACATGGCTGTGGCAACTGGAAGAGTGTCGATTCACAGCATAATTTTGATTGGATGGTAGGTTATGCAAGTGGATTAGCTGGTAGGGAAAGCAACCAGGACCCTAGGTTTGTTGGGGAGGTCATGTCAAATAATGCAAGTGCAAGCAGCATATCCGCAGCCACACAATATCTAAAGCCAAGTTATGGGAATTTGCATTTTGTTTCACCTTCACTTTATCAGAATGCTCCACAGGATTTTGTAACTACAGCTTCCATCGGCACTCAGGGACATGAAGCAAATCCTTTGCAATGTGGCGGTGCCGGTGCTTGGATGAACAGGCCACTGGTGGAGCATTCTCAACCGTGGTGTGGTGAATTGGGGTTTTTGGCAAGCAAGAGTAACATAGAACTAAGGGCTGCTGCGAGTGATGCTACTAACCAAGGGCTGTTTCTTTCTCTTTCATCCAACCCCACATCTAAAATTTGTGGTGCGGATGTAGTTCAATTCACAGAGGATGAGTATGGTTATGATGACTTTCACTCAAGGCCTGGTGAATTCAAGGAATTCCAAGATTCAAAAACTTTAAATCTGGGTAATTTTTGTTCAATGGAAAAACCATCTTTATCAGGCAAAGCTTGTGGAAAATCCCTTGAGGACGCTGGTGGAACTTCAACTAATTACGTTCATCGTCAAACCATCCCCCTTGGCCCCTTTACTGGATATGCAACTATTCTTAAGAATTCAAGTTTTTTGAAGCCAGCACAAGAGCTTTTGGATGAATTCTGTCTTTTGACCAACTCTAAGCCCTTTAAAGTTTGTGACACATCGGAGGGGTTCTCCGGTGTCAATGCTTCGGGTTCGGCCGGTGCTCTTATTGCAGTTGATATGGAGGCTGGAACTAGCAAGGGGAATAATTCAGGGTCCTCGTCCTCTACTTTTTATAGTTCTAATGAATCTTGCAGGCCCGAAGACCAACAAAAGAAGGCAAAGCTTGTATACATGCAGGGGGAGGTTTGTAATCGTTTCTCTTTTCCCATTTTTAAATTGTATTGCATAACTTTTTACGTGCATTTTCAATGAACGTCAAGTAGGAATACTATGCATAATGTTTGTTTGCTTTTGTGCCAATGGAGTTTTAACCATAGGGCAATGCCTTTGCATCTTTGTTTTTATTGGTTTTAGTGCCTACTGAAAATTTACTCGTGTGCTTGTTAACTGCATTTGAATGGAAGCACTGAACTTTCAACTACTTGTGTGATAATCCAAAACGCAAGTAAAATCATTATCCTTTAGTACAACTTTAAACTCGATGATGTAGTAATCGATATTATAACTCATGTTTCCAGATTGGTAGATTGAAAAAATCATATGAGATGGAATTTTAGAGTCACATAATTGGGTGAACCTTTAATTTCATGATTATTGGTCAAGCTGTTCATCTTTGTTTCCTCATATTTACTTATGTCATGCGTTTTAGCCCCACTAGAAACACTCCCCTTTTTTACCCTAGAGTCCCCCCTTCCCCTGTCGTCTTTTCAGCAAGAGTTGCTTATATTGCATGTAGTTCGACCCACACTCATTCTCCTCCAATTTTGATGAAATTCTAGTTAGGTAAGCCATGTCCTCTTTTTTTGTTATTTTGACCTTCTTGGTAGAAATTAAGTTTCTGCAATTGAGAGCGCATGGCATGTGAAGATTATCTAAACCTCTAACCTGTAGTAGCTTAGTGAAGGGGATCGGCGCTACTGTTTTTACTTGTTAGAAAATTGCTGCTCTTTTCTTATATTCTGGTGTCAGACTGCTTTGCAGGATTGAAACAACAAGAAAAGTAGCCTGCATCGAATAACTTTATGTTTAGCCTTAGGCAAGGACTGATAATGAGTCAGAGGGCTTATATTTTCCATTAGTTTGCTCTAAATTCCAAGAATGTTTGTCCTAGTTTAGAAACAATTTTTTTTTGTTTTGTATCAATTCAATTATTATCCTGCCATACCTTCAATTCATGTTACATTTCAATTAACAGAACAATGCAGGCCACTCTTTCAAAGCTACTTTATTATCAATAAGCTGTACTCTTGTTGTGGCTGAGGGTCCCTTGATTGGTTGAAATAATAGGTCATACAGTTGCCATAACACTCATGTTTGTATAATTGTTACTATTGATTTACCTACTTAATTTGCTCAATGCGCTTGATCAGATAATGAAGAGTACAGTGAAATTGCTGTTCTCCAATAACTTTCATCATCTTTTCCTTGTCCCGAATCTTTATTGTTGTTCGAGTTACTGCAAATAGCATCAGTTTTCATCATGATAATTTAATTCTGTGAAGCATCTTAATTCACAAAGGGTCCTATGTTGTCTTTATCATTTTTGTTGTTTAGTAATACTATTTCAAGTTTAATATGATGATTAACCTGTGTGTCTTGGGATGAAAAGGTTTGCAGAAGATACAAGCTATACCATCAGCAGATGCAAATGGTGGTTTCTTCTTTTGAATCTGTAGCCGGTCTTGGTGCAGCCACGCCCTACTTTTCCTTGGCTTTGAAGACTGTTGCGAAGAACTTCCGGTGCCTACGAAATGCTATTTTAGACCAGATTAGGCACATATCTAGGGCCCTTGGGGAAGACTTGTTGTCCCCAACTACTGGTACTAGCAGTGGTAAAGGTGATTTAAATATGTCTAGGCTAAAGTATTTGGGTCAGAAATCTGGTGGGGTTAACTTGGGGTTTAATGAACCCCAACAACATGGCTGGAGGCCTCAGAGAGGCTTACCAGAACGTTCGGTGGCAATTCTTAGAGCTTGGCTCTTTGAACATTTTCTTCACCCGTAAGTCTCATTAGTCTTCTTTCTATTTTTGTTTTCTCTCTTAAATGTGTAATCTGATGTGATGTTCTCTGTATTTGCTTGTAGGTACCCCACAGACACAGATAAGCACATGTTGGCCATTCAAACCGGTCTATCCCGAAACCAGGTGGGCTATCTGCTTTTCTTGTTTGTTGTCTACTTGTTTAGTCCTACATTGTTTATGTGATCGAATTAGAATGTAGTACAGTTAATATCTTGATTGAAGCCTCTTTCATTACATTTGCAAAGATTATGTCTTGCAAATATCTAGCATTTATGATCTTTTGATTTGTTAATGCAGGTATCTAACTGGTTCATAAATGCGCGTGTTCGGGTTTGGAAACCAATGGTGGAGGAAATACATATGCTTGAAAGCAAAGGCTTGGCGGAAGGCAATCAGAATTTGAGCAAAAGTGATGTCAAATCTACTAGTCGGCCTGACGAAGACCAATCTATCAACAGGTCATGTGTAAGTGCGTTGTCTGACAAGCCAGTGGCTTGCTCCGATATGCTAGTAGCCGACTTTGCAGGTGATGCACATGATGCGCAACGCTGGAATCATGAGAAACGTTCAAGGATCGATTTTCATTTCCCAACAACCATGGAGGGTTCGTTAATGCATTTTGCACCATTCGAGCAAAGCAGGCTGGAGAATGGGGGACTTGGAGCTGTGTCACTTACCTTAGGACTTAGGCATGGTGTGGAAAGTGCACAACAGCAGCAGCAACAATATCAACAGCAAGAACATCATCTGAGGAGGCAATTTGGAGGTCAAATGATTCATGACTTTGCTGGTTGAGCATACAATGATCTTATCGAAGTTGACATGAGCGAGTGATGTGCTAGCTGTTCTTTGTGGCAATTTCTCGGAATTTAGCAACGAAAAATCCTGCGATTACAATGTTGCAGGTCACCTTGACAGCATTTGTTTGTCATGTTAAATATTGAATGAAATTGATGGCACCATGCTGTCGTTGCTGCATGGCGAGAGCAATCATTTTGGAAATTAGAAGGAATAAACGTTTGAAGTCTATTTGTAATACAGTTTGTGAGAAGCTGTTTGGATTTGTCGTGGCAGGGTTTTAATTAAATGCACAAATGTATAGACTTAACGGTGAGGGAAATTGCCCTTGAAGTATACTCTTCTCTCATTTTGGGCCGATTCGGGTAAGAGTATGCTTTTTGATTGGATAATATTTAGACTTAACGGGTGCTTAATAGTGTGGGTTTGCATTACGACAAAGTGGCCCATATTTGAAGCAATCATGTGTAAGAGTAAGAAGGCCATCGAGGTTATACTTATGAGACCCAAGGCATGCATGCATTAATTTTCAAACCCCACATATTATAACAACATATATAACTAAGGATTAATATTTTGTACACTGACGGTAAAAACTGAAAATTTCTACAAGCGTCTTAGTTTTAGGGTATAAGGAGTTAGTTTAGGGTATAGAGTTTAGGGGTTTAAGTGTAGGGGGTTAAAATTTATGGATAGTTGTTTCAATTTAAGGTTTAAGGTTATAATTTAGGGTTTATAAGTTAGAGTTTAGTTTTTAGGGTATTATGGTGAGGTTTTAACCTACGAACCCTAAACCTTAAATTGAAATAAATATCCTTAATTTCTAACCTCTTACACCTAAACCCCTAAATCATATACCTTAAACTAACTCCTTATACCTTAAAATTAAGGCGCTTGTGGAAAGTTTCAGTTTTTACTGCCTGTGTATAGAATATTTATCCACTAACTAATTCATTTAAAAAAAATCATATATAACTAACAGGGTAATTATTCCACACACAAGTGTTTTGTTTCCACAAGCGTCTTAATTTTAGGGTTTAAAGGCTTTGTTTAGGGTTGAGGGTCTAAGTATAGTAGTTTTAAATTTAAGGATTGTTGATATAATATCAGGTTTAGGGTTAAAATTTAAGGTTTATAGGTAAAAAAAAATTTTAAAAGTTGAGTTTTATTGATCGACGACCTATACCCGTACCTCATTAAAAAACTTCCCTAACCTAGATTGGAGGAAAAAGAGTGCAAAACGGGGCAAGGACACAATTTAACACACATTCATAAGGTTTTAGATCATGGTTGTTCTCTAACACTGCCCGGAAAAAGCAGGATATCGAACTAACAAGGACTAGCCTTAAAACAAAAACATACAACACTTCACTGATCAACGAGGTTACTGGGCACTGCAGCAAACCAAATGAGAGGCTGACGTCTGTTAATACCGGATTTGGCAAGTTTGTCAGCGGTGCCGTTAGCCTCTCGAGGAATGACACTGATGCTCCAAATTGCAGAAGACAACAACCTGCGTATTTCGTCAATGATTGGCCTGAACACCGTCGGGAAACAAGCCGATCTCAGCAACCATTCACCAATGTTACTACAATCCGTTTCTAAAATAAGAGCAACCTTTGGATGCCATCTGAAATTAGTGAAAATGACAGCAGCATCTCGAAGCGCAAGAAGTTCCGCAGAAGTAGCATCAGTAATTCCGACCGATTTAGAAAATATAGCCAACAACCTGCCCTCCTCATCACACAGTACGCCTCCCACTCCCGCTTTACCAAAACCACCAATTACCGCTCCATCAAAATTGAATTTTACAGAGCCTTTAGGAGGAAAAGACCATGAAGTATTAACTCTTTGTTTCGGAGCAAATTTCCTAGGTGAATTAACACAGGGGTTTAAAATAAACTCAGTAATCGAAGAGAAAGAAAGTGGCCATTTCCACTTGCACCACCAGCCGAGACGGAGGATGAAGGAATCGAAAATTTTCAGTTCTGACACCACTGAATTTTTAAACACAACCTCATTTCTTGATAACCAAATCAACCAAATTAGGGCGAAAAATGAAAGCTGCCAAAACTCTTTAGAGATATTCGGAGGATAGCCACAATCCCACTGAACAAAAAGAGAGCGAACATCACCCGGAAGTACGTTGGACAAACCCCACAGACCGCGCCATCTCTGTAACAGTCCCCACATTACCCTAAAACCTAAACACTAAATTTTAATTCTAATTATGAACCCTAAATTCTAAACCCTTCCACCAAACTTTAAATTAAAACTTTAAACCTTAATTAAATTAAGACGCTTGTGAAAGTAAAGATAATAATACTAACTATATATACATACATATATGTATACAAGGTACATGCTACGATATAGAAGCTATTTAATTATATCACAGACATATATCTCAAAACTCCTAATTAAACATGAAATATCACATCGTCATTATCGATAACGATTCCATATACCATAACCAAATAGCAGTAGTGCAGTACTGATCTGAGTGTTTCACCGGTTAATTTCCATCTCCACTACCACCACCACCAGGATAGTTATTGAAATCCTGCCTATGAAGGTGGTGATGGTTGTCCACACCGCTGACTTTGACAGTGCCACCATTATCTACCATGCTTCGTTCATGCTTGACCACGTTTTCTACTTTTATAACCTTTCTATTTCCAGCCAAGCAGCAACTCACCATCATCAATATTGCTAAAGCAAGACCCAAAAGCTTCATTCTTGCCATTGCCTTTTTCTGTCTGCAAAAATCAACAAAGTGAGATATCATGCAATGTGTGTGCGCGCGCGAAGAATATACTAAAATTACAATTTTTTTTTTGTAAGATCAATTAATTTAGCAAGACATTAACTTACCCAAGTAGAGAAAATGGATGAAGGATTGAGTTAATGGCCTTGGGGAGAGCCAGGAAGAGGAGGCGAGAAAGGTAAGGTTTATATAGGGAGACATTTAGGTTAAGACTGAGTTCATGTCAATGATATTAGAGGGGAATTAAATATAAATTTGGTGATGGGATCTCCACCATATGAGGCAACATTAAGTGGGATGACCCTGTTGTTCTCATACAAAAGTTTTAAAGTAACATATCCAAATGATGAAATTGAAAGAAATATTTTATACACATTGGCACTCGCCAAGTAGCCCTAAATAGGAAAATTCCACATTAGGAGTGGATTTATTTGATTACCAAAAAAAAAAAAAGTCAATGAAGCACCATTATAGTGGGTGTTCTACTGCCTGGTGAATGGTGATGTCAAATTAGCACATCGACCTAAAAAACCGTAATCGAAGAATAAAATTTTTATGTCCAAATTTTTATATCCTTTTGTTGTGCTTCTATTAATGTCTTCACACTAAAAAGTTAAGTTTAGACTTTAGGTTTATGTTTTGGAAAATTCTACAACGCGCGACGAACATTGATGAACACCACTAATGATGAACATCGATGAACATCATTAAATTAATTAATAAAGATTTAAAATTTTAAGGACTCATCATACAATTAATAATTATTTTAAAAATTCAATTAAATTATTTTTTATATATATTAAAATTTTATTTTTTAATAAAAGTAAACTATATATTTAGTACCTCACTTATTTCCGTATTTCTATTGAACCCTTATTATTTAAATATTATTTCAATTTGACCCTATTCTTTATAAAAAAATAATATAACCCTTAACCTAAAACCCTAAACTATTAAACTTTAAACCCTTAAACTCTTAAACATATACCCTAAATCATATACCATTAAAAAAATTTCACCATCATCGATTCAATTCAATTCAATGAATCGTTGAATTCTTCTAAAAATTTAATTAATTTTTAATTATCGAGTTTAATTAACAACAGAAAATGGTCTAGTTGGATGCCTTACTCGTTTATGCAAACTTCTTGAGTAATCAACAACAGGAAAACAAGTCCGGCTTCCAAGTCCCGGAGTTGCGTAGGGAGTTTGATCCGTCTCTAGAGTTTTCAAGATTAACGAACGCCAACATGGAATCGAGTATTCAGTTACCAGCAGAAAATGGTCTAGTTGGATGCCTTACTCGTTCAGATTTATCGACTGAAAACCATTTTAACAACAATGAACACATACACTCTTCTGGTAACTACGCATTGCCACCATTTCCTGGTGATGATTTCTCGACTCAAGAAATACCGTGGTCCAATTCTCAGTCCTCCATGAGTCCACCCTTGCAAGCAACATAAGAAGCAGTCGTAGAACCCGAAACGCATCATCCGAATCAACTGTTTGGTAATTGGAATCCATTTGATTTGTATCGTGATAAATGATAATACTTTCTCCAGGGAAATGCATGTGCACTACGCTTTGCTACGTCACTGTTTCTTTCTTATTTTTACGTATAAATCAAAATATTTGTGATTAACCAATACAAGTATATGAACAAAGCAGCTATGCTACTATACTCGGATGAATGTCGGATATCTGTACATTTTCTATATGAGCTTATGTCCAGACAAAGTATGCTGAATTTTGCTACCACTGTTTCTATTTAATTTATCAATGAACAATTATGTACAGAAGTATATTGGTAATTCAAAATATTGAATCTATCTGTTTTTTTTCCTACTGATCAAGCTGGATAAGAAGAGAACAGATTAGTAGGTATGCAGGGGGAATTCTTCCACACTTTGGCATGTAATTTCAGCAATTCTCTAGCCCTCTCTTTAGTCTTGTATCCACAATCCAATTGAAGCACTAAGCACAGTTTAGCCACAACACCTAATTGCAGCATCTCTTGAAGCATATTAATGGTGGCACAAGACTTAGATATCGATAGCAAAATCCTCACTGCCCTTTCACTTGCAACCTGAGAGACCCTAAGTATTTTCTTTGAAACAATTGCAAGCCCTGCTCCATGGCTTAGCAGCTCAGATCTGCCTTCGGCACATCCACATACTGCATCCAGCACTGTTAAAATCATCTCACAATCCTTTTTTTTTGATGATTCGAGAAGCAAGTCGATCAAGATCGGTACTGCCCCTGCTTCAGCTGCCTTGATCTTGTTTCGTCCCCGTGGACAGATATGTACCAACAGTTGTAGAGTAGCTTTCGAGGCTTGTCGAGAGATTTGATCACGCAAAACTCGAACTAACTCAATGAATAATTCCGGTCTCAAGCCGATGAGCTGCATTGGATCAGCTATCTCCAGCATTGATTTCAACAACAGCACCGAAAAAACACGAGACTCGTAGCTTCCTACTTGCATTACTCTCGTTAAGGACACTATAAGATCACCATTTTTGGCCATAAGATTCTTCAGACCAGCTTCCGAGAGCTGGAGACTATAGAGAATGCTTAAAGCCTCATCAATTGGTGGTATTGGATCAGCTGCAGAGTGATTATTAGTACTCACAATTGAAGCCAAGAACTCAACTGCGCCTGAAGATTCCATGATTCTTTTGTTTGTAACATTCTGAGAAGCCATTGATTGAAGCCTCTTGAGACACTTTACCTGTTGGCGTGGCGACTTGGCATCATCGAGAAGCTTGATAATCTGGGGTTTGCTGATGGGAGGCTTAATTGAAGCTTGCATATACCCTAAGGCGTTCAGAATTCATTGTTTAATTATCGAGTTTAATTAATTTTTATGTATAAAAAAATAATTTAATTAATTTTTTTTAGAAGTATTCAATGATTCATTGAATTGAATTGAAGCGATGATGGTGAAATTATTTTTAATGGTATATGGTTTAGGGTATATGTTTAAGAGTTTAAGGGTTTAAGGTTTAATAGTTTAGGGTTTTAGGTTAAGGGTTAAATTATTTTTTTATAAAGAATATGGTCAAATTGAAATAATATTTAAATAATGAGGGTTCAATAGAAATACGGAAATAAGTGAGGAACTAAATATATAGTTTACCCTTATTAAAAAAATAAAATTTTAATATATATAAAAAATAATTTAATTGAATTTTTAAAATAATTATTAATTGTATGATGGGTCCTTGAAATTTTAAATCTTTATTAATTAATTTAATGGTGTTCATCGGTGTTCATCATTAGTGGTGTTCATCGATGTTCGTCGCACGTGGTAGACTCATCCTTATGTTTTAAGATTAAGGCATAAGGAATTGTGTGTATGATGTATTTTTAGGGTTTCGAATTTAAATTTTAAAGTTAAAGCTTAAAATTTATTTTTTAATATTAGACCATTAAAAACACAGAAAAGAGTAAGAATATTTTTTTTCATAACCTAGAGGTTTCTAGCTGAGTTTGTATTCTTGAGACGGATGGTTTCAAGTTTAGGAGTACCGTATGTTTTACGGAAATATATTATTATTTTCAATAATAAGATTATTTAGTACATTAGTAGACAAAATATATGCTACATTTAATTTATTTAGCTGAATACTACATAAAACTACAATTTATTAAATTTTCATGAATTTACTTTTTTTATAAAAAAATAATATCAACCATCTATTTACTAAAAATATATAAAAAAATTAAATGAAGTTTACATGGCGTAAGTGGATTATATGAGATAAATGACAAAGAATAATATAATATTTTTGTTAAAACCAAAAAATTATGTTAGAAAGGTTTGAAAATAAAATTTATACACGATTTTTATTGATTAGAACTCATTTGGAGTCAACAATCACCTTGCGTGTCAAAAAGTTTTATTAAAATAAGGCAGATAGGTTATAAAAGGAAGTAAAATCATAAAGACTAAAATAATATGAAATAAAGTTTTATGTAATAAACAAAGATTGTGATAAATGGAATCAATCTGTCTCCGATTCGTTGTGTTCATACCAGCTATAAAATGGCACAATTTCAGGAGGTAATTAACTCCCAAGAAACATATTTTCAGCATTTTCAAACGATATGCATATCCCTTCTCCATTCTTTATCTACCAAGTTAAATCTCTTGGAAATTACAAGCAACGTTAACAAAGATGACAAATCTTCCAACCCGGTCCCTGGTTTGCAGTTTCTTCATTGTTCTTGTCTTGCATTCTTTCTCTGCAACATCCCATGAAGTCAGTACGTAAAGCAACGCCGGCGTTTGATTTCGAGTTCCCATACTTGCATTATATTTACCCCAAGATTTAGATTAAGTTTTCGTTTTAATTCTGTGTTTGTTGCAGAGGATGAACGTGAGTTTAGTTACAGTGCAACAAGTCCAAGAGGTCCTGCTAGATGGGGAGAGATTCATGCAGAGTGGGGTGCATGTAGCCATGGAAAGATGCAATCTCCCATTGATATGTCCAGTGAAAGAGTTGACATGATTTCCCGCTTAGGCAGTTTTAAGAGAAGCTACAAGCTTACTTATGCTGTTCTAAGAAACAGAGGCCACGATATGATGGTAATCAAAGTTCAAAAAATCTGATGTTATGTTAGCTGAGATGTTAAAATCTGCAAATTCTTCGTATTTGCTTAGTTATGCACAGCCACAGGTAAGTAACATGTTACTAAATTACCCAATTTCTCAATAATTTGAACCCATTTGTGTATGCAGTTGAGATTTGAAGCTGAAGCAGGGTGTATAGAGATAAATGGAACGGTGTATGCACTCCGGCAGTGCCATTGGCACTCACCTTCCGAGCATACCATCAATAGAATAAGGTAATTATATGTACAGGAAATATAAATATATCCATAGATTTAAATTAGAGATCACAAAAAAACTTGTATCCAACTAATTTCGATCCGATTCGATAGGGTTGGATTATAAAATTTATTCTTTAGGTGGGGACAAGTTTTTTTATTAAGATTGGTCTAATTGGTCTCAAGTTTTGTGTGAACATGCTCCGAGATAATTATGAAAATATGACGTTAAATAAAAATCTTACTTTAATTTTAACTTCTTAAATTGAATAAATTAACGTTTGGTTCTAGAGAATAGAGTCCGTTTTCATTTTATTTTCTTGAAAAATGGAAAACGATGAAGAAAACACATTTGGTTGTGGAAATATAAAATGGTTTTTAGAAAATGAAAACAAAAATAAGTGAAAATTTGAAACATAAAAAAATGTTTTCATTTGTTTTTATTGTAAATGTTTTAGAAAAATGGAAAATATGAAGATAAGAGTTTTTAAATTTTAACCCGGGTTCGAATCCTTTTAATGCCATTTTTTAAAAACTTTGATTTATTTTCATATTTTATTTATTTATTATTATTGTAATATTTTTTAACTATTTTTTATTTCAATTATTTAATAATTGTTTTTTTTTTCATTTCTATTTTGAAAAGCTATATACCAAACACATTCTTATCATTTTCATTTTTAAAAATAATTTTCCATCTCTATTAACCAAATATATTTTCTAATTTTTAGAAAACAGAAAATAAAAACTATTTTTTGAAAATGAAAATAGAAAACAAAAATAATTTTTTTTTACAACCAAACGGAGCGTAATATTTTATTCAAATATTATTTTAGCAACAAATTATGTTAAAATTGTGTCGGATTAAATCGGGGTCGGGCTGAAATCATGTTGCCATCACTAACAGGATCAAGTTACAACTTTTTTTTCTTCAACTTACAATAAACCCACCAATTATTTTTTTTCAGGTATGATCTAGAGCTGCACTTGGTGCATGAAAGTGCAGATGGCAGAATTGCTGTAGTGGGGATCCTGTATAAGATTGGAGCACCCGATTCTTTCCTGTCATCAGTAAGTTTAAACAAAAAAAAGGGAGTTTTTTTTAGTTCCTAATTTAACCTAACCTTAAAATCAAATACTCAATGGACTTAATGATTAGCAGTTAACAGATGATTTAGCAGCCGTTACCGATATCACAGGCGGAGAGAGAGATGTGGGCGTGATTGATCCAAGGGTTATAAAGATAGGCAGTGGAGAGTTTTACAGATACATCGGCTCTCTTACTGTTCCTCCTTGTACTGAAAACGTGTTGTGGAACATTGCCAAAAAGGTTTCTTTTTTTTTTTTAAATTTAATTTTGATCACATAAACTTGTTTATCGGTTACTAATTAAATTAACCTTCATTCATCAGGTGAGGACTGTCACGTGGGAGCAACTGATATTGCTTCGTGTGGCTGTTCATGATGTAAGTTCATTTTTATTTAATCTATTTGATTTTAAAATATGAGTTTTCATATATGGAGAGGTTGGTTATGATAAAGTACGGAGCCATGATTTTGGGTTAGGGGACAAATTATAAATATTTAAAAGTTGAGGGAGGCAAATTCAGAAATAAATTAAATTTTTAAAAAATTTAAATAAATGGACAAAGGTGAAAAAAATCATTTCGGGGTGCTGGGCGATTGTCTCTCTCCAACCCATGTAAATTCGTCCTTGGTTCTGATGTAGCTAATGTTGATTTTGCAGGAGTCGAATACTAATGCGAGGCCGCTTCAAGCGATAAACAAACGATCAATCGAACTCTATAGAGTAGATGATGACTATGAGGAAGAGAATTAGAATATCGGTGGCAGATTAAATAAATATATGTCATGTTATCATTTGATTAGTTTGGACATGAGTACTAATGAGTGCACATATAGGATCTATTTATAAACCATATTTAATTTCTATAAGATTTACGAATATGCAACGGGTCACGAATTTTAGATAATATATTTTTTCGTTTTGTGTAGGGTCTAATATAAATGTAAAAGCAAAGTAAATCTAATAATCAATAATTAAATTTTAACCAACAATAGGTTGTTTTAGTGGGACGAGATATTAGATTCTTTAAGGAAGGACAAAAGTTTAAATCCTGATGTTGTGAATGAAACAAATTAAATACAATTTATTTTATCGGACCAGCGGTCCTCCCAATGTAAAGGTAGCATCGAAAATACCATAATTTTGATGATGAAAAATACAGTACTCGTAAAAAAAATTGGGTAATTCATCTCCACTTTTATCGCAACTGAATCTAAATTGCATCTGTAATTAGGGGTGATAATGAGCCTGACCGGCTCGCGAGCTACTCGGGCTCGGCTCGGTTAAAGCTCGGGCTTGAACAGCTCGTGAACATGTTTATAATATATATATATATATATATATATATATGCTACATATGCACTAAAAATAATCTCTTTAGCAAAAGAAAAACAATAAAATAAATTAGGAGAAAATCTACTAAAAATAAGTTAACTAAAATAATTGGGTATTATGTGTTTGTATTGTAATAATATTTCTTGGTTATTTAGATTAATCTACTTTTTGGACACTTTTCTCCCCTTTCGCGACATTGAATTTCGCTTCGGTGTTGGTTATGAAATAATTTTTTTATCGAGGCCACATATTTATAAAAAAATTATAGTAAAATTGTCCATTTCGAGCCGAGCCGAGCCCAATAATATTGTTTCCGAGCCGAACATAAAAAATATACTTAACATATAAAAAGTGTAACAACAAAAATCAACATAAAAAGTATACTTAACATATATCGATGAAATAACAACACTAAACAAATAAACTTTAAGTCCATTAGTATCTAAGATTCTAAATGAAAAGTACTCTTGTACCCTAATTATTTTAACACATGCCTGAATCTTTCTCTCTATATTTTCTTTTTTGCACTTGGAATTAGGTCGCATAAAACATTTAAGGGTTAACATGACAACAATTAACAAAATTAAAAGTTGAAGGGTTAAATTGATAAAAAATAAATAAAAGCAAATGAAATTTCTTATTATAGTACAAGGATCATTTTAGGTATTAAGCCAAAATAAATATTCACGACTAATTTCAACATCATACCGGACTCATGTCGCGATTATAATAATTAATCTCAAATTCTCAATCGTCTTTTTCAAATGCGATAATAAATACCCTTTAAACTTTCCCAGGAAAACCACATTCCAAAATTTGAAAAAACCTCGTTCAGAGGCCTTCGTTTCCCCTCGTTTTCTTGGGGATACGATTTGGTTTGAACTGCTAACCAAGATTGCTTCGATGAAAACCTAACCAAACATTAAACGGAAAAAGGGAAAAAAAATTCTTGAGGAATCACTTTTCACACTAGATTTGCACGCAGGCAGGTAAATCCGCACTTCTCTATTATGTAAAATCACAATCGCGTTAAAAAACGGCTCAAGTTCGTCAGGGTTTTAAGTTTGAACCGCCTGCGGTTGGGTTGAAATAACTAAATTTGTGTATTATTGATATTAGCTTTTGTTTATCGACTGTATTGGAGGCTTGAGTTAGGTTTTACATTCTAGGGTTTAAAGTTGTGATATTATTTTTATTCTCTTGGTACTACCACTAGCATTTCCCCTCTATATATATTCGGTTGTTTATCGACTGTATTGGTCAGCTATCAAGCTCGATGTTGTGAACAAATTGGCTTTTGATGTTAATTAATTGCGAGTTTCTGCTTCATTTTGTATGCATTGTTGTTTTAAGGATTTTTTATTTGCATTGAAGGTATGGCGAATGGTACTAGGTCGTCTAGTAGGAAAGCTAAGGATGATGAAAATAATGATTTGAAAGGAAGTGAAAATAGTGGTAAAAAGTCGGTGAATTCGGGTGCTGCTACGGCAGAAGCATCTGGTGTTAGGAGGTCACCTAGGGAAACCCTATCTAAGGAAAACATGACTCCACCAAGTTCTTCTGGTATGCAGAAGTTGGAGCTTCTCGAGAAGCAGACTGCAAATTTGAATTCAATGACTCCAGATAAGAGGAAAAGTGAGCATGTTGAGATGAAAAAAAGGAAGAATACGAGTCCTTCAAGGAGACTTGAGAGGGGTGAGATGTCCTCATCTTCTTCTTCTTCGGGATCAAAGAGGTCTGATAAGAGCCTGGATGTGTTGAATACGAAAAGGAAGAAAGAGAAAAAAGAGAAGATGAGAATGCAACCTGTAGAAGTTAACAAAATTGAGGAAGAAGATGAGCAAGAAGACGAGACACAGAAGAAGAGAAGGGATGCTCGTTCCTATAGAGCATTTTTCACGAAACAACCCAAGAAAGTTGATGGCACAGGTACAACCTTATTTTTATCATTCTTCTTATTGTGAGGAGTAATACAGTTGGGACCATGTGTTATGCTGTTTGTGATTTGCTTTTATCATCTATAAATGAAATTATCTTCTGTACCTTGGATGTTGATTTAAGATATTTCTGCTCTATTCCTTTTTAGTAGGTTTTTGTTTGATTAAGTGTTTCATTCTTAGACAGTTCTGCTTGTTTTGTAGATCGTTGCAATGATCTGAATGGAACTAATAGTGGAAGGAAGGAGGAGAACCTTTTAAAAGAATTCACTGAGAGAACTCATGAAAGGACTACGGTGACAAGTACAAGTCAATTTGCAAAGGAAGAACTTAAAAGAAATAATGAGCATAAGTTGTTTCCCACTAGCCAAAAGAATAGCTGCAGGGATATCTCTTCAAATGGGGGTGATCCACAATTAACTAAGAATGGTTTGGTAGCAGGAGAAACGAATGATGCTGCTGAAACAGCCACGCTTAAAAATCTGCAAAGTCCACAGATGGTAAACCCCATTGTGCCTGGAGGGGTCCATGATTGTGATATCAGTATGGAGATGGTTCCAAAAGTCGCTCCGTCCGAAAGGAAAGGTCATGGTATAGACATTGATTCTGTTGCTTCTCCAAAAATGTCAAGTAACGGTATTGACACCTGCAGTGGGGTTGGAACTTCATTGTCACCGCGTTGCAAAAGAAAAGATTGCACAGCGACTTGTGGAATGTGTTCAGAAAGGCAAAGGTACCTGTTTATTATTAGTTCATCGAACTTAAATGATTTATGACAATTTGCTAGACATATTTGGCAGCATATAAGCTTATTTTAAGGTTATTAGTATGCTTGTTCCTAAGGAAGAGGGAAAGGAATTGGACTTTTCCTGGTTTAAACTGTAAGATGCGGGAATTGTTTAGGTTTGGAACGTGATGCCTGTTGGTGTTTGTCACTGGTGCATGTGACATCCCAGGAATATCAGTAATTAGCTTGATGAATTTTGGTTCCAACTGGTTGGGATTTTATTAATGGGTGAGGTTTATTTAATACCAAAACAGACGCAGAAGGGATTGATAGAGCATGACAAGTTTCTTGTTCTGTATCAACACTTATATGATAAGAAAAGAGAAGATGGATACAATGGGTTCTGGTGGAGCCCTTGCTATGATCTTAGAATTTGGATGTATATCATGACATCCCTCGAGAAGGTTTTCGAACTTCTAGTGAATGATTTCTATGGTAGCTGCTTTTGTTTTATTGCATCTGAACTTTTTGCCTAGTTAGAATTTTCCTAATTAATATTGTTCCTTGTAACTAAATTAGACTTAAGCTAATTAAAACAAAACAAATCCACCACATTTACAACCAAACATACCGATTGAGATATTTACAGCTAAACTTTTGATTTTGGAAAAAATATATATCTGGTCATTCGATTATCAAGTTGTTACAATTGAAATTTAAAATATCTCTCTCAATGCTCCGTCCATGGTTATTACTAACTAGTAAAACAACTTGTTATGCTGAAGCCTTTTTTATGAGCACAGCTTGCATTTCAAAAATATCGGGATTGCCTTAATTACCTGAGTATTTGACACAATTTTATCATGATTTGATCTTCTTTAGTTCTAAAATTGATAAAGTATAATTATTTTCTTTAAAATATATCCCTGTATTTTGCAGGGTTGACTGCAATTCAACAAAGCAGGAGATTTGCTCTTCTAATATGAAATTAAACCAGTTCTTTGGATCCTCTGATATTAAGGTTAGTTTTCTTCTCTGACTTTCTTTTTATACATGTTTGTATGTATGCCTAAGGGATGGTTTTGTGCAGAGGAATAATATAACCATAATAAGTACTGTCTGAGTTGTATTAACTGTTTCCGCTGTCTTGCTCTATTGCATTAGGATAGAGGGAAACTTGATGCTGGTATTAGCACAGGACATATTGAAAAGCCCTGTAATCATATACAGCAACATATACCTTCTGCAGATCTTCAAACAGGCTGTTGTCAAAATACTTGCATCATATGCGGACTTGATGGAAAGCTCTTGTGAGTAACCCATTTTTATTGGTTTATCTATATTGTAATTTTATATGGTTGATAGGAAAACATATTAATGAGCAATCATTCACATATGATAGTTTTGTTCCGTCATATATGCTTTTTATTGGTAGGATATTTTGATTTACTATGTTTTTAAATCTTTTGAGTTGGCCTTATTGATGTATCTTCATGTCCATACCTTCTTTAGAGAAATTTTGTAATGTTAATTTAATTTGTTCATGACTGACTTCATGTTTAAAAAAGCCTTTGGACAATTGAGGTTTGGACATGTCTTCAGTAGGTCTGCATATATTGGACCACCCTTTGTGAGTAAGTTTAGATATATTTTGTTATCTTACAATCTTCCAACATATTTTAGATGCTGTCGTGGAAAAGGATGCAAAAGACACTACCATCTTTCGTGTCTTGAACCTCCCCTTGAGGAGTTTCCTCTTGGAGCTTGGTACTGTCTGGAATGTGTGTGGAAAAAAATAGAATCAGGGATTTATTCAGTTTCAGAGGGAATAGAAGCAATTCTGGATTCTAAAGAACTGGAGGCTTCAGATGATGGTATGGGCTCAATTTAATAATCTGCTTATTTCCTTAGATATGTTTTCCTTTGATAACTTATTTCTATAGATTTTGCCATAGTTGTTTACTGACTGCACTTGTGAATCTTATTGCTGAATTTCTTAGCAATGCTATGTTTAGTTATTTGTTCAACAATTGCTCTATTTTGTATCAGCAACATGTAGGATGAATGTGTACTGGCTGATGATAATTCACTGCGTTTGGTATTGAGTTTTAGGATTGCAAAGACAGAAGGAGTATTTTGTGAAATACAAAGGTCTTGCTCATGTTCATAACCGTTGGGTACCAGAAAACCAGGTGTTGCTTCAAGCTCCATCACTCATTGCAAAATATAACCGAAAAAACCAGGTTCACGATTATTGAATGCTATTATTTTCACCCAGTCACATTTCTTCTGTAGATAATCAGTAGTAAAAGGTTACTTGAGATGCATTTTGTCATTCAGCTATGCTATGTTGTTCAGGGTGCTGTTTGGAAGCATCAGTGGGCTGTTCCACATCGTTTGCTATTGAAAAGATTGTTGACAACTCCCAAGGAGTGTGATGAGCTTCGTAATAAAGAGCTTGACGTTGATAAGTTGAATTGTCATGTCGAGTGGCTTGTGAAATGGTGTGGTCTTGGTTATGAACATGCTTCATGGGAGTTGGAGAATGCTTCCTTTTTCAGTTATCCAGAAGGTCAACGCCTTATTCGAGAATATGAAACACGCAAGAAGATCCAGAGAGCTTCTAAATTTGATAAGGTGCCGTACGGAAAAAAATGTGAAATATGTTATATTTTACCAGACTCGGTCGTACATTATATGTTGATATTTTTCTTCAGTGAAGATTCATCTGTCCTGGAAAACATATTATATAACCTATGTACTATGTAGTAACTATTTGTGTGCTTGAACTAGTGAACAGATATACAAGGATTCACATACCTTTTATCTCTGTTTTCTTTTTTAAATCTGTAGTATCCCATTGAGTTGCAGGCATCTCAATGGAGGTAACCCTCTCTAAAGACGTGTCATATTTTATATAATTGAATTGTTTCTAACCAATTAGGAACATTTGCAGGAAAGAGCAGTTGCATCCCTAAAAATTTCTCACTTACCAGCTGCAGTTTCATCTCGACTGGATGCTAATCTTGATGCTGTTAACAAACTATGCAACCATTGGCGTAGGGGCCAGAATGCTATCATTTTTGATGATCATGTACGTTTGCTGAAAAAATGTTGTTATTCAGGTTTGTAGTACATCTGTAAATGAGGTGATCAGTCATTTTGAGTTAAATCGTGAAAGTTATCTGGTCACATCTATTTGTTGCTTTAAGATCATGTTTGTGCCTGGTAATGTGGCAAAAAATGATCTCTGCTTATCATTAACCTTATAAAATATCTAATGTAGCATATGAAAATGTGAAAAGTGCACCCTGTAATGCTCATGAATGCATTTATGCTTTCACATATGTAACATGCATATGCATGTGCAGTTATTAGGTTATTATTTCATATTCTGTTATGTTACATTTTGCCAATGCGAAATTTGACCTTCCATCATGCTTGCTCATGTGTATCAAAACTCGTAAATTAAAATATATTATACAAACAAGATCCATATTATACGGTATACATGTATATTTGTTCATATTTGTGCATTTATTATATTATTACAGTCCATTATAAGAAGTTTGTATGTTTAAATATACGTGAACAACATAATTTTTTTATATTAGGCCTATTCTCTTTGCACAATTCATATAATGTCAATTGACTTGTCTCCAGAATATTTTTTAATATTTATTGGTTTTAAAAGGTAATAAACATCAATTTTCTGATGTCAATGGTTGCTCAGACCTTATTAACAATCACTTTGGGGCAATCCCATGATGGTAGTAAACTGCATAGTTTCATTTGTAGTGGTTCTGAACTGTCCCTACTTTTTGCAGGAAAGGATTTGCAATGTTATTTCATCCATTCTAGCTTTTTCATCTGAGGTCTCTAGGCCTTTTCTCATTATATCTTCCTCTGCTTCACAATATGCATGGGATGAGGAGTTCTTGCATTTAGCACCATCTGTTGATGTTGTGGTTTACAGTGGCAGTAAAGAAATTCGGAATAGTATTAGGAACTTGGAGTTTTATGATGAAGGAAGTCGTATAATGTTTCAAGTACTTATAACCTCACCAGAAGTTATCAGCGAGGTATATATCCTGCTTCTGAAATCAAGTTTTGAAATTTAATGCCTGTGTTTAAATTTGACAAGTTTTGCATGGCTCAAAAATTGTACCCTTTTAGATTTGTGTAAGAGTTTTTAGTGCCTATCCATATTGTTTAGATCAATTTGTTTTCAGACTTCAGTTATTAGGACATACTCCTGCATCATTATTGTTATTTATGTAATGAGTTTGCTCGAAACTTTATTCATCTGACATGGTTTTGCTTGTTAATTTTAATGTGGTTTTGCAGGACTTGAACGTGCTTGATTGCATAGGATGGGAGGCGATAATAGTGGATGAGTGCCAACGTCCAAGAATTGGTTCTTGTTTTGAACAAATTAAGATGTTAACTGCCAGTAAAAGGCTTCTAATAATCAGCAATCAACTGAAGGTTTGGCATTTCTACACTTTCTCTTGTTGTTGCTCTTATTTTCTTCTGCAGGGTGGTTTATATATGCTAAGTGGTTTCTGCAGGATAATGCGTCTGAGTACCTTAATCTTCTTTCTTTGCTTGATTCTCAAAGTGAGCCAAACAACAGTGAGCTAACAAATTCAAGCAACAGTATTGACACTTTGAAGGAGAGGTTGGCAATGTTTGTTGCTTATGAGTGCAAGCTAGAATCATCTAGGTTTCTGGAGTACTGGGTTCCTGTACTCTTATCCAATGTGCAGCTAGAGAAGTATTGTTTTACTCTAGTTTCAAACTCTCTCTCTCTGTGCTCACCTTCAAAGACTGATCCTGTTGGAGTTCTTCGTAGCATTCTTGTCTCCAGCCGAAAGGTTGAGTTTACTGCACTTTTTGCTTCAATCACATATGAGTTTTTGAGATTTGCGTTCTTTTTCTTAATTTATACCTTTGATACCATATCATCTAATAAATCAAATAATTCATGCTGCTTTCTTGACATTCTGTGTTTGCCTTCAGTATGGACTTCAGAAATTATGCTTAGGTTATGTTTCAACTATAATTTTAGAAATTTGGACTCATTATACCGAGGTCATCCTTTTGGAGTCATTAATCTGATGTTGCTTTTGGAATATCTCGAAATGAAAATATTTTGGAATGGAATGGTTCATGGTTCAGAAATTATTTTATTTATTTGTTATTTTTAAAAGCCAAAAAATCACCTGGTTTGTCTTTTATTGTGTCGTGTTAGATGAATTTCCATTGAACTATTTTCGTAGTATTTGCATTAGTACGAGGATGATTTAAGAACATCATATTATGGGTTGATAACATGCTTTCATTGTAATTCTTGACAGTGTTGTGATCATCCCTATGATGTGGATCAGTCCCTTCAAACGTTGCTCACTAAAGGCCTTCAAGCGGTTGAGTTTTTGGAGGTTGGAATAAAAGCAAGTGGCAAATTACAACTTCTTGATGCAATGCTTTCGGAGATCAAGAAGCGGGAGTTAAAAGTGATTATTCTTTTCCAGGTATATTTTTCTTTTCATTTGGTTTTGATCCATTTGTATTTAGTTAGGTTATGAATGCTTGAGATTATTGATATTTTATAGCTCATGGTTTGTAGATATTTTATAACTGGGAGCATTATAATCATTTGTGAGTTTGAGAAACGCAGATGAATTTAATTCCCTGGGTTCTATAAGTTCAGGTTTTATATCTGCCACACCATTTTGCAGTTTTGACAGGTGACAGAAAGAAAACGGCTTTGACGCTTGTTGAACATGTAAAAAATAGTTGTAGCTTTGAACCTTTTTGCCTATTGGAGCAGGAAAGCTGCTTCAAGAAGCTGAAATGGCAAACTTGGCCTTGAGTATGAAATTTTATATTTTGCACAAGTTGAATATGAGCTTTAGAGGCTAAAGTTGAAATCACTAATTTGACATTTCAAGGAAAACTGCAATGAGAAACTTGTTGACGAAATCAGTGAGAATTTTAATACAGCTCTTGGAAAAGTTTTATTTTCTTCTGCATTTTCTGATGAAACTCCTGCTAGGCCAAACTATATATACATATTTAATATTTGTCATGCAGAAACAGATTTTGGCTATTTTATGTTTCTTATGTAAATTGTTTGATTGACAGTACATTGGTGGTTCTGGAAGGGATTTGATGGGAGATATTTTGGATGACTTTCTGCGCCAAAGATTTGGTATAGATTCTTATGAGCGTGTTAATAACGGTGTCATCCCTTCAAAGAAGCAATCTGCTTTGAACAGATTCAATAATGAGAGGGAGAGATTTGTCCTTCTATTAGAAACCCGTGCTTGTCTTTCCAGCGTCAAGTTATCTGCAGTTGGTACTGTGATAATATTTGGAAGTGACTGGAGCCCAGTGAACGATCTAAGAGCCCTGCAGAGGTTAACCCTTGATTCTCAGTTTGAGCAAATTAAAGTATTTCGCTTATATTCATCGTTTACTGTAGAGGAAAAACTTTTGATTCTTTCTAAACAAGAAAAGACAATTGATAGCAACATAGAGAACATAAGCCCCAGTAGTAGTCACATGCTGCTTAAATGGGGGGCTTCATACCTATTCAGTGAATTGGAAAAATTTCATGATATTTCAACACAGGATGCAAGTACCTTGTCTCAACAATCACATATAAAAGATGCGATTCGAGAATTTTCTACCATACTGCATCAAACTGGGATAGACAATACAAGCAAGTTGTCCCTAATTTTACAAGCCAAACAAAATCAAGGAACGTATTGGACAGAAATGCCATTGTTTGGTGAGCAGAAAATTCAAGTGATGAATGGAGATCCACCACACACATTTTGGACACAGCTTTTGGAGGGAAAGCTTCCAAGGTGGAAGTATTGTACTTCTACTTCTCAAAGGAATCGGAAAAGGGTTCAATATTTTGATGAATTGCAAAAAGAACCTGAGGTTGGAAGTGCTGAAGTTGCAAAGAAGCGCAAGAAGTTTGTCAGTGATGCAAATAATCACCCCTCTCCAAAAGCTGTGCAGCAAGGGGGGGAATTGGCTACTGGGGACAGGGAAGGTAATGTGCAATGTAAATGCAATGAAGTGCAGTAATCTTAGAAGAGACTTCTCTTTCCCATCTGCTCTTTCCAACTCTCTCTCTTATTTTTGCAGGAATCTCAGAAACCTTAGCATATGATTTTACTACTCTCAGTAGATCAATAGCTTCTGAGCGTGACAAAATTAACGCGACCTCTACCTCACTTCATCAAGCCAGTAGTATCTCAAAAATACCAGCTCTTATAATGGTTGATTGGGAGAGCAGAAAAAAACAGTGCGACTTACAAAAGAATCTCCATGTTCTTTTGAGGCCACAAATAGCAAAACTTTGTGAAGTTCTGCATCTCGAAGTATGTACCTTATTTACCATTGGAAGGATTAAATTTAAATGGGTTCAGATCTTGCTGTTCTTTATCTTGTCAGCCTATAATGTTCTTTTGAACCACATCTATTTTAGGAAAGACCATTACTTAATTTTGATTCTGTATTTAAGGCTTAGGTTACTGTTTTATTTCTTACCTTAGGTTTATTAATTTTTTTATTATTTGAGATGATTTATTTTCCTTTTAAGAATATGTTTCCTCTATATGTACTGAAATGGTCCTTACTTAAAGGACGATGAACCTAAGTCAACTTTTTTTAATATCAAAACCCTAAAATGATCTTGATCTCTCCTTTAACGAGTCCCGAGATTTCAATCTTCCTTTGATGAGCTTAACTATTGACCCGAAACACAAGATATAAAAGGTCTTGTTTACTAGAATGAAAAGAACCAAACCAAAGGGTTTTAGCTGGAGGGGGATATTTAACTTCGAGAATTTAGAATATCTTTTTGCTGAAATCAGGTTCCCTCTCAGTATAGAATGAAAGCTAAGGGAGAACAATAATAGCCAGCAAAAAACTGGTTACTAAATATAGTTCCCAAAAAACTCTCTATCTTGATTCTTGAACAGCAGATACTATTGTCTATTATTTCCTTAGAAAACATCCCGACTGAGTAAAATGGATCATTCAAGTTCCACTTTTGTCATATTTATCTTAATGTAACTAAAAATGGAAAAAGTTACTTCAATAGGGTTTGCAATATGGGATGGTTTAGCATCACATTTGTAGATAAGTTACCCTGTTTGTCAATTTCCCCTGGATATATGGTGGAAAAAAAGGTATCCTTGTCTATTTTTCTAATACAAGGTGCTAGTAATTATAAGTATTTTATATGTGTTTTGTATAACAGTGGACCTGCACTTCTCTTTGTCTGCCATGATTTTACATTAAGGCCTCACTATTTTGTGAACACTCGACTTTCAACAGTCTGCTTTATGGTCCATTTTCTTTATGTTGCAGGAGGATGTCAAGGCCATGGTTGAAAGGTTTCTTGAATACATCATGAATAACCATCTGGTCAATAGGGAACCGGCAACCATTTTGCAGGCATTCCAAATTTCTCTGGTTAGATATTCATTCTCTTATATTCTTAAGTTCATACTGCAGTCATCTATGTACTAGAAGATAAAGTTATGCTTTTATTTATGTTTTCCTTTTTCTTCAAGTTTCATGTAATTTGACTTTAAGTTTTGATGCCCAATCATCTTTGTCGTAGACAGCTTCTGTAGAACATTCAATTGTACCCTTTTCTTCAAGTTTCAAGCAATTTGACTTCAAATTTGTCCATTCATTTTCTCGAGACAGCTTCTGTAGGATTTGTGATTATGTCTTTGTTCTGCAACTAGATATGATGAAGTCCTGTTCGTACAGAAGCCCTTGCCTGGGACGCAGGATCATGCATCTTTCATACCTAGATTTTTATGAAAATTGAGCTATTTTCCCTTGATTTGGTAATATGTTTGAATCTGTTTTAGATTTTGTGGTGATTGTTCTGATGGTATACCTAGTTGGTGAGTTTGTACTTGGTGTAGTCAAATCTGTGAAAAAGTTTTGGTTATGTTTGCATCATACTGTGAGAAAATTTTGTCGTCTCCTCTTGATGTCAAATGGTGAGAACTCTCAATAAAGTAGATGAAACTTCTACCATCTCTTTGAGAAGGTTGTTTTCTTATCATTTAGAGTTAGCACTGAAAATGTTCTATCAAGATTTAGGTGCTGAATTTCTTGTGGCCCACTCAATAAAGTATGACATATTATATAATTTAGATAGAATGGTTTGATACTTTGAGCTTAATCTTTAAAAATAGTTTAGATTTATATCAAGTATTTATAATGACCTGGTATGTCTGTATCTCTGTTTCTCTCCCATCATTCTTTGGTATAAATCACCGTGTATGGATTTATATATTATATCTATGTGCTTATATTTTTATGTACATGTGTTCAGTTTGATGCATAAAAATATTAATGAAACATTGAGCATTCGATTGGAATGGTGTATGTGTAACGTGGCTGCATTTTTGTGCATAAGCTATTAGATATTCTATACTTCTGAAACCTTTTCTGTTGCATTGCACATATATGTAAGCTTGCAATAATGGTATTCTGGTTCTTTAACATCTTATTCTTCTGGTCTCTGTACATTCAGTGTTGGAGTGCTGCTGCTTTGTTGAAGCAGAAACTTGATCACAAAGAATCACTTGCACTTGCAAAGCAGCATCTAGGTTTTACCTGCAAGAAAGAAGAGGCAGACTATGTTTATTCATTGCTGCGGTGTCTGAAGATAATGTTTCTATACCGTACAGGGTATTTGAAGGTCCTAAACTCTCCTAAAGCTTCTGGACTATCAAGTAAAGCTGTTGAAAGAGATTATTCCAATGCAACACCATACCGGCAAAACATAAAAGCAAAGGTTGAAGATTTGTCAGGTTTTCGAGAGGGTTCTGATATACAGACCATTTCAGAGTCTGGAGTTGCCCCCGAAATTCAATTGGCACAGAGAGAAGTTCTAAAAAGCATCAAAGAAATTCAGAAAAAATTTGATAAGAAGATGAAAAAACAAATTGAGAAACATAAGCAGGAAATGGAACAATTTAAGCAGAAGTACGAGGAAGAAAAGGCACAGCTAGAGAATAAGAAAAGAACGGAAGCAGCAGTTATCCGTTTGCATAGTAATGTCTCAATGAGGACTGACAAACTCAATAATTTGATCGCTGAATATGCAAGGAAGTTTGATGAACTCGAACAGAAAATGGTTACAGATCTTAAAAATCTTGAGGCATCACATGTGGCAGCAAAAAGCAATATTCTAGAACGACAGACTGGTTGGGTAGAATCAGTTAAGTCCTGGGCTAGGGTCGAGTTAGTGAAGTCACCTGTTAGTGAGGTGAATCTTTCTGAAGCAAGGTGTTCTGGAAATTTTCAGTCTGCTTCAGGAAGTGAGGTGAGACCGTCAAAAATTGTTCACATTTTGGATGACGAAGCTGTGGCATACAGTAATCCCATCAACAAGGCTGGACCCTTCAAGCAGAATACTGAGGGAGCATCAGTTGAGTGTAATTTAACTGCCAATTCTGGTTGTGTTGAAGAACAAGCTGTCTCCAGAGATTCTTGTCTCAGAGAACAGGATTCTATTGATGAAATTCCAAAGGGAGGGGTTCTAGAAGAAGTCCTTTCCATGAGATGTTCAGATGAAGAACAGATTTCTGATGGATCTAAAGCGAACATGTCAGATTGTGAGACTGTTTCTCTTACTGATGTTCTGGAGAATCTTGACCCTATGGAAGCACCCTCTTTCCTAGCACCTTCATCTGAAATTTTTTCTGATAAAAGCACATTAAGAAAGGTTGACGGGGAGACCTTGAGAGAAACAGTAACTATCATTTCTAGCGAAGGTCTAGAGAACTTTGTCTCATTAGAAACATCTTCTTCTGTAGCAATTCACGATGAATCCTATTTAAGCAAAGTTGATGGGCCTGTTCCTTTGAGAGAACCCGTGGTTGCCAATTCTGGTGAAGGTCAGGAGAAACTTATCTCAGCAGAAGCACTTTCATCTGAAATAATTCCTAATGGAGCTGCATTAAACAATTTTGATGGTGAGGTTCATTTGGGAGCACCTAAGACTGACAGTTCTGGGGAAGGTTATGAGAGTTCGCCGTCATTTTTGGTACCTTCTTCTGAAGAAGTTCCTAGTGGAACCACTTTAAACACTGTTAACAGTGAGCTTCCCTTGGGTAGACCTGAAGCTATCTGTTCTACTGAAGCTCAGGGGAATATCATGTCTGCTAACTGTTCACTTGAGAAACAGATTCCTGGCGAAGCCACATTGAATGTGCCTGATGCAGAAATTCCAAAGAGTATGTCTGAGATTGCAACTTCCTGTGATGGAACGGATATTATTGCCTGCACGAAATCCTCTGCGTCTAAAGAACAAATACCTGATACAGCCGCATGTTCTATGCCTGCTAAAGAGGTCCCTTTGGCAGAACCTGAAACTGCTCCTAGTGAAGTCCTCAATGGTGGTAATGTTCGAAGGGAGAATGATGGAACAAGTCCCAATGAAAATGACCAGCAGGATGGCGTAGTATGCACTGTGAACAGGGAATCTGAACTCAGAGAACCATCATCAGATCTGGTATGTAAGATTTTTTTTTTTTGTTGATTATATCAAGTTTCAAGTACACATTCTTTTTGAACTATCATATTGAGGAATTTCTATTGAAAGCAGTTCCTTAAGTTGCCATTTCAAGCCCAAAAAGTAAAGCAAAATAGTAACAATAAAGTAGTATATATCTACATTGTTATGGCTGCCCTACATTGTGGTTAATTTAATCTATACTTGTGGTAAGGAGATTGTTTTGAGATTTGAAGAGATCAAAATTTCAGTACCCGTTTTGGTGAGTTCCCAATCTAGAAACATTATCTTATTTTGGCAGGTATCCACAAATGTTGATTCTCTTCCATGTGCTTCCTCTGAAGTGCAAGCAAGCTGCCTTGCAAACAGTGAAATGCAAAATGCTTCCCAGGCAGCTGAAATTTCACCATTTGATGGTGCCATTGATGAGACTTGCAACGTGTCCAATCCTGATGTAACAGTTGTGGAACTTACAGAGCAAGTGCAGCAGCTGAGATCCTCTGAATCAACTTCTAACCTCTCTCCTCCTGATCTACCTTCTGTTAGTGCTGTTGAACCTCCATTAAACAATGAAGGCCAAAGTTCTCAGGCTCCAAGGCAACTGGTGGCAAACCATATCGATGGAGTTATTGATGGGCTTGTGAGGCAGGCTTCAGAAACAAGGACAACTCCTATCCCTTCTAATGCTTCCCAGGCAGCTGAAATTTCACCATTTAATGGTGCCATTGATGAGACATGCAACGTGTCCAATCCTGATGTAACAGTTGTGGAACTTACAGAGCAAGTGCAGCAGTTGAGATCCTCTGAATCAACTTCTAACCTCTCTCCTCCTGATCTACCTTCTGTTAGTGCAGTTGAACATTTATCAAACAATGAAGGCCAAACTTCCAACCAAAGTTCTCAGGCTCCAAGGCAACCGGTGGCAAACCATATCAATGGTGTTATTGATGGGCTTGTGAGGCAGGCTTCAGAAACAAGGACTGCTCCTATCCCTTCTGTTTCTGATGGCTTTCCCTTGCAGACTACACCTGCTGTTTCATCTCGGATGCCTGATGACCCACTTAAAATTGAAATTGAAAGAATAAAGAAAGAAAAAGAGCAAACCACCAAGATTCACGAACACACGGTTAGTGTCCTATTCACTTGTTGGCTTATCAACTGACAGTGATATATAGCTTACTTTTTGCTGAAAATTTCCTCTATTTTGAGCAGAAGCTGCAGTTGAAATTGGAATGTGACAAGGAGATGGAGGAAGTTGTAGCTCAGATTCGTAGAAAGTATGAAGTTAAACTTCTGGAGAAAGAAGCAGAATTTCTTCTCCAGAAAAAGGAGCTTGATGTATACTACGATAAAGTTCTGTTGAATAAGAACTTGGCTGAGGCTTTCAAGTCTAAATGTATTGATAATAGGTCATCTTGTTCAGCGGGAGCAATGCCAGGTGAATCTTACATAACAAAGTTTATGTAAGAATAGGGAATTTTACTGATATCTTTTCTTTTTTCATGCACCGCTGCTTGCTCAGATTTGGGTACCTGTTCAATCACATATTTGTTGAGTGATCATTTTTGGGACATGGCTTACTTTTAGTTACTTAAGAAAATGTAGAGGCGGTTTTTACTGATGCTTGTTATAAGAGAATGTCGGTTCAATATGTGCAAGAAATTATTGCTAAAAAGCTAACAAAATATACAAATTTGTATGCCTGTATGCATGCATGCAATAAGATTTGCCTTTCTGCAATGTTTCATCATACAAACTGATTGACTTGTATTTTTTCCCCTTCTGGCAGAGGCAAATTCTAGTTTCTTGCAGCAGCAGCTGCAACTTTCATCGCAACAGGTGGTACAACAGCCATCCACTGCTTCTGGTCTCCCTTCAACTGCTTCAGCTTCTAGTATGCCAACTGTTTCATCTGCTGCTGTAGTCAATTTACACGCCATGAGTCCACCTTTCCAGGTTGTTAACCCGTCGGCATTATTCTCAAGCACTCCAACTAGACCTCCATATATCAGTACCATATCTTCTTCCACAGGAAACCCTCAAATAGGCACTGAAATTCGCGCTCCTGCGCCACATTTACAGCCATTTAGGCCTTCATCGTCCATTTCCCAAAGTAGTCTCCCATTGCATTCGGGTGGAATGTCAAGTCAGCAGGCACATAATAGCAACCCTGCTGCTTCTATGTCATTGCATTCGGGTGGAATGTCAAGTCAGCAGGCACATAATAGCAACCCTGCTGCTTCTATGTCATTGCACCAGCCTTATGTTAACCCCCTTGCACACAGGCAGTCATCAACTACAGGCCAATCTGGTAGGATCCAACATGAAATTGCCAGAGGGTTGACAGCTCCACCTAACTCTCGTTTACGTTCATTGGATGTTTTAATGGGTGTAAACAATCCATCTGGTGCCAATGCAAATCCCCCAGGCTTTTTGCTGCCAGATAGTAGTTCAAGGTCGGCTATGCGGTCCCATCGGGAATCTCGTGTGCTAAGTAGTCAGTCAAACACAGCACAACAAAGAGGAGGAGCAATTGATATTGTTTGTTTATCAGATGACGACTAACCGTAACCACTAGGAGGTGATATTTTTTAACTTAGATCCAACTGTAATGCAGTGTTCAATCCTCTCAGTTTTTTTGTAGTTAAGAAGGCTTCTAAATTACAAGTAATTGTGTGATTTTGATAGATAATTGGAAATGGGGGCTGGGTGAATGTTTATTTCATTTGCAGTGTATGTACTCTTTCAGTTGCCACTTTTTCTCTCATTTTAAACTGTTTATAATAAGATTAGTTCCATCTAAACTGAAGAGTAAAAGGCCTTTCACAAAACTGCAGGCTGTGAAGACTGAAGAACTTCATCATGTATAATGTATT
Source organism: Hibiscus trionum (assembly GCA_030270665.1). Taxonomy (NCBI): domain Eukaryota; kingdom Viridiplantae; phylum Streptophyta; class Magnoliopsida; order Malvales; family Malvaceae; genus Hibiscus; species Hibiscus trionum. The sequence continues at coordinate 27,911,044 of BSYR01000024.1, read as the reverse complement.
CTCTCGAAAATAACCTAATTCATAACCGAGTCTGTCTTTGCAGCTCATCATGTTCATAAAGAAAATTGAACACATGCATATATATCATTTATTCAAACAGGGCTTATTGTTGCTTTTGCCAACTCTTTTTTACACACTTGGATAGAAGCAAACCATGGCTTTTGTATCGGCTGAACCGGATTTTGAATCTGTTGGACCTGATGGTGCTGCAGGGGGGGGGCATGGTAGCATAATTCCAAACAGTGCTGCTTCATCGTCAAATGCACACCACTGTCAACCTGAAAACCGGTGGCTGCCTCCTCGGACAGAGTGGGTGAAATGCAACGTTGATGCAGCTAGAAAAGAAGCCGAAAAGGTTGTTGGTTCTGCCGTTGTAGTTCATGACCCTTATGGGCAGGTATAGCTAAAAGTGTTTCTCCAGTTTTATTAATGCTCTTTTTGACCCACGTATACATGGTTGTCACTTAGTTTATTGATTTATAACATTTTGATAATTGGTTTGTTAGTAAAATGAGTTAATTTTAAATTTGACTTGTGAACTTTAAATAAATATTAATTTAACCTCAAAAATTAGATAAAATATCAATTTAACCTTTAAACTTTATATAAATTCATGGGCAAAATCAAAGGAAACCAAAGTTGGCGTGTGATAACTGTCAAATATTGCTTCATCGTACGACTACGACGATTGGTAAGAAAACGTACCAGACATTAAGACAAGAAGAGTTGGTGAACAATGCAAATATTGCTGCATATCCAGAGAAAAGACTTTGACACCCAGTTTTCAAACTCATACCAAACCCCCCTCTCTCTCTTGTAAATTCCCAGGCTTCAATCTTCTCAGAATTCTGCAGTCAAGGTTTATTTCCACTTCAGTTCTTGATTCTTGCAGCCCAAAATATGTTTCCATTGAGTTCCCTCTCCTCATCTGATTCGAATTCTGGGTTGGTTTTTTATTGTTTTTATTTTCCTTTTCAAAGTTTGTTTCTTTATGGGGATCCATGCAATGGAAAAGTTTGCATTTTTTGTTTGTTTGTTTTGCATTTTGTGATCAATCCATGAAAAGCTAAAAGAAACCTTTGGTTTTCATGTTTATATCGAGCTCTGTTTCAGTTCTAGTAAATTAACCGTGCCATTTAATGCATATGTTCTTTTTTATTACAACTCACATTTCCATGAATACAGAACATACAAGAACAAAAGAAAAGGCCAAAAACGTGTTTTTTTAATTTTTTATATACTTTGATTTCATTGGTTTTCTCTTTTGATAAGAATTTTGAGTCGGAATTTTTGTTTAAAGTTTCCATTTTTTTAATGCAGATCAAATAAGGGAAAAAAAAGTAATTTTTTAGTTTTCGGTTCTTAGGTGAAGCCTTAGAAGATGAGATCGGGTGAACAATGCCTTCAGAAAAAGAGAGTTTCAGAAACGATTCATTTTCAAGCAATGATAACGTGGTCGAACAATGCCTTCAGAAAAGAGATAGTTTCAGAAACGATTCATTTTCAAGCAATGAGAACGTGGTCAGTGGAGATGGTGGCCGGCGACGTGACTGTGGTCGGATTAAGGTGTATCATATTTCATCTAATGTTTAAGAGTTAATTTGATATTTTATTTAAATTTTAGGGGTTAAACTAATATTATTTAAAGTTCAGGAGTTAAATAAAAAATAATTTTTATTAATATGTCACATCATTAAATTGTTGGCATTTAATATTTTACTAGGGATGTACATTTTATCCGACCTGATTGGGTTCGGATTTTTTTTTTTAAAAATTCGGGTTTGAGTCAGATTTTTTTATTAAGGGTGATTTCGGGTTGGGTTTAGGGTGTGAAATATTCGACTCAAGACTATTAGTGTAATTTTTCCTTATACTTGTTATATATATGTATTTATATCCAATACACTGGCGGTGGAAACTTTTAGTTTCTACAAACGCCTTAGTTTTAAGGGTTTAGAGACTTAGTTTAGGGTGTAAGGTTTAGGGGTTTGGGTTTAAAATTCAAGGGCAATGGTTAGAATTTAGGGGTTAGGGTTAGGATTTAGGGTTTAAAGGTTAAGGTTTAGGTTTTAGTGTAATATGTTGAGGGTTTATGTTTTAACTTATAAACCCTAAATTCTAACCCTAAACCCTAAATTTTACTCACAATCCTTAAATTCTAAATTAATAAACCTAAACTATACACCCTAAAATTAAAGCACTTGTGGAAGCTTTTAGTTTCCACCGCTAGTGTATTAAATAATTATCCCATATATATATATATTAGTTAGGGTCAACTTACACAGTGTAAAACTTATTAAGTTTCACACGTTTTTTTGGATGGATGACTGAAATTAACTCCTTACTTTTTTCTCAAGTGATAATCTTCACATATTATACTGTTAATGTCATCCATCCATTTCACTAATCTAACGATCCAAAAAACGTGTAAAACTTAAAGAGTTTTACACTGTATAACTGGATCCTATCCATATATATATATATATATATATATATATATATATATATATATATTATACACTAGCGGTGGAAACTAAAAGTTTCCACAATCGTCTTAGTTTAGGGTGTAGTTAGGGTTTAGAATTTAGGAATGATGGTTAGAATTTAAGGTTTAGGTTTAGAATTTAGGGTTTATATGTTGGGTTTTTGTTGGGATGTGTGGGGCTCGATTCGTTCAACCGATTATGCTCACCAAGTGGTGGAGATGTGGATTTTTGGGTAGAAGAGTTTAGGAAGCTAGAAAGAATAAAGACACAAAGATTTATAGTGGTTCAACCTTCTAACCAAGGTCTACATCCACTACCTTAGCTCCCCACTAAGGATTTCACAACCAATTCCACTAATTGATTCGTCCCCTTTTCTAGGCTTAGGAGGAAACCCTTTACACCGATCAAGCTTCTACCCAAAGCCTTGATCAAAACCCTCTTTTACAAAGAGAAACAAGAAGCAAACTTAAACCCTCTAATAGGTGTTTGTTTGCACAATTAAGCTCTCACCCAAAACCTAAAACACTTGAGCAAATTTGACAATTTTGGCTCACTAGTGTTTGTCTATACAATAATTGACACTTTAGGCTCTAAGACAATTCTTGATCATTTGTTTATTGACAATTGAAGCATTAGCCTTCTCTTGATGCTTGGATGTCCCTTTTATACTCCCAATTGAGTTTGTAGCCGTTACTAGCCGTTGGGATCAAATTAGAGCCGTTGAGGACTTTAATTCCCACCATAAATGCATTCTGCAGCTCCCCGTTTCGAAACGCTCGATGCCGTTTCGAAACACTCTCAATGTAGAAAGAGCCGTTGCAGTCTGTCAGGGCACCCGTTTCGGAACGCCTCCTGGCCGTTTCGGAACGCCTCATGTCCGTTTCGGAACGCCTCCTGGCCGTTTCGAAACCCGTATCGAAACGCTATAGGCCCGTATCGAAACGCCTGCATTTAAAAGTTGGTTGGGAAAATAGCCGTTGGGGTTTATGACCGTTGGGGTCATTGCCACGTGGGCGTATCGAAACGGCCTAGCCCGTTTCGAAACGCTGAGCAAAAATCAAGTCCAGGGAAGGCCCGTTTCGAAACTTGTTTCGAAACGAAATCGCTATTGGAATCCCCTGTTTCGAAACGCCTTATGGTGTTTCGAAACACCTGGACAGGTTTGAGAAGTTTGGCTTTGAAACACATTAAAAACCCATTTAGAAACATCCCTAAACATAGTTTCAGAATATTTGGACTTTGGAAATTGTTTTAAATACTTTTTAAATCAGTCCAAAACATTTTTCAATTATTATATCAAAACATTAGTTCTACAATCTCCCTCTTTTTGATATAATAAAACTCTCTTGAAAAATTGTTTGGGATTCTCCCCCTTTAACTTTAAAAATGTGAATAAGAGACTAAAGATATGAAATCAAATAAAGCTCCCCCTTATTCATTTGAAAATTCAATTTTTCAAACCATTTCTCCCCCTTTTTGTTATATCAAAAAGAATTTAAAACATTATGTTCAAAAATAACAATAGAGGTAAACATTTTGACAAAATAAGAATTTGGTTTAAAAATGGCTCCCCCTTACTCAAAGCATCATCAAAAGTGTTAGTCCATCATATATGATCATCTAGTTGAATTTAAACAAAGATAAACAAATAAAATCAAAACAACTAGAATTTTACCACACTTGAACTCAAGGTAGGATGTGAAGCCTTCCTTCTTCAAGTGTTCTTCCTTGTGTGCATGGAGCTCCCCCTCAATGTTTGACTTGTTGAACATCTCCATCACACCTAGCAAAAGACAATCAAGTAACTTTTGGTATCCAAATTGCTTTGGATCCATGAACGTTAGTAGCACAAATTTTTGACCCCTTTGGAATCCATTTTTCAATGCCATCCTTTTTAATTGAAGTGGTTAGTCCTTTTGGGACCCAAACACTTCTAAAACATTTACCATTTTTAAATCTAGGGGCACTAGATTGTCTAACATAAAAATTTGATTTTCCAAAATTGTTTTTCTTTTCAAGCTCTTTGGAAATCAAACATTTTTCTTCTTGAACATTTTGAAGCAATTTTTGTAAATCAAAACATTTTAATTCAAACTCTTCAAGTTTTGCTTCAAGTTCAAGTTTGGTTTTAGAAAGCAAATCATTTTGAATTTTTAACTTTGAAACCAATTTTTTGTTTTTTAAAATGTGGCTTTTAAAATCTAAAACCAAATCATCATAGGCATCTTGTAATTCATCAAAGGAATAAGAACATGAAGTAGATGAATTAGAAGTTACCCTTGAATCTTCTTCGATGGCCATAAGGCAAAGGTTGGCTTGTTCATCGTCGGTGGAGTCTTCATCACTCCAAGTAGCCAAATGTGCATTCTTCTTATGGCTTGAAGTGCTTGCCCTCTCCTTTCTCTTAGGTTCTCGTTCAAGCTCTCTCAAGGCTTTCTTCATGAACGGGGCACACTTCTTGAAGAGATGAACTATCTCTTCTTCTTCATCCTCCTCTTCACTTGAGTAGACATGATGGCAAGTGGAGGATTTGAGAGCCATGACACTAGCATTAATGCCAAGCCCTTTGATTTTCTTCTCTCCCATAGCTCTAATTTCTTCCCTTTTCTTCTCCTCTTCCTTGTTCTTCTTCATAATTTGATGAGTGAGAAGAGACCTCATAAGTTCATCAAGCTTCAAAGTCTTCAAATTTTTGGCTTCGATGATGGCGGTCCTCTTTGAGTCCCAAGACTCGAGAAGTGAGTAGATGAGCTTTCGAACAAGCTTTTCTTCCGGAATGGGTTCTCCATACCCTTTGAGACCATTGGTGATGGTGGAGAATCTATCGAACATTTTCTCAATGTTCTCTTCCGGATCCATTTTGAAGTTCTCATACTCCAAGGTTAGGAGCCCAATCTTGGTCTCCTTGACTTCATCGGTCCCCTCGTATGTGACTTCAAGCTTGTCCCATACCTCCTTGGCACTCTCACAAGAAGACATCTTTTCGTAGATGGATGGGCCAAAAGCACAAAACAAGATGTGCAAGGCTTTGCAATTAAGCTCCATCTTCTTGCGATCGTCGGCACTCCACTCCGCTTTGCTTCGTTGAGGCACGAACGGACCATCTTCAACTATGTCCCATAGCTTGTAATCTCTAGACTTGATGAAGAACTTCATCTTTATCTTCCAATGGGCATAGAATGTTCCGTCGAAGAAAGACGGTTTGTCTATGGATTGCGCCATTTTGAGCCGGTTGATGAACTAGTGATCGAGCTTGCCGGATCTCCTCAATAGGATGTTAATCCTCTTCGATTGAGCCAAGCTCTGATACCAATTGTTGGGATGTGTGGGGCTCGATTCGTTCAACCGATTATGCTCACCAAGTGGTGGAGAGGTGGATTTTTGGGTGGAAGGGTTTAGGAAGCTAGAAAGAATAAAGACACAAAGATTTATAGTGGTTCAACCTTCTAACCAAGGTCTACATCCACTACCTTAGCTCCCCACTAAGGATTTCACAACCAATTCCACTAATTGATTCGTCCCCTTTTCTAGGCTTAGGAGGAAACCCTTTACACCGATCAAGCTTCTACCCAAAGCCTTGATCAAAACCCTCTTTTACAAAGAGAAACAAGAAGCAAACTTAAACCCTCTAATAGGTGTTTGTTTGCACAATTAAGCTCTCACCCAAAACCTAAAATACTTGAGCAAATTTGACAATTTTGGCTCACTAGTGTTTGTCTATACAATAATTGACACTTTAGGCTCTAAGATAATTCTTGATCATTTGTTTATTGACAATTGAAGCATTAGCCTTCTCTTGATGCTTGGAGGTCCCTTTTATACTCCCAATTGAGTTTGTAGCCGTTACTAGCCGTTGGGATCAAATTGGAGCCGTTGAGGACTTTAATTCCCACCATAAATACATTCTGCAGCTCCCCGTTTCGAAACGCTCGATGCCGTTTCGAAACACTCTCAATGTAGAAAGAGCCGTTGCAGTCTGTCAGGGCACCCGTTTCGGAACGCCTCCTGGCCGTTTCGGAACACCTCATGTCCGTTTCGGAACGCCTCCTGGCCGTTTCGAAACCCGTATCGAAACGCCTGCATTTAAAAGTTGGTTGGGAAAATAGCCGTTGGGGTTTATGACCGTTGGGGTCATTGCCACGTGGGCGTATCGAAACGGCCTAGCCCGTTTCGAAACGCTGGGCAAAAATCAAGTCCAGGGAAGGCCCGTTTCGAAACAAGTTTCGAAACGAAATCGCTACTGGAATCCCCTGTTTTGAAACGCCTTATGGTGTTTCGAAATACCTGGACAGGTTTGAGAAGTTTGGCTTTGAAACACATTAAAAACCCATTTAGAAACATCCCTAAACATAGTTTCAGAATATTTGGACTTTGGAAATTGTTTTAAATACTTTTTAAATCAGTCCAAAACATTTTTCAATTATTATATCAAAACATTAGTTCTACAGTTTTGTTTTTACGGTAATATAGTTATGATTTAGGTTTTAACTTTATAAACCCTGAATTATAACCCTGAACTCTAAATTCTTACCACTATCCCTAAACCCTGCACCCTAAAACCATAAACCATGCACCATAAACTAAAACCATAAACCGTAAAATTAAGGCACTTGTGGAAACTTTCACTTTCTACCCAGTGTATAGGATATATATATATATATTACAATTAGGTCATTAAAATTAATTTTTTTACAATTAGGTCTCCAAAATTTATTTTTTTACAATTATGTTCCTAAAATTATTATTTTTTAAATAGATTGGGTTGGGTTGAGGTTTAAGTATATAATTTTTGGGTTGGGTTGAGTCGGCTCGGTTGAACCAAAAACTCAACCTGTGCCCATCCTAATATTTAAGTGATTAAAATATAGATTAATATCCTATACACATGCGGTGTAAACTTGAAGTTTCCACAAGCGCCTTAGATTTAGGGTATATGTAGTTAGTTTAAGGTATAAGGTTTAGGGGTAGGCGTTAGAATTTAGGGATAGTTGTTTCAATTTAAGGTTTAAGGTTATAATTTAGGATTTATAAGTTATAGTTTAGTTTTTAGGGTAATATGGTGAGGATTTAGGTTTTAACCTATAAACCCTAAATTATAACCCTAAACCTTGAAACTATCCCTAAATTCTAACCCCTACATCTAAACTATATACCCTAAAACTAAGGCGCTTGTGAAAACTTTTCGGTTTGAACCGTCTGTGTATAGAATATTTATCCTTAAAATATTATAAACCAACAATAAAAATTACCAAAACATTACCTTTTTTTTTAGTGTGTCGTTTATCTTATAATAATTAATCTCTATTCAAATTCATCCCATCGTCAATTCCATTTCCTAATGCGATGATACTCTTTAAACTTTCCCAGGAAAACAGCATTCCAAAATTTGTAAAAGCCTCCTAAAGAGGCCTTCGTTTTCACTCGTTTTATTGGGGAAATGATTTGGTTCTACTTGCGAATCAAGATTGATTCGATGGAAAACTTAACCAAACATTAAACGGAAAGGGGGTTAGGGATTTCTTGAGGAAACTTTTTCCCATTAGATTTGCATGCAGGTGAGTCCGTACTTCTCTATCATGGAGAATCACAATCGTGTAAAAAATAATAAAAACCGGACAAGTTTGTCTGGGTTTTTAGTTTGAACAGCTTTCGATTGTATATAATTGATGGCAGTTTTTGTTTATCGACTATATCTGTGGCTTCAGTTGGGTTTTACTTTTCAGGGTCGAAAGCTGTGAAATTGTTCTGATTCTTATGGTACTACTACTAGCATTCATTTTTTTTCTTCTTATATATGATTTGCTTTCATGTTCGGCTGAGTTTATGCATATGTTATAGAATCATAGTTTATAGTAGTACGATCAACTATCAAATTAATGTTGTGATCAATTGGCTTTTGATGTGAAATAATTGTGAGTTTCTGCTTCATTCTCTATGCATTGTTTTAAGATTATCTTTTTATTTGCGTTGAAGGTATGGCTAATGGTACTAGGTCGTCTAGTAGGAAAGCTAAGGATGATGAAAATAATGATTTAAAAGGAAGTCAAAATAATGTTAAAAAGTCAGTAAATCTGGGTGCTGCTACAGCTGAAGCATCTGGTGTTAGGAGGTCACCTAGGGAAATCATAACTAAGAAAAACATGACACCGCCAAGTTCTGGTACCCGGAAGTCGGAGCGTCTTGAGAAGCAGACTTCAAATTTGAATTCAATGACCCCTCCAGTTAAGAGGAAAACTGAGCGAGTTGAGAAGAAAGGGAAGAAGAATGCTAGTCCTTTGAGGAGATCCGAGAGGGGTAAGATGTCCTCCTCATCTGCTTCAGGATCAAAGAGGGCTCATAAGAGCCTAAACGTGTTGAATTCCAAAAGGAAGAAGGTGAAAAAAAACAAGCTTGTCAAACAATTGACAATGCAAACTGTAGAATTTAACAAAATTGAGCAAGAAGATGAACAAGCTGAAGAGACGCAGAAGAAGAGAATGACTGCTCGTTCCTATAGAGCATTGTTCACGAAACAACCCAAGAAAGTTGATGGAACAGGTTCAACCTTCTTTTTATCATTCTTTGTGTTGTAAGGAGTAAAACAGATGGGACCATGTGTTCTACTGTTTGTGATTTGCTTATATCATCTGTAGCTTGGATGTCGAGTTAAGATATGTCTAAGTTTATTTTCAGTGGGTTTTTGTTTGATTAAATGTATCATTCTTAGACAGTTCTGCATATTCTGTAGATCGTTACAGTGGTCTGAATGGAACTGATAGTGGAAGGAGGGAGGAGGACATTTTAGAAGAATTCACAGAGAGAACTTGCGAAAGGACAACAGTGACAAGTACAAGTCAATTTGCTGAGGAAGAACTTAAAAGAAATGACGAGGATAAATTGCTTCCCACTAGCCAACAGAATAACTGCAAGAATATGTCTTTTGCTGGGGTTGATCAACAGATGTCTCAGAATGTTTTGGTAGCGGGAGAAATGAATAATGATGCTGAAACAACAACGCTTAAAAATCTGCAAAGTTCACAGTTGGTAAACTCCATCGTGCCTGGAGGGGTCCGTGATTGTGATATCAGTGTGGAGATGGTTCCGAAAGTCATGCCTTCCGAAAGGAAAGGTTATGATATAGACATTGATTCCGGTGCTTCTCCAAAAATGTCAAGTAAAGATATTGGCACCTGCACTGGGGTTGGAACTTCATTTTCATCTGGTTGCAAAAGAAAAGAATGCACTGAGACTTGTGGAATGTGTTCGAAAAGGCAAAGGTACTGATTTGTTATTAGTTGGATGGTTATTCACCAGGCTTTTTATTTTATTTTTTTCAGTGAGTTCATGAAACTCAAATGGTTACTGATAACTTTCTTGCTATTGTTGTATTTTAGAGTTTTGGATATTGGTATATTTCTTTTGATTTTCCCTTTAGGAGTCCTACCACGTTTGAAAATTTGTGTTAGTTAACCGACAATGTTAGTTTTGTACTACAGTTCCTATTGTACATTGTTTGAAGACATTGAGGTGGAAATACTTTAAATTTTCTGAAGTTTGAGATTAGTTCTAAATGGGATGATTTGCTATACATATTTGGGAGCATAAATAAGCTTGATATTAAGGTTATCGGGATGCTTATTCCTAATCAGAAAGGAAAGGAATTGAATTTTTCCTGGTTTAATTTGTAAGATGTGGGGATTATTTACGTTTGGAACATGATGCATGTTGGTGTTTTTCAGGGTTGACTGCAATTCAACAAAGCCTAGGGTTTGCTCTTCTAATATGAAGTTAAAACAATTCTTTGGATCATCTGATGTTATGGTTAGTTTTCTTGTCTTTGATCATCCAGATTCACATGCTTTTTTAGAAACTCCTTTTCGTTTGTATATGTGTTTGTAGAATGGTCTAGTGCATTGGAAATCAAGTAGGATTAGCATTTTACTCCTAGAGAGCTAGTACTAAATATAAAGCAGTGGATGAATAACGAATATAACCAAAATAAGTATTGTCTGAGTTGTATTAACTGGAACTGTGTAAGTTATCCGAGAAGTGTTAGAGCTTGAGGGGGAGTGTAAGTTGACGAGGAGTGTTAGAGTTTTTATTTAATGTGTAATTAGAGTTTATTCCTAATCAGTAGTTTAGATTTACTAGAAGTCTTATTTAAATTAGGAATAAGTATTATTTAAATTAAAGATAAAAGTGTAGTTTTAGTTATATTAAAACTCTATATTAGCCTATTTAAAGGCTTACTCTGTATACATTTGATAATTAAGAATGATAAGAAAATACCGAGAAACACATTGTTCTCTCTGGAAAATATTCTTTTCATCTTCTTCAAACAACAAATTTCTAACCACCAATCACACACAAACCACCATTATTCATTGCATCTCCGGCCATCATGGCCCCTTTCTCACATGGTATCAGAGCCAACAACGGTCTTGATGTCGTCACCATTGCTGCCATCTCTAATATGAAATAGATCGATGACGGTCTGATTTTTTAGATGCACATCGTTTTTCTTTTCCGATGCTATCATTAGGCCACACTCGTTCCTTGGCTTCTCCCTCGTTGGAATCTTACATCTCTGGTGAAATATCTACTCGTTTAATTTTGTTGTTTTCTTCTCTATCTAATGGTTCTATCTTAGCCAATCAAAAAAATAGACGAAAAGGTTATAGTTTAGCCTTAAAAACTATTTTGTTCTATCTTAGCCATCCATCCTAAAAGATAGGAGAAGAGGTTCTAGTTTAACCTTAAAAACTAGATAATATTTTTTAAGGGATTCTACATCAAAGATCCAAGCTGGAACTCTAGTCTGTGTAACTACCAGCTTGAGGGGAGTGTAGATTCCTGTGATCACTTCCTACATCGTTCGCATCAGACCTTTCAGTCAGGAACTGCATGGTAGAGCATCATGTGGAGCAGACCTTTGTATTCCAATTGATGCATCAACCATCTCAAGCGTACCATAAGTTGAATGGCATCAAGAATTGTCGCGCAAGAACATCATGGTTCTATCCTCAGTCTTCAAATCAAAGACTCCTGATAATGAGGAGCATTTTTCTCTAAGAAACAGTAGAAGAAATATGATTAGGGCATCGCATCCAAGATCCAAGCTGGCGCTTTACTACGTTTGCTCACCAGCTTGAGGGGAGTGTAAGTTATCCGAGAAGTGTTAGAGCTTGAGGGGAGTGTAATTTGACGAGGAGTGTTAGAGTTTTTATTTAATGTGTAATTAGAGTTTATTCCTAATCAGTAGTTTAGATTTACTAGAAGTCTTATTTAAATTTAAGATAAAAGTGTTAGAGTTAGAGCATTTTTCTCTGTATACATTTGATAGGTAAGAATAATAAGAAAATACAGAGAAACGCATTGTTCTCTCTGGAAAATATCATGTTCATCTTCTTCAAACAACAAATTTCTAACCACCAATTACACACAAACCACCAGTATTCATTGCATCTCCGGCCACCATGGCCCCTTTCTCACAAACTGCCTTGAGCTTTCTTTACTGCATCTATCTCTTTTCTGAACATGTCCTAATCGGGGAGTACTGGAGCAGGATTTCAGTTTTTTTTTTTTAATTCTCATATATGACTGAAAAGGGAAATTTGCACTATTTTTCTTCTTTTGTTGATCAATTGACTTGTTGCGAGATGGAGAGTTACCTAAACTAACTTGAAAAGAGAGAATTATCAGGTTGATTGATTAAAGTGATATGCATTGTTGTCTCAGTCGTTCTTGGCATTTGATTTATTTATCTTTCATGACTGATGTCAAATAATTGAAGTCAAAGAAAGTAGAAACTAACTATCTGATTATTAGCTTTCATGACAAATGATCAATTTAGGGAGGATTTCTGTAAAACATTGTTGGCAAGGAATAGGGATATAGTTTTCTACTAAGATCTTACAAACTTCATTTCCATTGTTCCTTTTTTCATATCTAATTTTAAATGCTTAATTAATGTCATTGGCCTTGTCATAACTGGTTCCACTGTCCTGTGCATTGCATTAGGATAGAGGGAAACTTGATGCTGGTATTAGCACAGGACAAATTGAAAAGGCATGTAATCATATACAGCAACATACTCCCTCTGCAGATCTTCAATCAGGCTGTGTTCAAAATACTTGCATCATATGCAGACTTGACGGAAAGCTCTTGTGGGTAACCCATTTCATTGGTTTATCTATATTGTAATTTTATATAGTTGATAGGAAAACATGTTAATGAGCAATCATTGGCACAGGTGGTAGTTTTGTTCTGTCATAGATGCTTTTTATTGGTAGGATATTGGATTTACCATGCTTCGAAATCTTTTGAGTTGCCCTTATTGGTGTATCTTTATGTCCATCCCTGCTATAGAGAATTTTGTAATGTGAATTTAATTTGTTCATGACTGACTTTATGTTTTAAAGAAATTTCAGTCAATTAGATAAAGAGACATTAGACAATTGAGTGTCTGACATGTCTTCAGTAGGTCTGCATATATTGAACCACCCTTTCTGAGTAAATTTCAGATGTATTTTGTTTTCTTACAGTCTGTCATCCTATTTTAGATGCTGTCATGGAAAAGGATGCCAAAGAAGCTACCATCTTTCATGTCTTGAACCTCCCCTTGAGGAGTTTCCTCTTGGAGCTTGGTACTGTCTGGAATGTGTAAGGAAAAAATTAGAATCAGGGATTTATTCAGTTTCTGAGGGAATAGAAGCAATTTGGGATTCTAGTGAACTGGAGGATTCAGAGGATGGTATGGACTCAATTAATAATCTGCTTTTCTCCAAAGATTTGTTTTCCTTTGATAATTTAATTCTACTAATTGTGCCACAGTTGTTTACTGGCTGCATTTGTGTATCTTATTGCTGATTTCTTAGCAATGCTATATTTAGTAATTTTGTTTGATAATTGCTCTACTTTTTAATACTAACATGTAGGACGAATGAGTAATTGCTGATAATATTTCCCTGCATTTTGTATTGGGTTATAGGCTTGCAAAGACAGAAGCAATATTTTGTGAAATACAAAGGTCTTGCTCATGTTCATAATCGGTGGGTACCAGAGAATCAGGTGTTGCTTGAAGCTCCATCACTCATTGCAAAACATAATGGAAAAAAACAGGTTCACAATTATTGAATGTGATTATTTTCACCCAGTCATATTCCTTCTGTAGATGATCATTATTTAAAAGGGTTTTTTTTTATCAAATACTTAAAAGGTTACTTGAGATGCATTTGGTCATTAAGATATGCTATGTTGTTCAGGGTACTGTTTGGAAGCAACAATGGGCTGTTCCACGTCGTTTGCTACAGAAAAGATTGTTGACAACTCCCAAGGAGTGCGGTGAGGATCGTAATGAAGAACATGATGTTGATAAGTTAAAATGTCATGTTGAGTGGCTTGTGAAATGGTGTGGTCTTGGTTATGAACATGCTTCATGGGAGTTGGAGAATTCTTCCTTTTTCAGTTGTCCAGAAGGTCAGCGCCTTATACGAGAATATGAAACTCGCAAGAAGGCCCAGAGAGCTTCAAAATTTGATAAGGTGCTTTAAGAAAAAAAATGTGAAATATGCTGTGTTTTTCCAGTCTTGGTCCTACATGATATGGTATTTTGCTGCAGTGAAAATTCATCTGTCCTGGAAAACATATTATAACCTATGTAGTAACTATTTGTATAATTGAACTAGAGAACAGATATCCAAGGATTCACATTCCATTTAAAAAAAAAAATCTGTAGTGAGGCCATTGAGTTGTGTTGCAGCCCTCTCTAAAGACAGGTCATATTTTCATTAATTGAATTGTTTCTAACCCATTAGGAACATTTGCAGGAAAGAGCAGTTGCATCCCCAAAAATTTCTCACTTACCGGCTGCAGTTTCATCTGGACTGGATGCTAACCTTGATGCCGTTAGCAAACTATGCAACTATTGGCGTAGGGGCGAGAATGCTATCATTTTTGATGATCGGGTATGTTTGCTAAAAAATGTTGTTATTCAGGTTTGTAGTGCATCTGTAAATGAGAACAAGATGATGCTTTATATTAGGCCTTTTCTCTATGCATAATTCATATAATGTCAATTGATTTATCTTCAGAATATTATTTAATATTTATTGGTTTTAGAAGATAATAAACATCAATTATCTGATGTCAATGGTTTCTCAGACCTTCATATTAATGATCACTATGGTACAATTCCATGATGGTATTAAACTGCATAGTTTCATTTGCAGTGGTTCTGAACTGTCCCTACTTTTTGCAGGAAAGGATTTCGAATGTTATTTCTTCCATTCTAGCTTTTTCATCTGGGATCTCTAGGCCTTTTCTCATTATCTCTTCCTCTGCTTCACAATATTCATGGGATGAGAAGTTCTTGCATTTAGCACCATCTGTTGATGTTGTGGTTTACAATGGCAGTAAAGAAATTCGGAATAGTATTAGTAACCTGGAGTTTTATGATGAAGGAAGTTGTATAATGTTTCAAGTACTTATAACCTCTCCAGAAGTTATCAGCGAGGTATCCAGCTTCTGTAATAAATAAAGTTTTGAAATTTAATGCCTGTGTTTAAGGTGGACAAGTTTGCCTGTTATGGTTATTCATCTGATATGGTTTTGCCTGTTAATTTTAATGTGGTTTTTCAGGACTTGAATGTGCTTGATTGCATAGGATGGGAAGCAATAATAGTAGATGAGTGCCAAAGTCCAAGAATTGGTTCTTGTTTTGAACAATTTAAGATGTTAACTGCCAGTAAAAGGCTTCTAATAATCAGCAGTCAACTGAAGGTTTGGCATTTCTATACAAACTCTAGTTGTTGCAGTTATTTTCTTCTGCAGGTTGGTTTTTATAAGCTAAGTGGTTTATGCAGGATAATGTGGATGAGTACCTTAATCTTCTTTCTTTGCTTGATTCTCAAAGCGATTCAAATGACACTGAGCTAACAAATTCAAGCGACAATATTGACACTTTGAAGGAGAGATTGAAAAAGTATGTTGCTTACGAGTGCAAGCTAGAATCATCTAGGTTTCTGGAGTACTGGGTTCCTGTACTCTTATCCAACGTGCAGCTAGAGAAGTATTGTTTTACTCTAGTTTCAAATTCTCTCTCTCTGCGCTCACCTTCAAAGACTGATCCTGTTGGAGTTCTCCGTAGCATTCTTGTCTCCAGCCGAAAGGTTTTTGCTTCAATCACAAATGATTTTTGAGATTTGGGTTCTTTTTCTTAATTTATACCTTTGTTATTCATATCATCTAATAAATCAAAGAATTCATGCTGCTTTCTTGACATTCTGTGTTTGCCTTCAGTATATGGACTTCAGAAATTAGGATTAGGTTATGTTTCAACAATAATCATAGAGATTTTGGACTCATTATAATAAGGTCGTATTTTTGTATTCATTACCACTTGAGTTTTATTTATTTTTTATTTTCAAAAGCATAAAAATCACCAGATTTTTCTTTTGTTCTCTCTTGTGTTGGATGAATTGCCATTGGACTTCTTTCACAGTATTTGCATTAGTGTGAGGATGAGTACGATGTGTGGAAATTACTATTATGATATCATATTACAACCGTGCTTTCATTGTAATTCTTGACAGTGTTGTGATCATCCCTATGATGTGGATCAGTCCCTTCAACCGTTGCTCACTAAAGGCCTTCAAGAGGTTGAGTTTTTGGAGATTGGAATAAAAGCAAGCGGCAAATTACAACTTCTTGATGCAATGCTTTCGGAGATCAAGAAACGAGAGTTAAAAGTGCTTATTCTTTTCCAGGTGCACTTTTCTTTACGATTGGTTTTCAACCAATTGTATTCAGTTATATTACGCGCTGCAGATTACTGATATTCTGTAGCTCATGATGATAAAGTGATTATTGCATGTTAAAAGCATGTAGATATTTATAACTGGGATCTTTATAATCATTTATGAGTTTGCTAAGAGCTGATGAATTAAATCCCCTGGGTCCTATAAGTTCAAGTTTATATCTGCCACGCTATTTTACAGCTTTGACAGGTGGCAGAAAGAAAATGGCTCTGTTGCTTATCGAACATGTAATTATTAAATTCCCTGGGTCCTATAAGTTCAAGTTTTAATTGTAGTTTTATACCTGTTTGCCTTGCTATTGGAGCAGCTTTCCTGCTCCAAGAAGCTGAAGTGGCAAACCAGGTCTTGAGCATGAAATTTTATATTTTGCACAAGTTGAATATTCTACAGGCTAAAGTTGAGTATGAAATTTTACATTTCAAGGGAAGCTGCAATGAGAAACTTATTGACGAATTTGGTGAGAGTTTTAATACAGCTCTTGGAAAAGTTGTATTTTCAGCTGCATATTCTGATTAAACTCCTGCCAAGCCAAACTATATTTACATATTTTAATATTTGTCATGCAGAAACAGATTTTGGCTATTTTATGTTTCTTATGTAGATTGTTTGATTGACAGTATATTGGTGGTTCTGGAAGGGATTTGATTGGAGATATTTTGGATGACTTTCTGCGTCAAAGATTTGGTATAGATTCTTATGAACATGTTGATAATGGTGTCGCCCCTTCAAAGAAGCAATCTGCTTTGAAAAGATTCAATAATGAGAGGGAGAGATTTGTCTTTCTATTAGAAACCCGTGCTTGTCTTCCCAGCATCAAGTTATCTGAAGTTGGTACTGTGATAATATTTGGAAGTGACTGGAGCCCATCGAACGATCTAAGAGCCCTGCAGAGGATAAACATTGATTCTCAGTTTGAGCAAATTAAAGTATTTCGCTTATATTCATCATTTACCGTGGAGGAAAAACTTTTGATGCTTTCAAAACAAGATAAGGCAATTGATAGCAACGTAGAGAACATAAGCCCTAGTACTAGTCACATGCTGCTTAAATGGGGGGCTTCATACCTATTCAGTGAATTGGAAAAATTTCATGATATTTCAACACAGGATGCAAGTACTTTGTCTCAACAATCACATATAAAAGATGCGATTCAAGAATTTTTTACCATACTGCATCAAACTGGGATTGACGATACAAGCAAGTTGTCCCTAATTTTACAAGCCAAACAAAATCAAGGAACGTATAGGACAGAAATGCCATTGTTTGGTGAGCAGAAAAATCAAGTGATGAATGAAGAAGATTCAGCACACACATTTTGGACAAAACTTTTGGTGGGGAAGTGTCCAAGGTGGAAGTATTCTACTAATACTTCTCAGAGGAATCGGAAAAGGGTTCAATATTTTGATGAATTGCAAAAAAGACCTCGGGCTGAAAGTGCTGAAGTTGCAAAGAGGCGCAAGAAGTTTGTCAGTGATGGAAATGGTCATCCCTCTCCAAAAACTGTGCTGAAAGAGGGGAAATTGGCTGCTGGGGACAGGGAAGGTAATGGGCAATGTAAATGCAATGAACTGCAGTATTGGTAGAACAGAGTTCTCTTTCCCAACTGCTGTTTCCAACGCTTTTCTATTTCTTTTTTCAGGAAGATCAGGGGCCTCAGCTTCTGCGTGTGATAAAATTCACGCAACCTCTAGCTCACTTCATGAAGCCAATAATATCTCGAAAACACCAGACCTTAAAGTGGTTGAATGGGAGAGCAGAAGAAAACAGCGTGACTCACAAAAGAATCTCCATGTTCTTTTGAAGCCACAAGTAGCAAAACTTTGTGAAATTCTACATCTTACAGTATGTACCTTATTACCACTGGGAGGATTAAATTTATATGGGCTCAGAACTTGATGTTAGTTCGGTATCTTGTCTGCCTATAATGTCTATTTTGTTTACTAGAAACCAAAACAAAGAGTGTTAGCAGGAGGGGGATATTTAACTTAGTGATTTTAGAATATGTTTTTGCTGAGGTCCTGTTCCCTCCAGTGTAGAATGAAAGCTACGGGAGAACAATAATAGACAGCAAAAAACTGGTTACTAGATATAGTTCTAAAAAATCCCCTCTATCTTGAACTGCAGTTACTGTTGTCTATTATTTCCTTCGAAAACATGCCTGGCTGAGTAAATTGGATACTCAAGTTTCGTTTTCTTCTTATTTATCTTAATACGACTAAAAATGGAAAAGGTTACTTCAATAAGGTTTTGCAATATGGGACAGTCTAGTATCACATTTTGTGGATAAGTTACTCTGTTTGTTAATTTCCCCTGGAGATATGGTGGAAATAAGGGATCCTTACCTATTTTTTTTTTTAATACAAGGAGCTAGAAATTATAATATTTTGTATGTTTTTTTGTTTAACATTGGACCTACATTTTCTCTTTCTCTGCCATGGTTTTACATAAATGTCTTATTTTTATGTGAAAACAGTATTTACAACAGTCTGCTTTATGGTACATTTCATTTATGTTGCAGGAGGATGTCAAGGCCATGGTTGAAAGGTTTCTTGAATATGTCATGGATAATCATCTGGTCCATAGGGAACCAGCCACCATTTTGCAGGCATTTCAAATTTCTCTGGTTAGATATTCATTCTCTTATATTCTTAAGTTCATACTGCAGTTGTGGATGATGACATCTTTTGTATGCTTGATTGATTGTGTTTGGCAGTCATCTATGTACTAGAGGATAAAGTTATGCTTGTCGTTCTCTTCAAGTTTCGTGTAATTTGACTTCAAATTTTGATGTCCAATAATCTCTCCTAGACGGTTTCTGTAGAAATTGCAATTGTACCCTTTTCTTCAAGTTGCATGCAATTTGACTTCGAAATTTTACATTTATCTTCCTTTAGACAGCTTCTGTAGTGTTTGTGATTGTCTTTGTACTGCGTGTGGATATTATGGAAGTTCTGTACAGAAGCCCTTGTTTAGGACTCGGGATCATTCATCTTTCATTCCCAGATATTATGAAAATTGAGCTAATTTTCCTTGTTTTGGTAATATGTTTGAATCTGCTTTAGATTTTGTGGTGATTGTTCTGATGGTATACCAAGTTGATGATTTTTCACTTGGTGTAGTCAAATCTGTGAAAAAGTGTTTATTATGTTTGCAGCATTCTGTGATTTTTTTTACTCTTGATGTCAAAGGGTGAGAACTCTCAATAGAGTAGATGAAACTTCTACCATCCCTTTGAGAAATTCGTTTTCTTTTTATTTTGAGCTAGCACTAAAAATGTTTTATCAAGATTTTGCTGCTGAATTTCTAGTGATCCACGCAATAAAGTATGACATAGTATATAATTTAGATGGAATGGCTTGATACTTTGAACTTCAATCTTTAAAAATAGTTTAGATTCCTATCAAGTATTTCTACTGAGCTGGTATGTCTGTATCTCTATATACTTTGTGCTCTTATTTTTGTCTGTATATGAGTTCACTTCGATGCATAAAAATATTGATGGTTCTATTGGTATGGTGTACATGTACTGCTGCTGCATTTTTGTGGATGTGCTATTTGATATTCTAGATTTCTGAAACCTTTTCTGTTGCCTGGTGCACATATGTAAGCTTGCATTAATGGTATTCTGGTTCTTTAACATCTCATTCTTCTGGTCTCTGTACATTCAGTGTTGGAGTGCTGCTGCTTTGTTGAAGCAGAAACTTGATCACAAAGAATCACTTGCACTTGCAAAGCAGCATCTAGGTTTTACCTGCAAGAAAGAAGAGGCAGACTATGTTTATTCATTGCTACGGTGTCTGAAGAGAATGTTTCTATACCGTACAGGGTATTTGAAGGTCCCAAACTCTCCTAAAGTTTCTGGACTATCAAGTAAAGCTGTTGAAAGAGATTATTCCAATGCAACACCATACCAGCAAAACATAAAAGCAAAGGTTGAAGATTTGTCGGGTTTTCAAGAGGGTTCTGATATACAGACCTTTTCAGAGTCTGGAGTTGCCCCAGAAATTCAATTGGCACAGAGAGATCTTATAAAAAGTATCAAAGAAATTCAGAAAAAATGTGATAAGCTAATGAAAAAACAAACTGAGAAACATAAGCAGGAGATGGAACAATTCAACCAGAAGTATGAGGAGGAGAAGGCACAGCTTGAGAATAAGAAAAGAACAGAAGAAGCAGTTATCCGTTTGCATAGTAATGTCTCAACGAGAACTGACAAACTCAAGAGTTTGGACACTGAGTATGCAAGGAAGTTTGATGAACTAGAACGGCAGATGGATATACGTCTTAAGGATCTTGAGGCATTACAAGTGGCATCAAGAACCAATATTCAAGAAAGAAAGACTCGTTGGGTAGAATCAGTGGAGTCCTGGGCTAGGGTCGAGTTAGTGAAGTCACCTGTTAGTGAGACTAATCTTTCTAAAGGAAGGAGTTCTGGAATTTTTCAGTCTGCTTCAGGAAGTGAGGTGAGACCGTCAAAAATTATTCACATTGTGGATGACGAAGCCATGGCATACAGTAATCCCATCAACAAGGCTGGACCCTTAAAGGAGGGAGCATCAGTTGAGTGTAATTTAACTGCCAATTCTGGTTGTGTTGACGAACAAGCTGTCTCCAGAGATTCTTGTCTCAGAGAACAGGATTCTGTTGATGAAATTCCAAAGGGAGGGGTTCTAGAAGAAGTCCTTTCCATGAGATGTTCAGATAAAGAACAGATTTCTGATGGATCTAAAGCAATCACGTCAGATCGTGAGACTGTTTCTCTTACTGATGTTCTGGAGAATCTTGTCTCTATGGAAGCACCCTCTTTGCTAGCACCATCATCTGGAAAATTTTCTGATAAAAGCACATTAAGAAAGGTTGATGGGGAGACCTTGAGAGAATCAGTAACTATCATTTCTAGTGAAGGTCGAGAGAACTTTGTCTCATTAGAAGCATCTTCATCTGTAGCAATTCATGATGAATCCGATTTAAGCAAAGTTGATGGGCCAGTTCCTTTAAAAGAATCCGTGGTTGCCAATTCTGGTGAAGGTCAAGAGAAACGTGTCTCAGCAGAAGCACATTCATCTGAAAAAATTCCTAATGGAGCTGCATTAAACAATTTTGACAGTTCTGGGGAAGGTTATGAGAGTTCGCCATCATTTTTGGTACCTTCTTCTGAAGAAGTTCCTAGTGGAACCACTTTAAACACTGTTAACAGTGTGCTTCCCTTGAGTAGACCCGAAGCTATCTGTTCTACTGAAGCTCAGGGGAATATCATGTCTGCTAACTGTGCACTTGAGAAACAGATTCCTGGTGAAGCCACATTGAATATGCCTGATGAAGAAATTCAAAAGAGTATATCCGAGATTGCAACTTCCTGTGATGGAATGAATATTATTGTATGCACGAAATCCTCTGCGTCTAAAGAACAAATACCTGATACAATCGCATGTTCTATGCCGGCTAAAGAGGTCCCTTTGGCAGAACCTGAAACTGCTCCTAGTGAAGTCCTCGAGGATGGTAATGTTCAAAGGGAGAATGATGGAACAAGTCCCAATGAAAATGACCAGCTCGATGGCATAGTATGCACTGTGAACAGGGAATCTGAACACCGAGAGCCATTGTCAGATCTGGTATGTAAGATATTTTTTTATTATATCAAGTTTCAAGTACAGATTTTTTTTTGAACTATCATAGGGGGGAATTTCTATTGAAAGCAGTTCCTTAAGTTGCCATTTCAAGCCCAAAAAGTAAAGCAAAATAGTAACAATAAAGTAATATATATCTACATGGTTATGGCTGCCCTTCATTGTGGTTAATTTAATCTATACTTGTGATAAGGAGATTGTTTTGAGATTTGAAGAGATCACAATTTCAATACCCCGTTTTGGTGAGTTCCCAATCTAGTAACAGTATCTTATTTTGGCAGGCATCCACAGATGTTGATTCTCTTCCATGTGCTTCCTCTGAAGTGCAAGCAAGATGCCTTGCAAACAGTGAAATGCAAAATGCTTCCCAGGCAGCTGAAATTTCACCATTTAATGGTGCCATTGACGAGACATGCAACGAGTCCAATCCTGATGTAACAGCTGTGGAACTTACAGAGCAGCTGCGATTCTCTGAATCAACTTCTAACCTCTCTCCTCCTGATCTACCTGCAGTTAGTGCAGTTGAACATCCATCAAACAATGAAAGCCAAACTTCCAATCAAAGTTCTCAGGCTCCAAGCCAACCGGTGGCAAACCATATCGATGGTGTTGTTGATGGGCTTATGAGGCAGGCTTCAGAAACAAGGACAGGTTCTATCCCTTCTGTTTCTAATGGCATTCCCTTGCAGACTGCACCTGCTGTTTCATCTCGGATGCTTGATGACCCACTTAAAATTGAAATTGAAAGAATAAAGAAAGAAAAAGAACAAACCGCCAAGATTCATGAAGATACGGTCAGTGTCCTATTCAATTGAAATTGACAGTGATATATAGCTTACTTTCTGCTGAGAATTTCCTCTCTTTTGAGCAGAAGCTGCAGCTGAAATTAGAATGTGACAAGGAGATTGAGGAAGCTGTAGCTCAGATTCGTAGAAAGTATGAAGTTAAACTTAAGGAGAAAGAAGCAGAATTTATTCTCCAGAACAACGAACTTGATGTATATTCCAATAAAGTTCTCTTGAATAAGAAATTGGCTGAGGCTTTCAGGTCAAACTGTATGGATAATAGGGCATCTGGTTCAACGGGAGCAATGCAAGGTGAATCTTGCTTTTACTTGGAATGTACTGGTACTTGGTTAGAGTATGGTACCTGCCCAATTACAGATCTGTTGAGTCATTTTTGGGACATGGCATAGTCACTTTAGAAAATTTAGATGAAGTTCTTACTGCTTCTTGTTATATTGCAAGTTCAAAGAGAATGTTTGTTAACTTTGTGCCTTATATGCATGCATGTAATAAGATTTGCCTCTGTAATGTTTCATTATACAAACTAACTAGTTTTTTTTTTTTTTCTGGCAGAGGCAAATTCTAGTTTCTTGCAGCAGCAGCTGTTTCAACTTTCTTCACAACAGATGGTGCAACAACCTCCCACTACTTCTAGTCTTCCTTCAACTGGCTCCGCTTTGAGTATGCCAATTGTTTCTACTGCTGCACTCAACTCACAAATCATGAGTCCATCTTTGCAGCCTTCCACTGCTTTAGGGATCCCTTCAAATGGCTCAGCTAGTACTGTGCAAACAGTTTCTCCTGCTGTAGTCAATGCACAAACCATGGGTCCACCTTTGCAGGTTGTTAACCCTTCAGCATTATTCTCAGCCACTCCTACTAGACCACCCCATATCAGTACCATCTCCTCTTCCACAGGAAACCTTCAAATAGGCATTGAAGTTCGTGCTCCTGCTCCACATTTACAGCCATTTAGGCCTTCATCGACCATTTCCCCAAGTAGTCTCCGATTGCATTCTGGTGCACATAATAACCACCCTGCAGCTTTTATGTCATTGCGCCAGTCATATGTTAACCCCCTTGCACACAGGCAGGCATCAACTACAGGCCAATCTGGAAGGACCCAACATGAAATTGCCAGAGGGTCGACAGCTCCACCTAACTCTCGTTTACCTTCATTGGATGTTTTAATGGGTGTAAACGATCCATCTGGTGCCAATGCAAATCCCCCGGGCTTTTTGCTGCCAAATAGTAGTTCAAGGTCAGCTGCGAGACTCCCGATGGAATCTCGCCTGCCAAGTAGTCAGTCTAGCTCAGCACAGCAAAGTGGAGGAGCAACTGACATGGTTTGTTTATCAGATGATGACTAACCAAAACCACTAGGAGCCGATATTTTTTAACTTAGATCCAGCTATAATGCAGTGTCCAATCCTCAGTTATTTTAGTAATTTAGGTGGGACTTTGATGAGGTGTTGGCGTTGGGGTCTGGCTGTATATGGACGAATGTAATTTTTATTTTATTTTATTGTGGTGAATAACATAGTCACTTAAACCCTAAACAGAGTCCCTAAATTTTAAAACTAAGGCGCTCGTGTAAACAAAATTTCTACAAACGCTTGTGCATGGAATAACATAGTAAGTATTTGCCTATTTGGTGTTGCTTCTGGTGCTATGGTCAAAGGGAAAGATCCAAACAGCTGTCGTGTAGGATAACAATGTGGAATGTGTTGCTTCTACCCTAAACTCTAAAGTCCTTATAATGCATATAATAATGGGGCCGGGGGTGGCCTGTTTGTATTTGACTTGGACTGACGGAGATAATTAAGTGGAAGGAACCAAAGAGTAATTGGACAATTTTGGTTCAGAATGACACAAAAAGTAAAAGAGTTGTGGGAATGTGATTCACCTCAACCATACCAATTGACTTCTCCACCTTTTAGGGAAAGCAATCAAGTTGGGCAAGTAGGAGGTTGATGCACTCAAAATTAGGGCATTTTGTTCGGCTCATGCGTTACAACCTGTCATCACTCTTCCATTCCAACTTTGCTCCATCCCCTTGCCTTGTCCTTTAAAAAAAAGCAAAATGACAAAAGATACCCTCAATGTTTGCATATTTTATCATTTGGCTTTTTATTTTTTTTAGTCCAAATATACCTTCAATGTTTGTTTGTTTTGTCATTTAGCCATCTATTTTCTTTTTTATCCAAATATGCTCCCAACGTTTTAATTTGGTCCAAATATGCCCCCGTTAGATGAAAACTATTAGTCAACTGACGTTCAACAGCTGATGCTGACTGGACTTGCCACGTATTAAGATCTGATGATGTCACGTCAAATTTTTTTTATAAGCCATTGACCGTCAGTTAATTGACAGTTTACATCCAACAGGAGCATATTTGGACTATAAATGAAACGTTGGGGGGCATATTTGGACCAAAAGAAAGAATATGGGTCAAATGACAAAACAAACAAACGTTAGGGACATATTTAAAAAAAATAAGTGACCAAATAACAAAACATACAAACGTTGGGTCATCTTTTGTCATTTTGACTTTTTTAAATGTTTGGTCTTAAAACATTGAAAACGCATTTTCTAAAGTTGTTATACTTGCATCCACGCATTTTTTTGTTTATATTTTATATCCCAAACTAATAAATCTAACAAGATTAATTTCTACCTAAATCGTTAAACAGGTAAACAATAATATTAATGTATCCCTGCAAGAGAACATGCACAAGGGGCCCATCTTTTATTATTTAGCTCCTCTTTTGAGACCCCATTTATGTTTCCAACTTGTTTCCCATGCTCACAGTGAGTGAGAAAGGGAATCATTAATAACTAAAAAAGAATCCTATTTCTTCATCTTTTTGTAACCCTAAATTTGCTACACTTTCTGAGGCAAAAGTCAACAAAAAAGATGCAGGCTTTTTCCCAAGAGGAAAACAATCAAATATCCCCGCCTAATTCTGTCTCCAATCTTGTATATTTAATTCTAGGGTTATGCATTTTTTATAAAATTTTATGCTTCATTATTATATGTTTGCAATTGCAGGTTTGTCATCACCTTTTAATACTTGTATCAATATTAACCAAATAAATATTTATTAGAACCCATTTTAAATTGTATGCCTTAACAATCAAACAATCACATGCAACCCAAAAAAGTATTAAAAGGAAAATTTAAGCATGTGATATTATTATTAGTTTTCCAATATATTTGTATATAGAATATATGATTAGAAGTGGAGAAAGTTTTACTTTTACCGCACACAGTGAAATGACACACTTGAACCGACTGCTGTTTGAGTATATCTCTTTGGCTAAGCTTGTGAGGTGTCGACGGGGACTCACCACTTTCCATTTTCATTGAACGTCACAATTGGATATATACATATAACAAAGCATTAAAAAAACAATATCATGTTCCATGCAAATAATTAAATATATATAACGGGGTTATGGACATGTACAAGTGAAGCGAATGTACAGTGCCCTAAAAAGTAGGACCCGAAAATAAGAACCAAACATATTAAATATCTATAATTTTTTTATATTTAATAACTAACAACTTACGAACAACTTATACCATCCTTCAAATTAATTGCAAAATACGAACATTAATATCTCCCGATGTGTCATTTAGAATCGAATATTTCTTGTATATTGTCAATCAAGCCATTATTTCTTGGATAAGAGATTTAAACAATATCAATTATATAAGAATGTTTTTAGTTTCTCGTTTCATTATGATAAATCACTTTCATTAGACGACGTTAATTTCAAAACTCATTGGAATAATTTTAAAAATACTCTTAAGAAGAGTGAGTTATCTGATGTTGATGGAAATTCATTATTTATTGAGCTGAAATTACTTAGAAGATAACTTTTACCTAAAGAAAAAATGTGAGCAACAGATTTATTACGATTTTTAAAACGTTTTAGTTGCTTCCCAAACGAGACAATTGCTTATATAATCTTATTGACTATTCATATTGTTGTTGCTTCTACAGAACAAAGTTTTTCAAATTGAAGTTGTTGTTGTTGAAATCATACTTACGGACAACTATACCGCAAAAAAGGTTAAATGGACTTACTTTTATGGCAATCGAGAGTGATTTTACTTCAAAACATGCAAAAAGAGCGACACTTTTTAAGTTAGAATGTTAGATGTTTATAAGTGAATTTTTGTTGTTCAAGAGAGTAATTAAACATTTTTTGTATTAAGTATCTTCTTTTAAAAAAATATTTTTTACAGACTATAAATTAAAGGTCTCATTTTAATAAATTACACAGAACCCCTTAAATATTTGAACCGCCCATGTATATATATAACTTCGTAATTAACAAAAATATATATTTTATAAAGCGAATTCTTTGAACATATAGTTATCATTATCATTGGGAAATTAAATTATAGGTTCTTCTCACCACATCAAGTATGATTATTTTATTATTTATTATGTCATTAATTCACTTAAATAATAACTTCCAAAAACTGATTTTAAATTTTAGTATAAAAAGATATGAATGAATATTCAATTAGTAAAAATTTGATATGAAAAAAATAATAAAATATGTAACTTTATTAGTTGTGACTTGTGACCATGACTGGTGGAGTGAATACTGAGAATGATCTATAATACTATAATTTTTTTCAATAGCATGGGATATTGATGAAAATGGTTGGCATTTGGATCCCTTCAACTTGTTGGGTTTGTGAAAAAAGCGGAATACAAATTTAGAATAAAACCCTTTGATTTGCAATTGGTCCAAACTCCAATTGCGACGAGTGGAAACCACCCCTTCTTCTCCTCAATCATCACAATCACCCTATCCCCTTTTCTCCCCGATTTAACCTATTATAATAAGGATTAATATTAGGGATGGGCACGGGTCGGGTTTCTGGCCCACCCGCACCCGACCCGACAATATTCTTTAAAAAATTCGACCCGACCCGAAAATAAATATATTATATCCGACCCGACCCGACCCGAACTATATAAAATAAATTAATTTTAGGGACCTAATTGTAAAAAAAATAATTTTAAGGGACTTAATTGTAAAAATTATAATTTAAAGGACTAAATTATAAATAAAAATTCAATTTTAAGGACTTAATTATAAAATATATATATAGAGGGGTATTATTATAAATATCCCTAAAAATTTAGGGGAAAATTACACTATTAGTCCCGGGTCGGGTCGGATATTTCCACCCTAAACCCGAACCCAATCCGATCCGACCCGATTGGGCCGGGTCGGGTCGGAACCCGTCGGATCCGGGTAAAATGTCCATCACTAATTAATATCTTATACACTGGCGGTGGAAACTGAAAGTTTCCACAAGGGTCTTAGTTTTAGGGTATATGGAGTTAGTTTAGGGTATAGGGTTTAGGGGTTTATGTGTAGGGATTTAGAATTCAGGGATAGTTGTTTCAATTTAAGGTTTAGGGTTATAATTTAGGGTTTATAGGTTAGGGTTTAGTTTTTAGGGTAATATGGTGAGGATTTAGGTTTTAACCTATAAACCCTAAATTATAACCATAAACCTTAAATTGAAACAATTATCCCTAAATTCTAACCCCATACACCTAAATCCCTAAACCATATACTCTAAACTAACTCTCTATACCCTAAAACTAAGGCGCTTGTGAAAACTTTTAGTTTCCACCGCCTGTGTATAGAATATTTATCCTTATAATAAGAGTTAATTATTCTTTACACAGTCAATAAAAATAAAAAATTTCCACAAGCACATTAATTTTAGTGTTTAAGATTAGACTTTAGTATTTAAAAGTTAGGGGTTTAGAATTACTCTAAATTATAATCGCAATCCATCAATTCTAAACCACTAAACCTAAACTCATAACCTTTAAACACTAAAATCTTACCCTAAACTATAAAATCAAGGCGCTTGTAGAAACTTTTTGTTTCTGCCACGTGTGTATTGAATATAAATCCTTTAATAATATTTTTATATGGATAACTATTTAATACAAGAGCGGTGAAAAATTTTAGTTTCTACAAGTGCCTTAGTTTTAGAGTTTAAAGACTTAGTTTAAGGTATAGGGTTTATGTGATTAAGTTTAGTAGTTTAGAATTTAGAAACTGTGAATAGAACTTAGTGTTTAGGGTTATAATTTAGAATTTATAGGTTACAACATAAATCCTCAACATATTATCCTAAACATTAAACCCTAATCTCTAAACCCTAAATCCTAACAATAACCCCTAAATTCTAACCATCACCTATAAATTCTAAACCCCTACACCCTAAACTGAGTCATTAAACCCTAAAACTAAAGTGTTTGTAGAAACTAAAAATTTCCACCACCACCAGTGTATTGGATATAAATCCTTTTTATATTTGTTTTTCGAGCTATGCTATTCCCAACTCAATCGAATTTAAAATTTAGAGCCGGCTCATGTAGTAATTATAAAGAGTAAAGACGTAACATTTCACGTTGAGACTGTTAATATCATTGATGTTTTTAAAGTCAACCGTAAATGAATTATCGTGAGTCAATCTGAGTTAGTCAAAACAAAACTCTAAAAATTAGAAGTGCAACCAAAAAAATTCCCTGAATACTACAATTTGTTAGAAAAGTTACTTAGGCGGCCCCCAAGTTGGATCGACCCGCTTTTATAATTTGTTTTTATTAGGGTAATATATTATTAGGTAAGACTTTGTGTTTGTTAGTTGGGTTAAAATTTTACATTAAATGTATTTTTTACTTATTAAATTTATAAATAATTCATGAATAATTTAATATGTCTTCTTAATATCATCTTAAACAATGTCATTAAACTTATATTAATAGATTTTTTTTTTACTTTTAGTGCAAAAAGTCATTGGATCTAAAACACGGGTGCAAATCGTTCAGATTTCGTTTACATCAACATAAATGATTATAATTTTTTAAAATAAATATAAGAAAAATATAATATTGGGATGATTTTTTTAAAAGATATAAGAAAATTTGCAATTCAAAAACAAGTATTGGGTTTTGCTTTGAGTTTTTGAGTTGACTAGTCATCAAGTATGTAAACTAATTTGAATCTAATTTAAATATATATATATATATATTTAAGAATAGTTTTATAAATAAAAGACAAAACAGCATTATTGTAGAGTAAACTGGTAACTGCAATTGGTAGATAATCTGGATATAATAAAGCTGAGAAAATGACTGATAATTAGAATATTTTGGACCGTCTTAATTAGCAATTTTGACTAATGGGATTCTAGATTAATCGTGCCGCTCTTATTACTCTGTTAAGTATATGAACTGCTGTGCTGATTTACTAGTAATTGTCTGCCTTCATTTCATTCCAAGTTGAATTTCAATTTTTTTAATAAAAAAAAAAGTAAAATCCACAGTAATATCTTTTATAAGAAATTACATTAATATTAATATTCTTTATCATGCAGAATGTAACTTTCGTGATATACGGAATGAAAGCATAAACTTATTTTTTTTTACGAAAAAAGAATTCAAAGGAGCGAAATATAATAATGCAAGAAAATGCATGAGTGTCAATAATGAAAAACAGAGGGGAAATGGAGGCTCATTTTCAAAGTTCATGGTCAAATATACAAAAATATGGTTAATCTATTATTTTCTTTAGTGAGCATAGTATTAAATATACATATATATATTAACCATTATCTAAAATAAAAATTATTTAATATTTTAATAAATAAAATTTTATATAATTTATAAAGTAAATTAGTTAAGTGTCTGATTAAATTTTCCCCGAATAATATTAAGGTGATTACAAGATAATATATGTTCATATTTTTTTTAACATTTTGATGTGCCATACACCTTGCAGACAAAGCGAATTGAACCTAAGTCTCCTAGGATGAATAACACCCTCTTTTCCACTAGGACTACTTGTTAGGTTCAGCATTTGATTAAATTTTAACCCTTAATAAAACTCATGCACGCCTTGTTAACAAAACTATTCGAACATATATCTTTTTAAGAAAAACAACGCTCCCTTTTTAAACAGGGTTATATTTTGATACACGAGTTGTGTAAAAAAAATTACACAACCCTTCATATTTAAGCTATAAAATCTAAAATCTAAATATCTAGCACTAACACCTAAATCTTAAACCCTAAACTCTAATTTCTAACCATAAACCTTAAATTCTATACCTTAGATCCTGAACCCCTAAACCGCAACCTACATATCTAAACCCTAAAATTAAAAGGCATATATAAACTTTAGCTTGTGTATCAAGATATTTTCATTTAAAATAACCATCAAATAAAACATTTTAAACTTTTTGTCCAAAGTTTAAATCTTGTTCCTTCTCTAAATTATCCCAAAAAAGTATCAACAAAATGTAATTTCAAAAAAAAAAAATCAATCATTTCTACCAAAATCTTAAAACAATACACCAGTTACAAATTTTTTAGTTTCCCATAATGTCCACTAAAACAAATTTAATGACTAATTGTTTCGCATTCTGTTCGCTCATTTATTTCATAAAATATTATCCTTAATTAATATAATTGTATAATTCGAGCTAAATATCATCCTACTTCATCGTTCCTAAATTCGAGTATTGGGTCCAACCATCTTATACGTGGAGGAGTATTTGGTGCGCTAGGGGTTTACTAGAGAAAGGCCTTCGAGACATGGTTGGTGATGGAAGTACTATAAGGGTCTGGTCTTATTTCTGGGTTCCAAGCAACTATCCTAGGAAGCTTCAGGCACATTCCCATTCAAACATTACCTTCGTGTCTGAGTTAATTAATTCTGGTACTATGACCTGAAAAGAAGAATTAATTAGGGGTATCTTTAGTCATCTGGATGCTAGGGCTATTTTAAGTATCCCCCTTTCTACTTCATCTGTTACTGATACTAAGGTGTGGTGTGGGGAACGTAATGGGGTATACTCGGTAAGGAGCGGCTATCGAATGCTACTTATGGAACCACAAGTAAATCCTAACCTCAGGCCTCTACTAAAACAAGTTTGGCAATCTGGGTGCCCAACTAAGATGAACATCCAGTGCTGGAAGTTCATAAGGAACTTTGTCCCTACAAAGAGAAATCTATGTATTAAGCGTGTAGCCAATAATTCGATCTGCCCTCGATGTATGTAGGAACCTGAAGATGCAACCCACGTTATTCGTAACTGTGATTTTGCTGAGCGTGTATGGTCGTTGCTGGGGGTTCAGTGTAATATCATTGAACAAGACACAGACATTGTTAGTTGGCTATCTACAGCTTTACAGTCTAATGGAAGGAGACATTTGCAAATCATCATTATCACTATCTGGTTTCTATGGATTACAAGAAACTTCATTTTCGAAGGAGTGGTAAAAAACCCGGAAAACGTGGTTACCTCTGCGCACAGTTACTGGTTGGATGTTCATTTTGTCTCTTCCAAGCTCAGCTCCTCGAATCCATCTCTTCGCGTTCGCTGGACGCCTCCTTCCCGTCCAGTGGTGAGGGTTAACTGCGATGCATGTTATGATGTTAACAGTGGTAATGCTGATGTGGGGGTTTGTATTCGAAATGAGGAGGGACTTATCTTAGGAGCTATGAGTATGAAAGTTCTCCATGTTGCTTCCCCGTTTGCAGCAGAAGCCTACGCGGTTGTTCACGGTCTTCGCTTTGCCTGGGATCTGGGTTTTCCGACGATTGAGGTCGCCAGCGACAGTCGATCCGTCATAACAAAGCTCAACTCGTCGATGCATGACAGATCAAATATCAGTACTTTAATAAGGG
The DNA here is from genome assembly GCA_030270665.1 of Hibiscus trionum. NCBI lineage: Eukaryota > Viridiplantae > Streptophyta > Magnoliopsida > Malvales > Malvaceae > Hibiscus > Hibiscus trionum. Next base: position 27,878,602 of record BSYR01000024.1, on the reverse strand, counting down.
AGGTGAAAAGTTTTTCTGGAAATTTCGTGAGTGTTTCTTACCTTTTCTCTCCGAGGGAATCCAATCGTGTGGCGCATGCACTGGCTCATCTCTGCCGTACCTTGCCTGAAGATGGTTTCTGGGTGGAGGATGCTCCGCCGTCGATCGTCGAACTCATAGATGAGGACAGACGGTGGTTCTCAGATCGACACGAGTGATGACTCTCTGTTTCTCAAGGATTTTGTTATTCGAGCTCCCCTTTTTCCTTGAGGTTTTCGTCGGCACCAAATCGACTTATCCTGGTGGTTTACCCACAGCGCTCTCGTCCAACGTTTTTCTCCGGCTGGCCTAATCTCCCCGTTTGTTTTTTCTATTTTGTTTATGCTTTTTCTGGTTTAGAGTACTTGAGACGCTTGGATTGCCTCTGACCACACGGAACACGTGTTTCAGAGTTTGGTTTCCGTTTTCCAATAAAGAGATTAGCTGGCATTATAATTCAAAAAAAAATTGTATAATTCGAATATTAAATAGGAGTGTTACTGTTCATACCATTTAATCGCCACAACAGTAAAATCATAGATCGTTTGAACATGTTGTTTTAGTTTTTTTTTTTTAACTCAACCGTAAAAATAATGAACCAAATATTCTTTCAAGTTTCAATGTAAAAAATATTGAATGCTAAATTATAATATTTTTTTAACCATCAATATTCAATTTGTTGGTAATTTAATTCAGATCGAGTATTACAGAGATTTAATATAAAGACGATTATTTTAATCTAATTTTTTTCGGTCACGTCAATATTTGATCCCTAACATTGTTTAAAGGACATAACATATCATCCTGTTAGACTAATAAGTTGTTAGTCAAATATCACGTTTATTAACCGAAATCTGTTACATTTTTAATGAAAATTCAACTTGTTATAAAAAATTATAAATTTAGATGGCACATAAGTTATAATATAATCGTATTTTTAAACAATCAAAATAAAATATAAACATTCAATCATTCATAGATATTAAATTACGGAAATAATAATTTCCAGAAAAGGAATGGAGTAATAGCTAACAGTGTACAATACAAAATCAATTTGGTTACATCTCCAAATCAGAATAAAAAATAAAAAAGGCTGCTAAATCTCTGACCAATCTCCCAAGGCTAAAAAGGTCAAACGCTTCCATAATCCTTCTCTCTAATCTCTCTATTAACTATTAAGTAATAACTTCAGTTGTAATTCACTCAATATAAGTGTATATTAGTATATATTTACAGCTCAAACTCAAATCCTCAAAATCAAAATGTTTTCCTTCTTAGTTCTTACAACAACTACAACACTCCTCTTTATTTTCAACCAAAATGCTACCTCTGTATAGCAACTTCATCTCCCTAAACACACAATCTTGAAACTGAAAAGAGAAATCTTTTTTCTTTTGTTATCATGGGGAGTAAATGGAGGAAAGCAAAATTGGCTCTTGGCTTGAACATGTGTTTGTATGTGCCCCATCAAAAACTCGAAGATTCATCTCCATCGCCATCAACATCAACATCCATGAAGCATCATCGTGATACTGCTAATGTCCATTCAAGGTTTTCTTCAGATGCCGTCCCTCTCTCTCCTGTTTCCGCTTCAGGCAACGACTGCCGCCCCACAACTCCCACTCCTTCCTCTTCCGGTCTCCGGGTCTCCAAATCTGTCCCTAAATCTTCCAAGGTCTGCATTTTTTCATTACTTTCATTAAAAAAGTATATATATATGATAAAGTTGGTATATTTTCTATGTATTTTTAGATATTCTAAAGTGGGGTTTGTTGCTATTTTCTGTTGATATATATGTATGTATAATTTCATTTGCAGATGATGCAGTTATGATTTTGTGATCTTATTGTTTCTTTTCTCTAACTAGATCTTTAGAGTAGATTCTGGTTGCCAATGGTTGGCATATTTGTTTTACAATTAACTTAATCCAACACTTCATTTTTTTTTATCTTGAAGGATAATGGTTTTTTTTTTTTTTTTATCTTTGCACTATTTTAATATAAATTACTGTTAGTGTCGATTACGTACCTTGCCTTTTTTTGGCCTTTGGATCTAATTTTCATATTGAATAATGTGATTTTACTCATGAACTAAGACGGTTTGTGGAGGGATAAAATGTTGTATTAACGTTAAGAACTATTACTATGATTAATATTGTTTAATTTGAACATGGAAGGCTTTCTTATCATGTGGGGTAGGGATGAATGGATGGTGGTGCGTGATAATGTGCTGATTCTGAAATTTCTGAAGGATGTGCATTTGTTGTTGTGTTGTTTTCAACTCAACAATAGGGCCATATATGGGAGCCAATGTGGGGATAAAGTGGAATAGTCCCTTTAAGGACCATTTTCCTTTGCCTTGGTAGAAAAAAGGAATACATTACATATACCCTACTGTACTATGTACTCTCTCTCTCTCTCTCTACCTTCACCCTGATGGAAAAATGCTTTATCTGGTCAGCATACAGCACTTTTGCACATACAAATATTTCTCTCTCTCTCCTTTTGATGATCATTTTTGTAAAAGCCTGTGAACCGTTGATTGGTGAGCTTTTTCTCTAGTAACCTTCAAAGGAAAAAAGAGTAATGGGCAATAGAAATCAAAATTTGGGGGCAAAACCCCCCATCATTTCCGCTTCTTTTGATGAGCTTTACATTAATTTTTTATTTCTTTTTTTGGGATTATTTTGTTTGAAAGGTTCATCATTAGCTTGAGAGGGTTGGTTTGATTATTCTAGCTTTTTGAAGTCACCCCTTTAGTTTTTTTGTTGAATTCCTAATATATCCTTTACAATGATTTGACTATTTACCATTGACCTAACGTTTATGGCTTATATAGCTTTAGTTTCTTTGAAATTTCACTGTAGTTAAAGTTAATCCCCTATCTATGGCTTTATCATTTAGATAGGTTGAATTTTATTTATTCTTTTCATGCACCAGTCTCAATTATAGGGGTGCATGGTAACAGAAAAGAGTCAGTGTTGGGCTCTATATGCTTTGAATTTTTCACATTCTTCCAAACTATATTATTATTCTATTTAAAAGTAATCTTTAGATGCTAGTTTGAATTGAGTTAGATATGGACTTGATGCCCTTGAACTGCAACTTGCTCCCTTTTGTATTTTTTTAATCTATGGCTCTTATGGGGATGAGAACTTTGTTAATGAGGACTATGTATCATGTAAGGTTCTATCTTGGGAAATGTTCTTGTAATCCCACCTTGGTATGAATACATGAGATATATGATTGTCTAATATATTGCTTGATGCTCCTACGATTTCTCGAAAGTGGAAGCATTAATTACTCTGCTGCAATTGTATTTTATGTGATTGAATGTAATAAAGAATGATGACATTCCCTCCCAATTTGTGTGACCATTTCTAGCTTCTTCAAGCAAATTGTCTTCTCTAGGATCAGTTTTTGTTGTGTGTATGCTTTAAGTTTATTAGTCATTTTGACATAACAAGTGCTTAAAATCTTTCGTTTAGACCTGCTTGTATAATTTTCTTACCTGCTTGCCCTTTAAATCTGCAGAGAACCTGTTCAATATGCCTGACATCAATGAAACTGGGTCAAGGCCATGCCATTTTCACAGCAGAATGCTCCCATTCTTTCCACTTTCACTGTATAGCTTCTAATGTAAAACATGGAAATCAGATTTGTCCAGTTTGCAGAGCAAAATGGAAGGAAATACCCTTCCAGAGCCCTGCTTCTGATGTTCCCAATGGAAGGTCTAGAATCAATCCAGCAGATTGGCCCCGGGATGATACCTGGACTACTGCTGTACAACGCCTACCTTCCCCTCGGTTAGATTCAACTAGGCATATTTCTTCATTATTTCATGCCTCTGAACCAGGAACCTTTGATGATGACGAAGCCCTCGATCAGCAGCAAGAGAATCCTCAACAAAATGTCATTGACAAGGTTGCTTCCAAGAATAATTCTATTGGAGCAATAGAAGTTAAGACATATCCTGAAGTTTCAGCCGTTCCAAGAGCTAACGGTCATAATAATTTTGCCATATTAATCCATCTCAAGGCTCCCTTTACAAGTGGAGGGCTAAATAGCAGAAACCAAACTATATTTTCACCCACAACTCAAAATTCCCGTGCCCCGGTTGACCTTGTCACTGTTCTTGATGTTAGTGGCAGCATGGCCGGTACCAAGCTCGCATTGCTAAAACGAGCTATGGGGTTTGTTATACAACATCTTGGGCCCTCTGACCGGCTTTCCGTAATTGCATTCTCTTCCACAGCCCGTCGCCTCTTCCCTCTCCGCCGGATGATTGAGACTGGACGGCAGGAAGCTTTGCAGGCTGTTAACTCTCTTACGTCAAATGGTGGGACAAATATTGCCGAAGGGCTTAGGAAAGGTGCAAAGTTGATAGTAGATCGGAAATGGAAGAACCCAGTTGGAAGCATCATACTGTTATCAGATGGGCAGGACACTTATAATGTCACAAGTCCTAGCGGGGCACATTCTCGGACTGATTATAAATCACTTCTTCCTCAGTCAATTCAGTGCAATGGTGGTACAGGTCTCCGTATTCCTGTCCATGCCTTTGGGTTTGGTGCAGATCATGATGCTGCATCAATGCATTCCATTTCTGAGATATCGGGGGGTACATTTTCTTTCATAGAAACTGAGGGTGTGATCCAAGATGCTTTTGCTCAATGCATTGGAGGGCTTTTAAGTGTGGTGGTGCAGGAGGCATGTGTTAAACTTGAGTGTGCTCACCCAAATGTGCTAATTAATTCAATAAAGGCCGGGAGTTACCGAACCAGCGTGATGGCTGATGCAAAAGCAGGTTCTATTGATGTAGGTGACTTGTATGCCGATGAAGAAAGAGATTTTTTGGTGACAGTCAATGTTCCAGTTGATGAATCTAGTGATGAGATGTCATTGCTGAAGGTTAAATGCAATTACAGAGACCCCATAACAAAAGAGATGGTGTCGTTGGAAGAAAACAATGAAGTAAAGATCCAGAGGGCAACAGTAGTAGGACAACCAATAGTGTCAATGGAAGTAGACAGGCAGCGAAACAGGCTCCGTGCTGCAGAGGCTATGGTTGAGGCGAGAGCTGCTGCTGAACATGGTGATCTAACTGGTGCAGTCTCTCTGCTTGAGAGTTGTCGCAGGGCTTTATCAGAAACCATTTCTGCACGGGCTGGTGACCGATTATGTGTTGCACTGCGTGCTGAGCTAAAGGAGATGCAAGAAAGAATGGCAAACCGTCATGTCTACGAGTCTTCCGGAAGGGCTTACGTTTTGTCAGGTTTGAGCTCACATTCCTGGCAGAGAGCAACGGCACGAGGCGATTCCACTGATAGTACAAGCCTTGTCCAAGCTTACCAGACCCCTACCATGACAGACATGGTGACTCGTTCTCAAACTATGTTCTTTGGGAACCCTCCACAACAAAAGCTCCGACAAGCTCAGTCATTCCCAGCACGTCCACGGCCAAGGTAATTGTTGGTGAAATCTTTGAAAATTCTCCTCAACCTACATTCATTTCCTATATCAGAAACCTTTTTGTGTTGTGAAAATTTTGCTTTTTCATTTTTATGGCTTGGGGGAAAGCAGGGGGTATAAACTGGAGTAATAGAAACGAGGCTCGGTGTCTTTTTAAATGGTGGGTATATTTTCTTGTTCTGATATGTAAGTAATAAAAAATTGTAGAGAATGGAAATGACTGGTTTGAGATTGGGAGATTAATGGAGGTGAGAAAAAGGAGAACCTGGGAGTTTAGATGTTTACATTGACAATGGAGCATTGTACATAGGGAGCAATGGTTTTGCTTTTTCCCTTCAAAACAAGGTATAGGCGTATAGCCATGTAAACTGTGAGATACTTGGTTTGATTCTTCACTTCAATATATGGTATGGTATATCTGTTTTTGATTATTTTTCACAACTTTTACCTTCGGTATTTAGTAGTCACATTGTATCCGGACTAAGTCCGGATCGAGTCGGATTGGACCAGTATTATTATTTTTCTTTCATTTACAAGACTTGAATTCGAGACTAGAGATCAATCTCACAATCCAACTGACATTGGTAGGATGAAGACATTTCTCAGTTCTTCCACTCATTGAATCGTTTACAAAAAAAAAAAATTAAGGAAATTACATGGTTAGCGCTATAGGGTTTCATCATTCATCCCAAAATTCAGGGTAAACTTCAAAAGGTAAGACAATTGGCTAATTGTCGTCGCTTATAATCAGAATCCAATCCAACCATTGGATTAGTTACCAGCACTCTGATTTACATCCTACGGTCAAGACTCGAGTCAAAGGACTGAAAAAAGGCCCCACCATTGCATGTGATTTCTACGTGACATGATCAACTGTAATCTACTTCCACCTCGTCTTCAGAGTAATTAATTTGACCTTCATTTGTCTCCACAGGAGCACGTCAAGATTCAAAACAAAATTGAGTTTTCATTTAAACTATTTTGATTACGATCTTAAATCAAGATTATTATGGGTATTCCCTTCATAAAACAAACAAAAGGTAATTATATCATTCACCTGCAGTGAAATTTTTAATTTTTACAAATGTTTTAGATTTTATGTGTTTATAATTTAAGGGTTGTGGTTAGAATTTAAGGTTTATGATTAAAATTTAAAATTTATAACTAAAACTTAAATTCATGACATATTACCCTAAACTTTGGATCTTAACTTCTAAACCATAAAATTTAACCCATAAACTCTAACATATCATCACAACCACTGAATTTAAAACACCTAAACTTAAACTCATAAACTCTAAATCTTAAAACCCTAAATTTAAGGCATTTGTAAAAATTAAAAAATTTTGCTAACCGTGTATGAAATATTTTCCCGATAAATAAAGGGTATTCCCGTACGTGTCTTATTTGGCTTTAGCTTAGCCAGCCGAAGTTGTTTTATGTGACGCTAATTTTGACTTTTTAGTTTTTGATTCTTTTTAGTAATTATATATATTGCTTCCCAAGATAATTACAGATTTTAAAGACATTTAAAAGGGATCCAAGCTAAACCACGTGATGATAATGATTGACATTCTTTGATCTAACGGTTCATATCAATTTTAAGCCCCCACAAATGACGCAAAATTCGGACACGGCACTCGACAAAAGGTAAAAAAATTATTTGATGGACTCAACTTACCACATCATCCGTAGTCCTAGTTAATAAAATTTATTTATTTTAAAATAACTACCCAATAACTATCCACTTTTTATTAACAAAAATAAAAGAACCGATGATTCACCTTAAAAAAAAAAAATGAATTTTATTGACTAAGACCACAAATAACACGGTTAACTGGGTCTATCTAATAATAATTATTTCCCCCAAAAAGTGGACCTCTAACAACGTTGAAGTTTTAACTCTTCGAACGTGCTTTTACGGTCCCCAACATATACAGTAGCAGAGTATGTCAGTACATGTCTTTGAAATCCGAAGCTAAGCCATGTTTTTCCTGATTTTTAACCGTTGGAAAAACTCGGCAAAGGTCCAAAATTACGAAAAAACCCGTCTTTCTTTATCCTGAACCTGAAGGCTGAAATGGTTGAGAAGTCATTTTCCTGCTGGCAAATGGATAGTTTTCACAGAGGTGGCTGATGGATTTGTTCTGTTTCTATTCTCTTTTTCGGATGGTTTCAAAACATCCTCAATCTTTGTCCATTTTTCATTTTTCTTCTAATGCGCTGTTTTATGTCTCTTTTCCATTTGCAAAGCACATTCCTTTCCTCTGGTTTTCAACTCAATAACTTTACTACATATCAATACTGTTTATATTTGGCTTCAGCTTTTGCCTTTCTATTCCCAGGTTTGAACTCGAACATCCAAGCTTTTATTCTTTTTTTTTCTCTTTTATTAGCTGATTCATTCCCTCTAAAACGAACTTTAAATTTCACTTCTTGGGTTTTTTTTTCTCTATAATCAAGTTGATTTCCCCAATGTGGATTGAAATATCATGTTGATTTTATGGTTTGGGAATCATAATTAAGTAATTTCCACTAGGTAGGTATCTGTTTTAACTCCATTAATGCAGTTGCAGCTAGACTGCTGAAGTGGGGAAGTAATGCCTTTGATGCCATTAATTTCAAACTCTACCACATGTATGAAGTAACTATATATGGATTTTCTTAATGAGTGTCTTAGGACTCTATATATATAATAATATTTTTTACTTAATGCGTTGAAAATGATAAATAAATTTCTCAACTGTGCCATTAATACAATGTTTTTTTTTATATTAAGTAATCTTAAAGAGTGCCGCAGTTGTAAGCACACAAAAAAAAAATCATACTCTAGTAACAGCTGTTGACCTTGTATGTTTTCTATTGGGACACTTGTCAATGGAGGCCATTTCATTACTTTGTTTTGCTTCGGTGTTGGTGTCTCCGGCACTGTAGATAGATACAAATGAATTTTGTGAAGTTTGTTTCTGGAATTATGGTAGAGAATACCGGTATTCAGTGTATATAGCAGGGTATTTACTTGTTCTTTGCTTGCTTGACTGATTTCTGAAGGGCTGAAAGAGTCAGAATTAGCTACATAAGATATTGGTTGGCCAAACATGAACTTGGCACTACCTATAATGCTATATTTATTTGCATTGTTTTGGTGTTTCTGGCAAGCAGATTTAAAGTCATCGTTTTCACTTAGTTTGAGGTTCCAATGTTATATCATATATGATCTTTCAGTCTCTGAATCATCTTTATTGTTATCTGCAAATTGATGGTATCATTTGATTCAATTGCCACCTTTCTTCTTTGCCACATCAATTTTCAAACCCTTCTTTTTTATCATTTATTTTCTGCAGATTGGAGGCATTTAGTATCAGGGGAGTTTGAACAGTTTTCTTCTGGCCCCTAATGAAGGTTTATTTATGAATATGTATTCATTTCATTGTTTTATCTGGTTATTGATTTTAATATTTCATGTTAGTTACGCATCTAAAATACTTGAGATGAACCAATCTTAGTTGAAGTATTGCATGATATTCATTTTTTTTGGATAAATGTGTTTTATTAACATGATATTCATTTTGGACTTGTCTAACATAGAGATAACTAGATTTTTCACGGGCTTAGTGTTCGGATTAAATGAAGCTCGAAGTGGAAGTTGCTATTGCTTGTATCATTAGCTTGATTTCGATTCAGCAAGGCCTTTGTGGTTAGTATGAAATCTTTCTCTCCTTTTATTTTCATTATAATACCATATTACCATTGGAAATACTGGGTTGTGGCTGCACCTTTGCTTGGTTATGTGTTGGCAACCAAAGTTTAGCACATTTTTTTTCAAAGCATTTGCAGCCCGAAGACTTGTAAATGCTCCTCGTTGTTTGTTTACTATTTACATAAGATGCTACTTAGCTGAAATTCCTTGTGATCGCTTAATGACAGGTGAATTTTCTAATACGGCGAGCGTTAACAACTGGACATGCACATGCTCTTCCTTATATCCAGGAAGCCGCAGCTCTATTCTTAAATCTAACTGTTCTAGATCATGTGACTGCAATCCAGGTAATATGTTTATATTACTTTGGTAGACTAATTCTGAAATCATCAAACTACTTTCATATAATTCGCTGTTGCTATGAATTAACTGAAGATGCTACTATTTCTATTTAACAGATGATAGTAGGAGTTAGGACAATGGGTTAAATAAGACTGAATAAATCCACTCTTTTCATGATTAGCTGCAGAATTGAAGTAGGATTTAGTTTGTAATTGTCCCCATCTTTTCTCCTTTTGCACCAAATTTACAGAGTTATTGAATAAGATTTCAAGTATACTTGTGCTGAGGATGATTCATGCTTTCTTTTCACCATCTTATTGTATCTAAAGCACCAAATTGTGTGGCGTCCTGGCAGTTGAATCAAGTGGAGATAGGTGGACATGTTTATGTGCCTCTGATGGATTCCCCAAAGTAGCGGTCGACAATCATGATACTACCTGTTTTACAGCCTGCAACTGCACTGCTGGTATTTTCTTTCCATCTGAAAATGTCCAAATATAAATGTGAATTTCTAAAGAATTCAATATAATTCAGTTGCTGTTATGTGCCATTTCAGATGACTCATGAACATTAATTATACTCTCCTTTTATCTTCGCAAGTAATTTAATGCCTATTTCATCTTTGGTACCATGGGATGTAATTCAAAGAAATTGACCAGTGTTGAGTTCAAGGATTAGTAGCTTATTTACCGGTAGTAGATTGTATTTTTTTTGACAGGGTCTCTTCCTGGGGTGCCAGCTTCAAGAAAGCATTTCACTGACAAAGTTGTCATAATTGTTCTCTTACTCTCTTTAATTTTCACAACTCTTGCATTCCTTGCTTCGGTAACATGTTATTTCTATCGAAAGGACAAGTGCCCCAAATGCTCCATCCAACCGTCAATATTCTTGTCGAATAAAGAAATTAGTTGCAATAGTGCTACCAACTTAATAAGTCATAAGAGTTATTTGCTGTCAGAAACTAAGATGAACATCTGCTTCCCCACTAGACCTATTGCAGGTATGTAACTTCCCTTCTTTTGATGACATGATTTGTTTTTTTAGTCATGATTCAATTTAAAACTCTCAACCATCTCTGACTGCATTCAGCGTTCTGAACTTGGTTTGGATACGTAAAGCATGATGTCTGGTCTATTTCAGGTTGCTTTCAAAAGGCTTCATTCCTTAAAAGGAGCAAAATGGGGACTGTTCTTGGAACAATTTTCCAGTTTGCCTACTACGAACTGGAAAATGCAACCAATAAGTTTTCTAATTCTAACCTCATAGGACTCGGAGGAAGTAGTTATGTGTATCGGGGCCAGCTCAAGGATGGAAGAATTGTTGCAGTAAAACGAATTAAAGCTCAAGGAGGCCCTGATGCAGATTCCATATTTTCGAAAGAGGTACAATCTCAAGTTGCCTTTTTTTGTTAATGAGAAGTCTAATTTATTTTAAAGGACTTTATGTTGTTCCCAAAAACACAATAAGGTACTTACAGTGTTCTTCTTCTTAGGTTGAGCTGTTGTCAAGGCTACATCATTGTCATGTGGTGCCTTTGCTTGGCTACTGTTCGGAATACAGTGGGAAACATGCTGAGAGACTGCTAGTATTTGAGTACATGCCTAATGGTAATTTGAGGGATTGTTTGAACGGGATTTGGGGGGAGAATATTTCCTGGGAAGCTCGTGTTTCGATTGCTATGGATGCTGCAAAGGGCTTGGAATATCTCCATGAAGCGGCTGCTCCTAGAATTTTGCATAGAGACGTAAAATCCACAAATATTCTTCTTGACAAGAACTGGAGAGCAAAAGTAAGGATAAAACAAATAAATACATATCGAGTACACTTGACAATGTGATGCTAACATAAATCATATGCAAATATATATTTCTAACATAAATACTGAACATGTTCAGATAACCGATCTTGGTATGGCCAAACGTTTAAGAGCTGATGGAGTTCCCAGCTGTTCCAATTCTCCAGCAAGAATGCAAGGAACCTTTGGTTATTTTGCACCAGAGTATGCAATTGTTGGAAGAGCCTCACTCATGTTAGATGTTTTCAGTTTCGGTGTAGTTCTTTTGGAACTGATCACTGGTCGAAAACCGATCCATAAATCAAACAATAAAGAAGAAAGTCTTGTTATATGGGTAAAAAGTAGCTTGTTTTGCATGTGCTAAAGTATCTGGATGTTGGTTGATATTGATGCTTAAAACATTTGTTTACTCTGTCTTTTCAGGCTACCCCTCGGTTACAAGATTGTAACCCAGTGACCTCAGAGTTACCTGACCCTCGTTTGAAAGGCAACTTTCCAGAAGAAGACATGCAGGTAATGGCTTACCTAGCAAAGGAGTGCTTGCTTTTTGACCCTGATGCTCGACCGACAATGAGTGAGGTTGTTCAAATCCTCTCAACTATTGCTCCGGATAAATCTAAAAGAAGAAACATTCATGTAAACTTTCTCCAGGTAATTTTTGAAATCCGTTTAGAAGCTGCTACCATGCAAATTATGGTTATTACCACTGAACAATGTGAGGGCTGCCATGTCGGCTTACCTTCTAAATGAATCCAATGGCATCACCATTATTTTTCACTATGCAGATGTCATCTGCCCTTAACATGAAGAATGAAGCTCCTGCAGAAAGACATCAAAGTGTAATCGAGGCTTTATATGATACAGAGGAGCATGCACCGACTACATCTATTATGTCAACCGAGAGCTCACTTCCATTTCACAAAGACAGTACTGGAATTGTCGAAAAACAAAGATATACCGTTTCTACTGAGTGCATGGAGAGATTGGTTCTTTTGAGTTCCAATGCTAGGAGTTGGTGTGTCCCTGATGATGAAGCAGTGGACTTAACTGAACCTCGACTCGAATCGTTCCACGTGGCGAATGTTGGATCCCCCAGAGAAGAACTATCCCACAGACAGGATTAGCATACATAACCTACAAGTTTTCCCCTTTTTTCTGCCTTGTACTCTAAGAAAGGACACCATAGAGGATGAGAGGAGGGTTTTTGATAAAATATTTATTTGATATTTTACTCGTTTGGAGAGTTTATTTAGAATAGGCCAAACACTGGTTGCATTAGATATATGTCACAGTTTTTTTTTTCCGTGATTACGTTTCATGCATTTGTACAGAAAATTATACAAATTTGAGAAATGAACTGAAGTTTGTAGATGTAGGTGCATTGATATTTTTCCAGTAGGTGCATTATATACTTTAGTTTCTCAGATTTCTCATTTGAGCTTTAACCAGATTAGTTGGCATCAAACATTCAATTTTCTATCTTTTGCAGAGACTTGAAATCTCCCTTTTGAATGGTAGTTGTCACGTGACTTTGAGAAAGGATGGTATAACCCATCAAAATATACAATAAACTCACTGAGATTTAAGCCATCTTTCCAAGGTCTTATCTCCACAGGACCACAGTCAACATTCCAGATCCAACAATGGATCCATCTCCACCTCCTACTACACCGCTGCTAGCTCCGGCACCTCCGGAACGAGGGATTTGGGAATCATGGTAAGATGTTCACCCCATGGTTATTGCATTTTACTTCTGCATGAAAGAAACAAAGATTGTGCCTTTTTCTGACATTTCAATGGCTGCTGGCTCCCTGTGTGTTTGCAGTTTGTGGTTTCTACGTTGCTGTGATATATTCAGATGCTGCTGCCCTCCACTGTTTGAACCAGGGCCACCTCCTCCTTAGATCTGCATTTTTTTTATTTCTCTGTTGGAATGTGTATTTTTATTAAGGATTTAAACTTTTGGAACGGATCAAATCTTGTTGTTTGTCAATCAGCTGCCAATGTATGTGGCACCTGAGATTAGAGTTACAAAATATAGGAATTTTGTAGCTTTCTCTAAATTATGCCTTGAGTTTAAGTTCAGAAACATTGCCGTTTGAAACTTTACAAATGTTTTTTTTAAATGTTTAATTCAATGAATGAGTCGATTAAATCTGTTCATAAATTAAGCTACTTATTCTATTTGCTATTATTCAATCCTAACCGAGCCCAATAAAGTCATTGGATGTGTGCTATTATTCAATCCTGCATCTGCAAAGGAACGACACCGTTTATTTTTGGCTTATATTGAAATAACCCTTAAATTTGTGTACTTTGTTCAAATAAGCACTTACGGTTTGTTTTAATTAAATAAGCTCTATTATTTAATTTTGGGAAAACTACACCAGTGACCATCGAAGATATTGGGGATACCTATTTGAACCACCGAACTAAAAAAAACGTCAATCACACCACCAAACTTATTAAATCAACCTATTTTGACCACCGCCGTTAAAAAATTAACGGATGGGTGACGGAAGTGCCACGTGGCAGTTAACAGAACATTTTTAAAATTACATGTTTAGTCCCTGCTATTTACTTATTAAATCAATTTGATCCTAATTTTATTTTAATTAAATAAAAATTAATCAACCAATCAAATTATGACACATGTCATCACCTTGTTTAATATTTAATATATTTTTTCCTTCAACCAGGTGGTGACACGTGTGTTACCACCTGGTTGGAGGAAATTTAAAGAAGAAAATATGAAGATGGCGTTATGGTGGTTCGAACTTGAGACCAAAGGTATAAAACCCCCAAGCTTTAACCATTGAACCAAACTGCTTTTAGTGCTATAGTTTGCACCTTTTATATACATATCTTATAGTCGTGATACAGTAGTAATATTCCAGCCATGAAACAGGATAAAATCAGAGTTCCGTATTCTGAACCACCATCGAGTCATCTTCGAACTATTTTATTTGTGGTGCAAAGCACTTCTAAGAGTTGCTCTTAAAATTGGTTTCCAGTGATACCATTCTTTAAACTACATAACAACATGTTTGCTTCATGCGGATGAGATTGGTCTTTGTTTCGAGTTCATTCTCTGTACTTCCTGTAGTATTGGTGTAAGGTCGACCGCTGAAACTTGTGCCTAAATCATGCTTTAAGGCAGGCAGTTAATCGAGTTTATACCATGCAATCATCTTCATAAATGGTACACTAAAAAAGACGGAGTTTCTTTGCAGGCTGGCTATCATGGCTTCCGAAAGATTGTTGATTCTGCAGCCACATAATTGGGCGCTGAGGAGAGACCATGGCATGATGCTGTATTATAACAGGTATGGATTCCGAAAATACTTAGCTTTAAAAAAAGGGTTTGGGTGATGGATGGAACTAAATTTGATAACTAAAAAAATGTCAGGGAATATGTCAGGGATTATGATCAGATCTTGAGAACTTTCGGCCGTGTTCATCAAATCCAGTACATCGAGTCATCTTCGAACTATTTTATCCTGTTTCATGGCTGTAATATTACTACTGTATCACGACTATAAGATATGTATATAAAAGGTGCAAACTATAGCACTAAAAGCAGTTTGGTTCAATGGTTAAAGCTTGGGGGTTTTATCCCCTTGGTCCCAAGTTTGAACCACCATAATGCCATCTTTATTTTCTTCTTTAAATTTCCTTCAATCAGGTGGTGACACGTGTCATAATTTGATTGGTTGATTAATTTTTATTTAATTAAAATAAAATTAGGATCAAATTGATTTAATAAGTAAATAACAGGGACTAAATATGTAATTTTAAAAATGTCCTGTTAACTGCCACGTGGCACTTCCGTCACCCCTCCGTTAATTTTTTAACGGCGGTGGTCAAAATAGGTTGATTTAATAAGTTTGGTGGTGTGATTGACGTTTTTTTTAGTTCGGTGGTTCAAATAAGTATCCCAATATCTTCGATGATCACTGGTGTAGTTTTCCCTTTGATTTTTATTCTTGGAACCCCTCAAAACGCATCGTCTTGACCTGGCAGACGAAACAATAAAATCTGGAACAACTTCAAAGTTAAAGCAGAACAGCGACTGAAACGAGAATAGTAATTAGAGGATAAAAACAAGAAGAAAAAGCATGGCCGCAAAGCCCGGTTCAGCTCCGACAACGTATTCGCCGAATCTTGGCCAAAAAACTCGCCCACCTCTTTTCAAAGACAATGATCTTGATTGGGTCCGACCTGATGGCCGCGGCTTCCACCAGTGCCGACCAGCATGTAAAGCTTCTTTCTTTCTTTCTTTCATTTACTTTTTATATTGCAAATAAAGTTGAAAACTTTGATCTCTTTTAGATATTAGTACCCTGTATATTGATTCTTTGGTAATCATCCTTAAGAAAAAAATGAAGGTTTCTTTTTTTTTTCCTGCCTCTTCGTATGTCAGTGTTATTCATTACCTGGGTATGGAAATAGTCTGGTGATCTCCATTGTTATCTAGAATAAGGCCATTTCAATGAGTAGTTAAGTGGTTTTGTTTCTTTGCGATTTGTTTTTACATGTGCTAGAATGTTATATCTTTGGTTCTTATTTTTATATAAAATCGGAATGCTCATGCTTAAGGGTGCGCTTGGTTGAGTGGAAAAATTGAAAGAGGGAAAGAGAGGTGGAGAGGCAAAAAGAAAATTAATTTTTAGTATGCCTGGTAGGAAAGAAAATAAGAGAGACGACAGTTTTCCATCCTAATGCATAAAAACAAATCATTCCAAATTGAAATGACAAGAGAAAATGTGAGAGAGATGTGAGTCAGTTCAAAATCATGCATTCAAAAGTTTCATTTTCTTTCTTCTGATTTTTCAAAACTACCAAGCAATGAATGAGAAGAAAGTTACTTTTCCTCTCAAAATTTTCATCTTTTCTACCAACCACACCAATGGAAAGAAAAAATATGTCTTCTATGAATCTTTCTACTTTTCAATCATCTAGTGTTCTCCATTGCTCTCTAGAATAAGGCCATTTCGATGAGAAGTTAAGTGATTTTGCTGCTTCTGATTTGTTACTACATGTGCCGGAATGTTATAAAGCTTTGGCTCTTATGACTCATAAAATTTACATGTTCATGCTTAAAAGCGAGCATGAGAAATCCATAATGGTATAGTTGTCATGTTGAGGGATCATCTTTTCTTGTTAGTTTTTTTTTTGGCATCTAGAAGCTATAGAAAGATGCATTCTTATAGAAAAACTATGGATCATTCTTCATATTCTCTTGTAAATGGACTTTTCTTGGATTCTGCTGCGCTGATTGGAAATGAATCCTCAAATGTTGGTGATTTGTAGTTTTCAGAACAAGTGCAGTAAACTCTGCTTCTGGATCTGCTTATGCAGAGCTTGGGAATACCAAGGTCATCGTATCTGTGTGAGTACATTATCTGTGTGAATTTTTTTTATTCTTCTTGATACAATTTTGGGATTTTATAACCCTTTGCCTTTGACAAAATTTTCTTTCAAAAACTGATATTATCTATGATTACTCTACATGTTCATGTGTTATTCGCATTGAACTATTTAGTTTCGGGCCAAGAGAAAGTAAGAAAGCAATGATGTACAGTGATACTGGGAGGTTAAATTGTAATGTCAGCTATACAACATTTGCCACTACAGTTCGAGGACAGGTATGTGAGATGATTGGAAGTGTGAATCTTTTCTGGTTCTATTGGATTATGTAATATATTTGATTTGGTCTCTTTGTCTCTCTTTTAAATTTTTTCTTCAATTTAGTTAATTATATTTCTTGATCTCCCTTTCCTTAGGGATCGGATAACAAAGAGTTTTCATCAATGCTTCATAAAGCTTTGGAAGGCGCAATAATTTTGGAAACGTTTCCCAAGACCACCGTGGATGTTTTTGCATTGGTGTTGGAGTCTGGTGGCAGTAAGTCTTCTCATCAACCCATAGTAATTAGGCTTGAAATTGTCCTGTTATTTTTTATTCCATAGCCCGTCTTTTCTGTTGATCCTTCTTATTGCATCTCTCATAAAGTTGGTTCTCATTTTCTTACAAATAGTGTTCACATGAGGTTTGTTTCAGTAAATAAGTATTTAACAATGCTGTAGATGATTGTAGAATGTAGAGTGTCAAAAATTCATCTATGTCAATTGAATCCGTATGGGCTATGGATATGCCCTAAACTCTTATATTTCCATTTGTTGATAAGCTTCATAACATTGGTTACAGGTGATCTTCCTGTGGTGATATCATGTGCTAGTCTTGCCCTTGCAGATGCAGGGATCATGATGTATGACCTTGTTGCTGCAGTTTCTGTGGTAAGTGTCTTTCCTTTGCCTTGATCATTATGCAGACATAAGTTTGAGCACTGCCCTTACCTATTTTACTCCAGCTCTTCATTTTCCTTGAAATGCATGTCCCACACTTACTCATACACGGGAGTGAGAAACAGTCCTTTACATACGGAACTTTTTTTTCTTTTCTTTTTTTTTTGGGGGGGGGGGGGGGGGGAGAGAGAGAGAGAGAGAGAGAGAGAAGAAGAAGAGCGTGTCAGAGTCAACACATACCCATATCTAATGCTCCCCAAGTCCAAGTAACATAGCCATTACTATCTCTACTAGTATTATGACTAAGCTATTATTGATGATGCTAGTGCAAGTATATCAGTTACATGCCAAAAGATTTGTCAATGTACTTGATTTAGTTGGTGTTTGAGAACAATTAAAGTGGGGTCCATAATAAATTTCTACAACCTGAAAAAAAAAGGCACATCGACATTCAGAAGCTTGTTCTTTTCTGCATGACATTTTACCATTCTTCAAATCCCAATCTCTAGACCCGTGATAAAATGGTTTTGTCCTTTCTATTATAGTCTTGAACGGTGAATACTGTTCGGGTTCTACTTCGAAACACTATCTTTTCACACGTATTTAATGCATAATTTTTTGTTTTTAGGCCTGTCTAGGGAAAAACCTTGTGATTGACCCTATTCTTGAAGAGGAAAGCTACCAAGATGGAAGCTTAGTGCTTACATGTATGCCTTCTCGTTATGAAGTCACTCAACTAACATTTACAGGAGAATGGTCAACCCCAGATATTAATGAGGTGTGTGTTTTGATCTACTTTTCATGAAGATTTGCTTAAATTTTGGGCAACTGATTCCTGCAAATCAAAATGCTATATAGTATACGTAGCATACCCCTTTATTTTACGTAATGTACCATAGACTCTTCGACCCTAGTTTCCCCTGAAATAATCATATATCCAAACATCGGTAGTTTCCAAATATATGTAAAAACTTAAAAAAGAAATATATATATATATATGAGATAGGATCCGTTTACACAGTGTAAAACTCTTTAAGTTTTACACGTTTTTTGGGCCGTTGGATGAGTGAAACGAATGGATGAGATTAACAGTAAATATGTGAAGATTATCACTTGGAAAAAAAGAGAGTAAGGAGTTAATCTGAGCCATCCATTCCCTCCATCTAACGATCTAGAAAACGTGTAAAACTTAAAAGAGTTTTACATTGTGTAAGTTGATCCTAACTCTCTCTATATATATGCAAATACCAATATCTCTGACACTCACGTTGATTCTAAATAACATAAGCTATGGTTCTAATATTTGCTTCTATATACAGGCTATGCAGCTTTGCCTTGATGCTTGCAATAAGCTTGGTAAAGTCATGAGTACATGCTTGAAAGATGCCGCATCTGCTTCGCAGGAGTAAAAATAAGATGTATACTTCTAATATTTTGTTTTCACTATACAATCTTCCTTTCTTTTTCGTTTTGACCTTTTTCATTTTACTGGGAATTTTGTAGCTGAGTTTACTTTCCCTCATTCCAGAGGTTATTTATCTTTATTCCAACCCCCCCCCCCCCCAAAAAAAAAAAAAAAACTATCATATGAGATGAAGTTTGAAGTGGCAGTTAATCTTTTACCGGATTTCACACAATAACTGTATAAATTGAAAATGAATAGATTTTGCAGTTGATTTGGTTTGAATTATATCAAGGGAGATGCAGACAACCACAAAACCATCAACATTCAATCCTCAGGCTTACTATTGAAGAAGCTACAAGATGAAGCTTAACATACAGTATTAACTTTGTGAGTGTTGACGTTTTATTTGTGGCCAAACAAACTACAGCACAGTCTCTCGAAGTTGTTCATACTTCACCATCTGGTGCTGGAGAGTTTGGTCCCAGTTTCTGGCCGGCCCTAACACATCATATATTGCAGCGAGTGCAGTCATGTTCATTGTAGGCGGTTAGGGACAGGGTGTAACTTAATTATTTAGAAATACATGTATTTCTTCTTGACAACGATACAAGGTACAGTAATATGATATGTGAATTTAACAAATATTTTAGTGGAAAAGTGGATGATGTTTATTTTTAGGAGACGCGAGTTTAAATCACCATGTGCAGGTATCTTTGAAGGCTTGGCTTGGATTGAATATTATCAATTGAATCAAATTGAATGTTTGGCCATCTTGATTGTAACAAACATATAATACAGATAGTGGAATTTGTTATGTTATATATGGAAGTGTGGCCATTGTGGGACCATTATAGTTGGATCACTTGCTAGCTAGCTTCCAAGATATGAATGGGCCTCATTTAATTTCTTGGCTATCCCCTGCTGGTGTACCATCATCTAACGTTGAGCTGGCCTCATTATTATTATTATTTGGTGTTGAACTTAGGGCGTGTCATGTGAAAGAGGAAGTGAACCCCTAATCATTGAGAAGGTTGTTTTTCAGACTCCATAGTCCTTTTTGGAAAGGAGTTGGATGTGAATGAAAATACATGAAGTTTGAGGTACAGAACAGGATTATGCAAAGTGTGATGAAATGAAGGTGGCTTCACTGAATCAACTAAGTAATTTTAAAATACAAAAATAAGGTTGGTGAGTTTGGAATTAAAATTTTGGAGATTGGGGAAAATGTCGGTCACACATGACATGATGAAGACAAGGTCAAGCTGGCGACCAACTCCCCCTTTTTACTTCAACTGTTGCAACCTGTGACTTCCAATCCCCGACTCCTTCCTCCTCTCAGGCTGATGTGATGTGTGGTACAAGCTTATCCAAATATTAATATTAATACTATTAATAAAGAATCAGCATTAATTAATTGTTGTATCTGATTGTTAGTTTTAAGACAAGGACACTTGGTTTAATAAATAGTGTAGAGGAAGAATATTAAGGAGAAAGGAAAGGAAAAAAAATAACGTAGGAGCAGCAGGTTTACTTCTTCCTGCTTCTTTCGAATATGCATGGGGTCTTCTTGCAACCAACAAGGCCATTTTTTGTTCCAAAAAATAACACACATGTTTTATAGATATCATAATGTTTAACAGTCAACCAACCCTTTACTGATAATATATGGATGGAAATCGTCTGCCTTTTATTATACCTCATTTTATGCCCCCACTTTAAAATAATAGGTTTAGAGTTTAGAGTTTATGGTTGAAGGTTAGGGGTTAGGGTTTATAGAATTAGGAGTAGGGTGTATTTTTTTAAGGTATATAGTTTAGGACGTGGAAATTAAGATTATGGTTTAGAATTTAATTTATAAGTGATTTTTAATGTGGGGCATAGAAGGTGACATGATTAGAGGGCAGAAAATTTTTACGATAACTTAGAATAATGATAAATGTGTAACTTAATTTATTAAAGGAGGGGCCATTACCATAATTCAGATGCCTTAATAGGAAACCAGACAGGCTACTTCAGTTGCTGCCAGTTCGAGTTCAAAAAGTAAAACCCATTCCTAATTCCTAAAGTCAATATTGTTAGGCTTTTTCGTTTTCTTCACTTCTAAGATTTCTTGCTTCTTCTCTTTTCTCTACTTTTTTTCTTATGGCATTAGCTTCCTTTCAATTCCTCGGCTTAGTCTCTAATCCATTCATTTTATCATATTATAATTGATAAATAAAATGAATTGATTATAACTAATTTATCGTAAAAGAAAAAAGAAATAGAAACTTGTACCGCTATTTATATATTACTAACATGGTGCAACTGTAAACTTACAGGCTACAACACATTACTGAACAAACGTGTCAAGATTCCTTAGGCACTCGTATGTAACGTAGTCAACTCCTCGGATCTTACAAAGCAAATATAAATAAATTTATAATACAAATCATAAAATAATTTATAAATTAAAAATGAAATGAAATGAAAAGTACATAAACGGAAGTACCCTACAGAACCCTCTTCCACTTCCGATCGTCTTTCTTTTTGTTTTAGAAGACAAACTCATATGATTCTGTCTCTCTGTCTTTATCTTACAACTCCCAATAATTAATTTTATATTAAAAAATTCCGCACAACTTTAACTATATATTTTCCCATCAATGTTATGGCAATAAATATTAAATACATAGGTTTTAATTACTTGGGATGAACTCTTTCTGTCACTTTCTCGGAATTCGTTGGTTTCTAAGTTACCAAACTTGTTAATAATGTACACCCCCCGTCAATTTAAGGCGTGTACATCGAGAAAGGTTCGTTGTTCCAACAATAAAAAGTGTTGTTTAAACTTTCCGTTCCCAGATCATTTCCAGTTATTTTTAATATATTTCACAATGAACAAAATCGGGTGATTGTTTTCATTCCTAAACAGAGTCTTCCTCAGGATTTTATATGGTTTGGCCTTATGCTTGTAAGCTTTCTATAGCTGTTTCTCATGTCCCTGTTTGTTGGAATCAGTTCACAAGGATCTAAGCTTTATTTGTGCATGTTTTAGAATCGTATTTCTTTTTAGCTTTGTTTTTTTTTTTGACTTATTCTTGCTATGAATTCCTTTATGATCAATAAATTAAGAAAATGAAGACATGGTCAATGTTTCTTCTACCTTGTATATTTCTCTTAGAGTCAAGGTGGCTAAAATTTCTAAGATGGTGTCAACACTGAATCCATGACTTTTAAGCTGATTTAAATTTTGGGTGTTTGATTTGGATTCCATGAGTGCAATAAAATATAGATAGTTTCAACTTTCATGGCAATTTGATATATTTTTTTCCTGCTTCAACTCATTCTGACAAATATAGAAAATCAGACATTTTCTATGGTGGTCTGAGAGGGAAACCTTTATGAAGCTTTGAATAAAGAAAGGGGTCACGTGTTTTGACCAGCTCTTTCGCCCTAAAAAAGGGGGAGGATGGTCTTTGGAGCTGCTTCATGTTACTGGTCACATTATTCCTGGTTCAAGTAGCCATACAAAGGGCCTTTTCTGCTCTTTGTGGCTCTGTGTTCTTCCCACTTGCATCAGTTAACATCAGTTGATTCATGGTCTCGTATCCATAAACTGTTTGTTAATTTGCCAGCAACTGTGTAAACTTCTTTTCCTTTTCTCTACCATCCTCCTACAGATCAAATCTAATAATTAAAACATCGGTAACGGCATCGGAAGAAAGGCCATGGGGTATGGTAATTCAAGATCTGTAAGGTTTGTTCCATATTTGTTCTTTAATGATTTCAACCAGCTCTCATTTTACATTAGTGTTACATGGAACACACAATTGATGTTACTGGCTTATTATTGCATGTTTTCAGATTTCAAGATGATCTTGAATTGCCAAAGTTCCACAACACCATCAATGGGGATGGCATGAATATGATAAAGCTGAAATACAACATTGATGGAACCAAAATAGCAGAGCCTAGCTCCAAGAAGGCTGACAAGGAGTTGCCTACTAGTAGGACGGGTAAATCCTTAAAAGCTAAAGTGCTGTCCAGGGTCTTCTCTGAGGATTTCGAGAGAGTGAAGAAGAAGATATTGGATCCTCGGGGACCGGTTATTCATCGATGGAATAAGATTTTTCTAGTATCATGTTTAGTCTCTTTGTTTGTGGATCCTTTGTTCTTTTATTTGCCAGTGGTTTGGGAAGAAGTCTGCATTGATATTGGAATCCCACATGAAGTTATCCTCACCATAATTAGATCATTGGCTGATGCCTTCTATATAATTCAGATTTTCATTCGGTTTCGGACAGCTTATGTCGCTCCTCCTTCTCGTGTATTTGGGAGAGGAGAGCTTGTTATAGATTCCAAGAAGATCGCTTCCAGGTACCTTCAGAAGAGTTTCTGGATTGATTTAATTGCTGCCCTGCCACTTCCTCAAGTATGTGTAAAACTAAGGCATCCATATTTTTTTTCTTTTTTTTTCTTCTTTTTGCTAAATACTAAGGCTTCAATTTGCTATATCTTTGCATCCCAGGTTTTGATTTGGATAATCATTCCAAATCTCAAAGGTTCAACGATGAGAAACACGAAGAACGTACTCCGGTTCATAATCATTTTTCAGTACCTTCCAAGACTTTTTCTAATATTTCCACTCTCATCACAAATTGTCAAGGCCACTGGTGTTGTTACAGAAACAGCATGGGCTGGCGCTGCTTATAACCTGATTCTCTACATGCTGGCTAGCCATGTAAGTCATTCTGAAACCTATAAACTATGATTCTACATTGTTAGTTTCAGTACAAAAAATAGCTTATTTCCAATCTTTCTCAAACAGGTTTTAGGAGCTAGCTGGTACCTTCTCGCGATAGAGCGCCAAGAAGCGTGCTGGAGGAGTGCCTGTGATCTTGAGGAGTCAACTTGTCAGTATAAATACTTTGATTGCCACAGGATTAATGACCCTGGCAGAGATACCTGGTTCAGGTCCAGCAATATCACTGGCCTATGCAATCCGATTTCCGACTTCTATAAGTTGGGTATATATGGTGATGCATTGGCATTTGATGTTACAACCGCACCATTCTTCAACAAGTACTTTTATTGCCTTTGGTGGGGCTTAAGGAACTTGAGGTCAGTTGTTTCCCCAATATTTTTTCAATTGAATTTCCAGCTGCAGCACTGCTATGAGATTTTAGTGACAACCTTACTGCTGAAGAAAACATTTTAAAGATATATATTTTTCTTAAACTCTAATGTTCTGTCTCTTATTACATGCAGTTCTTTGGGACAAAATCTTGACACAAGTACTTATGTGGGTGAAATAATTTTTGCCATTATTATTGCAACTCTTGGTCTGGTTCTCTTTGCACTGCTCATTGGGAATATGCAAGTAAGTCCTCCAAGTGATTTCCACAAAATTTGATTTCTTGGAATTTATAACTCTGATAATGGTTTCACTGGCAGACATACCTTCAATCGACAACTGTTCGGTTGGAAGAGTGGAGAATCAAGAGAACTGATACCGAGCAATGGATGCGTCACAGGCAACTTCCTCCAGAGTTGAGGCATTCTGTGAGGAAATATGATCAGTATAAATGGCTAGCTACAGGAGGAGTTGATGAAGAAGCTTTACTCAAAGGCCTTCCCTTGGATCTACGAAGAGACATCAAACGCCACCTCTGTCTCGACCTTGTTCGACGAGTAAGTTATAAGACCCGACAACATTAGACCTCATGCAACAATTATAGCTTGGCATGTAACTATATTTATCGAAACAACAGGTACCACTGTTTGATCAAATGGATGAAAGGATGCTAGATGCAATCTGTGAGAGACTTAAACCCTCGTTGTGCACCGAAGGCACGATCCTAGTTCGTGAAGGTGATCCAGTCAACGAGATGCTCTTCATAATCCGAGGCCACCTAGATTCTTACACTACAAATGGTGGCCGAACCGATTTCTTCAATTCATGCAAGATCGGCCCGGGAGACTTCTGCGGTGAGGAACTGCTGACATGGGCGTTGGATCCTCGTCCTAGTGTCATTCTCCCATGCTCAACTCGCACAGTTAAAGCAATATCAGAAGTAGAGGCCTTTGCTCTTAGAGCCGAAGACCTCAAATTTGTGGCATCCCAGTTCAGAAGACTGCATAGTAAACAACTAAGACACAAATTCCGTTTTTACTCACACCAATGGAGAACATGGGCTGCCTGTTTCATACAAGCAGCGTGGCGTCGGTTTAAAAAACGGAAGGAAGCGGCTGAACTACGAGCTAAGGAGAACCAGATAATGGCTGCAGAAGCTGAAGCACCAGCACCTGGTGCAGGGTTGGCATTGGCAATGTGTGCAGCCAGGCTAGCAGCAAGCACTAGGAGGGGTGTTAATAAGAAGCATTCAGGGTCTGATTCTGGGGTTGTCAGCTCCTTGCCGAAACCAGCAGAGCCAGATTTTTCTGTAGACGAGGAATGAATTTGGTTACAATGTGTAGGTAATCACTAAGCAGTGCCTGTAAATTTTCTTTGTTTCAAACAAGCCTGTAAACAGAAGTGGGGTGAATTATTGTTTCCATATTTAGATCTATAAATACATTACAGGGTGGAAATTCTTTACAGTTGAAAACAACTTCCTTTTTCCAAGTCATATTAAAGCTGAGAAACAGGAGAATTTAGTGGTGTATTCTGGAAAACTCAGCTTACAAAATTTTATTTCTGCAAACTTCTTTCAGTATTCTGCAATTTAAGATGATCAATTTAAGAAAAAAAATAATGTTGCAAAAAAAATCCTATTGATGTTAAAAAACAGAGAAATATTTGGGGGGCATGGATGCATCATCATGATTCATGGGCTATTCCATTTCCATGACCATCAACTAGTTCCCAATTACATGCATCACAGTTCCACACATCTTACACATTAGATGACATGAATTCTTAAAGGTAAACAAAAGGCAAAACCAAAAAACAGAAATAAATGCCAAAGTGTGAGTTCAATCATTATGACCAAACTTTAGGTGCCCATTTTCTTTGACTGGACTAAGTAACTTTCTTACCCTTTCAATGCCACCAATTTCTTTCCCTACCAAATGGGACAGAACCAAAAATAATATGGATAAATATTCTATACACATGCGGTGGAAACTGAAAGTTTCCACAAGCCCCTTAGTTTTAAGGTATAGGAAGTTAGTTTAGGATATAAGATTTAGGTGTAGGGGTTAAAATTTAGGGATAGTTGTTTTAATTTAGGGTTTAGGGTTATAATTTAGGGTTTATAGGTTAAAACCTAAATCTTCACCATATTACCCTAAAAACTAAACCCTAATATATAAACCCTAATTATAACCCTAAACCTTAAATTGAAACACCTATCCCTAAATTTTAAATTCCTATACCTAAACCCTAAATCTTATACCCTAAATTAACCCCATATACCTTAAAATTAAGGCGCTTGTGAAAACTCTTTGGGCTTTATGCGTGACATCAAAGTATCAAACTAAGAATATGGTTGTAATTATTTTGTAACTATTTCTTGATACTACAAATTTTATTATTATTATTATTATTATTATTATTATTATTATTATTATTGGTTTTTGTGCCTCCATTTCACATGGTTAAAAGATTTTAGGTTATCATTGCTGCTGGACAATGTTGATGTCATATAAAGCACACATTTTCACTGTAAGAAGAAAGAAAGGTTTAGATTGAACAAAGACTGGAACTTTTAATGATAAACCAATAAAGTAGACACATTTGAATTTGATGTTAGTTAAAAATCTTCAGGTTTACCTGTAAAAGGTGGGACGGTTATAATAAGTAGCAGCATTCAGGTGAACAAATCAACAGAATTGGACCCCAAGAAGTGATTATGGGCCCATTGCCCTTTATCATGCCCAAAGCCATACCTTTTTTCGCTATGTGCTTAGTCATTGGAGATGGACCCACTTTGACTATTGGTTTAGGGTTATAATTTAGGGTTTATAGATTAGGGTTTAGTTGTTAGGGTAATATGGTGAGGATTTAGGTTTTAACTTATAAACCCTAAATTATAACCTTAAACTTTAAATTGAAACAACTATCCCTAAATTCTAACCCCCTGCACCTAAATCCCTAAACCATATACCCTAAACTAATTTCATATACCCTAAAACTAGGGCGCTTGTGAAAACTTTCAGTTTCCACCGCCTGTGTATAGAATATTTATCCTATCTTTAATTATAGTTTTAAGTAAATATATGTGATTTTTAATTATGTTTAATCTCGTTTGTTAAATCGTACCAAATTATAATTGATTAAAAATGAGTAGTGATTTTAGCTTTTGGGTTCCTCAAAAAAGACAGCTTGGGTCTATGAGTTATTAAAGCCAAATTCATTGGAACAAATCTCTCGAGGCACCCTTAATTATGTCTTTGACCTTTGACAAATTAGCTTGACGACAGAGAGGGAAGTTCTAAAAATTTGATTAAAAAGAGAGTTGATGACCTAATCCAATTCCAAATCCTCCTCTAATTGAATAAGAAATTATATTTAAATGTTAAAAAAAGTCTAATGATGTTTTTAATCTTCGAATTAAAAAAACAGTTTAGTATTTAATTTTTTTTTCGAATTTTTATTTTTTGACATTAATTATTGTTCTTTTTATTCACAAAAACATAAAAAATGTTAAAGAGATGTTATTTTTTTCGTTAATTGATTCTATTTGATAAAAAAACAAGAGATAAAAAAATAAAAACTAAAATATTTTTTGTATAAATTTCGAATGATCTCAACTAAAAAATGTTTTTGAATTTCTAACCAGGGAATGCATAATTTCAACTTTGTCATTTTTATCTTGCTGCAGTAATCATTACATTAATGAGTTAATTAGAAATTTGGGGCATAAATAACCCAAATTTTTACTGTTATTTCCCTTGAAAGTGGGGAAACTTCTTTTTCTTTCTTTTTTGCCTAATTAAGTGGGGGAAACTTCTTTCTTCTAATTAACCTTTCTCCAATGCATTTTCCCTGCAACAAAAGAAGAAATAATTACAAGAACAGATGAAGAACAATGGAGCAAGCTAGCGAGGTATCCACCAAACAAAGAATGATAATGTTGGATTTCTTGTCGCAATGACAGACAAACAAACCAACTCAAGTGGTAATCCCATAAGCATTTCTTGCAGCTTATGGCATTATCCATGGTTGCCACCAACAAATTTTATTTTAACTTTCAATTATCCGTTTATTTCAACTTGTTTCCTTCACGATACAACATCAGAATTCATCTCGCTACACCAACAAATAGTAGTTGGTACTTGATAATTTGTTTAATTATTAAGAAAAACATAGATAAAAAAAGTATTTCAGATTTAATTTGTGAAAAAGGTCTCGCATACTCTCAAAAACCATGTGAAAAATTCAACAAAGTTCATATTACAAGAGCATAGCAATGCATGTAAAGTAGTGCATGCCTAAAGCACTTTAAGAATATTGTTATATAATTATATTTGGATCAAACATTGCCTCCTATATAAATGATAAACCAACTCCCCTTGACGTCGATCACAAACAAATGAAAAGGAGACGCTTGTTTTGCTGCAAACTTATTACTTTAGTTTTTAAGGCAAAAAAAGCTAAGCCATTTAATTAATTAATTAATCCACCAAAATCTGAACTCATATTGTCTACTAATGATTTTATGCCACGTGTAGTATCAATCAAACATAAATAATTAATAAAACGATGAGAAATAATTATTAATATGCATGACATAAATTTATTAATGAAATATATATAAAGGCATAAAAAAAAGGAAGACAAATTTGTTCTCGAAATCCACACTATCTCATTCGTGAAGTTCCGAGGGGTGCCTATGTATATATTTGAATAAGTGGGAAGTTTTGACCTTCACTTCCATGCATGCTTCAATCAAGTATCTGGATAACTTGTAATTCAATTATCAAACATGGGAACCGGGAATCAAGTCAAAAGCCCTAAGATTGATCCACTTTAATTATAACATTAAAATTGAATATTTTGAACTCCCTTCCATTAGTCGTCGTCAAAGCCGCTTTAATTTCCACGATTCATAGCTAGTATAATATAATATATTAACAATACCTGTATGTTCGTTGGATTCACAACTCCATATTATATATCACATTAGGTGAAATATGTTAAATGGCACGTGACAGTGTGCACTGTGGAAGCAAGGTAATATATATTTTGATCTTAGGATGAAGTTTTGAAATTGTCGCGCATCAACGGTTAGTCTAACTTTGAATAACTTGTATTTGTTCTTTCGGATGTCTACGTTTGCTTTTTAAATTTTAACCGTATAGACTTAGGGATGGCAAATGGGTGGGGCGGGTGCGGATACCCCTCCCCCTCCCCATACCCACTTAAAATTTTTATATTCACCACCTACCCATTACCCACGGCGGGTATAATTTTCAAATCCACACCCGCCCACGTGGGTATATTCTTAAATCCATCCCCACACTCACCACCCAATTGGATACCCATTACCCATTTTGTACCCGCCTGTACCCGCCTATGCCCGCTTGTACCCGCCTACCCGCCCGCCTGGCAGCAACCATATCACATAAAACATGAAGGGATAATGGCACCAATGCCCCCTGGACTTTGACGGAAAGTTCAATGTGGTTCCTGAACTTTGGATGCGTTTAATGTGCCCCCTGAAGTTTTCTTCCGTCAATTAAAACGCCCCCGACCCTAACACTGTTAATTTGTGATGTGGTATAACTAACTTAAACCGATGTAAGTTCTACTGAACTATAGCTAACTACCTATGACTAATTTACACAGGTGTAAGTTAGTTATTATGTGAGAAATCTGAGGGTAAGACAGTGCAAAGAACTAAAGCAATGAACTTGAAATTTGAATAAAGAAAACAAATTTTATACTGAATCACATATCTTCAAAGCCACATAATATGGCGGGTAGCATACGGGGAAGACGGGTGCAGGGCGGGCGGGTGCGGGGCGGGTAAGGTCTTAAATCCACCACCTACCCACTACCCGCGGCGGGTATGACTTTTTACATCCACACCCGCCCACTACCCACCAAACTCATACTCATCCCCACCCCAACTGGGTCGGGTGCGGTGCGGAATCCGCGAAACTGTACCCGTTTGCCATCCCTACATAGTTAAAAGGATTAATATCCTATACATTAGCGGTGGAAATCCACAAGCGCCTTAGTTTTAGGGTATAGGGTTTAGGTGTAGGGGTTTAGAATTTAGGGATAGTTGTTTCAATTTAAGGTTTAGGGTTATAATTTAGGGTTTATAGGTTAGGGTTTAGTTTTTAAGGTAATATGGTGAGGATTTAGGTTTTAACTTATAAACCCTAAATTATAACCCTAAACCTTAAATTAAAACAACTATCCCTAAATTCTAAACCCCTACGCCTAAACCCTAAACTAACTCACTATACCCTAAAACTAAGTCACTTGTGTAAACTTTCTATTTCCACCGCCTGTGTATAGAATATTTATCCTAGTTAAAAATGCATCAAACAAGTTCTTCTACTAACGTGATTTGTCTTTAATTATTATAGTGCTGACGTATCTTTTAATTTATGGTTACGGACTTACGATAAGAAGTGTTAGTTTGACACTAAATTTATTATTATTATTATTATTATTATTATTATTATTATTATTATTATTATTATTATTATTCAGCTAAATTGATATCTGTTTAACTCGTAACACTAACTTAGCTAAAAAATTTATCACAAATTTAGATTAATTTCTTTTCATTTTGTGGTAGGGAATTTAGCCTATTAATGTGTAAGTCGTTGCCAAAGATGCCACCAAGAAATTAACGTTAATTCCGTATATAAATTTGCACCTCAAATTCTCCGTCATCGTTATTTATGCAATTTGATTTTGACACCTTCTGTATATAGTTGAGGAAGAAACAAGCTTTTAATTCTTTTTCTACGATGTTGAAAAGGGAAGACATTTAGGAAAACAACGTGGCATTAGTTCTGTTATTCGACAAAATAGAAGTCGGTGGCTGTCGCTTTTCACATTAAAACAAGTAAATTGTTTGTTTTTAAGTTGAAAACAACTAGTCTTCATGCAACACCTCCTTCCAGCAATTTCTGTCGACTCTTCTACAAACTTCAAATCATTCACTTTAATTAAGGGGCAATTCTTAGTTTAAATGGCCTCACTAATGAATTAATTCAACCAATTAATTATTTTAAGGGTTTTTTTCGATTTTCACACCATATATCACATTCCTTTTCATTTTAAATGTTTGGTACACTTTTTTTTGACATCAGTCTTAATATATATTTAATTATTAACTAAAGTCTTTGTATATATTCAACAATCAGTCGGTCTAGCGGGATGAAGTGTTAAGTCCCTTAAGTAATGTTAGGGGTTTGGATCTTGACGTTGTAAATAGAGGAAATTAGGTTGGAATGAAAAGGTCACTCACATATTGGATAATTAATGTAAAATTTGATCCAAATTAATCATTCAATTAATCGAATATAGATGATTAAAAAAATAATATGTCTCAAAACATGGATTTTATTTCTATTTTATTATTATATTTTTCAATTGTGGGTTGCTAATAATAACTAAACAAGTAATTGCTTTGGTTATTGTTAATTGATTCGATGGTGCGTTTGCTGACAAGAAAACGCTGGGAGAAGAGGACCATGAAGCTTTGATGACTATCAACTTTTTAGCCTTTTTCATAAGTAAAACAAATAATGCATCATTAACGGATGACTTAAGTTGGATTAATTAACTAAACAAAGTGTTTATACTTGAATAACTAAGAAATAATAAATGATCAATACATTGTTTGAATCTCTTCACACGTAATTAAAAATAAGACCTACATAAACCAAATAATGGATAAATGTTGTAGAAATAGGGTGGGTTAGCATTGTTGGATAAATTATTAGATGGACTCGACTTACTACGTTATCTATGGTCCATTTAATAGTAATATTTACTAATTTTAGTGTAATTTCTAAATAATTATTTACTGCGCTTAGTTACATGTAAGAAAAAATAAAAATTTATCTTAAAAAATAAGACGAAATTTTTTATTGAATGAGATTATAACAAATTAACAAGCAATAAAACCCCATCATTAGACTTTCTACGAACATAGAATGATGCATTTATTACATGTTCTAAAAGTCAATAAACCAACAAAGATTCCAACAGCATTTTCTTAATGGCGGTGTGACAAAAGGAAATGTTCTTTACATATATATAAATAATGAAAGAAATTAAAACGAATATCAACAAAAAGTAAATTAAATGCAATGGAACCAACCTATCAGGAATATAGAAAAAAATCTTTTCTCTTATGTTTTTATGTACGTTCTAACCTTAAAAATTTAACTTTAATTTTAATTTTAATTTTAAATTTTAAATTTTAAACACTGAACCTTAAACCTTATATCATAATCTTAAACACTAACTCTAAACCATAACTATAAATTTAAATTTTTGGGTAAACTACACAGATGACCACTGAACTATGGATTTGGTGTCAAAATGACCACTATATTATTTTTTGCGGCAAATGCATCACACAACTATTTAAATGGTTCTATTTTAGCCACACGTCGTTAAAAAACGAAAAAGTTGACGGAACTGTTAAAAAATTGGTATAATTACACATTTGGTCATCTATATTTATACAATATATCAATTTAGTCCTAATTTTAATTTAATAAAATAAATTAAACACTGAACCTTAAACCTTACATCATAATCTTAAACACTAACTCTAAACCATAACTATAAATTTAAATTTTTGGGTAAACTACACAGATGACCACTAAACTATGAATTTGGTGTCAAAATGACCACTATATTATTTTTTGCGGCAAATGCACCACACAACTATTTAAATGGTTCCATTTTAGCCACACGTCGTTAAAAAACGAAAAAGTTGATGGAACTGTTAAAAAAATTGGTATAATTACACATTTGGTCCTCTATATTTATACAATATATCAATTTAGTCTAATAAAATAAATTATTTATTCAATAAGATGGTGACACGTGTTACCACCTTATTGGAAGTCTTTAACTATTTTTATCTAGTTTATTTAATTAATTTTCCACCTCTCACCTGATCCAATCAGGTGGTGACACGTGTCACCCAATTGGAGGTGGAAAATGAGAGTAACAAATCACCCCCAACAAGAATCGAACCCAAGACCTTGGAGTACCCAATGTGTGTGCTTGCCACTGAACCAAGCACGCTTTTGTGCTATAGGGTACAACAATTAATATATGTCTATAATGATTGTTAATGCCCAGAAAAATTAAAGAAAAAAAAATGCAATTGGACGGATTCAAACCAAGGACCTTG
Organism: Hibiscus trionum; assembly: GCA_030270665.1. Classification (NCBI taxonomy): domain Eukaryota; kingdom Viridiplantae; phylum Streptophyta; class Magnoliopsida; order Malvales; family Malvaceae; genus Hibiscus; species Hibiscus trionum. The sequence continues at coordinate 27,845,239 of BSYR01000024.1, read as the reverse complement.
TGGTCCAAAGCGCAAGTGCTTGCCACTGCAGCAAGTGTATGCCTTGTGATATAATGTACAACATTTAATATATGTCTTATATAGATTTTAATGCTTGAAAAAAGAAAGGAAATGTGGTTTTAGGAAAGTCGAATATAATATTTTTATGATGCGTAAAAACATCTAACCCAATTAAATAAATCTAATAACTACATTAAAGTTAAGAATATTTTGTATATATTTTAAACTATAGTTAGTGCACGATTTAAAATAAAAAAATTAATATTTTTTTTAATTTTTTAATATAAAAATCATTTTAAATTTTTTTATATTTTAAACTAAATTTAATATATTTTTCAGTTCCAGATTTATTTTTATAATTTCACGTATATAATCATTGAATTTATTTTTTTAACTTAATTAATAATTTTAATATTTATTAAAAAATTAATTAAATTATTATATATAATTATATTTAAAAAAATTAAAAATTATATTAAATTCATTTAGCGAATTCAAACTCACAAACATAATTTAATATTGTTAACTTTAATTTAATTATTAAATTTATTTAATTTGTTTAGATGTTTTTATGCATCATAAAAATATTATATTCGAGTTTCCTAAAACCACATTTCCTTCCTTTTTCCAAGCATTAAAATCTATATAAGACATATATTAAATGTTGTACTTTATATTACAAGGCATACACTTGCTGCAGTGGCAAGCACATGCGCTTTGGACCACAAGGTCCTTGGTTTGAATCCGTCCAATTGCATTTTCTTCTCTTTATTTTTTCTGGGCATTAACAATCATTAAAGACATATATTAATTGTTGTACCCTATAGCACAAAAGCGTGCTTGGTTCATTGGCACGCACACACCTTGGGTACTCCAAGGTCTTGGGTTCGATTCTTGATGGGGGTGATTTGTTGCTCTCATTTCCACATTTAATTGGGTGACACGTGTCACCACCTGATTGGAGGTGGAAAATTAATTAAATTAATTAAATAAATTATATAAAAATAATTAAAGACTTCCAATAAGGTGGTAACACGTGTCACCATCTTATTGAATAATTAATTTATTTTATTAGATTAAAATTAGGACTAAATTGATATATTGTATAAATATAGAGGACCAAATGTGTAATTATACCAATTTTTTAACAGTTCCGTAAACTTTTTCATTTTTTTAACGGCGTGTGGCTAAAATGGAACCATTTAAATAGTTGTGTGGTGCATTTGCCGCAAAAAATAATATAGTGGTCATTTTGACACCAAACCCATAGTTCAGTGGTCATCTGTGTAGTTTACCTTAAATTTTTTTAGTGTTAGAGCATATATAGGGGCGCCAAAAAATGACAAATGATATCTATTATTAAGATTATACCCAATGATAAAAGGTTTACTGTTACCAGATAAAAATCAAAGGAAGAGATTAATACAATACTCTGTTCGAAGGGTATTTTGATTAAATAAGTCTTATAAATTCACTTTAGACTTTTAAAATTTTGAAAATTCTTATTGGAAAATTAACATAAATTAATTTAAATTGTCATCTTTTTGATGAGGTGATCCATCTTCTCCAATATGCCCCCAAAAGTAGATGAGTGGATGCAATGGCCAATGGGTATAAAAGTTGGCCAAATTTACAAGTTATTAATATTGTGAAAGAGATGTCTGGCTTATCCCGAAAGGAAGAATGGCTACCCATAACCCAATGTTTTGAAAATGAAAACTAATAATGAATAAAAGCAAAGCTTTGTCTTTGCCCCCCAACTTCTGTCCTTAATCCATTCATCTGAAATTCCCCAACGACAAGGGGATTAACAAGGTTGAAACTTTAGGTCTGGACCGGTTTTGGATTCTTCTTTATATTCCCCGCTTTCTACCTGTAAGGTTGGATTTTTGGAGCCACTTGTCAATGGAATCTCCAGAATTTTTTAAATAAATTTTGATCAAATCAAAAAATAGAAGAAACTGTTTCACACTATAAAATGGTTTAGGTAAACTACACTGGTGGTCATCCAACTATCACCGTTTTTCTATTTTGATCCCTCAACTAATTTTTTCGTCAAAATCATCCCTCCCGTTACATACTTCTCCTGTTTTGGTCCCCACCGTTAAATACTCAACCATTCTGTATTGCCATAATATATCCTAATTTAGATTCGATTCGATTAAACCTTATTTGTGGTTTGATTTTGGGTGCGATTTCTCCAGAGAAGAAGAACCCTAGGAATACGATTAGTTTTGATTTTGTTCAAACAAGTAATCTGATTAGAATGAGGTTTACTTTGCTTAACGTCGTTTCAAATTTCTTTTACATATGCGTGCTTAATTAGATAATAAATAAATGACCTGGAAATTAGAGAAAATATAAAATAAGCCAAGTCAACAAAACCGTTAGGTATTTAACGGCGGGGACCAAAACATGAGAAGTATGTAAGGGGAGGGACTATTTTGACGAAAAAATTAGTTGGAGGACTAAAATAGAAAAACAGTAATAGTTGGGTAACCACCAGTGTAGTTTACCCAAATTGTTTTCACATAAATAAAAAAATTTCGTTACGATTAGATGTGATCACACGAATCTGATGTTTGATATAATAATTTAAGTTTACCATTCAATTTACACCAACCGGATATGAATATCATTGTTTTAATAAAAATAAAAATAAAATCGATTTAAATATTTTTTAACACCAAAGTCTTAATTTTAACCTTCAAGATTTTCAAATTTTTTTCGACAAAATTTGAAATTCCACCATCTATTGTGCTTAAGGTAAACTATAACAGAGGTCACTCAATTATGAGTAAGATTATATTTAGGTCACTAAATTATTAAAAGTTATATTTGGATCACTCAATTATGGGTAAAGTTACATTTGAGTCACTCAATTATTAAAGGTTACATTTGGATCACTCAATTATGGGTAAGGTTACATTTGGGTCACCCTTCATATTTAAAAAAATATATCAATTTGTGTATTAAAATAATTAATGATTTCAAATGAAACAATCTAATGTTAACGAGGGTATACAAGTGATTTGGAAGAAAAATGACTAAATTGATGTACTTTTTAAATATAAAGGGTGACCCAAATATAACCTTTAATAATTGGGTAGCCCAAATGTAACCTTACCCATAATTGAATGATTCAAATGTAACTTTTAATAATTAGATGACCCAAATGTAAACTTATCCATAATTAAGTGACCTCCATTGTAGTTTACCCTTGTGGTTAAGCTATCAGATGATTCAGCTACATCAAACTAATAAAATAAAGATTGGATTAAACTCATATTATACGTACTATGTATATGATTAAAAAAGATAGATATAGTAATTATTACGTATGATGACAACAAACCCTTCATTATTGGAGGGAATTAGTTTCTTGAAGAAGTAACAAACAAACCTAACTAAAATAAAGCCGAAATGTGATTGGTTAATTAATTAAAAATAAAAAGCCCTCGATTTAGTTTTAGTTTAATGGCTTAAAGAAATAATATTTAACTTATATTTTTCTTTGACTATTTAAATATTTAATTAAACTTATTTTATAATCACTTTAAGTTTAATCGTTTCTTTAATTAAACTATTATTTTGCAATCAATTTACGTTTGATTGTTTAAATACTTAAGCGGTCATATAATAATAGTTTAAGTACTTAAAATAAAATAAAAAAAAAGGGTGTGTTTAGTTTTTTTCTTCTTTGCTTTAAGCCTAATTTGATATATCCTCTAGCCTCCTACATGGCTCAATATAATTGTAAGTCACGTGTCTGGTCGATAAAATCTGTGTTAAATTAACCAAATGTAATTACAAATCCCAAATGTGCACTTACTTTACTTGTGAGAATTAAATAAGAATGAAGCATGCGTCGAACAAAAATAAATAAATAAATAAACATTTAAATCGATTGATTGATAGGAGCTTTTGGAGCTGGATGGTTCTATTTAAGGGTTATGTTCTAGTTATGGTTTGTTCTGTTTTAGTTATGGTTTGTTCGAGTATTTCCTTGTAATTTGACTTTTTTATATTGTCACAAGTATTTTTTTCTTCCACCTAAATTTAGAGAGATTTTTAACGAGGTTCGTGATAATATCCCTTATTTATTAAAAAAAATCGTTTTTAAAGTCAAAATTAAATTACGAAAGTTAAAATATAATTTTGTTATTGAAATTTTACTATTTAAAAATAATTAAATCATTATTTTTTCATTTGAAGGACCAAAATACAATTATACTATCGTTAGTTTATATTGTTATAATTTTTAGAGGGATTTAAGCAGGCCCTACATATTTTTATTGTTTTTTTAAATCTAATTCAATTACAATGCAATATTTTAGTCCTGTTTCATGTTTATACAAATCATAAACACCTGCGATTACGTTTCTCGAATTCAAATTATCTAAATAAAATGAATGAATAAAATTAATATTTATTAGTGAGACCGCTCAATGAATTCAACTTCTCTTCCACTATTATTTGTGTATATGAATTTCAATAAAATGAAAGGGATAAAAAATAATAAGAAGTATTCTTTGAGCATGGAGACGTTAATGTTCGCAAGAGTAGGAACAAGAAGTGATGTCAATGGTTAGCATATGTTGTAGTAGTGGAAGACAATGACCATAAACCCAAAAGGCATGCCCTGTAATAAAGGTTTCATAATATATACACATATCTAGGGGCGGAGCTAAAAATTTATTTAAGTGATATCAATTTTTCAACAATATTTAAGGAGGGTTAATTATTTATAAAGAGGTGTCGTTTTATTTATAAATGGGTGTCATTTTATTCATAAAAAAGTGTCATTTGTCTATATTTTTAATTTTTTTATAAATAAATTATATAGAAAAAATAAGTTTTTAAAAAATTTTGAGGTGTCATGAGACACCCCATTTCAGAGGGTAGCTCCACCCATGCACATACCTTGCAACCATGATATGATGAATGGATGATGGAAAGTGGGGAGAGGGGAAAAAAGCAGTGGAGATCAATCAATTATCTCCGACTAAGAATTCCACCATTTTTGTTTCTAAGTGGACCTCCTTAATTTTATTATTGTATCAATTCAAAATAATTAATAATAATCAAATGCATTTCTCATGGGTGTCTATCCAACAAACGAGATATTCACGAAATTTTATAAACAAAATTATTAGAGTTATGTGATACAAATTATATTTTGATCATCAAGATATTTATAAATAAACAATGATTAAAGTGGGTTTGTGGTACCATATTATTTAAATTCGTGTGAAACTCTACTTCTTTTTACATGTAGGAAACTCAACTTAAATACAAAATTTTATATGCAAATTTTCTTTGTAAAAAAGTAACTTAACCTTATAAATCGATATTGGGAATTATATATTAAAAATAAGTTGAACAAATCTTACATCGCGTTTAGACACAAACTCTCTTGTTTTGACATAGCGAAAGTTCTCATCCTTAGTCCATGATTTTTTTCTTCTTGTTGTTTTGGACTTTCACATAAATTATGATATCTTATTTTTTTTTCTTATTTTACTTTGTGATCATTTCTATTTGCAATTATCGTTTGTTTGATTATAACAAAAATGATATTGTAATATTATTAAAGCAACCCAATTTTTAAACTCACTAATTGATTGAGAGACTAAAAACGCTCATATTATTTCATTTTGTATAAATTCGAATCTCGTCGTTATATCTACCTAATAGTTAAAAAAAAAGCAACCCCGTTTACACTAATTTTTTGTTTTGCTTTTCCCGGTACGTTGACCGATTACTATCCTCTTCCAATTTTCAAATTATTAATTAATAATTTGGATTGAACTAATTTGAATTAAAGAAAAACATTATCCAAAAATCTTGCTTTGAATTAAATGTAATTGAGAATCAAATTTCACTTTCAATTGTTTAGTTCAGTTTCTCCGTCTATTTCACATCAAATCCAAAGTAAAAAAAAATGGTACCAAAAAGGGTGATGGGAGTGTTCCACGTGTACCAATCAAAACCTCAACATCTCATCTCAACTAATCAAAATTGGACAACAATCCTTATTCCGATACCCTAATAAGCTCAAAAGACAGAACCAAAATTGTTGGGTTATTTTTGGGGGAGACAAGCAAAAGAAGAAAAGGGTGTTTCGTATGGTCATATACATGAAAGGGGGACCTTGATTTCTCAATCTTATTGGAACAAAAGCTTCAACTTTGAGCTCAATTTTTACTTTGAATGTGTGAAGACAAAGAGAGGATGTGATGGACAACAACAAAGTGCTTTTGTTTTTTTACTAAATTTGGCCAAAGTCAATCTAACCAGATTTAGGACAGTTTTTAATAGGTGTCAACCTTGGAATGGTGAGTTTTGACCTTTTTCTTCACAAATTGTATATATAAAAATGTTTTGCATGTTTTATTACTCGATCATATTCTTACCGCATTATTGACATGGAACGGAACTCGGAAGGTGCATGTCCGCGTGTCTATCGCCCTTAATAATTTTTTGGGGGGGCTACTACACGTGTCGAGAAATGAGAGATACGCAAATCAATTATGATAATAAATTAAATTGAAAAAAAAGGAAACATTACTACACGCCTCGTTAAAAAACATCCATAAACTTAATTGAGGAAAAAGAATACGTGTAGTAGAGCTACATAAGAAACCAAATAACTCATACAAATAATAAGCAAAGATCAGGCAACAACCGACCAACTCAAAAAACTAATCCCACATCGTCCTACCCAGGCGATCAAGGTGGCGCAGCAGCTAGCACCTCCGACACCTGCAAAAAACACCATCAGCAACCAACAGCGCCAACACCCGCACCCAACAACAGCATTTGATACCAGCAGTATCCAACCATTTTTTAAAGATAAAATTGTATGATTTTATTAATGATAACCATACAAAGTAGTATAAGTACATATGTTTCATTAAAAAAAATTAAATTTAAGTAGAAGAAAAAATGCACCATGCTCTTGCCATTACAATGACTTTCTTAATCAAAAATCATAACTCAAGCCAATGAAATAAAACTGAACACACTAACAATAAAGCTTACATTTTTTTCTTTCAAATGAGATTCAGGACCTGCCTACATATAATCTCAAAATACCACGATATAACCAATTAATCCAAGCTATCTTGAAGAAAGTCATACTTCAAATCAATTTAGAATCAAAATTTAATGGTTGTGATGCCTATACCTGAAATAGAGCCTTAGCATTATCAGGAAGCACTAAATGTATATTCCACAACTGACATTATTTTTGCCAAATTCTCCATGTGATATTGTATTGACAAAATAAATAAATAATTGTCTCAAATTTTTTAGAGCATAAAATACACATGAATGACTCAGTTCTTTTAACTTCCCGCTTTGCGACACTGATAACCCCATAGTTGAAGCTTTGCAAAACTCTTTTAGGGTACAAACTCCTTTTGAGGAACCACTCCACTTTATTGAATCAATGCTATGTCCACATCTCGCAGCCATGTTTTAACATGTTTATAAACTCATCTCAAACATTAACTTCTCAATCGGACAATCTTCTTCGAATATTAATCTTCCAGACCCAAAAATTGTTGATCTTAGACCTAAAATTCAATATCTTTTCTGTCTTCTTCACGACAATAGTAAATATTTTAAGAAATGTCAATCTAAGTAATGGGACTTCTGTCTAGTAATCCTCCCAAAACTCAACAGATTTACCATCACCAACGACATATCTGATGTTTTTTGTGAACACATCATCGGCAAGGGCGGAACATAGAGAGTTTAAGGGAGTTTGGTCCCAGCCAATTTTTTTTTATTAAGAATAAGATAATTTTTTTTTAAAAAAAAGGTAAACTTATCTCTATAAACCTTTCAAAGTTTGTAAAATCTTAGTATGACCCCCTCAAAATTTTTAATTTCATTTTAGCCCCTTTATAAATTTTTATTTTTTTAATTTCATTTTGGTCCTCTTTATAAATTTCTAGTTCCGCCACTGATCATCAGGATTCTTCAAAGGCTGGGTAACATTTTTTCATACCCAAGAACTCTTCCTCCCTGCTACAATTTCTGGCACCACCGAACACATATCATAGCTATATTTGGCTACTACAACTTTTCTCCACAAACAGTTTGGTTCGCATTCAAAATTTTACATCTATTTGTTCAACAATGCCCGATTATTTAGTCTCAAATCACATAGACCCAAGCCTCCAATAAATTTTGGCTTGCATAGTTATTTTCACTTGATCCAATGAATCGCGCGCCCTTGAACCGACGCATTATTCTCATAATACTGATGGCTCGAGTATATGTCAATTAAAAATAAAAATAAAAAATGAGAAAAGTATTAAATGAACCGTCTCAAATGAAAATTTCTTGAAATTTTTAAAGGAAGACTATAAATTTTCATATGAATAATCTCATGGATTATGAATCATTCAAATAGGTATTTTTTGCTCAAAAAATTTGTACGTATATCATATATATATATATATATATCACAATATATTACAAGACTTGTGATGCAATAAGAGAACAAAATTCTGCTAGAAACTATCAAATTATAAACTATCTTACTAGATTGAGATCCTTTGATTGGTTAAGTTATCTAAAATGTTCATCCGTTTTTATATATATTAAATCACATTTCTACCCGTGTGTGTTTCCTTTGCGAATAACATTGACTTTGAATGGGGTTGTGGAGGGTACAAATAAAATGCGTCCTTGGCTCATTGGCTAATCTCATCAGGCAGTGGCACCCACAAACATGGATGGATTGAATTTGAGGGGTTGAAAGTAGTTTTTCTTGAAAATTTAAAATTTGAATATAATTTATAAAATTTTTATATTTTTATATGATTTTTTAATTTATTTTTACCCTTAAAATTTTATAAATTCATCCCGTAAGATATTTAGATTCACCCCTAAAATAAAGCCACGCGTCCCTGCCTATATACTTCTCCACTCGTTGTCTTTATTTCTATAGACCATATACTCTCTACATTTTAGCATCCAACACTTTACTTCTTTTGGGCTTTCTTTCCTTCTTTCTTGTTTTACATTTTCATTTATTATGAATCATCGTAATCTTTCCCTCCATATCTTTACCACACACTATAGGTTTTTTTTTTCATAAAAATAATGGTGGTTAGTACGCTGAATTTCGTATAGGGATGAGCACTGGGCAGACTAGATATATGAATGTGTCTAAATTTGATTGGTAACCTAGCACAGGAATAAAGGATCTCTTCTAATAAACTTGATATGGGACAATAAGGGTAAATATTCGGAAAATTCTAAAAAACGGCCTGCTTAAAAAGTAGTTAAAAAGGTTGCACACAATTCTTTACAAATATCGTATAATGTAAGAATTTATGTATAATGTACATAAATACTTATCAATTTGTAAGGATTTATGTATGTATATAAAAGTGGTAAGAATTTGTGTATGTACACAAATACTTACGATTTTTTTGTAAGGATTTGTGTACGTGCCTTTTTAGCCGATTTTTAAGCGGCCATTCCTTAGAACTTCCCGTAAATATTTAATCGAATCAGGTCAAAAAATTTTGAGTAGAAAAATAGACAAAGAAATTTTTTGATCAATTAAAAAAAGAGGAAAAAGTTGGTTGAAATGAGAAAAGAAGAGTGATATAAAGCGATGGATTGAATAAGTAGGAAGATGTGAATTTTTTTTCTCCAATGAATTGTATTTGGCAGGGAAGCTGAATGTCAGAATAAGCATCAAAGCATCTCAAAGACTCAAAGGGAATGATTTAAGTAGACTATTAACACCCTAAAATCTCCTTTTCCACAGACCATACATGTTCATACCTATTAAAATTCTTCAAACAACCTCATTCAAACTAGAAAATAGTGAAAAAAATGGAGAAAACACTAAAATATGTTCTTTTGAAAAAAAATAAAGCTCGTGTAAACATCTTTTCAACTTCTTGAACTAATCTTTATTCCCACCTTTAAAAGTTAGAAAAGGATATTCAAACTTGAGATAATCTTCCTATTAAAGAGAGAAACATGATTATTAAAAGAAAAAAAAGATTTTGGTACCATGGTTGGTATCATGAATTAATCAGACTTAATTCAGTTGTTAAAAAGACTAAAAACCATCCTTTTTAATATAAGAAATTTATAATTATGTTTTTTTTATAATTTTTATATTTTTAAAATATAAAAAACTTCAACTGCAATTTAAAAAAAACCCAAAAATGAATGAATGGTTAATTTGAAAGATTGACGTTGGTTTGATATTTCGTGTTGGCTTTGTATTTTTTTATATAACTTTTTCTTCCTCCATAATGTGAGTGTCACATAATTTAATATGTTTAATGCATGTTATAGTACAAGTATGAAATATGATTCTTTACATGCATTAAAAAAATTTCTGAAAAATTAAATTTAAGGAGCGTCTCAATGATATATAGCGGTTTATTTTTCCTTGATGACATGCATTTGAATATCTTATCTTTTATGGATGAAAAAGTAAATACAAATTAACATAAAACGTAAAAAAAAACTTATGAAAAAATAAAAGTAGGTATTAAATGTTATCCTTATATTCGATATTTGCCTAAATTTAACGGATAAAAATTTTCTGCCCATTTTAGGTTCCTTTATTTATGCCCCAACACTAAAAAAAATACTACAAAATTAAATTTTAAGCACTAATCCTAAATTCTAAATCTTAAACCCTACATCCTATACCCTAAATAATACGTTCTACTTAAATTTCCTAAATACTAACCATAAACCCTAACCTAAAATACTAAATCATAAACCTATTTTTGAGTGTTGAGGCATAATTAGGGACACCAAAATTTAACTTGGTTCTCCTTGATTAGAATGAGAAAAAAAATACATTTTGATCCTTTAAAAATTAGTAATTCAATTTATATATCTTAATTATTACTTTGATTGGGGTGAGTTAATAAGATAAAACAAAGGGTGATGTAATCATTTCTCTTTTGTTCGTAAAGTGGGCAATGGACTATGAGAGCATGGATTTACGCATGCTAGTCTACAACTACAACCTTTGTGCCCTCTCCTCCCCTTATATATGCACCCCAAATCACACCCCCAATTTGTCCATCTTTTTTCATTTCTCTTTCTTCATTGAAGCAGAGGATATTTGTTTTGTTCCTTTCAAAAACAGAAAAAATAAAAAAATGGAGGGAGTTATGGAAATCAAACAATCAAAGTTCAAGAGAATCTGTGTGTTCTGTGGGAGTAGCCCTGGAAAGAAGAGCAGTTATAAAGAAGCTACTATTGAGCTCGGCAGGGAACTGGTACTTGGCCTCTGCCCTCTTTAATTCTGTTTTTCTTAAACTAGCTTTCAATTTGTTCTTGAATTTCTTTCTTCCTTTTCTTATTTTAATTTCACTTTTTTAAGTCAAATTCTCATGTTGGTTTTGGGTTATTTAAACATTTAAGTTCTTACTCTGTTTTAGCACTGTTTGCATGAATTGTTTCTAAACTTATTTTGCATGCCTTTTCCATTTATTACTTTCTATTTCTTCAGTCTTCACACTAATTGTTTACAGTGATTACCTCTTAGTATTATTTCCAGCTCCATTTCTTCATCGAACTGTTTGCTCCACTGCTAAATGTTTAAACTTTGTGTAAGAAATCAAATGATATACTGTTCATTGAATTCTTATTAAAGTTGCTAATCTTAAAATTCTTAATTAAAGGGTTTGAGTACTTTTAGTTTAGTTTGATTGGGGGTTTACTTTAATTACAGAAACATCTGATTAGCATAACAGATGTTGCAGGTTTGTGTTAGTTCATTCCAAAGAACATATTGAAAGGTTAGATTTTCCCTTCACTTTTTTCATTTTTTTTTCAAATGAAGGTTTCAAGAAACATTGATCTGGTTTATGGAGGAGGTAGTATTGGATTAATGGGTTTGATTTCGCAAGCAGTTTTCGACGGTGGCCGCCATGTCATTGGGTACACATTTCTTCCTTTTTGATCTAATATAGCATAAAAATGGATTGATTGACAACAAAAAAGGCTGTAGTTCTAATATTGTCTTGGCCTCTTGGGTTGTTCTTCATGTTCTAATATCTGCAGAGTGATTCCCAAGACACTTATGCCAAGAGAGGTATGTCTTCCCTTTGCATTGTATGTTTTGAAGCATTTTATTAAAATTACCTTCAATAAACAATAATCTAAAGAAGAAGAAGAACATTATCTGCAACTCTTTTTTTTTTAAATAAAAAATTAAAAATAGGTATTATTTCTTTTTCTAGTGGTAGCTCCCATGACATGAATTTCTACCTCACTTTTGTTATCTTTTAAACATGGGGTTTCACACTTTGTCCCTTTGGACACACATGCAGATATGCAGGTTCCAATTTAGACTTTATGGTTGGTCCTGAAATTATCTGCCCTCCTGTTTTCCCCCCATTTTTCCCCTTCTTTCAAATGAAACTTTGTCAATGAATGGGTCTTCACCATTTTCCTTGTCCCCTCTCCAATGGTGTTTATTTTCCCACCACTAAGATTTTCATTCTTATTACAAAACCAGGTTTATATGGTGCATAAATTTTCTTCTTTTTTCTTTGTTGTTGCTGTGAAATGGGTGTTGACTTGCCAAGCACACTCCCAAGTAATAGTATGATAATTTAGGGTTGAGCCCACCACTTGTGCTACTCTCATCATTGCTTTTCCAGTGAATAAGCTTTGCTTTGTATTGACTTTGGTGTTGGTGCCTAATAAACATTTGCAGATCACTGGAGAAACAGTAGGGGAAGTGAAGGCAGTAGCAGACATGCACCAAAGAAAAGCAGAGATGGCTAGACAATCTGATGCCTTCATTGCCTTACCCGGTTCGTATACAAACCCCGTGTGATTTCAATTATTTTCCGTGTTATATACTCGAGTCGTGTCGAATTGGAACTTATCTAAATCACTTGGCTTAAACCCTTCATGTGGTGAGAAGTAGTCCCCCAGCCAGCCAGGCTGTGGGATTAACAGTACCATCCTTTGTACCAGATATTATGAAGTAAAGAAATGGAAGAATAATTGTGAAACTCTTGGTTTTATCTTTATCAAAAATGGTCCTTCCTCTATACTTTGACAGATTACATAATAATAGGTTTTGCAGAATTGTGTACCACACCCTTAAACAATCTTTGTTTGATAGCTTTGTGTTTCCCTTGGAGGTCCTTTTCCTGGACCACATCTTGTTTTAGGGACTAAATTTGTCATTTCACCTAAAAGGGCCTCTGCCCAAACTTGCAAATATCTTGGTCTATATATAACCTAAGAGTATGGGCCAAAGCAGAGATTAAAAATGTTAGGGTCTTGCATTTCGGAACCCATTCATTTACACCAATGTGTTGTGTTTTGTGAAGGTGGCTATGGAACTCTTGAAGAACTTCTTGAAGTCATAACCTGGGCCCAGCTTGGAATCCACGACAAACCGGTATTTTCTCTTTTTTTGTCAAATCAGGCGTGCAACGCGAGTCGCTCTGAATTAGTCAGGGCAAAATTTTGGAAAATAAAAAAAAATATATTAAACTAAGTTATTTGTTGAAATTGAAGGTGGGGTTGTTAAATGTGGATGGGTACTACAATTCGTTGTTGTCATTTATTGACAAAGCAGTGGAAGAAGGCTTCATTAGTCCGAATGCTCGCCATATTATAGTCTCGGCTCCCACTGCAAAAGAACTGGTCGAAAATATGGAGGTTTTGATTTTGTTCTTTTACCCATCAATTTTCATTTTTTTTGTGTGCAGAAATTAACATTTTTAGAGTAAAATTTAATGGCGATTTTTTGTTTTTTTTGTTGTTGTAATATTTAGGGATATGAACCGCAACACGAGATAGTTGCTTCAAAGCTAAGCTGGGAGATGGAACAATTAAGTTATCCAGCAAAATGTGAAATCTCGAGATGAGCTGAGGATTTGACAAATGGGAGATTCAGGAGAACTAATTTTAGGAAATTAAGATTTTTCCTGGAATATATATGTATAGATAGGGATTGTTAATGTGTTTACTCATTTTCTGATATATAACTATATATACTTCGAATTAACTTTTTTTTTTATCGTTTTGAAGTTGAATTTTGATTTATGTAATGCTAAACCTTTTGTGCCCAAAGTTGCTGTTGAAATGACAAGAAATTTGTTCCATGGGTTGGACTTATGTTGTATAAATTGCTTCTTCTTGTTGAAATATATAGTTTCCAAATTAGACTCCCATGAAACCCATAAGTTTAGATTAATCCCAAAATAATAACAATAATAAGAGTCAATATTTTGAAACCTTTAAAATATTTTTCCTATGTGACCTGCCAGCCAGTGTTCAGGCCCTATTCCACTTAAAATTTAGATAAACACATAGTTGTACCAAAAATATTCAACTTGACTACCCACAATTTCCATAGTTTTGTTTTATTGTTTTTTGTTAGGTTGTATAAAATTACGGGTTATATTTTGATACACAAGTTGTGTGAAAAAAAATTACACAACTTTTCTATAAAATTTAAAACTTAAATCTCAAACTCTAGCACCTTAAACCCTAAATCCTAAACTTTAAATTCTAATCATATACCTTAAGTTCTATACACTACACACTAAATTCCTAAACCCTAAAATTGAAAGTATTTTCGTAAAAGTATATCACCCATCCATTTGCTTAAATCTTTGCTTATGTGGCTTCCACTCCATGAATGTGCCCATCAAAGAGGACCATTTGATGACACGGTCGGACCAATCAAAATCCTCTTAGTGGAATTCATATCGGAAAAGGATTGCTAACAAAGGTTGGCTTAACTAATTTCTTGGGGCTTTATTATTAGGGTTTTGACCAAGTGATGGGTGATTAACAGTTTGCTGGTAGGTTAACGGTATTTTCCCCAGTAATTATAATGATTGTTCTTGGCATTTGTACGTGTCTGTGAGATCTAAGTTGCATGTTCTTATAAAAATACAACTTCTCTACATTAAGATTTTGTAGTAAGAGTTACCCTGGTTAATAATATATTTATTTTTTGTTGTTGTTGAGAGTAACTATGAATTTCGAAAGATTTAATATTTTAAGGATCGTAAGATAGATACAAATGATACTTTAATTTCTTGAAAAGTTGATAATAATAATAATTATTATAATTATGTTATTCTGATTTAGTATGAGATGAAATTTTGGGTAAAAATTATTAGCTCCTTTTCGGTGCCCTTATTTATACACCAACATTAAAAAATACTATAAAATTAAATTTCAACGCCCAACCTTAAATTTTAAATCTTAAACCCTACACCTTATACTCTAAACAATACACCCTACCCTAAATTTCCTAAACTCTAACCATAAACTCTAATCTAAAATCCTAAACCTAATTTTGAGCATAAGACATAAATAAGAGCACCGAAAATGAGCAGAAAATTTTCATCATGAGATTTTATATGTATTTTCTTCTCTCTCTTTTTTTTTTATAAAAATAGTATGATTAAAGAACATCATACATAGATGTTATCACAAGTTTCATTAAAAACCTCTCTAAATTTAAATGGAGGAAAATATTACAAGTGATAACACAAAGTAACAAAAGAAACATAAACGAACCAACAAGACAAAAAAAGACCTTAATCCTAACTACCAGTACCACTCATATCTTGACCGAGTAACGACACAACCGCCACAGGCGGTACCTCAAAAAACACAGGATCTAAACTAGAGTAATCGGCTAGCTTAGCACAAGCGTCCACAACTTGATTTTCAGACCTTTGAATGTGACGCACCTGAATATGCCACTGACGCTTTAAGACTTCAAACAACGGCTCATGTCTCTCAGACCATCCACCTAACATTCGCCGAATAATACTAATAGCCTCCAAACTGTCAAGCTCAAGAATGATATGTCGAAACCCCTCAATCCAAGCATAATGATATGTATTTTCTTCTTTGAGTGAGATAAAAATTCTCTTCCTCTTTTCGGTGCCTCTATTTATGCCCAACACTAAAAAACAGTACAAAATTAAATTATAAGCCCTAACCCTAAATTCTAAATCTTAAACCCTACACCCTATACTCTAAAAATATACCCTACCATAAATTTCCTAAACTCAACTCTAACCCTAAATCCTAATATAAAACTCTAAACTTAATTTTGAGCATGAGGCATAAGTAGGAGCACCGAAAAGAGTCGGAGAATTTCCATCCCTTTTGAGTACTATACAACCTGTGAAAATGAATTGTTAAGTATAAAAACGAGAAGGAGATGAGATTTGTTTTGGTTTTGGTTTTGTTAGGCGATGGATTTGAATAAATGATGTCCATTGTTAAAGCAAAACCAGTCAAGGCTTCTCTCCCTCGCATTGATTCAAATTTGTTGAAAAGTTTGGCTCAGAGCCATTAGCAAAGAGGTAGAGAGCTTGCTGCAATCTTCATTCATTTAGGACATATTTACATGCAATGTCAACCCTTCCTTTGTCTCGCTAGCTATATCCTATATATACATACCAAATTTATTTCATTTATCTTATATACTCAATCTTCCATTTCCCTAAGCCTAATACACCTCCCCTGTCGGCATCATTTCAGCCATTGACAACAATATTTTGTTCGATCCACGGAGACGAAAAGGCTGCATAGTCGGGTTCAGTTTCTTTACGAGCAAGGTAAAAATCAATACTAATGACTTCTATTCTCTGTATTTTCTTGAATGATGTTTTCATATACACTATATAAGTACATATTAAGTATGAGTATCGGACATCTCAAAATAACACAACTTGGTATATCTAATTAAGTTGGCTTAAAGTAAAAAATAACTTTCAATGTTTGATCTTTTGGTCACTTTAGCATTTATCTTCTTCTTTTTTCCAAATAACTACCTAACATTTTATTTTCGTTCAAAATTCACTCTAAACAGATAGAAACCGTTAGTCAACTAAGAGTCAACGCCCTTTGATGATGTGGCATGTTTGTAGCGATGCCACGTGACAATTTGCTGATGTGGCATCATAGTTTAAAAAAAACAATTTATTTTTTATATTTTTAACCAATCAAATGTTGCCACATCAGCAAAGTGCCACGTAGCATCATCTAATTGGTTAAAAATATATAAAATATAATTATTTTTTAAAAAATACTTTAAAATATTTTTTAATAAAAATAATTATTTTTTAAAAAAAGTATTTATTTTTTTTAAAATAATTTTTAAAAAAATATTTATTATTTTTTAATATTCTTAACCAATTAGATAATGCCACGTCAGCAAAGTGTCACATGACATTATATGATTGGTTAAAAATATAAAAATAATTATTTTTTAAAAATAAAATTTTTAGTTATTTAAAATATATATATATGCCACATTAGCAAAGTGCCACATGGCATAGCTACAAACATGCCACGTCATCGAAGGCGTTGAACGTTAGTTGATTGTCGGTTTTCATCTGTCGAGGGTGAATTTTAAACGAAATGAAATGTTAGGTGGCTGTTTGGACAAAAAAAAAGGGGCTAAAGTGACCAAAAGGTTAAATGTTATGGGCTATTTTTGACTTTATGCCAATTAAGTTTTAGTGTTAGAAAGCTTTTCGAGGGAGGAAAAATTAATCAAAAGCATATGTACTCTGTGGGCTGTACCAAAAACACAAAGGCAGCCCTTTTCTACGCCATTAAAACTGGCTTGTCTTAAGTACGACTATGAGACAAAAAGAGATGTAGTGAAAGTAACGCTTCAAATTCAACAATACATTGTTAATCAACTTTATTATTCTAAACGTTTAGCCCCATGTGACCTTTGCTGCATTTCTCATGGGGCACTTCACCTTCACCTTTTTAGTATATATATAACTTTCCATTCATATATATAATTATACACGCAATACCACAGGCTCCATCACCTTCTTCAACATCCTCACTTCCTCTCTTACATTTCCCAGATCTCCAAGCTTGAATTCGTCAAAGCATCTGTGTTTACGACACCCGCAACGACGGATTATCGATATAGGTAGATATTGACTTTGTTTTGGTGAGTGTCAAGCTTAATGCAGAGTTAATGTTTGTACTTTGGTTTTACTGATATATGCTTCTTTTGTAGGTATAATTTTCTTGATATCTGAATTTGTGAAATGAGATTTTCCCGGGATCCGAATAGTAGAAGTGGGGAATTCTTGGAAGGAATGCTTGGTGATTATGTTGGAGGAAAGGCTAAGGTTAAGGCTACTAAAAACGGCTGTACTTGGCTTGTGACAGCTCTCACTTGCCTGCAACTTGCTTTTGCAGTTTATGCTACGATCCTTCTGTATTACATGAGTCCATCTATAGATTTGAGAACCAAACCGGAGTTTACTTGGGAGGCAAGAATCGCGAGAAACATGAAACAGTTTATCATCCCGCCACATGTTCATGGTCGCTTCCAGGAGGCTGCTTCTTTCATCACAGCTGAAATCATCCCTCCTATTACCCCATCACAAATTTGCGAGCATGAGAAGATCGATTTCGTGCAGAAGAAGTCGAATGATGTTCAAATGATCAAGTTGAAGAGAGAGTTGTATGATGAGATACTGGGTTTTCAAAGCAAGACCATTGGTACAGAAACTCTAGCTGAGCTAATGGCAATGAAGTCCCGATGGGATATGCACGGTCCAAACCGGCCGAAAGTGACGGTGCTCTTGAACCATTTCAAGAGAAAAACACTTTGTTCCCAGCTTGATTCTTTGCTTCAACAGTCGCTTCCGTTCCATCAAGTTTGGGTACTTTCATTCGGGAGTCCAAACGAGCACTCTCTAAAGAGAATCGTAGAGAGCTACAATGATTCGAGGATCAGCTTCATTAGTTCAAGCTATGATTTCAAGTACTATGGCAGGTTTCAAATGGCTTTACAAACAGAAGCTGATCTTGTGTATATCGTCGACGACGACATGATTCCTGGAAAGAAAATGTTACAGATTTTATCTCATGTAGCAGGAACTGAAAAGTATAAGAACTCTGTTTTGGGCAGCATTGGAAGGATCTTGCCATTCAGACAAAAGGATTTTACATTCCCGAGCTATAGGAAGTTCCGATCGAAGGAGGCAGGGCTGTACTTGCCTGACCCTGCATATGATATTACAGTCCAAAAAATCGTGCAGGTGGATTTCCTTTCCAGTTCATGGTTTTTATCTGCTGAGCTTGTCAAGGCACTTTTCATCGAGACGCCGTTCACATTCATGACCGGTGAAGATCTTCATCTTAGGTACGTTTACCAGGACTGAAACTCATACAAAATTTTCATGGCACCCAAAAATTATCAAAAAAAAAAAAAGTTGGTATAGTAATAGTCCAAAAGTTTTCTTTTTCAATCATTGACTCGTTTTGATTTGGTACAAAAATGGAATATCTTTCATGGTTTGGTCACCTGTTGAATTATATATATATGATTTAATTATATCTTGAGGAAACTGATTATACCAAAGGGATCTGTACATATTTGATTTTGATGAATTGTGTTAGAATAAGAGGGCTCAATGTTGAAAGTTGACTCACAAAGCAATTAAAAAACTAACTTTCTACTTAATTCTATGAAAGAATCTTCTCAACTCATGCTACAATTTAATAGTACTGAGTTGATCAACTTTTTCTGAATATTCTTTTCTCTTTTGAGGAAAATGATGGATATTTTATACATTAGTTCCGGTTAAGGGTGGCTGTTTCCACTACTGATAATTTCTGCATTATTGATTTTGATATTCTAAATTATGTAGTTGCACATTATTCAATATTCATTTTAAGATAGTTTCATTCCAGACAATTAAAAACCAAGTAAAGTAACACCTTAAAATTTAACATGGTATTAAAGTCTGGATTCTATTGTTTTGATCTTGTGTGTAACTCCTACCTATTACCGAATTCGAGTTTATCACGTGATAAATCTCTTTTGTCTTCACTTACACATGATGGGGCATGTTAAAAGTGGTGCTGTTTCATATCGGTTAAATCTTCATTGTCTGTAATGCTTGTTTTATCACATGTAAAACACTGTTATAAGCATTGGATGACCTTTTCTGTTCTAAAGTTGTAGTAGTTTTCAAGGTTATAAACTTTTTCCAAACTTGTGCAGCTATCAGCTTCAGAAGTATCGAAATGCAGGCTCATTTGTTCTTCCGGTTGATGCTACCGACAAAGAAACATGGGGTGATAGTGAACACAGGCTCGCTTATGTCTCGGAAACCACTGTGATCTTCAAGGACATAGTTCAAGTCAGAGATGAACAATGGTGGAGGGCACTAACTACTGGTTATGTAACTCAGTGGGCTGCAATGTACCCTCAAAAGATCGACGCTTTCTTGTATGCTCACAGTGTTGATGAGGTCAAGGCACTTGCCCCGTTGCTCGAAAAGTTTAGATCTTCTGTCGGAAAGAAGGCTTACATTGTAGTTTCCGGAGGCAATTTCTGCCCTTGTGAAGATGCTGCAGTAGCTCTTAACTGGCCAAAGTCTGTTTGCAAAGAGCGAAGATTTAAGATTTTCGATTTGCAAATAGGAGCACTTTCGGGAACATCGAACTCTGAGGTCCCAGTTCTGCAAGCAGTATACTCTAGTTTGAAAGGATTGATCAAAATTCATAACCCCAGTGTGATTGTCACAGTAACAGACATTGATCCCAATGTGAAAAAAGCTTTGAAGATGGCATCTGAGACGAATTCGAATGGTACTGCACTCATACTTTTACCGAGGCCTTCTGTCTCAAAGGTTCTATGGATGGCAGATCTAAGATCAACAGCATTGCAAAGTAAGAATACCAATATGTTCTTAAACATTCTTGATTCATATGAGCAATCATCTAAATTGTCATTTTGTATTGCAGATTGGAACCGGATGCAGATATCTATCAATATAATTACTCAAAACCGCGCGCCGTCCTTAACAAGGCTTCTTAAATCTCTGACCGATGCATACTACATCGGAGACGAGATACCTATCAGCTTCAATATGGACAGTAAAGTGGACGAGGCAACTATTAAGCTTGTAGATTCATTTCAATGGCCTCATGGCCCTAAAACCCTCAGAAGGAGAATCATTCAAGGAGGGCTCATTCGAGCAGTTAGCGAGAGTTGGTATCCGACTTCAGATGACAATTACGGTCTACTACTCGAGGACGATATCGAAGTCTCTCCTTACTACTATCTATGGATCAAATACACGCTCTTAGCCTACCACTATGACCCTCAAGTATCCTTTCCCGAGCTCTCATCGATCTCTCTTTACACTCCTCGATTAGTCGAAGTTGTGAAAGAGAGGCCGAGATGGAACGCAACCGAGTTCTTCAAGCAGATTCACCCGAATACACCCTACCTTCACCAGCTACCATGTAGTTGGGGTGCAGTATTCTTCCCCAAGCATTGGAGAGAATTCTATGTGTACATGAACATGAGATTCACCGAAGATGCCAAAGCGAATCCGGTTCAAATCCCGAAGTCGAGAACAAACGGATGGCAAGCTTCATGGAAGAAGTTCCTCATTGACATGATGTACCTTAGAGGATACGTTAGCCTTTATCCCAACTTTCCGAACCAAGCTAGCTTTTCAACCAACCATATGGAACCAGGGGCTCATATCAGTTCCAAGGACAACGTTGTTCGGCACGACAAAGCAGATTTTGAAGTCCCATTGTTGGTGGAAGATTTTAGAACCTTATTGCCAAACGGGAAGTTACCTCCGGCGTCGAAGCTGCCGTCGCTTAACCTTTTCAACCAACCCGTGTCACTCAAAGGGCTCAAGGCCGCTGGTGCCAAGTTGGGTCAAGATGTGTTGCGATGCAACAATGCTACAGAGGTTGTCACAGTTGACCATATAACAGGTCTGCCACTCCAATGCTCGAAATTCATATGATCGAACCGGCTGCCATTTGTTATTCTTTATTTCTTCCATCTAAAGAGAAAAAAATCACCCCAAATGTAATATTTTTGTTCCTCTTTTTTTTTTTACTTGTTGATATGAACCCAGAACTGGCTTTGCTGTAAAACTGTAATTAATTGTCTTCAAAAAATAAAATCAAACCTGCCTTTTATTTTTCTATGGAATGCAATAATTAGAACATCCAACTATTGTAGATCATTTGAGGATTGCTTGAAAATCAAGATTTTGGGGTAAATTTTTGTCAGTTAACGGTGAACAGCACAAATATTTATTTGCTTTTATCTCTTTATGGAATGTGATTGATCACCAAAATTGTAAGGCCATTTGTGGTTGGCGGTGAGCAAGCAAATTTGAATAGAAATCATCCTTTTTTGGTACCCTTATTTATCCTTCATATTAAAATAAATTAAGTTTAAGATTTAAGGTTAAAGTTTAAAATTATGATTTTGAGTTAGAGTTTAAATAATTATGGGTAGATTATAATTTTTAGAGTTTATGGTTTAAAAGTTAAAATTTAAAGTTAGAACTAAAATTTTAATATTTTAATGTTGAGACACCAAAAAAGATCGAAAGATTTTTATCCAACAAATTTTACTTACAGTAAATATCGCGTTTGCATTGGATATCCCCTAAAGTTTGTATTTTTATTTGTATAATATAAAAAAAGTTGGGTTTTTTTTCTTCTTAAAATACTAATTTAAAAATAGAAGTATCAAAATTTAATAAATTAAATCAACCAGAAAATTTGTCGTCCTTACTATTAACCTAATCTAATAGATACGTAGACATTTTAGGGAAAAGTAAAATATCCAACCGAAGCCCGTCAAAATGACATTTAAAAAAGTCAAATCAGTAGTCAAATGTTCCCAAAACATAGCTTAAAATCTGACAACCGTTAAGTGCTAACTGATTAAAGCATAATTAAACATAAGTACACAACAAAACAAATGAAATGGAACAAACAAAAACCTTTTAAAGTTTCAAATTTCTTTTTATTTTTGGCATAATACCAAAAAATACCCCTAACATTTGACTTATTTTTATTTTTTATATTTTTAAGTAATTTAGCCTTTAACGTTTTATTTTGGGTCAAAATGTCCTTGCAGATAAAAATTGTTAGTCAACTAACGATAAATGACTTGAAATGACGTGGCAAACTTACATGACAGTGCACGTCGCGATAATATTGTCACGTAGGCAAATATGTTGATTTTACAGAATGACACATCAGTAAAAAATAAATTTAAAAAATTACGTAAAATATATAAAAATTCTTCCGATGTGTCATTCTGCCAAGTCATTTCAAAATGTTTATCGTCAGTTGACTAACAAATTTCATCTACAGAGGGATCATTTTTACCCAAAATATAACGTTAAGGGCTAAATTGCTTTCATAGTCAAGTATTGCTTTTGAATAAAATTGTAGAATTTTTTTTGTTGCTCTTTCTGTTTTTAGAGCTTCTCCTGACTAATCCGGATCGACATGTGTCGCACACCTGGCTTTGGTGGGTGAGTCTCTCAGCGGAGATTTTCTGCATACACAATGCCTCCAACCCGATACCTTATTTAAACGATACCAAACTGATTACAACTTTTACCAACCCCGTTGGTAAAATTGTATAGTATTTTTAAATGATTTATTTTAAAATTTAAATATTTAATAATGTTTTCACTTTTCAGGAACTATTTTTGAATAAATAATATATATATATATATATATTAAGCATTATTTTTAAATATATAAAATATTTGATTATAAAAATGAAAATAAATACATAATTTTATTAAAAATATCTTAAATAAAAACTTAAAAATTCCACTTTTGAAAAAATTTATTTTCCACGTAGAAATGCTTTTAATCCTAAAAAAAATACTTTTAACTTTAAAAAGTCTAGTGGTTTAGAATTGAGAGATTGTAGTTAGAATTTAAGGTTTGAGGTTAGAATTTAAGATTTATAGGTTAAATTTAAATCTCTAATCCTATTATCATAAATTCTAAACTCTAACATCAAACCTTAAATTCTAATCATAATTTTTAAATTTTAAACTTATAAACCTAAACTCCTAATTTCTAAACCCTAAATTTTAAATTTAAGACATTTATGAGAAATTTTTATTTACACCATATATGTATCGAATATAAAATCCGGAGAACAATTGTTAAATCATATAATTGTAAGAAATGTTTGTCGGTGTAAATTATAGTAACTTAAAATTAATTAATTAATTAATCCGGCACTAATGTTCATCCCGCCGCAGGACAACGAAATACCAGGTCAGGTTGTAAAACGTGTCTACTGTTTTTCTCTCACCGTCTCTCTTAGTCTTCAAACATAAAGTTTTATTAGAAAGAACTCTCCTTTATATTCAAAAAAGAAAAGAAAGAAAGAAAGAATACTCTTTTGCTTTAAGTTTATCGTTCTGGTATAAAATCAAGATCATCTGATCTTCAATCAATAAAGAACGAGGTATGTTTCTAACCCGGTGGGTTTTTTCTTCTCGAAATTCGAATTTTCTTTGCGGCTTGTTTTATTATTTTTCATTAAAATAATTTCTTGAAGTGTAAAATCTTTATGCACGTACTTTTTCCTCGTCTCTTGGATTTGATCTTGAAATCTAATATTGCCATTGCTTATTAAAAATGGTATTTTTGCTCTTGAATTGATTTTTTTCTTTGTTCAAACATCTGGGTTTTGTTGAATGTGATCGGGAAAATTTCTTTTTCAATATGCAGATCGAGAAATTGAATGAAAATGCTAAACATTTTTTCTTCAGATGATAGTAAAAATGGCATCTTCTTAGTTGCAAATTTTAATTTTTTGATTTACTGGGTATTCATGTTTACTTTGTAATTTGGCGGTTGTTTTATTATGTTAAAGTCATTTGCAGTTTGGGATTTAGAAAAGATGGGATAGATCTGGGATTGGGAAATGGTTTGAAGTTTGAACCCTAAAGTAGCAAAGCATAATGGAGTTACTCTGGAGAGTTAAAACAGCATAAATAAATAGGAGAATTATGGCCCTTTCTTTATCCGATTTATGGCCGCTTTTATTTAAGAAAGTCTTGCTAACATTTTCATTTCAATTTTTTGCAGTTAATTGTACTATAAGAGTAAACTATAGTCAAACATGTTGAACTATGTCTCGGGTTTTAAACATTTGAAATTTTAATCATTGCTTCAGGCAAAGCAGCAACTAATATGGCGACTTGCTTGATTAGCGTGTTAAATTTTTGGATTTGATTTTTATTGGCATTGTCTTACAAAATATATGAAACCTGTAATTGGTGTTCTAGATTTATTTTCTAGCCGTCTAAAATATTGCAAATTTGTTATATAAGTTTAACCTGTGGCACCCTTTTGAAATATTAAGTGTTGCAGATCTTTTGCTTGCAGTTTAATTCTTTTTTGTGTAATATATACTGAAGCTCAGAACATTGCACTGATCAAAGATCAATCTCAGTTGCAGACTAGAGTAACTTTGCATTGGTGTTCTTGAAGATTCCCCATTTGCTCCTGAAGGTGCTTATGGGAGATAATTGTCCTTCTGGTCATCTAACCTTTTAAATCAAGCGCAAGAGAACAAACAGATATGCGCACCATGCACCGCAGGTTAGGATTTATTAATTGTTACCTTTCACTATTAGACACTTCAAATATAAAACATATAGATCAACTAGAGTGAAAAGCATAATCTTTTCCAACCCGTTCTTGGATTTGAATTCTTTGATTTTGTTTGTATTTTTTTTTTTTGAACCTTATGCCATTTTTTGGGGATCCTTTTACTAAACTAATTGTCTTGGCAGTGGAGTTTTTAAGAAAACAAATGATAGAGCCAGGCTTGTTATCGCAACAATTCTTGGAATTGTGTTAGGAATTTTTATTGGTGTTTCATTTCCGTCAGTTTCCCTTAACAAGGTATGTTTGCCTTCATTAATAATTAAGCTATTCTGCTGTCAATCTACCGTCCACATGATTTGTTTTTACTCCCTGCAGATTCGCTTACCTTCAAGCCTTAGATCAACTTTTGATGGATCCATATCTAATGACCAAGACTTTATGGTCAGGTCTCCTGAGAGAACCACGGACAATCTACCTAAGGTGCCTGTTTGCTTACTCCCTATCCCCTTTGCTCTTTTAACCTTTTGTTATATATATATTTCAAATTATCCGTGCAACTTTTGTTTACCACTTTTTTTTTTGAACCATCGTATTTTGTCTTAGATCAGCTTGAGTCTTATATACCTGTTTTCTGGGTTCTTTTGTGGAGCTGAGCTCTTCATTCACAATTACTGCACAATGCTTGGTTTTGATACATTTTGTTAATTGTTTTCTGCTTCTGTGTTTTCCAGATATATGTTCCTACAAATCCTCGTGGTGCGGAAATGTTACCTCCTGGAATTGTTGTTCCAGAAACTGACCTTTATTTGCGCAGGTTATGGGGTGAACCTAGTGAGGTATGATCCATAAGAGTGATATTTACGCAGAAACATCATAATCCTGGTGCTTAACTGATACCATCTAAGTAACTGGAACAGGCTGGAACTGTCTTTTTCTTTTAATATCATTACCGACTAGGAACATTACATGAAGCTTATCGTGTTCTTTCCAAATTCCAAAAGAAAAGTTCTGATGCATGAGGGGCATTTTCCCCTGAATCACTATCGTTCTCGGTTTTGGAACTTACATCTTGCTGGGTGCAAAAATATACATTCATGTGTCTTAATATTCTCAACTAATAGGTGTCTCTTATCATGATTTTCCTTAACTCTGCAGGATCTGAAGAAGAAACCGAAGTATTTAGTTACATTTACAGTTGGTTTTGATCAGAGGAATAATATAGATAAATGTGTTAAAAAGGTCAGACAATGGAACATTCCATTTTTTTTAATTTTTGATTTCCACGGTTTTTTATGCTTATGTATTCTTTCTTACCTGTGGTAGTTTTCTGAGGATTTCCAAATCTTGCTTTTTCATTATGATGGGAGGACGACTGAATGGGACCAATTTGAATGGTCAAAGAATGCAATCCATGTTAGTGTAAAGAAGCAAACAAAATGGTAAGTTTTATGGCGTTCAGAATGGTTTGAAATTTCTCTGTGGCTGGATCCTTCTAGTTAGTGGGAATTTTTAAGAAAGGATATTCCTTGCTTCCTTGAATTCCAGTCGCTGTCTTGTTAGGTGGATGATAAGTTGCTGCGTTCTGATATTCCTGCTAATATATATTTTATCAGGTGGTATGCAAAAAGGTTTTTGCATCCAGATGTTGTTTCCGCTTATGAATATATTTTCATCTGGGATGAAGACCTGGGAGTGGAACACTTCAATTCGGAGAGGTTTGTCCCATAAAGCATTTACATTTTCCCTTAATTCCATCATGTATGTATTTCTTTCTTATTTTCTATACACAAATTACCAGATACATTCAACTGGTCAAGAAGCATGGTCTGGAGATCTCACAACCAGGTTTGGAGCCCAATAATGGATTGACATGGCAGATGACAAAGAGGAGAGGTGACAAAGAAGTTCACAAGTAGGCTCTCTCTCCCTATATATTACTCGGCCTTATGAAGTTGCAATTGCTTTAGCGATCATAAAGTAATATTTTTTGGTGTCATCTGAATTCTGCATCTGAACTTGATCCACAGGGTTACAGAGGAGAAACCAGGCTGGTGTAGTGATCCTCATTTGCCACCATGTGCTGCGTATGCTCTCTCTCTCTCACTCACACACACACACTCAGAGACATACAAACACAATGTATCTTGCAAATATTTGGAAAAACTGGTCATACTTGTGAATGAGCAGTATTTCTAATGCATGCCACTGTTGATTTTCCCTTCCACCAGATGTTCTCTTTTCCTCTTGGTCGATTTAACATTGTTTGCTTTCTTTCAGTTTTGTGGAAATTATGGCACCTGTATTTTCTCGGGAAGCTTGGAGATGTGTGTGGCATATGATTCAGGTAAAGTATAGTTAAGAATTCCGTGGACTTTAGCCTAATTGTTTACACTCCCAAGTAAATAAATAAACTTAAATCTAAAGAGAACTCTTAATTGATGGACTCTTTGTAGTTCTTAAATGAGGTAACTTAAAAAGAAAAATCAGATTAGAACCAGCTCAAATACCAGCACCATTTGGGATGAGTTCCCTACGCTCTCAACTTCTCCAATGATGGAATTAAGAATGAAGACACGGATTAGGAGCTCAGAATACCATTTGCTAAAATTTTACTTAATAACTTGGTACAATTCCCTGAGCTCCTTATGATACTGCCAAAAATCAGATTCTTGTAGATCGGTTTGGTGCATGGATGCTTAATTTCTTGAGCTCTTTCCTTTTGATACTACCAAAATGCTTAATAAATCTTATTCTTGTAGAATGATTTGGTGCATGGATGGGGTTTGGATTTTGCTCTCAGAAGATGCGTCGAGGTTAGTGGTTTCCGTCTCTTTTGTATCATTTCCTTTTTTGCCTTTCATTGCTCTACAGTGAACAATATAAAAACCTGTGGAAGTCTTTAATAGATAGAGAATCCAAGCATCGGTACAATGCTTTATAATTAACGGCTCTTTTTCTAAACTCTTCCTTGGAAAATCAACAACACTTGAATTTATGAAGTCATTCTTATGAGTTATGACAACTAATGCAGAAAGACCAAATTGGCTAGTTTGTAAAAATTGTTAATTTTCTAGTCATGTTTATCTCAGTCTGGCCTCTTATTTTCTCATGTACTTAATTTTGATTTTCTTCTTCACAGCCTGCACATGAAAAAATCGGTGTGGTAGATTCACAGTGGATTATACATCAAGTAGTCCCTTCTCTTGGGAACCAGGTGAGTTCTCGTCAGCTTATGAGATGATTTTGGTTTCAATGCTGAAAAACATTTTAGCTTATTTCCTCAAATGTGTATGTGAACTATTAATTATATGAACATAGCTTTTGATCTATAACTGAAAACCTTTTTCCTCTTTTCATCACGGCCGACCTGATTATAATCTCATAACTATACGTTTTATTGAATTTCAGGGCAAATCGGAAGATGGGAAAGCTCCTTGGGAAGGGGTATGCGTATTATGAATCTTGACATTTTGAAAGTTACTTAGATTTGAAACTTCTCTTTGTAAAAGAAGGGTTAAATCTCTAAACCAACCCATTTCTTTCCTCCTTTTCTATTCACAGGTTAGAGCAAGGTGCAAAAATGAATGGTCGATGTTTCAGAAACGACTCACGAGCGCAGACAAGGAATACCTTGCGCAGCTCGGAAAGGACTAATTGTCATTTTTATTGATTTCTTTTTCTCCCAGCCCTCCCTGATTTTCTTTCACCCCCATTTGTACATGTATATTCCCTCATCAGACTCATTTCCCTGAGCCACATTCTTTTGTATCTCGAGATTTCTACAGCTTTAGAAAGGGGGTTTAAATTCTTTTATATCCTTGAGTTGCACATTTTTCTACTTACATTTCCATCATGACCATATCCCCTATGTTACTTTGACTCAGGTATGAATAATGGAGACGAGCGTCTTCAATTTTTTTCTCAGAATTTTATGTATTTGGATTGTCCTCGGGGCTCAGAGGATGATATCTTGTATTCAGATATAATATCCGATGTAGACGTCGAATGTCGCCGTGTACCGCTTCATGGATGTTTCAACCTCGTTTAGCGACTCTATTTCATTTCATGCGATGCCCGTAAGCAAGTTGCAAAACTGGTCCCCGGGATCTGAGGTTAAAACCGAGCAAATTTCTCGTGATTTGCATGATGTTGCTCCAAAAGGAAGACAGACCATATCAAAGCATTGATTCGTCAACTCAACTTTCTTGCCCATTATTCGCTCATTCAATTACGTCACACAAATACAGCTCGAAACAAGTAGATCGAACCATTCCAAGTAATATAAAATCTGAATGAGCCATATCTTAATATTCGTCACGGTCTTCTTAGTATTATAATGAGATGTCTTCAGCACGATCCATATTGTCATGTTTTTTTTTTTTTATGTTCATCTAATGATATCATTGAGATCTACTGATTAACCTAATTGTTAAGGATGTTTATATTGCTCTATCTTATATAGGTTCGAATTCTGTTATGGGAATGTATTTCTATTTAATCAAAAAATGATATCATTAAATACGTAAAAACACACTTTTAGACATAATAAATACCATCATGAACAGATACAACATTGAATATTGGTGAACAAGTAAAATAATACCATAGTGACCAGTGGTGGAACATGGTAAGAGTATTTGGAAGAAACTTAAAACCTTAAAAAAAATTAGAGGTTTCAATTGAAATTCGTAAAATTTTTGAAGGGTTTAATTTATAATTTTTTTAAAAAAATTGGGTCTAACTAAATTTTTTAAAATTTTGTGAGGCTCAAAGAGAACTTTTAAAAATTATGGGGGATACAATTAAAATTATTCAAAAATTTTGAACCTTAATATAAATTTTTTTAAATTTATCGAAGGCCAAATTAAAATTTTTGAAAACTTTAAGGTACTAAGTACTAATTTTTAGGTGTATTCCGCCGTTGATTGCAACTGTTATTTTTTTTATAATTATTGATATTCAATCTATTAGTAGATTAATCTGAATCGAATTGTACCATGAGACAACTCTTTCGACCACATTTACTCTATTCACAACATCATGTTTTCAATGGGTTGTTGGTTCGTCCATCACGACTGTTATTAAAATATTTTATTTACATAATTTTTTTTATTTAGACATTAAGTAGCCAAGTGGAATTCAACAATGTGAGAAGGTTTTTCCTTATCTGCCTGGTTGGTAACGAATAAAGGAAGGCAAGGGCAGGCCTGAGTGAGGAGTGAGAATGAAGGATTTTTGCTTGCATTAGCAGGCAGCTACCTTACTTACATATTACCTTCCTGCCTTGTGTTCTAAGGCACATTTAAAGCCTCAACAGCATATATTGGTTTGGAAGAGCTGATTGGATTTGAAAAGCATCATTCACTTTGACCAACATCAGCGGATCCACCCTTTCTTAAACTGATCGTTAGCTTCCCTTCTGGAACAACAATTAAACAATACAAGTAGTACTACTTATAAAGAATTAAGGCAGCGTTAGGCACCAACCCATCTCTCCAATCTACATAAAATAAATAGCCTGCTCTAAAACCTTCATTCTCATACAACCTGATTTTGCAGCTCAAGAAATATTCTTTCCAGCTCCCTTCTTTTAGCCGTCTGATTGTTGTAAGTTGGTGTGCTTTTCTGGTGTTTTTTTATGGAAGTGTAGTAGGTATAATCATTCAAAGGTAAAGCTCTTTGTTCATTCTCCTCATCTTTCTTTTTTTAAAAAGTAGGAATGTGTTTGATGAAACAAAGCTTGATTATCTTTCTTTGAATCCTTTTCAGGGGCTCCTAAAAGCTAAAACTCTATAGTTTTTCACTTCTTTACAACTTACAAGGTAACATTTGCTTTCTCTTTTCTTTAGTTACTGCATTTTGCCTCTCTTAAACATGCAACCAAGGAAAGCTTTCATCAATGAACAGTTGGGAAATTTTTCTGAGAAATTTATTCCCATAGTTTGCCAGCTTTCTTTGTATGTTATAAGACTGCAACATCATAAATCTCTGGATAAATAAAGCTTTTGTATGTAGGTAATTCCAAACCCTTAGTTTAACCACCAAACATTCCATTAAGTTGTGTTTATTAAATGCAGAGGTACACATCCGGTAGCTGAGTTTCTGATGATTATTTTATTGTTCTTATTTTGTTTGTTTCACCAAAGATGGGAGAGATGTCAAGCTTCCAATTGGGTGTTATTGGTGCCCTGTTTCTTTCAGTTGCATCATCTGTCTCCATTGTCATATGCAACAAAGCTTTGATGAGTAATCTTGGATTCCCTTTTGGTACTTCGCCGCTTCTTAGACATCGATTTCAATTATTACATTAGAGAGAAAGGGATTAAAACTATTGTTTTACCACAACACTGAGTTGAATTTCTCTTTAACCCCATTTCTCCTTCAGCCACAACACTCACTAGCTGGCATCTCATGGTCACATTTTGCACCCTTCACGCCGCCCAACGCTTCAATCTGTTCGAAAATAAATCCATTGATATGAAGACTGTGATTCTCTTTGGCATCCTCAATGGTGTTTCCATTGGACTTCTCAACTTGAGCCTTGGGTTTAACTCCATTGGATTCTATCAGGTTAACTTCACTCTTACAAGTTACAATGTGTGTGTATATATATAGTTTATATACATCATTTTAGCCCATTACTGAAAACTGTGTCCTCATTCTTTGTGGTGCTTCTCTTGGAAGATGACAAAACTTGCAATTATACCATTCACTGTATTATTGGAAACCATCTTCCTTAAGAAGCAATTCAGGTTTTTTTCATTGTGCTCTTTTTACACATCTGATGGTTGAGCATATTGAGATTCAAAGCTTATCAGTAACTTGCTGTTGTACTATGTGCAGCCAAAATATAAAGTTTTCCCTCTTTCTTTTACTTGTTGGAGTTGGCATTGCTTCCATAACTGATCTGCAACTCAACCTTGTCGGGACAATCCTTTCTCTCCTTGCCATCGCAACCACCTGCGTCGGCCAAATCGTATCCTTTGATTGTCATCAAACATATACAATGTTCCAAAGAAATGAAACCTTTTTTTTTGTCTGAAATGATGTTGGAAAATGATGTTTATTCTTCACTTGAATATAGCTGACAAACACAATACAGAAAAGGCTGAATGTCTCTTCAACCCAGCTGCTCTACCAGTCAGCCCCATTTCAAGCAGCAATTCTTTTTGTCTCAGGCCCTTTTGTAGATCAATTACTCACCAAACAAAATGTGTTTGCTTATAAATATTCTCCAATAGTCTTGGTATTGAACCGAAACCTCTTCTTTTTTTTTACTAATCTTATCACTCAAATGAGAGTTTTTCTGATAACCAATTGGTTTTTTTCAACAATTTTGCAGGCATTCATCATCCTCTCCTGCATTATTTCAGTATCTGTCAATTTTAGTACATTTTTGGTCATTGGCAAAACATCCCCGGTCACATATCAAGTTCTCGGTCACCTCAAGACATGCCTGGTTCTTGGCCTTGGCTATACATTGCTGCATGACCCTTTTACAGACAGGAACATCATTGGAATCTTGATTGCCATTTTTGGGATGGGTTTGTATTCTTATTTTTGCACCCAAGAGAACAAAAAGAAACAAGCTGATTCGTTGGGATCACAGGTATATGTACAGCTACACTGCTCCTACTTTTCATTTTTTTAATTACTCGTGTCAAACACTTGTTTTCGATACATATCCGGACATGAGTATGGGGAAATTAACAGTTTTGTGTTATCAATGTTTATGTCTGGTGTTCTCAGATGAAAGAAAAGGATGCAACACCATTTCTGGCTCAAGAGAAAGAAGGCCATGAAGTTAAAAATCCAAACAAAGATTCCCTTGTCTAAAAACAAAACAGGATTTTGTGTATTAAGGTGGTGTTTCAGACATTTTGTACCTCAAGAGTTAAATCAGTTTTTGATTCTTTAAATAAACCACTCATTCCCACCTCATCTGATCTTCCTTTTTCTCAGCTCATTGTAAAATTTATGGAAAGTGATCAACTGCATATTGTTACCATTCCCTTGCCTGTGAAAATCGATATACTTCAATGAAATTAATTCCCCCATTTTTTTCCTTGGCCAAAAATACTACTTATAATTACAATATCATATAAATGCAGTA
Source organism: Hibiscus trionum (assembly GCA_030270665.1). Lineage (NCBI taxonomy): Eukaryota > Viridiplantae > Streptophyta > Magnoliopsida > Malvales > Malvaceae > Hibiscus > Hibiscus trionum. The sequence goes on along the minus strand of BSYR01000024.1, from coordinate 27,811,659 downwards.
CATAATACTTGGTATCAGGTAATATATAAATTTTGAGAGTAAATATGAAGTGCGGATTGGTGGTTGCTTGTTCATCGTATTTATTAATCATGTGAATAGAGATTTAATCTCACTCATAGAATTGAGTCATAAATAATTAGTTATCGTTACGGACCATAAACATTTTTATCTCTTTAGAAAGCATGAGTGACTAATAAAATTAATCATTAATCGCTTCTACGTACAATGAACATTCTGAATTTGACCAAAAATAAAATGAATTTTGGGTTTTTATTTTCAAGTTTAATTTCTTTGATTATTTACAAATATTGTAAGGCTATATTACATTATTGCGTTATGGCATTGCTGCTACTTCCACAGAGTTGCATTCATTTTATTTAATCATTTAATAAAATGGCCATTTCCTAACCTTGTCTGCTTTGTAGATTTCATTGAACTACCAATGGAAAAGGAAAACAAATAAAAGAGAGAAAGGTCCAAGGGGACCAGGGCAGCATGTGGGCAGAAGGTGGGAAGTAAATAATTGGGAATGGCCCCCCAAATTACAAATACGGAATCAAATCCATCCTCCACCTCGTCGGTGGGATGTTTCATTCGAGAAATTATATCATGGGTTCTTCCTACCGCGTTATTCATGAGACCAACCAATAAAATACATTCATTTCACTATTTTTTTCGTATTATTTTTTACCAAGTGAATATTCATTTGATAAAAACAATTTTTAAATTTGATTTACCGTAAATATGAGTGAAGATTCACTTGGTAAAAAATAAAAAAACTAATAAAATAGATGTATTTTATTAATTGGTCCCATAAATGACGTGCTGGAAAGAACTTGTGATAATTTCATTTTTCATTCCATGTTTTCTTCTAACATAATTTAAACCCATTTAGATCTACCTTGTCCCCCAATCCTTTTTTTGTTTAATTAATTTAAACTTCTCAAATTTGCAATTCAAAATACCATCTACTGCCTCCCTTGTCACTTGTCCCTACCCTTCAAATTATTTTAGGCTTAATTCAACAATCCACTCAAATTAGATTTGAATTTAATATCTGAATTATTTTTAGTTGAATCATATATTATCAACATAATTAATAATTAATTGGAACAATAGGACAAACATTAAATTATTTAAGCAAGGTTAAAAGTTGAATCTTAACATTATGAATGAAACAAATTAAGTTTAAAAGATTGTCTCATAATAATTTTTACTAAAATGATATGAAACTTTCAAAAAAATATCACATGCAAAAAGTAAAAAAATCTTAAAAATCCAAAAAAATTAAACAAATTCCAATAAAATCCATATAGTTATAAAAATATAATTTTTAATATATATAATTACAAAAATATCTTCATACGATAAATAATTTAAATATTTATAAATTAAAATTACTTAACAAATATTTTTTAGAAAAATAAGAATAGTTTAAGAAATATGATTATTCACCGAAATAGATCTATAATGTCATGTCAGAGAGTACATACCTTTAAGAAATTATATTAAACTTAAATTATATTAAAAATTTAAAAATTAAAACTTTTAAAATGTTATATTAAAAATTTAAGAATGTAAAAGCTAGATAATAAGTAGAAAACACCTAAATTACATGAAAATTAAAATTTTCAAGATGCGACCTTCCTACTCGTACCCATTCAGTCTATTCCTAATTATGAATTATAATTTAAAAATCTATCTCAAAAAATTATTTAATTACCTAATTCAAAAAAAATAATTTAAGGGTTTATAGTAAGTTAAGTCTTTATTCAATAAAAAGGGGGGAAATTCCGGAGATTTAAAATATTTGACGAGATTGAGATATAAATGAGCTGTGTGTGATTAAAGTTAAAAAAAAGGTTAGGGAAAACCGGAGGCGCACAGCTCCTCCCATGTGCGCTTTCTCACATGAACCTTTGCCCTCTTTCACTAAATCCCTAAAAGTACATCAGATTCAAAGGAATCCTATCCCTCCCTTCTTATTTTTCTCTCTCATTTTTTCCTCTGATCCAAACACGAAAACAGCGACCTCTACTTCAATCTTCTCATTCAAACCAGGTCCCCTCTCTCTCTCTGCCTCTTTTTTGTTTTTTTTTAATGTTTGCAATTTTAGCTTTCTCTTCTGCATTTCAGATTACTTTCTGTTTGGTTACTCAGAAAAAATGAAGAAAATGACACCGACTTTTCTCTTTGTTTTCATTTACTAACGTTCAACTTTCTTTTTGCTGCATTTCATTTTCCATGTATCCAAACAAGCTTTTGTAATAAGAATTCTTTTATATTATTTTGAGCTGCTGTTACTGGTTTTTGTTGTTGTTATTAATTGTCATGCTGAAATGACGACTTAACTGATTCTCCAAACCTAGAAAGGAACTTCACCTAAACAGGGAACTTAAATAATAATAATAATGTTATTATTTTTGCCTAAATTACTTTATTGTCCTTGATTGCTTCAGATTTTTAAAATTTTACGCGATAAAGATGCTACCGCTGAAGATATTGCTGCTTTGTGAAGAAAATACTTATAAAAAACCGTAATTGTAGGAAGATAACCTAATTTCCATATGAGATAATAACTCTTTACTTGTATGGTAGTAATTAACCTTTTTTTCTTCTATTTTCTGAACAGAGAATTAGAGAAAAAAGCGGGAAAAAGTTCTGAAAATGAATAATTCTTGGTTTGACAAAGGCTTCAATGGGATTGGGGTCAACGATGATTTCTTTGATGATGTAATAAAGTATTTGGATTTACCATTCGAAGAGGATGAAGGAGCTGACTGTCATGGTAGTCAAGAAGATGTGCAAAAAAACCATTTGCCTGTGGAAGAGAACAATGACGGTGGTGAAGAGTGGGATTGTAACTTTGAAAACTTAGAGCCTCCACCCACCAATGTTTTGGCCGGCTTGTCTTCTGGGTTTTATGGTGATTTTTTCAGTGATAGTTTGGAGGAAAGCCTTACAATTTCAGTGAGTTCCACTTGTTTCACATCCCATACTTTTTGATGTGTGTGATTGTTAATTTAGCATTGGCTGGAATGCAAATAATAGGGCATTGGGTTTTTTTTAACACATCCGGTGCACAAGTTCATTATGTGTCTCTGTCTATGAATTAATATTAAATTGATGACCTTTCTAGTGGTGGTTGGAGCTTGTTTACTAGGTGACATACAAAATATCTTTCATGGTATGGACTAAATTGTGTCTTGTTGGTTTTATAGAGTTGTCTATGGTGTACAATCTACTCTGTGCATGTTGTCATTAAATGCGCACTTTCCCCGTGTACTTTCAGAAGCAACCACCATATTAATATGGTGATATTTCATTCATACTTCATTAAAAAGCAATGTTAGGTTGGAAGTAACTTTGTTTTTAAGACATGCAGTGTTTCTCAACTCCTGAGAGTTGTTGCTTTTGCTTATTTTGTGAAGTATGCTCTGATTGAAGCAATAATGATGTTGTACTTTGCAAAATGTTTTTATTTCATCCAAAAAGAAAAAAAGTTTGCTCAGATACAATAAGAACATGGCACATATCATGTGCACTGGTGCACCACAAACTATTATGCTGGTACAGCTGTATGTGCTCAGCAAGCAGGTGTAGTCAGTGCCTGTTTTGCCTTGCCAATAAATGGACGGGACCACCTGATAATGTTGTTGATTGTGATATGATGTTCAAAATCAGAGGCACTTTTTTCTGATAAATTTCATAAGAGATTTATGCAATTGTAGCTGATAATTATTCTGAAATGGATGGAAGATAGGCTAAATCGTACTTAACTTCATATCTGACTCTTCCTCTTTGTAGTGTGATGGATCTTCTCAGCTAAACCAACAGTTAAGCACTACCAAAGCAACCTCCAGCACCAGCAGAAGCATTACCTTGCAGAGTGAGTCTTCTGATGTGAAAGGTTCAACCTGGTTCCAGACTTCCAGTCCGGTATCCGTGCTTGAAAGCAGCAGCTCTTGCTCAGGTGCAAATCCCGCACCTATTAACCTTAAATTAAGTTTCCCGGTGAAGCGAGGTCGAAGCAAAAGCAAGCGCAGACCGGCATCTATCTTCAACCTGCAGTTCCCGTTGCCTTCCATATCTTCCACATCCTCTGCCTCCAGGGGATCTGATTATCTGGTTGGTTCTGAATCAGAACCAGAAAGCTATCTTACAGCGAAACCTGCCAAAAAGAGACAGAAGAAGAAAGTGAACTTGACATTGCTTTCAGGTTACAGTGAGGCCAAGAAATCCTCCTCCCAGCAGCCTACTGTTGTCATGAAATGTTTGCACTGTGAAATTACCGAAACACCACAATGGAGAGAAGGGCCAATGGGACCAAAGACCCTTTGCAATGCATGTGGAGTTCGCTATAGGTCCGGACGCCTCTTTCCGGAGTATCGTCCTGCCGCAAGTCCGACGTTTGTTCCGTCAGTGCATTCCAACTCTCATAAGAAGGTGGTGGAGATGAGAAAAAGGGCCAAGCTGCCATTGTCGAACCCCCCAAAATGTCATTCCTATAGCAATAGGTGCATTTATCAGTATTAGTTGAGAAAAGCTTCTCACAGCGAGCTTCTCCATTGTTGTGTCTTTTGCATACATATATGCTTTGTTTTTCTTTCCTTGTTTCTCAGTGTGTACATTGATGGAATAAGTAGGAAGTATCTTAGTGAAGTAGAAGAGTATGAAAGGCTTGATTTTTCAAATTTTAGGTTTAACTAGCTTGGAGTTTGACAGTATCAGGCCTCTCACCCTATTCATTTATTCTTGTAACTCTTAACTCTCATCTTTTTCCTTTTATTTTTTTGCAGAATAGTTCTCTTAAGATATTTTGTTTTCTAGTAGGCAACTAAAATATAATTTAGGCCAACTGGACCAAAAGCCCAAAAGCTCAGCCCTCGCAAGCCGATGTGACATGTTGTATTTGTACACAATTTCTTCGGATGAAAAGTTTTAAACTTTTATTTATTTTTTAATTATGCATTTAATTATCAATAACATTAAGCAACTAAAATTCCATGTTACAGATACAGACTACAAAGAAAACAACGCCAACAACGTTAAGAAAAGAAGAGCAATGATTTGGATGACTGCGGAATTATTCCAGCAATTAAAATTGATTAAGTTTCAAAATATGATTTGAAAGGGGAACCCTAACCTTAAAATCAGACAAACGGGAAAAAGAAGCAAAACCTTGAATAATAACAACTAATGCACAGTACTATCCATTACCATAGCACAAGCCTACCCCCACGTGGAAACAAAATTATAATGTACATGTGATTTCTGCTTTTCTGCTTCAGCCCCTCACCAACTGAAACTTTGATTTTGGCCCCCAGCCTCATGTCCAACTTCCAAGTTTGGCTGAAGACATCTTTCCGCAGCATTATTCTGAAACAGAAACCTCTTGATCGATCCTCCAATAGTTTGAATCATTGAACTCCTTCGACCCAGCTCCATCATCATCAGGGTTCTCCTTTTCAGGTACCTTCGGAATACTGTTCCTCTGCAACGGTCCTGCTTCCCCAACTATTCCTTCTTTTAAAGCTTGTCCCATTGCCTTCTCTATACTTTCTGCTTCCGCGCCTACAAATTCGACATCCTCTTCAAACAAAGAGGGCACCGGCGGTGGTGGAGATTTCTGATTTGTATCACTGCTCACTGATCCTTCACTTAAATCCATGGAGTCTGATGAATCACATGGAAATGGGGATTCCTCATTTGATGGAGGGGCAACATCGGTGACCATTGCCTCGGTTTGGCTGGGTAGGCTCACCTCAGTGCTGTCATCATCAAGAAATGGATTCTTGCTTGAACCACCTGCTGCTTGCAAATCCGAATATTCTCCCCACCCCACCCACTCAGGTAAAGACTTGTCTCCAAACAAGTCCTCATTCTCTGTTGTGTCAAACCCGAAGAATCCTGTATCACGAGAACCATCGGCTTTTCCCCCTTCAGGATTCAAGTCTCCACCGCTCATAAAATTGTTAAATCCATTCATCGCATCGGAAGTAGATGTGCTATTCACTGACTGCTTGTTGTCATTTAACTCATCTTCCTCTCCAACTACCACTTCATCATCACTACTGCTGTTACCACCATTTGCAGTGCCATTCATCACCTCCGAGGGGGATGATGCCACAGGTGCATTACCGGTTCTGTCCTCTTCGAATGCAAACCAGTTCGAATTTGTGAACAGACTGCTCAGTACAAAAACATGGGTTGTAATCTCCATTAATATGGCTGCTTTAACAAAACAATATACACTGTGCGTCTATGAAAACAACACTACCCATCAAGCGGTCCATTATGAACCCCATCAACCCATTATTATGGATATCGATGACAAAACTCACCTTCCTTGTTCATCTCCAAGCCTCAAGGATGATATGACAACCTCAGCAGATTCATCATCAAAGTATACATCCTGCAAAGTGAAAACATATATTTACAATTGATTTGAAGCTAAAAAATGAAGAGGAAATTTTTTTTTCCTATTTGTTTGGTTCTCCATCACTCATGCTGATCTTAGGACATAGCCTAGGTTTGTTAACATCAGTCTTAACAGGCAAATAGAGAAGCCAATGGGAAAACAACCCATTGGCCATATAAACAAGCAGAGAGAAACAATTTCCAATTAATTAGAAGAATTCAGTCACTCACCTCATCATCTCGATCAAGAACACCATTTTCCTAAACGCAGTTAAATAAAAACAATAAGTAGACAACACATGTGGAGTCAAGAGATTGTTAGAATAGCCAAACTACATACTTCATTATCATCATTCCCATGAATTCTGTATCCGAAAGCCTGGCTTAGGTTGCTAAAGCGGCGACATCATAATCTCTATCATGAAGATCATCTTCGTCACTATCCCTTGTTCTGTCCTGCAATGTTGTTGGGCGGCTGCAGAAACGGGAAAATAAATGAGACTCTTTAAAAGACTTTCTGTTTGCTCTCACCTATGTGGTTTCTGCAAACAGAAATCATATGTGCTATAAAAAGCCATAAATACTTTAAAAGAGAGAACTACAAGTCACATTTTATGTCACTATAAGCTACAGATCTGCCACAAGACCACAGAGTCCAAGAGTGAGAACACTCTTACAAATGACATATCAAAGCACATAATGAATCTAGAGACAATTGATCTTCAATCATGTATCCTACTCATCTGGCAGCAATGCATATCAGAAGTGAAGCAAGAGCATACCCACAAGCCCATCGATAAACATTTTCAACTGCATTACGCTCTTGGAGAACATTAGCTTGCCATTCATTCCATTCACTATTTTCCTGTACAGAATGTATGAACCGGTGTCAGCGAATCACAAAAAGTTAAGTAATACAGAACCTAGAAAAATTGCCAAATCCAACATACTAACCAAGCATTTCCAGCCAATGAAAGATACCACCAACGTGCCAAAGAACACAACTACTAATTATGATGAACTTAACTCAGATTTATCGTACCACATAAAAAAGGTTAAACCCCAATTTTAATTATAACAAAAGTTCTTAACTACAATAAAAATGCACCCACAGCCAGTGGGATCCTGAGCACTCATTTAACATTAACACATCCACACCTGTAGACATGCTTGAATGTGACTATTGCTGCTTCCCAACTGTACAAGTTTATTTGAAATGCGCGTAATGTGTCCAATGTTTCCAACTCGTGGTGCACGTTTTCCAGCAGCAAGTAAAGTGGGCTGTTTTACCAAGAAACAAAGGATTATGCCAATTGCTTAATCAGGTAGCATTTGTAAGCCTCTAGCTACATCGGTTATAATGCGACAGAGAAATAGCAACAAGATTAACATCTACCTGATTACCATCACCAGAAAGAATTGGATGTTTGTCAGTTTGGAGAAAATTCCCAATCAAATCACATTTTTGAAGAAGATGATCAACTATAGCATCATTCTTGCTTTCCAGACAAGATAATATTATACTCTCCACGTGATGATGTAATGCATTGTTGTATGGGTACCTGCATAATATGAAATAAAGAAAATGAATCTTCCCCAGCTAACAAAATGGACCAACAACTTCCTCACCGAGACATCAAACACCTCCTTCTAGATTCAAATTTTCAATAAGCTTCAAGATGACAATTTTAAGCGAGAGTTTACTCAAAGAAAAGACCAAGAACTCGTCGAATGGTTCCTGAGTTAAACAATTCTTGCTGTGCAGCTTCATTTCCAGTTCTCAACAGCACGGCAATGAACTCCACAATCTGAAATAAATAGCAAAGTAATTCAGAAAGAACCCAATAAACTTCCAAGCAAGGCCACACAAACAACAAATAAATCAAACAGGTAACGGGTATTCCATGTTGCTTGGCACATAAAACTTATAAAAGAAATTAAATACACCTTAAGGCGATGCTTCCCAAGAGGTGGCCTCAATTCTCCATATGTGGTAGGTAAATTTTTTTCATCAGACGACACATTTAAAAGCATGAGCAAGTCCCCTGCACAAAAACATGCAGTCTTGAACACCATGGCTAAACATGTTACATGCACCTAAGATATTTGTAAACTATCACATAAAACTTGCAGCAAAGTAAATCCACTCACCAAGCTTAGGCAGCATTGCATTAATAGTTTCTGAATTTACAGGGATTGGAGGCTCATACATGAGATGATTCCGAAAAGAATGCATCAAGGGAGAACTGACTGCTGATCTTTTCGGATCCAACAATGAGATACAAACTGAAAGTGAATTTACAAGGCCAGAGTTGGAATGTGAATGTTCCAACGCATGACCAAATATCCTTGCAACAAAGCTGTACATGAGCATATTCAAAAATACATGTCAAATCACATAAACAATAGGGAATCGAAATGGCGATGCAGGTAGGGATGCGAGAGGAAGAAACTAGATCTCACAAACCTTGGAGTAGAGAGTTTGGTAGCTAAAGCTGATGGGGCATTCCGAGTTATTGCACACAACGTTTCTGCTGCATTAGAATGAACTTCAGGAGCACACTGGTCATCATAAAAAACAGGTTGTCTGATAGACATTACAAAGCATCCTATACCATGCAAATAGTAATACAGGGTTATGTCATAGTAACAATAAAACAGAGATTTCTCACATACAGATGGACTCAATTTATTCACAATCATTTCCAGCAAATTGCTACCAGCTAACCATTGCATCACATCCAAAAAATTTGGATATACATGATCATCAGCACCTACTAACCGAACCAAAACCTGCAAAAAGGTACATCTCATATCAATGTTCAACCCAAACATATTAAGTTCCAAACCATATAAAATCCACTATTGCAATAAAACAATGCAGAGAAAATATATGGTACCTCCATGATTGATGTGATTCCTATCAAATCAACCAGTTTGTGGAACACATCTTGATGTACCTGTTAAGAATCTTTCTCAGTAAATTCATATAAAGGAATTAAAAAATCTATACTTTGTAGGTCATAGATCATAAACCACTGACAAGTCCAATTTTGTCATGCACGTCACTAGACTTGTAGGGTTGTTACATATACCACCCAGATTCCAGATACCCAGCTGACTATATGAGAAGGGGTTACAATCCAAAGAATTAATTACACAACTAATTCAGTAAACAAGCTTGCAAGTGAAAACTGTTGCAAGTGAATTACACCAGTCCATGTCAAATAAATCAGTGCAAAGTTCAACAATGGAACAAGGTAGGACTAGGGCATACTTAGATACCCAGTCAAACTACACTAGTTATCCAGATTTGCAGGTTATTTAATGCAACATCCAACAAAACAAAGAAATATATCAACAGATATGCAAGAAGTTCAAGATGTGAAACAGCTTTGCTTACTTGAACGTAGTTCATAAGTGGAACAGTTTTCCGTAGCATAAGGCATACAACAACCTAAAATCCCAAAACAAATGAAGCCTGTCAACAGGTAATAATAAACCAAAGCAAGAGTTGAAGAAAACATGACATAAAACAGCACACAAACTAATCAGAACATGAAGAAGCAAACCTTACTGAAACAACCAGCTAGCAAGGCACTGTGAGGACGGTTCGGTTCCAAGAAGGAGAAAAGTAAGTTCATCAACTACAACATAGAGAAAATCATATGTAACAAACATCACAGCGATTTCAATAATTAAAGATACATAATCATGATTGAAAATGAAACCAATACCTCTTCATCCTCAACTAAAGTCCTCAAAACGACATCAATCTCACATGTAAATATCTCACAGGCAACGAATGGAAACCTAGACATAACAATTAACAAATCATTTGGAAAGCAAAAATTAATATCAGAAAGGTTACAAGGAAATGGAAAGAAGTCTAGCTCCTGATTTTATGAAAATGACATACTTGAAGGCCCGTGTGCTGTCAGCATCCTCTGGAGGTTCTTCGACAGTATATCGCAACAACTGCTCAACTTGGGATCTATCTCGTAAACTGCATGTAAAAAATTAATACATGATGAGCATAAAAAAAAAACTAATTCTCAATTATATTATACAAACATTGAGCCATTTTAGTTATAGAAAATCTACTTTAAAGTCCAAAAAATGGCACCGGACTAGAAAATGATGGGAAAAAAGAAGGAAAAGCACGATGTATGTAGTGGAAAAATTACAAATTGATGAGTCGACTATTCAAGGCTTTGCACTCTTGGATTATTTCTTCCTCATCAAGAAGCTCTTCCAAAGTAAAGTTTTCCTTGTCTAATATTGCGTCCACCTACAAAATAATATCACAGTCAATGATAGTACCATAATACTAGCAAACACATGATTAATAAACAAGTCAACAATATTCTTAGAATTGCCAGAAGCAGTGAATGAACATCGACCTAAAAACCAAATCCAGCTTACAATATCTACATAGCTTAACAGATTTCTGGGAATTAAAATAAAGAGCAGTTATCACATAAAAAGATACTTCAGCTTCAAATAAAAGGAACTCAGGCCATTTCCTAACTCAAAACTAGCTTAAAAATCAAAGTGAATTCATAGAATTGAACAATTAAATTTTCCGACGATGCGGACAAATCTAAGTCACTGAAACTACTTCTATATGCCATTGATGAAAACAAAGTAGGTTCCAAATTAAGTAATCTATGCGAAAAGAAAGAATTCGAACCTAAATGAAAAATTAACAAGTTGATTACATGGAATAACTTAATACCGAATGAAAGGAATAAAATCAAAGTATCAAGCGAAGTTTAAAGAAATCAATAATTAAGTAGCATAAAGATAAAAGTACTCACAGGAGAAGAGGCTAGAGGCGTGAGCTGCCAGAACATGGTGAAAAAGAGGGAAGATTGAGCAGAGAAGCTGAATAGATCTATAAACCCTTAAATAACCAGTGAATCTAGGAATTGTCGAAGGGGCCGCTAGATTCAAGAGTAGAAATGAAACGAAAATATATAAAACAAACAAAAAAAGGTCCACTAAGCCTGAAGATCGATAATCCCCAGAAAAATAAAAGTAGCAGCGGCTGAGGCTGTGGCTGTGGCTGAGGCTGAGGCGATGAAGAAAAGAGGCACTTCAAATTTCACAAAACCATGGGAATGGGTTATATTATATTAGATTTGTCATGTACGTACGTATGTGTGTATGTTGGCTGGACTTTTCTTTATCGTTTTATGTTGGATGGATTTTGGACCAAAAATAAAATTCTTAAACATTTTGGATCGGAAATAAATTAAGGGAAAGAAAGGCAGCAAAAACGTTTCAAATCAGATCTATAGAGTGTAATTTGGTGCATCTGGATATAGTCAACTATTGAATCTCGACAGACATTTGAAAAATAAATCAAACCGTCGATAGACATTATTAGAACTCGATGATTTCACCTAATCCGGAATGGACAAGCTTACATGAATGCCTGGAAGTTGGAACATATCATTAAGATGTATTTTTATTTTTATTGAATATGTTTAACTTAATATTAAAATTATAATATTGTATAAAGAAAAAACATGGTAGGAAAAAATATTTATAATATCATTGTGTTTTTATTTATTTTTATTTAATATTTAATTTTTTATTTAAGTGTTGTGTTTTATTTTTTTATGGTTTTTTAAACATGAAGAAAATTTTATTAGATATATTTTTATTTTATTTTTATATAATATTACATTTAAATAAAATAATATTTTCAATAATAACAAATATTATATTAAATTATAAAATAAAACAACAATTATGTATCAATTTAATATTAAATAAAAATTTTAAGGACTAAATTAAATAAAAAGAAAAGTTTAAAGATTTGATATGTCATTTATTTTTTTACTAAAGTGAATCACATATCGATATTGTCAAAATGTCAAATGTCATTTTTAATTTTTGCGTAACTTTAAATAGCAAGTTAAAATAACATGTATAGTTCAACCCAACAAGTGTTCCAGTGGAAAAGCGAATGATGTTTATTTTAAGAAACATCGGTTCAAATCACTTTGTCTACGAGGTGTATTAGTATGCACATTATCAAATGGTTAAAAATATGTATGAACAGACATTGTATTGTAATTATCTTCAAATTATTAAAAAATTTAAAGAACAATTAAAAAATAAAAATCATAATTTAAGAACATACGGTACAACCGACTCCTTAAATTATAATAAAATTACAATAATAACTTTAGAAATATATATACATGTCCATTAAGCTTTCTTTTCGGACTCAAATCCCAATTTCAAACTTTGACTTTAAAATTCTAAGAATAGAATTGTTCGTACAAGTACAACCAACCAAATACCAAATAGATCAAAGCAACTTAAATATAAATAAAATTATATTAAAATACAACAGAATAATTATATATCGAAACTTTAATAAATATAAAAATGATGTATTTGTCAAAAAAATAATGTGTAAATAAATATAATATATCAACCATGACTAGTGTATTATTATTTTTATATTCCTTTTAAATTACTAAAGTTAAAAGGTGAAAAAGTTGACGTTCTGGCTCAGCAACAGAAACAAAAGAAAGAGGTGAAGTGTTAAAGCCTCTTCCCATTAACTCTAATCTTTTTCCCTCCTTTCCTTTATTGCCACTTAATTTCCTCTCTTACTTTTTTTAAATGAAAAACAATAACTTTCTTAATCCCAGATTTATCGCCTAATCCTTCGGGATCATTATCTAAAATTTCAGGTAAACCGTATTTAAGATTTTCTTTTCGAATTTGCATTATTTTCACTCGTTGAATCTCTGCTTGTATTGGGAATCTCTGAAAAGTTTTCATCATTTCTTTTTCACCGATCTGTTGTTAGCTAATAATAGTTTGATTAAAATTAGTTTTTGTTAGTTAGCTTAATAGTCTTATGTTGGTAAGTTATATGAACTGATGTTTCAATTATTGACAATTTTGTGATAATTAGAATGTTTAGCTTTTTTATTCATTTAAAAAAAAAATTAAATCGACTGAGTTCCGTTTGATTATAGTGAACGCGAGAAGAAAAGAAAAAGATAATCGGTTATTTGATAAGTATTGGGAGCTTTGAGTATGAATTGAAGTAGATTTAGTGGAAGAGATGAATGTTAGCCATGCCTCGGTCCATCCAGCGGAAGATCTACCAACCACCGATGGAGGCGTAGGCGGCGGCGGCAACAACAACAACAACGAGGCACCAAGAGTGAGGATGAAGGACATTCAGGGGATGCCTGGAACGGCAGGAGGGCTAGCATTGCGGATTTGTCAGTTTGTTTCTGCAGTTTTGGGACTTTGTATTATGGCAACCACTAGTGATTTTCCATCCGTTACCGCCTTTTGGTAATTCTTTTGATTAGTGCAATTTTTTATGCTTAATATTAGTTTGGATTTGCTAGTCATGATGAGGACCAAATATTGATTTTTGTGGTATGAATTCTTGATTTGCAAGCTCTAATACTCGTTTGGAAATAATGCTATAAATTTAATGATAAAACCTTATTTGTGTTATGAATTTTATGGTTTTCAAATTTAAGAACCGAATATAGAAAGTTGCTTTAATTGGTTGGTTCATGCACCGTATCATCCTCTGTAGTAATTTGTCAATTTACAACCAGTTCAGACGTATTCAAGACAATTGATATATCTTGGTTCATTTGTTAACTCACATTGTAATTAGTTAGTATATGTAGTGAAGGGAAGATTATTTTTATGGAATAATGTTTAAAGTCCAGTTTGAAAATTGCATAGAAGTTGTAGAACTTAGTCCCTCTTATGTAGGTAAACTTTTTGGATTAAAAGGGGAAAAAAACTAGTTTGCATCTGTTTCAGATATGAAAATTAGCATTTTTCCCTTCACTCATGCTTTATGCTTTTGGATTGTTTCAAACTGAATCCACTGGCTGTTAATACCTTGGTAATTTGCTAATTTTGCATGTTGTTTCGCATGCTAAATGGTATCTTAGATTAAACAATCCATGAAATGTCAAACAAATAGAGAATGACTTCTTAGAAAATAGCAAGTGGCGATAGTAGGATGTCTAATGTCACACTTTGTAGGTGCTCTATTATCTGCATTTTGATAATAACAAGAGTTGTGTAAGAGAGAGGTTCTCATGTTCATAACTCTTCAAGGAGGATAACCTAATTTGGTCTAGACCTCTTTTTTGCTTTGAAATGACATTGCAAGATCTGAACTCTCTCAGTTTTATTATCTTAATAGATTCTTTACAAAAATGTTTATTATTTAGCTACTATATGCATTACTTCTTCAACTTATTCTGTCTTTTGGAATTCAGATATGATAAACAAATGAAGCAATTAGTATGCATCTGATGTTATCTTGACTCTTTCATAACAAGCAACTTTTTGTTATTTGCTACATCAGCTACCTTGTTGCTGCCACTGGCTTGCAGAGTTTATGGAGCTTATCGCAGGCTATAATTGACATTTATGCCCTTTTAGTGAGGCGCTCTTTGCAAAATTCCCGTGTTGTTAGTTCGTTCGCTATTGGTGATGGGGTAAGGTGTTTTAAGTTTTGCAGTTACAAATGAATGTAATATACTATTTGTCTGCATGTCTGGCGGTCTTAGAAACGTGCATATGCTATGGCCTTAACTACTTGCTATAACTATGTGTTCAGAAGCACTTGCTTTCTTTCCACTGCTTGTTTTATATCTCATATAGTCTTACACTTTGCTTTGTTACATACAAAGCTCCTGACATTTCGGAATCTTTTTCGTCTGCTCTTTGTTATGTAGTTTTTGTTGTGTGATCACATGTTTTTACGTTGCAGATCACATCCACTCTGACGTTCGCTGCAGCTTGTGCTTCTGCGGGCATCACGGTTCTTATCGACAATGATCTTAATAGCTGTGCTCATAACCATTGCCTACAGTTTAAAACTGCTACCGCAATGGCCTTCATTAGCTGGTTTACTTCATTACCATCATTTCTTCTGAACTTTTGGTCACTGGCATCCAGATAAACAGGTAACACGGGGTAATTGAAGTTGAAGGGAGTAACCAGATCTGAAGCATTTATTTTATTTCAAGTATATATCTCCTCATAGCCATCTTATCTGCCTTGGAATTGAAAACTTGGTTGTGTAATTATATAGTTGTATCTGTGTAAATCGGTCTGCAAGACAAATATCTGGGCTAGGACATTATGAATACTAGTAGCTTCAATATGCATCTTTTGGAGATTGAATGATTTGATCACATTATTGTTAACCATGTATATTTTTCAATACTAGAGGTGTGTTTGTGGTTCAAATTTGTTACCATTGAGCTTCTCTTCGTTCTTCTGGTTACCAATTGCTGGATTCCAGTTCTGGACCTTCCCTAAGTTCAGGCTGAGCTTTTTCGAGTCTCCCCTCGGTCAAGAATTACTCGAGTAATAAGTTGGACCGAGTTTGATTTGAGAGTATTTTGACTCGACAGTAGATTAGGAACTAGCGAGTATAATACTTCTTTTTAGTTCTATGTGTATATACAGGCAAATGGCAAAAACATGTTCATATTTACGAATTCAAATATAAAACATGGCATTCAATCTGAGTTCAACTTGAGCTTCAAATGAATCGAATTAATCCATCTCCCATTTACATTTCTATACGGTAAAATACTGTACGGTACGAATAGACAAACATATAAAAAATTCATATAGAATGAATCATCAACAATATGAACTCGTTCTCAACAAGTGCTCCAGTTAAAAAGAGGATTACCTTACACTCCCCTTAAGACTATTAAAAATAATATTAATATAATTTGATAAAACAATATCAGTTATGATACATACAAGAACCATCATATATAGAGTTCGAATCCCTGGTCAAAAGAATATATAGGTTAAAATTCACTTATATGATGATATTTTTTAAGTTTTACACATTATTTTAGATTGTTAAATTAACTGAGTTTAGTGACTAATATTAAAACTTTACATTGTGTAACTGAGTTCTATCCCTGCATATAAACTGCGTGAATTCAGGGTAAAATCCCAACATTTCAAAATGAATTGCAGATCTGTGGGTTAAACCAAATTATGGTGCACTAAAAAATTTTAATTAAATTAATAAAATGCAAACCTGAACAGGGTGCCTTCCACATTACAAAACTTTTTGTCCCTGTTCCTCACTTCATTTTAACTTTTCTTTGTTCATTTCCATTTTCCATGGGCAGCTACGGGAAAGCTTGGTTTTCGGACAAAATAAATTACAATGAAATGTATTTCACACAAAAGACCAGTTAACAAACGAGAAGGCCAGGCAATGGACAGTGGTCTCATCAGCTTCAAGGACTTTCCAGGCAAAAGCTTGTTCATATGAAACATGGCGTCCCATTGTTGACATGCATATTCCAGCCGACAAGCAAGCAAATCCCTGTTATTAAAGTTGAAATCTTTAGGCCAATTATGTATTTACTACACAAATTACAGCATCCCTTTTCTTAGCTCAGCAAATATTTAACTCGGGTTGGCTACTACATGCAGTTAATATCTATGTCCGAATCGAAACAATTCCAATTTAACAGCAAAAAGGTTTTGGGGTGATTAGGACTCACCTGCTGCATTAACTTGGCAAAATCAGAGCACAATGCATTGCGTCCAGACTCATCAAACAATTTATCCAAAGTGATGTCTTGTAGAGCCACTAGAGTTGTCTCGAGCATGTCAAGCCCAGCTTGATTTGCAAATATGAAAACCGGTTGCGACTGCAAAACCAAAACAGAATTATGATTACTCAATTTGAACAATTATGAAGAATGCATCAGCAGGACCTGATATACAAGGTTCGAGTGACCATACCTTCAACGAACAACACAATATTGCATCCTGATGTTGCCAAAGATTCTTCAATATAGAGTCACCACCAAGTGATTCAGACCTCATCAACTCCGTCCCCAAGTAGTAACTGAGTAGAAACAAATGAAAATGACACGTCAACTAGGGGGAAGGGTGAATGAGCTTATTCGGTAAACCGACAACACATATAGTTTCCAATGTGGCATGTTAGCAAAAACTACAATATACAGAAACAATAAAGCAACTCACCTGTAGCTCCGGCAAATCCAGTGAGCCAGTGTAAGTGCTTCGGGAGAGCCTGGAGATAGCTTTGATCCGACAGCTGGGTTCAATACCGATGGAGATATGGCCATGGCAACCCTCTGGACAGAAGAAATGACACTACGGACATACTGACGTGCCATGTTTGCAACGTTATCCTGAAGATTGCTTTCAAATGGAAACTGGAAGGCAATTGTCAACACCGATCGTGTGCTCTGACACGATGGAGCATCTCCTGCAGCATGACTCGTTGCTGGTCCTACGTCGAGACTAGAAGCCAGATCCAAAGTCCGATTTGTAGTCAATGAATCCTGTGTATCAGACTGAATAGTGACACTATCAGTATCTTGTTTTGTCTAAAGACCGACCAAAAGCTGAATAACAATGGTGATGATGGAAAAAACTGCAAAAAGTTCAGGTGAAAGACGGTGAAACTTGACTGGTTTTGAATCCAACGGGATAACACGGAATCCAGAAGGTAGCAGGGGAGCATCATCTGGAAACATCTCATCAATTGTGGCAAAGACAAGCTCCGAACAGGCTCCCACAGCATTCTCATCAATTCCATTACATATCTGCAAAGATGGTAATATGGATAAAGTGAAAATATCTGCAAGCATCTTGGACACATTCAGGACATCATATATAGCGGCAAATACGAAGGCAATTCAAATAAACTGAAAAGGCATTTTAAATGTTGAAATTAAAAGGGCAGTGAGAATTAATCAGGAATGCAATTTATAAAACACATCAAAGATGTCAAAAGAAAGATCAAGAGGTCTAAAATTTTGACTGCAAATGCAGTTCCAAGTGGTTTCAAGCAATAAAAACACATTGGTTTCAACTTTCATGTTAAACATGTCAAAAATCAGTAGAATGGAAGAAAGTGTTGGGTTTTATATTCCCGATTTAACATGAAAACGGACACCAACATTCAACAAGGCCTCATCAGAAAATCACCTGCAATAGATGGATGTCCCTTGATACGAAGGCATCTTCTTGCACAAAAGACTGGCCTTCAAGTCTTATTACTTCAAGTAGCTGATACATGATAAATGCAGCATTAGCAAAGCTTCTCGGACAGAAGAGAAACGGTGACACTTTCAGTTGAAAACAAAAGAATAGAACAGAGGAGCCATATGACCACATAGAAGATATACCTCCTCGTGTTCAACGGTGTGGCCAAGTGGCATGATGATCTGACTCCCCGTAAACCTTGTAGGTCTCATTCCAGGATAAGCATTTGTTCCAGCCTTCAACGATGCAGCACAATAAGCATCAACATTGAAATCAGCCCACTCTGAGCGATGTTCCCTCAGGAAACGTACAAGCACGGCAGGAGCAACATTCTGACAAAATAATAACAGTAGTAATAAGGTAGAATGGTAGATAGTCTGATTTTTCGAAGTCAAAGATATGGCATGGAGAAGGCTTAAACTTGTGTGCGAAAACATAGTTTATCTTTTAAACTAAAACTTAACTGTCACTTGCAATAAAAAATGAAATGCTATAGGTAATATACTAATATCAAATATGGAAGCTTGCTTATAGAATAAGACAACAGTTTCCCGTTTTTAGGGGCTTTCTATAACTTACCTGAATCAACATAGATGCCTTTGCGCACAGAACACCCCCAAGGAACGAAAAAGCGTTGGCAGGATTAGAAGTGCTGCTAAAGCTCTTGCTTAAATTAATTGCAATTATCACATCCTCAGTTCCATCACAATTTATTATTGACCATCCATCATCGTTGAATCCATTTATTGCATCATTGAAGCCTCTACAAGTAATGAAAAACACATATATCAATGAAATTATGGGGCGTAACACATCATAAACACAGATGCTGCACAATTCTTTTGCACATTCGAACTCATAATCCAAATTAAAACAAGCATTTAAAATAGTCCTTTTAGATACCTGCTTAATCTTTGGCTAAAAGTTCTCAGTACGGCTGGTTGCCGGCCGAGACTGTAAACCACCTCGCCACTTGTCTCTTGAGCAATCTGCCTGATGTAGCGCAGTGCCTTTGCAGAGATCAAATAGTCAGTACCTTTAGAAATGCCTTTCTAGGCAACACCAAAGAAAATCAAAAGGAACTCTCAATGTTTGGTAATTTTAGTGTTACGAGACGGCCAAACCCAATAGGATTCATAAAACATGAATCAGCAGTGTTAACCAGTTTGTGGTGTGCACGTTTACTTGCAAATTTTTTATCACCTTACTGACAAATCCACTCACCGCAATTGTCATTTTCTGAGCAATTACTTTAGATGATTCATAAAGTGGGCGCAGCACCTCCGGCACACTCCATGCCTGCAATAAGGTGTTTACAGATTAAGTCTGCCAGGATAGAGGCATCTAAATATCCTGTTAAAGTACCTATTCATCAGACGTTGTACCTGAAGATTCAGGTGGTCGACGATATGAATGATCGACCCTCCACCCTCACAAGGCCTAATTAAATAGCCACTAGGAAGTACTTCAGCTCTCACAAATTGAGCTGCAGCAGCTGCACTTGGGCCAGCACCCGAACCAGAAAGAGACCTCTCACAGACCTTGGAAAATAGAGAGGGGGAAAAATAATAAAAAGCAAAGCTCCTCAAACCAAATAACCATAGGGACAGTCAAATAAGCAATGGAGATGCCCAGCAAGTACCACATGATGCAATACTTCAACCTCGACTCTCTTAATACCCGTACTTAGTACTGCTTTATACTATTTAAATAAATAACGAGTGCAAGATATGCATACCACAAGACTTCCATTCTCTAAAGTTGTAGTGTATCGTATAGTCCAAAAGTCCCTTGCAGGAGCCAGCGTAGTCGGTGCGAACGTCTAAAACAATTCTCATTTTAGTAATGTCTCATGAAAAGAGAGTAAACATGATTAGTATATAAATATATAGTAAAATCATTCTTCTACACCTGTGTGTATACAAGCTCAATTGTTCCGCCATTGCCAGCTGGAAACATGGTAAAAACTTCAAGGTTCCGGCAGTCCCGAGACCAAGATGGACGGTCTTTAAGAATCTCCGCAATCTATTAACAATAGTTTAATTGTATTGTTCAGACTTCAGATCAAATAAGTCTCATACAATAACAAAATGTCTAAATTCTACATAATGACATTGGAATCCATACCTTTATAGGTTCTAAACTTACAAGACCGCAGGCTCGAGCTGCCACTCCACTACAACTTTGGGAAATGGCAAATATCCCAACCGAATCCGGACCAGGCTGGCAACAGTTTTGAACAAATAGGCTCAGAGACACTTCTGATTTTTTAGAAAGATAAACAACACCGCTAGACTCATATAAAAAAAAAAACCCGACAACCAAATAAAGGAAAATATCATTGGTACAAGGCACTGACCTTCATCCCAGGCATCTGGACCCAATCGACAGCAGTTCCCGTAGCCTTGGAAAGGAACTCTGCCAAGGTCTCCTCTGCAATGGAGAGGAGTCTGCCAAGACCATAACAAAATCCACAGCATTTATTATAATATATATAGATGTGAGCACACATAGAGATGGAGATAAAGAGCTGTTTCATTATAGTTTAAACTGAACTTACCCAGCAGGGCTATTGGCATCTCGCAGTGAATGCTGGGGAGTGGCAACCAAGGAATTACCGCTTGCATCAGCTGCAGATGCCTGTAAAAAATCCAAAATAAACAACAATAATGTCAAAACACATACAACAGGACCACAGAAAATGCATAATATTTGTTTATAGAAATTCGTCAAAACAGTTCTGTATAACAAAGTAAGCATGGAATGGTATAATTACAAAAGAAGTGTGAAAAGGGTGTGTATATATAGAGGCAAACATGAAACACAGCAGGGAGAGCATAAGACACTATAATCGCTTTAATTAGTATGCCACAAAAATCTATAGATAATGCCTAACACCCAAAGAAGGCATAAGACAATTTAAATTGCAACATCCACAGCTAAAAAATCAACTTGAAATGCAACTTAAGGACATGTGTTTTCACAACAATAACCAGATGGGTACAGATTTGTAAGAGAAACAAACAAAGAGCGAGAGACCAGAAGAAGATACATTTACAGTATGCAGTTGTTGCTTCATATACCCATTCTCGCAGACCAGCTGAGACACCTGTTTTTGCAACCGATCATTCTCCTCCATCAACAGCTTGTTCATTGCTGTTAATTTTCTATTCACAGTTTGCAGCCTTGAAGACTCCTTTTTTTGCTTCTCTCTGCACCTGCACACCTCAATGAAAGCCCCATAAATTTTCCAACTTCGAAAGGGGGGAAAGGAACCCCAGTTTTTTTAAAGCATTATAACAACTATAATGGAAAAGTAAAGGCAATATCGAGTTGCATACCTGCGATTCTGAAACCAAACTTTGATCTGTTTAGGTTCAATGTTGGAAAGAATGGGGCATTCCCTTATTAACTGTTGCCTACGCAAAGAACTAGGCTTGGGGCACTCAGCATAGACTCGTTCCAAAGCTTCGACTTGCTCAGCTGTGTACCTAACATACTTGCCAGAATCAAGATGTTTGTCGATGCTACTTCCACTGCTGCTCTCTCTATGTTGGGCCACCGCCATAGCCATTTCTTGCTAAAACCAAGACTGAAAGAAACAATCTTTACTTATATATGTGAGATCTTATAAGACAAAGACACTCGGCTAGTATGAGTGAAATAAAGCTGTGAGAGCTGGTTTGGGAGGATTTGACTTCAGAACTAATATCACTTTGTTTCTTAGTAAAGTCTGTCTCTTTTCTTGATTTGAGACAAGAAGCTAAAACGAGGGGTTTTGATTTGAGACAGCCTCAAATAAAAGCCAAGTGGATGGTTTCTTGTGGGGGTTTCTTTCCTTGTATTTTGTTTAGCTGATGATAAACAAACTAGTGAAATGAAAGAAAAAAGAAACACTGGTAAGGAACAAGGTGGATATCACTGTTGAAAGGCTCTCTCAAGAGAAGAGAGCCCGGAAACAGTAGCATCAGCAAAAAGCTGGTTCTTTTTTCAAGAACCAACCCCAGAAACCTGAAGAACAACTAAAATCTTAACCATGTCTGAAGAATAAGAAGAAGAATATGAAAAATAAAATAAAGATCTTCAACTCTTCTCAAAGGGTATTACAAAGAAAGATGATAAATTTTCAAAACAAAACAAAAAAAAAAACCCCACAAAATATAGAAATTATGGCAAAAGAGGGTTGAAGAGGAAAAGGAAGAGGAATGGAAGGGGAAAAAAAGTTGACAGTGAGTGATCTGAGTCTGAAAATGAAGGGGTTGGGGAAAACAGAATGGAGTAATGAGATAACAAAAGAGAGTTTCATTTGCTCACAAACCGACAAACTTACAGGAGAGATATCTTTTAATATTAATTAATATTTCAACAGTCACTCTCCTCATTTGCTTTTAATGTCATGTCCAGACTATTCAAAAATAAATATAAGAATATTCACCCCTTGTTGTTTGAGTGGTAAAAGATGATATAATTTATTTAAATAATTCGAGTTTAAGAATTAATTTTACACGGTGTGTCTTATTAAAAAAGACTAAACAAGTTTAACATATGTTACCCTTGTCTCACATAGATGGAAATCGTCTACCCCTAACTATGTCCTCATTGGTGCTTCCATTTTAAAATAGCAGGTTTAGAGTTTGGGTTTTAAGGTCATGGTTTAAGGTTAGGATGTAGGAAATTAGGGGTATGGTGTATTTTTTAGGGTTTAGGATATGAAAATTAGGGTTAGGACTTAGAATTTAATTTTTAGGTGTTTTTTAGTATGAGACATATAAGTAGGCATGGTTAGAGACACAAGATTTTTACTCGTCTCACACTAGCATATTCAAAAAAAGACTGAAATATTTTAAAATATATTTTATGAAAACTTTTACCAATAATAAATTTTTAACTCTTTAACAAATAATATACACACACTTTATAGAAATTGTCATTGATCTTGAGTTTCTTAGGATGATCATTGTTCATTTTTTTCACTAAGATCTCCTGTTGGGTTCTTAAAAAAAAGTAGTATTAAATTTTAAGAAAATTGTTTATGGTTTAACTTTAAAAACTTACAATTTTAGATTTAAATAAACTTATTAATTTAAATTTTATATGATTTACCTATCAAATATTTTTTTTCTAATTTATGATTGAAATTACAAATATGATAAATATTAAACCAAAAATTGTATAGCGTTTGATTATCAGTATTATCTAACCAATTATAAACATGATTAATTTAGTTGTCAATCTTTGTTTCCTAATTCTCCTTTTAATTTTCACTTCAATTATTGTTGTTCATGCACCTTTTTCCTATACGATTACTGCCCTGTTAACAACAACCTGTATAAATAAAATAATGGGGACCATTGGCTTTAATAATGTATGTACGTGTTTCTTAATTCCAGACAAACAACTATATATCAATTGCGCATGAATGAACCCTAAGAAAAGTAAAATTGATAATTTCACATGAAATGTGGTATAAAAAGTAAAATTAATATAGACATAATAGAAAAAGGTAAATAAAAAGATTTTCCCAAGTAATAATGTCACTTTACTGAAGATACAAATATAAAAATTAATTGTGAATTGAAGGCAGACCAGACATAATTGAAAACAAATCTTTGTTTGGATTCGATAATGGAAAAGCTTACGATTCAACCCCAGTCCCACTTCCCCGCCTTATTATTTTCTTGCATTTTGGCTGTTGCTTTTGCTTTGATGTGATCCTATCTTTCGTTGTCCGTTGGTGTTTGATGTGCATGTTTGGTTTTGCGTTTGGAGTCTAAAAATTCTGATTGAACGAGAAAATATGTTTCGGTCATCGTGTCAATATATTTGGATCTAAAAATTCAAACGTAATTTTGAGAGAAGCAAGGACAAGGTAGAAGTAGTTTTTGCGTTTCGTCGTAATTTTTACACTATATTTTTACACAATAGTGATTTTAAGAAGAAAAAAAAACTCTCAAACATAAACCACGTTACTTTAAAATCAATTATATACAAAATTAATTCTATAAAACCACGATAATCCAAAATTAATTCTACCACTGCAAAAACAAACACACACGACGTCGTAGCATTTTGCTAAATTCATACTAATTAAAAAAATTAAATAACAATTCGAACAACTCAAATAAAAATAATTTTAAATAAAATTTAAATTATAAAATAAGATTCATCAATTTAATTAACTCAAATTTTTTACTCAACTCGATTGAATACTCACTCGAATTGTTGTTGGTGATGGCCGTTGGCTGTTGCGTCCCGGAAACAAAGCAAAGCGCATTGCATTGTTTGGAGTAAAACAAAAGCAAAAGAGTTTTGACTTTCAAACACCGAAGAAAGCTAATCCCACAACCTTTGGTCGTGTCGGTAAGTTTTCGTGTTTTTCAAAAACAACCTTACCATATCATTACCAAAGACGAATCTGGTCGATGTGGGAATATTCTTAATGCATGTCGACGACGACGTTCTGGTCTCTTTATATATAAATTTTCAAGGCATTACATCTTAAATCTCATGTTTTACCATTTATAATTAAGACACGCGTTTCACATTAATAGAAAAACTGAAACAATAAGCTTCACGATTCATACGAATCATCATATCTTCTCCTTTGTCAAACTCAAAGCCTTTCATTTTTGCTTTTTTCCCTGTCGGCTATTAACCTATATCTGAACTTTCGTATGTTTATCTTTCCTTTTCCATGTTTCTGGTACCAAATTTTAGTCAAAAGTTGATCAACTAGATCCTACGAATACCCAAACTTTTATATTTATACTTGAAAAAAAGCACACCAAATACTTTAAAGTTAGCGTCGTCGTATTTTATTTTTGTATATTATCATTGAACCCAAATAAAATTCAAGAAATAATTATAAGAATTTAAATGATTAAGATAAAAAAAATCATTTTCAAATGACTGATGTTTTATAGAATAGACGTCTCGACTGATTAGAGGGGCAAACTATAAATATTACTGGGGGGCAAATTTATTTATTTTAAATCATTTTCATGATAATTTATAAAATAACTTTTAAAAAAGATTGATCTTTCATACAGGGACGGAGCCAGGATTTAAGATTGAGGGGTAAACTATAAATATTTGAAATTGAGGGGGTAAATTTATAAATAAACAAATTTTTAAAAAAACTTAAATAGAAGAACAAAGGTAAAAGAAAAAATTTATTTTGGATTGGAGGGCGATTGCCCCTCCCGAAGCCTTAATAGCTTCGTCCCTGCTTTCATATTTTCGAACAATATGATTAATTTTTTTAAAACCTTTTAAAAATAGTATTAAAAATGCAATCAATGTAATATGATAAAACCATATATAACCAAAGTCAAAATGGGTATTTGCATATATATATATATATATATTATCTTGTCAACTTTAGGTGATGGGATTAACATTCTTCCACTTTGTCCCCCTCACCCCACAATCTATTGTCCTTTTCTTTAATTATTAATTTTTATTGCCATGGGCCCCTATTGACTATGGTGAAGGGTTCCCATGTCTTTTCGGCATGAGCCATTGCTTTACTTTATATCGTAATGTCCCTGTTTCCTTAACCCCTTTTGGGACCCATCTCAGTCCAATCATGTGGGCCTATCCTGTCTGGCCCCATTCCAAACAAATTCCCATCTCTTACTTTACTTGTTTGGCAAGCTTATTATTATTGAAAATTTCTAGACCACAAATGGACAACAGGTGGCAGTGGCATGCTTGGGTGGTTAGGAGTAGTATTGCTCAAGCAATGGACATACTCCATGCCCCCCATCCCTATACTTATATATTGGCCTTTATAGGTTAAAACAAAACTCCAAAAAAGTATACTATATATAAATAACACGACAACTGACAACCCTTTTCTTCGGGTAGATCTACGGTACGACATGTTACGGTAGAAATACAGTACGGCACCAACTGAAAATGTTATAAAAATTAAAATACGGTACTGAAAATATCACGTTTTTTTATAACATTTTCAGTTTCAGTTCTTACAAAAGTTTCAAAACTCGAAAATAAAGTTTCGATGCCTTTCACTTTTGTGCCATATTTTACATCTTCAGTTGGTAGCCGTAACCTAAGCTGTTGTATTTTAGACAAACACCATTTTCTTCAAAGTGGTGATTTCTTTATTAAATTTTCCTAAATTTATTAACCAGTTATTGTAAAAGTGGCATTATTGACCTTCACTAAGTATTCATTTTCTTCAATAATCGTCAGAAATTGGATCATACCCATGTTTTTAGCTTAAGATGTCAACTTTGCAAACTCAGCAAAAATCCAAGCTGACAACTTATCATAGGGCAGCCATTGTGAGAGGTACACAGCTCTGCAGCTTTCTGAAAATCGTAGAGTAGAGCAGGGGAATAAAAAGGCATTATCTCAATGCATCCACTGTTTTCCATTATTTAGCAGAGCAGAAGAAGGCACGCCTAACAAAGGGATTTGTTCATTTCTATGCCAAGGTAATCAAATAAACTGGAATTAGAGTTGCCCTTGCAACATCACTCTGGGCATAGTTTAACTTTAATCTGCATTGTTATCTGACTGAAAATACTAACTTTAACTGCAAAAAGAAGAAAAAGAGAGGGATGGGGGAATATGATAAAAAGCACTCATTTGAGGAACCGACAAAAAATGCAACAAAACAAGCTTGATACCAACACAAAAGACAAAACCATAGCTCTTGTCCTGTTGTTGCAATTTGCTCTCTCACAACCATCAGAATTTGAGTTGTTCTAAAACCTATACTGTCTCAACTTCTTGCAGGTACCTTGTGTTTTTGCTTGCAGCTTCTTCTACTTGACCATCTGATTTGTTGGACAGAACAGAAGGATTAACAGTTGGAAGATGTTCTTTTTGTACTGGTGCAGTCAGCAAATACTGGAACTACTTGCCTAATGGTGACTTGGAGCAATACATATGGATGGAGCTAGCGGCACTTGGGTTCAGAGTATAGATGGTGATTGCTGAGAATGAACTTGCAAATGCTAGTGGTTGAAGGGATACCGCAGATGGAGTCGGTCGTGGAGGCGCAGAGAAAACAAGCACTGCAGTTCTTATTGTCATTGGCGGAGCAATGCCATGGCAAGATTCCTTCTAACCACACAAGAAACTGCATATTGCCTTTTCACCATTACAACATATCCAAAAAAAACGATTGAAATGTCGACGCACATTGTTTTAGAGATGTCCAAGCTGCCATGGCAGCATTCGTTTCTGCTTGTTGCTTGTTTTTAGCAGGTTCCCCTGTGAAAGTGATTCCAGCTAATTCAACTGTTCCCGTAAAACAGGCTGGTGTCCGAGGCCTGATCTAATTATCTAAATGTTGTAATTGTATACTGTGGCAATGGAGCTCCGGCTCTGCTCGAAATTTCCTGCAAGAGGGTTTTATAAACCCCTGTCTCATCCTAACAAAATGAAGCCAGATCAATATCAACCCCAACAAAGCTACAGACAAAACTAGAAAGGACATATTCATCAAGTTTTCAGGTATAAATACAAAAAAAATCATTCAGAAGTTTAGAAGCTTCTTATGAAGCAGGAATTAATCTTTTAACTTAGTGAGAACTGAGAACCACGGCAATTTAAGGAAGTTGCATTAATCTGCAAGTTCACCCACAGATTTCACAGCGTGAATATGCAAGTTGGATTCACACTTCGTTACAAACTACTTCTCTGAAAACAAGAAATGCGTAGGCAACCTAAAAAGTCATAACACGACCAAAAAGGGCCGCAGGTAGTAGACAAAAGAATCTCAACCACAGTTACAAATATTATATGTATGAGATGATTATCTAAAAACGTGTATCATACTTGTGGATGTGCAGAATCAGATAGAAGTATGACTATGAGCCACCATTTTAATTGGCTTACTCATATTCACATACATTTTCGCTCTTAAGAAGGCTGAGTCTGACGGTACAAGTAAAAGGCGGTGAGGTTAAGTTCGACAACCGTGGTATCTTATTCCCGTAACTATATTTGCTGAGACTATGAAAAACTTACTAGGACTCTGGCAGAGAGAGAGAGAGTGAGTGAGAGGGATTGGAGGGCGACTTCGGCTTGACGGAGAGTAGAACAGCAGCGAGGACCGTTCAAGTTAACGGTGGCTTTGAACCTAGGAGCGTGGTCTGGACTGGACCCTCCCTAATGCAGGTGTAGGAAGGAAGATTAAAGCACCTCTCTTATCTTCCTCTTCCTCTCAGAGAATCAATTATTTTTCTTAAATTTTCGGGTTGAAGTTGAACAGGGCGACGAAATGAGTCACTGCCCAGATTGAGTCGATTGGGGATAGAAAATCAAGGTTCTCAGGGGTTTTGCATTTGATGAAGAAATAGATGCATCTTTCATGAGGTGGGTGTGGACTGGGAATGAATGAGGAGGGGAGGGGTTGTTTTTTCAATTTTAGCGAGACGGTGTTTTTTAATGGGAATTATTTACTTATTGCCTTGTTCTATCGCTGAAACGTTAGACTGCATTGAAGTGATCTTTTTTTATCGCAATTTCTTTTTTAATCTTTTTCAGTAATACCAAATAAAATTGATTAATATATATTTAATTACAGTTTATGTTATTACTAGTTTTTAGGTGTATAAATTGAGCATCGGGAATATATTAAAAAAACTACATCAATAGTATTTTTTAGTAAAACTATTCAACACATACTTCATAATCTAAAATTTTTAAATTTACTTTAAATTTAAGAATTTAATTTCTACAAATTAAGATTCACAATTAAAATTTAAAAATTTAAATTATACTTTAACTGTTAAAGAATAAATATAACTATCACTTTAATTATTATTATTATTATTATTATTATCGTTAATCACGTAGTCTTTAATAAATGATCAGAATTTTCGTTAACCTGTTATAGTTACACTTTAGGGTTAAACACTTTGGTACACAAGTGATAATGTAAAAAAAAAAAACTTATATACAAGTTCGAAAATAAATTGTTAAAACATAAAAAAGAAATTATACAGGTCTAAAATTGATTTTTGAATGATCGTAAAATCTCAAGTAAAAGTTGATACTTATTCAAAATAAGCAAACATTTATTCATTCACTTTATCAGAAGTAAATTATATGAATGATTAAAAATTATAAAACTCAAACATGAATAATAAATAATACTTCTAGCAAAAATAGCATTAAAATTTTATTTTCGAACTTGCTACTCTAAGTGGATAAAAATCTTCTGCCCCATTTCGGTGTCTCTACTTATGCCTCAACACTAAAAAGTATTACAAAATTAAATTCCAAACCCTAACCCAAAATTCTAAATCCTAAACGCTACAACTTATACCCTAAAAATACACTCTATCTTAAATTTTTTAAACCCTAGCCATAAACCTTAACCTAAAACCCTAATCCTAATTTTAAGCGTGGAACATAAATAGGAGTACCAAAAAGAGACAGAGAATTTAGTAATCGACTTTGTTGGACTCACAATCCCATTTAAATAATAAAATCAATTGTTGACTAATTTATGAAATCATAGAATCCTATCCAAGGATGCAAAATTTTATTAATTATACCCTTCATATTTATTAATATATTAAGGAAAGGGGTATGAATATAATGATGTATTACCAAGACTTCATTATCATGAACAATGCAAGTGGGGTAACAAACTTTTAATGAACTACAGGCTACAGCAGTAGTAATTTCCGAAATCGATGCAGTTTGACTCATTTGAAATAATAAAAAGGGTAAAATACTGAAATCATCACTCAACTTTGGTCACTTGACCTATTTTAGTCACTCAACTTTAAAAACGCTCAATTTACTCATTAAAAAAAAGTAATATTTAGGTAAAATACTGAAATCATCACTCAACTTTGGTCACTTGACCTATTTTGGTCACTTTAGATTATTTTATTAATATTTAGGTATGACATGGCATATTTTATTATTATTATATATAAAAAATAATTTAAAATAAAAATAAATAATATTTTTTATTAATAAATAGAAAAAGTAATTTAAAATAAAAATTCTAATCCCAAACATCCCAAACACCCAAATTCTCAAACCCCCCTAACCGGTGTTACTCTCACCGGCGGCCACCACTCTATCTTCACCGTCGGAAGTTCTACAGGATATGTCAAATCGTTTGCCTCAATGGTGTGAATGACACCAGAAATTTCAGGGAACAATTTCAAGCAAAGCTGCTTAAAAAGACCGCTTTCGATCACTGCAAGAAAAATTAAAATGCAGAGAACCAATGAAGTTGCATAAAGAAACTATGTGAACAATGCATAAAGTTACCGGCAATGACCACAATTTGCTTATCGAAACGACGCCAAGAACTAGAAATCAAGCAAACCCGGATGAGATTAGAGGGGTTAACCAGATTCATGAGAATCTTCATAGAAACATCAGGTCCAAGCAATTGTATAAAATCGCCACAATCATCCATTTCAGATTATTTGTAAGCTTCACCAACACTGCACAACATCAGAAACCCAGAAAAACAAAAAAGTCTCAGCTTAGGAAACAATTACAAAGATTCAATCACCAAGTAAGGGGCAGACATCAAACACATCCATTGAAATCAATCAAAAACAGTAACCCTAAGCTGAAACATACTAAATTTCAATCACAAAGAAAGACAACAAGAACAGAACATACACAAAATACCCACCCCCTAGAAAATGAAAGGAACCATAAGCTTATTCTAATGCAAGCAATCATGGAAACATAATAGATATTAGATGATAATGATGTAAAAACTCAAACTTGCAGTGAAAGGAGAAGAAAGAAACGAAAAGTACCCTTTTTTCTGCAGAAAGAGAGTGAAAAGGCGATAGATCCAAAGCCAAGCTAAACCCTCTTTTGAATCGTCGTTCAAGTAAAGTTTTTTAACTGTTGTGGAAGAGAGAGAAGCCCACCGACTGGGTTTGCACTTGGATAAGAAAATTGAGTAAATTGAGTATACTTCCGACGGTGAAGATGGAGTGGTGGCCGCCGGTGAGAGTGACACCGGTAAGGGGGTTTGAGAATTTGGGTGTTTGGGATTTGGGATTTGGGATTTTTGGGTGTTTGGGATTAGGGTTTTTATTTTAAATTACTTTTTATTTATTAATAAAAAATATTATTTATTTTTACTTTAAATTATTTTTTATATATAATAATAATAAAATATGTCATGTCATACCTAAATATTAATAAAATAATCTAAAGTGACCAAAATAGGTCAAAAAATAAAGTTTGATGAGTAAATTGAGCGTTTTTAAAGTTGAGTGACTAAAATAGGTCAAATGACCAAAGTTGAGTGATGATTTAAGTATTTTACCCTAATAAAAATGACACCAAAGAGTTCTGAAGGATGAACTTTTTTTCTAAATAACTTTTGATATATCTACGACTGCAGACTAAGCTGCTCAAATCAAGGTCACTTCAACACTGTCAATAAACCACATTATCCTACCAGATCCAATCAAGTTGTTATTATAGCAAGTCAATAAGTAAAAATAAAAGCAAAAAAAAATAGAGTTTTCATAATCAAAAGAATTTAATCTATCAATCCAAAAACTGTTTTATATATATCATAGCAAACCCCCATTAGGGAAATAGAACACAATTTAGAGGCAAGATAAAGTTTTTTTAAATATTATATATTTATATAGAGAGAGATAGGATCCGTTTACACAGTGTAAAACTCTTTAAGTTTTACACGTTTTTTGGACCGTTGGATGAGTGAAACGAATGGATGAGATTAACAGTAAATATGTGAAGATTATCATTTGAAAAAAAAAGAGAGTAAGGAGTTAATCTGAGCCATCCATTCACCCCATCTAACGATCCAGAAAACGTGTAAAACTTAAAAGAGTTTTACATTGTGTAAGTTGGTCCTAACTCATATATATATATATATATATATATATATATATATAATTGTTGATTGTTCAAACAGGTCCTAAGGAATTTTCTTTGGAAAATGAAGAAACAAAACGGGGAAGCAGAGCCAAAACCAACCTAATAATAAATGTGCAATGCAAGGCAAGCAAAATGATTTGTGTTTGTTTTTCATGGAAGGCAATGTCAAGAGGTAAATAGTAAATAAAACTACGGATCTAGAGACAGAAGATTAGGCAAAATACTAAATTGTAGCAGAAAGTGGGCATTTAGTTTACTGACCTTCAATAAATTCAATTCATAGGATGGCCATTGCCTCCATTAAAAACGTCTTTGGTTTTATCTCCTTCACTGCTTTCATTAAGGGACCTTTTACAGCTCTCTGACCATTCACCAGCTCTCTTTATTACCTGCAGGTACAAGGCGTAGTGCCTGCAAAACCAACTCCAGAAATTGATTGCAATTACTAGCTACATCCGAAAGTGCAAGTCAAACTCACTTAAGACCATGGATAGTTTTACCTACCTCTGTTAGAAGATGGATTCTTGCGAGATACGCCTCATCAAAACTCGTGCATTCAGTTCACGTTCTTGCAAGCTCACTCAACAATAATGAAGCAATGACTGTGATACTGAAGTGCTAATAGGAGGATATCAGTTGAAGCATTCTTAAATCTACATAACTTCAGATGGCATTCTCTAGGTGATTCTCGTGGGAAAAATGCGGAGCAAAAAATAAAAAGGAATAGAAAATAAAAAATGGATAGAAATACTAGAACAAAGTAGTCCTACAACAATGGGCATGTAAAAAACTACTTTTATCACCTTTATTTATCATCCATACCATACTAATGCAAAATATGCCTCAGTTCGAACAAAACAGAGTACTCAATAATCTAGCATCTTCCTAGAGTTGTTTATGGTACCGATGAACAAAAAAAACTCTTCAAAGGTGAATCATACATTTGGTAGGCGATAGCTAACAGTAGGTATCATGAACGTAGAAGGGCAAAAAAGTGTCGGTCCCGAAGAAGTTGCTATGAGTGTGCAAACAACCAAAACTAGAATACATTTTGTATTACATGGTTGACTTGTCACCATGAAAAGGGGCTTGCTCCCTGCAAAAAAATCTCATTTTCCACATCTTTTACCCATTGACAAACCCGGTTGCAAGTCTTTATGGCTAGAGCCTGCACATAACATAAATGAAACTTTAAAGTTTCTTTACAGAAAAGTATTCAGTGTGTATTTAAGACAAGATTTGAACTTTGGACACAAAAATGATTAAGATATATATGCTGAAACAAACCTTGTCTGCAAGTGGATCAAATGCTGCATAGAATTCAAAATCTTGTGTGACCCAGCAGAGTAAAACTGACAGAAAAAAGAAAACATATTAATTCTATGAAGGCTGTAAAACAAAAACCTTTTAATCATGACTCATAAGCAACTGTTGTCCACTAACAGAGAATATTAAGAAAGCAAAAGTATCAATTGCAGAAAAGACATTCAGACAGCAAAATGAAAACAAAAATGTAAAAATGTTAACTTTTCACTAAATAATTAAATAGTTATAGTTAATGTTGGACAGAGGAAGAGAGAATTACCATAGTTTTCATCTCTTCTAAACTGGGTTTTATGCGGCCCAATTCCTTTATCGTGCATGGAAGAATACAGTCTTTGGTAAGCTCTATATAATCTGCACGACAGAACCCGTTATCATACTAACCACAACGAAGCAATATATGATATTCACTCAGTATGAAAGAAGCTCCAAGTGAATGGTACAAGATTCAAACTTTTACCTTTTCTGTTGGCAAAGACTGTTAAATGGTGGTGAGAACTCAGAGGACACGTATTGATCCAGGTATATACTACGATAAATGAAATGCCAAAGTCCAGCAGGACCACCTATGCCAACAAATGGTTCCCTAGGCCTCTCGGGAGAATCTGACGTAAGTCTTTGCTTGCCTAGATCAGGAGATGATCCGGAACGAGGCAATGGATCAACCGGCAAATCCTCAACACGCATTCCACCATCTATCACTGACCTTTGAACTTCACTAAGAACATTGGACTTCAAAAGAACTGCTTCTATGTGAATCCTATAAAAATTCAGTCAAACTTCTCAATGGTCTAGAACAGAAGAGAATGAACACTAATATTTCTACATACAGAGATAATATGTACTACCCTCGGTAAGGCATGGGTATTACTTAATGTGGCTATATTTCCAATTTATATGATGGATATGGGTCAGCCTAAAAGTATGCAGTCAATTGATGTAGACATTGGGAATTTTATACCTGAAGTTCACTATCGTTTACCTGCATTCTTTAAGGTGATGGAAGGCATCTGAACTGGTAGTAAGCAACATCAAGTATGTATTGACCTGTCACAAGAAATAAGATTTGTTATCCGCTGCTGTAGGCATGGCCGATATAGAGCAAAAAATACAACATCACTGTATGTAGTAAAAGATGCATAAAGTTAACATATTCTAAAGCAGGTTTCACTCACATCAAGAAAATGCACATAAGCATACAAAAACGCCATAGGATTATATCTTGGTAAACAAATTGGCAAGAACGATTCTGATGTCCTGCATAAACCATGTAGATCTCATAAGAACAAAAGGCCCATGAAATCATCAGCATAAATACAATGCTAACTCTGCAACATCATAATAGAAGAGGAGAAAAAAGAAAATAAAAAAGAAGGTTTGGAGAGAACTTCACAAAGAATTAGCACTCAGTTAAGTTCAGAATTACGAAGATATTCATTTCTGCCTATCAATTGTAAGATTGGGCTGTTAAGAACCTTTAACATGGTTGCAAAACAACAAAAGAACAAATAAACATGTTATCAACTTTTAGGATGTAACAAGTTTCTGAACTGGAACTTCAATTGGTATGTTAGGGAGACCAAGATAAGATACAAAGGAAATGGGGTAGTTCATTTGCCGAACAATATTTAGCTAGAAATCCACATAAACCAACTGACCATCCAACCCAATGCCATTACTACTTCTGAGTTCTGACTACCCTAGTAGGGATGACTAAGGCCTAAGGGTAGGTATTGTAACGGAACAATGATGTCCCATGTGCATTAAGGCATATGCATTTTGATACTCTAGAGTTGACCAAATATACAGGGATTAAAGATCTAACATTTATTCTACTTACCTAAATGACTCTGATGAATACACAAAGTTTGAAAGTAGCAACATATCTTCAGGATGAAGGGAGGCTTTTTGTGCACCAACAAGACTGATAACCTGACATTGACCTTCAGGTTATCAAAATACTCGTAACAATAAAAATATTACTTTATGTAGTTAAACCAGAGATTACCAATGACAAAAAACTTTTTTTTGTGTATCTTTCAGAGCAAACAAAGTGAAAAGAGGATGAGGGAGTTTTACCTTGTGTTTACACATTAGGATTGCAAATAGAACCCCAGAATCAGCAACATCTTGCAATATAGCACCTGCAGCTTGCCTTGTTGCATAAGCAAGTGGAAGACAAGTGTATGCATGAAGAAATGTAGCTGGGTTCCTGAAAGAAGGGACAAAATGTTTAGGAGGTACCCTTCATGTAGAATACGAAAGAGGAGGAATATTGTATTGTAATTCCCATCTCAACAAAAGAAGTAACAAAAATGTAAAAAGAAACACAAACATAAACTATCATTGTTCTAAAAGTAGAACCAATATTTTAAACCAGGGATAAATGTGACAAACTGTTGAACAACCAAAACCAAAAATCTCACAATTGACACAAAATAAGTAAAAACTCTAGTAGTTTTATTTTCAGGGTTAAACAAGAAAGCATAAACAGGGTGTTACAAGGGAGGGTGAGGAGAAGAGAGATCCAACATTATTAGATATGCAAGAAAACTCCCCTGACTGATGGAGTGGATGAGGGAAGGGAAAACAAGGGCAGGATGAAATGAGGACAAAACCAACACTATTGGACATGCAATAAAAAACCCAATAAAACGCACCAACTGAACAAGTGGATGAGGGAAGAAAAGACAACATCTGTTCCTCCAAGCAAAGGTGTCATATCAAACTTGGGATTCTTCTCAAAGCACCTATTTATTGACTTTGTTAAGATAAGTATCAGCTGCAACCATTTCATAACCAAGCAAAAGGGTCAGTAAGAAAAGTACTTGTGGGTGACTTCATACGCAGAAAATGTAAAAAGTGACTGAATAAAATGATCAAGGGAAATTTGCAAGGCTTGAATAGGCGATGGCAACCAAATTCAACTGTCCAGAAGTAGAGATTTGCAAGGAAGACAAGAGATACCTGACCGTAAATAAGCTCTAACTGTCCTTTTAATGATTCAAAGGGTTCTTCTGTGCAACTGATGCAAACTAAATAGATCGGTCCCTTCACAAGAAAAACCACCTAAACAGTAAACAAACAAACATGTCATTGCATATCTTATTAAATTGATCAGAATATAAGATGGGTTCTATAAGAGTTAAAGGTAATAAGACACGGTTGCGGTTTATGAGAAGTTGAACTTTATTGATGAGGTCAATCGCAAAACTTTTCATGCAAGCATGCCTGTTTTAAACCAGTATCAAACATTCTGCTATCAAATCATTCACTTTTATTTCGAATATAACAATAGTCATTTCCAAGATCTAGATTCCACCACATCTAACTAAACTAAAATAATTAGCTTAATTTTCAAACATAAATTAAATTGCAGCTTCTCAATGTTTCTTTCTAGAGTAGTTAGTATGTGGAAGAAAATTCAAAGGTCTACTTAAAAGCTTAACCACTAGTTTAAATGCAAGTAATAATGATTGATTCTTGAGCTAAAGAATTAAAAAAATAGATAAACTTCATATAGAGAAATAACAAATATAACAATACCTGGTGTTTCCCAGCCTTGACCAAATTGACACTATCTCCCCTGAAAAGCAATGAATGAAATATTAAAATTCCTTCAAAGACTAATAAAATAGACAGAGTAGCCCAAATAACGGCACTTGATAAAGTGAGATTCACTACTAAAAACTAAGCTAGATGTAGCCAACTCCAAGTACCCATTCTCCACAAAGGAAATAATGGCTTGTAGTGTAGCTGAAAAACCTGCTAGCTTGTGCTCGTCTCCATATCTGGAAGTCAAATGTACAAAAGATATTAAAATAGGAACTATTAGGAATTGGTTCATATTAAACTCCACAGATTATGCACCTTCTAATGCTGGCATTTTAGGAACTAGTGACTAACCTGGAATATATTGGTTTGCCAGAATTACTCAAAATAAAGAAGTGTTTCTTCCTCTTTCTCCAAGATATTGAAGCATCATCCTGTACTTTATTTATAAATCAAACATGATACAATATGCCAAGGAGCCTTTAAAACAACTTTTTCCTTTTTCACATGAGCGATGCCCATGGAAGGCCAATGGCACTAACATTTTCAAACACTGAAATTGTTACTGGATAATCGAGAACATAACCCACATACCCGATTCTAAAACTCAGCTTATTTACATATACATCAGCGATTGGTGAGTTGGGATAAGAAAAAACTAAACCAAAAATAATTTCTCTATATTAACAATGAAAAAAATAATGAAATGGCTAACCTCATCGACATGGCGTTTACCGGGAACCCTGGAGGAGGCGGGAGAATCGGAGATTCCACCAAGGGAACCATCGTTCTTCAGTTCCTGAATCTCATTATCATTAATTTCAATCGCTTCACCAATCCTCGACGGGCTCGTGGCGCTGCTACTTCCTCTCCCACCAGCATATCCACTACTGCTGGGACTTGAAAGCCCTTCTTCTCCAAAAATCTCCTGATCCTCCACTCTTAATCGATCGTCATCTTCTGCAACGTTGTTGTTTCTCTCCGGAATCAACGATTCATCAGCGATTTCATTCCCGTTTCCAGGATGATTACGTTCTAATTCGGCCGGTTCATTCAGTGTCAACAAATCGAACCGTTTATCGACCAGTTTGGGATCAGAATTAGGGCCAGTGAAACCAACAGAGATAGAGGAAGATTGGCTGGAATCGGAAGACATTGTGATTTACCGTATCAGAAATAAATGAAACCAAAGGAGTCTAGGGTTTTAGTACTTTGGGGAAAGATTGGCTTACGAAAAGAATAATTTGTTTTAGCTGATAAAAATACAGTACTGCGATGGCGCTTTCGGCTTTGCTACTGCCTACCAGTTTTGGTTAGTTTCTCTTTGGCTCTTTTCCTTCGTTTTTCGCCCCTTTTTTGGCGGGATCTTGACTGGTCGGTGTGTCGAAGTAAATGTTTGTAACAACGAGGCGGAGAGCAGGCGATTGGGCCCGAGCTATGACACAGGCTTGTGTAGATATCTAATTATTTGAAGGTGAATTACTCGGTTGACCACCTAATTATTTGAGAATATTTATTTTGATCATCAAATTATACACCTCGTCAATCAAATTATAAAATTTTTAAATTGATTTTATTTTGACTAACACCATTAGAAAACTGACGAAGGAGTGAGTGGCAGACCATGAAATTTATAAAATTATTATTAATTTAATTATAATTTTAATTTAATTAAATAAAATTAATCAACCAATAAATAACAACACATGTCATTTATTTAATATTTAATTTCCTTCAATCGTGTGGTGGTTAAAGGAAAATTAAAAAGGATAAAGTGGCCCTGGTGTGTATTAAACCAAGCACTTTAAGAGAAAACTCACAAAAGGTTTAGTCGCTACGCCACCTACCCTTAGTGAAATAGATTGCATTATTCTGTATATATCTTATAATTCAGTAAATGCTAGAGAATAAAAAAGTAAAAATAGTTGTGATGAGACTCAAACTTAAGACATTTAAGATATGTAAAATCACACAAACCATTTAAGATTCAAATAATTCTTTTAAAAATAAATATATTTTAAATATATTTAAATTATAGTTAAAACAATATTTAAAATGGTAATAGATTTATGTTTTTTATATTTTTAAATGAATTTGAATATTTTTTCTTTCTCACGTTTATTTTAATAATTTCGTATATATAGTATTGAATCGAGTTTTTTTAATTTAATTGATAATTTTAATTTTTTATTAAATATTTTAATTCATGTATCATATATTAAAATATATATTTAATAAAAACAACATAATCTAAATTTTTATTTTAATTTTTTAATATAATATATAACAACAACTTTTTAATATAATAAAACCCCATTATTAAATTATTGTTTTTTAATATGGCCACTAAAATTTTATTATAACCATAGAAAATATCACGATTACAACGCATCCAAGAAGAAAAATAATGAGATTAATCTACGCAAATTTCTTACAACCCAAAAAACAAAAAATAATTTTTTTTATAAAAATAAGCATACTATCAAAATTCAAAAGCTTCTTAAATCTTATTCTCTATCCAATCGGGACTCATAATTGATGTAAAAGGGTAAAGGAGTGGTGAGCGATCAAAACTATCAGGCAAAATGTTCCGCTACCTAAGACTGATTACATCGGCAAACAACCATCAACCGAGTGGGGATCTAACTTCTGTGACCACCGACAAAATCATAATCAATAATTAGCGCCGATTAAAACCTCTATGTGAGCAACGATCGACCGTTAGGGTGTACTGATTCATGCCACAAGGACAGATAAAACAAAACCACAAAAATAAAAATAAAAACGTCACAAGAACAGAAGAAAATGCGTCACAAAAAAAACGTACCATAAAGACAAAACAAGTTATTAGAAAATATAAATAAATAAATATAAATATATATATATAATATATATATATATATTGACGATAAAAAACTAATAACTTAGTTGATTGGCGATCAACTAACGCAAAAAAAAAAAAAAACTTCAAGCATAACGGTTAAGAAAACTTCACATTTTTCTTATACATTTTTCTTATACATAGTGTCGATTAAGAAAACTTCAATAAACTCGCATAAAGGTTAAATTGGTCATTAAACTTGAAAAACCCTAGCTATATTATCTCAACTTTCACTCTTCAACTCTGAAAACCCTAGCCCACCTTTTCTCCTACATCAAAGAACAAGCCCAACAATGCCGCCTAAGTTCGATCCAACCCAAGTCGTCGACGTCTTCGTCCGCGTCACCGGTGGCGAGGTGGGAGCAGCCAGTTCTCTCGCTCCAAAGATCGGTCCATTGGGTCTCTCTCCCAAAAAGATCGGTGAAGACATCGCCAAAGAAACGGCCAAGGACTGGAAGGGTCTCCGCGTAACTGTCAAACTCACCGTCCAGAACCGTCAGGCTAAAGTCACGGTGGTCCCGTCGGCGGCGGCTCTTGTAATCAAGGCATTGAAGGAGCCGG
Organism: Hibiscus trionum; assembly: GCA_030270665.1. Classification (NCBI taxonomy): domain Eukaryota; kingdom Viridiplantae; phylum Streptophyta; class Magnoliopsida; order Malvales; family Malvaceae; genus Hibiscus; species Hibiscus trionum. Next base: position 27,770,957 of record BSYR01000024.1, on the reverse strand, counting down.
AGAGGGATAGGAAGAAGACCAAGAACATCAAGCATAACGGGAACATCAGCCTCGATGACGTCATCGAAATTGCTAAGGTAATGAGACCAAGGTCGATGGCAAAGGATTTGAGAGGAACAGTGAAGGAGATTCTTGGCACGTGCGTTTCCGTTGGGTGTACGGTTGATGGGAAAGATCCTAAGGACTTGCAGCAGGAGATCGATGATGGAGATGTTGATGTTCCTTTGGAGTGAGAAAGCTTGTTCTTTCATTTTTACGATTTTCTATTATCCTCGTGTTTGTCTTGTTTAAACAATGTTCTATTTCAAGATTTTGAACAACTTGCGAATATTTAATTCAGAGGCTGTTTTGAAGTTTAATTTAGATGACCTCTAGTATTATGGGTACTTTATTTTATTTCCTTATTTATTTTCCCTTTGCTTATATTGTCTACTTAAAATGCTAGTATTGTGCTTGGTAACCAAGAAATTAACGGAAAATCCGTGTTTTGATAGTGCTTCAACTTAGAAATGAATAGAAAATGCAAGTTTTGGTAGTATATTTGTTTGGGAAATGAATGGGAAATGTCCCATATTTGTTGAGCATGGTTGATGAATGTTGAAGGAAGACAAACACATTAGCCTTCTGGTTATCAATGTGCCATATTTTTTTAGCTCTTTTTTTATATTGAGATGTCTTTAAATGGTTGTTTTTGGATGTTGTGGCTACGAAGTAATTGCTTCGCGATGAATGTTTAACTTGTTGGATTCTGTTGGCTACCTTTGATTGTGTAACATAGAACAAGTATGCTGTGATGATGATGATGCCCAAGATTTGCATACTTTTCCCAGTCTAGCTTCACATCTTAGTTTCTTTATTGAACTTTGAGACTAACCTATTATTTTCTGCTTTTGTGCGCAGCAATCAGCACTTGTTGATTTGTCTAGTTCTTGTTTTATTTCTTTGGTGAAAACTTTGCTTCCTTGTTAAGCACTGTATACATTCTTCTTTAAATTTTCTCCCGTGTTTTTGTTCAGTTGAGATTTAGACCTGTCTTTCTCTAGTTATTTCCTTCTCAGTGTTATATTTATTCAGATGCTTTTGAATGGCAATTGCAGCACTGTGCATAAGGTGTTTCTGCCTTAAACTTCCATGTAACCGGTTAGAAGTTTGTTCTTAAGAATAATTAACTTCAGAGTTTAAGTGTATTTCATAATTATTCTGGCTTGAGGTTGTATTTTTAATTGTACAGTGCTTGTTATAGGAAGAATGGTAATTAATGCAGACTCACAATTGCTGTATTTGTAAGTAGATGATCAATGTCCTGAAAACAAGTGAAATCCTTGGGATGGAGTAGGATCGCTGGTTGAATTCGCCCTTCAGAACAACTCCCTTTTTTTCTTCCTGCATATCCTCTCTGGTGTTTGTGCTTGTGTTCTCAGCCATTCAGAAAGATGATCATCTTTAGCTTGGAAGGATGTCAAAGCAGTTTGTATGGTGAAGAACTGCGGTTAGTTCTTTATGATCATTCATTCTTAAACTTTGCAAGGCATTTGTAATTTGTTGGATTTTTAGCTGAATACATCTCAGTTTATATGCTATTCAGTCCCCTTACCCATTCTGTAGGTAGCATCTAAATGTGTAGAACTTTGTTGTCAATGTTTTAAATGTCAAGACAGCTCTCTTTTAGAGGAAAGTTAATGGATGTTGTCTTTACCTATTAGATTCTTGATTCTGCCACTTGGTGCGGTGCACCTTTTCACCCTATTGTACCATCATTTTCATGGCCTGATATTTCCCTTGTGCAGATTCTGTTGGAGGTGCCATTTATATTCCCCTAACACCAACGTTGGGAAATCTTTTTTTATATGGATTATTATCCCATACACTGACGGTGGAAAGTGTAAATCTTTTATTTCTACAAACCCCTTAATTTTAGGGGTTATGTGTTCAATTTAGGGGTTTTAGTTTAGGAGTTTAGAATTTGGGGTTCATGGTTAGAATGTATGATTTAGGGTATTATAGTTAGGGATTTATGTTTTAACCTATAAACCCTAAACATAAAATTCTATTAACAATACATAAATTCAAAACTAATACACTTAGATCCTTAAACTCTAAACTCTAAAACTAAGACGCTTAAGGGATTTTGCATGGATTATTTACTCTTCTTATATTAGATTTGTCTTTAGATTTTGAGGATATCGTTGAACAATTTTGCTTCTAATGGAGTTAGCCCAATAAATATCTTCTTTCTGCTTTTCCTTTTTCCTTCAAAACTTAGGTTGTTACCTCACTTTATCATCATCCACGTGTGTTAGCTCCTTGCCGACCATTAAATAGTTTCATTATCATCTCCGACATGTTTTCTGTGCAAAACCAAAATCTGCATTTGCCATTGTTGGCCGTGTGTTGTCTAAGCTCCCCTCTCTATTGCCATCGGAGGAAGAGCAAAGAGAAAATCTTAACTTTCAAACTCCCATTTTTCTTTGAATATTTTGATTGAACAAAGATGGCCAGAGAGCTGAGGTACACGATGAAGCCCCTCCATCCCTCAAGGCCTTCCAATATTCTGAAGCTAGAGACGATTAGAGAAGAGCAAGCTGAGGAAGAATACAGCGACAACGATGAATCGATGAAGATTGATTAGCTTTTCTGGTTATGGTTGGTTGGAGTTGGCGTCCTGGTTCTGGAAATAAACTTTTAAGAGAAGTAAAATGATGCACTCAAATGTTGATTATCACGCATATAATCACGAGTAATCTTCATTAAAATTAATTTTCTGATTAAGTTGGTTCAGGTAGATTTGGTGCTAATTCAATTAATGAAAAAAATAAAAATCATTTTCTTAAATCTTTAATGATTTGAAATCTTTTATTGTGTTACTGTTAGTATCATGAGTTAGTTAACCATTATCAATTTAATTAAGAAAAAAATACTACTAAAGAAATTTAAGATTAGTATAAAGTAATATAGACACTTTACCATTTTAAATAGAATTATATATATTTTTATAAATATTTTTTTTAACTTCGAGTGTTTTTTCACATACAATATGTATGTTACATTTAGATTTTATATTGATTAAATTTAAAAACATTACATATAAGAATATTCATATTCATATATAAAAAATGTTCGTATGATATAAACAATGACAAATCTATTTAGTATATAGGAGGAGCTCTGGCCCCCAGCTATAAAAATACTTTTATTTTTCAAAATAATTCTAAAATGATCATTCTAAATTAAAAAAAAGAATTATGTTCTATTTTCTTAAATTGGTATTCTAGTTCTGTCTCCTGATATAAGCGTGAATATGCCATTTTCTAAGTAAATGTGGTTTTGCGACCAAACGAGAGACGATCTACTAAGCCTCCAAGGGGAATAATTGTATCTTCATTTTTTTAGGAAAATTTGATGTGTATTTTTAAAAAGTTTCTAATTTAGTGTGGGAAGAAAAATATTTTTTGCATATCCATTTTAAAAATTAAAATCATTTTTTAAAATTTCTAAATCCTCAACTGGACCAAACCAGGTTAGGATTAACAGTGTATTCATGTAAATAGTAAAGCTTGCGACAATTAGGGGTGTGCATTTCGGATATCTGATTCGATTCGATCTGAAATTTCAGATATCAGAAATTTTTGGATAGGTATTTTAGTGATTCATGTTCGATTCAAAAAAACCAGATATTCAATTTTTGGATATTCAAAATTTCGGATCGAATTTTCGGATATCCGAATATCCGAAATTATGAGTTAATTTAATTATTTTTTGAATTTGAAAGTCTTATCCATGAACATTTTAAGTTTTAGAATATAAAAATTAACAAATTATTGAGTATAACAAGATTTGTATCCATACAAAATCCAATTTTTCATATATAACAAATAAAAGTATCGAATATAACCAGATTCATATCTATAAAAAATAAAATTTTCAAATATCCGATCTGAATTATTCAAAAAATAAAAAATATATCAAATCAACAGATAAACAGATCGAATCAATCAAATCGGCTTTTTTTTGCACAACCCTAGCGAGAATGACCATCGAATGTTGTAGAACAGCAAGAAATTATGGAAGTGTTGGGTGGCACTAGCCAGTAGCCACAGGGATTAATTAGAATAAAAAAGGCGGCACCGCCCAGCCCTACGGGAAATTGTTAAGCGTTAACCATTTTCGTGATTGAGATAACGACACGTGGCGTCTTTCTAGCCATAAATCAAGACCAAGAAAGCTGCATCAAATATTAAGCCACAAGAAAGACCAGAGGCAACGGAAAATAAATAAAAGAATAAATAGTTGGAAAGCTTCTTACTATTTTTTTTTAAAGGGAATAATTGGGTTATAATCATATAGTATGGTATAGATGATGAAATTATGAGGTTAACGTTAGAGAAAATGCAAACTGATTGCTTGGTCGGTCCATTATTTATACATTCATGTTAATGTCAGCATTCTACAAAAGAAAATATATATTATACAAACAATCTTGGCCAGAATTGTAATTTGAAAGGTTGGTTGGCATTGTTAATTTGGTTATTTATACATATATATATATATATATATATATATTACAATTAGCTAGTCATTTTTATTACACTGGTGGCTTGTTTTGCACAGTAAAATGATATTTTATATACGTAAAAGTCGATACTATTTTAACATTAAATTTTAGTAATAGACACCATTTTAGCATTAAACTTCAGTTTATGCTTTAATTATATCATTGAACCATTAGAATCAATGACGTGGACAGATCATAACGATCCAATTGAAATGACGTGAAAGAATCTTAACAACTCAATGGTATAATTGAGTCGAAACTAAAGTTCGATAATAAAATAATATCGATTTTTAATTTAATAGTATAATCAATTCACCCCTAAACGTTTAACGGTATTTTCTGCAATTTATCCAATTTTATATGCTTCAGCTATATGATCACATCCATGCATGATGCATGTGCATCAATATCGAGAAAAACCCAGAAAAAACATCCAAATCCACCATTTATTTAACAAAATTCATTTTCCTTTTAGGTATATCCAGATCACATGTCTATCTGGCAAAGGCGTTAAGACGACAGCTTCGCTAATTAAATAATTAGTCCAATTAATAATTATGGATGATTCATATTCATATATATTCTTATACCTCTATAATTGTTTATTCACAGGATAACATAAGATAATAGTCCTTTTAATTTAATTTATATCATCTCTTTAGTTCTTTCGTATTGAATTATTTGTAATTTCTTAGCAAAATGTTTTTTTAATAATTAGCAAAATGCTTTTCTATTCTGGGCATTTCATCTAAAAGGGTATTGAATTATGGATTAATATCTTATACACAGGCGGTGGAAACTGAAAGTTTCCACAAGCGCATTAGTTTTAGGATATAAAGAGTTAGTTTAGGGTATAGAGTTTAGGGGTTAGGTGTAGGGGGTTAGAATTTAGAGATAGTTGTTTCAATTTAAGGTTTAGGGTTATAATTTAGGGTTTAGTTTTTATGGTAATATGGTGAGGATTTAGGTTTTAACCTATAAACCCTAAATTATAATCCTAAACCTTAAATTGAAACAACTATCCATAAATTCTAACCCCCTACACCTAAACCTCTTAACCCTATACCTTAAAATAACTCCCTATACCCTAAAACTAAAGCGCTTGTGGAAACTTTCAGTTTCCACCGCCTGTGTATATAATATTTATCCTTGAATTATTATAGTGGTAGATGTTGTAATTTAAATATATATATATATATTATTAAATTTATCGGTAACTTAAAGCTATACATTATTAATATGAGTAATTATTATGTAACATCATGTGGAAACAAAAAGTTTCTACAAACGCATTAATTAATGTGTTTATAGTTAAACTTTAGGGTTTAGAGGGTAGTAGTTTATGTCTATAGTTAGATTTTAAGGTTTTAAAGTTATTGGTTTAGGTTTAGTTATTTAAAATCTACGAGTAATGGCTAGAATTTAAAGTGGTTAAATTTAGAGTTTATATATTAAAACTTAAATCTCTAACAATATTACCCTAAATTATAAACCCTAAATTTTATACTAGACCTAATCACTAATCTCTAAATTCTAAATTCTAACTATAAACCATAAAACTAAGTCACTCGTATAAACTTTTTGTTTCCACCGCCTGTGTATTGAATATAAATCATACTCACTCTGTCTCATTCAATATGTTTAGTATTGATTTTTTTTTCAAAATTTTTTAACTTTGACTCATTATTAGGGTAATTATACCACGCACTAATGGTGGAAATAAAAAAAAATTATAAACTTAATAGTTTTAGGGTTTAGTGAATTAGTTTAGGGTTAAAAATTTAGGGGTTTAAAATTTAAAGTTTGTTGTTAAAATTTAAAGTTTATGGTCTATAAATTAGAACCCAAATACAAAACCATATTACTCTAAACCTAAACCCTAACAACTAAACCATAAATTCAAACCACTAAACCAAAAATTAAGACGATTGCCAAATTTTTTTCTCCATCGTATAACCTTTTCCGGTTCATCCAAACGTATTGGCAGCCCGCAGCTGCAATGGTGAAAACATAAAAGAGGGGAAAATGCCATTGTAGAAGAAATGGTGGGTCCATGCAAACTAAGAAACTCGAAATCAAAGGTGGATTGGACGGCTGAAATCAAATGTTTAATAATGTAATTACATATTAATCAAGTCCTTTAATCATTATCATCATCCTCTCTCCTTGGCTCTCGCTCCCTTATAAACCCTCCTCCCACCCCGCTTTCTTCATCCACAGCTTATTAATTAATCAAGTACAAAACCCAAAACTCCCACTCCATTTCTTTGTTTCAGCAAAGCAAGAAAATGGCTAAGGATATCGAGACTGCACCGGAGCAACGTGGAGGGGCAAGGGACTACCAGGATCCACCACCGGCACCATTGATTGATCCCGAAGAGTTAACCAAGTGGTCATTTTACAGAGCAGCGATTGCCGAGTTCGTTGCTACACTTCTCTTCTTGTATGTCACGGTGTTGACCGTGATTGGCTACAAGGTCCAAACCGACCCTGCTAAGAACACCGTTGACGCTGATTGCGGCGGCGTTGGTATCCTCGGTATTGCCTGGGCTTTCGGTGGCATGATCTTTATTCTTGTTTACTGCACTGCTGGTATCTCAGGTGAGTATAACTGTATAAGTGTATGAGTATAACTCTTTTTTTTTCCCTCCGTAACCAAACAAAAGTTACAGCAACGTGACATGGGAAATTTTTTTGTGTGAACTGTGATATACTACAGGAGGACATATCAACCCGGCTGTGACGTTTGGGCTGTTTTTGGCACGCAAGGTTTCACTCGTCCGAGCGTTGATGTACATGGTGGCTCAGTGCTTGGGTGCCATCTGTGGGTGTGGGTTGGTCAAGGCTTTCCAGAAGACTTACTACAACAGCTACGGCGGTGGTGCGAACGAGGTCGCCGCTGGGTTCAACAAAGGCACTGGGTTGGGTGCAGAGATCATCGGCACCTTTGTTCTTGTCTACACCGTCTTCGCTGCCACTGATCCCAAGAGGAATGCAAGAGATTCCCATGTCCCCGTATGTATATTATACTAACTCTATTACTATTACTTTTTCAACTCAGTTCCCGAAATTATGAGTGATGAATTTCGTTCGCATGTAAAAATGAAAAGGTATTGGCACCACTCCCCATTGGATTTGCTGTGTTCATGGTCCACCTTGCCACGATTCCGGTCACCGGAACTGGCATCAACCCTGCTAGGAGCTTTGGAGCTGCTGTCATTTACAACAAAGACAAGGCCTGGGATGACCAAGTAAAATTACTTCCTCCCCCCTATATATAAAGTTTCCAAATTTCATACCATAATTGTTGCTGAATGCTGATCATGTTTGATGGTTATTTATTCAGTGGATCTTCTGGGTGGGACCATTCATCGGAGCTGCCATTGCTGCATTCTACCACCAATACATCCTCAGAGCAGCAGCCGTGAAAGCCCTTGGATCTTTCAGGAGCAATGCTTGATTGAACTCGGATTTCCTGCACAGCAGTTCAAGAGAAATAAATGGAGAATCTTGATTCAGCCATTGAACTGTAAATAAATATATATTTATGAACAAGGGTGTCTTTTTACTTCATTTCCTTTGTTTTGAATGTATTTAATCTGTGTTTGTTGTCTTTGATTATCTTTGTCATCTTTTTTTCTCCCTTTTTCCAAAGGTGTTTTCTTCTTCTTCTTCTGCTTCTTCTTAATGCATAATTCTATCAGTAAAATAATATATCATTTGTATTAGGCGTCAACCACTACATTATCCTTTTGTCATCAATCCAATGTATAAAGACTTGCAAATCAAGCTAATCCTGCTATAATATATATATTAAAATGGCTTAAATCATATCCCTATAACGGGTCATAACTTTTTTTAATTATGGCTTAAATATTAATATTTTGCATCAAAATAACCAATAGCTCATTTAGAAAATGGTTTCCCAAAAGGATAAAATTCGTCTGCCCCTTTTCGGTGCTTTTACATATGCCCCAACACTAAAAAACATTAAAAATTAAATTTAAGCAAAGACCCTAAATTCTAAATCTTAAACCCTACACTCTATACCCTAAAAAAATACACCCTACTATAAATTCTCTAAACCATAACTACAACCCCTAACCTAAAACACTAAACTCTAAACCTTAAAGTTAATTTTGAACGTGAGAGCATGTATAGGGACACCAAAAGGGATAGAGGATTTCCATCTTTCACAAAAGAAGTTAGATGAGTTGGATTGGTGGTGGTGGTTATTGGAAATAAGAGGTTGAGATGATGTGTTTGATTCTTTATTTGTTTAAATATATTAATATATTGGCTAAAGAAAAAATAAATGAATATAAATTGAATTGTGTTAGGTCAATTAGGGTGTTGGCCTCTTTTACTTTCTTTAAAAATAAATGAATGTTTCTCATCCTCCACATATTAGATTATGCTTAATTAGTGAATTAATTAAGCTTATCCTCTCCTTTAGTAGGTGAGCATAAACAAAATTAAAGAAGGGTGGGAGTGGTTTATGAGTTATGTCCCAAAATTTCTAGTCTAATATTTAAGTTTTTATATATTTAAATATTAAAAAGTGGAGTCTTTTTTTTATTATAAAATTTTAAATTTAAATGTTTAATATATAAGTTTATATTATTAAAATTTAATGAAAAAGATAGGCCTAGTTCGTTAGGAGGGAAATCTTGGAATCAGAGATATAGCTTAGGTGAATCGATAATTAACTTTGCATTAATTATTGGCTGGCCAGAGTATTCTACACTCATTAAAGCGGATAGAAATCTTCTGTTCTTTTTCGGTGATTCTATTTATGTATTACGCTCAAAATTAAGTTTAGGGTTTATGATTTTAAATTAGAGTTTAAAATTTAAAGTTAAGGCTTGAAATTTAATTTTTTAGTGTTAGGGTATAAATATGGGCAGAAAATTTTTATCCCGCCAAGATCTAAAACTTAAATAGCAAACCTATTTCAACTGATACGAACCCAATATTGTAAAAGTATCTATTATGGTGCGATCTTCCTAATTTAATTTATTTCATTTAAAATATTAGAATTTGAATATCTAATATTAATTAAAAAATATAATGTCTCTTTCCACTAATTCTTAGTTACAATTGCACAAACCAACTTGCCTTAGTGGTTAAAGGAACGATTGTTGTTCCTAGAGGTCACAGGTTCTAGCACCAGCAGCTGCAACAGGGTGATTAAACACGCATTGTCAAATGGTTAAGAGTATATTCAAAACAGATACTACTTGTAATCAACTTAATTTTTTGAAAAAAAAAAACTAACAATCCCTATTTTTTTTATCGTACTTTAATTAATCAAATGTCACGACTCACGTCAAGGAAGTATATAGAAAATTCTAAGCGACAGATGTTCAATCTTTGAAGGTGTATGATTTTCATGGGCCTTATAGGTCCAAAGCAGATGGAAGGGGCTTTTGCCTCTTAGCTTTGATGATCCAACCCAATTCCTAATGTTAAATAAATACCCTTGAATTTTCCCAAGGAAATCTTCAATAAATATGGATAAATCACGTGACTTTGCTTAAAACACGTGAGGCCCTAAAAGCCCATTGACTCCGTAACAAGAATCTTGCGGAAATGGTAGAGGCCAGAGGGACCACTTCAAATAGAAACAGAAAATGAGAATAAAACTGACCAATACAAGAGATGTAAATAGAGCATGACAACTCACATGATTTTAATATTACAGTTACAGGTATTAGGTTGTTGAAAATTTCTGGGCGAAAAATAATTAATGCCACATCAAAATAAAATAAATAAAATTAGTCACACTTACAAAATATTATATTTAAAGTGTTGTTCTACTCTTTTATATTATCTCATTCATGATTCCAAACGATAAAATATTATTACATCAAATTTATAAATTTTAAACGGGTAAAATTATAAATCTTTCTCACAATCATAATGGTTAAAGTTTAAGAATAATGTTTAAGATGTAAGATATATTTTTTAAGGTTTAGTATTTAAAATTTTGGGTTAAAGCAATTTGAAACTATATCTCTTAAGATGAACATCATCTGTTTTTCACTAGGACACTTATTGGGTTCATAGAATTTTTATCAAATATTACTAACTAGAATTCACATTAATATATAACATGAGTTTAAATATCTATATATGTATCAAAATTTATACAAATTTAAAACATCCTAAATGTACTTGTGGCAAAAAAAAAAACATAATACATACATAGATTAATATTCTATACACTGGCGGTGGAAACTGAAAGTTTCCACAAACGCCTTAGTTTTAGGGTATAGGGAGTTAGTTTAAGGTGTAGGGGTTTAGAATTTAGGGATAGTTGTTTCAATTTAGGGTTTAGGGGTTAGGGTTTAGTTTTTAGGGTAATATGGTGAGGATTTATGTTTTAACTTGTAAACCCTAAATTATAACCCTAAACCTTAAATTGAAACAACTATCCCTAAATTCTAACCCCTACACCTAAACTCCTAAACCTTGTACCCTAAAATTAAGGCGCTTGTAGAAACTTTTAGTTTCCACTGCATATGTATAGAATATTTATCCTACGAATATATGAATTACTAAATATAGCTTTAGGGTTTCCATGCTTATCCCTCTTGCAATAATGGCGAAGGCAGGTGACACAGGCTAGCCATTATTAATTACATATATAAAATATATGTATGTATTCTAAGGCCCTTTGCCGTTCTTTCAAGCTAAGTTAATCCCCATGATTCCCATTACTTTTATCTTTTCATGTACTCTGATAATTGAAAAAAAAAACAGAATATGATAACAAAACAATCAGAACATTGTTAACCGAGCCAGTTTGTGTTTTTGTTATATTGAGATAATAAGCCTATGATTTTCTTCTCATTTGAAATGCATGTGAGTGCATAATGAATAATGTAATTGAGTTATTATAATTGCTTTTGTTCTCAATCCATTCTCTAAAACAAAGGGTGTTTGAGAAGCCAACCCTGGCAGGTGGAAGCTTGGCTTCAGGGGCAAGTATATGGAAGACAAGCACAATGATGATATTAGTAAATGAAGATTAAGAGAGGGAGAAAAGGTTAGAAAGATGTACTTATATTCGAATTACGGTAATGTTCGTATAAAGTCCTTCCAACAATGATGACTCTAGAATTCGAATGTTTCGAAAGAAAGTGGAGACTTTCTCAAGGGTTAAACATGAAGGGAAAAGCTGAAAAATGAACTAGTTTTTAACTTAAAAAACTCTTTTTTAATGAATGGCATGCACTTATGGAACCATCATTTATCTTCCCAATATTAAATGCCAAGCAACAACGACAGCAACCACTTTAAAAAGTCCTTATAAAAGCCATTGTAAAGACACCTAAAGTTGAACTCAAAGGCAACTCAATTTTAAAACAAAATGAGTCCATTTGTTTCATTCTTGATTCTCTTATCTTCTTTGGCTCTTTTGACCATTGCTAATGGTGAAGGCAGAGCTCCCCATGGCATTGCCTACGAGAATCCCACGGCCTTTTCGCCTTCGGCATATGAATTCTTCCACCCGAAAACCCGAGCGCCAGACACCAAAAATCCTTGTGCAGCTTCCAATTGCTCACCATTGCCTATTGCAGCTCAAATGGACAGTAATCAAGCACTTGAAAGCAAGGTTTCGGCACAAAAGGAATCCGGGCATCGACTCGGAGCCGGTGGGATCGCTGGCCTTGTTTTCGGTTTGGCTTTTGTGGTGCTTTTGGCAATGGGGGTTTATTACGTGCTTAACGTTCGTCGAGCCAATGCTTATAGAGCAAACTATGTTCAATCTGCCTAAATCATGTGATCTTCAGTATTTTCCATTGTATAATGTAGGCTAAGGTTAGGGCTGTTCAGAAACTAAGCCTTCTATGTTTTTAATCATCTTATTTGTTCTTGTTCTTGGTTTTTAGTTATCTTAATTGCAATTTACTGTATAATTGCATGATAGAATTCCACATTCAGTATTCTCCACTGTTTGAGATTATGTTATCATCACAATCATTCAAGGCAGTGGCAGACACAAAAAAGTAGGGCCTGAAAATCAAGAAAGATAACTGAGATTATGCCCATAAGCATTAACAATAGATGTAAAAGGATAGAAACATGATCCTGTAATTCTCACTTTATACCCCAACTTGCATGGCTTAAAGTGCTTCTTTTAAGAGCTGATCAAGTGTCCATGTGAGAGACCAACAACCAGTTGGTTTAGCGAAATAAGACGTTAAATATCTTAAACAATGTTAGTGAAAGACCAAAAATTGCTTAAGCAATGAGACTTTAAATCCCTTAAGCAATGTCAGTGAGAGACCAAAAACCAGTTGGTCTTCCCATATTGTGTTTCTACAAAACCCGACCCAGACTAGTCAGCTACCGAGAGAACTGCTCCACTACCCTATGTAGTTGATACCAACAACTTTACATTACTTTTTAACGTCAGTGTCACCATTTAATATTTTGATTTTATGAACAGGTCAACTAAACCATAATACACTAGGGGTAGATTTAGATGTTTGATACGAACAAAACCATTAGGGATTAGATTTGATAATCTGGGTCATTTTAGCAGATTAGACCATGTGGAGCTAGGTAAGAGATCAGAAACATGAAGTTGAGGGAAGTCGGAGAAATTTTGCAGTTCAAATTTGGAGCACAATTGCAAATAGTATACTCAACAAGTTTTTTTTTGCTCAATAATATACTCAACAAGTTACTAAGGATTCATATCTCAAGGTGCAAGAATATGAATACAGAATTCATTCCTTTCATGCTATCTCAGGTTAGGCAATCTCATACTAGCCGAGTAGCTGGTGCTGTTTCATTTATCTTAAAAACCGGACGATACCGACTGCTATAGCCAGTACCGATAACTCTGATTTAAAACCCTAAATCCAACTTAAGAGAAAGAGCTAATTAGCAATGGCAGTAAAGCCTGCTCCAAAGGCAACATTCATGATCCAATACAGGTTAGACAAAACAATCTGCTTCTAAGAAGTTCAAGTCTTAACGAAAAGGAAAAGAAATCGAATTGAATATATCAATAATCTTTTAAAGGCATGGCCCCAGGATGCATGCCTTGCCTCCTTTCTTAAGTTCAAAAGATCTAGAGGGATACATCTGAGTGCAAACTACTGTTTTCAATCATATGCAGTAATAGACACATCAACAGTTGGCTCTAAATTCTTCCAAATTTCTACCATCGACGTGAACTGATGGACTCGATTACTGGCACAAATATCTGGTCCACAGCTTTGTTCCATAGAAGAGCGAACTCTGAGCGAGATTTCTTTCCAAATATCGGCTCTTTCACCTTGAAGAAAAAAGAGAAAAAAATATGTGGGAATTTAATACCATGAAATGCAAATGATAAACAATGTTTTACTTGTAAATGCCAAATCTACTTGTATAGCAATTTTAGATAATGACAGGTTCATCACTTCAGTGACATTAACCATTTCTTTCAAAAATTAATATAACCTTATTTCCTATAATTCCACTTGAGTATACTCCAAAACCACATAAATAAGTCTCATATCTAAAACCCAAGGTTTTATACTTTCATCATTAGCGGTCACATAGATAGCACAAAGATAGAATTTTGAAGAAAATTGGTGTTCAATAGAGTGACAATATTGCCGAGGATATTTGATTGTATTGCAGTCATTAGAAAACAGCAAAAAAATGTTAAAGAATTAACTATAGATTGTTATTAACATCTTAGATGAGGCTACTCCGTTTTCTCTGCAACACTAGAAACTTATGCACTTAGACCTGTTAATATATATATCCAGATACTAAGAAGACTTTGAATTTCGAACGTTGAAGAATGTGGTAATATGCCAAACTTCAAATGTTACAGGGTATGATAATATGCCTCAATATCTCTACATGTGAACGTGGAAAAATTTATACCAGAACACAAAATTTCTTATGATCAACCTCAATTCTTAGGAAGAACAATATAAAGGAGAAAGCTAAAAGAATTCACAAAATGAAGGGGGAAGAAAGCCATTTTCCCTGTTCCTTCCAAGAAGCAAATACAAAACTAAGAATCTAGTTTTCTCATTAACATTTGATTTTTGCAATTTTACCAATCAAATTTCCATCTCCTACCACTTGAGCTAAAGCACAAGGATTTTAATATACGACTTCCAGTTGCAGGATAATTTTTATAGCAAAAAGACGTAACAAAAGTATGACACAAGAATTACCCCTATAATTTCAAAGCTTGTAAATTCCTTAGAAATTCCAAATATTCTTCAAATACAAAACATTTTTTTTCCTTTCATCAGAATCTGAAAAAAGGAGAAAACTTAACACCAGAAATAAAATAAAAAATGACCTGAGATTGGGAAGCGAGTTGAGATTGGTGATCTGAAATCGATTCATAGATGCGTTTCCGTTGCTCAAATATTACGATCCCTGTCAACGCGGTTCCAAGCGCGGCACCAAGCAAACGCTCCTGCATTTTTCAACAAATAAAAAATTTAAAATAAAATAAGAAATAAGAAGAGATTCCTTTTTCATTTTCATGGATTGAGAACCTGAGCCAGAACGCTGATCATTGTGAGAAATTGGCGTCGGAATTTTTATTTCTATGTCCAAGTTCATGAGAATGCAAAGCCCAAAAAAAAAAAACTAAAAAAAAGAAGATATTTTTTTATTTCTATGTCCAAGTTCATGAGAATGCAAAGCCCAAAGTAAAACGGACTGAGGTCCATTTAGGCTCATTGTGTTTTGAAGCCCTAATCACTTGAATTAAGAATTTTGACATTTTAATAGTCTCATTATAATTAACGACAGACGGTGAAATAGTATTAGGTTCATTTGGTTTTAACCCGAGTGCTTAATTTTCATTCTGAACATGTATATGTATTAATTTTAAAATATACGGTAACGTCAATCCATCGAGGTGATTCAAATGATAAAAGATGACCCGTCTCTCTTACGTGATTTGTGTTAAAGTTTTAGGGTTAAAGTTTATTATTTAATATATTAGTATTTAAGGTTAAAGTTTTAGAACTTTAGTATTATGAATTTAAATTTTAACTTGAAAACAGATATGTTTGTATAATTTTTTTATATATAAAATATTTACCTATATATTGAACCCAACAAATGTCTTAGTGAAAAAACAGATGATTTTCATCGTAAGAGACAACTAGGGGTGTTTAAAATTACCCGGCCCGAACTACCCGGCCTGCCGACCCGCATACCCAAAACAAAATTACCGGGTACCCGAAATGAAAATACCCGATTTTTGGGCCGGGTACACGGTCCACTATTTTTTTACGGTATTCGAGTCAAGCCCGGGTCACAAAATGTCCCTTAACCGGGTGCCCGACTACCCGATATCCGGTTTCTATATTATTTTTTTTATTTGGCTCTTAAGTTTATATTTTTAGTATTTTTATGTCTCACTTTGATATCCAAATGATTATGGTACGTGTCATATGGTGTATTTTTATTGTATGTCAAGGATTATTGGCAGTGGTCCACCGCCAAGATCATGTCAATTTGAGTAAAGTTCAATATAATTTACTTTTCTATTTTGTAAATTGTAACATTATTACCAGGCCCACATCGTTAAAGTAATTGTTTATATTTTTTGTTTCAACCATGCAACTATATTTATGTGAAATTTTTTTTCAACAAATATTTAGCTAATAGTAATATTATAAACTCAATTAATTTCAACCATGCGAATTTCATAACTCAGAAGTTAAAAAACAGTAGAAGGACTAGACAATTCTCAAGAAAAAACCAAACAGTAAAATCTCGAAAAATCCATTAATTTCATATAAAATGTAATTTGAAAAGAAAATTGCGGTACCTATTACCCGGATTATCGGGTACCCGAGTTTTACGGGTACCCGGTTTGCATGGGCCGGGTAACGGGCCGAGGGATTGATACCCGAAAATTTCGGGTACCCGAATGCCCGAATATGAGCGCCCCTAGTTTAAAGCGCTTTGTTTACAAAGTGTATGCACATTGTCAAATATCAAAAGATTAAAAAAATATATGAACGGATATTACCTTGTAATCTTCCTTAGACTATTTAAAAAAATATTTACCTATATATATTGGGTCAGGCCAAAAAATACCATACCACTCTGTCCTTCCCCGTCCCGTCGCCAACAAAACAATAAATAATGCCCATATTTGGAAATATAAAAGTTGTGGCAGACTATGTGAAAAATGGACCCCCATAAATAAAAGAAATGTAATGGCAAGGAAGGTATGCTTGCATTGCATTGCATGTGAGCGGCTGCCAGCGCCCCCCTTCACATTTTCTCTCATGTGATTGTCTGTCTCAGCTGCTGTATCTAAAAACTGGTCCCCCTCCCATTGCCTGCTCATTACAACTCTGTGTCCCCTAACTCCTCCTGATTAGGACTCATCATCCAAAACCCTGTGCGGGGCGGCCCAAAATAAACCAGTTTTACACCATTTTCCACAGTTACCTCTACCCTATCCTTCCAAGACAAGACCAGTTTTACACCATCTCTCAAGTGTAGAAAAAAGAGATTAAAATGTTATGGAGTCGACCGTTGATCCTTTAAAACTAAAGAATAACTGTTGTTTTGCCTCAAAGGAAACATGGGGTCCTACTCAGGAAGCTTCTGTGTGAGAGAATTAATTATATGGTCTGCTTCTGTCCTTTGCTGCTTATTGGAAGTCTTCCATTCTTCAATGCATAGTTTCTTTCCTACAAAACAAGGCCTCTGGGAACTGTAAAAAGTTGGGAAGAACCAAAAAAAGCAGCTTTTTTTGTTCTTGACTTGATAACTCTGTCTGTCTGCTGGACCAGCTTTAATGGTACGTATTCTTTAATTGTTTTTGTTTCTGGTGTTGCCGGGTGCTTTGCGTTATTGGTATAGATAGAGTATAGAGTATAGACATTCTGCCAATGGCGACTTCACCTTGGAACAGTTTCAAGAGACAATGTTATGTCACTGTAATTCATCACATAATGTTGAAAATCATATTTGTAGCTTTTTGTTCATATCCTATCCGGTTATACTTTAGCCAAATGCAATTGTTTTCTTCAGATAAAAGTTAAAACCTATAAATTATTTGAAGATTTTGGTTAGATTATGTTTGCTAGAGAGATCAGGATTCAGTGTTATATGGGTTAGTAATGCTTGTATATATCATTTCTGTGGATGGTCTATGGCAAGCAATCAAGCTTTGTTCTTGGCTGACAGTGGACCACTTCTTAGATTCTTTCAGGGAATCTTTTAGGCTTTTTGGCATGCCAAATGGAGATTTACAGACATGAACACTGTTGGCTAGCAGGTTAAGGAAAAAAAAACTGTTCTTTTTACTAGCTTAGCTGGAATTTTCAGTCAAGAGAAGCATTATTGTTCAATTCAGTCAGACATTTTTTCTGCAAATGAGAAAGCTTTACCACTACTCATCCAGCTCACTATATTCTAAGTTTGAATTACTAGAAACTAGAAAGTAACATAGAAATATGTGCTTGTTTTAATTTACTCTTGCTGAAGCTTTCTCCCTTCCTTTCCACCAAGCCTGTTCTTATTCATGTGAATGTCTTTACTCTTTAATCTCTCTGGTTACTTTTTGATGAATTTTTACCTGTTTTTTCTACAAATTTGTGCTTACAGAAAGGTCCTTTCTTGAGGGTTGGTTTTACTCAATGATATGATTGTAATTCCATAACCATAACTGATAGAATTTGATGTGAATCTCGTTTTAGAGTGCTTCGAAAATGGTTGGTCACCGGAGACATCAATGGAGTAAGGCTTATTGACAATGCTTTTGTTCTGGTGGCAGCGGCTGCCACTGCTTTTGCTGATTCAACTGTTCCAACCCAACTGTGTATGTCACAAGCTCTTCAGTAGGCTTTCTTGTTTTTCTTTCAGAATAAGCAATTTTTCACTTACAAGCTCTTTGATATAGTAATTCGATTTTCGGAATCAATCATATTCTTGAGTTCCTTGATTCATTCTTCTCTTTGATATTAAGACCGAGGTTCGACGACACTTCATTGTTTGTTTTATTGCAGCTGACGCTTTACTTATTTGCAAGAACACAGTTTGCACTCATCGACAAACCAGCAGTAGGTTCGGGGCGTTCCCCTGCTTGAGGCAATGGGCATATGTAAATTGTTATCGACCAGAAGATGTCGGTGTTGTTTCCTTGTAAGCCCCCTTTTTAAACATACACTTGAATCTTTTACTGCACTTTCTGAATCGTCGCACGTATCGTTAACAATGAACACCGGCCGATATGTATATGTTCATTGAATTAGGCACTGCATGATTTGTCTTTTAATAGTGGTATCCATGTTTCAACTCTTCCAAGTAGATTAACTGAATTGCTATCTTTTGCTCCTATTCAATATTGAGAGAAGTCCTTTAAATCAAGACATGGAAGGGTAGCAGTGGCTTCTGTTGATGGGGAAAATAGTGTTCCTACACTCACACCTTTGCAAACAGGCGATAAGAAACCGAGAAAACAGACGCTTGCTGCCATAATCGGCGGCACTAGTGCAGCTCTTCTTGTAGTGATCATTTTGGTGCTTGTGTATATCTGTTTGATGCGAGTTAAAAGACTCATGAGGAGAACATCTGAGGCTGCATCTTCTACGCCATCTTCTACCGGTAAGCCGGTTTTCATAACTTCAATGCAGAGATTTAAGAGGCTTTAAAGTTTTCTGATTCCTGTCTATCTCTCTTTATATACTTGTAGCACTTCAATGATTACATTGACAACTTTAGAATAATTGCATTATAGAACAATCTCTCTGTGTCTGAGCAGTTGAGTTGGAAAGAGTTAACACTTCCCGCAATGCTGGTGGGCCGTCTCCGATCCATACACAAAATCTAAGGCAACTAACAATGTCAGAGCTGGAACAAGCTACACGCAACTTCGGTCAAAGTAACATAATTGGTGAAGGTCGATTCGGTTTAGTCCATAAAGGATTACTCCAAGATGGAACTATTGTGGCAATCAAAAGATACTTAAATACCCCAGTTCATGTGTTCCTTCACGAGGTAAAACATCAGTTCATGTGAAAACATCATAGGTGAATCTCTGTGTCTGCATTACTGCAACTTTGCATTCAAGAACAAAGAAGATAAACCAGATATCATTTTATTACGAGAAAACATCGAATCGTAACTGTTTAAAAGACCCTAGAAGTGACATTTCTTGGCATCTAAGGAACAAGTTTTGTGGTGCAGTAGTTATGATCATGATTTGTTTGGATTCAACGCAGGTAAAGCAAATAGCTCAAGTGAGACACAAGCATCTTGTCAAGCTGGTTGGTTATTGTGAAGATAACCACCAGCAGTTTCTTGTCTATGATTATATCCCTAATGGAAACGTTGGAAATCACCTTTATGGTAATAATTTCATTTACATATATTTACAAATTACCATTGTCCCTCTGCAAACTAATCAAAATTTTCTTTCACATATACTTATTTTCCCAGATAATGAAGGTTCACCAACTGGAAAACTAAACATGCGGCAAAGGTTATTGATTGCTCTAGGTGCGGCCAAAGGTACATTCACCTATCTACATATATGTAATTCCAGATCTTGAGTTTAAACTATTACGGACCGTGACCGGAAGAATTTAAACCGCTACATCATTAGCTTTCTCAACTGTACCTTTTAATTTGGATCAGGACTTGAATACCTTCACAGTATAGCTCCTCCTCTGCTGCACATGCATTTCAGAAGTAGCAACGTTCTCCTAGATGAAAACTTTACAGCCAAGATTTCCGACTATGGATTGTCCAGATTGTTGTCTGAGGATCAGTTTTATGCATCATCTTCAGCCATAGATTGCTTTCTCGACCCAGAGTATGCAAACCAATCCTTCTTTGAACCCATTGTTTAGTTAATCGGATAGCGTAAAGACTTCACTACTTGTATCTAATTCATCCTTTTTCCGAAGATTGTATTCATCAAAGAGATTTTCAGTGCAAAGCGATGTATATAGCTACGGAGTCTTCCTCCTGGAGTTGATTAGTGGATGTGAAGCAGCTTGTCGAGACCTGTCAAACTCGGAAACAACGTTAATAATGCAGGTTTCATAGTGTTTTTATTGTCCTCTGATACAGTATTTCCCAAGTACTCAGTGTAAGCAATCTTCTGTTCTTACAAAAACATCATCTGTTTTGAAGGCCAAAGATTCAGACAATATAGTCGAATTCGTCGATAGAACCTTAGGGAGTAAATCAATGCGTGGTGCAGAACAAGTAGTCGATTTGGCATTGCAATGTGTCGATATTAGACCGAGAAGACCATCTATGAGAAGCATCGTTGAAGAGCTTGAACGAATTCAAGAGACAGAAATTGGTCGTTTGCAATTTGAAGCAGGCGAGGAGATTGAAGCTGTAACACTGGGGAGCGAGCTCTTTAAATAAGCTCTGTCCAGGCAGTCCAGCCATTGCAGCAATCATTCTTTTTTTATTGAATTTATTTACTGTAATTACCAATCTCATTATAAACAAATTGGTTTTGTAAAAGAATTGCGGGAAAGAAATTAAGCAAATCAAAGTGATATACATTTGGTTTTTTTATCTTATTTTCTATTTGGAACTCTTTGAAACCTTCTTATACTTCAATTTAAAGATTAATTTGATTCAGGGCTTTGGATTAAAAAAAAAATAGCAAACCAAAAGCCTAAAGATGTTTAAAAAAGGTCGAGAAACACCCATTTCCTCAAACATGAAGTACTGAAGTGTCAGCGTTTCAAACTTTATAATTCAAATGAGGTTTAACGTGCCAATCTAGATGAGACTAAAACTCAAGTTCTATGATTCAGCTGAGCTATAACAAGCCCACATACTGAGTCAGTTTAAGTTGAGTAACCTCAAAGCATACGCCAAGAAAACCTTATCTATATTCCTCCGGAAAACTATAGCCGGTCAGGACGATTTTGTCAGCGAACATCTTTCCGGTCTTAGGCATGACATGCCAATGCAATGTCAAGTTGAATTCTTTGCCACGGAGATTGTTTCCCTATACAAGGAAAGATTAAAGAAATGAGAATTAAATTCTCTTCTCAATTGCTGGAAAGCCCTAATAACCTTGCTTAGATCTATATGAATAATAAGCAAGCTACTTCCTCGTTATGCGCATACCTGATCAACAAAACGATACTTGTTTGAGGTGTGGATCCAAAACTTCGCATGCTCTTTGGCAGGTATTATAGCATCCCAAAGTGAAACCTATAAAATACCATGTGAAAAATACTCAAGGAGCTACCATATTTTAGAGTAAGACAATGGTATAAATAGCTTCAGCTTCGAAAAAAAGACAACAAGAGGCATTTAGCCTCACCTGATTCAAGGAATTCTTTGGGGTTTCGTACTCAGCTGATACAAATATGAAAAGCTGTGGATCAACAACAAGATGGCATTTAAAATCAGCTTCAGGATGATGAATGATTGTGAGAAAAGAAAAACTGACAGAAAAAGGAGGCCTACAAATAGAGCCACCACATAAAATTGAAAGCATTTGAATATATCAGAATGAAATTCTTCTCAAAGTCCATTGTGAAAAGGATTATCTCATGCACTGATATCACTGAAGAAGCATATGAGATGAAGTTCTAAAAATGTAAAACATAAATATCTCTGAAGAAGCAAACCTGTTTTGTGTTCCATGTAAACAACGATTGCAGATCAGCCGATATATTCATCGTCAGGCTTACCTACATAAGTCATAAGCATTTACTTAGAACTATAGCTGAAAAATAAGAGAACATTAACCAAGTTAATAGATTAAAAGAAGGGGGACGTGGGAGAAGAAAATGATATCTGTTAGCACTTAGCAAGCAGTGACAATACGAAACACAAATTAGTACGAGACAAGAAACAACATTACAGATGAAACATGAAGTAAAGGAAACAATACTACCTCATCATTCCCCTGCGGCTGCTTCTGGAACCAATTTATGTTCATAATCTACAGTCACAGTCAACAAAATAGAAATCAGAGCTAAAACACGAAACATTCCAAAAGGATTTACGAGAAAGAGAACAAACCATTGATATAAACATCTAGTTGACTATATGAATGTGAGTAAAGATAGACCTGGATTTCTGCAGAAGGAGAAGGAGTGTTGAGGTTGTCCGAGAGAGATGCGATGGCACACATCATGGCCAGAATTGTCAGGGAAAATGTTAGCAGCCCATTTAATCTGTACCCAAAAGAATGCATCTTTTCCTCTTCGTTTACTTTGTTCAATCTACTGCTTCACAGCTTTCAGTTGATTCCGGTTCCTCTGTTGACTAGAATTTAAGTAAAATGAACCTAAAAAAGAGAAATAAAAATCTACCAAAATTTTCCCTACTACTACATATCCCCGTATAATTATTCCGGATTGATCCTTCATAAATCTACGTTAAGAAAAATAAACTACAACATTCATCACTGAAAGGAAAACCCAACCTTAAAATCAAATCAGACTAGGGTTTGAATTTATGGAAGGTCAAACAAGAGCAACAGGATAAAACTTAAGAGTAAAATCACCTATAATCAAGATCAACGAAAACGCCTAAGACATAAACAAGATCTAAAAAAAAGAAAATAAGAAAATGGATACGATACAACAAAAATACCGAGATATATGTACAAATCAGTCAATATGCAATGAAAATTAAAAAAGGTATTTTGCAAGCAAAATAAAAACTGAAATTAAGGAAATTAAATTAGAGGATTGAATTATAAATCTGAGATCTAATTGAAAATAAAGCACATCAGTTCATCGGAATTCAAACAACAAAAAGTGGCAAAACTTACCCAAAGTGAATGGAGAGGAAAGGGAAAATGCAGAGAAGCCGAGAAGAAAATGAAGTGAAACTGAATGGTTTGGCAAACGTTTGTATACTGGTTTTTACTTTTAATTTTAGGGACTGAACGTTTAGCAACTTAAATATTAGAGTTAATTGCACCATACATCCTCAAACTATGACTCTCATTTTAAATTGATCCTTAAACTTTTAAATATTTTAATTTCATCCCAAATTATGACTCTCATTCTAAATTGATTCTCAAACTTTTGAATGTTCCATTTTCATCCTCAAATTATCGTTTATATCACATCATATTATTACATAATGCACATAAATGTTTCATGACAATTAATAATTTTTATAATAGTTTTATTAATATAAATATGATTACCATATACTGATAATTTGGGGATGGGATTAGAATGTTCAAAAAGTTTGAGACCGACTTAGAACGAAAGTCATAATTTTGAGGATGCAACTGAAATGCTCAAAAGTTTAGAGACCAAATTAAAATGAAGGTCGTAATTTGAAAATGAAATAAATATGTTTAAAAATTTAGAAACAAATATAAAATGAATGTCACAGTTTGAGAATGAGTGATGCAATTAATTTTAAATATTAATATATTTTTAATTATATAATAATTATACAATTTTTTTTAATTTTATACTCTTTTTTTTACCTTAGATGGGTTAAATGGATGATTAGGAATAATAACAAAAATTAAGAGATTTTTATAATAAAAAAGAGATAATATCAGTTATCTATTTACCTTTATTCAACCATTTTTAAAAAATAACAATTAAATAAATTTTAATTGATGTAGGTGGATCCTAACCTATATATTATAATTAATAATATGTGCAATTACTTTTTAACATTATTTTTAATAAGGAATATATTAAAAATGTGTAATATGTAAAATTCATATAGGATCCAATGAAAAAAACTTTCATATTAATACTTCTGATTTCATATGGTAGTTTAATATTATTTTAAAAAAAAGTTATCACAAGAACAATTTAGTAAAAGTACTAAGTGAGATATACTTATTTGTCGAGCGACCAATAATATTTATGTTGCCTTATTTTGTATGAGTTCGAACCACAACATTTGTTTTAAGAATATAATTACTCTCCATTTAATCAAAAAATATACTATAAAATAATATTACACTATACTAATCAAATATTACAATGCTATATTTCGACCAAATGAATCAAATAAAAATATAAAATAATATGATATTCCTAACAATGTGCTAAACAACCTCACATTTCGATAGTCTTATTTTTAAAAATAATGTTATATTACGAATCAAACATGTTAAAATATGATAGCCTCCCTCGAAATAAATTTTCAAAATTTAAAAATAATTAAATATAACACTTGTTAATATTTTAACCTTGATTATAAAATTTTTACAAATATCACTTCACTTAATCGAAGTCTACATCTTAAAATCAACATTTTACCTTTTCTTTTTCTTTGGGCTGATTTTATCAAATTGGTCCTTGAGAAAAGAATTAAAATTGGATATACGTTGATTTAGCCAACAATCAATTAAGTTGATAATATGATATTGACCACTCAGAATACTAATGTTATTAAAATATTACATGTCATAATTTTTCCATAACTTGATTGGTTACTAAAATACTATGCCAATATTAAATACTAAATTTATTTTTTCAGAGTTTAAGTATCAATTTAATTTAAAATGCAGATGCAAAATTAAGAAAAGATATAAATTCAAGTTCCGATTTATATATTAAATCATTCGTAAATGATGAATGATGATGCTATCTTTGAACTGCAAATAAACTTTCTTGCAAACAAAGAAAAGAAAAAAGAACCGGAAATCAGCTAAATCGTGGCGATTGATCAATCACGTGTTAACAAGCTTTGGCATTGACAGGGATGGATCGAGGGGTGCTGGGGCAACCGCCCCTCTTAAAATTTTGAAAATCATATATAATTTAGAAAAAATTTAAAATTTTTCTATGTATTTTTTATTAAAAATCTATTTTCGCCCCCCTAAACTTTTATAGGTTCGCTCCCTAACTTAAAGTCATGAGTCCGTCCCTGAGCATTGAGCCTTTATGATTAATTTATTTTTGATTTCTCTGATTTTATTTGTACAATTAAGGCAAACTGAAAGCGGAAAATCGACGTCGTTTCGATGCACCTTCATCCCGTGATATAAATTCTATTCCGATCTCTGCACTTTCTCTGATTTCACTCGAGCTTCCATTTCAGGAAAATGACGTCGTTACGGTGCTTTTTAATTCTCTACCTCACTTCATTCCTCCTATTGTCAACTGTCATTCGTTCCATCACTACGAACGACGAAGAAGACGATGAGGATCTCCGTTTCCTCGAAGAAATTGAAGGCCAAAGCGTCGACTCCGGTCGGCTCTCTGATTCGAGTGATTCAGACGATGACCAATTGCCCGGCGAAAAGGACGCCGATGGAGAAGACTCGGAATCCGGAAGCGAACAAGATTTGCACGACCTCGATCCGGATACGTACAAAGCCCCTGTATTCGACGAAAAGGACGTGGTCATTTTGGCGGAAGGAAACTTCAGTGATTTCATCGGGAATAACAAGTACGTTGTGATCGAATTTTACGCGCCTTGGTGCGGGCATTCCCAGGCGTTGGCTCCGGAATACGCCGCGGCGGCGACGGAGTTGAAAGGAGAAGGAGTTGTGCTGGCCAAGGTGGATGCCACGGAGGAGGATGAGCTGGCACAAAAGTACGACGTGCAGGGTTTCCCTACTGTCTATCTTTTTGTCGATGGGGAGCATAAGCCTTATCCTGCTGCTCAAAACAAGTATGCTAACAGATTCAGGATCACGTCACGTGCTTTCGATTATCGATCTCATTTCATTTCTAATAAGTGGATTGAATTATGAGGCAATTTGCTTTTGGTTAATCATATGTTTAGTTTAGAATTTTTCTTAATATAATTAATTATTATATTTGTTTAATGGAATGTTTAATTAAATTGTTATTTTAAATGGAAGAGGCTTAATAGTTTGTTCATGGACAAATCAGGGAGGCGATCGTGACCTGGATTAAGAAGAATATAGGACCTGGTGTATTCAACGTTACTACCCTGGACGATGCTGAACGCATTTTGGCTTCTCAATCTAAAGTTGTCTTGGGCTACTTGAACTTTTTGGTGGTATGATTTATATTTGGTTTATTCTAGTTTTTGCAGTTTTATACTAGTGTTTTAAGATTAAGTTTACTTGAGTTTGTGATGCGTTATACCTGCTGGTTCAATCACCATTCTTGGATTCGAATTCAAAGTTTTGTGAAATATTATAGGATGGAAATTCTCTGCCCCTTTTCAGTGCTTATATTTGTGTCCCATGCTCAAGATTAGGTTTAGGTCATATGGTTTAAGGTTTTAAGTTAGGGTTTATGATTATGGTTTAGGGAATTTAAGGCAGGGTTTAGGATTTAAAATTTAGGGTTAGGGCTTAGAATTTAATTTTGTAGTGTTTTTTTAGTATTAGAGCATAAATAGGGTACCGAAAAGGGGAGAGGATTTTTATCCAATATTATAAGGTTATCGAGTCTTTGTGTCATTGTAATTCAAATTTGGCCTACTATAAATAATTACAACAGGGTCCCGAAAGTGACGAGCTCGCTGCAGCTTCAAAACTCTTAGATGATGTCAGCGTCTATCAAACTGTGGATCCTGATATCGCAAAGCTTTTCCACATTGACCCTCAAGTTGAACGCCCAGCTTTGGTCTTGGTTAAAAGGGAGGCTGAAAAAATATGCCACTTTGGTTAGTTTCTCGACGTATGTAACACTGATTGGAATCTTGATCCCGCTTGATATATATAATTTTTCGTGTTGTAGATGGTCAGTTTGTCAAGACGGCAATATCCGAGTTTGTAACTTCCAACAAGCTTCCTTTGGTTACGACATTTAACAGGGACACTGCTCCTTCAATTTTTGAAAGCTCAATTAAGAATCACGTATGCATGTTAAATAATTTTGCTTTTCCTCATAATTGTGAATTCTTGAATAATACTTTCTTTGAATTTATGTCTAGCATTTTTAATACTTGATAATCTTTTTGTTGTAAGCTGTTGTTGTTTGCCACATTAAACATTTCTGAGAAGTTTATCCCAGTATTCCAAGAAGCAGCAAAACTTTTCAAGGGAAAGGTAACTAACTCCAAATTGTCTAAAAAAAACTCTGGTATCTAGTAAACTGATGATAATATGTTTCCCTTTGATCATGAGGACTTCAAGAGTTGTTACCAATACCAAGTTCTTGTAAACTTTCTGGCAGCTTATTTCTATTTACGTGCAAGTGGACAATGAAGATTCTGGAAGACCTGTTGCAAAATTTTTTGGTGTCAGTGGAGATGGTCCCAGAGTCAGTCGCCCTTATCCTTTTTGATCTTCCCCTACCTCCACCCCCAGTTTGTTTTATTCTTTTGATAATCACAGTTCATTTATCACCCAGATCCTTGCATACTCTGGAACTGATGCTAGGAAGTTTGCCATGGATGGAGATGTGACTTTACATAACATTAAGGTGCTCTTTCTCTCTCTTTCATTGCTTTAATTTGGTCGGCTGATACTGCTTATGTCTTTCAATAAACTTGTAGGAGGTAATGGTTTGAGTATACTTCACTACTTCAGTGTTTCTACCTTTCTGTAGGCTTTTGCAGAGGATTTTCTAGAAGACAGGCTTAAACCTTACTATAAGTCAGACCCAATTCCTGAAACTGTAAGCATATTCTTTTCTGTGTGATTGACCTTGTCGAAGCTGATTGCGATCTAACATCCCCCAAAATTCTATCTGACACAGAATGAAGAAGATGTGAAAGTTGTGGTTGCCAATAGCTTCGATGAAATTGTTTTAGACGAGTCCAAGGATGTCCTTCTTCAGGTATTGTTGTCGTCCAATATGAAAACACAGGTTATTTAAATCTTTCTTGACATGAGCTTATTCTGCTGATGAATGCTAAAAATACCAGATCTATGCACCTTGGTGTGGCCATTGCCGATCATTGGAGCCGATATACAACAAGCTTGCCAAACATCTTGAGGGAATCGACTCTCTGGTTATTGCCAAAATGGATGGGACAACAAATGAACATCCTAGGGCAAGGGTATAAAATTTAAATCAATCTGTGCCTCGAACCATTAAAGCAATAACCTGTTTTATGAAGAAAAAAAAAGATAAGATTCAAATGCTGTTTTCAGTATTTTTCACTTTAATGAGGCATGGTAGTAAGAAGTTGTTTATTTTTGCAGAAATCCGGGTTCCCCACGGTTCTGTTCTTCCCAGCAGGAAACAAGAGTTCTGATCCTGTAAGAACTACACTCAATTCTGCTTCTATTCATTTCAACCACATATGACCTATGACCTATCCTTTTCTATTTCCAAAAGATCAAGTGAAAATGTTTGAATGCGCAGATAAAGGTGAACACCGAACGCTCTGTCGTGGCATATTATAAGTTCCTCAAGAAACATGCTTCCATCCCTTTCAAGCTCAAAAAACCAGTTTCAACTCCAAAAGACAAACCAGCTTCGGATCAGGAAACCAAGCCTTCTGATTCCAAGGAGAGCGACAAGAGCAGCAGTGCGGATATGAAGGATGAGTTGTGACCAAGTTCAAGGTGAGCATTTGAATGACATCCCAAGTTATTTGCCTTTTCTTATATTTTATCAATAGGTAGAAAGGGAATAGGTACAAAATATAGATTAAAACCAGATTGACTGGAAGCAAGGAATCCGAAAATTATCATGGTTCGGATATCCGACCCAGATCTTTTTGAATCGAGAACAAGAGGGAATCCGTAATGGTTGTAACGACTTTTAGGCATGGTTACCTATGTAAACGAATGCTGAAGAAGAATAAATGGCTCCTAATTTCCCCATCTCTGTTATTACTATCTTACTGTTGAGTAAAAATCTTTGTCCCTAACCATGCCTCCTTATATGCCCCTACTAAAAAACACCTAAAAATTAAATTATAAGTTCTAACCCTAATTTTTATATCCTAAACCCTAAAACCTAAGCCCTAAAAATACACCCTACCCCTAATTTCCTACACCCTAACCCTAAGCCCCAACCTTAAACCTCAAACCTTAAACCCACTATTTTAAAATAGAGGCACCAATGGGGCATAGTTAGGGGTAGACGATTTCCATCCCTTACTGTTAGGGGTGTGCAAAAAAATCAGATTTGTTTTATCCGATCTGAAATTTCGGATATCTGATCCTTTTTATATTTTTTTTGAATAATTCGGATCGAATACGGATAGTTATTTCACATTCGGATTGGATGTCCGATTATCCGATATTCGAAAATTTAAATTTTTTATAGGTATGTATCTTGTTATATTCGATATTTTTATTTGTTATATGTGAAAATTGAAATTTTTATGGATACAAATATTGTTATATTCAATAATTTGTTGATTGATATATTCGAAAATCGCATATTCGATCCAAAAATTTGGATATTTAATTTTTTTAAATTAAATACAGATCATTATTTAGATAATTTGAATTTTTCAAATATCTAAAATTTCGGATTAGATCCGATATCCCAAAATGAACACCCCTACTTATTGTTACCGCCTTGTTCGGTAATGACAAAGGAAATACGGAAGGCTGAGCATGTTAAATCATGTGGCGTGCATGGCCCATGAGCCACCAAGTAACGTGTTTCTAGTAAATCCAGCTGGAAGTGTAACGCCTACAAATATTTATTCCTTTAAAGGCAACCCAAGATAAATGACCACGCCATAGCGCACCACAAAGGAGAAATTGGGTTGATTCCAGTTCTGAAATTTATTCAGTTTTGTTTGAATCGTATTTTCAAAGTCGAAGTTTAATTCGAGAGAAAATATATTTATTTTCAAATTCATTTAAGTTTGTTTAATTAACAAAAATAAATTTAATTTTTATTCTTAATTTTAAATGAAATACTGACTAAACGCTAATTTTTAACAGTTTGATGTGATAGTACATATGATCCTCATGCAAACTATTATGTTAACATAAAACTTTAATGTTTTAACAAGTTTTTAAAAGACCGGGATCAAATTTAGTTCAAAAAAATAATATAAGTCAAATCAATAAAAATGTAAACAATAAGGATTAAATTATTATTATATTAAAATGAAAAAAAAGTCAATTGGGTATTTTTTAAGGGAGAGCAATTACCAGTTTAAACATAAAAAACCACAATTAACCGAGTAAACCAACCATTTATATGATTTATCTTCGGTAATTCTTCTTATGCAGTGTGGCCAATAGGGAAAATTTTACCGCGCTCGAGGAGCACCGATGTGTACCACTAACAACGAGTACGGATGACCACTATTAGTATAATTTATAAGGATTTAAAATTTAAAGGACTTAACGTATAATTATAAAATATTTAAAAATTAAAAGATAAATTAATTAAAATACATTATTTTTATTTTTAATTAAAATACCCCTAATATACAAAACCTTAATTTTTATTTATTTGAATTTTAAGCCGCGGCCGACACTGCCATTTGATTTTGGATGATTTCTTTTCACCATTGACAACAACATCATGGCATTTAGGGGAGTAGAATTCACCGCTAACTTTTCACTGGTCCAGGGTAATTTTATATTAATATTATGAACAAAGAACAGTTGCAGTAGTTTCAAGAGATAAATTCATAACTTCTTCAACGGCTGCTTAAATTTAAAATAACAAAAATTAAAATTTTATAATTTGAAGGTATTTTAATTAAAAAAAATAGTATATTTTGATTAATTTACTTTTTAATTTTTAAATAATTTATAATTATACGTTGAGTTTTTTAAATTTTAAATTTTTATAAATTAAATTAATAATGTTCGTCGGTGTTCGTCGTTAGTGGTGCTTATCGATACTCGTCGAGCGTGACAGACTAATCCAACCAATAGATAATGGGTCCAACTACAAATATTTTTGACGAGTTTTCCCTTTTTTATTAGATGTGTTTATGTCGGTAATTTATTTTAATAAATTTGATTTTAAAAGTTAGTTACATAAATATCACTTTCCAAAAATTATTTATAGCTATAATATATACATAAATATCTTTTTAACTTATAAAAATATTTTAACTTTTATTTTTTTTTCAAATTTTTAACCTTCAAACTTTTAAATTTTTCGGAAAATTAATAAACTAACAAAAAATAACAAACATATTAAAGTGACAATTATTCCCTTTTACCAACGTGAGTTAGTTTTTTGTATAAAATAAAAAAACTAAAAATATATATATTTTGAGAATAATAAAAATTGTAAAAATATAAATGAATTAATTTAAAGTATTAAAAAATTAAAATTTATAAAATTTAAAAATACAAAATTTAAAATTATAAAAGATGACAAATAAAAAAAATTTCACATCAGTTTAATAAATCTATTACTTTATTTGAATTTTTTTTAAATAATATTATCGGTCCATTAGAGTGAACATCATCCTTTTTTATTGAGATCACTTATATAATTTCATAATTTACATATATTTGATTACATTTTTAGTTTTTTACGATAATATATGTTTTATTTTTAACCAAGAGATTTCAAATTTCAATTTCTTGGGCTCGTTCCGTACGCTCTTACGTCCCCGTCTGACGTGTACACAAAAATTTACATTATTTCACCCCCTAAATTTCCGTTCCCCTAGATCTACCCCGTTCTTATTTCTGGTTCTTAAAATTCATTCATCCAAAGTCTCCAGTCTCCACTTTGAAACTTCCTTGTATCAGTTTTCAATTTGTAATTTTCAGATCTACTCAAAATGGAAAAATTTGGATTTCTTGCCATTGCTTTCTTCTTAATTTTAGAACTCACTTTCGCTACAGATTCGCCGGCTCCTGCTCCCTCGCTCGGTGCAGACTCACCGCAACTCGCTCCTACTCCAGTGACGGGATCTCCAGATTCATCCCCATTAATCTCACCAGTAATGCCTGCTTCGCCTCCCGCGCCAATGGCGCCATCTCCATCAGATCTGGCGCAAGGAGAGTCACCACCTTCAAGTTCTCCTGCTCCTTCACCGGGCGATGCGAGTGATATCAACCACAGTAACATCAATGTAGACGAAGGCGAAGACAAGACCGGTGGCGGCGGAGGACTGAGCGGAGGGGCAAAGGCGGGAATCGCGGTGGCAGTGGTGGCAGCAGTGTGCTTGGTTGGCGTCGGTGGATTGGTTTACAAGAAGAGACAAGATAATATCATGAGATCTCAATACGGATACGCCGCGAGGAGAGAAATTCTGTGAAGAAGAAGAGACGAATACAGTTTTTTAAAATGATTACAAGAGGTTACATACATGATTTTACCTGCATCTGATTTGATTTTATTGTAGTTATAATAATTACTTTACGAACCGAAATTTCTCATCTTTGATTCTTTGCAAGGAATTGTCGACCATTTCTGCGTGAAATTTAGCCAGTCGTGTACTGTACCCTCTATTCATTTAGCATTTGAATTTACACTACACTCGTGTGGTAGTTTTCTGCTTTTAAATTCTTTCTTTTCCAATTTAATTTACAGGTGCTTATTTTATGGCATTTTACTCTCTCTCTCTTTTAGAACAGGTAGTGATTTCTATTGTTATAAACTTTTAATGCAATGCCATTAACAATTTTGGCCTTATTTGGTAAAGAGAGATTTGGACAAAAATTAAAATTTAAGGCATAATTAGAGATTTTGACAAGTTAAGTTTGCTAATATTATTGTTGTTTGGTGAACAACGAATTGAAAGGAGTGAAACCGTTTGATATTAGAGTTGTGAAGACTCTTTTACCCTTATCAGTTATCAAAAATTTCAAAATAACCTAAATTAAATATTAATTAGATCTAATTAATATTAATTAGATACAAAATATTGATAACTAATAAACTATTTAAATAAGTATTGAATATAATCATATTCTTATATGTCATTTTGTTTGTTTAAATAAGCTATCAACTAATACAATCCGCTAGTCAAATCAACTAATGAATCAGCTATCCGCTAATTGCCAAACAGAGCCATAATAAAATTAAAAACCATTTATTACTTATATCAAATAAAATATGATACATATATTTTTATTACTAAAAAGTATATTTGAATTAAATATTTATTTCAAAAAAAATTGAATTAAATATCAATAATAATCTTTTTATTAGTCTTTGCACTCAAATTTGAGAAAGATGCTGAAAATGATTGAGAACTCCACAGTATCCTTCTACTTCCATATTTTGATAAAAAAAAAATACCATGTCCATATAGAATTGTCTTTAATATTATTCAACGTTTAGATCTGTTGTACAACAATGCATACCGATTATGATTAAAAAAAACAATGCATACCGATTATGATTATAAAAAAAAAAACAATGCATACCGATTGAGCTGCAGTAAACACAGCGCTAATAGGCACTTTATCTAAACTCTGAGAGTGTTGGACTCAATACGAACACAATATGACAATGTTTATATTTCTACTGCTGTTATTAACTGTATGTGGATTGGTACGTTGAGAATACCGGTATGCAAAGACGGGGACTGTGATTCCCCTCGACCGATGTCTACTGGAATCTTTTAAATCGAACTCGAACCGACTAAATTTATTCTTCAGCACGAGGGTCTACCCAGCGGCCATGATCTTTTATCAGTTGGATCAAAGCACCAGTCGCATACTCCATCGCTATTCCACGCTTCACAACAGTCTAAAAAGTGATGCAGATAGCCAAATATTAGTTAGGTTCACAATTGCAATATGTTTAGCTCCGAAAAGAGTTGTTTTCAACGAATTAGAATGCATGAAATGCTATGCTATAGTACCTTGCCAACATAAAGGTCAATTTTTCCAGGAGCACCGCCAACATATCCGAAATCTGCATCAGCCATTTCTCCTGGACCATTGACGATGCAACCCATGATTGCAATCTGAACAAAATAAAATGATGATTAACTCGAATA
Organism: Hibiscus trionum; assembly: GCA_030270665.1. Classification (NCBI taxonomy): domain Eukaryota; kingdom Viridiplantae; phylum Streptophyta; class Magnoliopsida; order Malvales; family Malvaceae; genus Hibiscus; species Hibiscus trionum. Next base: position 27,736,654 of record BSYR01000024.1, on the reverse strand, counting down.
TGGTTCAGCATTAGACAGGAGAGAGAAGTGAGGATAAGTGATTACCGAAACACCGGGTAAGTGTGACGTGTTTTCACGTATTTGTGCACTTATTTCTTGAAGGTCAAACAAAGTTCTGCCACAAGATGGGCATGAGACATACTCCTGCAACCAGATTTCAAGAATAAGAGTATTGTTGTTTTGTAAGTAATATTTTGAAGCTAAACTATTTCCCCCCTTCAAAGCTAAGATTTATACTGTCTTGGTATTCCTCATTCTACAGCCCTGCAGTAAGTTGAAAGAAGTATCTTTGAGGAAATCAAAATCCTGGTCCAGGGATTCTAGCAAGACACCGTCTCCCAGTCCATCAACCAGAAGGGCTCCGGCATTGGTGCCGGCATTAATGACCAAGTCATCCCTGCATGTAGAGAAAGACGTAATAAACTACAAATATTCGTACATTGGCTTCTGTAACAACCGCCATGGGATTAGTTACCTGTGAATTCCATTTGGATATTGAATATGGTGGATTACAGGGAAATCCAGAGCATTCTCAGATAGATACTCAAATAACCTGCAGCAACATAATGTTCAAATATTCGCTAACGGCAGGCAGTGGATAGCAAAATTGTAAAAGACAAAACAAGTGCGAGACAATTCATAGCTTGCATCAATTAGTTTGGGATTGAGTTCGCCTGCTTAACAAATTTGTAACAGGTCATAAGACAGGAAAAGCATACTTTATGAATGATTCCACCTTGACTTTCGATAAAGTTACACCCTTAGTCTACAAGAGTTGAGCAAATTCAAGCTAGTAACATTTTACCTCCTAGCTGCATGCACTCTGCCAATTTTATCTTGGTTGTAGGGTATACTATGAAGAAGCATTGTGGCACCAATGTCTTTGAGGATTTCCAACTCTTCGAAGGGCTCGTCACCACGTACAGATACAACCAATCGTGTACCTGAAAGGTAATGAAATGATACCAGATGAACAACTATCTATACGTTAAGAATTCACTGTTAAAACAAGGATCAGCACCTTCTGGCAAAAGCTTGTAAGCACCAGTCGATAGTTCCTTGAGGTTTACCAGAGCCATAGCATTAGGCAGTGGCTTTGTCAGCTGCTCTGATAAAGGAGTTATGACCCCCATGCTTATGTCTATCAGCCTTTTAAGAGCTAGCCGCTGGTTAAACACAGAATAATGTTGACCATTTCATTTCAATTGTTTTTGTAGAGAGACAACAAAACAAAGAAGGCATATTCTTACAGCATCACTGTCGTCTACAGGTGGAAGCTCCCTCAGTATGATCGAGTCCACTGTTGCCAAGTCCTATATCAAGATAGACGGTTCAGTTGTGATGAATGCCCGCATAATGTAGCTAATTTATACGAGCACGGACTGAGAGTAGACCTTAAATGGCATGCCAACAACCAGCTTTGCTGCAAGTGACTTGTACAAGAGTTCTGGTGCCTGGAGAGGGGAAAAAAGAATAAACAAAATTCTCTACATCTTCCCAAAAAAATATGGAAGCAAAGTCCGAAGCGGTTACCTTCAATTGATCCAGGGAAACAGACATAAGTACTGAGCCATCACGATGTAAGACACCTCTATAATCCACCTCTTCACCCTATAAAGAATGGATTCTCCATTTAAAAGAGCACAGGACATAGGATGAGCTAACAGTATGCTAATGAGACATTTATGGCTAACCTCCTTTTGTGTTGGCAATTGACCAGAACGGCGCTGGAAATCAAAGTAATGTCTGTGCTTTTCCTCAAATGGGGCCTGATGAAATTTTGAGTTTGAGATAGAAAATTTCTCAAAATGTCATTTTAAGTACTAAAACAAGTTGTCTAATTACTATAGTTGTATTATCCTACCACCCCTTGCTGGAGTTGAGCAGCTTTCATACCAAGGTTAGCCATCCTTCTGCAGGGATCTATCTCCTCCTCCGGTGGCTCAGTAAGTGAAACCCTGATCGTGTCTCCTAAACCATCCTGCAAGTCAACAAAGCTCCACAGCACTGTAGTTATGAAATGATTTCGCATATTTAAATTATGGCTACAAATATTTAAGAGAATTTGGAATCGCTTCTGTTGACTATACTATTTACACTCTGGAGGTACCTGAAGGAGGGTCCCAATGCCAATAGCAGATTTCATCCTCCCATCCTCACCTTCTCCGGCTTCAGTAACTCCCAAGTGCAACGGATAATCCCAGCCATGAACATACATTTCAGCCACAAGCAGACGGTATGCCTGGACCATGATAACTGGATTGCTCGCTTTCATTGAGAAGACGAAATTATGGTAGTCCAACTTTCTACATATCCTAGCAAACTCAAATGCAGATTCAACCTGTTTGACAAAACCAATTAGTGGGAATCGTATCAAGAGAAAAACACACTTGAAAGCTGTCAGGCAGAATGAGATGAGATAAATATTCACCATTCCCCTAGGAGAATCCCCGTAGTAGCTCATTATGCGGTCAGACAGGCTCCCATGGTTGGTTCCAATACGCATTGCCCGCCCATACTTCTTGCATTTTTCAACCAATGGAGTAAAAACCTGTAGTAGTGGGGGATCAGGTTCAATATGCATACTGAAATTGATATATGCATAAAGAATCGAACAGCAAGATGATTAGTTTTATTGACTCTATGGTTTGACCTTCTCGATATGCTCAAGTTCTTTGTGATACTCCTCATCTGTATATTCTATTTGCTCAAACTGAGCCCGTCTATCAGCTGCAAATTAACCTTCTTTGATTCAGAATTGCTTAAATACGCTTTTTTTTAATAATGACCGCACAGCAAATTATTTACCAAAATTTCCTGGGTTGACTCGAATTTTGTCGAAGCACTCAGCAACTCTCAGTGCTACTGAAGGAGCAAAGTGGATATCTGCCACCAGTGGTATGTTATAGCTGCATTTATAAAATGTTAGTCACATGATTTAATTTTGATATTACATTAATTGCAACTGAAACTTCAAATAACTGCTACATAGTTCTAAAATTCTTATTTAGAATAGGACATACTTCTTCTGCACCAGAGAATTTTTTATTTCGAAACATGCATCTGCCTCTCTCTTCCCTTGAACAGTTATCCGGACAATATCCGCCCCTTTGTCTGCTATTCTCATTACCTAAAACCAACAGCAGCAGTTAATTTCAAGCATCGATAATTCATAGCACTATCGCATACAAATTAGAACAATACTTATATAGTTGTTATATGTTATAAACACTGGTTTGTAGTTGTGAACATTTGGCCACCTTAAGGAGGGGAAAAACTGAGAGCAACGGATATATTGCCTGCCTTATGACTAGACTAGACAACGAAGGAAGAGAGACCAAAGGCCATTATATCGACCAGAAAAAATCTTAAGCCGATGGGAGAAGTCGATACCTGCTCCACTGTCCCAGCCACATCCTTAGTATCAGTAGTAGTCATTGTTTGAATTCTTATAGGATGCTCACTACCGAGAGCTACATCTCCGACCATCACTGTCCGTGTTTTTCTCCTGACTGTTTTGTGTATCGATTCGCAATACTTCTGCCTAGGAACTAAACAAAAAAAATTTTAATTAACCACAAGATATATAAATAACCAGAATAAAGTACTAATCTTGAATGAAAAATGAAAATTACTTGCACTTGGAAATGGTATACCTAAATGATATGACGAAACTACACAGAATTAATCATGATTCGAACTTAAGTTAAATGTTAAGATGGAAAAACATCTCTTTTCAACTAAATTTGACACATTAGTTTATATAAAGATCAACACAGGATTCAAGATGCTAGCTTTTTCCTTTGTTTGAGCTTCATACCTAAAAGAGGGCTCCCTTCTGATGCAGGCTGAAGTTCAGCAGTATCCTGACCAGGGTTCTGATTTCTAACCACTGAGATTCTTGTTCTCTTCAAATCACAATTTCTCACAAAACCCATACTTTTTCCAAATCCCAAGCTTGATTCCATGCTCTTCAGACCGGGAAAAGTGGCTGGTATAGTTCCGGTCGCCATTTCCACACTGCACAGACTGTCTAAATTCTAAAAACATAAAACATCAGTTAATCAAGCCACCATTGCACAATCCGATTTTTATGGCTGAAAAAAATGAAATTAATATATAAAGAATATTCTTCTTTCAACCCAAAATTGAAAAAGACAAATTAATGATTGTTGACTCAAAAGAATCAAAGCTGTCATAATATATTATTACAAACAAAACAACTGAAAATTACTTCGAAAAAAAATACTATTTTTTTATGAACTTTCTCATCAGCTCTATTATCAGCATGGTCATCGACTCAGCATATATAAAGCGAACAAGAAGAGGATTGAAAAGAGGCAGCTTTACCTTTAAATCTTTGTGAGTGCAAAGCGTTCAATTCAGTTCCGCGATGTAGAACAAAAAGTTTCTGCCTTTTATTATGATGACTCTTCTTGTGCCCCACCTATTATTTTTGGAGCTTTCTTCCGACAAGCACCTCGTACTTACTTACCAGTACCACGTGGCTAAATGAAATTTCCAAAATATAGGCCCCAAAATGAGCGACTATAACAAACACATCCCAGTCCTAATTAACAATGCAAGAACATTAATTTCGTTGATTAATCTTTTCTTAGATATCATCTCATCAGTGTATGGAATTTTCATTATAGCTTTTTTTTTCTGAATATTAGTTTTAATTTAACAGTTAATTGTTTATTACCAATGATAGATTGGCATTTTATCCAACCCGGTCGGATAAATTTTTTTTATATATATTTAAAAAAATAAGTTCGGGTCGGGATTTTATTAAAGGTGGGGTAATCGGGTTTGGGTTCAGGTTTAAGGTAAAAAAATATCTAGCCGGCCCAACTCGGAACTAATAGTGTAGTTTTTCCCTATATTTTTCTAGGAATATTTGTAATAATGTCCCATATTTCTATATTTTTTATAATTAGGTCCTTAAAATTGAATATTTCATTAATAATTTGGTCCCTAAAATTAATTTTTTTATAATTAAGTCCCTAAAAATTGATTTTTTTTAGATCGGGTCGAGTTTGCGTTGAGGTATATAATTTTTGGGGTGGGTCGAATTTTTTTTTAAAATACGAGGCTGGGTCAAGTTTAGGGTAATTATTTTCAGGCCGAGTTCAGGTTGACAAAAAAACCGACTCGACCCGACCCATGCTCATCCCTATCTATGAGTATGACTCATATTTATGAATTACAACAACAATCTATCACTCGTATTTATGAACTGCGCTATGAATAGATGAGGGTGTTGGGCTGCAGTCACACCATGTAATTTTCAAATTTTCATATAAATTTTATACATCTAAATCTCTAATATAACTTCTTAAAAGTTTAAACCCTAATATAAAATCATACATTCGCAACATTCACATTTCTAATTTAAATATGTCATTTTAATACTTAAATCGCGAGTTTATTTGTCACATATATTTTTGTATGATGTAAATAAGAAGCAGATCACTTGAACATAGAAAAGAAGAAACCGCATTAAAATCAATGTAAAATTGCACACATGTATTCATTATATGCCGTTTTGCAAATACATTATCCTAATTCATGGAAGTCTCTTTTTCATGTATATTTGATTTACATTACAAAAGCAACGATCGTATGAATAACATAATCTAGAGTGAGAGCCTCCGGTGTTGGTTTTTCCAGTAAGCAACCGATTCAGCTCCCCATGGAAGTTTCTGCATTTTGCTGATTTACAATTGGACCTCTTTGAGTCTGAGGTGAATTAACACCTCTAGGGGATTGGACCTGCGGTTGAGTCGTCGATTGCGGACTTTGTTGCTGCTGCTGCGACCAAGCCTGCCATCTCATTCTCCATCGAAGGATCTCGACAATGATAGAAGTCCCACTCATCGCAATACCGAATCCCGAAAATGTTGCCAGGAGAATTGATAGAATTGCCTGTACTTTCACCTGCAGGCAACGAACATGGGAGGTGAATGGACGAGTCAACTCTGTACTTCCAAATATATTTTACTTTCAGAATGTTCATAACTGGTTTCTGGTACAAGGATGAACATTGAATTTACCTATGGAATTATTGGTAACATATTTGTATATATCTAGGACTCGAAAATTCCGGCTCAACGGTTTACAATCATACAGTCAAGTTGTTCCAAATCCAAGGAAATCGGTGCTAAAATATGTACACAACCACTTACCAAAGAATAAAATATATGAGCAAAGGTAACCACCAAAGAAAATTGAACTGCTGCGTAAATCCAGACAAATCTCCGCTGCACTGAATACGGAAGATCAAGAGGTTTAAGTCAGAGAATATTGAGACTAAATTAGCAGGAAATTCCCATTTAAACTTCAGATTTCCTGTAAAATTTCACAGTAGTGACTGTAATCAGTGTAACAGCACTTCCCAGCCTAATCAACCATGGTTTCTCCTTATCCATTGCAAGTGCCTGCTATATATGCAAGCATGTGTATGCATGAAACTAGAGTCCGGTTCGGCTTCTAACCTAAAATGGATAATGGTGAAACCGAAATGGTGCTTGTAAATATAAAATATAAACCAATTGCTGCTGACCATGTTCTTATGTCGGATGGACCTAGACAGATACATCCCACCCCAAAAGAAAAATGAACAAATAAAACGTGTTAACAAAACACTGAAATATTGAAATCTGAATTACATAACCGAAGGATGTTTCCGAGCCTACCCATTGTTGATGAAGTCATGGATGAAAGGAGGCCTAGCACACATGAAAATGGAAGAGATATAGCAATAGCCCCAGTTCCCATTTTTTCAACCTGCAGGTAAACAAATATAAATAAATGCAAAGGATATAAAGTAGTAAAACGGGGAAAATCCAAAAAAGAAACAGCTTGTCCTACCAGAAGCTGCTCAAGAAAACAAAAATATGCAAGCATGCTGACAATAACAAGAACAGGGACCTCGTGCCAAACCCTGCAAACATCAAACTAATAAGTTCAGCAATCATAGGTATATAATTCCATCCATTAACAAATGGTTTGTTACCTATACCCCGGAGCATCAGCCTGAAGACCTCTACTTGTTCCACCGTGAATATTTTGGAGTCGCAAAAGTGTGACGGGTAGGTTCTGAACCTCTTGCTTGCACACATCACAGGTCTTGTTGCCTTTGATGCTGAACCATTTCACGGCACAGTCTTTGTGCGCCAAAGCAAGCTCGCCTTTGCAGCTGCATTCCATCTTCAGTGTTTCACCTCCTTCACATAATTCAACCAGACAAATCCTACAAACAGCGTCTTCTTCAGGTATGTCCTCACCATCAGGGTCACTGTTATCTGAATAATAAGTTGTCAATAAGACCTTGGCTTGTAATGATAGTTAATAGATCCCACACGTGCAGAGTGTAATTATCTTAGAAAATGATTACTGAAAAAAGTTCAAGGTTGAGTATCTTTACATGCTTTATTTTCTTGCTAAATGTGTTGATAGGTATAAGTTATTAGTCTAATTAATCATAAAGAGTTTATCTAACGATTTACGATTCCATTTCTGATACCAATGACATCTTTGAAACCGAAAGGACTTTTGAGGTAAAAAAGGGTTCACATTTCTTGACTACTTCAAAACCTATTGTATGTCTTATAACAACTTTCAAAATTGAACATTCACTGAAAAATATAGATCAAGACAAGTGAATACCAGCATCAGGCCCCATAGAAGCATTTGAACTTATTTCTCCTTCCTTTACTCGTGGAGTTGAGGGGATCACTCGGAAAAATGAATCCATTCTCCTTAATTTTCCTTCTTTGTCATCGACAGGAACAGAAAATGAGCGAGATATCTGCAACACTTTTCCTTTTTTCTGCAAAGGAACTAATAACATCAACCAGTATGCACTCAAAATCCTTGTAAGTTCCACTTCACATCAACACAGTTTCAGATGCTCTTCATTTAACATTAGGGCCATTGCTTGGCCAGGTCAATAGATTATATAGATGTTACATTATGCAATGACTCTAGCAATTAAATAATACTACTTATGCATTAAAGTGAGAACTGCAAGCCCAACTAGACATGACGATGTCCTTTTATCCTAGGGAGTAAATATCACAAAACTTACATTAGAATTTACAGAGCCACTGAGGCTTCCACTGCTTGCAGGTTCCAGGTTCGAATTAGTATTACGAGTTACAGGCAATGATGACGTCCTTTTCATCCTAGGAGTAAATATCTTTGAAATTGACAGTGTCCTTGAGATGGAGGGCTTCTCTCTTTGTAAAGTAGAAGAAGATGCTAGAGCTATGGCTGCAGCCTTTTCAATATCTAAATTAGCATTTCTCTGCTTGAAGCTTAGTTTTGGTAAGAGACTTTTCAAGGATGATTTGCCTCTAGATGAGGAGGGACCTGGGGATCCACTAGTTCTTGCATCAGACGGACTCGGTGTCAAGAGAAAGTTCACTTTCCTGGGAGTCGGACTCGGCGTTGGGGGCATCTTTATTACCACAGACTCTTGAGAGGCGTCTTGGAAAGTTCTCGAGGGTATCTCTAGAGAGAGATTGTTCCGCCTCCAATGACGAGAACCAGCTGCATCTTCAGTTATTCCTGTTGAATCTTCAACCTGAAAAGCAAGCAATAACAATTTATCATCATACAAGAATTGTTACAAATACTTTGCTATTGTCACATAGACAAGCTCTGTGGTATAGACTCTCAGACTCAGGGAAGTACAACATAGGATTCGTCGAAAATAGTTCATCTTTTTCGGGTAAATGAACCTAAAATCTCTATACAAACCTTCATCCTCCAACACAAGGTATGATCTAAGGGGATAATGTTCCAAGAGAAACTACTTCCATACCAGAAGCCAACATGGTGAGGTGATTCGGATTAGTTGTGAAATTTGAAATTCAGCAGAACAAGTATTCCTCTTAAACATTAGAAGATCAATAACACAGTTGAGTTGGCCAGTCTTTGCAAACAAAGTTATGGGCCATTGAAACAGCTGAAATAGTATTCTTAGATCTAGTAGACATGCATGATCTGCATCTTAAGTGAATTAGACACAATCATTCATAGCAGGACCACATGCAGCAGGAACTGAGCTTACTTTGTTATAAAATTAACCAGAGCCAAAAATTCACCCAAAACATCCAAAAAAAACACTAAATTAAAAGTTGTCAGAAGCCATGCAGAGCCCAAAAAGGATGGCTAACTAGTTAACACCCTCAATTGCAGCAACCCCTTCTTTGTTCAAAAAGAAAAGAATCCAAAAAATCAAAAGCAATCATTTGGTAGCACTAAAAAACCATGAAAATCCTCTTCATTTCTCCACAATAGCACTCCTACTCAATCCATAAAGAAGAAGATAAAAATGAAAACTTGAAACAAAGAAGCTGGAAAAAGTACCTGTTGAACTGGAAAAGTTCCTTGGCTTGGACCACCACCAAGATCACGTTCCTCAGTCACATGTTTCTCTTGATTCCCCATTTTTTTCATCATAAAAAAGGAAATCCCACAAAAAACCAATAACCCAAATTGAACAGTCTTTTTAAACAAATTTCTTTGCTAACCTTTTAAAAGGATACAAACAAAGGAAAGGGATGAAGATAAGAAAGGGTGTTGTTGTAGGGTTGTGGGTTTATCATTAAAAGTGTGGGAACTGGGAAATGAAGAAGTTGAGAGCAATGTTTCTCATTTAAGGCAACAAACAAAAAGATGGTGGGCTAGCTAAACAATGGGTTGCTTACTTACATACTCTCTCTCTTTTCCCACCACAACAACCTCAACAAATGTCACAAATTAACACACTTTTCACTTGACCAACTTGTCCAATTTCTTACACCCAATGTGCTTATGGACAAAAACCCAACAAAAAAAATCAATTCTTGGCTCAATCAAAGAGACCTTGTTTATATATACAAGACTGCCTGCAACCATTGCTCCACTTTTTTTCTTCTGTTAGAAGTTGCTGGTGCTGAAAATCAGTGTGCCTGCAATCAATGGATTTTTATGTAACTGTTTATGATTTTTTTATTATTATAAAATTCTACTACTATTTAATCAGAGAAATTAAACTAGTATATTTTTTAAAGGAAAAAAAAGATCAAATAAATCATTAACAGAATCAAAGGGGAAGATCTGTGTTCTTTCTTTTGGTACCAATTGCCAAACATTTTTATGAAGGATTTAATAATTCAATTGAGAAAAATGATGTTAACTTTATTTCATCAATTCAATTGTTGGTGGTGGGTATAGTTGGAAAAGCAACAAAGTAATATTGGTCCTAGGTTTTGACAATTCACCTATCTCATTCCCTAGTAAAATATTAAACATTTAAATATATTCGAATTCATATCTTCCTGTGTATTATAACAACCATATATTAACCTTTTCTGGAATAACCATTTATTAAACCTAGTTAACTCAATCGACTACTTCTTATTGTTTTTTTTTTCAATTAATAGAAACAGAATGGTTTCCAAAGTGATATAGAAAAAATTAATAGAAACAGAATATTATGAAAGTAACTAAAATTATGATTCTTTTGGCAACTAAAGTCTAATTTAAAAATAAAAGGAACCAATTTGTAAGACTGGGCAAAGCTCGACTCAACTCAAAAAATCGAATTATTTGACTTGACTCAAATAAAGTTTAAGTTATGAAATAGAAATTCAAATAACTCGAAATTTTTATTAATTAGTTGATCAATTTTTAAGTTCGAATTGATTCTATCAATTATGTCTAATATGTTATGTATATCACATGTGAAAATATGAAGAAATATATATGTATATTATATATGCATATAAAAAGCCGTTGAAATTAGAATCAATATGTGCAACGTCTAGCCCTAAATATATGCATATAGAAATATATACATGCACTGCTACGTATATGCATATAGTAATATATATACGAAGAAATATATATGTACAATTAAATTTGTACAGGAACTCGAAACTCGACTCGAAAAAATTTTAAATAAAGTTTCAATCGTAAAATAAAACTTGCAAACTCAAATAACTTGAAATTTTTTACTCGACTCGATCGAACGCCCAACCCTACCAATTTGATAGAGTACTGTTATTCCTGTAGATTTTTTCCTCGACAGAAACCAGAATTTCTGTGGGTCTTTTTTTCTTTTTGGTTGCTTTTTTTTTTTTCTTTTGAAAAAGAGATGCAGAAAGGAAGTTGGTTAGGTTGAAGAAGACGAATGAAGCTTCGAGATAACAGTGAAAATCAGCCTCTGTCTTTATGGCTTTTATTTTAGGATAAACTTCATAAATGACCATCATACTATTGAAAAAGTCGCGATTTAATCATTTACTTTTTTTCGAAGCAATTAAACTATTACACTATTTAAATAGTATCAATGTAACCACCAGCTGTTAAAAATAATAGAAAAGTTGACGAGACTGTTAAATCAAATTGGTATAATTTCACATTTGGTCCTTGTTATTTACATATTCTATCAATTTAATTCTAATTTATATTAATAAAATAAATTAATTATTTAATTAGGTAGTGACACAGGTCAACACCTTATTGGAGGGCTTTAATTATTTATATTTAATTTAATAAATTTATTTTTCTCCTCCAATCAGGTGGTGACACGTAGCGGCATAATCACTGCACCAAATCCAACCTTGTGTTTAAATTTACTCCATTAGATATATATGTCTTATCAACGTAGAGCGACTAGTAGCGGCATAATCACTACACCAAACCTAACCTTGTGTTTAAATTTACTCCATTAGATATATATGTCTTTTTTTTTTTTACATTTATTCTTTTAATTCAACATATATAATCATCGAATTAATTTCACATATATATCCCTAAACCCCAAACCCTAAACATTAATTTCACATATATAATCATCAAAATAATTTCATATAAATAACCCTAAATGTTAAACTTAAACTCCAAACCCTAAATGCTAAACCCCAACCCCTAATTATTAACCATAAGTGTTTGTGATTTTAGTATCTAGTGGTTGGGGTTTAGGGTTTAGCATTTAGCATTTAAGGTTTAGGGTTATCATGTGAAATAAATTCGATGATCGTGAACTTAGAGTTTAAAGTTTAGTGTTTAGGGTTTGAAGTTTAGAGTTTAGTATTTAGTTTTTTAAGTTTATGGTTTAGCATTTAGTTTTGGGTTTAGGGTTTATAGTTTAGCATTTAGTATTTAGTATTATATATGTGAAATTAGTTCGATAATTATATATGTTGAATTAAAAGAATAAATGTAGAGAATAAGACATATATATTTAATTGAGTAAATTTAACCACAAGGTTGGGTATGGTGCAATGGTTATGCTGCTGCTAGTCACTTTATGTTGCCTGGGTTTGATTCTCATGTCAAGTATATTGTTTGAATTTGCTTTTTCTCCTCTAAATAGGTGTTGACACGTGTCACTATCTAATCAAACAATTAATTAATTTTATTAATTTAGAATTAGAACTAAATTGAAAGAAAGTGTATATAACAAGGATTAAATGTGTAATTATACTCCTATTTTTTAACTGCCACGTCATCCTACCGTTAAGCTCTAACGGCTGGTGGTCACATTGATACCATTTAAATAGTTTGGTGGTTTAATTTCTTCGGGGAAAAAATATGGTGGTCAAATCGCGACTTTTCCAATAATATAGTGGTCATTTATGTAGTTTACCCTTTATTTTATTAAAAAAATGTCTGCTTTGGTTTCAAAGTGGACTGCCTGTCACTATTGTTTCATACCCAACCCTTGAACTTTAGCTTACCCTGATCTAACCGGACATTAATCAGTCCACGTAGATTTTAACATTATTGACTGAAAGTGAAACCTTTGCAGAAGTTACAGGAGCCTTCACACCTCCTAAATGGTACAACTTCACTTTAGTCCTTTCAAAAATTATTAAATTATAGAATTTGTCAAGAATTTTGATAAGATTGAATTTTCCTGGACCAAAACTAGAAAGTTGTGTGTTAGAAATCTTAATTGAATTATGAGAATCCAAAGGGACCCTGAAGTTGACATGACATTTTAAGGGCTTTAATGGCCTCTTAACCAAGCGCTAAGTGCTAACTGTTTGAAAAAGAAGGAAACGCCACCTCCACTACCTACTGTTTTTGCAATTATGTATGCGTTGATATCCTGCATGATTGAAGAGTGACGATGAATACATGAAAGTGACATCATTCCAATTACCTTTTTTTTAATATTTTTATAATAGAGTATTTCAGTTTCCGTTTTATTTAAATTATACCTACCGAAACGTGTTTGTTTCCGCGGTAGGAGGGCCAAAATCTCGTTCAATCGGGAATTTGTGTCTTGAACGATGTGCCTACATGTTTGGATGTAAAAATTTAAAATCAATTATGGGCACCAAACGTGATTTTGGGAAAAGCTACAGAATAATAGCTTTTGTGTTTCGTCGGGAATTTTATACTATATTTTTATACAATCGTGATTTTTAAGAAAAAAAGAAACTCTCAAACATAAATCATGTTACTTTAAAATCAATTTTACACAAAATCAATTCTTAAAATCACGATGATCCAAAATTAATTCTCCCACCACATTAGAACGATAGATGTTGAGATTTGAAAAGTAAATTTATTGGAGTTTATCGGATTCAACGAATTATATTCTTAATTGTATGGTATGCGTGAATGACTGATTTCTATGTTAACATAAACCTAACAAAACCAGAGGATGCTGCTTGCATTTGCATTCGGCATATAAGTCTGGTGTGGGGAGGGGATTTTCCATGTACACGTGTTTAGGGTAAAAATAGCCAAACAAAAGCAATTAACACTTTAACAGAGTGAAGAATTAAGAAACTATGGCATAAAGCCTAAAGGTAAGGTTAAGAACATGTTTCACGTTCGCTGAGTAGGATAGGATGGGACTTGGTGTGAACTGGTAATCTAGAAATAGGAAGAACGGAAAAAAGAAGCCAACCCAAAATCTCAGCAAATAAGGCTGTGGCGTCTGTGCCAAATTGCTAATACTGAATCACACGAAATCCATAATCGATTCAAGTCTCGGAGCCTGTCCACTATCTCCCCTTAATGTGATGTGACAATGTTAGTTAATCATTCTCTTACATATTGTCATTAGGGACGGACAATAAAAATTAGTTGAATTAAAAAGTTATATTTTATAATATATATATATATATATATTTTATTTTTTTAAATTTGAGTTGTTATAAATTTTTTTTCAAATTTATTTGTAAATATTTATAGAAATATGATCCGTTTACACAGTGTAAAACTCTTTAAATTTTATACGTTTTTGGACCGTTGGATGAGTGAAACGAATGGATTATATTAACAGTAAATATGTGAAGATTATCACTTGGAGAAAAAAGAGTAAGGAGTTAATATGAGCCATCCATTCTCCCATCTAACGATCCAGAGTTTTACACTGTGTAAGTTGATCCTAACTCATATTTATAATATTATATAACTAATTAGTTTTAATTTAAATATTTTTCTATAATCATATACAATACAAATATATTTCGAATAAACTCAACTTGGGCTTAAAATTGACTCATTGATTACTAAAATTTTCGATTTATTTAATTTTTTTTCCGGTTTGCGAGATTACAAGCTGAGTTAAGAAAGTAACACTGACTTATTAGCCGTATACAATATTCTTTCGAAAATAACTCGATTTCTCAAAATTTTCAAGCTCAGAGTAACGGAGAAAATTCGTCTGCCCCTTTTCGGTGCCCTTACATATGCCCCAACACTAAAAAACACTACAAAATTAAATGCCAAGCTCTAACCCTAAACCATACACCCTATACCCTAAAAAATACACCCTACCCTAAATTTCCTAAACCCTAACCTAAAACTCTAAACTCTAAACTTAATTTTGAGCGTGAGAACATATGTAGGGGCACCGAAAAAGGGCCCAGAGTAACACTGATTTGTTAGCATCGTCTAAAAGTTGGATCATGGGCTTGAACTTTCCAAGGTTTGCAGAAGGGTGAGCTTAAGAATTATTATAGCAAACCCAAAAGAGCCCAAAGCTTTATTATATAAAAAAAAACAATTCCATATAGACTTTCGTTCTATTCTCTTCTGGTTTATAAAAGCTTAAGAAGAACCAGAGGAAGCGAAAATAGCAGAGCAGTTGTTTAACTTTCAAGTGCTAATAAAATGGCAAAAATTTACAAACAAAGTTCATGTTGTTCACGTTAAAAAGTGTCGAAGCACGATCTATAAAACAAGGTACCTTCACCAACAAATGTGGAAGTTACTTTGGTTTCTTTACAGAGTCAGGCATGGGGACGTACGTGTCACCTTTTCAGTGGCTTATAGAGTACAACAGTCACGTATTTGGACTCGAACCTATGGGTCAATCCAAGGGCAACAACAGATTGTGATGCCCATCCTTTCTCTATGAAAAGGTGGTTGAGTACAACATGTTGAGGCTTCGAGGATGATGCTCCATCTTCGTTATCTGAACCGAGGACGGTTAAATGTAGCTGGGATGGAACTACAGCAGGCTCCTTCGCAAAATCTTCTTCCGTTGGAAATGCCTGACCATAACTGGAATTTGGAGATGCCGGGGCCTCAAACTCAGTTACACTATCTAGATTTTCGGGTACATAATCCTGCAAGGAACAGTGAGAAGTCATAAAAAAACAAAAAAAAAAAACTAGACAATAATCACTGGGGTCTTATCTTAGTTAAGGGTAAGGAAAGAGGGTGAAGTAATAAAATCATTATTGATGTGTTTTAGACAAGAGAGAATCCATGTAACACACATCTTTGCTATTCCTCCTTGTGTGCTCAAAACAATATACCTTCAACCTCTCATTTTAGTTTTTAAGCAGCAACATATGTTAGATTTGTAAATGCAAAGCTTTGAATGTTGATCATTCATGCTACAGCAGCCCAAGAAGCACCATTAAATTTAGTAAAATAAACTTGCATGATTCAAAAATGAGCAATAGGACATATAAGGAGATACGTACATGAACATCAAGAAGATTACAAACGTTGCCCATTTCATCAGACACAAAAGGCAGATCAGGTGTATATCTCCATTCACCATCGACGATGAACTTGTAATGGTATATGCCAGATGGAAGGACCAAAAGAATTGAGTGGTCCTTACCTGACCTCTGAAGTGTCTTCCTGCAGAAGAATAACGATAAACTTTATTATATGATGTCCATGGTTGGGTTTTCTACAAAAAGAGGAACAACAGATTTCTTATGCATGAAAATGTGCAGCTACAACATTAAGGAACTATAGACCTACCTTGATCTCCAGTTGTCCCAAGAACCTTCCACAGCCACATCATTACCACCATAATTCCATGTAATAATGACAGGGATTCGTTTCTCGGATGGACTATCGGGAACCACAGGAGAATCATGCCGCCAAGTTTGGTTGGAAAAGGAATGACCATCAGCCCTTGGTAAGGGAGCTACAGGAACCTGAAAATGCACCAAAAATAACCAACCTATCAGCTGAAAGGGCACTACTCGGACAAAACTCAAAAGTCTCTACATAATAGGTAAACCATCAGCATACTTCTCCCTCTCCTCACTTGGCAATCCAAACAACAGACCACAGTATAAGCTGATGGATACAGTGTCAAAAAGAATATGGCCATGTCCCCAAATAATGTTTAAGAAATAAAAATGACTGTCTGACCGGGACGGGAGACTCGCAAATCAAAAGAAACTTATTGAAATAACAACTTATACAATCAGTAGCTTGCAAGCAATGCTGATACTCACCCCTTAAATATTTAAGTGTCTAAAGCTCCACAAGAATCTAGGAAGGAATTAAACAACACGCGTGTAAAAGGGCAACAATTCTCGTGGACAAAAACCAATGTAAACGCCAATGAGATTGGAGATTCCAACAACAAAGAAGATTCTGTTCCATGTTTCCAAAGTTGAATACGTTAGGGTATCCATCGGTTAGTCTTATCAAACACTATTCCTCCTCCTCACCATGTGTCATATATGTGTTTAGTTTAGTTCACCCCCTCTTAAGCAATAAGCACTACAACATGTGCAAACACAGTAACTTTCTCAAACAAAATTTTTAAAAAGCAATGAACTGAACCGAATCAAAGCATGTTATACTAAAGGATCCTACATAAGTATTAGCTTTTAATCATTCCATTTTTACATACAAGTAACTTCTCGTTCCAAGCTTTTAACAAATTCCCAAAAAGCAACAAGCTTAAACTGCTTTTAAAAAAATATCAACACCTCATTGACCCATTTTTGCAGAATTGCCCAAATAATGACCGAAATATACGCTCAAACTCCATCTTCCATGTCTCAATACATGAAAGTGAAACTATTCACAACTTCGAATTTGTTCTTCAGTTGGTTATTTCTAATTTACAACCGAAGCTCAAATATTCCTAAATCAAATATCTTTATTTTACTTTGGGATATTTGACTAATTTAAATGACTGAAAAATACAATAAGTTCAGAATCCTAAAAAGATCATTAAAATTTTGAAGATGCCAACCTGAGGAGCGAACAAAAGAGGAGACCGAGACCGGCCAGGACTCTGCGGCGGCGTATTCACCATTGAATCAGACGACGGCACGCGAACTGCAACTGCAGCGGCTGCTGGAACTACAGGCTCGCCGCCATTGGATCTTCCGGATAGATCGTCGACACCGCCGTTGGCTCCGTCTTCTCTTCCGTTTGCATTCCCCATATCTTCAACTTTTAATATATATAAAATTTCAAAGATAACCAAAGAGAACGAAAATTAGATTAAAAAGAAGAGAAAAGATCGAGAAACTTGTCCTTGTAGTTGAATGAAGACGGGATTAAAAGAACACTGGTTTTGGGTTTATTTACGGAGATTGACACTACAAGTGCCGGGAAACGGTTGTTCTGATCAAAACCTTGTTCTCTCTTTCTTTTAATTTTTTATTTGTCTTCTTTGGCAGACATGCTATTTGGATAAAATAAAAAGGAAGTATTAGAAGAAAACCATTCCTATTTCTGTACCGTGCATCCTTTTTTATATATATTAGATTTAACGTTAAAAGCAACCGACGGATCAGATCAAACAAGATTTTCGTTGTAAAAGGTCAACTATTTTCTATGGGTATTTTTTTTACAATGACTACGTCAGTTTATTCAAGGAAAAAAATTAAGTTGAAAGTTTACAATTTAATCTCGATAAATTTTTAAAATGAAAATTAACGCCCCTAGATTAAAGGTAAAAAATCTAATTCAAAGACTCGAAATAAAATAGATATAAAATATCATCAAAGCTCGATAATGAATGTAAAAAAAACGTCAACAACAACATTAAAAAATGCATATTGCAGAATTGGACTGTGTTGACAACACGTTTATTACCACAACTCAATTGTGAACAAGAGCAGTGACTAAACTTGCATCTAGATCCAGTTCGAGGGTCCAAAGCAGGGAGATCAACATGATAACCAAAAGAGCGACATCTTGATCAGTCGTGGCGACGTCCAATTTAACTCTAAAGCAAAACAAAAATAAAAAAACGTGTTAAAAGACGGAAAAACGTGTCAAGAGATAAAAAAATACTTATCAAAAGGTAAAAAAAACGTATCATAAAGACATATTTATTAAATTTCGACAAACAGCACTAACGATGGGGTCGTCACCGTCCTTAAAAATTATACAAGATTAAAAAGTGAAAGCGGCACTGTTGCTGAGTTTTGTGGGTATTTTGCAAGATAATGCTCTGTATTTTTTTATGAAATAAGAATATTTAAGATTATTTTGTGAAATAGGGTAATTTTTACTGTACAATTGGAAGTCACCGAAATATCAAGACGAGTTCATGCTATAAATGTCACCTGCATGCATCTATACTTTTCTTCCATAGGACTTCAGATAATTTTAAGAATATTAAATTCGTCAAAATTTTCTAACGATTTTCACCTGCAACGTTTAATCATCTTTATTTGATGAAATAAAAACTCACCCACCTCATTTACAAAATAAAAATCTCCACTACATTATCAGGGCAATATTCCCAATTTCTTTTTATAAATTACTGTTTTGTCAAATTCTTATAAATTACTTAAAAAGAAAATGTAATAAAATCTAAACATATTGATTAGATAAGGGAAGCTAATTGACTTAACTCGACTACAGGGTAAAATTTCTTAGGCATGTCACATGTGATTAAAACCTTAAAAAGAGAAGAAAAACTTTGATGAATATTAAAAAACAATGGATATGATTATTTAGGATAAGATATATTTCTATATTAAAAAGCATTAGTTAAAGTGTTGGTAATTTATACAGGTCTTATTATTGAAAACTAAAAATAGTAATATATTTGTTAATTGAATATAATTTTCTTGATATTGTTATTAATATAATATATATAAAATGTGAAATTGAATATATTTAAATGTTCATCATCTCTTAATTATGAGGTTAAAAGTTCGATTTTTATACATGAAAATATAACACATTTCACGACTAGGCGTTTACCTCTTAATGAAAGCATCTGCTGCGAGAGGATTAGTCACCGTTATCGGCGGTAGATACTTTAGCTCAAACCAAAAAAAATATTTAATTTGATAACCTTTTAATTTAGTTAATTATTTTTTTTAATTCACCGACGAGTCTGTCTTGGTTTAGATATGGTATAGACTATATATAGAGAATAATGGGGTAATGTTGTGAGTTTGCATTTTTGTCAGATGATCGTGAGTCGTGACACCGTGTGTTGAACTTATCTTCTTTTTACTTTTTGGACTTTTTAGCTTTAATTCTTATCTCCTCCGTAGCCTAAAGTAATGATAATTACAATGAACTGCTGGCCTCGCGATTAAGATAGGTTAAATGCCATCAAATTTCTAGCGATAACTTAATCTTTTTTTAATGATTTAATAACAGTCCAAGTTTTTAAATATCAAATAAGGTTTTTTATGCATTGCACTCTACATCGGTTTATAGCATAAAATTAGGTAAATGTTAATGTGTTAAACATAGAAATTTAGCAATTAGTTTAAGAATTATTATCAAATATTTCTCAAAATAAGAATTACTATCAAACAAGCTTATCAAATTTAAGATTTATAAAATTAATTTTAAGAATTTATGTTAAGTGATTTAAAATTTAAGATTATATTTAAATATAAAAATTCAACCAAACAATTTTAAAAAATAAAGATGGAAGCAAATACCACAATCGATAAAGAAATATAAGCATAGTCAACATTAACATGATAGAATATGAGGACAATAACAATTGACTTTATCACAATTTAAACACAGCATGTTTATAATATTACGAACATAATTGAGAAATAACAAATCAAACTGATGATTTAAATTAAGGATGCTCTACAAAATAATTAAAATAAACATAAACTTGAAAAACGACGATAATGACAACCATAAAAAAATACAAAAACTTGTATCTCGCACATTATAATATAAAACAATTTTGGATATTACATAGATGATTTCTTCTTCTTCTTCTTTTTTTTTTTTTTTGAATTTTCAATATTATGTCAAATGTGAAGTGGAAAATAGAAGTCCTGAACAAAGTCAATGTTGCTCTCTCTTCTAAGTTCTAAAACTATAATGGCCTAGAGAAAGCCATATCTTGAAGTGAGAAAATGTAATATACAATGATTGTAGATATTAGTTTTTAAAGAGATTTGATATGTTCTACCCTTGTTGTTTTTCTGACCAGATTTATTTAAAAATGTTTTGAAATAACGTATAAATTAGTTGTCTCATTTTTTTTCCGACAGGTTTGTGTATTCTTTCTGTATAAATATTTATCACAAAAAATAAGAGGGAAAAATAAATAGTAGAAATATACATATTTTGTGTGGGCGATGAAACACTAACTAATATAAAAAGCATGCCTCACAAAAGGATTTAACTTGTCTCGATGTAAAATGCAATATTATTTTTAGAAAAAAAAATCAATTGTAATATGCAAATTGCAGGCAAACGCATGCATATAAACAAGTAAACAACATTAAATGAAAGAAAAAAAACATATTGAAGGTTGAAAGAAATAGAAAAATCAACTTAATCTTTATTACCCAGCAATGTTGCTCGGACTTGAGGGGTGAGCGATGGATATTTGTTTCGATAATAGCCAAATACCCAAAGTTCAAAGCAGGGACGGAGTTAGGATTGAATGTTAGGAGGGGCAAGAGTCTATTAAGCTATTAAATTTAAAAATTAGGAGGGGCAAAAGCTTTATTTGATTAACATTTAAACTAAAAAGGACTAAAAATGATTTATACCAAAAAAATTGGGAGGAGCAACAGCCACTCTCACACACTACATGGTTCCGTTACTGGTTCAAAGCCCTATGTCTTAATTGACTATGACTCATGAGCTAGAGTAGGGAAGAGTGGGCAAAATTTGACTCGACTCGAAAAAATTGAATTATTCAACTTGACTTGAGGCGAAAAAATCGACTCGCTTTGACTCGACTCGAAAAAGTTCAAACAAAGTTTGAGTTATGAAATAGAAATACAAATAACTAAATTTTTTAATAACTAGTTGATTAGTTTTCATATTTGAGTCGAGTTTATCAATTCCGCATGATATATTATGTATGACATGTGAAAATATGAAGTATATATGTATATTATATATGCATATAGAATGCCACTAAAATTGGAATCAGTATGTGCACCGCCCAGCCCTAAGTATATGCATATAGAAACATATATGTACACCACCACGTATATGCATATAGAAATGTATATGAAGAAATATATATGTACAATTAAAATTGTACAAAAACTCGAAAACTCGACTCGATTCGATTCAAAAAATTTCCAAATAAAGTTTGAATTGTAAAATAGGACTTACAAACACGAATAACTCACTTTTTTTTTACTCAACTCGATCGAACGTCCAGTCCTAGTAGGCAAGTAGTAGCTAATGTTTGATTGCAGAATCTAAAATATAGTTAAATGGAATATTTGTGATTTTTCTTCGTTGAAACTACACTAAATAATAATTCAATTCAATTATGGGTTATATTTTGTTACAAACTGTTTTAAAAAAATTTACACAGCTTTACATATTTTAAATATAAAATTTTAAACCTAAATTCTTAACTCTAACACTCAAAATCTTCAACTCCAAACTTTAAGTTTTAACTATAAATTCTAATCCTAAATTAAATCATACACTTTATAGCTTAAACATCTCAACCTTGTATATCAAAATATTATTTTTTAAATTATTATACAATAGAATAAATTTTATATATTTATTTTTCAAATTAACAATAACTTTCATTAATAAAAGAGCATAATCAAAAACAAAAAGTGCTAAAGATAACTAAAACTCATGTCAATAAATTTATTTGTTAAACCCGTCTCCTCCATTGTTGTCAATATTTAAGATATTTTTAAAAATTAAATATTTATGATATTAATAACCAATAAATCACAAATACTATTTGGAGTCACAGTAAGATTATTCTATAAACATATGTTTCCTTATAAAAATAAATACTAATTTCAAATACTAGTAGTTATTAATAATAAAAAACTAAAAAACGATAAAAATAATATTTGTATATATGAAAAAGATCGTATTAAATTAAAAAAAGGAAAGGGTAATACGAAAAGAAGCCCGGTCCATCTTTCATTGGGTCCGGGTAAAAATCAGGCTCAGATCCGACCCTTAAACCAATCTCAACAACAAGGCAGATCAGATAAGTGATTGCCGATTTCCGTTGTATTCCCAGAAACCCTAGTTCTTCCCCAAACAAATCAATCTTTCGAATCTTTGTTTTCTCCATGGCCAAGAAGCGAAAGCAACGATCTTCTGCGGTCGAGCCCACTAAAACAACAGCGGATCCTCAATCAATCCAAGATGAAGAGCAACAACATCAAGAATACATACCCGAAGACCCGAAACCTAAAGTAGAAGAGGAACAGGAACTACGGGAAGCGGAACAAGAACTTGAAGAAGAAGCAGAGGCGGTTGAAGAAGAAGAGGAGGAAGAAGACGAGAGCGGAGAAGAAGAAGAAGACGACGGCGATGAAGAAGTCGAAAACCAAACCCTATCCGGACATGGAGCTCCGAGAGGAACGAGTCAAGAAGAGGAATTGGACGACGAGCCGTTCGAGACACTTCTACAACCGTTTGGAAAAGATCAATTGATTACCCTTATTAAGAAAGCGGTCGAGAAGCACCCTGATTTCATCTCGTCGGTTCGGGAACTCGCAGATATCGACCCTGCTCAACGGAAGATCTTCGTTCACGGTCTCAGCTGGGATACCACTTCTGAAACCCTCATCGCCGAGTTTTCTAAATACGGGGAAATCGAAGAATGCAAAGCGGTTACCGACAAGGTGTCTGGGAAATCCAAGGGTTATGCTTTTATTCTCTTTAAACATCGGAGTGGAGCACGCCAGGCTTTGAAACAGCCCCAGAAGAAGATTGGGAATAGAACTACTTCTTGTCAGTTGGCTTCACAAGGGCCGGTTCCAGCACCGCCACCATCTGCGCCCCCTGTGTCTGAGTATACTCAGAGGAAGATTTTCGTTAGTAACGTGTCTTCTGAAATGGAGCCAGAGAAGTTGCTCGAGTTTTTTAAACAGTTTGGGGAAATTGAGGAAGGTCCGTTGGGGCTTGATAAGCATACAGGGAAACCGAAAGGATTTGCACTTTTTGTATACAGGTCGGTTGATAGTGCAAGGAAGGCGTTAGAGGAGCCACATAAGAATTTTGAAGGTCATGTTTTGCATTGCCAAAAGGCCGTTGATGGGCCAAAACCGACTAAAGGCGGTTACGGAGGAGGTGCTTCTACTGGGCATCATCAGCAGTACCAGCAGCATCAGCAAGGGCAACATCAGAATCAGTCTCGTTACCATCATGCTAAAAAGGGGAAGTACTCATCTAGTGGTTCCGAGGCTGGTCATTTGATGGCTCCATCCGGCCCTGCTGCAGTGGGAGTGGGGTTCAACCCTGGAGTTGCTGCTGGGTTTAACCCTGGGGTGGCTGCTAATGCTCCAGCTTTAAACCCAGTGCTTGGACAGGCTTTGACTGCATTGCTTGCTTCTCAGGGAGCTGGTTTGGGGCTTGGTAATCTTCTAGGAGGGCTCGGTGGTGCCCCTGTGAACCAGGGAGCACCTGCTGCAGGTTATGGGGGTCAGGTTGCAGGAGGCTATGGGAACCAGATGGGAGTACAGGGCGGATATCAGAACCCACAGATGGGACAGGGCGGTGCTGGTAGGACTCAACCTGGTAGTGGTGCTCCTTATATGTGATAGTAGGTAAGCCCCAAGGTAACTGGATATAATATTTTTTATGGTTTATTTAGGTGTTCATTTTTGCATTTGCCTTATCTTTATGCATAATTTTCCTTAAAAATGAGAAAACAAATCTAATTGGGTTACATGTTTTGCTGCATAACTAAACATATTCTACCAGTATGCAGATGGC
Source organism: Hibiscus trionum (assembly GCA_030270665.1). Taxonomy (NCBI): domain Eukaryota; kingdom Viridiplantae; phylum Streptophyta; class Magnoliopsida; order Malvales; family Malvaceae; genus Hibiscus; species Hibiscus trionum. The sequence goes on along the minus strand of BSYR01000024.1, from coordinate 27,712,252 downwards.
TTTGTGAAGAATCAGCTTTTTTATGGCCGAGCTGAAAAAAATTTAGTACAAACGAGTAGTACATGTTTACTTTTAGTTTTTGAAGCACATGAAGGTTTGTTGTTAAGTGTCAACAGCATTTAGCTGTTTGCTCGTAATTAATTTCACCACAAGGACTTATAATATGTTTACATGCAGCACAATTGAAAGACAACAGCTCCTAGTATGTTTTACTTTGAAGTTAATTGTTTAATACTAGTTTTACAAGCTGACTGTTGTGTTGAGATAGATTAACCCTCTTAAGATGGACGGTGGGTATTATTGAGTCTTAACTTATCTATTTCCGATGATACATAAGGCTTATCACCAAAATTTATAACTATTTATATTTTTTTAAATTTCATTCGTAATTTTAGTTACACCATTCTTAAAATTATGAAACTCTTGCTTTCGTTGCACCTTTTTTTTTGTATTTTCTCAATGTCAAACTTCAAATTTTAGTTGGTTAAATTGTGTTAACAAAAGTCTTATTTGGTTTTGCCAAAGGTATGAAAATTCATTTCATCTTTCTCATGGATCTTTCCCATAAGTCTTTTGTTTTTGAAACTTGCTTTTTTATGATTGTATTCATTGTGCAGATTCTCTCATAGATGCATCAATCATTTTGTTTTCGACTCTGGTGATTCTGAAGTTCAGGAACTCATGCAAACGTGGTCTTTAAATTTGTAACCAAAAGTAGTTACTATTTGCCTCCTTTAAAGACCAGGGATCTCAAACCTGTATTTTCATTTCTATTTTAGTAGTTTCCCCTTAACTTGTTTTAAAAAAGATGTACTGTTTCGATTTGAACATTTGTTTCTTGAAAATTGTTGGGGAACGGGTAGAATTTCCTGGCAGAGGACCTAATGCCTTTTCAGGTTTTCAACTGTGTTACTCAAACAATTACATTTTCGTACTTTTTTCTTAAATTGACCGATGTTTTATTGTGACTATTTCTTATTAATTTAGTTTAATGTCAGACGGCCTTTTTTTTCTTTCTGGGTATTGTTATATTGTCTTGACTTGTGGTTTTGTAAACTTGTTCACATTATTAATTGCCTGGAATCTTTTTCCTCTTGTATGGTTCCCCCTGTTTAACATCATATAGAATAGATTGCTGGTGCTGTTACTTCTGTGATATGCTCTTTAGCATTACAGATGCAGTCATTAACTACATATTTTGGACTAGATGAGATTTCAAACTGCAGGTACAATGGCCATGTAGTCCCCACTTCTGCTTTCATGCTTAATGTATTCTTAATGGAAGTATCTCCAGCTTCTATAACTGGTTGAGAACCTTTGCCTTATGAAAGGGAACAAATCGAGTTGTCAGGTGTTCTTCTGTCAACGGCTGGTGAAATGGTTTTCTTTGTCTTCAATGGCAACGTTGGTTGTTTTCCGGAGTTATTTGTGATGGGAGATGGAATCAACTTGACATGGAAGGTCCTTGATATTGTTTTGCATATAAAATACCAGTTTGTGTATATATGAAGTTGGATTCATGGGGGCAGGACTTTGCTGGTAGTTGAGTTGATAGGAAAGGCGGACCGGTGAAGCCGAAGAATGGATTCCATCTAGAGGCATGATATGAAAGCCTAGTCTTGGTTGCCCCTGTCTGAACTTGCCGAACTGAAATTACAGCCTTTGGTTATTAGATGCATGTACAACAGAAATCCCTGCATTCGAGTAAACTTTCTAGGTTTCCTTGCAAAGCTATGTATACATATATTACAACAAAAATTGGATGGATAACTAAGATATGTATGTTTTCAGTGGAAATAATTTCCATGTGGAGGTGGGGATCAAACTTTATGGCATGAGAGTGAGAAAGCAGCGTTGGGAGGTGGACCGTGGATTAGTGCGAGAAACGTTCGGTTTCTGTTGACGATTAATTAGATTAATAATTAAAATATATTCAAATAAAGTTTTTACGTGGGGAGTTTTGTTAAAAAAACTCATCTGGGAATATATTCTTTAGTATATATCAACAAATAACTTGTTCTCTAAATTAAATCGTTACAAATGCCTATATATAACTTAACAAATTAACATGTAGAATAGGTTTTCAAAAAAAATAAACTTAACAAATTAACATATATATATATATATATATTTAACTTAACAAGATAACATACATATAATATATATAATAATCAATTACAATTATAAATTTATTGGTTTTTCAGAAAATAAATCATTTTGTTTGTCATATATTAATATGAATATTATGTTGAATTTAAAAAAATAATGATTTTACGAGGCTTATTTATTTTTTTAGTAATTTATAAACTTGCGATGTGTATTTATTTTAGGGCTGACGGTTTTGAAGGAAATTTTAATGCACTTTTTAAGATTTATTGTTTAGTTTTTTGAATTTATTCTTTTTTTCTGTTTATATCGTAGTTTTAGTCCGCCTTTCATATTTTTTTTGACAATTTAGAGTTTGTGTGATGAGTATCAAGGAATATTCTTGTTAATGAAGGTTAACGGTTTATTATGCTTATGATTTTTGTTTTTTATTTTGTCTGTGTAGTAAGAACTAGCAGCAAAATTATTTACATAATTTATAGAATATTTTGGGCAAAGTACATGATTGTTGGATTTTCAATTGGAAGAAGGTACAAGTTTTTTTTTTTTTGAAAAGTGATGTGTCATGTTTTCTTCTATCTTCCTCACCATTTGAGATTTAATGTATTTATTTATTTTTTATCATATTAACCGTTCAATATTTAAGGTGCATTATGTTTTGTAACGCTTCTCACTTTTAATACAATCCAATTTTATATTATAGTTAAAAAAATAATAAATTAAATTTGGTAAATTTTAATTTGATTCTAGGATTTTTTTTATTCACATTAGTCCTTGTGTGATATTTTTTTCTTTTTAAATTTTGACGATTTAAAGTGACTTTAAATTTATATTCATCGAGATTAAGAAAAAAAATACACTCATGGAGTCCAAAAAGATATAGGGAAGGTTGAAAGAAATATCAAATTCAGTTGTTAAATATTGTTATATCAATTAAAAGAAACCCTTTCCATGAATACATCCTAATCTTAATTAAAATATAACTCTGTTAAAATATAATTAAATAAATAGACCAAAAGATACAGGGACTAAGTTGAAAAAAATATATATCAAATTCAAGTATTAAATATTGTTATATCCCTTAAAAGAAACCCCTTCTATGAATAAATCCTAATCTTGATTAAAATAAAACACTGTTCAAAAATATAATTAAATAAATATGTAAAACAAGTAGTTATAGAGAATCTGGGCCGTTTTAAATATGCAAATAATCTAGGGTTTTTGACAATTACAGATCCAATTCAGTCATAACCCCACTTGAAAACTACTAGCTACTTTCGGTCTCCAAACGCAAATACACCGTCTTTAAGCTGCCTCCTTAAGATACACACACACACGCTTTTGCATACTTGGCTCAATCTTTCTCAAACTTCTCACCACTCTACTTAACTCCTTCGGAACTCTGATCTCGTAAAACGCCGCTTCTTTTGGTCCTATTTTATTGTCTCCGATATCACTAATAGAATTTCGCTTTCGATTTGTCGTGCTTTTTTGGCCGGCTGCTGAGAGATCATGGTAATGACTGAGAATGAAGCGGGGGGTGATCGTGAGGAGGTCAAGTCTCCGGGGAAGACTCCGGTGATTGACGCTCAGAAAGTGGCTGATGATCCTGTTATGGGGACCGAATCTCTGTCTGTCCTTGGTGGGACCCAACAAACGCTCGACACACCTTCGGTCGTTGCTGATGTGTCTGCTCGAGCTCCATCGGTAGAGCAGGTTAGTCATTGCCCTTTTTTTATTTTGGTTTTGGTTTTTTTATTTATTTAAGAGGTTGTAAAATTTGGTTGAAGTTAAAAATATTTAGGTGTAATCTGAGTTGGTTTTACTATAATTATTCTTAAATGGAGGACTTGAGCATGTTGAGAACCAATGGTGTATTGCTTTTCTGGTTTCTATTCTTTGATCATTCTGTGAGAGTAAAAAACTTCCGGAGAAAGTAAGCTGTATTGACTCCGTTTTCCCTTCCCTTCTTAGAATCTTATAAAGATTATTTGTAGGAGTTGTTTTGAAATAACAGGAAGAATTGAAACATAATCTCAGATGAAAATTTTTAATGTACCTTTATGGAATGTAATTTCTCTATGAAAAAAATCTCCACATAATTTAGCCATATGTGAATCTGGGTCCTGTTGAGTGGGGATTTATTTGATTGTTGGTAATTTACAGCCCCCTTTTTTTTTATGATTTTATCCAAACATGTAAGAAAGAAGATAAAAAAGAAAAAGAATAAAATTGTTATCTCAGTGTTGCTCAATTTTAAGTATTTACCTTTTTTTGGCTCTTGCAGGGAGCTGCTGAGCAGCAACAACCAAACGAGTCTGGGAACACCAATGCTTCTCATAGATATCCATCAGCACGTCATCAGAAATCAGGCTATAAGCACAATCTTAATGCTGGACCTCGATTTCCTGTACCCTCACCTTATTATCAACCACTAATGTCACCTGTTTTTTATGCTATGGCACCTCCACCATATGTTACGGTTCCTGGGTATGCTTACCGGCCTGTCACCGGATCTTTTCCTGGTATAGATATACCGTTGGTAAAACGCAGTTCTGAGACAACAAAGCATTCCTTTGCCCCCCCAGTTCAAGGTATTGATGCCAGCAGAAATATGCAGCCTACTCCACGAGGAGATTTCAATACATATGCTGCCAACTTCTCTAATAGAAAGCCCAACATGCGAGAAACTGGTGGCCATTTTAATCCTGGATGGAATCATCAACGAGCATTTAATAGTAGAGAACCTAATACCATGCAGCAGGGTATTGGACCTAGACCTTTTGTGGGACCTCCATTCTTTGGTCCAGCTCCAGGGTTCATGCCTGGTCCAAATTTCCTTGGTAATAAATCAATCCCCATGAAAATGTGTCTTCGTTCCAAATATTACAGTATGTTCTATTACATATTACTTTATTAAGATTCCTTGCCAACTATGTCTACTGGCAAGGTGTGGCTTTCATTTCAGCCACCCAGCTTATACTTCCTTCTTGTTTGAGCTCTTGGTTTATTTTATGCCTTTGATAATGAACTCTGTTTGAAATGACTTATGTATACACCTTTCAGGGCCTGTATACTATGTGCCTTTTGCTCCTCCAGGCTCTTTAAGGGGACCACATCCTCCACTCTTTGTTCCATACCCAATGAATCCAGGAACTGCGATGTTCCCTCCAGAGATTGTAGCTTTGAGGGCCAAAATAGTGAAACAGATTGAGTATTATTTCAGGTAAGGGATTCTTTCTGTTATTATTTATTTAATAATTTTCCTATACTGTTTCCAATGTGGTTTACTTTTTTGACTGCTCTACTGCTGGATGCCACTGTCTAGAATCACTTCTAAATTCTATGTTACCCCTCCCACTCTATGTACCCTATCCAGTGATGGCATTTTCGGGCATTTTGATTTATCTATTGGTTGGTGAAAATGATTGATCCATCCCTTATGTAAATATTTTCAAATTTGAGTCTGTTTGTCTTTATGGGGCCATTTAAGAACTAGATATCTTATCAGAAATTGATGGTATACTATCCACTTTAGAATTTTGTCAACCTGCAAGCTGTATTGATTGCATGCTATTGTGTGTTTTGATAGAAAATCATATTTTTAGCCTTTTTGGCATGAGTTTCATGCATACTGTAACTGGCATTATCCGTTGGGAAGCCAAAATATGAACTTTTGATTATTTATACTAATTGAATGTCATAAATTTTATTTGCTTTTGCAATGATATATATAATGTTGTTATATTTGTATTACTTGTTGACCTTAAACCTTTGTTTTCCAGTGATAAAAATCTTCAAAATGATCCTTACCTGATTTCCTTGATGGATGATCTAGGATGGGTTCCAATCTTCAAAATTGCAGACTTTAAAAGGGTATGTTGAAGACATTGCTACTTAATACCAATGATAGTATAGCACAAATTTCTTGTTTGAATTAGATTTTTTTATAATCTCTCTTTATCTGCATCCTGAGAAGTATTAGTTTAAAGCGTTTGTGTGGTTTTAACATTGTGAGTCAGGTCAAGAGAATGAGTACAGACATACAATTCATCCTTGATGCGCTACTGGATTCTTCTACTATAGAAGTGCAGGTTAGACTTCTCTCTCTCTCTCTCTCTCTTGGGTGTCACTGTTTAAAATTTGATTTTGAATTGTATGCAAGCTGGGATCAAGCCAGAGGTTTAATTTTGAGCACATGATCAATCTATTTTATGGTATAATTGTTGTGGGTACATTGGCAAGTGATACTGTTTTCCTGGTGCTATTCTTTACTTTGATGGCCTGGTCTTTACTTGATAATTATTGTTGTAGGGTGATAAGATACGGAAACGTGATGAATGGTCCAAGTGGGTTCCTGCTAGTTCAAAGACAACATTATCGTCAAATGCTCTGCCTTCTCAGGACCAACTTGTGATAAATGTTACTGAATCCTGTGGAGATGGTGATGTGAAAGAAGATAATTCAAGGAACACCTATGAAGCAAATTTTAAATTTCCATTGCATGGTGGGAGCTTGGAGCATGTTTCACTTGAGGGAAATCCTGTAGGAAATGGTGGAAATGGTAACTTGAACAGGAAATTAATTTCTGATTCCCTCACTAAAGTCTCAGATGTGGATCAATCACAAGTAGTTGATCCTGTAAGGTTCACTGACCTCAAAACTGAGAGTGTGGAATTGTTAGATGTAACAGTAGAAAATGTTGCTGATCTGTCAAATGATTTCACACACACATTTATGCTGGATGAAGAGCTAGAGCTTGAGCAAAAAAATCTAAAGACTCATTCAACAATTATTAGGTGATTATTTTTGTATTTAATTGGTACATCTCGTATATTGTTGAGCTAGAAAAGTTTTTACTTGTATGAACACGTATTAAAACGCTTCAAGGTTTATGCTCCCTTGAATATCTGAATGGCTTTATTTTATTAAAAAAATAGAATGGACGATGAAGATGATGAGATGGTTGTCAATGATGTGGATGTTCAGAGACTTGTGATTGTTACCCAGGTAATGTGATACTGCCTTGTATGGGTTCTCCTTTTGCATTATTATTGTTGCATTCAGTGTTTAAAGATTGTATCATTGTAATACACTCTTTTATGTACTAAGCGATTTATGATGGTTGTTGATCTGATATGATGGCAATTCAATAGACTCATATTGATTGTTTCATGTCACGAGAAACTGATAAGAATGTCAGACTTTACTTTTAAATCAAAGGCAATTCAATACAAAATGAATATATATAGAAATATTTACTTCATCTAAATACGGGCATTACATTTATGAAGCATTTACGTGAAAAATTTGATGCTTCCATGTTGTGAAGTTGAATCATTTGTAAACTTGAATCAAGAGGGACAATACTCTTTCTCAAGTCAAATTGAAAGATAGCCATGTTTTTTCGCCTGCTGCGAAGATTTGTAGGCTTTTTTTTTTTACCTTTCTTCTGAAATAAGAAGCTAGAGGTTTGAAGAAGGGCATTCCACTCCACTCGTATCCTCTGTTCTTGCATCGCTTTTCTTTCTATTCTTAATTGAGACTGCTATGCTCTCTCTGTTTCTGGGTTATATGCCCATGAGCATGCATTTTGTTTTGGATCATTTTTTGCTCATCTTGAACATGTACTCCTGGTGTGCAGAATAGTTGGGCAGGTGATGGATCCAAAGCTGGTGCAAAAGATTCAAAATCCATATCCAGTGAGCTTGCTGCTGTGATAAATGATGGCCTTTACTTCTATGAGCAGGTTGAAGCACTATCTTCTGTAGTTTATTTCACATTATGTTATGGTACATATCTATAAATTTCTCCTTTTGGCGTTCCTTTTCCTTTATTGTTTTAACATGGCTGTTACACAGGAACTAAAAACTAAACGAGTTAGCCGTAGAAAGAATAACTCCATATGTGAGAATAAAGATGGAAATTCAAGGTCTCCAAGGGATGCACCAGGACTATCAAATTCCAAGATAGGTGAAAACGCTGCCGGGAGCAGTATTCTTGAAGAATCAGGTGGACTGAGCTCTCGGAGGAAGCAAAATAAAGGCTTCTCTAAGCAACATTCATTCCATAAGCAGAGATTTTTCTCCAGCAACTCAAAGAATCATGGAACTAGTCATAGTTCAATTGCAATAATATCAGAAAGCCCACCAGCTAATTCTGTTGGATATTTCTTTGGTTCTACTCCTCCTGATAGTCATGGGTTCAGTTCTAGGTAACCATGCCTTCATATTGAATATCATGACTAAATGAAGTTCTTTTCTTGCTTTTGAGTTTTATAATATAATTATTACCGGTATCGAATATAAAGGAAACCAAAATTTTATTTAACTCAACTTTTAAAGTTTTCCTGAAGTAATGCAACTAAGCTTCAATTTTTTTACAGCGCAAGGCCATCTTCGAAGTTGAGCTGTTCACCACATGAAATTCTTTCTAGCAGTCCACCAGTTGGTTCTTTGCCAAAGTCATTTCCACCTTTTCAGCATCCTAGTCATAAGCTGTTAGAAGAAAGTGGTTTTAAGCAACAGAAGTAAGGGGTGGTGGATTTTTTCCCTCCAATATATGTATGCACTTGCAAAGTAAATTTGGTTAATTCAGTTGTTGTTACATTCAGGTACCTAAAGTTTCACAAGCGCTGCTTGAATGACAGAGAGAAGCTGGGAATTGGTTGCAGTGAGGTGGATTTTATATCTGAACTTTCTAAGTTTTAACTAACCTGTTTTACGTATTCTTTCACCTCTTGATTATAACTAGCTCTAATAGAAGAAAATTGAATAGTGTGCCTGAACTGAGGATGAATGGAACCCTGAATTTATTACTGTCAATTTTGTTTTTCCCCCTTGGATAATTTTCAGAAAATTTGATCATCTTTCTTTTTCTTTATATATGTTCGTTAGCTTTTTTTAGGTTTATTTCTCTGGATGGATAAACATAGAACTTCTCTTTTATGGCGCCATTTGATTTTCATATGCAGGAAATGAATTCACTGTATAGGTTTTGGTCATATTTCCTTAGGGACATGTTTGTCCCGTCTATGTATAATGAATTCCGGAAACTTGCTCTCGAAGATGCGGCTGCTAATTACAGTTATGGGATAGAATGCCTTTTCAGATTTTATAGGTAACATTGGTAAAGATGCCCACTTCTGTGGCTGTTTGAAGCACCCTTGAAGTTTGGACTCTGCTTTTGTTTGAACCCTTTCTTTCTTTCAACCTTAAGAGGTGTAGGTTTTGATTCGTATTTCTTACCTACACGTATAATTCTTTTGGTTCTGTTTTTTTTTCAGTTATGGTTTGGAGAAGGAATATCAAGATGATCTTTATAAGGATTTTGAGCAACTTACTCTTGATTTCTATCATAAAGGCAATCTATATGGTCTTGAAAAGTACTGGTAATTACCTTTTCCACATTTCACGGATTATACAGTTGGCTGCTTTGAAAAGGAGAAGAATCATTGTCAGTATTCTCTAGTAGAAATACAATTAGTTTAGGATTTCCACTTGATCATTTTCTGAATTTAGAATTATCATATATCTGGCAGGGCATTCCATCACTTCCGAGACCAGAGAGAGCCCTTAAAGAAACATCCAGAATTGGATAGGTTACTTAGGGAAGAATATCGGCGTCTGGAGGATTTCCGTGCCAAGGAAAGGAGTAATAGCACAAGAGAGGACAGCCATTAAATCCCAATTTTGAAGATCAACCCTGATGACTGAAGCAGAGAGTAGGAGTTCATGGTCAATTTATATACCATTCACATTTGACTGTTGAGGAGAGATGGCTTCTGTATATTACATTCGGGGAATGAAACATCTCCGCGCAGCTGCTCACTCCTGAGGTTGAGGTTCTCTCAATTCTCTTTGATCATTTACAGCTCACTTGTCCCTGCATAGTTTTGTACATACGGGAAACTGGAAAACTTACAACGAAAAAGGGGGAAAACTTGTCGAAACTGTGAATTGAACAATAAGAGGTTTTTTTTTTTTAATTTTATACTGCAATTCTGTCTTTCATCTCATGATTCCAGTTTCACACCTGCTTTACCCTAAAGCTTTGTCAACATGTTTCCATGTGTTGTGGACAAAAGTCCTACTTTGTGTGGTTTGGTATTTTTCAAAGTATTGGCAGTCTTTCAGTGATAACGGATTTTGAGTGTTGAGACACGAGTTATTGTCGTGTTTGGATATGCGGTGAGAGAATTGATTTTGGATCATCGAAATCACGATTGTGTAAAAATATAGTGTAAAAATCACGATAAAACGCAAAAGCTACTATCCTGTAGCTTTTCTCAAAATCACCAAATACGGGTGTGGTTATTGGACCATGCAAAATTTGTGAGTTAGTTAGTCTGGTCATGCCAAAATGTGCTTTTTACAACTGTCGACTAGTTTCCTGAGAGTACAATGATTATATATATGAATGCAAATGTGAAATGCATGTGTTGGGAGTTTCATTAGCCAAAGATATCAACAAATTGGAACTGAAAAAAGAGGCAAGCTTTTGGAAGAAAAAAATGAAGGGATTTTTCATAAACTCAACTTGCCTGCTGCTGCTGCTGCTGCTGATGGTAACACCTGAAAAAACAGAGAGCAGGGAGCCGGTTCTACACAGGGTTGGAGGTGGAAGATTTTCTTGGAAACCAAACGTTAACTTCACAGACTGGTCAATTCATGAGCAATTCTTTGTTGGTGATTGGCTTTGTAAGTTTCTCTTTCCGACCACTTGATCAATTCTCTGTTAGAAGCTGAATTCCAATTGAAAAAACCCTGAATTCCATTTGTTTCCGGGGTAGATTTCGGATTCAACAGGCAGCTATACAGCGTACTACAAGTGAACCAGACAAGTTACGACAATTGCATAGAACAAGATTTCATCAAGAACATAACAAAGGGAGGAAGGGATGTGTTTAATCTCACAATGGCAAAACCATATTACTTCATAAGTGGCAGAGGCTACTGTTCCAATTCCAATGGAGGAATGAAAGTTGCCATCAACGTCCAGGATTACGTTTCCGCCCCATTACCTGTCACTAACGGTTCCTTCATTAACACTGTCAGCTCTGCTTCAGATTTTCCCGGGAAACTGAATCTCTTTGTTTTGGCGGCTGCGTTTATTAACGCGTGCTTTCTGCTTTGAAAACAAGCACTTCTAGTTTTAGGAAGACAGTGAGTGCTTTGACATTGTTATGGGTGGTGTACTTTGAGTTCATGGTATTTTATTATATCAAAGACTTGGTTGAACATAATTAATTAAAATTAATTTTGCCTTACTTATTAACCATAAATGGGTAAGCATTTCATATTTCATGTTACTGGTTTTTTTTACGTATACTGTAAGCTCTTTTGAGATAACCATATAGGCATATAGTATGTATTCTTTAAGATGTATTGAAAAAAAAATACATAAATTAATTGTGTCAGTTGAGTTTTATAATATTATTTGTTACAAATCATATGTTTCATTATAAAATTAGATAATTTTCACTAGCATATGCATGTACCGGGATACTTGTATTATTATTAAGTATTTGATTGAGTTGATGTCATTGGTTAATCAGATGTCAACTCAGTTGAAATATGATAATTGACTGAGACATTAACACATTGTTCCTTTAAACAATTAATATTATTATAATGATACTTTTGTCCTGTGCTTTAATATGACTATTAAATAAAAGAATTAAAAATTATCTATTTTTTAATATGTTGGTGTGATTATAAGGTAGTATATGTTTAATTTTTTAACTCTTTAATAAAATACACACACCGTGTACATATGATGCTCGAACCCGAATCACCTGGATAAAATACACCATCTTTTACTACTGGAGCCACTCCTCGAGTTCAGTTCAAACTCACATTCTATATGATTTATATGTAAAAATCTTTATTGCTCAACCTATTTGAATAAATTTTTAAAAAATATATTTTACATACCATATTTTTTTCATCCACAATATTTTTTAATAATTCATTATTGCATCCTTGTAATCAATATAAACTTTTATGCTTACTTCCAAATTCTAACGTATGATTTTTAATCTGAAATGCAAATTTTACTTCTATACAAAAGATTAAATTTCTTCATGTAAGCATAAAAGTTACCCCAATTTGTATCCAGGATAGTCTCCATATCAAATATTAAGAAAATGATTTTATTTGGATAGAAATTAGAGTTTAGATCTTATTTATTACAAATTAAATGTAATAAAAAAATATAAAAAGAAAATTATTTTTTCACACAAAATTAACTAAAAATTTAATAAGAGAAAAGCGCAAATCTAATTGATTTTCTTGATCTAAGAATAATAGGTTCCGATAAGCTATGCATATGTAAAATAACAATTTTATTTCCGTTTTTGGTACCATATTTATGTCAAAACACTAAAAATTTAAACCTTAAATACTATTCTTAATTTTTAAATCTTAAACTTTAAACGTTAAAGCTAAATCCTATACTCGACACTCTAAACTTATTTCTTTTAATATAGATGCATAAATAAGGACACTAAAAAACGCTTTTATTCTTCTATGTCGCGCCACGTTGTCTGCAGAAATTTCCACCACTGTACAGAACAATATACATAGAAACGGATGCACGAGTCAATTTCAGAAAAAGAAGAATAAAAGATACGATTTACATAGTTAATCAAAATCCGATTATACAAGAAAACACTAAAAGTTGTTGAAAGCTTTAGCCAAACGATTATATTAACAAAATAGATAGATTGTTGGCGGTAGGCCAACCGAGGAATAAATGACTTTACTAACTAAAGAAAACCACAAAACAAAGTTGCTTCATGGTACCAAAAACATGAATCATAACAAGTGCAGAAGTTGTGGCTTGGTTCCCATCTTTGTTCGCCTGAAGTACGCGGACAGTTTTTATCGCAGCGGCAGTCGATTCGTTCCGGAGCGGCCAACTTGATGTTCTTCGTCTTCCACATTATATGTAAAATCTCTTTAATCTTCACACGCACATCTCTTAAATTTATTCTGTTAAAACTGCTGAGATCAAGAGTTTTCGCGATTCTAAGTCCTTGTTCCCTTAAATCGCCCCCAAAACAAATTAAGATAATGCCATACGCATATACCGCTTCGGTGTGACCTTTTTCGGCCACTTTCTTCAAACAACGCAGACCGGATTCCGAATCCATTCCGCTCAAATAATCAAACATACCTAATATATATAGCGCTTCAGGATTATTAGCGGCTTCACATCTTTTCTGAAATTTTCTCTCGTTTCTACTCCATGAACGTAAACCGACATTCTTCATTGAAACGTCTCGGTAGATGTAATTGTGGTTTGATGCTTCATGAAAAGCCTTGCAACTTAATTGGACGTTGACAAAATCGGTGACGGAATTCGAAGCCGTATGCATCAGAATTTTCGATAATAATTCTTCTGGAAGTGATCTCACAATATTACTGCAAATTCTTTTCGTCATAGTTTTGGAAATTATTAATAGACTATATTAATCAACTGGGGAAAAGACGAACGTTAAAAAGAAGTTTACATAAAATAACTGTGAATCTTGGAAGACAAATAACTCTCCAAATTATCTCTCTATATATAGTAGTGTGCGTATATGTTTACGTGCGTGTGAAGGGAATCAGAGGCGGTGTAGGATTAGGAAAACAGAAACCCTATGTTTGTTACTTGGTCGGAAAGCATACAAGTAAAGGAGGATTTGTAATTAACTCCCCCATTCGGCCGGGGTTAGTTTTTTTAATGAATAGATTAGGAGTGAGCAAAACTTGACTCGATAAAATTAAATTTTTTTGACTCGACTCGAAATTTTATAAACTCGATTCAATTCTAAAAAAATCAAATAAAGTTTGAGTTGTAAAATAGAAATTCGAATAACTCAAAAAAATTTAATAATTAATAAATTTAGTTTTAAGTTTGAGTCGAGTACCTAAATTTATATATATATATATATGAATATATGTCACATATAAAAAAATATAAATATATATATATATATATGTATATCTAGTATGATTAAAGAAAGTTATTTAAATTAAAATCAAACCTTACTATAACATGATAAATAATTATAATTATATTTGTATAAAACTTGAAAATTCGACTCAACTCGAATTAAAAAATTTCAAATAAAATTTGAGTTGTAAAATATAACACATCAACTCAAATAACTTAAAAAATTTTAAGTCGACTCGATCGGCCACCCCTATAATAGATGACACATTTTTTAGTTGTTTGAAGTAATAAAGAATTTATGTTGACTAGAGAGTTAATAAGTGATACAATTCTTTTAATTTTTATTTTATAAAACTAAAAACAAAACATTATTTTCAATGCACATTTGCAGTGTACTATAAATATTCCTTACTTGGTCGGAAAGCATACAAGTAAAGGAGGATTTGTAATTAACTCCACAATCGGCCGGGGTTAGTTTTTTCAATGAATAGGTTAGAGGTTTGCAAAATTCGACTCAACTCGAAAAAATTAAACTTTTCGACTTAACTCGAAAAAACTCAACTTAAAATTTTATAAACTTGATTCAAATAACTCAAAAAAATTCATTAACTATTAAAACATTTCGAGTTATTTGAATTTTTATTTTACAACTGAAACTTTATTTGAATTTTTTCGAGTTAATCGAATCAAGTTTATAAAATTTCGAGTTGAGTTTTTTCGAGTTAAGTCGAATTGTTCAATTTTTTTATCATGTTAATGAATTTTTTAATAACTAAAGTCAAAACAGGGTTCTTAAAATCTTCATCTCAATAATAAAACAGTTTTTAAAAAAAATAAACACTATAAAACTAAACAAGAGAGTAAAGGATAATCATTTTAACTGATTTAGTCTTAAACAAGACAGCCATAAGCTACTACATAACTTCGGCTAGTCAACAAACCACTGCTAAACATTTGAAACAACACCCAAAAAGGTTCGAAACAGGCCTACTTGGAGAACAAGTTAAGATGGTTATATCCATAAGCATGTACAAAACGATGGTTCTAAGGTTCTTCCTCAGCAGAAGAACATGGAGCTGCTGACATTATCCTTCAATTTGGGAAGCTGGGGGACGACAATGGCTCCGGGAGCCGTCACACCACCATGGCTCGAAGACGTCTCGGAAGCATCCTCAAACTTCATGAATTGCCCCAACTGAGATGCTGCCAAGTGAGCGTAGCATATAGGAGCAACTACACCCGACCGATGTACAAAGTAGGATTAGAAACAATCACATTTTGAGAACCGGAACTACAAAATCAAGTGAATAATAAAACTAGGGCAGAGCAACTCAAAAGAGTATATTATACTCACCAACAGAGATGGCCGTGGTGCTCCTTTGATACCTGCAATAGCCATTGGTTATAAAGAACGCAATACTGATCTCCGCTTAAACCATTTGTTGAGAAACGAGTGAATATACACTTACACGTAGGATAGAGAATGGACAAGTTCCTGCAGATCATCAGCTGAAAACCCAACCTGGTCTAAGAGAACGTGATAATGGGTTGGCCTTGTCGTTCCCTGAACGAATACCATACAAACAACAATCATCAACAACCAGAAACCGTTAATCAACCAAAACAAATGTGTGTTGAACTTACAATCATCCCTGCATGAGCACAGAGAAAAAAATCATTGTTCTTCGGATGACAGACTTTGTTGTCGATCACAGTTCCTGCATTGATTAAAAAAACAAAAGTATTAGTTTTAAATGACCATAACAGCGATCATGAATGACATAAATCAAGACTAACCAGGTTGCACATTGTCAGGAGATCCCTGCTGGAAAAACTTAGTATGATGGTTTTTCTGTGCAACAATCACCACAAACTTCGGGTTCCAGGTTTCATCGAGGAACTTGCAAGCCTATATAATATAAATGTTGTATACAAATTATAATCCTAAGAGAACTAACACAACTTAGGGTGAATAGTTTTAAAAAAGAACCGTGAAATTATCAGGTCCACTGATTGAAAGGAACTACTACGTACCTCTATAACTTGATCCAATTCTTTGTTCAAAACCTGATTGAACTGAGACTCGCTGACACCATCCCTGAAATAAGGGAAAATCAACGAGGAAGAAAGCAATATTGCGCAAACATCTCAATAAAACATAACAGAAACATAAGCAAAAGTAGCCGCAAACTAGCTCACAAGAAACAACATGCAAGAGACATGATGGTGATTAAAAAAAGATAAAAATATGGAATAAAAACAGCATAATCTTGAACAAAAAGAAACCTGAATATGATTATCTGATCAGGCTTCCTCTTCCCTGAACTTGTATAGAAATCCAATAGAGCTTCCCTGATATCGGAGAAAAACATGTTGGGTACACAACAAAAAATGTTTGGCAGAAGAATAAAATGTTTGTCTGGTCAATATTTATCACCAATTTAGCCCATTAACTTTATGATATGAAACACACCTCATGATACCCTCATCATCACTGCCAGATGGTTTGAAAAGAGAATCTATCATTTCGAGCTTTGGAGACTGTGTACGAACAGCTGCCCTATAACAGGAAATCAATGGCCACTGTCTGGAGCTAACCACCTACATTAAAATGCAATTCAAACCAAAAAAAATTCTAAAACCCGCGCTTACAACAGTTGGAAACTAATGAAATAAGGGATTAGATCATCTCTACCGCAGCTATTGACGGGACATCTGACTGCCCAGGTGAGCCATGTGATACATCCATGCCAAGGATGATAGTCGGAACCTTTGAAACCATAGGTAATGATCTCTCAATGGTTAATATCGAATTCAGACCTCCAAGCTGTGAGCAAATAAAGATGGATAAAGTTAGAACTGTTAGCATGTGAAATTCCAAAGAGAAGGATAAACCTAATGACACAGTTACAGAAGTTAGAACTGCAACCAGATGAACTGCTTAAAGCAATAGAAAAAAAATATGCATTTTAAAAGAAGACAGAACAAACCTTTGCGTTAATCTTCAGAAGCAAATTTGTGAGGTACTGATCATTCACTTTAGTTGGTGCCATACACTGAGTCACTACGTCAAACTCGGAAAGATTTTTCCGCTTCCATGGACCTTTAAATATGCAATGTTAAATGCAAGGAAAAGACGCCAAGCAAAACATGCAAAGTCAATGTACGAATGTAAGAGATTCAGCTCACCGTAGAGGTCAGAGTTTTTCCTCTCAGGCAGCAGACAGAGAAGAAACTGTGGAGGTCCAGGAAGTTTGGATTGTATCATCTCAAACATTTTCTCAACTCTAGCAACAGGTGGGAGGCGTCTATTCTGGCCCATCTCATGAAATACATCAAATGGAGTATCTATTCGCTGAAAAAGAGAGAATCAAAAGAAGCTAAGCCAACAAGATGAATATTATATATGACAATTCAACACTAACTGGCAACCCCTAACAGTCAAAATAAAAAGAGGATGCTGACATACAATTCCTTTCATTTCTCCGCACCGAATCAAGCTTTGCACAATGTTGTTTGGATCACAACGAGCAGAGAAATTAGCAACAGCCCATCTTTCAATCCTAGTTGGTTCAACCAATTTCTATGAAAGCATAAATTGAACTGTTTAGAAATAATAGATAAAACATAAATAATGTAGAAAGGTGCAGAATTATAAAGAGAAATGACCTTATTGTTAAAATTCCAACGCCCATTCCTTGGCATGAAATCTTCGCCATTGCCAACTCTTAACTGAAATCAAAAGATAACCCAATTAGTAGGTCGATCTAAAAGAACAAGTATTAATATAAATAAAAGCCTCAAACAAACAGCACATATGCTTTTAACATTAGGGAATAATTCACAAAGACAAAGACTATTAAGTCTACCTTTGGGGGTTGTAGAAGACGACCTTCGACTTGGGTGAAATTAGAATTTATGGAAACACCACATGACTTCAGCATCGGTTCTGCACCATAATTACTGGTACGTAAAACCTGCACAAGAATTTCCGAAACTCATGGTGCACAAGTAAAAGCACAAATGAAACTCTGATTCAAAAGCTTTAAAATGTGACCTACATTAGACAATACATTCATCCTTTCCTGTGGCTTCTGCCTTGATTTTTCAACCAGGGAAGCTCTTTGCAAGGAATTTAGAGCTTTCGTATAGCGTTGCAAGGACACCAAAGTGCAAAGCTAAAGTATAGAAACAGATTAGACAACAAAACACAAACCATAATTGATTGCTGAACACATAACATTGAACAAAAAAAAACACAGTGCTCACAATCACCTCAATGGGAATATATGTAGGCCGCTTTGGCTTGCCAACATTAATGCACGGCAAATCAGCAGAATATTGCAATGGTATGTTACGATGGTTAACAAAATAATCACAAATAGTGATCTCCACTGCCTCTGGTTCACCATTTTCATTCTTTGAATTTTTTTGCTTCAGAGAAAACCTAAATCATGAAACAGTGCACATCAGATAAAATAGTTAATCACTCCCAGGATGCAAGCAGCACAAGCTCAAAATAAAATAAGAGATGATTTAGCACAAATCAATGAAAAGGCACTGCTAAAAAATTAGGAAACCATACATCTGATCTTTGCACAATTGCTCACTTAATCCAGTAATCTTGTACTCCTGGTTGGATGGACTGACTTTAATCCTCAGATTCTTAAGCACTCTTTTAGCCTATTCAAGGATTCCCAGCAATTGCGGTTAAATACTAAATAATCGATGCAAGCAATTTCAAACTACATTCACAAAACAACAGCTATATATTACCTTGTTCCAATCAAGGGAGTAGGGATCTCTAGCATTCTGATTGGCAAGTAAGAAATCCACTACTGGACCAGGTTGAATTATCATTGTAGTTGATACATCTGAAACAGAAAAATGAGGAGTAAATTAATCAATAAATACAAAGCACGCAAAAGCATAATCACTTTGAGAGATTATATTCTAACCAATATTGAGTGAAAGACCTCCTTGAGTGGCTCTGAAACTTGAATGGAAACCCCTACAGCCTAGGACACCTCCTCCGATGTCTGTAAAATTGTTCTGATTATCATGGAAGAAAGACTGGCGAACAAGCAGGCATCCCCTGTGAAAGTGAAGGCAACGTCCGAATAAACATAACATACAGCACCAAAACTGAAATAACAAAATACATATGCACAGAGTGCTATTTAATCTCACTGTTTAGCAGCATGCTGTCTTAAAATTATATCGAGCACCCTCAGCGCTTCTTGCGAGTTCTCAGATTCCTGTCCACGCAAAGCACTCTGAATTGCTTGCATGGGAATCTTTGCTGCAAAGCTTATCTCCACTTTAAATGTCTTTGAATGATACGGTCGTCTTAATCTCTTCCTTTCGCGCTCATTTGGGCTGCCATTGCCATCAGGGCTTGCGTTGCCATTGTTTCTAAACATAAAAACCGCAAGTTAGAACTGCCATAACAACTTGGAGCAGTATATTTACTAGGAATTAACCTAAAGTGCACTCTACCTGTTAGATGCAACTTCCTCAAGTACAACAGTAAACTCATGTTTATTATTCGGAAGGGCACCTATAGTGAATAAACTTTTTTCTCCATCATACGCAAAGTTCTTCCCAGCCAACTCACTGCTGTAGGTCTCCTGCACTTTCTCAATCACTTTCCTTCCAACACCCTTAGCATCCACAGGGCGGCCATCTTCGTAGAAAAGAGAGACCTGTTGACGAACAACTTAAGTCAATGGTTATTGTTTACCAAACATCAAATGAGAATAAAAGAAAAAAAATCATAGACATAAGAAATTCAATTACATACACTGTAGTGGAAGAAGTTTCCATCAGTACTTCCCACATTCACTTTGAAATGATTGGTTAGTATAGTAACCTTTTGCCCCTTAGATCCCAAACCACGCCTGGCCATGGGTACTCGTACAACCTTCTTCTTTGCAGCATCAGATTCTGCTTTGATCGGAACCACGTCAGGCGGAACAGGTGGTGGAGGAGGAAGAGATTCCGGTGCCGCACCATTTCCTTCTTGCTCAAAGGAGTCCATATCCTAACCAATAAGAAAATTATATATTAGCAAAAACACACGCCTCATCATAAAATCATTTCATGCAGCAAAAAAGATAATTCATGTTTCATGGTCATAAATTACGCATTACAAATAAAAGAGAAAAAAATCTATCAACAGAAACAGTGAAAGGCATAAAGAATACGAACAGGTATAAAAACACCCAAAAAGAAACAAAACTATGAAATCCAATCCTCCATAATATTAAAAAAAAAAACAAGCATGCAAGCATAGGTAAGCATAAGAAATCTTAAAATAACACCTGGAAAATTGAGAAAGAGCAACAAAAAATGGTGTCTTGAAGAACTGAAGATTACCGATAAGCAAAAATACAGAAATGAGCACAGATGGTTAAATAAAAGAAGAAAATACGAGTAACTTTCGTACAATACAAAAGCTAATAAGTGGTATACATACAGATATTTTGTATAAAAATATTATCTTTAACCCAATATACATCAGCGTTTGCTGGGTTCAACAAAAAAGCATATAAAAGCTAGTACCTTTTGAACAATAGGAGTACAAGATACAAAAACTATGGTAAATATGCAAAAGTTAACACGATGTTGTTAAAAAACAGGTATTGGGCATAAAAATCGTAACTTTAACCAAGTATACATCACCATTAGATGGATTCAACAAAAAAATACCAAAAAGTAACTACCTTTAGCACATCACTGAAGTACAGCCTTCTACAGTTTTTTAAAAAATAAATGCTAAAGAAAAAAAGGAAATATCAGCCCAAAAATGAAAACTTCAAGAGAAAAAAAAAAACAGAAAATCTAGGAACAAAACAGGAAAAGACAACACATATCATACTTAAATGGAAGAACCCTTAAAAAAACCACATTTACTGTACCAGCATTGCAGTGAATAAATACCAAAATTTTTCCAAGAAGGTAAAAAAAAAAACTCGCAAAATAAACCAGGAAAGAAAACAAAAACTGAAACTAAATGTTTTGGAAAAATATACCTGGAATCTGGAGGGTAAAAAAATTTAGAAACCTGAAGAACTTAAAAGAATTAAAATTTCAACGACCCTCTTTGTCCTCTTCTCACTCACTCTCACTCTACAAACCAAAATTCTGAAAGCCACTAAAATACACTAGTGAATATCAGAACACTTGCCCTTCTATTATGTTTCGTGGTAATTTTCTACTCTGCTTCGCGGCCTTACACAATTACCTTACATCACCATATCTCCACCGCTCGTTAATTATTTTTTATGTTGTAAATATTTACTTGGTAAAAACTGTTATTTAATTTAATTTGTAGTATATATGAGTATATATTCACATAAAAAATAATAAAATGAATAATTTTTATCGATCGAGGCTATGATTGATGTCATAAAGAGAGTTTAAGATATAATTTTTTCTTTACTGAATATTATTATATTCTCATATTAATTTTATTTGGTGAAATATAAAATAAATTTATAATTGCATGTAGTTTTGTTTATAATAGGGATCATAATACATGAAATATATGAATTAAAAAGAAAACCAAAGAGAGAAATCTTTTATATATGATATTTTTGTTTCTCTTAATGTGATTTTTTTTATTAGCTCTGTTTTGAACATTGCATTTATAATAAGTTCATTTTCTAAATTAATAAATCTTTTAATATTTTTTTAAAATATTAAGGAAATAATTTAATATGTAATATTTTTAGAAAAAAATAGAATAGAAATAAATATTTTATATATGTGATAAGTTGCCCTTTATAATCAAATGGGAGTAGTGTACAAGTTTTCTAAAAATAATATTTTCACTGATCAAGCTTATAAAAATTGAATTTGACTGTGATGAGTCTATCGGGAAACGTGAATTTCGACTGAGCTACATCGTTAGATTAAAGATTCACGGCTTTGATTTGATCTTGTAAATTGTAATTGATGGGATTGCTTGCATAGGAACATAAACATTAAGGGGTAAAAGAGGGAAAAGCATTGCGGGGACCACGTACTGATGTTAAGGAATTTAAATAGCAGTGGATATGGCTACACGTGCAGCTGGTATTGGATTTAGATCTTATTTAATAAATAATTTTGGAAATTTTCAAAAAAATATGATAAAAAAGAAAAGGTATAATTAGTATCTCCTCCCCATATTTGTAATCCCAGTTTGGCAGTCTTGTTATTAAAGAAACTCAGGCAACATAAGTTTTAAATAGAGAAAATATCAGTTTAAACTTTATATTATAACATTATAATGATAATTAAATTATGTCACAACAAAATATTTATATTACAAATTATATTTATAAAATATTCAATAGATGGATTACATTTAGATTGATAAAGGGATTTCTACATATTCTATGGTGAAGGGTTTGTTCAAATATTTATTTATAACGTTTTCAATTTTTGGATACTTAAATAAACCTTCAATAAATAATGTTGAATTTCGTCGTTGATAACTTTCGCAACAGAAAACTTTAAAATGATCATAGAATAAAATGTTAAGCATCTATTTTAACAAATGTAATTTATACACTTTTTTTAAACGAATTTTAAACTTATTGATAAAAATATAACTTACACATTTATTTGATAGTTAAGCTAAAATTTAATAGTAATAGAAATATTAAATTTCATAAAATTAGGTGAAAAATTAAGTGGTGTGTTGTAAGTCGGTGAAAGATATTAATCTTAGTATTTATTTTTTGAAAAGGCTGTATTAGAATTATTAGTAGTAGTGCGTGAATATGAAATGCGTGTTTCAACAAATTCATTTACGATAAAAAAAAATGATGTTTTCGTGATAAAATCTTTCTTTCTTTATCCAGGTTTAACGTGTTGCACACTAATTGGGTAAAATAAATAAAATTTTGATGTTGTATTTGTATTTATACATTTAATTACACGAGGCATAAAAAATGGTAAAATTTATCTGTGATCAGAGGCGGACGCTGGTGATGGCCAGAGGGGGCTTGGGCACCCCCAAACTTTTGGATATTTCACATTTGTCCCCTCAAAATTGTAATTTTTTTATAATTTGACCCCTTCAAAAAAATTAAAATTTTCATTTCTTTAAATATTTTTAATTAAGCCTTCTTTTAAAATTTAGAAAATTTGTCATTAAGTCTCTAGCTTTTTCAAAAAATTTAGTTTAGACCTTTAAAACTTTTGAAAATTTTAAATTGGCCCCCTTAACTTGTTATGCCAAAATCCGCCTCTGTCTGTGACTGTGATTATAAGATCTGATGTCTAAGAAACTTAACGAAAATTGTGAATTGAAAGTGGTCAAATTCGACAATATTTATTAAATAAATTATTTATTTATAAGTAAATGGTCAAGAATAAATTACATTTCTTAGAGGGAAGAAATATAATTTTACTACTATCTCAGTTTTTTTTTTGTCCCAATAGGTCCCGTCTTTGTGTATCAGTTCACGAAAATCCATTTACATAAAATTTAAATCAAAATTTCTTATTAATTCCATCAATATTGTTTTTATGATACAAATTTTAAATCGGGTTTATTAAACCGTTGAAGATTTCGAAGAGACAATATTGTCTTAACGTTGTCCAAACCTGGAATTTCAAGCAAATGCAAATCATGACAATAAATAAATCAATATCATAATATTTGAAATACTCAAAATTTATAGAAAAATTCACGTCACAAGTGAAATCAATAATCTAACAATTCGTCTTTCTTATATTAAGGTGTTTTGGATAAATTCAGTACACAATTATTTGATAGTGGTAAATATATATATATTTTTTTAAAGGTATAGTTTTAAACCGAGTAGTATAATATTTTATATTATTTTGATTATTTTCAGGTAAGTTGGATATGGTGATTCAATATTATATTTTAAAAAAATGAGAGTATAATTTATTTCAAATACAATTTATTTTACAGATGAGATCAATTTAATCATGTCACATTAAGCGTTTACGTAATTTACTTACTTATCTCGTATTGAAAATTTTGTATAATATAAAATTTAAAATTCATTGCAATACATATTGTCTCTCTCACTCTTTGTATCACTCCCATTGTATTTGGTTATTACTTATTAGTTCATTCTCTTCTCATTATAAAAAGAATATGTTGTTTTCCAGCTATTTATGACGGACCTAAATAATTTTAATTCAATCTTGTCAAATTTAAAATTTATCATTACTATTTTTAAATATTTATTTTAATATTTTGATCGATTATATAATATTTTTTATTTTGATCGATTATATTTATTTTAATATTTATTTTTAAATATCGTGCAAAGGAAAATAAATGCGGTTGAACCTGTTGTTACGAACTTGAGAAGAAGCAAAGCATAAGTAAAAAAACAAAATTAGGAGAGTATTTGGGAAAATGCAAAATAAAGAGAGAGAAAGAATGTTCAACAGAAAGCTAAAAGAGAATGAAGAATCGACATCAGATTTCATTTATCGAAAAGAGGCTTACATTATCCAATTAAACTTTGGGCTTTTATAGATACCCAAGAATGTAACTGTCTAACAACCTCAACAGACACAGGCTGTAACTAACCATTGGGCCTAAGCCCATTAACTAATTAACTGAATATAATATTATGAGACACATTACTCTATCTAGGGGTGTTCAAACCCGGGTATTAAATTTGTCGGCCCGTGTCTCGACCCGTGAATATCGGGTACCCGTTAAACCCGGGTATCGGTAAAATCAAGTACCAGGTATCCAGTTCTCATTTTTTTGTTTTAAATTTTTTTTAAAAAAAATTTAAAGTTCATAACACATGATCCAAAGGGAAAAAATAACGATATGAATATTATAACCATAAAAAAGACATTAAAAATATTAATCTCGATCGTGATTTTTTTTTCGAATCTCATAGTTTTTAAAAAAACCTACTAATGCACCTTGTTGTTTGTTTCATATCGAATCTTACATATTCACAAATTAATATATATATATATATATATATATATATATATATATATATATATATATTGAAAATTTTAAAACATGAAAACATATAATACAATATAGAATGAATTTAGGAGTTTAAATATAGTTATAAAGTAAAAATATTAAGTAATCTAATAAAATAAAAAAAGGAACCGAATACCCAAAAAATTATATTTTCTGACCCGGGCCCGATTTGGGAAATGACGGGCTGGGTACCCGACCCAGGTAAAAAAAAATTCGGGTAAATACTCGGTTATTTATGTTCGGGTAGTCGGGTCGGGTAATTTTGAACACCCCTAACTCTATTATTCTCAATGATAAAGAATGATGTATTCTATCGAGGTAATTTGAGTTTAAATACCATGTATGCACACCGTGTGTATTTTATTAAAGAGTTAAAAGAAGATTGAATACATACTATATTGTAATGACACGAGTATATTAAAAAAAATGGGTTAATGTGAGATGAACCTGTCTAAAAGTCAATAGAAGACTTTAGTGGTTGCACAATACATGCGCAAAGTTGACTACGGACAAAAATTAATCAATTCAGTCAAACTAAAGACCAGCTCGCCACCAAACCAATCCAGCGTTTTCCTTTGTAAATTTGGTAGAAGCTAAAGGGTTGAACTCGAATCTTTGAAAAAAAGCCAATTTCCCCCTCATTTCGTTCTCATTTCTCCTTTGTTTTCCTCTCTTCCATATCATTAAAAACCTAGCCCTGACAGAGCAGCTGAAGCTAACATCATCCATGGCGGCACCGATCTGGTTATGGGCTTTCTCTGTGTCGCTGACTCTGATTCCGGCTGCTTTTGGAAACTCCGAGGGAGATGCTCTTTACACGTTGAGAAAAAGTTTAGCCGACCCGGATAACGTACTCCAGAGCTGGGATCCGAACCTTGTTAGTCCTTGTACTTGGTTTCACGTCACTTGTAACCAAGATAATCGAGTCACCCGGGTGTACGCTGATCTCCCTCTCTCGTTTTTATTCATTTATACTTTTTAAATAAATAAAATATTTAAATTGTTTTATGATTTGGTGGGGACATGTTAGTTTCCTTGTTTGATAGCTTGTAAATTGGTGGTTTAAATTGAATTTAATGTCTATTTTGTAATACGGTTACTGAGAAACTGTTTTATCCTCTGAAGCTTGTGTTTTGGGGAGTATATTTGCATGGATTAAACTGGGTTTGGATTTTTATTTTATTTTTTACTTGCCCCTCTTTTTTCCCGGAAAATGGTGGGTAAATTCTCTAGTTTATGTCTTAGATCTTAAATAGTGTTTCAATGCTTTTAGAGGATTGTTTTCAGAAAGGATACATCGGGTTATGCTGTTATAATCTGAATTACTTCACATTTTCCTTCACATACTTGTATTTGAGTCAACAGAAGATGCAGAATTGCCTGCCTGAATAAGAACTATATATGAATGTTGATCTTCCTTTCCCTTTATTATGGAACAGAAGAAGATAACCTTTTTGCTCTGTTGTTTAGTTTTCTTTTGTCTCTTCTTCGTTGTGAATCATTAGATATTTCTTTGAGAAGAACAAGTTTGTAACTTATGACATAAAAGATATACTAGTGGTTACTTTTTGTTGGTTTTGATTACCCCCTTGGAAGTATGGAATATTACCTTGGCATCTCAAATGGTGTTTTCTTCCCTTTACTTTTGCAGAGATTTAGGTAATTCCAACCTGTCCGGACATTTGGTACCTGAGCTTGGGAAGCTTGAGCATTTGAAGTATCTGTATGTTCTTTCCCCTTTAACCTTTGTCCGCTTTTGCCAGTAGCATCTAAATTTTATCGATGTGTTTATTATTTGTTCAATAATCTTTACTTATTGATTATACGTCGTCGTGCATCAAAAACTTCACTTGCCGCTATCTTCTCTGTCATGCAGGGAGGTTTACAAAAATAACATCCAAGGAACCATCCCTGCTGAACTTGGGAATTTGAAGAGCCTCATCAGTTTGGACCTATATAACAACAACATCTCAGGGACAATTCCTCGGTCACTTGGGAAACTGAAGTCTCTTGTGTTCTTGTGAGTGCTCATGTCCAAGTGTTAATCACTTTATGCATGAATAGACGATGGTCGAGCATTTATTTATTGACTGGAGAAAACAATGGTGAATTAGCAGGGGATTAAGTGTTAATCACTTGGGAAACTTTCATTCTTTTTGTTGTTCACTTACATTCGTTTCGTTCTACAGGCGGCTTAATGACAACAGGTTAACTGGACCTATCCCTAGGGAACTTGTTGGTGTTTCAACCCTCAAAGTTGTGTAAGTATTGCGACTTTAACTACTTTATATTCATAAAAGACTATTATCTGGATTTTCGGGAAGCATTGGACTTATCGTCTTTTTGAAAATTTACCTCTTTTCTTCTAGTGATGTCTCAAACAATGATTTGTGCGGAACAATTCCTACCAGTGGACCATTTGAGCACATTCCTTTGAACAAGTAAGCCCCACCCCCCTTTCATCCTTCTCACTCTTTATTCTTTTAAAATCCAGTTACATTTCATGATCAGTTACTATGATATAAGTTATCTGTGCAACCCTTAAAGCCGTAGAGATTAATCTGGATTTCTAACTCTTTTTTCATGCACATGCGGTGATAACGGTAATTTTTTATGTTGGGGTAAACTATAAAGACTTTGACAGTGAAGAGTTTCTTGCTGCATTTTAAAAATCAAAAGTAAATGGCTTCATCATTTTGTAGTTGGTCTACTCTAGATAAGCTGAGGCATATTCCTTGTTTGCACAAAGATATTGTGTTCTGGATTATCCTTTACACCATAATTCACACAAACGAGAGATATAGCCTTCTGTTATTTTAGGGGGTTATTATGATTATCTTTGTGCTGGTCTTATTGAGCACACTGCTAATATTTTCCCAACATGTATAGCTTCGAGAAAAACCCTCGACTAGAAGGCCCCGAGCTGCTGGGGCTTGCAGGTTACGACACAAATTGCTCGTGAAGCACGGATTGATGCTATAAAGCTTCGGATTAGATACATATTCACATGGTTTTAAGCGTATTATCACACGGTATAATGGGCTTTCTTAAACGATGGCCTTCGTGTATATATATATATATATATATATCAGCATCTGTAACTCAATTCTCCTGCTCTTTCAAAGATGTTGAAGACAACCATCATCGATGAATGTAATGGTAGAGACAAGTTCCTTTGTGGTGTGTTATATAATATATATAGACTCCGCTGGGCTGTACGTTACATTCAATGCCCTATAACATCGAATCCTTGTTCGTTTTATTACTATATATCAGATACTATTATGTTTCAATTACGGGTGAGCAAAGTTCTACTCGAGGTAAAAATACCTGACTCGACTCGAAAAAATTAAAATAAAGTTTGTGTTTTAAATGAAAATTTGAATAACTCGAAATTTTTAGTAACTAGTGGATTTATTTTTAAGTTCGAGACGAGTCCCTCAATTTTTATTGATATATACATACTGATATATAAAAATATGAAGAAATTTTGCCACATATGAAAAAATATGAATAAATATATATGCATATCTTATATGATTAAAGAAAGTCATTTAAATTAGAATTAAACTGTACTATAACATTATAAATAATTACAATTAAATTTTTATAGAAACTCGAAAACTCGACTCGACTTAAAATTTTTTTGAATGAAAGTTTGAATGATAAAATTAGACTCGTCGACTCGAATAATTCGAAAATTTTTAACTCGACTCGATTGAACGCTCACTCTAATTTCAATTTTTATACTGTAATATATATATATATATATTATAAGCTTTGTATTAAATTATATTTAATATTGATTTTGGATTAAGCCCAAAACAGATATACATTAATTTGGACATGCAATTAGAATTATTTAACATCGATAATGAAGATGCTTGTGTTGATGGATCTTAACGGCTTAGGCTGCTTAGCCTTAATCTTGGGCTTTGTAAAGAGAAGTTTGGACAAAAATTAGAGGTTTGACCAGTTAAATCTGTTAATATTGTTATTTGGTAAATAACGGATTGAAAGAGCGGATTGGAGTGAAACCGTTAATTTTAAAAAAGCTCATAATAGGAGCCTTTTGATATTAGAGGTTTGATATTAGAGTTGTAAATACTCTTTTACCTTTACCAGTCACCAAAAATCTCAAAATAACCTAAATTAAATATTTTATCACCATATTTATAAGCTAATCTTATTTTTTTATCACATATTTATATGTGTATTAAGATTTATTAATTAATTAATTAAATTATATTAAAATAATTATATAAGTAACAAATTAATATATAAATCAATTGAATATGTTTAGAAAAGTTATATTAAATATAATTTTATAGATCTAATTAATAATAATTAGATACAAAATATTTATAACTAATAAACTATTCAAACGAGTATTGAATATAATCATGTCCTTATAAGTCATTTTGCTTGTTTAAATAATGTAACAGCTATCAACTATCAGTTAATTTTACGAAACACTTTTATACAATCAGTTAATACAATTCGCTAGTCAAATCAACTAATGCAATCAACTATCAGCTAATATAATCCGCTATTCACTATCAACTATCCGTTAATTGCCAAACATGCTCATTGTAGATAAAAGAGGGATATATGGTTTACCTGTCCGAAAAGTGGTCCACAAGATTATTAGTATTTATTAATCACCTTTTAATATAAGCAACGGAATAAACTAAGACTGTTTACTAAATCATGTTTTAATTTGTTTTGTAGTCCAAATCATTTTATTCCCTTAATTATTATTTTATACAACTGTTTATTTAATTAAAATATGAATTATTCCGTGCACCTTTGTTGAAAAAATTTACAAACATGTATATTTTCACTTTAAAATTAAATATCTAATCTTACAATTTTAAACTCTAATCTTAAATTTAAATTACACAAGCCTTTTATAAAATTTTAAATTTAAATCCCAAACCTTAGCCCTCTAAAACTAAACCTTAAACTCTAAATTCTAAACATAACCCTTGAGTTCTACACCATACATACTAAACCTATAAACACTAAACATTAACCTAAATCCATAAACCCTAAACTTAAAAAGCTTGAAACTTTACACGATCCTTTTAATTTTAGGGCTTAGGGGTTTAGGTTAGAGGGTGTAACATTTAGGATTTATAGCTTGAGTATCAAAGTATTTTCCCTAAACCATAAGCCTTTCAATTTTAAGGTTTAAAGTTTTAGGTTAGGGTTTATGGTTTAGGGGTTTAGTGTGAATGATGTAAAATTTAAGTTTTATGGTTAGAATTTAGAGTTTAGGCTTTAGGGTACTAGGGTTTGAGATTTAGGTTTTAAATTTGATAGAAGAGTTGTGTAATTTTTTACACAGTTTGTGTATCAAAATATAAGACACACATATATATACTTTGTATTAAGGAAAATACTTTTACACAAGCCTTTTATTTTTAGGGTTTATGAAGGTTGGGCTTTAGGGTTTTATTGGTTTAGGTTGTAGGGTGCATTATCTAAGATTTATAAGTAGAATTTAGAGTTTATGGTTTAAGTTTTAGAGTATTAGGGTTCAGAATTTAGGTTTTAGATTTTATAGTTAAAATATGAAGGGTCGTGTATTTTTTTTACACAACTCATCATTTTTTCAACTAAAAAATCTAAAACCTAAACCTCCAACTCTAACGCCCTAAATCATAAAGTCTAAATTCTAATTATAAACCTTAAATTTTACACATTACAACCTTAACCTATAAACCTTTAACCTCTAAAATTAAAAAAACTTGTGTAAACTTTTCTTAAATATATTTAATATTATTTTTTTAGTTTAGAAAATATTTAATATTATTTTTAGATTAAGGAAAATATTTTGATACACAAGCCTTTCAATTGTAGGGTTTAGAGATTTATGTTGTGCTTTAGGATTAAGGGTTTATGTTGTTGGTGTAGAATTTAAAGTTTATGGTCAGAAATTAGAGTTCAGGGTTTAATAGAGGTGTTCAAAACCAGCCCAATAGGTACCCAGATGCCCTACAAGCTCATAATGCAAGTTAAAAAAGTATAATAGATGATGGAACATATTAATAATATGATAGTAATATACTGCTATTGGACTTATTGGGCCTCTAAGTAGTCATTGCGCCGGTTTTAAACACTTTTAAACTTTAGGGTTTAAGGTTTTAGAGTGTTAGGACTAAAAATTTAAATTCTAATTTTATAGTTTAAATATAAAAAGTTGTGTAAATTTTATTTACACAATTTATGTGTCAAAATATAACATTTGGATTAAATTCAAAATATATATAATTCAGGGATTCTAATAACGCAAATAACGCAACCCCTTTCAAAAAAAAAAAAACGAAACAGATATACATTCAATTGGACATGCAGTTAGAATTACATTTTTAACATCGATGGATCTTATCGGCTTAGTCTTAATATTGGTCTTTGGTTTCGATCATTAAAAAATATAGTGAATAAAGGAGGGATATATGGTTTACGTGTCCGAAGAGTGGTCCACAAGATTATTATTTATTAATCACCTTTTAATATAAGTAACGGAATAAACTAAGATTGTTTACTAAATCATGTGTTAATTTGTTTTCTAGTCCAAATCATTTTGTTCCCTTAATTATTATTGTATTTTATTTTTTTACATTATATTATTTTAGGTTTGAGTACAAACAAAAACAAATGTCCCCAACTTTGTTTAGATACAACTGTTTATTTAATTAAAATATGAACCATTATTCCCTGTGTTGGTATTGAAATCAAATTTAGAATATGTATAATTAAACTTTTTTTATTAAAAGGGAAAAATTATAATTTTAAGACTCGTTAAACAATTTTTTAAACCTTTTTTATTGAAATGGAAAAATTCAATATCCATACATAAAATATTTTCTCTTAAAATATATAATATTCCCTACTAAAGTGGAGAGAATAATGGGCAAGCTATTTTTTTACTATTTTTTGTATAGTATATATATATTTTTTATAATAATAGATTCAACCAATTTCTAGGTTCATGCTTTTATATGAGTTTCATTCCCCAATTTTTTTTTGGATTGAATTATAAAAAAAGAATTATTCTCTAATCTCTATTTGATAATAATTTCTAACAAACTATATTTTTCTATTATATGTGATATTTCATAAGAGTTGAAAAAGGAAACTAGTTAAATTAAGATACTATTTCCTACACATGCTTAAAAATATTTTTATTTATTAAATATTATTAAAATTCAAATTAATAACTAAAAGAAAAATAAATTTTTTATTAACGAGTGTGTAAAAATAGTGTTTAGAACTCTAATTTATATTAATATTTAAAATTTAAAAGGCATTAAATTCATAAAAATATTATTGCACAATAATTATATTAAAACGTAACTCATAAAGGAAATCTTATAATTGACATAAAGAAAGAAACACGGTCCAGCCTCTGCAATTTTCCTCTTTTTTATCTTTCATAATTAATTAATTCACACGAAAATTTATTACTATCGATTTTAGGGAAGGAAATGAAAGAGAGAAAGAAAACGCTTATTCCAAGAATCAGATGAGATTAACCTGACCTGAACCTCATTTATTTCTTCCTCTTTTCCACTTAGGGCATGTTTTTAGCTGCGTTTCGTAATTAAAAAATATTTTTTTAAATGATTTTAGTTAAAACAGGCTGTTTTTAGTTGCTTTTAAAACTAGCTTTTCAACCCAAACTAAGAAGCTAGTTTTTATAGCTTCTTGGGTGGAAAAACTAGTTTGAAAATAAAATTACTTTTTTACCCTTATTATTTAATTATAATTTATTGTTAAAATAATGTTTATGCATACATAATTGTAAAATAATATATATTTTATAATATTTATATTGAGAATAAAATTGTTTTATTTGTACTTTATTTTATATTTATTATTAATGTGTAAGTGGTATGCTCGTATATAATCTAGAATGTAGTTTATATTTTTAAATTAAATTTTATAAAAAAATAATTTTTTATTATAATTGAAATTGATTTATTTTATAAATCATAAAATTAATTAATTTAAACATTCACTCAAATTTACTTTTACTTTTCAATATCATGTCTAAAATAGACATTTTATCTTCTTAAAATCACTTTTTGACATCAATGACAAACACTAACCAGCTTCTCAAAACTACTTTTCAACAGCTAGTTTGAAAATCACTTTTTTCACCGCACTTTCTAAAAGCAACCACAAACTAAGCCTAACTTTCCATCTTATTCCCTATTTAATCCAAACTCTCACTTCCCCATACCTTGATTTGTTACTCATTTTTTGTTGTTGTTAAAAAACACAGTTTGCTTTTACAAACCCACTTTCTCTCTCTTTCTATGCTTTCGCAATCACCAAACAGGGAGACAGGCAGCCACCCCCCTTCCCCTCTCTTCAATAATTCTCTTTAAAGTTCCAGCTTACGCTACTAAAAAGGATAAATATTCCTTTCATTTCTTTCCTCCCCATTCTTCCCTTCTCTATACATCCGTTTCTTCTTCTTCTTCTTCTTTTCTCCTCTCAGTTGCAGTATTGACTTCTTTGAGCTTTGTGGAATAAGAAAAAAAATCTGGGTTTTCTTTTTGTTTTTCCTGGTAAGTCTTTTTTGGACTTGGTTTTGAGTGGATCTCTATGTGTCTTACTTGATCTTAGTATTTCCTATGGAGTTTTCTACTACTTCTCTGATATGGGTTCCTTTTTTATTTATTGTTGATTTAGAAATTTGGGGTTTTGATTTCTGTTTCGTTTCCTCTGATAATTTATCAGTTGGGGTAATTCATTATTGGTTGATATAGTTGAGGTTTCATTTTCTGGGTTGGTGCTTTTCTCTTCTCCTTGTTTTCCCCTCTGATTTGGGTTTTGCTTACTGCTTGGTAAAGTTGATTTTTTTTAAAAGCTTTGCTATTTTTATAATTTTAATTTTTTTATCGATTGAATTGAAGTTTTGATTCTCGTTGGGGTTTTCTACTTTCTTAGGCACTAATTGTATCAGATCCAATGAATTTGAGCCTGGTTCTGTTTTTTTTAGTTAATTCTTCATTTTATTTATTTATTATTGAAGTTGATGTCCGGAGATCTGACTCTTGTCTGATTGTTCCTTAATTTAAGATTTATGAATCAGAATTTGTTTTTTTGGTCTATCTTCTGTGATGATAACTTAAAAGTATGCATCTGATATTGCTTGTAGGCTAGTTTGATCTGTTTAATTCACTTCAAATGTTTTTGGTTTTGAGAAATTTCTGTTTTTGGACTACTTATAATCTATTCCTTGCATAAGTTCTGGGATTTCAACACCTTTGTTCATGCTTTTTACTGGTTTTGGCTTGGTCAGTTAACTCTTTGGATGCTTTATCAGGGATATTTACAGCGCTTGCATGATTTTTGTTAACCAAGTTAGTATTTTTTATTATGTGCAGGTTAACTTAGGTTATTTGGTGATTTGAAGTTATATATATACCAGCAAATACTAGCCGAAAGGGTAGTTGGAGAAATTTGACTCTGAGATTCCCTCGAGTTTCAGACTTATCTTGGGGGTCCGATCCGACCTTGGAATAATGATGATGTTTGATGAGATGGGTATTTGTGGAGATATGGATTTCTTATGTGCTCCCCTTGGGGAAAAAGATGTGGCGGTCTCGCAGATGGAAGCCGAGGCCGCAGTAGAGGATGATTATACTGATGAAGAGGTTGATGTTGATGAACTTGAGAGGAGGTTGTGGAGGGACAAGATGCGTCTCAAACGGCTTAAGGAACAGCATAAGGGCAAGGAGGGGATCGATATCGCTAGACAGCGTCAGTCCCAAGAGCAAGCGAGGCGAAAGAAGATGTCGAGGGCGCAGGATGGGATATTGAAGTACATGTTGAAGATGATGGAGGTTTGTAAGGCTCAAGGTTTTGTTTATGGGATTATTCCGGAGAAGGGAAAACCGGTAACGGGAGCATCTGACAATCTTCGAGAATGGTGGAAGGATAAAGTCCGGTTTGATCGTAATGGTCCTGCTGCGATTGCAAAGTACCAGGCGGATAATTCGATTCCTGGCAAGAACGATGGCTGTAACTCCATCGGCCCGACGCCGCACACCTTACAAGAACTTCAAGATACAACGCTCGGTTCTCTTTTGTCTGCACTGATGCAACATTGTGATCCCCCTCAGAGACGGTTTCCTTTAGAGAAAGGTGTTCCCCCACCATGGTGGCCTGCTGGCAATGAGGAATGGTGGCCGCAACTCGGATTGCCCAAAGATCAAGGCCCTCCTCCTTATAAGAAACCTCATGACTTGAAGAAAGCTTGGAAAGTCGGGGTTCTAACGGCAGTAATCAAGCATATGTCTCCTGATATTGCCAAGATTCGCAAGCTTGTAAGGCAGTCTAAGTGCTTGCAGGACAAGATGACAGCAAAGGAGAGTGCAACATGGCTTGCTATCATTAACCGGGAGGAGGCTTTGGCACGGGAGCTTTACCCTGATTCCTGCCGGCCTCTGTCCTCAGGTGGAGGAAGTGGTGCTTTTGTTATAAATGACTGCATAGAGTATGATGTTGAAGGGGCTGAAGTTGAGCCAAACTTTGACGTGCAAGAGCTTAAACCCGGGAATCTCAATGCATCTAATTTCGGTATGGATGCAATGAGGACCATTCAACAACAATCGTATCCTATCAAGGGAGTCGTCAATAATTTAGATTTCATGCGAAAGAGGAAACCATCCGATGATTTGAGCATGATAGAACACAAGATCTACACTTGTGAATTCCTCCAGTGCCCTTATAGTGAACTTCGCTTGGGCTTTCATGACAGGACTGCCAGGGACAATCATCAATTAACTTGTCCGCACAGAAACTCTTCTTCGCAGTTCGGTGGTTCAAATTTTAACGTGAATGAAGTGAAACCGGTCATTTTCCCTCAACCTTTTGCACCATCCAAGCCGGCTACACCATCTATTACATCTGTTACAACACCCTATGACCTATCAGGACTTGGAGTTCCTGAAGATGGGCAGAAAATGATCAGCGAGCTCATGTCAATATATGATAGTAACATTCAGGGAAACAAGAACATGAATCCCGGAAACAATCCAGTTACAGAAGGTCAAAATCTCCTTCAGCAGAAAATGCAACAACAACAGGATGGATTCTTCGGTGGTCAAGGAGTCATGGTTGAGGGAAATTTCTTCGAGGAGTCCAGCATGCCTCGTAACCATCAGATTTTTTCGCAAGGGGATGGCCAATTTGACCGTTTCAAGGTTTTGAATTCTCCGTTTGAGGCCAATAACAACAACTTCCAGTTGATGTTTGGTTCTCCATTCGATCTGGCTTCTTTTGATTACAAGGAAGATCTACAAGCAGCCGGGGTGGATACCATGCCAAAGCAGGATGTTCCAATCTGGTTTTGAGTAACAAAGTTCCGGTCCAAACCGGTTTCTATCAACTTACCGCAACTCTCTTTCAGGAAGATCTACCTTTTACTTACCCCTAAGGTTTTCCTACACATGCACTAGCTAAAACCTTTTTTCTTTTACCTGGTCATTGTATTTTTCTTCATGCTTGTAGCTGGTAGAAGCTATATAGTAAGTTTAGCAGGTCTTCATATGGGCTTTAAATAAAAACAAAAAAGTCCCATAATACTGCTACTGATTTACATAGAATGTTACTGTCTCATAAATAAGTTTTATGTATTGTCTGTGTGCTTCCATTTTCACTTTTTGTTTGAACGTGTTTATCAGTTTCTATCATTATCATGTTTTGTAGGAATCTGAGTGTTTTGTCCTGTTATGGATACATAGTTGACAGATTGCGTTGAATGAACTGTTGTCTTTTAGTGCAATCCTATCCTTGTTGTCGTTCATCTCATGTGAGCTTCAGACCCACAGCAGTTAATGCAAAGAAGATGCTTTAGGTTTCACTAGGATCCTGTCTTTGGGTGTAAGATGGAAATGGAACTGGTCTGGTTTCGTGCCAAATGTTTGGTTGTGGGGTCATCTTTCTTAGGCCCCGTTCAAAGTTTGGAACTTATCATGTCAATGGTCCCCATTTTTGGAAAAATAACAAAAGCTGTGTAAGAAAAGAAACAAAGAAAAAAAGGATAATGATCCAAACCTTTTCGGTACCATAGTGTTTTGTTGCTTTCATTGTTATATATATATATATATATATATATATATATATATATATATATATATATATATGGGGAAAACTGAAAGTTTTCACAAGCGCCTTAGTTTTAGGGTATAGGGAGCTAGGAGTTAATTTAGAGTATATAGTTTAGGTGTAAGTGTTAGAATTTAGGGATAGTTGTTTCAATTTAAGATTTATGGTTATAATTTAGCGTATATAGGTTAAAACTTAAATTCTCACCATATTACCCTAAAAACTAAACCTTAAATTATAACCTTAAACCCTAAATTCTAATCCCTACCCTTAAATTCTATATCTTAAATTAACTCCATATACCTTAAAACTAAGGCTCTTGTGGAAACTTTTAGTTTCCACCGCCAGTGTATATATATATATATTGAAGATGAGGTTTTATGTGAAAAATTCATCTCCCCTTTCGATGTTTTGGGTCCTATCTTACATACAAAGATCACATGGGCAGGGTGTTTAGCTTAAAAATGATTATAAATTTAATTATATTATACTCGATCTGCTTTGGTTGTAATGGGACTGAAGCAACCCAGGAAGCAGTTTCATTTTAATATATCTTTGAGAGGGAGATATTAAGACTTCATCTTTTACATAAACTAATACAATAATTGATTTGTCTTCAAGATATAAATTTGCCGGATTAGAAGTAGTTTGTGCTGAAGAAGTTTGCCGCTTTAAGTTATCTAATTTGACATATATCAGTAGATAAAGCAACAATGCTTATGAAAAAATGGTAAATTTGGAGGAGATAATAATAAAATTCAAACTAGATTAGGGATGTTTTCCAGGTTATTAATTAAATTAAATTAGTTTGTCAAATGGTTGTGTCATTTCCTTTTTATTCAAGATAAGATTGCAGTTTAAATATTGTACATTTTGTCTTAAATTGGAAGTAATTTATTAAAACGGTTGTCATTTTTCTTGTACAGTCGAGATAAGATTGTGATTATAGAGTTTGCCTAGAAAAAATTATATATGACGGAGTGATTTTTTTTGTCGCGGTGTGACGACTATTTGATTGGCCGAAGGTAATAATTCTGAAAACCCGGGGAACAAGATAACAAGATTCTCTGTAGCTGCAAAAAGCCGAATTGCCAATAAAAGAAGAAAAAAAACATGGAATTGTGGAAACGATTAAGCATTTCAATGTAATTTTTACGGCCATTGAATTATTATGAATTATCAGACTTCCACTGTGATTAATTAGTTCTGTAACACGTTATGAAAGTCATCTTTAAAAATCACAATTAAACTCATATAACATAATCACCTTTAGCTCTAAATTAATATAATCAATGTTGTTGACCGTCGGTCACCTTCTTTTATTTATTTGCTTCACTTTTTTAATTTAATAAATCTATTTTTATGACACGCTTTTCTCTATCTTTTGGTAAGTTTTTTTTTTCATGCTTCTTAGCATGCATTTTTGACTCTTAGCACGCTTTTTGTTTTTTGTCAGGGTTGGATTTGACGTCGCCACGACTGATCAAGATGACGCTATTTTGATTATCCTGTTTATCTCCCTGTTTTGGACCCTCGATTTGGATCTCGATGCAAGTTTCGTCACCGCTCTTATTCGTGATTGAGTTGTGGTAATAAACATGTTGTCAACGTGCTCCAATTCTGTAATATGCATTTTTTTAATGTTGTTTGTTGATAGTTTTACTTTCATCGTCGAGCTTTGGTGATGTTTTGTACGAGTCTTTAAAATAGGTCTTACCTTTTATTTTTTGTGTCCTGTTTATGATATAGAGATATTAATTTTTATACTTTTAAAAATATATTCGAATCATATTTGTTTACTTACATTATAAAGTTTCATATTAAATTTATTCGTTATTAATAAATAAAACTGACGTATTCATGTTGCGGACTGCCGAGGCCGGAATGATGTTAAAACTATACAGATCGGAAATGAAAGGCATGGGTGGAGTGGACTGTTTTTATTCAACAAAAGTGCGCATACTTGGATTTGGGCCAATAATCGAATCATTTTATTATCTAAATCCAATAGGTTTCACCAAAATTCACATACAAAAGCCAGTAAAGTTATTCAAATATCGCTTAAATCTCCATTTTTCTTTGTTAATCTTTTATTTTCCTCAAACCACACTTGTATGAGCAAGCTCTCTCTCGTCTTCACCGAAAGTCCAGGTTTTGATTTCTGTGTCTCTCATCTTCCATCTTAGTAAGTTTGAAAAACTCGAACAAGATGGTGCGACTTCTTGGTAGTTGAGTAGGTTTGGAGCCACTGCTTTTCTTTTTTCATCTTTCTTTCGACCCCCAGTTTCCTCCAGCTTTCTTGCCTTTCCTCTCTGGCTGTTGAAAGTCTGTCGGTTGGTGCCTTGGTTTCACTACTTTCCCCACCATAATGACGAATGTCTGCAACGCTCTAAGTACTGGAGTGGTAAACAACAACTTCCCAACAAATCCAACTGACCCCAACCAGCTAAGTCAGGACTATATCGATGAGTTGGAGCTAAATGAGGATAATGAAGTAAATGCTGTGCTCAAGAACCTATCCTTGGTAGGTAAACTCTTAACCCCTCATCCCATCAGAATCTTAGCCTTAACTGCCATATTAAAGAAAGCCTGGGAGTGCGACAAGCTAGAGTGCCACGAGCTAGGCAGAAACTTCTTCTTGTTTCTGTTTAACTCTCCCGACGAAAGGCTGCGAATCATGGGCTCTCGACCATGGTCAGTCCAAGACTCCCTGCTGATCCTCAAAGACTGGCAACCCGAGAATGCTCTCGAGGAAATCGACTTCTCGACGGAGGAATTCTGGGTACAAATTCACCATCTTCCTATAGGACTCAGCACGGCGGACAACATCAGGCGAATTGGGAAGCTTTTTCCAGTGTTCTATGGCTCAACGCTGGAAAATGAAAACAAATCCATTTAGCAAGATGAACTCAGCATCAGGGTCGCCATCCGAGTTGAGGATCCCTTGAAAACGGGGTTTGTCCTTAATCGGAAAAAAGATAAACCTTTGGAGGTCGCTTTTAAATACGAGGGGCTCCCCAAGTTTTGTTTCCGCTGCGGACGGCTGGGGCACGCCGAGAGAGACTGCAGTTACGACGTGACAATCTTTAAGCTCATCAGAAAATTTGGGTCGTAGCTGCGTGCATCCTTCCGGGGAAAAGCAAAGGCAACTACGTCCAGGGCGATGGCCAACAACACCACAAAGCCTCAGCACAGAGGTACGATCCAGCCTGCACAAAACGACAAAGAAAAAAGTCAAAAGGACACTACAAACGTGAAGAAGGAAGAGGTGGCAGTCGAGGATTTGACAGATCCTAAACCTACGACAACTAAGGAAACATGAGAGGTCATATCAACTCCCTATAAGGTCAACTCTTTGTTTCCATTCCTGGAAACCGGGGACATCAGTGGAAGCAGAAACATCCTAGGACCTTTCACCCTTGAAACGCCTACACAAGGGTTCCTCTCGAACCCGAGTCCCAACATCGATCCGAGCCTCTGTGCCAAGTCTTTTCCACAGATTGGTGACAGCCAAAGTAACATGGCTTGGGAAAATTTTCTAGCAAGTGGTTTCGACAGAATGCAGGTCTCAGTACCTCGCAAAAGAAAGAGAGAGGAAGAACATTTCGAACTTTTTTGTCCTGCAAAAAGAAGGGAATTATGGGAGAAAGTCTCAAGCTCTATTGTTCAAGTTGGCCCGCAAAACTGGTGTATCTCTGAAAGAAATGAGGCAGCAAGTGATGAGTTTATCAAGGCTGCTTTGTTTCCAGGTTCTCTGTTTAACTTCTCAAAGATTATTCAAAATATTGAGCGCTCAAAGAAAGGAAGGACTTACGGGGTTAAGAGACTGACTTTGATCAAGAAAGCAACAAAACGCAAGTTTAATATGGAATATACAAGGATGCTAGTTGATGAGGCGGGACTAATTGAACTGAGAATTGATCCTTTTGAAAGAAAAAAATAACACGAACTCCGTCGATGTGCATCGACGATAATTTTTTCCTAAATGAAGAAATTCAGGTAAGCGATGAAGAAGTTCCGACTCCCTCTTTCATTCCCCACAGGCCTCAAGCCCGGTTGAAAACGCCTACACGGATAACTCTTCTGAGAGTTATCCGTCCACCCAATGAGTCTGCTTGAGCCCGCAACCGGTGGAAGGAAGGGTCACTGGTTTTCGCGGTTACTTCCCTTTTCCCTCCGGATCATTGTTATTGGTTGGTTTCTGGATGATCTGGGGTGCTATAGTGTTCATGTGTTAGGTTGTGTTCTCTTGTTTTATCATGGTTTCATCGGAGCTTTTGTGCAAGGGGAAGATTTTGGTTTCTCATTTTCTCTCACCGGCGATGTCCTGCTGTCGACGCCTTGACAAGGACCGATGTTCAATCGGAAGCCTGCCTCTGGATAGAGCTCTCAGGCGCAATGGCGGGAGTTCAAAGTCGTTCGAGGTTGGCGAGAACCCGCTTTGATTTTCCCCAAGAATGCCCAGGACTCCGTCATCGGTTAACTCCTGCCACATCTCAGATGTTGGAAGAGTTTTATGTGTCTCCTCTCAGAGGGACTTTGTTTTCGATTCTTCTCCTTGTTTCCTTGTGTTTTAGGTTTTCAGCTTGCTTTGATCCTTCGGATCTGTTTACCGGAGCTTTGCATGTCTTTTATGCGGCTTGGGTTGTTGTTTACGTGCTTTTTGCATGGTTTGTTCTTGGTTTTCGCTCGCTTTGGTGCATGGCCCCTGCACGGTTATGGGCCCCCTTGTTATTTTCTTTTCTTAATCTATGGAAGTTATGTTTTAAACAAAAAAAATATTCAAATATCAATTACATCAAGTCGTGGAACACATTACATAGTGCATATTTTGAACTGGTACAAGTCATGACCAATTCTTTACAATCCCATATCCAACTTTCGATTTTAATGATTGTAGTGATTAAAATATAACTTTTGAATTTTTTTAAAATAAATTACAAAAATAAAAAATTATTCAAACTTTAGTCAGTTTACCCTTTTATTGTAAAAGTGTTGCGATAAATTAGATAGAAAATATACTAAAAACAATTAATTAATGTTAATATCATATAAATTTATTTAGTTGAAAATTTGTGTCATGTATACCACTACCATGTATATAATAATCACAAGTAAGTTCCCCAAGAAATAAAATATTATATTCATGGCGCACTATCCCTGCAACCAAACACTCCAACTGTACCAACCGTGCTCCAATCGTTACCAAAGATCCACTCCATAATCACAATCCTTTGACACAATCCTGGACGCCGCCGTTAACCTGTCCACCGTTATCTTACACGTTACTTTAACGGTAATCTTCCACGTCTTAACGGACCCCACTTTGATCTTAACTGGCGCTCTCAGCTTCAAACTAAACGGCACCGCTCCATTGTTTTGCTGGTCGGAAAGAGCCCTAAGCGCGCCGTTGGTTAGTTCAATTGCAGAGCCCTTTAAAGCGGTTCTAAACACCGTTACGTTATTCGTCGGCTGGTAAAAAGCCGGCAACGCGCCGCTACAGAGGTTAATATCTTCGTAGTAAACTCTAACGGAGCTGCCTTTCTCGTAGTAAATACCAATTTTATCGTTGGGGTTGTGTGCCCGGACGGTGACGTCGAATTCAGGCGAGAGCGGCGATGACGACGTCAAGTTGAATCCCCTGATGGCAACGTTCTCGACGGAGTAATTTGGAGACTCGGGCTTGAAAACGAAGTAAATCACCGCGGCAGAAATGGCGGCGGCGAGGAGGAGGACGATGATGGTAATCAACAAGCAGCAACAGCAGCTGCGACAGCAACTCCGGCGAGTCTTCCGTTTGGATAAATGCTCATATCGGCGCGCGTTCTCCGGGGGAGGGACGCGGTAGATTTGGTCCTTGGGAATTTGGATGACGTAAGTTCCAGGTTGTGGAGCAGGTTTGTCGGGGGACGAAGTTACTGATTTCGGCATTGGGTGTTCGCCGGAGGTGGGTGGAGAATCTGCCGGGTGGATTCGTTCAGCCATCGTGCTGTTAACTCAGTAGACTCACTACAAGAAGAAAAATCGGGAAAGCGGCAATTTAGTTTTTTGAAAGCAGAGGTTTAATAGATGTATTTAAATACTAAAAAATTACGCGGTTCAAAGGGGCAAAAATCAGGGATTTCATTAAAACAGGAGCGTGTAATTGACACATTCATGTACATTAATCATTTCACTTCCCAAAAACAAATTAATGATAAAACATTTTCCCACTGAACTAAACGGTCACATCGCTTTGGCACACTGAATCAACTCGTAATGAAACGAATATTCCATCGAACCAAACACGCAGCTAGAAAAAGAAAATCTGTAACAATGAAAGAACATACCTGAAGGCTGAAACAGAAATCAAAACAAGCTTTAGTTTTCGTTGCTCAAAGGGATTTATTTTGCTTTCGTTGTCGCGTAAGTGTGTGTATATATTACGAAAGATGGAGTACAGTTCAGATTTGGATGTCAAACAATGGAGGCTTTTTAAGAGAACGAAAATGTCAAGAAACGGCGTCTTAATCCGATCATTGGTGGGGCGTACGTGTTTCTTCATTCTTCCTCCTTGTGGGAGAATTCAACGTGGGCCAGTTGGCATTGGGCCCCCTTTTCATTTTTTTGTTGGATGTTAATTTTTAGTCACAAATTCTTAATTTGTTTGATTATTATGATGTGATATCTACCCAATGAGATTGTTGGTTTATTGTTTAATTTTATTTCATTTTCTTTAATTATCGTGTCACTGTTAAATCTGATTTATTATTGTTTTTATTTAAATATAATTTTCTTCCAAATTGTTATTGTTTTTCAACAAAGAATATAAAATTGGTTTGATTCGTAGCCAATTTGCAAGGTGGGAGTTTAAAATCAATATTTCACAAAACTCTTTGCATTTCAATTGAAAACCAAAAGCTATTTTGGTTGACCCATGCCTTTTGTTTTTACACGTGAGAGGGAACATTTGCATTTAAATCAATGATTAGTTTGGCACTTAGCAAACCATAATAATATAATATTTTAAAACCTCTACCCATATACCAATAACTTAGTAGTCTATAAGTTTTTTTTTTCTTTTTATAAAAAGATACCACTTGAGCTTTTATTCAAATAATAATAGTGCATAACAAACTAAAACATTGAGCTCAGACGATCCAAAATCACTTTGTTCAGGGATAGAGATCCAAGGAAGCATAAAACCAAGATGGAGAGAGATGACGAATAAAATCTGAAAAAACCTCAAACAAGAAATGGGTCCATCGAAAGGAGACCCAAAGAGCCCGAAGCTTTCACGACGG
Organism: Hibiscus trionum; assembly: GCA_030270665.1. Taxonomy (NCBI): domain Eukaryota; kingdom Viridiplantae; phylum Streptophyta; class Magnoliopsida; order Malvales; family Malvaceae; genus Hibiscus; species Hibiscus trionum. Next base: position 27,667,801 of record BSYR01000024.1, on the reverse strand, counting down.
ATTTAAACAGCGACGGTTAGCATCGACGGCCAAGAGCACCAGAGACGGTGTATCTTCCACCCAAAACGAGTCCTGTGTTAAACTCCTCCCACAAGAAGCCATTGCATGCGTAGCTCGATTACCATTCCGTCAAGTAAAGACGAAACGACAGTCACGAAAAAAATATTATTTTAAAATATTTCAAAAAATACTTTTTATATAATACATACAATTACTCTTAATCCGACTGTTGAATTGAAAAATAATATATGTTTTAAAAAATATTGTTAGTATTAATCAAATTAAAACTTAATTAATTATTTATATATAAATTTATAGATTATTATCTTATACACTGGCGGTGGAAACTGAAATTTTTTACAAATGTTTTAGTTTTAGGGTTTATGCTCTTAGTTTAGTGTGTAAGATTTATGGGTTTAGGTGTATTGGTTTAGAATTTAGCGATATTGATTAAAATTTAGGGTTTAGAAGTTGGGGTTTAGCTTTTAGGGTGATATAGTTAGGATTTAGATTTCAACTTATAAACTTTAAATTATAACCTCAAACTCTAAATTTTAACCACTACCCCTAAATTTTAAACCCCTACACCTAAACTCCTAAACCTTACACCCTAAAATAAGATCTTAAACCCTAAATCTAAGACATCCATACCTCATTTTGTATTTATATATTTTTGTAAAATTTAAATTTTTATACTATATTTTAATATCGTAATCATGTATTTGATATTTCAAATTTTTGTCGGGCCTTCGGTAATTTATACTTAGCCACCCATACCTCATTTTCTCGGCATCTTCCTTCCTCTTTTTTCTTACACACACGTTGAAATATTATTACAATAAATATACAATATATTAGTATTACTAAACCCGTTATTTTGATTTCTAATGCAAATCAACAACAGAGTAATAATTTTTAAGCAAATTTCAGAACATTCACACACACACACAAAAGAAACAATTTCACTTTGTGCGCGACAAATGAAACAAGAAACATATACATTCATAAGGTGGTTGATCTGCTTAATCAATCATGGGATTATACCATTTTTAACATTCCTCAATTGTATTATTTCTTCTGGTTATTTGATTTATGATTCGTTGCTCTCGGTTTATATAAATGTTGAAATTTGAATTAAATTTGATAATATTATCTTTTTAAGAATGAATTTAAACCCTGACTTATTAAAAATATTCTTCAAGGTTACCATATAAAATAATATGGTGTTAATATTATAATTGATATATTAATAGAACTTGCAAGCTACTTTGCTAACACTCACAAGCAATATCTTTTTCCTTTTTAAATTGTGATATTAATTATTTTAGAAAGACGAAGAAAACTTCAAAGGAGTGGTCTGTCAAAAAATTTAAATGCCGGAATACAAATAAAAAAATGGAGCAGTTATGGTTAGGTTTGTCTATTGTGAATTTGTGATGCCGGGGAAGAAGAAAATAAATTGATTGGATCGCAAGCTTTTAAATTATGATTCTTATTTTGATTTGATTTTAAATTTTTTAAACGTTTTAAGTTCATTCTCAAGTTTTGATTCTCATTCTAAATTGATCATCAAACTTTTAAATATTCTAATTTCATCTCTAAATTATGACTCAATTTTAATTTGGTCCTTGAACTTTTGAACGTTTTAATTTCATCATTAAATTATCAATACGCGATAATCATATCCCGTGTTAATAAATCTATTGTAAAAATTGTTAATTGCCATACAAATATTGATGTGTATTAATATAATATGATAAATAATAATTTGGGGATGAAATTAGAATACTCAAAAGTTTGATGACCATTTTAGAATGAGGGTCACAGTTTGAAGACGAAATTAGAATTTTCAAAAGTTTGGGATCTAGTTAAAATGAGAATTATAATTTAAAAATAAAATTGAAATATTTAAAAATTTAAGAATATTTTAGAATACGAATCATAATTTGAGAATTTGTTGATGCAATTAACTTAAAGAAAATGTAATGTGTATAGTTTGGACCGTTTTGTTTATTCCAATATTTTATTAAAATAAAATAAATTGTGCCAACAAAATTTTGAAATTGAATGAACGTTTGAAAATATAAAGATCTTTAAGTTTAAATCCGATTATAAATGTTAATGAGTTTGACTTGATTTATTTATGACGGAAGCACAATGTCCCACATATCCGAAAGCCCCCCAAATACTTTCAAACTTGTAATGATGTTCTTCATCAAGCCTTCAATGGCTGCCATAGAAACCGAATTTAGCCCATCATTCTTGACACTATTAATCTGCTTAAGAAGGTCAAAATAGGGCATTTCCAATTTATTACAACCTTGGGAGGTAATGAATGTTCTTTGTTCCACTTCAATGTTTAATAGCAGGAAATATGGAGGGAAAAAAACACATGGATATATGGGTAAAAATCCTTTACCCCTAATCATACCCCCTTCAATACCCCACACTAAAAATTATTTAAAAATTAAATTTTAAACTCTAACTCTAATTTCTACATCCTAAACCCTACACCTTAAGAATACACCCTACCACCAATTCCTTAAAACCTAACCACAACTCCTAATCTTAAACCCTAAACTCTAAACTCACTATTTTAAAGTGGGGCATAAATGGAGGCATAATAAGGGGACATGCGATTTTCATTTTGGATATATGTATATATAAGAAGGCTTGTCACATCTGGATGGAAATTGTCTACTCCTTAATTATGCCCCTATTGGTGCCTCCACTTTAAAATAGCGGGTCTAAGATTTAGAGTTTAAGGTTGAGGCTTAGGGAATTAGATTTAGGGTGTATTTTTTAGGGTTTAAGGTATGAAAATTAGGGTTAGAGCTTAGAATTTAATTTTTAGGTGTTTTTTTAATAGCGGCATATAAGGAAACATGGTTAGAGGCAAGAAATTTTTACTCGTCACATTTAGCCAGTTGGCCAAGCTGCTCACCTTTGTTTATAAACAAGGGTTAAAAAAGAATGGTTAATCCACCATCAACAATGAAACTTTATTCCGAATGATATTTACGACATCGACATGAATTCGGTACCAGAAAGATACAATCTGAGACATGAATTCCAACTTATGAAAGTAAAGAACCAATAAATGGGGGGTTAGTTAGTAGTTAAACTACACAGTTACAACCCCTTTTGTTTACCTTTCCCTAACACGATTTCCGACAGATCTTCGTAAACTGATTTCATGTCCGGCCTCTCTTGTGCCGGTAGGATGCATCTCAGAGCCACTTGTAGCATGGCATCGAGCGTTCTCTGTGTGTCCCTTTCCAATATCATAGGATCGAAGCAGTCACCGGCACGGTTCTCCGATGCTAACAACCCCACCCAGTCCGTTAGATCAACCATACCTGTGCTCCCTGAAACTATCTCTCCCGAACTTTTTCCTGTTAAAAGCTCCATCAATATGACCCCAAAGGCATAGACATCACTTTTTAAGGATGGACATGGTTTACTCGAGCTAGCAAACTCGGGCGGGCGATAGCCGAGAGCACCTGCATTCAGAACTTGTTCAGCCGTGCCTGCTGATGTCAGTATCCGATGGAGACTGTAATCAGTGAGGCGTGCAGTCAAATTTGGAGGCTCCAATAAAATGTTTGTGGACTTGAGGTTGCCATGGGGTATTGCTCTCTCGTTGTGTAGGTAGTTCAGACATCGGGACACATCTATAGCGACCCTAAGCCGTTCATCCCGAGACAAGGGCGGCGGTTTTCTTGGCTCTGTTTCTGCAGAAGAATTTAAGAAACATTAACAGTGAAACTCAAACTCTGTGATATATATATCCATGAGAAAAGCAGAAAGAATTCAAGATTAATGGCTTATGCAATGGCATTCTAGCATACAATTCAATCTAAATGTAACAAAAAGACAATGCCTTAGGTTGCAAGCTAGCAATCACAAAAGATAAAAAAGTCTATAATCACACATTGTACAAAATCTTACCTTGAAGATAGAATGCCAAACATGGTGCATTTATGTAATTTGATATGATCAACTTCTCGTGCTCCTTGGGACCCCAATAATAACCCTGAAGAGAAACTAAATTCGGGTGTTTGATGCACCCGAGTTTCTTCACTTCCCTCGCGAATTCCTTTTTACCTTTTGCTATCCCTTCCTTCAACCATTTGATAGCCAATACATTACCTGAGTCAAGTGTAGCCTTATACAATGTCCCGTGGCAACTCCTTCCGATAATTTCAGCTGGAGCACGTGAAAGTTCGTCTGCGGTCAATGCCAGAGATCCATCAAAGAGATGCAGATCACCAGCTAGTTTATCAGGAGAACGGACTTTTAGTGCACTTGAACTCTCGAATGGAAATTGGTTTTTTGAAGGAGATGCATTTGAAGATGACAAGATAGGCAAGGGGGAAGCCAATCCTTCATCTCTTCTCGTGGACTCAAGGTGACCGAGATATTTAGGGTCATTTAAGACGAATGAACTGTTTCCATGATCATATGAAGAAGCCTTTTTGGTTGATGACAAAAGCTCTTGATGGAAACTGAATGAAGACGACGACGAATCCTTGCTTCTGAAAGGTGCTGATGTATGAGAAAGGGAATACTCTCCTTGAGGTACGGTTTCTTTGCCATTGTTTCTTTTCAAATCTTGGCTCATAGTTTCCTGCCAGCTGTTTCTATAATAAATCATCACACACACAAAAGCTATTATAGCAGCACCACCAACCAAGCCTACAATCAAGGCAATTCTGGTGACCGGTTTCAGCTGAGGCCGGTGAGCATTCAAATTCAGGTTGGAAGAACCTTTTGGTGACAGTGGAAATGAGCCAAATTTCAATAGGGAGTTTCCAGGATGGAACGATGAATCGGGAAATCCCCTCAAGTTGTCAGGTACAGCACCAGATAAATTATTAAAAGACACATTGAATCCTCTCAGTTCATTAGGAAGACTATCAGGGATGCTGCCCTCGAGTTTGTTGTTGGATACGTTAAGAACCTCCAAGCTATGGAACTTGGAGATTTCTGGGGGCAAGCTGCCCGTTAACGAGTTATAAGACAGATCAAGAGTCACCAGGCTCAAATTTTCGGCAGAACTTACTGAAGGCATGTTCTTTATTCCCTGAAGAGGTATGGAACCAGTAAAGTTATTGCCTGAGAGATTGAGAGCAGTCAATTTAGTTGACATGAAGAAGCTTGGAAGGAGAGATCCATTAAGGCGGTTGAGGCTAAGATCAACGACCTTTAATTCCGGGTATGTACCTAAAATTTCTGGGAGAACACCCTGCAATTTGTTGTTTGATACCTTGAATGTAGTCAGCCTTAAAAACTGAGAAGTTTGGTTCGGCAAGGTCCCGGTCAGTGAGTTTGAACTCAATTCAATAACTTCCACATAATTCCCCCAACCTTGGATTCTAGACAAGTCCCCTGAGACCATGTTATTACTGAGGTCTATCACAGCACAATGCTCTATCCTATAGGGCAAGGACCCCGAGAGTTTGTTTGATGATATGTTGAGCTTCCTTAGAGTTGATGAGGTTATACTTCCTACTGGCCCTGCCATGGATGTGAATTCATGAAGAAAAAAGTTATTAAAAAAAGGGTGAAAATATAATACACCGAACCAAAAGTATTTGGCATACGGATCCTCGAAGAATTGGCTTTGAATTACACATCCTACATCGATATTACATTTTTTTAACTGCACTTAAGGTTAAGGATACTACTATTTTCAAACACTTATTGTAACTTATTGTCATGTTGCAGAGCTACCATGTGACTGTCATGATCCAAGACAATCTTGTTTCCAGTTTTAGGAAGCAAGAAAAAGAAAACATATTTTCTACCCAGTTTAGTTCAAGATATGGAGACTACGATAATTCCCGAAAGCTGGAAGAAAAGGGAGCATCATATATTGTCAAAGGTGAAAATGCAATAGGTACAGAGGAACAATGGGACGCTCCACGAGTGTCATTGCAATGCACGTCACTTAATTAGCAAGGCAGGGTAAAATTTATAATATAAAGCAAACCAGGATTGAATAGCACAATACACATCGACAGATAGAGATGCTCATTGAAGTTATGGAATAAAGAGAAAATAAACTAACATGACATAGGCTGTTAAAAAGGGAATACCTTCAAGTTGATTAAGGCTGAGATCGAGTTCGGATAAGATCATGGAGCTTTCTTGCAAAAGAGCTTCCGGTAGTGATCCTGACAACCGGTTGTTCCTCAACCGAAGAATCCTCAGAGAGACTATAAAATTGAAAGAAGGTATAGTTCCCACTAACTGATTATTACTAGCATCCAAAACTTCTAAACTGTCAAAATATGGCATTCCATCATGAGCAAAGAGCTCTCCAACCACCAAATTCTGGCTTATATTTAAATACTGAATCGAGGAAACAAAACCGGAGCTTCCAAGTCCCAAGTCCAGTGAACCAGATAACTGATTGCTGCTCAAGTCCACATGCACCACACTATCCAATTGGGATAAAAGATTCATGATATCTCCAGAAAAGCCATTAGATCGAAAATCTATATATTTCAACCTCTTAAGGTTGCTAAACCCAGAGGGAAATGTGCCTTCAAAATTATTTGAAGAAAGATTCAGCAGAACCAAATCTTTTAAATTGGCAATGCTTGATGGTATGACCCCATGAAAGGCATTAACTGAGATGTCCAAAAGCTCAAGAGACCGAATCGAGCCGATGTTAAAGATGGTCCCTGTCAACTGGTTGCTTGAAATGGATAAATTTCTAAGCAACTTAAGACCAGCAATGACAGGGAAACTGAAGTTTCCAACCAAACCCAAGTCATTTAGAGTGATTGAAGTCACATGGCCTTCACTACAGATGATGCCAAACCAATTCTTGGGACACCCATCAGATGCCAAGGTCTTGGAGTCCCATGAATCAAGAACTTTACCAGAAGGGTCTTTCTCTATGCCTTTCTTGAGCTCTAAAAGTGCTTCAAAATCAGATTGGGCTAATGCAGTCACTACTAGAAACAATAAATATACAAAACTGAATCTCTGCATTCCTTCAAACAAAGTCCCCAAGCCCCCACCTTCACAAATCTCAGTGAATATATCAGAATGGAGCAAGAGCTATAGAGAGCTTCTACAGCAAGTTGCAATGCTGGAATGAGCTAAAAGACTACACATAAATGCAGTTTAAGACTGTGAAAGAATTCGACTAATTAACAATGAGATACTTACAAGTTACAAAAGCCATAGATGCTTCCTCTTGAAACTAATCAAGAAGCCAATGAATGAACTTCAAAACCCAAATCAAGTGAAACAAGCTCAAAAGCGCCAGAAATATCATAAAAAGACTCTTACATCAGAAAAAGGAGCTGAGCCTGAGAGTGAGAAGCGAAAAGATAATGCTTGGCAACAAGGGAAGAACAGACAAACCGTGGGAAAAGGGTAGTTAAGTGCCTGAAAGTAAGAATCTTGAACCTTAAGTGGCTTAGGAAGTTGCAAAGAAAGTACACCAAACTGTAGTGAGATGGGAAGTTACATTGAGTAAAGAGAAGGTCAAATACGCAGGGAAAAACCAGATAACGAGGAGAGTAAATAAAGCCATGTTAAACTAAAGAGTGAGATAAGGGAGGTGAGACTGAGAGGGATCGGAATGTGTTAGGTGGTCTGGTTTTTAATGTGGTCGTAAATTGCATACACATTTAATGAAGAACACTGAAGAAGTAAGAAAGCAGGACAATGATTTGTGCTTCTGGGTGTTGAATAGTTCTTAAAACCAGATAATTCATAAATTCATTGAAATAAAACATGGTAACATGCAATGAATTGAAGAACTAATAGATGGTCGAGTTGGTGTTGGTGCCTTGTTGTTTGCTTTTGACCTTAAAAGTTTTTTGATTAATCCCAAGACACTTTTGCTTTGTTTTTTTATGCTGGTGAAATATTTTACTACTAGCTTAGCTTTCACCTAAGAATCTTCATTTTAACTGTTCAAAAAAAAGAATCTTCATTTTAATTTTGATCCACCATTAATGATCCATATATGTATTACTACTTTCTTCTGATTTTATCCATTAATTTATCAAAAACCCATTCAAATTTATCTAAAACCGAATCATTTTAAAGAGATTTAAGGCCAAATAGTGAACTGATATGAACCAAACTCAACCATAGAAGAGGTAATATAAAACCAATTAGTTTTTTTATTAAAGAAGCAAATGTATAATCTGGCCAAAGGAAAAAGTAAATGACAAAAGGCTAGGAAATGTAAAAAATATGTTATTTATAAGACAAACTTCACACTTTCTTCCTCTTCTTGGCACTTCTGTCTTTTCTAGAAAATAAAGTATTTCATATTTACCTCAGAACTCATCAAACAAATAATGTTTTTTTTACTATTTTTAGTGGGGGGAAAAAATCAAGGGTTAGCTTGAATTGTATAAATTTAATAACCTTTCTTTTTCATGTTTGGAAAGTTTGTCGCTTAATTATTTCACTTGGCGGAAGTTGTTCAATTGAATTTTGACTTTCTCTAGTAGACAATGGCATCTTATAATGGAAAATAAGCCTGTTTAAATGCCTTTGAAGGTTTTGCATTGGATTCCATAACTGATGCACTTCCAGACAAAAGTGATGAGCAGAAGAAACCGTGTCCCTTAGTTACTTGGATGTATCTGGTTTATACAATAGCTTAGAATCCACGTATAAAGTGAGGTTATTTAGAGATAACATTTGAGAAACAGTGGCCAAGCTTAGGGATCAAATACCCTTTTCCCTGGCCTCGAAAAAAACAACTATGAGGGTAAAAAAAGAATGAAGACAATCCATTGTATTTGCAGATCATTCCATTCATATTAGCATTTTAATGGCTGTTTATAAGATTAACTAGAGTAAGTAATCAATTAAGAACAAAACAACATCGACCATTGCCGGCAAAGTGACCATACCATAAACACAGACAAGGCTGGCTAGCAAGAAGAGAACAATCTTGTAATCCACTTAAGGCACAATGAATGGTTTAAATTGGATGATGCCATCCTCTAACCAAACACATAAGCTTGCAGGATGTTGCAGTCTTCAAAGACCAACGACTTTCCTGTGCAGGTGTCCGTGCAAGCCTTCGTCTCCATCATGATCGTGAAAAATGAGTGTTAAGATCCCTACCAAGCATAGCACCGAACCCACAAGAACTTTGTCGTATCGCTCCACCCAACGGAACTTGAGCTGGCTAGCACCATAGAAGGTTAATGCCACCAGCGAGGTCATCACTGCTATGGTACTGCAAAGGTAATGTTAACTTAAGTTAGCCATATGGGTAAAGCCTGGCTTATAGGCTTATAGCAGACTATGCCATCTATACATTATCTAGTCCGACTAACCAGAACTTACGTATACCCGTAGATTATTGACATTCAGAATATCTCGTATGAAACACAAACAAGGGCTAGTGAATTCTTACATGCACATAGAACACTTTTCTTTTTTATTTGTCCCAACTTAAATCAGCTTCTCATAATATTAAAATCTTATGCAAAGAACGCTATTGTTACCAATTAATGTTAAGAATTTCAATGTAGATTATAGAGGTTGAAGTTTAGAGTCAGTTATAGAAAATTATTGCAGACATACAAGTATAATGTGAACATCTCAGGCACAAGAAAAATGGTGGATTATAATGAAAAAAAAAACACAAAAATAATGGAAATTGTTTTCAAGAAACAAAGTAACTGGTTTTAGATGTCTGCCGCAAGCTCTTTATAATAGCACAGATCAGCATCTAACCCCGTGCCCTTATGTATTCTAAGTTTATGCTAAACATGCATAGTAATAGGATCAAAACTATCTCTCATTTGCATGATGAAGACATACATCAAAATCAATTGTTCGTACTAACACCAGTCTATGGATAACAGACAATGCTATATACACATTGGAAACACACAAAAATAAGCTCTTTAGATTACCATCATTACCAAATGCCAACTAGCTATTTATATACAAAATTCAAACCGATTAAACAATTCACAAAATTCATAATCCTTTGTCATGTATACCTGAATAGCAGCACTACAATGGCAAGTATCATCATGGAAGACGAATTTCCGACAGCTAGAAAGACGGGGAGAGTGGTTGCACAGGGAGACAATGCCGGAACAAGGACAAGGCCAGCTACGGCCATTTTCTCCATGGGTTGGTTATGAGAATGACTATGTCCACCCTTACCAGACAAAAACAACAATATATAGCAACCACCAAGAACTACGAGCAAAAGTGAAGCAAGTTTATGCACTGTTTCTTCACCAGCAATTGTGTTCGCCATAGTTATGGCTGCTATACCTAGAACCGAAGTGGATATTACATGCAAAACTGCTCCAAATGCGGCTGCGCATAAACAACAATACAAATATAAAGAAGAATGATCAAAGCAATGCCAAAAAGGGTTTAATTATCTGCAAAAAAAAAATCTTAGTTTTGCTAAAATTAAAGGAACCTAGAAAGCAAATCCACTGCAGATCAACATATTAGAATCAATTGTGATATTTAAGCAAGGTGAAATTATGGCCCCAAGAACTAAAAAAAGGACAAATTTCTCAACTGTTAATAAAGTGTTTTTTTTTTATATATATAAAAAATCTGGGTATAGGCATATGCAAATTAGAGATCTAAAGCGTATATAATTAGGTGAAGGGAACTTACTGACGAAAAGGGTACGAGAAAGGGTCCAGTTTTGGGCACGGCCGACGATGGAGAATGGAAGCCAATGGGTGGGAATGAAAGAATGAAGAAGAGACACAGTGGCTATGCCGCCTATGGTTGACAGATCTTCGGCGCTGAAACTCTCCATGAATGCTTTTGTTTCAGCGTGAATGGAGATCTAAGAATTTGGGATTCTCTGAGATTCAAACAATACTTTTCTACATTACATTGATATTTGTTTTATTTTTTGGGTGGAGAAATGGTGGAGGGATAAAGCGGTTGTTGTTTCGGTGTTAGCTGAAGCTTTTGAGAAATAGATCTGAAAATGAAATGAAGTTGATGTAAAAACTAAATCAGAAAAACGATGGGGGGTTTCGCACCATTTTTTCAAAATTTCAATTAAAATATAATCGGAATTTCCATTTTTATAGTAAAAAAAGGAACTTGTTTTCCCGTTAAGAGGAAAAAAAGTCACGTTTGATTTCTAAAAATATTTTTGATTTCGTTTTCTGTTTTCATAATTGAAATACAATTTGAAGTTTTTATAATTTTAGGAATTAAAAAATATGTTTGATAAATTGAAATGAAAAAATATTATAAATAATAAAATATAAAACCACAATTATTTATTTTCTTATAACAAAAAGATAATAAAAAATAAAAAACTTCATTCTCTTCAATTGTTGTCTTCTGCACTTCTTAGCCCAATATTTGGCCTTTTTCTTCAAAAACATAAATTTTCTTTAGTGCTTACATACTTTGATGTATATACATTTTTAATGTGTCGTAAGCAGCAAATTATATTATTCTGGGTAAACTACAACGGGGTCACTTAATTATGAGAAAGATTATATTTGGGTCACCTAATTATTAAAAGATACATTTGAGTTACTCAATTTTGGGTGAGGTTACATTTAGGTCACCCAATTATTAAATGTTATATTTGGGTCACTCAATTATGGGTAAAATTACATTTGGGTCACCCTTCATATTTAAAAAAAAAATTACATTAATTTAGTTATTTTTTCTTCCAAATCACGTGTATATCCTCATTAACATTAGAGTACTTCATTTGAAATCATTAATTAATATAATACACAAATTGATATACATTTTTTAAATATAAAGGGTGACCCAAATGTAACATTACCATAATTGAGTGACCCAAATGTAACCTTACCCAAAATTAAGTGACCCAAATGTAATCTTACCCAAAATTGAGTGACTCAAATGTAACCTTACACATAATTGAGTGACCTCCATTATTGTTTAACCTATTATTAAATTATGGTCTTTTTTCGTATTTTCTTACCATATGATTTTCACTTGGTAAAACAAGTTACCATATCCTCTTCAATTTCTTAATATCTCTAAAGCAGCATTAAGAATCTACAACAAAATAAGATTAAGGGATGATTTTAAAAGAAATCCACTCAAAAAATACTAATACATGGGCACTGTCCAACATCAAACACTGCAAAGGAACTTCTGGATTTCAGAATAATTTCTCCTTAACGTTAACAATGTTTCCAGATACCTAAACATAGAAACTATCAGAACAAAACATAGGAAGATAAGTTTTCCCCCTATAGCTTAGTGATCACCAGGCATGCTCTTGATGATATCGGAGTCACCTGCAAAAAAAAAAAAACACAAACAATATTTACCACGATCGGAACTTTAGACAGATCAAAATGTTACAAGCATTCTCATATATACCAGGGTCGACAATGCTAAGGCAGCACACTCTGAAATATTTGCCGCAAGCAGTGCCCAAGTCTACATTGTCTGCAACAACAAAAAAAACCCCAATATTTACTCATTGTTTGAATACTCTTTAAAACTTCAAACAACAAAGTCAGCACTTCATAGTCCATTGGCTCGCCAAGCAGCATTACATATGAAACATAAAGATTTGTTGTTAGTTGTTCATACTAACATTTTCACAGATATCTTCAAATACAAGATTCATGAGTAATAACTAAAGAAAGGAGGGGGGGGGGGGGGGCAAGCTGAAAGGGCTTATGTTATTCAATATTCGGAGCTGCTTGTCGAACATGGGTGGTATTGATGCCGGAGCAAGATAGCCGAACTAATTTGCTAATCTTATTAATAATCTGCTTTGTTTAATGCGATACGGAAATTCCACCAATATTCAAGTACTAAAATCATGACCGGATATGTATTCGAGAATGTAGCAAGAGCAAGATAGGTTAAGGAACATACTTCCATTGTAGTGGTGAACTCCAACCTTGCACAACATGGCATAATACTCGATCTCCGACTTCCTAAGAGGAGGGCAATTGTTGGCAATGATAATCAACTTACCTATAAAACATTAAAACTTACATGTGAATATACATTTTCCAAAGCTCAATCGATCAACATCAGAAATGCCACAATTCAATGCTAAAAAATATAACAAAAACTCTCATGTCATCCAAGTTGTGCACTATTTTAACCAAGATGAAATTCATTCGACTTCAATTCACCATAAAAGACAATAAAAAAATCCCATCATTTCCCATCTAAAAGAAGAAGCTTTAAACGCCAGAAATAGTTAATAATAAATCGGATAGCTCGAAATTTTAGAAACCCTAAATTAATATTCATAATTGTCCAATACCTTTGGAATTTCTGAGAGATTTGAGGACGGTTTTGTACCCCAAAGTGTACTTCCCACTCTTCATAACGAGAGCCAATCTGTTGTTGATGCTCTCATGAGTCTTTTTCTGCATTTCATCAAAACCCCCCAATTATATCCATTAGTTATTTTGTTTTCAGAATAAAAATACTAAAAAGAGTAGAAATTTCAAAAGAAGCAAAATGGGGATGGATTTTACGGTCTTCTTGGCGGCAACCATCTTCGATGACGGAAGAGCTTCGGTGAGATGGGGGCGGGAAGTGACTGCGGCAGCTACAACTGGTTCACCAGGTCCACAAGGAAAGAAACCCTAAAACCTAAACAAATATATCGATGCCCGACTTGAGGTTTTTAGGGTTGGGCCAGCCCAAGATTACCTTTTATGGTCCAAAATCAAATTCAACTACAAAATTAATAGAGAAAATTTCTAAACTCTACATTTCAATCCATAAATAAAATAAATTTTATATGTTTGAACATTATAATGCAAATAAAATGTACAATTTCATGCAGGGCCATACAAAATTGTTTTTCATCAAATTGAATTATGTGATAATCTCATATTTTTAATGTGATTTTGCTTTTGTTTTAATTTTAAACAAAATCCGTCATATTTTACTTACAAAACTGTTTAATTTTAAATTATTTTAATATATATTTTATTGAAACCACTTATAGTCTACATAGATCTCTTAATACATAAAACACCCTTCCCATACTAATTAATGCATCTTAGATTTTTTTTAATATGATTAGATTGCAGTTATAAATGTAACATGTACTAATTGCAATGAGTGAAATTAATTAATCCAAACAGAACAAATTCATATTATAGATATTATATAATTTAATCTAAAGGTAATAAGAGACGATTCTGAATTATGTAATGAGAAACTTGAAGTTTTTTTATTAAATAGAGAAATATTTGTATTTTTAAAATAAATGTCGGAATTGAAACTCACATAAAATGAGATAACACAATATTTTTGATCACTCGATCAATTAGTGGATCTCAATCAAGAATTTGAGTTTAAATGTTTAAAACTTAAAACTCGCACATTTGTTAATTTTGTAAACGCGTAGTTATTTAACTGATGGTGCATGTAAGAAATTTAAGAGAAAATATTTTTTATTAAGATTTGAGAAAATATTTAATATATTGACTGCTATTTTTTTACAAATAAGTTTATTGTAGAATTAGAGTTTATGGATTTATGTTTAGATGTTAGAATTTAAATTTAAAGATTATGATTATATGATAAAATTTATATTTTAATTTTTAAAGTTTAAATAGACATTTTGGTATTTTTTTACACTGATGAAGTATCAATTTTTTTTATTTGAAAGTGCTCGATTAAAAATGAAACACTCGGTACCATCAAAAGTTGAGTGCAAATGACAAGGTACATTGTTTTCACTTATCCCAATAAGAGAATTTAAGTTAGATCATTGGAGATAACATTGTTAGAAGGGAGAACCACGAATCCCGAATATAAATTATAAAATGAACGTATATTTTACCAAAAAATGGAGCAATAGATTAATTGTCATCAGTGTACTGTAATGACTAATAATAAATAATTGAGTAAACACACAAATAGTCACCAAACTAGATAAAACAATTTTTATGGTCATTGAAGTTTATCAAATCATTCTAAAATGATAACTACACGTAAAAATAGTGATAAAATGTGATAGTTTAAAGACTATTTTGAGATAATTTAATAAGTTAAATAGTCATTTTGTATTAGTTTGATAAATGTTAATTTGTATATATAATTTTGTGTCTGTCAATTTTCGATTGGTCCATTAAAATTAAAAGTTCAATTTGTATATATAATTTGTGTCAACCAACTTTCGATTAGTCTAATAGTTATGGATGTACGATTTTATATTAAGAGTCTGAAGCTTTAAATAGTTATATTAAAAATTTATAAGTGCAAAATTATAAAAAAATAGAAAATACAGAATTATATATTAATAAAAAATGCAAAAAAAAATAAATTAAATGAGATTTTGAAAAAAACTTAAGGGTACGACTACAACCTTTCAATCTATCCATGCTAATGATATAAGGTGTAAAATCATTTGAACACCTAAAGTTCAAATAATAACGAGGTGAATGAAATAATTTTTTTTCAAGTAATGTGAACGAAATAGTTGTACCATGAGAATTGTTCTATAATAAATGTTTATAGTACAACTCTATATAGAATATAAATGTTTATAGTACCATGAGAATTATATCATTAATAAAATATTTTTTTATTTGAAAGTGCTACAGTTGAGGCGGCAGTAGCTCATGACCGGTGATGGGTTGATCCACCGGATTAATTCTTCTATGGAGTAATTCATTTTCGGAGAATCTCTTCATCTTCGCCTCTGATTAATTTGAACTTCATCTGTATGCATTAGCCCCATTTTGGTTCTATGCTCTTGGAACCTCGGTCTCAGATGAATTTGCTGATCGATCTCTCTTATTTTGAAGATGCTAGAACACTTGTGTTTTTTCCCCTCTTTGGCTTTTCTGCACTGTTCGTGGCCCTCTCATCTTCTAATTTTTATCTCTTTTAGTTTCATTTATGCACACTTTTATTTTTTACTGGTTGTTCCGGTAACCAGTTTTTATTTTGTTATTCGTGTTCCTTTCACAAAAACATGAGATCAACATTTCTTTCAAAAAAAAAAAAAATTACATAGAACATTTCATCAGTTGTTCATCTTTGTTTCCTCATAATTTTTAAGTTATGAGTTTTACACTCGTTAGAGCAATCCCTTTCTTTCATCTCCCCTCTAAGTAAGATATGCATTGTCAAAGGAACTTAAAAGATAGACTATATAATAAAGGGTAATTATTCAATACACGGGCGGTAGAATTTTTTTTCCACAAGCCACATAGTTTTAGGAAAAATTATATTATGGGTAATTCTCACCACGTCATCCATGGGACCAACCAATAGAAACCACCCACTTCACCATGATTTTTCCATGTCATTTTTTTTCAACCAATGAATCTTCACTAAAGTTTTTCCATGTCATTTTAAAAACTGTTTTTTGGAAGTTATTCTATTATTAAATTAATGACATGGAAAATAATGATGAAGTGAGTGGTTTTTAGTGGTTGGTCCCATGGATGACGTGGTGAGAATCACCCATGATATAATTTCTCTAGTTTTAGGGTTTAAATGTTAGAGGTTTAGGTTCAGTTGTTTAAAATCGACGGGTTGGAATTATAATTTAGGGTTTAAAGTTATAATTTAAAATTTTTAAATTAAAATTAAAATTTCTAAATAAATTATCATAAAACTCTAAACCATGAACACTAAACCTTAAATTATTGCTATAACTCATAAATTCTAAACCTTAAACTTTAATATCTAAATTTAAAATTAAATCATAACCCTAAAATTAAATCACTCCCAATATATATTTTTTAGCGCTTGTATAGTAAATATGAATCCTATAATAAAATGACTTTCTTCAAAAACCAATATAATCGAATCTTAGAGGCCTATTTCAGTTCCAATCATCTAAGGCGGTTATAACTGAATTTTGCTTACAGTTAGCCACTCCTCCGTGACTCCGCTCTGCTGTAAATCCTCAATATCCCAAGAAATAATTTTAAAAAACTGTCTATTTCTTATTTCTTTTTCTTTCTTTCTTTCTTATCTTTTTAGGGTTTCGTTTTCTATCATGGCGGAAGTCATAAACATGCCGGTCGATTCCTTCGACCGCCGTCGCGGTGGCGACCGTAAGGACAACAATAATAACAAACATCCTCCATCATCTGATGATCCCAACTACTCTGCTGCATCGCCGCCTCCATCACGACGGCGCGATCGAGACTCGCGTGAGCGACGGGACCGTGACTACTACGATCGCAATCGCTCTCCTCCACCTCCTTCTCCGAGGGAGAGAGACTACAAGCGGCGCAGCAGCATTAGCCCTCTGCCACCACCATCGAGTTATCGGGAAAGGAGACACTCGCCTCCGTCGCGGAGGTCGCCGTCTCATAAGAGGTCTAGGCGTGAGGATGGAGGATACGAAGGGAGAAGAGGGAGCCCTAGAGGAAGATTTGGACCCGGAGATAGAAGGTAATCTTTTATTTTATTTTACTTTTAGATTTAGCTTCTATTAGAATGTAAAATAATAGAGCTTAATTTAGCTATAAAGCATTTGAACTATTGGTTTTAGCAGTCTTATGTATTTTTTCTTGTGCTTAGTGTTATGAAGTCTTATGAACTTATTTCTGATTTATTAAAACTTGGTATTTTAGTTATTTGATTTAACCTTTGGAAGTTCTTTAACTGAACGATTGAGATTCTAGATCTGGGTTACATTAAGAAGGAATATAATCAGTAGTTTTGGGCCTTTTGGCATTGTCCTGTATTTGATGTTAGACCATGATATGGCTATTTTGGATACAAATTACTGCTAACAAAATCTTAATGGCTACTGCTGAACCTGCAAGAGAACCCTAATTATAGAAGACTAATATGACCCACTGAGTAATTTGGTGGTTAGGCAACATGTTTTTGTTGGAATTTTTATGAGGTGTTACAATGGCTACAGCTGAACCTGCAAGAGAAGAGAAACCTAATTATAGATGACTAATATGACCCACTGAGTAATTTGATGTTGTGCTGGTTTCCTTAATAAATTTGTATCCTTTTGATTTCCTTCTTGAAAATGCTTACACATTACACTTTACAAGTATCCCTTGTTTGTCTTGTTACAATGGTCCTTCCTATTCCTACTAAGGAAAGCTGCATTGCTATTGCAAAATACTGGACTGCCTGGTGAACATCTGACACTGTCTTTTCGTTTTCTATAATGTTATCTGAGAAGGATTATCGATTCAATTTCTTTATGTCACTTTTTATCCAGTATATCTTATGTACATGACTATACAATTCATTATTTTGACTCTTGGAATTCTACCCGTGTCCATATTCTAGTCATCAGTTGGGAGGCATTCATATATGATAATTTTCACTTGGCAGTTTTGGTTATATTCAGATTTTGCTCTGCCGTAAAACACTTCTTATGGTGTAGGTTTGGGTATGACTACGGTGGTGGATCTGATCGTGAGATGATGGGAAGGCCTGGTTACTCTGAAGAAAGGCCTCATGGCTCGTACTCTGGTCGCTCTTCCGGTGGCTATCAAGGTGGTTTTTCTAGAAATTGCTTAAGGATTTTAAAGGTTCTTCTAACTTCAATTATAGCACTTGGAACACTTTTGATTTGACCATTTTGTATTTTATGTCTCTCCCCATATTATTACTATAATTTAAAAGGTTATATGACAATTATTGACTCACATCTTGCACTTAATTTTTCAGTTTCAGTTGTTAATATAAAATCTTGTCTTATTAAGGTTAGTATTGATAATGGAGATAATTAATTTTTACATATCATTATTTTCTGAAGCTAGCAAATTCTTCTTGTATGAAAAGCTCATTTTCATGTGGTGAGTTATGAACTTACGATCATTGGAGATTGAGAATGGGCAAAACTAAAAACTAGTCTTTTGAACTTGGGTTTCCTTTCTTGCCTTTAATAGATTGCACTTAGGTTTGGAATGTATTGAAATACATATCATCAAAGTAACTCTCTAGGCATCTATGAAATGATGCATACTTGCCGTTATTGATGATTCTATGATGAGTAGATTGATCCTTCTGAAGATCCATATGGTGATGGTGCATTATTGTATAATGCAGCAGCAACATACATTTTATCCATCTTTTCTATTTATGTCGTTTTATTTAGTTTGTCAAATGATATTGCTTCTTTAGATTGGGATTCTGGCCTTGGTGGTTATGGTGACGCTTCCAATACAAGGAGTACTCAAAGGTTACTTTTCATCTTTACGGACTCTTTACTTTTTATTTCATTGCGCCGTTGAAATCATTCAAATTCACTTTTATCAGGGTGCGATCAAAAGTTGTTCTTCTTATCATTTTATTGCTTGATCTTTACTTATCCTATACAATAATATGACATGAAAAGTAATATTTTCAGAGAAGGATTGATGTCATACAAGCAATTCATTCAAGAGCTTGAGGATGATATACTACCAGCTGAAGCTGAGCGGAGGTACAAATGAGAAATGATGTTATTTGTTAGGTTTATCTTGTTTGAGACTTGTGGCTTAAACAAATTGGAATATTAACTAGGAGTTATTACTGTGAAGGTACCAAGAATACAAGTCAGAGTATATATCAACCCAAAAACGAGCATTTTTTGATTCTCACAAGAATGAGGAATGGTACTTCCCATTGTATACTGATTTCCTGCTTATTTGTTCAGCTCATTGTTCTAATTAAACTTGCTTATGTATTTAGGTTGAAAGACAAATATCATCCAACAAACTTGGTCACCGTTATTGAAAGGTTAGCTGTACGTACATAGTTCCTGATGTTTCAGTTAAGGAATTTGTTTGTAAGTGGAAGGACGCCCTCTGTCATGTGTTTGTTGTGTGATTTTGTTGATGGCTTTGGTGTCAATTTATCATGCTATTGTTGGGTTTTTTTTTGTTTATTTCTTTGTTTTCCTTTTGGTTTTGTTTTTTAGGAGGAATGAACTTGCACGTAAAGTTGCAAAGGAGTTTTTGCTTGATCTGCAGAGTGGAACCTTGGACTTGTAAGATGGAACTTCATGTTCACTTACTTTAGTTGCATATTTAACCTGGCTCCCTGCATCTTATTTTCCAGCTGCCGACCAATAATTTGTATTTGTGTTGCAGAAGTCCTGGTGTCAATACCTTGTTATCAAGTAAATCAGGCCAGACCAATGATCCTAACTCTGAAGATGAAGCTGACATTGGTGGCAAAAGAAGGCAGCATGGTATGGGATCTGCAAAAGAAACTGATATCCTTTCTGCAGCCCCGAAGGCTCACCCAATCAGTTCTGATCCCAGAAGAATTCAGATTGACATTGAACAAGCACAGGACCTTGTACGTAAACTGGATTCTGAAAAAGGAATTGAGGAAAATATGTTACGGGGGTCTGACAATGACAAAATAAATAGAGATAAATCTCATGGTGGTTTGACTGGTCCAGCGGTTATTATACGTGGCTTGACTTCTGTGAAAGGCCTGGAGGGGGTTGAGCTTCTTGATACTCTTATAACTTACTTGTGGCGTGTCCATGGCTTGGATTATTATGGAATGATTGAAACAAGTGAATCTAAGGGTCTTAGGCATGTGAGAGCAGAGGGAAAGAGTTCTGATGTTACTAATAACGGATCTGAGTGGGAAAAGAAACTTGACTCACGCTGGCAAGGAAGATTAAGGGGTCAAGATCCTTTGGAATTGATGACTGCTAAGGACAAAATAGATGCTGCTTCTGTTGAAGCTTTGGATCCTTTTGTCCGGAAGATTAGGGATGAAAAGTATGGTTGGAAGTATGGTTGTGGTGCTAAGGGTTGCACAAAGCTTTTTCACGCCGCAGAGTTTGTGCACAAGCATCTTAAACTCAAGCATCCAGAGCTTGCAATGGAGCTAACGTCTAAAGTTTGTGAAGAGCTTTATTACCAGAATTACATGAAGTAAGTTGTATTGCATGCTGCATATTGTTACTTTTTTTTATCTTAATGATACATGTATAAGATATGCATTATTGCCATTCACAGTGATCCAGATGCACCTGGGGGGACACCTGTTATGCAGCCATCTCTACCGGTATGCTATGTCTGGTGCTGTTTTTATATTTTGATTTGTGTTTCTGCTTTGATAACCTCATTTCCCCCACCTTTTTATGACTTTATTTTTCATGCAGAAGGACAAGCCCCCAAGACGTAAAATGTTAGTAAATCGCATGAAAGATGAACGCGGCTCACGTAGAGCACGTGATAATCGAGCAAATGGTAGTGATAGATATGATAGGTCGGAGAATCTTCAATCAAGTGATTTTCCATCCAACAATGACAGTACTGATGAGGGAAATCATGATGATTCAATGTTCGATGCTTTTGGTGGTCAAGGGATGCATGTTGCAGCTCCATTTTCTTCGGATACTGCACCTCCGCAAGTATTGATGCCTGTTCCTGGTGCTGGGTAGGTCTAATGTTGTTTTACAAGTAGCTGTAGCTTATTATTTTCTTGAGGTCTTATGCATGTGTAATTGCAGTCCTTTGGGGCCCTTCGTTCCAGCTCCACCTGAACTTGCAATGCAGGTGTTCAGAGAGCGGGGTGGTCCTTCTTTTGAAGGCAATAGTAGAGGTGGATGTCCTGGACCTAATGTGAGTGGACCGGCCCCCTTTCTTTTGCCTCCTGCCTTCCAACAGGATCCTCGTCGTTTAAGAAGGTAAGTTCGCTTGAGACTGTTCTAGAACCATTGGAATGTATGGCAGCTAATTTACTTGCAGTACTTAACCTTAGTACTTGTCCTACTTGAATACAGAATTAGACAATTCTGTTCATTTTCTAAATTTTGTGATTTCATTAGTTCAAAATATATTTTACTTCTTGTTCCTTAATAATTGTTACATGTAATACTATCAAATGCTGTTCCTCACCTACTGAAATCTATATCGACATTGAAATATGCTCACAGATCATCGCATTCCTTCCCTCGCCCCCTTTTCCCTTAGACTCACCGTTTCTGAGCAGTTTCCCTTTTTTTTTTTCTTATGGTTTTGGAAGAGAGAGAGATTAGATATGCTATTTTTCTGCAATTTGCATTATATAGACTTTGCCTCTTCACATATATTAGTGTGCTGGTCTCTACACCACAGCTGTGACGACACCACTTTATGTTTTAACAATTTATTATTAGTTGGATGGAATTTTCTTACGTTATGTTAGTATTTTATGGTGTTTCTCTTGTACAGTCAGACTTGTAAAGCTTGCCCTGTTTTATTTCATGTAGTTATCAAGACCTAGATGCACCTGAGGATGAAGTCACTGTTATAGACTACAGGAGCTTGTAGGTATTGGAAACGGAGGTATGGCAAGACCAGGATCTATGAAACTGAGGAAGAAAGCTGTTCATCAAACAGTCCAAGGTCAAGTGCTGTTGTTAGTTTATGATTGTGTGATGCATCGACCATATATACCATTTTGTTTAAACGTGGAAAATCCTTAAATCTTGACATGGCGCACGGCGCACGCTAGCTTCTGCGCTTTGCGATTAAGAGTATTCTCATGTAGTGTTTTCCCACTTATCCAAACTGAAAAGAGATTTTTTATGGACATGGGAATAGGGCATGCATGGTTAACACTTAACAGAGCTGTATCGACTGTAAATTGGACTTGGTAGTGAATAGATTTCAGATAGCTGTTTAATTTATTTATTTTTTTTGGTAAATTAAGGATCTCCGGTGCGTCCTTTTGTTTACATCATCGCAATTTCAGTGCTGCAATTAGCATCCTCTTCCGTTTCAATATCTTTATACTTAAACAACTTGGCACACAATAAAAAGTAGATATAATTCAGTGACCCTGCTGTAACTAAGATCCAATACAAATTATCTACCCTCCCATTGTTTATGTCCGGAGGCAACCATCCTGTAGATCTCCTGATCAGACCAACCAGAGCTGTACCGATATAGAAAGCAATCCCGATCACTACAGAAACCATGGCTGTCGCAGTACTTCGCAACGAGGCCGGGAACTCTTGGTAGTACAATGCAACATATCCCGGAAAATGAAGTGCATCACCCATGCCAACCAAAATGAGCTGAGGGAATAGCCACCAGACATGCATAGGCGGTATAGCACCAGGGTGTGTCTCAAGGTGGTTATCATGGACTATTAGGAGCCGTTTTGCCTCCACTATTGCTGAAGTTGACATGCTTAGGATATTGATCACGTGGCCTATTCCTATTCGTTGTAGCGGTGTCAGAGGCCTGCCGGTAAGCTTCTGCCACGCGGGGAATAATAAACGGTCAAAGAAGGCTACGAAGATGGACGAAGATAGTTGGTCAATGACTATAATCGAAGCTGTAGGGATCTTGAAATTGGCAGTAAGGTGACGATCCATTGATAGAGCTTGGACAACTGTTATAGTGGATTGGATTGCCATAGGAGTTTGAAGAAATACACCACTTGACCATAGTGGCCAAATTCTTATTAGAGTTTTCAGATCTTCTACTTGTCGTAAACTGCATAGCTTCCATCGTCTTGCTACTGATCCATCTGAATTAATGTCTCCTTCGGTTATTATGGCTGCTCGGTTCAAAAACCTACGTCAAAAGATAATATACATGTCAACTTGATTCGAATTTCATACTTGTTAATTGTCATTTCTTAAGGCCATTTGCGCGAGACTAAGCCATGGACTATCTGATCATTGGCAATGAATAATGTAAATTTGGAAGTAAAATAATTTTTACCTGAAACTCCGTTTTCCTCTTGCAAACGTGACCGTGTTTGTTCCACACCGTTCATGGTAATAATCTTCAATTCTTGATGACAGCGCAACCTTCCGCTTCCTTAAAGCAGCGACGACAACGCGAAGCAGACTCGTAAACGGGCTCCCGCAAGGCTCGTCAGGTCGATATAATCGGTATCCGGCTAAGAAAATGACTAAAGAGATGAAGTTTGCAACAAAACATATGGAAAAACCAAGAGCCCAACTAATGCTTTCCGCATAGACAATTGCAGTAGAACCTATCATGGAAGCCGCAGCAACAGTGAAAAAGGACCAATTGAAGAAAATTTCTTTATGTTTAGGCTTATCAAGTTGATTTGCTCCCATGGTTGATAGGTTATATTTACTTCCTCCTAACCCTGCAGACGCCATCGATATACTTAAATACAGGAACCCATATTGTAGTTTTGTCGGAGTTTGGCACCTGCTTGAACCATTCTCCTCACATCGTGGAGGTCTCAACGAGCTAATTTTTGCTGTTAAAATCAGCAAAACCGTCCCCTGGAAGAAGCTTAAAACTTTATCAATGCAATTACTTAAAACCAGATAAAAAAGAAAGAATGAAACGTACCAGCGTTGAGATAAAACTAGAAAGTGCAACAACGGGGAAAGTTCCCAAGAATGAATCAGCCAGGATTGCTCCAAGGATTGGAAGCAAGTTTATACAACCTTGGACAAAGTTGGAAATTTGAGTGGCATTGATTCTCTCCACATTGTATTCCATAACCAGATAAACGATCAGGTTCGCTAGCCATCCGAAAGCCGACAGCATCACTCCGGTCAGGGATCCTAACAAAACACAAACGTTAGTCCAGGAAACCGTGTACCATATAGCACAGTCTTATGTTGCACCGACTCATTCAAGGACCCTCCAAATACAGATACCGTATCCAACATTCGCACTCGAGTCTATAAGTTGGAGGAATATATTATGAAAGAGAGGAGAGAGACCTATAATGAAGCATAAGGTGATGAAACCACCCCTTTTGGTGGTGGAACGTGACGTTCCAGCTTCATTATCAGAAAGGGGCCGCATGGTGGTGTTATTGAAATCTAAAAATAGAAATTAAATATATCAGAATTGAATCAAAAGTAGATAAAATTCAGTGTCCCTGCCGTTACTAAGATCCAGTACAAATTATGTAGCCTACCACTGTTTATATTTTCAGGCAGCCATCCTGTAACATTCCTGATTAGATCAACCAGAATTGTACTGACATAGAAGGCAATGCCGGCGGTTAAAAAAACCATTGCGGTCACCGTGTTTCGCAAGTAGGCTGGGAATACTTGGTAATACGATGCAGTTTGTATCGGAAGCTGAAGTGCATAACCGATGCCAACCACAACGAGCTGAGGAAATAGCCACCAGACATCATAGGCACTATAGCACCACGGTGTGTCTCAAGGCTGTTATCATCAACTGTTTTGATTCGCTTTGACTCCACCACTGCTGAAATGAGCAAACGACTTTGATTCAGATGATGCGTTTGCTGATATGATTGTTAGTTCAGTTGCATGGGATTGTTTGTGACGATAGATTGTCGCAATCGAATCGAACTCCGTTATTCATGGATTTCTTGTGGCCATTACAGGCTTAAGGAAGGACTAAAACATTTGCTTTGTTGGCACATAAATTTACATTGCAACTAAACATCATGTTTTGATCAAATTAACCAAACACACAAGTAAACGTAACCTTATTGTAAACCGTAATCTTATGAGCAAACGAACCTTACTGTGCTAGATTTTGATACCTGTAAAACTTGGCACACAGTAAAAAATAACCAAAATTAAGTAACCCCACCAACACGAAACTCCAATAAACGTTGTCTAATCTTCCATCGTTTATATCATCCGGTAACCATCCGGTGACATTCCTTATCAGATCAACCACTGTTGCGCTGACATAGAAAGCGACGCCGGTCACAATGGAAATCATGGAAGTCGCCGTGCTTTTCATGGAAACGGGGAATTCTTGATAGTACATTGAGACGTTCCCCGGAAATTGGAAAGCTTCTCCGATGCCAACTACGATGAGTTGCGGAAACAGCCATAACGCTGCCATTGGCACTACGGCAGCGGTGCCTCCCTGCTGGCCTTGGAGGTGATTGTCGTGGGCTATTTTTAGCCTCTTTGACTCCACCACGGCGGAGATTGCCATGCTTAGAATGTTGAAAACGTGGCCTGTTCCGACTTTTTGTAAGGGTGTTAATGATCGGCCGGTCAGGCTCTTCCAATTGGGGTAAAGAAACCGGTCTAAGAGGGCAATGAAGATGGCGGAGGAGATTAAAACCACGATGGTGATTGAACCGGCGGGGATCTTGAAATTGGAGCCGAGGTGACGATCCATTGCAAGAGCTTGGAGAACTGTCATGTTGTTTTGAATTGCAATAGGGGTAGCTAAAAACACAGTGCTGGCCCATAATGGGAAAATTCTGATCAGAGTTTTCAAGTCTTCAACTTGTTGAACAGAGCATAACCTCCATGGCTTGGCTATTGATCCATCTGAATTAATGTCTCCTTCGGTTTTGATAGCTGCATGGTTCAAGAACCTACATGCAATTAAGGTATGAAACATTGAGTTCAAGATTGCAATTCATGTTTCTGCTTATTGCGATGAATGATTATGAGGCAGTAAATAAGTAAGTATTCATACCTGAAGCTCCGTTTAGGTGCTGTAGCAACTAGCAATGCTTTTGTCATCTCCATCATTAATCTCACCGTAATAATCCTTGCTTTCAGACGAAACCATGACTTTCCTCTTTCGTATTGCAGCAACAACCACGCGAGCCAAACTGGTATAAGGGCTTCCTTGAGGCTTATCATGGCGGTAGAAACGATTTCCCAGCAAGAAAATAAGCAAACCCAGGAAATTAAATGCCGCACAGATTCCAAATCCCACTCCCCAACTAATACTATCTTCAACATAGACGATGCCTATAGAACTAATAACACAGGCCACATAGAATGTGAAGAAAAACCAGTTGAAGAAACTTCCTTGATCTGTCGGATTATCAAACTGATTGGCTCCTAATGTTGCTAATGTAAATCGAACCACCCCCAGGCCTATTGATGCTAAAGTAATCCCCAAATATAGAACAGCTAGGTGGAGCTTCGATGGACCGTGGCACAAGCTTGAACCGGTTCCACAGTGTGGTCTCAAATAGCTAAGTGTTGCTGTTAATGTTAGAACAATTATTCCCTGGAAAGGTTTAAAAACCATGGACATTAGAAATCAAATTTATTGATCTGGGAATTAAAATTTTTGCGAGTTAAGAGCAGGAAATGTATATTTATACCAGTAAAGAGAAGAGTGAAGAAATTGAAACGACATGGAAAGAACCAAGGAAAGAGTCAGCCAAAACAGCTCCAATAATTGGGACCAAATTGATGGAACCGCTGACCACATTGGCAACCTGAGTGGCGTCAATGCTCTTAACATTGAACTCCTGGATCAAATACACGATCAAATTCGTCAGCCATCCCCAACCAGCTATCATCAGTCCAGACAAAGTTGCTGGGGAAACACACAACACCAAAACATTTTCATTACAACATGGCTTTAGACAATAGACATGCATGTCTGAAGAAGAGAAATAAAGAGAGAGAGAGAGAGTAACCTGAAACAAAGAAGAAGGTGACCCAACCACCACGTTTACGGCCGGAACTTAACACCTGCTGTGATTCACGGTCACCATTGGTGGAGGTGGCAGAAACAGCTGAGTGCTGCAACAGATCCGTGGATGAGATTTTGGCTCGGGGGTTCTGGATCTGAGATGCTTTGGGCGAGGCAGTCATTTATAGACTTTCTCATATAGTAGTACTGTGGCGTCTATATTGTAGATATTACCGTATCTTTTGAACAAAAATCATTTCACTTTTTAATGTTATTATATATGTCTCACTTCCAAAAAATTAAATCCTACACATTAATTTTAAATTTTAAATTATAAACCTTAAAAATTAAACCATGCACCTTAAATTCTAAATCTGAACTTCAACTATAAATTTTAAATTTAATTTATTAGTATTGGAGCATATATAAGAGTCAACTCCATGAATAACATTTTGGCTTTGGGGGTTTGGACGTAAGATGCTTTGTGTTAGGCACTAACTTATATAAATGGAAATTTCCTCTCAACTCTCCATTTCTCTTCTTTTTTAAAATAGAATCGTAATTAACAAGATGCGTTGAGTTAAAACAATTTATTTGACTCTTCATACGTGATGTGAAATGTAATCACATCAGTCAATTTAAAATAAATAAATAAATTACAGTGTGACATATTTTTAATAAATTATTTCAAAAGCTTGTTTAGTTTAAAGTAAAAAATTTTATTCAACTTAAAAAATGGAATTTATTCAACTTTAAACTTGGTTAAACTAAAATACATCTACATTAGACTTGAAATTGCGATGTTAAAGTATTTAAACTTTTTCAAAATCTCCATTGTAACATGACTATCTACATCTCATTTGGTGTTATGCAGGTTCTCTTAGATAATAACATTTTAAATCTAAGTCAAATGCTCGATTAAACATCCCTCTTTACAAATAAAAAATATACAAATTTGGTCAATAATTTCTAGAGCAAATGGTAAAAGCTCTCAGTTGACACTCTCTCCTTTAAATTGTGGGTTCAAAACTCATTATGAGCAAATTTCACATCTTCTCCCTCTAAATAGAAATTGTTCAAAAAAAATATCTGAACTTTTTTTTTACCATAAGATAAGACTTCAATGAATATATTATATGTTTACACCTTATCAAGTTGTCTACAGTTTATTAAGTGAACACTTAATTCAATTTAATGAATAAATTGTCATCAACCTTCAAATCATCTTTCTTGTATCATTAGAATTAGAAAAAATGCTAACAAATATGGATGATTATTAACATAATCTCACTTGTTTAAATAAAATTAAGAATTTTATATTTGAAAATTAAGAACAAAATTACTTGTGATTTAATAAAAAAAGAAAATCATTGAAGTTGAAAATATTGTATGGATTTAGGATACTGATGTGTATTATTATATACACACATATATGATTAAAAACCAATGTTGATGCAAAGAATCATATTCTTGACAAAAGACAGATGCCTAATTATAATACAGATTATCTAAATTATTGGTAATGGCAAAGTGCATATGCCTAAATATTTAATTAAGTAATTTTATAATTTAAAAGATAAACTTGACGGGTTAATAATATTTTTAACGTAATATATTACATTTCTTATACCAAGAAGAAATAAATCTATTGCATTGTATGGTTGGATCCACAGTCTTTTAGAATTCTTTTTCCACAAAAAAATGTGAACCGTTTGAGCTTGAAGAAAATGGGAGGAGACGAGGGAAAGAGAAAAAAAGTGAAAAGAAAAGGAGAATATATTCTTTATACATATACATATATTGGATTTATATTTAATACACAAGTTGTAGAACAAAAAAATCTACAAGCACCATGGTTTTAGAGTTTAGAGTTAGATTTTAAGGTTTAAAGGTTAGTGAGTTAGTTTCAATGGTTTAGAATTTAGAATTTATAGGTTAGGGTTAGTGTTTATTGAAACTTGTTTAGGGATTTAGGTTTTAACATATAATCTCTGAATTACAACTCAATCCCTAAATTAAAACTACAATCTATCAATTTTAAATTGTTAAACTTAAACCCTTAACTTTAAAACCCTAAAACTAAGGCGCTTGTAGAAAATTTTTGTTCTAACCACTTGTGTATTGAATATATATTTTTGACATAACTTGTGTTTTAAATAATTGCCCATATATTATGTATTAATAATTTATTTGTATATTTTTTGTCTGGTATTTTTTATGTCAGATATCAATTTATACTTTTTCTCCTAAGATATCAAATTTTGTATGATGAATCCAATATAAAGGGAAAATGTTTACTATTGTTTACTAAAAACGTTACACTTTGCTAGTCGATTTAAAATTTGTCCATGATCTTCTATTAAATTATTTATTTATCTATTATTATTTTATTTGAATATAAAGTAATATTTATTGTTAAATTGATGTATAAAAAACAATTACTTCATACCTCCTCTCTGCAGTCCAGTTTAAAAAAAATCTTATATTAAATAATTATAATCAATTTAATTTTTATTAACAAAAAATGAAATAATAAAGTATTTAGTCAAATTTAACTTAAGAATAAATTCTATTGTTTCCCTATTAATTAAATGAGAAAATAATAGACTTATCAATTGATTGAGTGGTCAAAAATAATTATATTATTTCATTTTATAAGACGAAAACATCATTACTTTTCTGCTTAATAAAAAATGATTTTTTTAACTCCAGGCGTAATGGGTAGAAAATAATAGTTTTTCTAACAACCGAATACTTGTTATGAATATTTATCTATGTAGATATCTATCATGATTAGAACTCTATCTAAGTAGTTTGATTTACTTTATCATTAGAAATATTATTGCATTTAATTAGAGTTCAATGTAATATGTACTTCTTATACATATAAATAGATGATTTGATGAAGACATTGTACACAAGTCTATATTTGAGAATAATACAAATCTCGCTCTTGCTCTCATCTCTTTATTCTTCCATTCTTGTTCTTTGTTCTTATTATTGTTCTTTGTTATTTTATTCACAACACGTTATCAGCACGAGTTTGCTCGAAAGATTTTGGTGCTCTTCATTCGAATCTCAAAGAAGTTACTGAAAAAGTCTGATCCTACTTTGAACTGAAGATAAGTTTTGTTCTCTTTATTTTTTTAACTACTAACTGTCAGCATCTTATATTTTAATTTGGTCTTTAATTTTTAGTGATATATTTTGAAGGTTTAAGCAAGTTATGAATTTTGAAGCCGCTCATAAACACCAATTGAGAAGTCAGGCTACACAAAATATGATGCTCGTGGTTCAAGCTAATGAACGGCTTACCATTGGTTTGCTTTTTTTGACCTGTTTTTATTTTTCTAACTTGAAAAAAAAACTCAGTTTTAGACCCAACAAAAATTAAAGTTATGGTGCGATTAGTTAAAATAAACATATATATTATTTATGAAGAAAAATTGTTTTCTGTCAATGAAGTCATGAAACCTAAATTTTAAATATAAAAAAACATCTATCTTAAGGGTAAACTGTGGCCTTAATTTTTCATATTTTAGATCATTTTAGTTTGATCTTGATTGTTTTCTTTTTTACACCTTAAGCTTTATGCTAACTTATGATAAACAAAAAAATATATAAACGCGTCATGTTATGCCTAGTAACGGCCTATACAACTATGTTTAAAAAACAAAAACAAAAAGAGAGTATTATGCCACAAATTCTCTAGTTTCTAATATATTCAGTTCAGTCCATATATATAGATCTAATTATTATGGTTTCATATATGATTAAGTTTGACAAAATGATTAAACTTGGAATTAAATATTAATATTTATTTATCTTATTTTATTAATTAGAGTTTATATGCTTTGAGTTTTACATGATATGTTTAAATGGGTTGAAAAAAATCATGGCTTCTCCGAAGATAAAATTTAAAGAGGTAAAGTTGCTAGATTCTGGGGAGAATTAACAGTTTGGCAATCCATATCGCAACTTCCTTCTCAATTTGTTAAGGTATTAATCTTTTCTTTTAAATTATTAATAAGGATTTTTCTTATAATATGTTTGTTCGATTAGATTTGTTTTGTTTCCTAAAGTGAATGAAAGAGTAGTTATAAAATATATATTTGCTTGAAAGCAACATTTCTTCTATGTCGAAAAACTCGACTATAGACTTCTCCCAAGTTCACGGAAATTCATCTTGATCCAAAAGGTTTTATGGGAGGCATTCATTGAAGTGAATGCAAGCATGGTGTCAGTGGGGTAGTTTTCCCTTTTACCAAACACTTTTATACAATCAGCTAATACAATTCGCTAGTCAAATCAGCTAATGCAATCAGCTATCAGCTAATGTAATCCGTTATCTGCTATCAGCTATCCACTAATTGTCAAACATGGCCTTAATAATTTTCAATTTATAAATGAAAATGTCAATGTATTTTTTTTACACAAAATGCATATTTAAACTTTAAAATATTAAATATAAATCTTAAACTTTAAATTCAATGTCCTAAACTATAACTCATAAATTTTAAACACTAAATTTAATCCATAAAATACAAACTCATAAACTCTAAACTAAATCTCTAAATACTAAACTATTAAAGTTGTTTGTGAAAAAATCGATTAACCAGTGAAATATAAATAACTAAATTATTCGATTAACATTTTCAAAAATACAGGTTTCATGAAATGAATTCTTTTACAACGAAAAGTCTCTTACTTTATTTAGATAAAACCCGGGAATTAGCTTCCACTTCCTTTTCAAGAATACGATATTTGTAAAACTTAGCGCACAGCAAAAAATAACCAAAATTGAGTAACCCCAAAACGACGAGCGTCCAATAAACATTATCCAATCTTCCATCGTTTATATCAACCGGTAACCATCCGGTGACATTCCTTATCAGATCGACCAGAGCTGTGCTAAAATAGTAAGCGACGCCGATGACAATGTACATCATGGAAGTTGCCGTGCTTTTCAATGAAACAGGGAATTCTTGATAGAACAACAACACGTTCCCCGGAAACTGGAAAGCTTCTCCGACGCCGACTAAGATGAGTTGCGGAAACAGCCACAATGCCAGCATTGGCACTACGCCCTGCCGGTTGTCGTGGACTGTTTTTAGCCTCTTTGACTCTACCAGGGCTGACATTACCATGCTTAGGATGTTGAAAGCATGGCCTGCTCCGATTCTTTTCAATGGTGTTAATGATCGGCCGGTAAGAGTCTGCCAGGTGGGGAAAAGAAACCGGTCTAACAGGGCGATGGAGATGGCGGAGGAGATCATAACCACGATCATGATTGAACCGGCGGGGATCTTGAAATTGGGGCCGAGGTGACGATCCATTGCTAGAGCTTGAAGAACAGACATGTTGGCTTGAATTGCAATGGGGGAGGATACAAATACTGAGCTCGCCCATAATGGGAAAATTCTAATCAGAGTTTTCAAGTCTTCAACTTGTTGGACAGAGCATAATCTCCACGGCTTGGCTATCGATCCAATTGAATCAACGTCTCCTTCGGTTTTGATTGCTGCATGGTTCAAGAACCTACATGCAATTAAGGGACAACGTCAATTAATTAAATGTAATCAATGATTATCGGACAGTAATTAAGTATTCATAAACCTGAAGCTCCGGTTAGGTGTTGCATCATTAATCTCACGGTAATAAACCTTGCTTTCAGACGAAACCGTGACTTTCCTCTTTCGTATTGCAGCAACAACCACACGTGCCAAGCTCGTGTAGGGGCTACCTTGAGGCTTGTCATGGCGGTAGAAACGATTTCCCAGCAAGAAAATAAGCAAACCCAGGAAATTAAAAGCGGCGCAAATGCCAAATCCCAGTCCCCAACTAATACTATCCTCAACATAGACGACGCCTAAAGTACTAACAACACAGGCAGCATAACCTGTAAAGATAATCCAGTTGAAGAAACTTGCTTGATCTTTGGGATTATCAAATTGATTGGCTCCTAATGTTGTTAACACGGAACGAACCACTCCCAGGCCTATTGATGCCAAGGTAATCGCCGTATATAAAACAGCTAAGTGGAGTTTCGATGGACCGTGGCAGGGGGTTGAACCGGTTTCACAGTATTGTGGTCTCAAGTGGTCAATTGTTGCTGTTAAGGTTAGAATGATTATTCCCTGGAAAGGTTTTTAAAAAATGGGGATTAGAAATCGAATTTTATTGAGTGGGAATTAAGATTTGTGAGTTAAGTATGTGTACCAGTAAAGAGAGAAATGAAGAAATTGAAATGACACGGAAAGAACCGAGGAAAGAGTCGGCCAAAACAGCTCCAACAATTGCGATCATGTTGATGGAACCGTTGATCACATTGGCTGCCTGAGTAGCGTCGATGCTCTTAAAGTTGAACTCCTGGATCAAATACACGATCAAATTGGTCAGCCATCCCCAACCAGCTATACCCAATCCTGTCAAAGTTGCTGGTGAAACACACAACATTTTCATTACAATTTACAACATGCATGTCTGAAGGAGATAAATAAATAGAGAAAGACAGAGACCTGAAACAAAGAAAAAGGTGAGCCAACCACCGCGTTTATGGCCGGAAGTTGACATCTGTGACTGTGATTCATGGTCACCGTTTATGTTGGTGGCTGTAGGAGCTGACTGTGATTCCATGGATGACATTTTGGCTTTGGGGGTTTGAACGTGAGATGCTTTGTGTTAGGCACTAACTTATATAAATGGAAATTCCCTCTCAACTCTCCCTTTCTCATTTTTTTTTAAATGGAATCGTAATTTACAAGACGCATCGAGTTAAAACAATTTATTTGACTCTTCATACGTGATGTGAAATGTAATCACATCAGTTAATTAAAAATAAATAAATAAATTACAGTGTGACACGTTTTTTAATAAATTATTTCAAAAGCTTGTTTAGTTTAAAGTAAAAAATTTATTCAACTTAAAAAAAAGAAATTATTCAACTCTAAACTTGGTTAAACTAAAATACGGATAAAATTCGTCTGTCCCTTTTTGGTGTCTCTACTTATGCCCCAACATTAAAAAATACTACAAAATTAAATTCCAAGCCCTAACCTTAAATTCTAAATCCTAAACCCTACACCCCATACCCTAAAAATACACCATACCCTAAATTTCTTAAACCCTAACCACAACCCCTAACCTAAAACTCTAAATCCTAAACCCTAAACTTAATTTTGAGCATGAAGCATATGTAGGGGCACCGAAAAGAGTAGAGAATTTCCATCCCTAAAATACATCTGCATTAGACTTATACATTTGTAAGATTTGAAATTGCGATGTTAAAGTATTTGAACTTTTTCAAAATCTCCATTGTAACATGACTATTTACATTTTATTTGGTGTTATACAGGCTCTCTTAGATAATGATATTTTAAATTTTTCATATTGTAAGTCAAATGCTCGATTAAACATCTCTCTTTACAAATAAAAAATATACAAATTCGGTCAACAATCTCTAGAGCAAGTGGTTAAAGTTCTCAATTGACACTCTTTCTTTTAAGTTGTGGATTCAAAACTCATTAGGAACAAATTCCACATTCTTCTTCCTTTAAGTAAAAATTATTCAAAAAATCTGAATTTTTTTTACCATAAGATAAGACTTCAATGAATTTATTATATGTCTACACCTTATCAAGTTGTCTACAGTTTATTAAGTGAACACTTAATTCAATTTAATGAATAAATTGTCATCGACCTTCAAATCATCTTTCTTGTATCACCAGAATTAGAAAAAAAATGCTAACAAATATGGATGATTATTAACATAATCCCACTTGTTTAATTAAAATTAAGAATTTTATATTTGAAAATTAAGAACAAAATTACTTGTGATTTAATAAAAAAAAAGAAAATCATTGAAGTTGAAAATATTGTATGGATTTAGGATACTAATGTGTATTATATACACACATATATGATTAAAAACCAATGTTGATGCAAAGAATCATATTCTTGACAAAATACAGATACCTAATTATAATACAGATTATCTAAATTATTGGTAATGGCAAAGTGCATATGCCTAAATATTTAATTAAGTAATTTTATAATTTAAAAGATAAACTTTATGGGTTAATAATATTTTAAACGTAATATATTACATTTCTTATACCAAGAAGAAATAAATCTATTGCATTGTATGGTTGGATCCACAGTCTTTTAGAATTCTTTTTCCACAAAAAAATGTGAACCGTTTGAGCTTGAAGAAAATGGGAGGAGACGAGGGAAAGAGAAAAAAAAGTGAAAAGAAAAGGAGGAGAATAGGTAAGAAAAGAAAAGGAGGATATATTCTTTATAAGTATACATTTATTGGATTTATATTTAATACACACGTGGTAGAAATAAAAAAAAAATCTACAAGCATCATGGTTTTAGAGTTTAGAGTTAGATTTTAGGGTTTAAAGGTTAGTGATTTAATTTCAATGGTTTAAAATTTATGGTTTATATGTTAGGGTTTAGTGTTTATTGAAACTTGTTTAGGGATTTAGGTTTTAACTTATAACCTCTGAATTACAACCCAATCCCTAAATTATAACTACAATCTATCAATTTTAAATTGTTAAACTTAAACCCCCTAACTTTAAAACCTTGAAATCTAACCCTAAACCCTAAAACTAAAGCATTTGTAGAATTTTTTTGTTCTCGTCACTTGTGTATTGAATATATTTTTTTGACATAACTTGTGTATTGAATAATTACCCATATGTTATGTATTAATAATTTATTTATATATTTTTTTGTCTGGTATTTTTATGTCGGATATCAATTTAAACTTTTTTTTCATAAATATCAAATTTTGTATGATGAATCCGATATAAAGGGAAAATGTTTACTATTGTTTACTTAAAACGTTACGCTTTGCTAGTCGATTTAAAATTTGTCCATGATCTTCTATCAAATTATTTATTTATCTATTATTATTTTATTTGAATATAAAGTAATATTTATTGTTAAATTGATGTATAAAAAACAATTACTTCATACCTCCTCTCTGCAGTCCAGTTTACAAATATCTTATATTAAATAATTATAATCAATTTAATTTTTATTAACAAAAAAATGAAATAATAAAGTATTTAGTCAAATTTAACTTAAGAATAAATTATATTGTTTCCTATTAATTAAATAAGAAAATAATAAACTCATCAATTGATTGAGTGGTCAAAAATAATTATATTATCTCATTTTATAAGACTTCAAATCTTGACATTAACCTTAAAAACATCATTACCTTTCTGCTTAATAAAAAATGATTTTTTTAACACCAGGCGTAATGGGTAGAAAATAATAGCTTTTCTAACAACCGAATACTTATATTATTAAATTGGTTAAAACTTTGAAATGTTGTGTTGTGTAAATTTTATTTAAATGTTGTTTTCTTTTCTTTTTTAAAAAATGTTTTGTATTTATTATTCAGTTGTTTGAAAGATTTAATAATAAAATAAATGTTTAAATTATATTTTTTAATTTTTTTAATAAAATAAGTGTTTAAAGTTTAAATAATTATTTGATATATTAAATGTGAGAAAAAATTACAAGTGGTTTGATTTTATAGTTTAAGGGGGATGGTTTAGGTTATGTGATTTAGGATTTAGGGTTACTGTTATAATTTAAGGTTTGATGTTAGAATTTAGGATTTAGGGTTAAAATTTAAACTCATAATCTTAACCATAAATTTTAAACCCTAAATTCTAAACTACATGCTTTGAATTTTTTCCATCACTAGTGTATTAAATTTCTTAAAGTTTTATTTTGTTCTTATTCACGTGTTTTTCTGGTAAAAAAAATGTTTAAACTATGTCTCTTTCTGTTTTAAATACATTAATTTTTTTGTCAAACTTTTATTGAATATTTTTTTAATAAAAATGACTTGAAAATGAAAACATAATAAAAATTCAGATCTATTTTGATTAAAAAAGTTATACATAAAATAAAAAGTATTATTTTTTAATTAGACAATTAAAAATTAGAATAAAAATACAACATAACATTTAAATAAAATTTACTCGTTGAAATTTCGGATATTCCCTCGTTTAATAAAATTAGTGGATTCAAAAAAAAATTTACTCAACACTTAAAAGTTTTGACGTAGCAGTAGTTCAATGCATTTAGACTTGAAAGAGTTAGGAGCATCGTGTTTGTTACCAGGAGGGAAAGCGCACGAGGAACAAAGGGATGAGATTGTAACCGCCTCTAAATCTACGGTTGACATTCGATGGAGTAATAATGTCGAATGAATTTCTAATATTTTGTAACATGTGGCTCAAATTATAACACATATATATTGTATAATTTAATTAGCGAGTTTTAAATATATTTCATGTTAATCTCAAACAAGCTTTTTTTATATATAAATAAAGAGAAAAGATTAACATAAGCCTCGTTAAAAACCCTCCTAACCTAATAAGGGAAAAGAGTACCTATGTATAATCCATACAACCTTCAAGCACAACTCGAACAAAACAGAAACAAAATTAGGAGCAATCCTCCCGTAACAAATCCAACACCTCAAATGGCGAGGAATTAAAAACACATAGATCAAACGAGTCTCGCACCGCCAATTTTGCCAACGTATCCGCAACTCGATTAGCATCACGACAAATGTGCCGATATTCCACTCCAACATGTATAGAAATAAGATCTTTAATCGAAACAATCAACGACGAGGACATCACCCTCGAAGACGATCCCGACAAAGCATGAAACACATCCATGTTATCACTTTCCACTACTACTCTCCTCTCATCAACACCCATAGCGCATTTGAGGCCTTCAAACACCACCCAAAGTTCCGCCTCAAACACCGAGCATTTTCCATTAAACCTAGAAAAGCCCGTAATCCAATTTCCTTGCGAATCACGGATAACCCCCCCGCATGACGCAGTTCCATCGCTAACGTTCCGTGCGCCATCCACATTGACTTTCGCCACACCTCTATCCGGTGGTCGCCAGCGTCTCCAACGCACCTGCTGTCGACCCCCATCATCAGGCGAACTCAGCTCGGCACATTGCGGAACACGCCGCATACCATCAAGCAGCCACGAACACCGCTCCACAACGCTTGCCCCAAACGGATCCCAACTCCCAAAGATACGTTCGTTGCGGATACGCCACAACGTCCAAAAAAGCCCCCCAAACATCAAGACCCAATCACATTCCTCCTTAGCAAAAGCACCAGACTTCAAATTTTCTCCCAGCCAAGCCTGCAGCGGCATTGAATAAAAATCTGTCAAACGTTGCGGTTTTATCAGCAGATTCCACGTCGAGACAGCCATGGGGCAGCGTCGTAAGATATGATCAACATCCTCACGTGCTGCCCCGCACAAAACACATTCAGCCGAATCCGCTAAACGCCTCTGATTCCATTCCGCATTCGTCAAAAGATGACCCTTACCAACAAGCCAAAGGAAAGCCTTGATCCGCGGCAACCCCTTGTACGCATGTATTACCTTCCACAAACCATCTTCAACCCCTCCCTGCTGATTTGATCGGGCGTCGTACGCGGAGCGCACCGTGAAGATACGTGCCCTACTCCATCTCCATCCCGGCCGATCAGGGCCACTCGAGGCAGATGGCGGTTTAATAGCCGCGATATGGTCCAGGACATGCCGAGGCACAACGTTAAAAAAAAGCCTCCCATAGCCAATCTCCTTTCTCGTCCACCATGTCCCTAACCCGAGTGGAAGCCATCGCGCCCACAGCCCCCGGACAAATATCAATGAGAGGACCAACATCTGCAAGCCACCTATCTCTCCAAAAATCCACCGTCGCACCATCCCCGACATTCCAAACAATCCATTCCCGAACATCGTCCCAAACCGCACTAACTCCCCTCCATAACACGGAACAATTACTCCTAGACAAAGATATCGAAATACGATCAAAACATTTATACTTAGCGCGAAGAAGTCTTACCCACAGCTGATCCGTCTTCACCACTAAATTGTAAGCCACATTCATGAGAAAAGCATCGTTTTTCGGTCTAAAAACTTGAATCCAAGACCACCCTGAGCAATAGGCAACGCCACCTCCTCCTAATTAACAAGATGAACTCCCCATTTCAAAGCTAAATTCTCCCAATTAAATCCCCGTATAATTCGCTTAATTTTATCACGAACACCCTTCGGAATCTTTGTCGTTTGCATGCAATATGAAGGAATCGCCGATAATACCGACTTTGCTAAAACAATACGCCCCGCAAAAGATAAGTACCTCGCCTTCCACCCATCCAACCGATCCCTAACCTTCTGAAACATAAAATCATGCGTCCCACTAGTAACTCGCTGATGTAAC
Source organism: Hibiscus trionum (assembly GCA_030270665.1). NCBI lineage: Eukaryota > Viridiplantae > Streptophyta > Magnoliopsida > Malvales > Malvaceae > Hibiscus > Hibiscus trionum. Next base: position 27,628,220 of record BSYR01000024.1, on the reverse strand, counting down.
ATAGGCACACCTAAATACTTTCCCAAGTTCTGAACTTCCCTAAAACCACACACCATGCAAATAGCACTTCGAAGCGCGTGTGGGACGTTCTTAGAGAAAAACACATTTGTTTTGGCCACACTAACCTTCATACCAGAGACATTACAGAATTCATTAAGAACCGAACTAATCACCTCCACCTGATCCAATGAAGCCTCCGCAAACAAGACCATGTCATCCGCGAACATGAGATGAGAGATAACAGGGCACTGCCGCGATACCCGAAAGCCCTTCCAAGCATCTTGGGCCATCTTATGTACAATAAGCTGCCCCAACCTCTCCATACAGAGAACAAAGAGATACGGTGACAGCGGATCCCCTTGCCGGATTCCCCTAGACGGTCTAAATTGCTCTGTCTGCGCCCCATTCCACAGGATCCTTGTCGACACAAATGAAACACAACGCATAATCAAATCTCTAATCTTCCTCAGTAGACCAATGTCGCTAAGAGTATCTGCAATAAAGCCCCATTCAAGGCGATCATACGCCTTCTCCAAATCGATTTTCACCGCCATCCAACCCTTAGCCCCAGTTTTCCGACGCATAGAATGAACCACCTCCTGTGCAATAATTATGTTATCTGATATGAGACGTCCAGGAACAAAGCTCGTCTGATTATCCTTAACCCATTCAGGAATAAAAGGCTTTATCCTGTTCACAATCACCTTTGTCAAAATCTTATATAAAACCTGACAAAGACTGATAGGCCTAAACTGCGTCATATCCTCAGGCGATTTAACCTTCGGGATTAAAACCAATAAAGTCTCATTAAAGCTATCCGGAAATGGAGCCCCCTCAAAGATATCCTGAATCAAACGACAGACACTTGCTCCAACAGTATCCCAGTTCCGCTGATAAAACAAAGCCTGATACCCATCCCTCCCAGGTGCTTTAAACGCATCCATCTGAAACACTGTCTTACGAACCTCATCCATAGAGATTGGGCTATCTAAAGAAGACGCAGTAGAACTAGTAATCACAAGGAATTTACCTCGAATCATGTACTGATAAACATCCGTACTCTCGCTAGTAAAAAGCTTTCCATAAAACTCCACAGCATGCCTTCGAAGGGCCTCCTGCGATTCAACCCATCGACCACTACCATCACATAACCGAGTGATCAAATTTTGCTTCCTTTGATTGATCGTTGAAGCGTGGAAATATTTAGTATTTCTGTCCCCCTGAATGAACCACTGACATCTCGACTTCTGGAACTAGAGACTCTCCTCTCGCTCCAGCACAACATCTAGCTCCTCACGGAGATTCTTCTCCAACACCACTAACGAATCAGAATACCTGCGCCTAAGAGCTTTATCAATACCTCGCAGACGTGTCAATAATTCCTTTTTACGCTTACCAATGTACCCAAAAACCTCCACATTCCACTTTGAAACCATATATGTCAATCTCGCAATATTCGCCTCAACCGACTCCAACGGTCTCCAACACTCTTGTAACAAATCCATGAAGCCAGGATGATCTAGCCAGGCGGCGAGAAAGCGGAACGGTCTGTCATCATCAGCTCTAGTATATGAATCCCTCGATAGCAATAATGGGCAATGATCGAACCCTAAACGATCCAAATGAAGAACAATACTCTGCGGGAAGGTATTCTGCCACGCCCCATTCACTAAGCATCTATCAAGGCGTTTAAAAAGCCTCCCACGTCTCCAAGTAAAATCATCCCCCCTATACTCAATCTCAATTAAGCCTGCCTTGTACACGAACTCCTGAAATAAAGAGCTAACACCGGATAGCCCCGATTTGCTACCAAAGCATTCCTCATCGCGAAGAATACAGTTGAAATTCCCTCCTAACACCCAAGCCTGACTCACCCCGGGTTGCAGCCGAAGTAAATGATCCCACACCAACCTTCTCTTAGATATCGACGGCGAAGCATACACTGCCGTAAATAAAACCCACTGATTAACGACATCATCAAAGAACCTCCCATGTACAAATTGATTTGATACAACAAGAATCTCAACATGCACATCCTCTCGCCATAAGACCCAAACACCACCGCTAAAACCATGGCATTCCACACGGTACGAATTACCAAACCCCAACCGTCGAATAACTTTATCCGCCTGGACACTACTAACCCTTGGTTAAACAAGACAAACCACTTTCGGATCATGCTTCTGTACAAAAAAACGAAAACGTCGACGAAATTCTGGGCTCGCCGCTCCCTGACAATTCCAAAACACTAATTTAATCATCAAAAAAACACAGCAAGAAGAAAAAGGACCTTAACACGACAGATTGGAATTCTCCTTGTCGATCCCATCCACAGCCACAGTACCAACATGCATCGATGCAATTGCACCCAAATTCGAAGCTGGAGACGATTTTGATGCTTTATCCTGAAGCACCTCGTCACCCCCTTCCACCCCCATACCTTTCGATACTACTCTATCATGCATGCTTTGTAACTCCCATGATAGGGATTGAACCCATTCTGCCAAGAGTGGTTTCGCCGGAGCACGCGTCCCATTGCCGCGCTTTGATTGCTTCGAAGATTTCTTAAGCGCAACCTTCACCGGCAAGAGACTTTTCCCACGTCCAACATCTTTTTGCTCCCCTCCCACAATGCCCTTGGATGACTCACCATCCGCAATCACAATTGCGCTATGAGTCCCCGAAACAATACCCGGATTATAAGCTTGAACATGTGCCTCCATGTTCGGAACCAAAGATACCACCCTCGCACCCGTATGCAACCTGTTATCCGCGTTCGATATGTCTGCCAAAGGAGCTCGCTGTGCACCGGCCGGCACAACATCGTTCTGCGCTTTGCCCCTCTCACTACCCGCAGCAACCTCTACTGCTGCAATCACCACCCCCTTACCGTGTGGCCGCTGTGCTGGCACCACCTTATCCTTCCCTCGACGAGACCCACTCTCACCAACCTGCTGCACCTTGGAGACTCTCTGCTGGGCCGCAGCACCCTCCCCCTCTTTTGCACTACCTTCATCACCCATGATAAAAAACCGAGACCCCTCAAAACCATGTCCTCCAGCCACCTGAAATTGTCCATCTACCTTCTGCGGCCTCCGTTTCCTAGCATCAACCACCATCCATGGACCATAAATACTATCCGAACTAGCCTCCGAAACTGGCACTTCGCCACTCAAATTTTCCACTCCCAAGGCTCCTTTGTCCTACTCCATTCCTAAACTCTTACCACACCCCTCCGACAAATGCCCATATACCCCACACTTAAAACAAATGTGATGCAAGCCTTCATATTCAAGTTTCTGCGTAAAACCATCAATTCCAATACAAGGTAACAATGGCTTATTCAAATCCACAAGCACCGCAAGTCTAGCAAACTTACCTCGTTCTCCTGCTGTAGTGTTATAATCTATACGAATAACCGTACCTATAATACTCCCAATTAGCTTGAACAAGGCCTTCGTATAATACTTATATGACAGGCCCGGAAGGCGTATCCACACCACCACTTGCGACGGATGCTTCTGCGATGTCGAGAAGGAACGCGACCATGGCTGCACCGTGAGATAACTCCCGTAAAGCGTCCAAGGTCCAGCCGAAAGGATCATCGCATAGTGCTCATTCGATTCAAAGTTCACCAGGAAGTAATTGTTATCAAGGTCCACAACTTGATAATCACCTTTTGGCGCCCAAAGACTGGGAATGCGAGACAAAAGTGTTTTATACCCAATCGTACGCCCAAGGAGTCGTACAATCACGGCTCGATTCATACTATCATCAATCGACACATGAACGCGCTCGGAGAACCTAATCTTCGGGAACGATCCACTACGATCGATCGAAAAATCCGAATCCAAAACATGTATATTATCCGTAGCTACACCGGCTTTGTGCCTACCACCAGCGCTGCCTGCCCTTCCAACCATATCAGCATACGACCCCTTGCCCCTATTAACGTCATCAGCCACTCGTCCTCTCGTATCACCAGCCTCGCCCTGCTGCACCGTGGCCGGCAATGTCGGACCCCCAGCACCACCAGCCTCCAGACTATCCGAAGCAACCACCTCCATAGGCATCGACTGATCCACAACAGACTCCTCCCGCGCCGGTTTTGAAACCTGATGAACAGAGGGAGACGCAGCCACCACCGGCGGCATTCCCCCCCCCCCCCCCGGGCGGCTGGCCCCCCGTCACGGTAAAGCCCCGTAAACTAACGTTATCGCCGGTAGGTCTCTCGCACTCCGAAAAAATAGGAGCCGTCATTAGGGTTTTTAGATTTTTAACACCTAAATTAGTGACAAGGCTCCTTCGATACAATATTAACCCTTTGAAAGTTTAATTATGTCTTTAAATTTAAATTTAATTTAAAATTTAAGTGGTAACTAGAGAGGGTTTGAAGTAATTAACCCAACTTAAAAATATTTAAGGTATTGCCCCAATTTTTGAATGAAAACAACACTTGATGACTATTTTTTTCCTATCCCGTCTTTAATTTTTGTTTTCAACTTTCACACGTGCCACAATCAAAAAGAGGTATAGAAAAAGTTAGTTCCAAGAGACAAAAAGTAGCCATCTTTTTTCTTTCTTTTGTCAAAACTCTGTGGATCAAGGATAAAAAGATCAGTATTTGTTTGCTTCAATGGGAGTAGTAATTACCTCTATACTTCACATATCTGTTCTCAAATCGAAACTGTTCCTATTAACGGTATTATTTTATTGTTACGTTTTTCTTTTGCTAAATTTTGAATGACAAACATCGTTCCCTTCATGACTTTTTATTAAAATCATTCGTTAATGCACGAATAGTTCGAATCAAATATTATAAAAAAATTAGAGAAATTAATTTCATTCTTGAGATTTTGGTGATGAAAAGACGGACTTAAAAATGTACCTCTAATAACAAATATTGGGAAATGATTAAATTTTAAAAGTAATCTCTTAATATTAAATATTGAAAAAATCAAACATTTAATAACAAGTATTGAAAAAAATTAAACCCCTAATAACAAGTACAAAAATAATTGGACTACCAATAACAAATATTCAAAAAAAAATTAAAAGTATGTCTCTAATAACAAATATTGAGAATTTTTTTGAACTACTAATAATAAGTGTTGAAAAAACTTAAATCCTAATAACAAATATAATAAAAAAAAATAAGACATAGACGAGTGCTTCTATTGCTCATACCCAAAGACAACGCTAATGAAATCAATTCTCTCAAGTTAATTTGCTGAATTAATTACAATAAAATTTGAACATTTGTTTTTAATTAAAATATCTAACCGTTCATCCTTTTTAGACCAACCCAATTTTCTGTCTCACCAGGCCGCACGCAATGCCGCATCAACCAACTTGTTATAAATGTGCAAAGTCCTTTCATTTAGGATTTTTTTCAGAAGAGTTACGGGTGTGAAAAAATTAAGTAAAAGATAGAAAAATATATGTCCAAACTCTTTAGCCTCTCATACCAAAAATGATGCTCATCCTTTAGATAGATGTGAATACAGATATACCAAGTCAATCAAACCTAGCACTTGTTTTCTAGAGGCTTATCATTGAGGGAAAAGGCCCCTACTGAATCAGGCTTGAAGTTAACGTCCAGTTCTAGAGATATTATACCAATAGGCTCCATCCTATTCCTATCAATGGCACTGCAGTATATTGATAAAGAAATATTTTTTCCAAATCAGAATAGCAATTGGGTTGAAAAAAATAAAGGATTTCTAACTGACTTACTAACCAATACTATTTACCCGTTCTTTGGTGTTTTCAACTCTTTACTATGCAGAGCATTATAGAAAATGAAAAGAAAATATGTTAAAGGGGGAAATGAGCAGGCATATTTGGAAGAAATTGTATACTCCATTATTTATCCAGAAAACGCTAAAAATTCCATCGAAAATCTCCACAAAATCCATTCAACAAAATAAAACTGCAAATAGCCAGATTTTTTCGAGCAACAACTGCCTATTCTTTGAGATCACAAAACCCAAAATATTGTGTGGAGGCAAATGTTGTTGGCTTCATACTGTTCAACAACCACCAGCTTATGCATCAGCAAATCTGCAAGATGAAATAGAAACCATCAGAGCACTAAAAGAAAAGAAAAAAAGCGCAAAGAGAAACAAAGAAACATCATTTACGTAAAACAGAAATTAATGCAAAGATTACCCTAGCTCAGAGAGCTTCAGATGAGCTTCAGCATAGTCAGCAAAGAAGGTATCCTCATCCTGCAAATAAGGAAAAACCCATCAAAATAAATAAACAAAATTGAAACTTCTCAACGGCAGACTGTATGAAACTATAGAGGGATTGTTTTGATAGGATGAGTTACATACGGAAGCATATATATCAACCAATGGACGGAAGGCAGGGTCAGAGAGGAGAACTTTGTCAGTTGGCAGCTGAAGAAGACCTTCCTTCTCTCCAGACAAGAGTTCCCTAAAAACATAGTAGTATAACCCAGATTAGCACCAACTCAACAGATTTGTAATCACAACAAAGAAGGAAAATGAACGACTCAAAAACCAGAAACTCACGTGAAGTAAGAGTTGTCGAAGATGAGAGGGTTGGTAGTCCATGGTCCCTCAAATCCAGACCTCTCCTTGTGGCACCTTCCCTATATAAAAAAACAGAGAAGAACCGTATATATCATTAAACGGATGCACACAAATAACAAGTCAAACTAAAAGAGAACAGGGGAATTTGAAGTTTATTGACAGACCAGGGTGTGGCCACCAGAAAGAGCAACAATATCCTTGTCGCTGAGACCCATTTGAACGCCAAAGACCTGCCTCAGGTGATCAGATCCTGCAAGAAATCAATCACTAGATTCAATAAAGATCATCGCCAAATTAAATGTCATCAAACAATTGAAACCCGAAATAAACAGTACACACTAACCCTTGGTGGCATCAGGAAGACGTCCCTCAGGAGGTGGGTTAGGCTTGTCCTGGAATTTTGTCAAAAAAAGCTTGTAGGTAAGTAGAGTAGTAGTATTGACTACTTCTAGAATTGATACTATTTGCAAGAATTGCTATAAAAAAACAGAAACTAACTATTTTTTCTATACATCTAATCATTTTACGAAGTTGAAAAGGATCTAAAAATATTTCACCATCTATAGTTGAGAACATCTAAAACTGCACTAACATTTCCTAAATTCAAATGTTGCAGAAATGATGACATAGTTTAAGTTGACTGACCTCTCTTCCGGGATGGAAGGGAACTTCAGGTCCACCAGTAATCTCAACGGCGACAACACCAGCAAGCTAGAAATTATCCAAACACAGAAAGAGAAAAAAAAAGTCAAAATCAGTAAAATAATAAATAAAAGAAAAGAATCAGAAAGAAAAAACGGAACGATTAAAACTAAAACCTGATAGAAGTCAGCGTATGAAAGGATAGGGAACTGCTCCTTGATCGGCTCGAGAAGCCTGACGGCGATATCAAGACCGTTGTTAGCAGCATGTGCGAGCTCAGCAGGCTGCTTCATGGTTCCGAATGGACCTCCGGTCTGGGACTTAACATCGAAAGTTCCAGCTGAGTGCCAACTGTCATCCACGATCACCGTCCGATCACTCAATATCATCAATCTCAGAACCAAAACTGTAGATCAGACGACAAATATAAAAACGAGAAGCTTACGCTAGACGGAGCATGAGTGGAGCACAGTTCTTCTCAGCGATCAGACCTCTGAGCTTCCTCTTAGCCTTTTCAACTGCCTTCTGGTATTCCTCGGTCACAGGTGGGTAACACTTCGTCATTTTCTCTGATTTTCAACGAAAATAGATTTGTATTAACAAAATGAGAAAAATTCAAATCAAATCAAATAGATCTAGAACTTCAGATCCGAACTCAAATCGAAAATAACCTTTTCGTGAAGTAACCGGGTGAGTATTGAAATGAATTAAAATTGAAAAAACCTAAAACCACGCAATGGACACGAGCTGAGCACAGGCACACTTACATCGGAGGGGGGAAGATATAAAGGAGGGGGGAGAGAGGGAAGGTTCTAGTAGGTTATTATTAGCCGTTGGATTCAGTAATGATCGTATGGTTGGTGATTGTTTTAGGAATTGACGTCCTTGATTTGGGTTGAAAATTCATGATGAGCGGATGTGCTTGTGAGGAAGGTGGCTGATTAAAGAAATTAATCAATTAAAAAAAGAAATTAATTGTGCTTGTTTGTTCTTTTTTGAAGAATGAACCTGCGGAAACTTGAAATGACAGATTTGTTCCTAAAGCGATGAAAAGTTTTATACTACAACGGCCGCATGTATAGAAATGGCAGGGGTGTTTTTGTCGTTTCAAGTATTTTGCAGTAAATTTAGGAAAATTTAAAAAAATTAATACCGTGGAAAATACATGTAATACAGTGTGAACACGCCGAGGGAGAGAAGATTCCATTGAAGAAATGATAATAGCACCGGGCGTTTCACAGAAACATTTATCAACCGCTCATTTCCTATTCGTCATACAAAACTCGCACACTTTTTGTAGCAGACTAAAAGCTGAAATGGGTTATTGCCAACCGGTATCCGCCACGTGGATCAATTTAATCACGGGCCCTTGGTCTCTACTCTCTCTCTCTCCCCTATCATATTCCACTGTCTCCGCTAAGGCGCTAACGGTTAGGACTATAAATGAGACGGTAGATATTACAAATTATTTAAATTTAATTCGGTTAAAGTTTAATATGTTTGGGCTAGAGCTTGAATTTCGCTTGAGTTCTTAACAAGTCGAGGTAAGTTATTCAATATCGACTCGAAAAACTTGCGAAATACTTAAAAATATAATTTACTAAATTTTTTAATTTTTTAAAATTAAAGTGAACGAAATTGTATGTTGCTGGATATTGTTGTTGTTGACTAAATCCACTCAACAACTATTAGTATTATTATTAGTATCGAAAGTAAATCTTAAAATTCCTATAAACACGAATATTATACTTACAGTAATCACATGCCATTTTTATTACAATGTTTTGTGTGCATTATTTTTTTTTTGTCCCCCAATATATATTTCCCGATTGAGAAGCCATAACCATACCCGGTCGTCTAGACTATGAAGTGCATCATCAATGAGCAGTTTAAAGTCACTTGTATTCTTCCGTTAAACTGGGATTGCGAGTTTGATTAGACTCGGATACTTTCTCATCAAAAGGCAAGTTCATTGGCTTCAACCTGCAAGAAGCTCATACATGCTAGATGAATCAGCAACAAAGCATCCTAAACATACGATAATGGTATAAAAAGTCGCATAAACGAGCACTAGAAATACCAACTATAAAAATAGCAAATACAGCTACAAGTTTCTTTTAAATCATTCCACATGAAAAAACCTCATAACAATTTAAGAACAATTTAGATTACATGCTACTACCATAGGATATATATTCGAAGAATGGCTCTATTATATGAAAGGTTGGACAAGGAAATAATTATCAGTCCAACTAGTTTCAGATAAATGCTTTAATCAAGTTGAGGATGTATATGTTTATATATGTATATAAGTTCTTATCCTGTATTGACCTAGAATATCCATCCCAATGATATTTAAGAAATATGGCATACAGAAGTACTACAATCGCCATGGTGAACATACTGCAAATAATGAATGGAATATATGTATAGCTTTAAGAAGTTTAGAGACCATATAAAAACATAATAGACAACTTACATCAACTTGCAAAGCTGAAGTAAATCCTTCACTCCTTTGACCCTTTTCATCAATGTTGGTTTCCTTATCTACATGCTAATCATGTTGGGGTGGGAGGGGAGAATAAGCAGAAGCTGGTGACAAAACTGGGCTAATTAGTTTCCAAAATAAATAAGCATGCTATTATTGCTATACAAGTATAGGTTAACATGTATCTTACACAAGTTCACTTTAAAACAATGAACTGTAGTGTTCAATTAGCCACGAAAGCATGGCATTAATAATTGCTTGTCATGTAGCCCCCAAACCTTTTGTTTATTCCGATAACATAACACGATAGACAGGAAGGGCTAGCAAACACATGGGAAGAATGTGCCAATAGAGAATGGATATGCAAAAGAAAGATCAATAAAATCACGTGCTTATTTGATCTAAGCTTAACATAGTTATAATAACAAGAGAAATGATAAATTTTAAAATGTTTGAACCATAAAAAAATCAAAGGATCAGGTTCTCAAATAAACTCCAATGAAATGCCATTATAAATTTATAATTGATCCCAAAAGGCAAGTTACAACATGGTTTTCGTGTAAGCTGCAAATTGAAAACAAACAAGTAATGTTCATTTATCAATAAATATTCTATTATCAGTAAAACTAAAAGAGAATTGACCAATCAATGAAACTAAACCTACTAATATCTAATAGGTTTCACTCACGTGAAAATCTTATCCTGAAAAATAAAATCTCTTTGAACTCCTTAACCAAGAAAGATTCGCCAGTTTAATCCTATTTTCAAGCATCATAATCGGTATCAATTGCAGGCCAAATTAGAGGACTGCAGGATACATACTACTAGCCTTGGGAAGCAATTAGAGGACTGCATCTGCTAGCACCAGCATGTTATTTATTCTTATTGATCGAAGAACACAAAAGTATGTACTTCATTACCTGGAAAGCCAATCAATAGCAACAAAAGCAATTATGGATTATGATTCATAACTATCATAAAACTAGACGTTATACATGCACCAGACATGCAATTCCTGTTTCAGAAAAAAGTAAAATCTGTTTCAACAACATAAACATTAAACAATATCATATAAGGCAAAGGACATTCATGTATGAGACCTGTTATTTCCGTTTCAGAAAGGTTAAACTAGCATTTAAAACAGAAAATGCCATGGAAGGTATAGGTTATCCATGCGCAAAATGTGTAATTTCAGGGTCAGAACATGTGCATCCAACTATAGCAGTGGAGGAGAAAAAAAGATTCAACTCATTCTAACACGAACCGAGCCCCCCTTCTTCAAGCTGGAAACCAAACTAACTGACTCTACATCATGATTTTCTCTTAGCTTTACCCTTGTCAAGCAAACCAAGGCAATATAAATTCGGTTTACTAAGTGCAAAATGCAAACAAGGAATTAGACAAACAAGCAACCTAGAATTCTTACATTCGCTACTTTTCAAAGCCTAAAACTTCCAAAATGATAGTTTGGACCACATAATCAAGCAGAAATTGAGACTGTGAAATTGTAAGTTATTACTACTACAGATACAACTTACTGTAATCAAAAGGAAGCATAGCAACTTGCAAGCGAACTACTAAATAGCGCATCCTCAAATGATTATAGATTTGAAAAATATTTTATTAGCGAGATAAAAAAACATCTCGGTCAATTGATAATCAAGTAACATTGAACAGAAACTAAAAGAAAAATAGATCGAATCCAGAATGCACTTAAACAAATAACTGGCTAACGACTTACTCTACAACAAAGCCCACACAATTACATCCTTCTTCATTCACGCATTTTCTCAGCAACCAAACGGAAACTATAATTGAAAAAAAAATGAAGCTTTTGACAAAAAGATACATCGTAATATATAAACTAGTGGGATTGAATTGAACAATCATTACTCTTCATTGATGATTATCAAAGATTTCCGCTTTTCTGGGATCGGAAACGACGTAGCTGCAACAAGTTGGATGGAATTCCTCCTTTCTGTTGCCGTGATGGTGATTGTTTGGATTGAAACAATTATAAGTGAAAATAAAAACAGGAAAGTAAGAGGAAAGTCTCGAAGCGTTTGATGCTTATAAAAAACCTTAAAAAAAGGAAAACGAGATTATTAATTGGATTTTCGTTTTTGCCCCTTCTTTTTCAGATATTAACAGCTTTACTCGTGATAAACAAAATCCCTCGTAAGTAGGGGTAAAAATCAGTTCTTTCTGTATTTCCCGGCCTATTTAATCACGACATCCTTATATCAAGGTAAAGTACTTAAATTTTTTATTACTTCCAAATATATCTTAATTATTAAAAAATATATTTTTTAAATATACTCAAATGATACTCATTGCATTGTTTTTTCAACATATTACATAGTTAATTTTACTTGGATGATTGCATTGCTTAACCTAAAAATAGTTAAGTATTCTTTATTACTTAAAAAATAATAAAGAACAGTTTTAATAAATTAAAAAAATAATAAAGAACAGATTTACTAATAAAATAGATGGAGTAATATATTGACGTGGCATTATGATTGGCGACCAAAACCCATGAAAAGTATCCTCAGTACAAAACCTGATTAGGAAAATCCCGTAATAAAAAGAAAAACCAAGGGCAAGATTAGGAAGTTCACAATATTTAAATGACAGCGACGTTTAAGAGGAAAGAATTAATTAAAAAAACCTCAAAAAATCAAATCCCTCTCTTCTCTTTCTTTCTCGCTCTATTTTTCTCTCTCTATTATTTCTTTGAGGTGTGGTATTGTTTGTTCCTTATCGCACTATCTCATCTTCACAGATTAGTAGTCCTCTTGTCGATCTTCACCCAACTGTAAGTTCTTTTCATTTCTTTTTAACTCTAGCAATCCAGAACCCTAAATTTCTATATCTGGCATTTCGGTCCTTTTTGTTTTCATTTTTAAAGATCCCTAACGTATTTTCTCCAAAATGAATTCTGCAGTCTTAAGTCATTGGAATTTTTCCTTAATTTTTCTTTCTTGATTTATTGTATTGCATGTAGGTAACTATTGATTTGATATTGGTTAGGAATTTGGTTGTTAAGGTTTTTTTTTTCGTTGGAGACTTGATAAGGTAGCTCTTGTATGTTGATCTGCTGAGCGTCATAGTTTTAATTTGTTGTCTATACTTTTTGGACAATTTTTGGGGTTATCGGGGAATACGGAATTCTAGGGTACCTAAATGATGTATATTTGGATTGGAGTCTTCTTTTTGTAATTAGATTTGTATTTTTATGGTTTGGCCATTTTAGTTTAATGATCAAGTGAAATTGTGAATATTTTTAGTAATCCAATTCAGGTTTCAGTGTTGCTGCTTGACGAGTATAATTAGTGCTCTTTGTGATTAGGATTCAGACAATCATGAGTGACGAGGGAGAAAAGACCTGCCCCCTTTGCGCTGAGGACATGGATTTGACTGATCAGCAGCTCAAGCCTTGCAAATGTGGTTACGAGGTCTGAAGAAAATTACTCTTATTTTCTTAAATTTTTTTGGCAATTCAAGCCATAAAATTGTTTTAGTATGGTACTTAAGGTGATAGAGTGGAGAGTGATGAGAATTGATGTGTCATAGTTATTTTTATTGGTCTTGCAGATATGTGTTTGGTGTTGGCATCAAATAATGGATATGGCTGAGAAAGATGAGATAGAGGGGAAATGTCCAGCATGCCGTACTGCTTATGACAAAGACAAGATTGTAGGGATGGCTGCTAATTGTGAGAGGTTGTCAAGCTCACCTAGATCTTATTCTCATTCAAGACGTTGGAAAATATTCCCGCCATTATCTCATGTATGTTCTTTTAAGCAGGTTGGTTGCTGAAATTAATTTGGAGAGAAAAAGCAAGTCAACAAAGGCAAAGACTAAATCATCTGATGGAAGGAAGCAACTGAGCAGTGTACGAGTTGTCCAAAGGAATCTTGTTTACATAGTTGGATTGCCAATTGAACTGGCAGATGAAGATGTACTCTCCCATTTCATTCTTCATATACATGTATTTTACTAGCTAACTGTGTTATACTTGTCTCATGACCTAATTGTGCGTATGTTTTTGCAGCTTCTCCAGCAGCGAGAATATTTTGGTCAATATGGTCAAGTTTTGAAAGCATCTATGTCTCGGACTGCAGCTGGTGTCATCCAGCAATTTCCAAACAATACATGTAGTGTGTAAGTGCATACATATCATGTATTTGGTTTTATAGCTTCCAAATATTAAGATGTTTGTATATTGGATCTTTAATACGCGCAATTTATATTTTAAGTGACTGCAGATCTATTGAAAGGAAATATCATATTATTTTGAGGATTTTATCTCCCTACTTCCTTGTAGTTTGATGTTATTTAGTGTTTTCTTTTTGTATTACATTTGTTTACCCTGTCCACAGATATATTACTTATTCAAAAGAAGAGGAAGCAATTCGTTGTATCCAGTCTATACATGGATTTGTCTTGGAGGGTAAACCATTAAAGTATGACACTGTTATGGAATGTTTTCTTTTGTTAATTGTTGGATGCATACTGGGTCCTGATCTCTCTAATGCTTGAAAATTGAAATATTAATTTCAGGGCATGCTTTGGTACAACAAAGTATTGTCATGCATGGCTGAGAAATGTGGTATGTGAAGAGATTTTTGGTTGATTTGCCTTTTATGTTGAAGAAATTTATTTATTTAATGCTCCTAGGTTTAAATAATAGTACATAAATGTAATTTGAAGTTTTTTGGGGGAATTTCAGCCTTGCAGTAATCCTGATTGTCTATATTTGCATGAGAAATGCTCTCAAGAGGATAGTTTTACAAAAGATGAGATTATATCAGCATACACAAGGTATATTCATTTCAACTTTTTTACTCTTATTATAGTTGTCTTTTTCATTTGTTTTTTCCTCTTAATCTTATTTTATTTTTTTTCGAGTTCAGCTTTTTTGCTGAGACAAAGAAAGCTTACTTTTGGTTGCTTTCTGGTTCAAATGAATGCATGTATACATGTCATACTTTGTATCGGTATTGCTGTTACAGCAGCGTGTGGCAAAGAGCTATATTATTTGTTCACAGAAAGCATTTTTGCTGAACTTTAATCGATTGGAAAGATGATAGAATTGAAAAGCTAACTTTTTCATTTTGACAGCTTTTATTTATATTCGACTCAATTTTATCTTTGGTATGTTTATTCTATCCCTGTTGAAGACTTTCCGTAATCACCAATTGCTTAAGAATATGCTTAAATAAGTTAATTTCTACAGTCCTTGCAGTCCAAATACAAGTTCTATACCAAAATCTGGATTAAATTGTGTTATTTAAACTTTTTAACGTTTTGTTTAGGTTAATTACTCAAGTCCTTGCAGTCCAAATACAAGTTCTAAACCAAAATCTGGATTGATTTTTTTCTTTGAACTTTTTATTGTTTTGTTTCAATTCTATGCATGTAACACAAGTTCTTCAATTTTGAGTAATGCCTTCTCTTAATTAGTAATCTGACTTAGTTGTTTAAAGGAGTAGGGTTCAACAAATAACCGGCGCAACAAACAATATGCAATGGCGTGCTGGGAATATGTTACCTCCTCCTGTGGATGATTATTGCCCCACCCCCACCAGCTCTGTTTCTGCAGTGAAACCCATTGCTAAAAATGCTCCAAATGTAAGTTCATTTCTTCTCACCTTCCAAAGAAAAGCGGAGAAAGTTAAATTATTACCAAAAAAAGTTGGGAAACGATGAAGTGCTTTACATGCAAGCAGACCTCCATTCTTATTAGTTTGTTTTTATCTTTGGTCATTAAAGAATTTTTTTAACAATGGGGTGGGTTGTTTAAGATAGCATGGGTTAAAGCACCGTATATGCATGTCCTTACCTCTTGTACCTGACTATTTGTTTTTTTTTTGTGGTACAGAATAAGATGGTGTGCATTCCTAAAGGTTCTCCCCCAAATGGAAGCACTGAAAAAACTGTCGCACTTCCTGCTGGAGCATCATGGTATGTCATTTAAGTGTGCTTTCTTTTGTTATGTTTATCTCTGTTGCTAAGATTCTGAATGTTCTGCCAGGGGAATGCGTGCTTTACACCAGCCACAACCAACTGGTTTAACATGTTCAAATGGACCTTCTAAGCAGAAATATGATATTGTTAGAAGCACATTACCATTTTCTTCTGCAGTGACAAACACAAATCAGGATTGCACAATACATGGCGATGTTATAAAGAAGTCATCTGAGGAGATTCATGATATGCAAATGAAGAGTAAATCTGATTTGTTAAAGCCTTCGCCTTCAAAACAGAATGTTGGCTTAGATTGTCAAACTGGACTAGAGAATCCCACTTCGCCTAGTGGAGGTACTGCTTCTAAATCATTGAGCAGCCAGTTCTCGTCTCTACCGGTATCCAATTATAATGAACAGAGCTCTAATATGCCATCAACTGACACAAGCTCCACCTTTGACCATGCTGAGCAGTTTCTTATTTCCTTTAGTCAAAAACCAGGGAGTACTTTATCTTCTGATGGCAAGGTAAAGAGCTTGTGCTCGGATATGTCAAAGTTGACAGTAGATAGGAATGTCTTAAGTGCACAATCCAATGTACTTAGATCAAGTAGTTCTGCTTCTGATCATGGATTGAGCAGCTCGCCTAGTGGACTAGGGTTACAAGAATGTTATACTAAGGACTTTCAAAATCCTTTAAGCTCACCAGCCATTGTGAGAACTGGGACATCCCCCAATGGATTGTGTAAAGAGCAGTCTGATTGGAGAACTGATAGACAAACTCCAGCAGTGACAAATACAAGTTCTGAAATAGAGGAAGACATATTGTCATTTGATAATCAAAGGCTTAAAGATCCAGAAGTCATTTTCCGTTCAAGTTTAGTTCCAAATTCACCTATTTCACTCCATTTATCAAATCAATCTAGGTCCCGTTCGTTTCCACATGGTGCAGTTAATTTGAATTCGGATCCATTCTTCTTAGACAATAAAGTTAGTGACAGTTTACATCTTCATGGATCTAGTGTTTCTTCTTTATCAACTGGATACCCTGAGAAGTACTTAAGCAGTAATATTGGTTCTGATGGTAACACAGAAGGTTCATTTATGCTTCCAAATGAAGGGAAAGGGAAGCAGATTGGAGGGTTCCTTGGTAATGATGAGAGCAATGATGCTAAACGAACAGGGGAGAGCAGCATAATTTCAAACATACTGTCGCTAGATTTTGATACTTGGGATGAGTCCCTAGCTTCACCTCAAAACTTGGCTAAATTGTTGGGCGACACTGACAAGAATCCCAACAATCTCAAACTATCTACTTCCTGGAAAGCACCAAATAATGGTCAGTCTAGATTTTCATTTGCAAGGCAGGAGGATTCCAAATATCATCCATTTGATGTTGAGTCCTCATTTAGTCTTTTCAGGCAAATGCCACAGAATCCTCCATCTAGCCACGATTTTGCAGAAGGCAGGGATATCTATCTTAATAAGTTTGGAAATTCTAATGGTTTTTCTTCACATCACTTGGAGGAATCAGACAATTTTATCAGCCGTCATCCATTTTTTTCTTCTGACAAGCTTCCTGGTGAGGGTTGCAATTTATTCTTCTCCTAATAATAATGATGATGAAAATGCAACAGAGATTCTGATAATGTGATTTCTAACACCACTACGGAGTTTCTCTTAAACTTTTTAATTATGTGCACTGTTCCATCTCTGCCTGAAATTTGTTCTATTTTTGCTTCTGGGTAACACTGACCGCCAAGCATTCTGCTGATTTGATGTGTTGTTTTATTTGATTTCTGGCCAAGCTTTATTTTGATTTACTTCAAACTGATAGTTTGTTCAATGTTTGTTGAGCAGTTACAAGATCTCAAATTTCAGCCCCTCCTGGTTTCTCTGTTCCTAGTAGGGCACCGCCTCCGGGCTTTTCTTCTCATGAGAGAATTGACCAAGCCTTTGACACCGCATCTGGTAAGTTTTTTTTCCCCTTCTCTTGACTCCTAATCTTTGGAAATTTGTTTCTAGCAAATTAACGGTGATCGTTTTTGTGTTCAGGAAATCATTTGATGGATTCTTCCCTGATAAGAAATTCTTATCAGGCTCCAGCAAGGGGAGGAATGGGTGGCTCTGAGGATATAGAATTTGTGGATCCAGCTATTTTGGCAGTTGGAAAGGGCAGACTTCAGGGAGGGCTTAACAATTCAGGATTAGACATGAGATCAAATTTTCCACCACAGTTAGATCCCTATGAAAACGAGGCCAGATTTCAACTACTGATGCAGAGATCTCTCTCTCCGAATCAAACTGGCAGATATGATGTTGGAGATAGCTTTGCTTGTCATGATGGAATTACTTCAAGGCGATTGGATCAATCGCAAGTGAACAATACTTCCCCTTTTGCACAGTTGTCTCTCCAACAGTCGAGAAATACACACATGTCGAATGGTCATTGGGAATGGAATGAGGTCCAAGGTGGAAACGGTCTTGGTGTTGCAGAGCTCCTCCGAAATGAGAGACTGGGACTTAACAAGATTTATTCCAGCTATGAAGATTCAAAGTACAGGATGCCCCCATCAGGTCATCTGTATAGTCGAACATTTGGGATTTGATCGTTGTCGGACATTGGAACGACGTTGTTGCTTAAGTGGCATGTCTTTGCTAATAAGTGAGGAAGTTTTGTGCAATCTTGCATGCATGCTGGGTCTTCTTGGGCAGCCACACGAAGGATCAAACCACCAACCGGTAACTCGGGCCGGCCGAAAGAGCTCGTGTCTTCAAACGTGCAGGTATTGAAGAAATATTTCAAGTTAATTGTTATCAATGCTGTTTCTTCATTCCTATTATTGTGTCTGCAACTGAATCCTATGAGCGGCTACTTCTTGTGTTAATTGATTTTGAGCTTTCCTTAACTATTGCAGGTGAAGCCAGCTTCTGCTATAATCTAATATAGTAAAATTTGTCGGTTGCCTTTGCCTCTGAGAGCTGAATATTTACTCCTGCTGAAGGACATCTGAGATGCCAACCTTTGAAAGCCCAAAACTCTCTGCTCTAAATCCAATTTTCATCCTTTTATTCAAAGGTTTAGTTTTGAAATCACCCTTTCCTCCAAGTATTTCTTTTTTATTTTGTTAATGGAACAGGTATCCTGGATGGCTCACCAATAATTGAAGTGCATTCACTTTGCCACATTATCACACATTTTTTTCAGTCTTATCCACATTTTACACGCATCATCCTCCATGGCATGAGCCAGAACTACGTACGACAAGCAATATTGTAGATATCTTGTCCCGAATTTCATGGCCATGTCTTTAAAGTAAAGTTGTCCATTGGTGGGGTTGATGTCCGATGGGAATTTCTTTTTTAAAAATTATTTTTAAATAATATTCGATAATTTTAATGATGAGCATTTTACTTTTTATCCATCTAGCATCTATTTTTTATATTATTTAATTATACTTTAGCTTTCTATTCAAATCGTTTTTAATTGAAATATTGTCGCATGCACAATCATGTGAATTGACATTTTTGTGTTATACAAAAATGTAACGTTTTAGTCTAAGTTTCGTTAAAATAAAATAATAGTATAACTTTTTTTTGAAGGATTGAGAGAAATTTTACTCTTTTCAAAAGATTGAAAATCAAAACTAATTCTAAAAAATAAAGAATAATGGTGAAATTGATTAAAGACGTTAAATTTACCATTATGTCTAAAAAAAATTAATTCTTAACTAATAATTCAGATTAAACAATGCAAGTGCGAGAACCCAACAAGTGTATGCATGGTGTATGCACTAAAAGTTAAGAATATCTATGAATAGATATTATCTTGAATATCTATGAACAGATATTACTTTGTAATAATTTTTAGACTATTATTTAACAAAAAAAAAACTTTAGACTATTTTAAAAAACAATGCAAGTGTGAATGACTAAACATATTACCCTTGATTACATTTATTTAATGATTCCGTTAATTTTTCAATCTTGGAGTTGTGTTGGTATTTAGTGCTTGGATTATATATAAGCTTTACATTCAATCTGTATTCTGAATAAGTATAGGTTTCACCATAAATATTAAAGACCTTTTTCAATTGGTAGAACATGATAACAATAACTTGCCTCATATTCTTAAACTTTTAAAATAACAACAAGCCAAATAAAAAGGTTAGGTGTAAAAGAATCACATAAAAACTCTGAATTTAATTCAATATAAATTTAAATACACTTGATATTTGATTGAACATCCTATCTTAATTAAGTTATTAACCCACTCATCCTATTCATTCTTTTGCACTTTGTTATGAGTTTTGCTTGAACCTTCGGGACAAAACTTGAATGGTTTATGTTTATATATACGTAGAACAGAATCACGAATCAAGATTAAGAGAGATAAAATATAATTAATCATGAAAATAAAAATAAAATTTTAAATATATATATAAATTAAAAATCTAAATAACTAAATAAATTTCTCGTTATAATTTTTGGTATAAAAATTTTTGGGACAAGTCTCAGCCATAGGGTGGCTTTGTCCCTGTATATAAATATATAATCCTTAAAAGAGAAAATAAATATATTTTTATTTTGTCAACAATTTCTAGAACATGTGGTTAAAATTCTTAGTGTACACTCTTCCTTTTTCTTAGATTGTGAGTTCACTAACCAGTAAGAGCAAAATTACATACCCCTCGCCTAGATAAAAATTGTTTAAAAAAATATATTTTTTAAAATTTTAGCAAATGTAAAGCAGCAAGTGGCAATTGAAATGATGAAATAAATTTGTTTGTTTTTTAGATTTGAATGGAGAAAACAAATAAAGGAGTGAATGGGCCTATACAGACACTTTGATGATTGATGTTAGATGTAATGTTCTGGGAAATATTATTATATATACGATGAGGACGTGGCTCTTCTCTGCCCAATCAATTTTCATCCAATCGTGTCTCATCCATTCCGCCACGCATCACAACAGCTATAAGTAAATATGTTATAAAACTAGTCTGCCGACATCTATTCTATTCTTCCTAATATAAATATATATTTGATTGATAAAGTATAATTATAAATGATTTAATAAAATTGTTTTAATTGTATTCAATTTCCTCACAAATTACAATGAGAATCTAAATATAATGGTGGCCATGTTTGGCAATTAGCGGATAGCTGATAGCGGATTGCATTAGCTGATTTGACTAGCGGATTGTATTAGCTGATTGTATAAAAGTGTTTGGTAAAATTAACTGATAGCTGTTAGATTATTTAAACAAGTGAAATGACATATAAGGACATGTTTATATTCAATATTTGTTTGAATAGTTTATTAGTTATCAATATTTTGTATCTAATTATTATTAATTAAATCTATAAAATTATTTTTAATATAACTTTTCTAAACATATTCAAATGATTTATATATTAATTTATTATTTATATAACTATTTTAATATAATTTAATTAATTAATAAATTTAAATACACATATAAATATGTGATAATAAAAAGAAAAAAGTAAATAAGATTAGCTTATAAATAGGGTGAGAAAATATTTAATTTAGCTTATTTTGAGATTTTTGGTAACTGGTAAGGGTAAAAGAGTCTTTATAACTCCAATATCAAACCTCTAATCTTAAAAAGCTCCTATTATGAGCTTTTTTAAAATTAGTGGTTTCACCCCAATCCGCTCTTTTAATCTGCAATTTACCAAACAATAATAATATTAATAGCGGATTTGACTGGTCAAACATCTAATTATGCCTCAAACCTCTAATTTTTGCCCAAACCTCTCTTTACCAAACATGGCTAATATATTTGTATGATTATAAATAATAACTTTCAAATACATTTATTTGATGAAAATTTGGAGTGGTGTGGTCTATAACAAAGGCAACAAGCTTTCCAACAATTGGTGGGTTGCTTTGCCCATAGCATTTGTACTTACGATTCACTTTTTCTTTTCTTTTAGACCAATGGACATGTACTTCTTTACTAATGTTACGAGGAATACCGCCAAAACATTATAATTTGTGTGGGTCCAATAATGCTCAAAATATCTTCCCCTAATGATTTTAAATCAAGCAAGCAATGTCGTTTTGGCATAATTAAATAGTTATCTTTAATGCACGAACTAACTTGTCTCAATGGTTAAGAGAACAATTGTTGTTCCTAAGGATCACGTGTTCGAGCACCAGCAGTTGCAATAGGGTCATTGACCATGCATTGTCAAATAGTTAAAGTATATTCAGAATATATACTACTTGTAATCACCTTAGCTTTAAAAAAAAATTGTCTTTCATATTTAAGTATTTAGATTTAATTTCATCATGTAATTGTAGCTAAAAACACTAAAAAAACAATTCAATTCCTTTGGTTTATCTAAAATATTATATCCTGTAAACCTATAGTGTAATAATCCTAAAAAGATAGAATGTATTTGAGAAGAAGTGGTTGGTGCTTGGCTTGCTATGTAGGAATCAAATTTTATAAAAACCTAAAAGAAAGACTTTTTCTGCAAGTTTCTTTACCTAAACAATCAGATTTCAAAATGGAATATACTTTCTGAATATGGAAGAAGCTGGCCAAATCACTAAACAAGGTTCAATAGGCATTAATGATGCACAAATACGAATCCAATTAGCAGTTTCTTGATATTTATATCCAACAGAGTATACTTTTTTAGTTCAACAAAAACATGTTAGAAACAACTTAGTCTGAAAGTGTAATGAATCAGAATTCGAAGCCTGTCATCTACACACGTTTATGCTGCAGATGCTGAGAGGCGAGGCCTAAGGCGGTGCCTGTGGTGGCCTCATCTGAAAATAGATTTGAGGGGGGTTGGTGGCGGTCGTCGTTGACGAGGTGAAACAGAGATTGCGGGTCATTTGATTGGGAGGCTCTGAAGGAAGAATGGCAGCAGAAGGAGGGGTAGACAAGTATGAGAATCCTGATGATGCTGCAGTTGAGAACAGTGGCATTGGCGTAGAACTGAGTTGACTTTGCATTTGCCACGCCCAACTGGGGAGGCCTTGCGGAGGACCAGTTTCGACTCTCGTCGCCGTCGTTCTTTCCTGCCATTGTTTAATTTTTTTCAGGTTAGTGTCGGATTGACTAACATCTTGCTTACCAAAAACATACGATCATATAGTCCCTTAAAATACTTACACACATAATTAACATTCCAATCAGGGTTTGAAATTAAACAATACAGTGTTGGTTTAGGAAGTATTATGCATTGATTGGAATGAGGATATTTGCTGTTTTTCATGCAAAGTCTAAATGGACTGAACAATGGTTAAAACACCCAGAAGTAGTGCAATGAGGTTTTTACCTCACTAGGAATGTACGCAGGATATACACTATTCCAGAAAATCGGCTGATCTGAAGTCCCCGCCAGGCCTTTGTGAGCTGGACCCACCGTTCCCGCAGCAGTGTTTTCCGCCTGCAAAAGTAAATCATGGAGAATAAAAACGATCAATACACCATCTATCTACAATAGGGTGAGGTCAAGATACTCGACTGCAGTCAAAAAACAGGCAATGTATGTTTCCTAAAGCTAGCAAACACCATTACATCCTAATGCTTGCAACAGACATCATTATTTACTAGTAGGTTGAACAACTATACTCTCAAAGTGGTAAAAGTAAAACATACAAGAAAATTAGATTAGTTCAATTAAAAAGTTACCCTCGAACTCTTCCTGCCATTTATGTCAAAAGAGCCAGAACAAAAATGGGGATGCCCCTCATTTTCTATGGACTCGTTGCCAACAGGTGGAGATATCCCCAGGTTTAGATCAAGGTTGTGAGTATTCGCTGCGTAAAAAGGCATTTAGACACAAGTTAACAGAGCACAAGCAAAAAGATTTCTTATCAAGCAAATAACCTTTGATTAAGAAAATTACTCGAAACAGAATAAGAAGCAACCAGTGACAAATGATACCTTCCTTGCTGGTATCAAAGATCATATCCCCTTCGTATGAACTCGGCTCAAAGTTGGTGACTGCTTCCCTTCCATTACATTTGATAGCTGCCTTATCATAAGCCCTGATTTCCAGAAAACATCAAAACGTAGACATATGTTGGATGGAACCCAATTGAAGTTGAGAATTGAGGGTAAAAAACTGAGTATCAGGAAGAGTGTAATTCATGATCATTAGGACCTTGCAGCTTCTACTTCACTGTTGAATAGCCCAAGATAAATATACCTGCAAGCAAGCATCGTAGTCCCCACTATAAAACACTACCCCAATTGTCTTTCCTTTTTCAATACAAGCATCTTAGAATTGTTTTTCCATTCAAAGAGAACCGAAAAACAATCCAAGAATATATTCCAAAAAATATTTATTTCTCGGTTCGATACCAAGAGGCACTCAAACATTTCACTACTAAATCATTAGTATGTTTTATACAAAAAATGAGAATTCCAAAACCAGTTATACTCACTTCTTGCCAAGGAATTGCCCCATCCGAGCTTCCCACCGGCCACATTTGTGCAGTGTCACTCCTCGATATTTCGAGCTTCCCCTCGAAAAACCAGTACTCTGCCGCCTGAGTATGTGCACAAATTCTTCCTTTGACAAATTCTTCGTCTGTCCATCAACAAAAGAAAACAGGCCACAACTTGACTATCATTCACGGTTCAAACCATTTAGCTTTTATAGTGAGTTTCATTAATCAATATTTTCTATAGCAGTAATCAAATTCCAACCTGTTTCATATCGTCGTCATAATCACTAAGGCTGAAATTGATATCAGCTTCAACCCCTCGGAATTTAATAGCCGCTCGATCATAGGCTCTGAATCAAACATACCCAGATTTTAGAAAAACTACTATAAACCTAAGTTCATAAACTAAATTAATAGATTATTTTCCAGTAATTTACCTAGCTGCAGCATGAGCAGTGTCAAATCCACCTAGAAAAATTAAATCCAACCGAGAAAGGAAAAGTTTGATCAAAACATTCCGAAGTGAAGCGAAAAAAAAACTTAATAATAAAGTTGTCAACAAAAAATAAAACAAAATTAACTAATTATATTCATACCCAAATATACTTGTTTCCCGCAATCCCTGAAAATAAATAAATAATTAAATAAAAGTGAGAGAAATTTTCAAAAGAAAATTCAGTTAAACTACTCAACAAACCAAATCAAAATTCAGTTACAAGTAGCAGCCAATCAGAAAATTCTCTTAAAAATAGAAGAAGTTCAAAAGGAATGAAAAATTACCAGATATGAGATTCCCATCTTCCGGTTCTTCTGTAGAAAGTAACTCCTCGGTACTGTGAACTTCGAGAGCGAGGTCCTCTACGGCTTTTCTTCACCGTCGGCTGTGACGGTTGTTGTTGCATCACCTGCGGGTGAACAACTTCTTTTTCCTCGAACGAATGATTGATCCATTTGTTGTAATTACTACCGTTTCCCGAGCTTTGCCCTTCGGGCCTTGGGAAATCAGCTCCATCTCCCTTCACCGGAAATAGTTCCTTGGTAACCACCACCTGTGCGTCGTCGTTTTCGTACTCGCTTCCTCCACTCCCGGCTTTGAGAATGTCGAAGCTTAGAGTGAACGCGTCGCCGTTGGCGCGTGTGAAGCACGACTCATCGTCGTCGTTTACGATCGACGAATTCGACGTTTCGGATTCGTCCATTTGGTTTCCAGGACACTCATTGAGCTTATCAGTAAAGAGAACCACAGAGTCTTGAGTCGACTCAGTGGACGCGACATTGAGATTAAGATCTAGCATTTCGCCTTAACTTCTTGTCGAAACAAGCTTTGACTCGCAACAAATTTAAAATAAAATTAAAAAATAATTAACTCTGATCTTCAAAAACAAATCATCTGTCAGCGTTTCTTTTCTTTCGCTCTGAAAAATAATCAAATCCTAAGGCAGTAACCGATTCGATCACAGAGCTAACTCGGTGCTCCCAAAAAAAAGGAGTTTCGAATATAAAAAATATATAAAAACAAAAAACTTCGGTTCTCTTCGTGTGACCGAGGATGAGATGAAAGAAGAAAAAACGGCGTCGTAGGCAAACAAAGGTAGCTCAAAATGATGCTGGCATTATTGAATTACTCGGCGATCAGTTTATAACAGAAATAGATGATCGCCGACTAACAGATTCCACAACAAATAAGAGAGAGATGGGGGAGAAGGCGATGAGACGTATGAAAGAAACAATACAGAGTAGAGATTACAATTCTATCAAGGTGCAGAGGAATATATAAACATTTTCTCTTTTTTGGACACCGGATTCTCCGGTCACCGGTTCCTCTGATATTCTTAAAAATTAAACGAATACATATTGTGTCAGTCTCATTCTATTATGTTAATGTCTATTATTGGCAAAAAAATGTTGATATCTATTATTTTAAAGTATTTAATGTGTACAACTATTTGTTGTATTGATTTTGAACAAAAAAAAAACTATTTGTTGTATTGATCAGTTTTTTAGAGAATATGTAAGGTTCTAGTATGTGTTTTGTGATAAAATATTGAATTTACTGATCGGTTCATTTAATTTGAGTATTTAAAGGTTTATGGTAAGAAAAATGTTCACAATTTGTTTTTTTATAACGTTAAAATTAAAAAAATTAACTTTGTTCAAGAGACGTGCTGACTAATTGATAGTTGGTTTGTCCTTATCATAAATTTAAGAATTAAAAAAATAAATAAAACACTTAAATAGGCATTTTAATATTATTTATAATAAAAAAGTAACCACTAATGTTTCTGATAATAATCCATTTAATATTTTGGATTAAACTCCAATTAACTATTTCAATTAAAAAAACATAAAACAAACCTTTATGTATGAAAGACAAATGGAAAACAGCCACGGCTATGATAGTACATTTGTTGAAAAACCAAAACAATTCAGTTTTCTTCTAGTTATTTATCCTCAGCCTTTATTTATTGTTAGTTTAAAATTAACAAGTCAAAAACACTTTTTTATATTCATGGGAAAATAAATTTTAATTTTAATTTTTTAAAATATAGCCATTATTACTAGTAATTGTTTTCAAAGTGATATTTTAATGCCAAGAAGTTGTTAAATTTATACTAAATTTTTCATTACTTGATTTAGGTAACCAAATTTATATGTAAATACATTTAAATAGAACTATAAGCACAGCTTTTTTTAGTTATTTTATTTGTTTGATCCAATCAAATGTTAAAATGTAACTCACTGGTTAAAGATAATCATATTGTATCTTCTTATATGAAATCGAATCTTGAAATTTACATTAAGAATTTTATTTAATAAAAAATTATTCTTTATCCATTTTTTTTATATTGGCACAAAATCAATTTTAGTTCCAATTAATTTGGTATTCCACCCCCCAAAAAATGAATTCCTCAAGGCATTTACTGGTTCTGATAGTAGGGAAATATTTCCTCTCGTCTTCGTCTTCCACGTCTAAATTTATGGTATTAACGATGCATTCAAGTAGTCCTTACCCCCATTATAAGCCAGTGAACCTGCCAATAATCACCTAGCGCGTGTCCATAGCGTCCGTTTGCTGTAGTTCCGGGACCACAGGATTACACATCTGATATTCCAGTCAAGAACCGCCTCTACGACGTACCGGCCATGTCTTTCCATTTAACGGCTAGATTTCGCTCCAACTCGTATCAGGTCAGCTAATCCTACGTTCATGAATCATCCAATCTCATTTGTACTCGTTTTATTACTGTTTAGTAGGTGAGCAAAACTCGAATCGAGTAAAAAAAAAAACTGAAATTTTTGACTCCACTCGAGGCGAAAAAACTTGACTCGTTCTTATTCGATCCGAAATCATATAAATTCGACTTGATTCGAAAAAATTCAAATAAAGTTTGAGTTGTAAAATGGGAATTCATATAACTTGAATAACTCGAAATTTTTAGTAATTAGTGAGTTGATTTTTAAGTTCGAGTTGAGTCCCTTAATTTTTTATATATATATACATATATAAAAAATATGAAGAAATATATGCCATATAATGATGAAATATACATGCATATTTTATATGATTATAGAAAATCGTTTAAATTGGAATCAAACTATACTATAACATGATAAATAATTACAATTAAATTTGTATAGGAACTCGAAAATTAGACTCGAATTTCATATACTCGACTCCAATCGAAAATTTTCAAATAAAGTTTGAGTTTTAAAAAATGACGCGTCAACTCGAATAACTCAATTTATTGACTCGACTTGACTAGATCGAACGCTCACCCCAATTACTATTTTTCAATATAAAAATCGAAAACGAAAGAAATAAATTAAATATAGCAACTAAATCAATACACTTTATGAAAGTATTACTATTATATTATAAATTTTGTTGCGAATGAGAGGGCAGGAACCGTACACGTCGATTGCTGCCCGCAGCTGTCCAGCTGTCCATCACTTACTGCCCGTCCTACCCTACTTGAACTATCCTGGGTGTTTCGATTTTCTGTTTCGTTATTTCCAGTTATACCCTCCCTAATTTTCTCGATTTTCGTTTGTATCCCCTGCCTGCCGTCCCTCCTCCCCAGCATAAAAAACACGTGGTTAGTTTACAATTGATAATTACGCTTCTCTGTTTTAACTCATGATTCTCATGAGGTACGAATGGACATTTATATCCTCACTCACAAGTAATTTTTAAAAAAGCTTTTCAATTATTTAAACACAAACTTAACGCCTCGGTCCTCGGAGTTGAAGGTTTAATTGTATATTGATTAACGAGAAGCAATAAAATTTTATAAATAATTATTTTAAAACATAACTCAACCCTAAATGAAAAAAATATTTTAAAATAACTAATTAATTAATCGGTATAGACTTCGAATGAACATGCTCCTTTGAAAATATGAAAAGTGAAAACAGAAAACTTTGTCGTTAAGTTTGGATAAACAATGAATAGCTGAAAATTTTGACTGTGAAGATCACTTTTTTAAGGAATGGTATCGAAATCTAGGAAGTTGGAAATTTTGTTCATAGTATCATAGGAAACATCCCATCCATAAAATATTTAAAAGAATTGTTTAGACTGTATCTGCTTTTTCCCCCCTCTAATTTGAGATCTACACATGTTTCCAATGAAATTATTACTCACTATGACCCAAATAATATTTTTATGGTAATTTATTTAAATGATGATTGAGAATTAATTGTGCGGTTTACTGTTGGGTTAAAATTAAATTAATTGATTAAATCGAGTCAGTTTGATTAAACAATCGGCAGTTGAAGTTTTTCGGTTGGATAACGGTTAAAAAATTAATATTGGATTATCTCTTAATTCGATTAAAAATCAATTATTTAACTAAACTAATTAAATTATCTAAAATTTAAAATTTAAAAATTATATATATTAAGCCCAGACCCAATAAAATGTTGAAACCCACCTTCAAACCCAAAGAAAAAATACCCAAAATTATCTAAAATTTTGACAAAACTAAGAAACAAAAACTAATACCATACATTGCCCTTTATTCCGATTGATTCCTTTAAGAATAAATATTCTATACACAGGCGGTGAAAACTAAAAGTTTTCACAAACGCCTTAGTTTTAGGGTATAAAGAGTTAGTTTAGGGTATAGAGTTTAGAGGTTAAGGTGTATGGGGTTAGAATTTAGGGATAGTTTTTTCAATTTAACGTTTATGGTTATAATTTAGGGTTTATAGGTTAAAGCCTAAATCCTCGTCATATTACCCTAAAAACTAAACCCTAACCTATAAACCCTAAATTCTAACCCTAAACATTAAATTAAAACAATTATCCCTAAAATCAACCCCCTACACCTAAACTCTTAAACCCTATACCCTAAACTAACTCCATATACTCTAAGAGTAAGACGTCTGCGGAAACTTTCAGTTTATTTTGCAAAGTTCCAGTTTGTTGGCTAATTGACTTGGTGTTTTTTTATTAGTAGACCTTATATTTCTTTTGTTACTTGTTTTACCTAGATATTATTTAAATTAAATGCGAACATTGTGAAATAAAATTTATTTTTGATAAACTTTATTTTATAAATTAAATTAAATTAAATTATCGTTTTGATTAGATTAGAAAAAGAACTCATAGAAATAAGGTTGATTTTAAAACTTTCCGAATTAATCTATATTTATTTGGTTTGGTTAATTAAAAAAAGCAGTTCGATTAACGATTAGAAAAAAAAAATTCTGATTAATTCGATTAATGATAATTCGATTTAGTCGATGGCCGAATTAATCGTTTGAACACACCTAAAATTAATTATTATAGTGTGTAGAAAATATAGATTTTATATTAAGAATATATATATGTGTGTATAAAAATATTTTCGAACTATAGCAATAAACTGAATATGCATATAACATTTAGATAAAATAAGATTTTAATTTAAATATTCAACATTTCAAAACCTCAGTCTTGCCGACACAAACAATATCTTGTTAATTTCAACTTATTGTATTAATGTAATCATGATTTCAATATATTAAAATTATGAGGTTAATTGCTCATCCCCTTGTGTCCTGGTGGCAAAGGTAGATGTTTATCATCTCTTGGAACCCGGGTTCGAGCACCAGTAATGCCATGCTGTGTGTGTCGTATTTGAAAAAGACTAAGAAAGTTGAACAGATGCTACCCTTGCATCGCAATAGCATATTCAAAAAAAAATTATGAGGTTAATTGATTGGTCCAATTTTTTTATGTTTTTCCTTTCTTTCTAGAATGTGAAAATATAATTTGCATCGAACCAATTGATATCGATTTAGGTGTTGGGGGTTTCAAATTATAATATGTCGACCTTGCTTTATGATTCTTCAAATAAGATATGACGTGTCTTTAAAAAAAATGTGCTTAATCACGTGAGCTTTATTTTTATTTTTATTTTCATTTTGGGTCCCCAGACAGGCAAATAAAACATGATTTGTTTATTAACTCGGAATCCATAGACATGTATAAACTCATGATTCATGCGATTTGAGTTTGTTTTCATAAATAATTCATGAACTAGTCTAGCATATCAAATAACTCCAATATTTTAATGCTTTTATCCACCCCTAATAAAATTAGGGTCGTATTTTTTAAAATAAAGGAATGGTTTTTTCAAATCATTGATTTAAGATCTAGATGTGCATTTGATTTCATTGACCTTTAAAGATATCCTTATAACAAATCTTCATATATATATATATATATATATATATATATATATATATATATATATATATATATATATATATATATATATATTAACTAGTATTGCATCAACATTAACACCATAATTAAACATGTTATTTGGTCGAGTGACTAAAAATGCTCATATTATTTTATCTGGACAGTAAAAAACGGAAGCATAAACCCTTCTTATACGAGTCATGTCATTAACAACTCCGCGCCTCTGTTCTATGATGAAAATCATTTGCCTCCAAACTATGCCTCCTTTGGTGCCTTCACTTTAAAAAATAGATCTAGGGTTTAAAGCTAAGGTTTAGTTAATTAAAAGTATAGTGTATTTTTAAGAGTTTAAAATTAAGATGCGAAAATTAGAATTAGGGTTTAAAATTTAATTTTTAAATATTTTTAATGTGGTGAATAAAAAGAAACATGATTAGGGGACATAGAATTTTTGTTCTCTGCTCTAAGGGAACGATTTTGGGGTTGATTATTTTAATGTACAAGTTCGACGCATCTGGACATAGCAAAGTGTGTATTAAACAAGTGTCTGTTAGGTGATTAAAGGTCTCACCATCATTTTAATTGCAACCAGAATCCCATTTTTTCAAATAAATCATAACATCTAAAACCAACTCTTTTATTCATGAGAAATTATTTTATAAACTAATCTTTAATGGAAATTTTATATTTAAAAATATAATTACTAGAATCAGGGACGGATTTACATGGGGGTGGGGAGGAGCAATCGTCAAGAACTTTTTTTTACCTTTGTCCACTTATTTAAATTTCTTTAAAAAATTAGTTTATTTATGAATTCCCTTCACTTTTAAACATTTATAGTTTGCCCCCTCAACTTCAAATTCCTGACTAGAATAGCATATACTTTAAATGGTATATATTTAAAAATTGTAAAGAATGAAACATACAATAAACTTTTAATATCATGTGTAAAATTTAAAAATATTTGTTACCATAATATTTATAGAATCTTTAAATCTATATACATGCTTTTATTCGTTAGTTCAAAGCAATTGATTAGAATTTGATTAAGGAACAAACCAAAATGATTAAGAATGTTTCCAACAACAAATATTGGGGCTTCACCCATGAGTGAATGTAACGCAACCGGTTCACCCATGTCCAAATATGCCGTCAATAATTTTACTTTATTTCGATTTTATTAATCTTTTATGTGAGATATGTTTCAAAACAACTTAAGTAGTAGTTTAAAATTCAGATTTTTAAATTTGAAATAATCAATTAATCTTCACATGATTATTAATTTTTTAAAGAGAAAACATTTTTTCACAGAAAAAAAAAAACCCTTACATCCAGTCATCCACCCGATCGAACAATTTTTTTGGGGACAAAAAGATCAAATTTAGGTGGAAAAATCATGATAAGTTGTTGTCATTCCTAAAGGGGCAGTGGAGTCATTTCAGCTGATATATATACCACATGCATAAGTCGTGTTCCCGACATGAATATGATAATATGAAAAGGAACAGCCAATTCCTTAAACAAACAAAATATCATTATTCTGGTTAGTTAGACTAACACTTCTATTAATATTTTAAAGTAAGGGTAATTATTTTGATGGACTAACACTACTATTAATTTCACAAGTACAACTTAAAAATTATAATTTCTGTTTAATGGACATCCAAATAAAATATATGATGATTTTTTAATTTTAATTTTAAAGATACAAAATTAATAATTAATATATTATATAACGGCCTTTTAGTAAACATCAATTGTATTGAAATAATAATTTATATAATATATTGTTAAATATAAACAACATGATAATTATATTACCACTTTTATTTAAAATATATTATGATGCATAAGTTAAGCCATTACTTTCATTTAATAATTTCTAATATATCTATTAAAAGATCTATTATATTAATAATCACAATACAAATGTAAAACAAATTGTTCGTTGAGTATAGTTTGATTGATATTATAGTTTGTATACCAATTTATAGACAGATATATGATTGAACATGCTTAACGCTCAACATTTTATTATCAATGAGTAAAAAATAAGTCTAGATAATATAGACATTGTACACTAAATGTTACAAAAAAATTATAAACTTTATTTTATAAATTATAAAAGCCAATTATCTAATGATAATGAAACATAGTTTCATAGATAATGGCCATAAAAGTAATATAGGGAGTTTGTCTCTTCAGTTTATGTTGTTCCCTTCTTGAATAAAGATATATTTTTTCTTCATCTTAGTTTTAGTATTGTGATGTAAATTAACATCATGTGACTCTTTTTCCTCCTTTATGTTTAAAGAGATTTTTTTAATGAAGCACGTGATATCAATATCTTTTTTACCAAAAAAATAATAATATACGAAGTTAAAACTCAAATCCTTTAAGCCTGTCAAAATTATCCAAAAATTTAGTTTAACTTCAAGAGATTTTAAAAATTGTAAATTAAACTCTTAAAAAAATAATTTATTTTAAACCTATACAGTTTGAAAATTTTAAATTGCCCCTCTAGCCTTTCACCAAATCTCGCCACTATTAATATCTATAAGTAAAATCCATCTATCATCCACCACTTTAAGCCCTTCAAAGTTATTAGAAAAAATTTGAATATGGGTCTCTTAAGATGAATATTATCCTATTTTACATTGAGATAACTTTGTTAGGTTCTGAAAATAGTGTTTTTAGAAGTTATTATATATATTTTTTTCAAATAAAAAAGTTATTATATAATTGAGTTGATAACATAGAAAAAAAATTATGAATTGAATAATTTTTAATGGTTAAGACCATAACTAATGTGACAAGTTAAGCCCATTATATAATTTTTCCAGGTCGACCATACAAAATAAAGAAATCATATTATCATATTTTATCTTTCATGTTTATTCATTTTATATATTATTTTATTTTTTATAAAAAAACGTCAAGTACAATCTCAAAATATCATGTCATTAATTTAAAATTAAATGTTTAAGGGTGCTCGAAGCCCATGAACTTTTAGAAAAAGAAATCAATTAAACTCCTTGCCTTTTTTACTTAATTAAGCATTCGAACTAATAAATTTAATCAATTTAACCATTTGATCAATTTTGACCATTATTTTTTAATTATTTGTTTTGAGATGTCACTGTTATGTGACCCACTACGGTTCTTTCACATGACATTTAAAAGATTTATTTATAAAACTATTTTTATAATTTTTATAAAATTTCTAGATCTTTTAAAAAAAATAAAAAACCTCTGAAAACGCAAAGTGCCAATAGTGTAACGCGACAAATTGCATTAACTGGTCCAAAGAAATTTGTTTATCAACGCTGATCGTATGGGTGAATTAATGAAATTTTAGGGTATAATGACTTAATTGGGTGCAAAAAAAAGTCCAAGAACTTAATTAATTTTTTTAAGTTCAAGTGCTTATAATAGCCTTAAGCTAAAATTAATTTTTAATTTGTGGATTAAATTGAAATAATTTGTCAAATTCTGATACAAATGTAGAAAGAAACTAGATGCCCAAGTTAGAAAATATATAAAGTTTGGGTAGCAAAAGTTTGTTTATCCTAATTTCTAATACTTGATTAACATGAAAGGATGAATGATAAAAACTTTGAAAATGTTGTGGATAAGTATCATTTTGAAAGATGATGGATGAAAAACGAAACTTTGATAATAAGTGATGGATAATAGGTATTTTGTGCACTATAAAAAACATTAATTAGGACTTAGGAGAAGAAAAAAAGATAGAGGGAATTCACCTACACGTGGCAGTTAAATCAACAAATAAACAATGTCCGAAAAAGGAAAAAGGGATATATGTGGTGGGGATGGAAAGCGGGAGTTAATGCTTTTCTCGGCAACCGTGTCAGACTATTAGTGCCTTTGACAACCTTCCCATTAAGGTAGTCAGCTTACCTTAAAATCTTTTGTTAAATTAATTTTCCAATTTTAGAAATTTAAAGTTTTATAAGCAATCCTTTTCCTTGACCCGACCCACCGCTATGATTGTGACTGATCCACCGGCTATACCCCGTTGCCCGTCACCATTGATCCTAATTTCCAAGTCAATGCCGGGACCAATCCTCTTTATCCACTGTCCAATCAATTCTCGCTTGCCACGTGCTATGTTGATCCTACTTGAACACCGTTCATTTTAGCTAACGTGGATGATGCCGTAAATGATTTATTTGATCAACGGTTGTCGTTTGTTAGTAGTAAATTTAAAGAGTTATCTTTTTGGATTCTCTTAATAAGTGGTGGCTGTTTTTTTCCCCTAGAAAATTTCAAGTTCATTTATAATTAAAGATGAGTTTATAATGGGCTATACATATTGTTATCTATCGTTATTTGCTATGCATTATTAATGCTATACACAATTAAATTTTTAATAATTTTTAAATAAATATTAAATTTTTTACTGACTCAACATACAATTAATTATATTTAGAGATAAAATTAAAAAATAAGAAAAATATAAAAATTGGTCAGAAAGGGGTGAGATGAAGAGAGATGCAAGAGTTTGTGGACTAAATTATTATTCCAAAAAATAGAGAAAAATTGACTATTAATAAGTGGTTACGAATGATGTTCATATTAGGAGACATGAGAAAGGCATAACATATATAGGGTGAGGTTAGGTGTAGCATTTATTATGAAAAAAATTAATTAAGAAACAAATACCCTCAACTGTTGACATTGGATCAAGAGAAATCCATACCTAATCGTACTTATTAATGTAATAATTAAAGGAAGACTTTATAATAAAATGCTTTGATTATAAATAAGATGGATATTTTAGTTAATAAATGCCTTCAATTAATCATTACTTAAATATTTGCCTTGTAATGTATTTGATTTACCACATAAAAAAATTCATGTGAAACCTTGGACTTATCAGCGGACAGCGGGTGTAGATGTCTCGGTTAATATATTGATTATAACCGTAACGTTTAAAAATTATATTATCAATGTATTAAATAATTACGAATTAATACTTTAAAAAATATGAATAAAAATATTTTCATAATAATCACATATTATATTTATAATTTAACTATATAAATCGAATAGGATAAAAACCTATCGTGTACGATATATTTTTCATCCCAGAATGCGATAGTGAGGCAAACGGTATCCTTGTAAATATGAAGTTTTTGAGAGTAATAATGAGGATAAGATGGCAGTGGAGTAAGTCGAACGGGAATAGTCGAAGAGTAATTAATTTAATATTGTTTAAGTAAAAAATTAATTCAAAGATTTATATATGCAGAAAATCTTTATTATGAGATTTAGCCATTAAAATTAATACGAGTTAAATCGATCTGAATTAATTAAGATAAAATCCTAAAAATCGGAACAGCAATAAAAAAAAAAGGAGTGGAATAAAGTGAGGAAGCCCAGTCTCTGGAACCAAGCGTCCATCAGACGCAGCCAATCCTACGGGACGGCCTTTTTATCATATCAGGTGGTCCCCTTTAAGGAAACCTCGTGTTTAGTTATAGTTCCGTGATTCCAGGGTTTTAACTTTTAACACGCGCCCATCAATTCATTTCCTAAAACGTACTTCACACTTTCAACTCACTGTACTTCCCTGTATTTTCTTTCCTTTTCCTATATTAATCCATAGCCACATCTCAAACCTACTATCCTCTCCATGTTCAATCACTTTACAAAATATTAAACTATTGCTAATTAAAATAATAATAACATTTCTTTTGAATTTTTTGTATATTCTTTTAAAATTAATTGTTAAGAAAATAAACTTGAGACTCACAAATCTATATATTAATTTCTTATGTTCTGCTTATAATTATTTATTAAACAACTTCTGAAAATATATTTTTATATTGATTATTTTTCATGCATATCATGAATATGATAATAACTAATGATTACAATAATTTAACAAAAAATTATAATTTTATTTACTCAACAATAATGAATAAGCGTATAAATTAATATCCACCCATCTTTTTCTTAATATTTTCATGAGTGTGAAGATGCGAATGTGAGCCATTCAACTACTGACCATTATTTAAAATATTTAGTCGGGATGTGCAAAATTTCAATTAACTAGACTTTAAAAAAATTCACAATTTATTAGTTTTCATAAATTGAAAAGGTATTACAGTGACTAATATTTTATTGTAAGCAATTTTGTTACGTTTTTCCTTTTTATTATTCTTCAACCCAAAGTCTTCTCCAAATATATCAGTTGGCAGTTTAGGGGAAGGAAAATTTGTTGAAATTTTTTGTTATTAATTAATCTTGATCTTTTTTGTTATATATTAGTTTTTGTTTTGTTTTGTAGATTCCTAGTCATTTCCTTGGTAAGATACACAAAATTATTGATGGTGGTAGATGGTTTTGTATTTGATAGATTTTTATGCATATTATTTTGTTTATTTCCAATTATGTAAGTAAAAAATGACATGAGTTTTTTAATTAATTATAATTTCAAAAGATAAATATATTTTATTAATTACAACTAAACCAAAAATTTATTGATGCAACAGGATCCATAAGAATGGCAAATGCAGAGCATATACCAAGAAAACATATTGTAGATCTAAAAATTCTTAAATCTACTAGAATATTAGGAGAAAGAAAGAAAAAAATTAGAAGGCCATTATTTTTAAAAAACACTTTTAGATTTTATTTATAAGGCTTAAGATGCCTCTTTTACATAGCTATGCTCTTCTTTTAAAATCACGAGAGAGCAGATACGACAAGCAACTTACTTTTTACGTTTACATATAATTATTTTAGACAACCTTTCTTTATATCGTAAAGTGACTTAAAGTAAAAAAATAGCATAAGATTCATTTCTTCTTTTAACTGTTGGTATTGAAATGGGGTAGCTGAGCACTATCCATGATACGACATTATCACTATTAACGTTTGATTCTGTTGAGTCATCACTGTCATGCAGGCTTGTTTCCAATAAAGCTATTGTTGTTCCTTCTATCCAATATAGGTCAGGCGCATCATCTCTTATCTGTTTTCTGATTGTACTAAAGTTTCATGGATAATCTTGGGACCATTTTGTTGGATCATGAACACTTTCTCTTACTCTTCTATGGCTGCCAATTTTGTTCTGTGATAAGGATTTGGAGTAATAGGTCATGAGTCCCATGAATGTCTCAGAGTGACCATATCTCAATAGAGATTGTTCTGTTGAACTGACAAAGATATCTTTAAAGTTGTTTGTACTGGCCATCTTGATTTTTTATATCCACATAAATATTTTTTTTATCAACTTTTTCGAGCAGGATTGCCCCAATATTTGTGACTGACATCTGTTTTTAATTTTTTTTCATCTGAACGAATTTTTATTGGAGGGAAGTTTTGCAATTTTTTCTTAAATACAAATAGCCTTGGTTTGCGCTTTTTTTCATGGATGAGCGTCTTTTTTCCAGCATTTCATTGGTAAGATACACAAATTATTGATGGTAGTAGATGGTTTTGTATTTGATAAATTTTTATGTATATTATTTTGTTTATTTCCAATTAAGTAAGTAAAAAATGACATGAGTTGTTTAATTAATTACAATTTCAAAAAGATAAATATATTCTATTAATTACAACTAAATCAAAGATTTATATTCAATCATTTTTATCCCCTAAGAACTTTTTTCTATGATTTGTTTTTTATAACTAGTATTTTATTTTTCTTTATTTAGTAAGTCTTCATCTTCTTTATGAAAACAATGGAAATTTTTTATCATGGCTCGTGCAAGGTTTTTGTTGTGTCTGGTACAATGTTTAGTATTGTTTTTGTAAGGTTTTTGGAATTTTTTTCATGTAAGTCTTGGTTTTTTGTCGCTTCTCCAAGTGATTGATGCTCGATTTTTTTCAACATATATTTTCTTAGGATTCATTAAGATGTTAATAAGACAACTCAATAGTTTCTTATGGTAGCCTTTATCTCGAGCATATTGCTTTAATTGTGAAGTTATTATTCTCATAGTATTTTTGCTGTCATTAATGATGGTTTTTTTTATTAAGCTATTGTTTTTTTTTTTTTTACGATTGAAGTTTTAAATTTCAAAAAGTATTATTACGTGACTATTATATTATAAAAAAAAGAATGATGAAGCAAAAACAAATGGTATTTTACATGTGTGTGCGCGTGTCAAATCTTGTCATTAGTCCCCATATTTTGCATAGTGTGTGGAATTAGTCAATTATTCTAATTCAATCAATTTTAGTCTATATGATTTTCAAGTTTTGAAATATCAATCATGGTCCAAATAATACATGGACAATATAATTAAATTACTGTGAATTAGAGTAATTAAATTTGAGAATAATAACTAAATCTATAACTTACGCATGATGCATTTAGTGATAGCATAATTTAACTTATGAGATTTTACAACTATAGATTGAACCATGACTAGATTTAATAAAATATAAGGACTAAATTTAATAAAGTCTAATATAAAGATGAAATTACTCATAGTGAAAATTTTGACCCACATATTTATATAACATATAAATAGAAATCACATAAATCACACCAAATATGTAACATCAGTGGCACTATTACAAATGTCATTTTCTGTGTGGAAAAACAAACAAGAAAAATAAAGTAAACGAGGGCTTAAAAAGCATATGTTTAAGGAAGCAAACGATAATACAAAAAAATAATAAGATAAAGTTAAGAAAATATTATAAGGACAGAAAGAAAGCGACTGTTTCTCTTTAAAAAAAGAAAAAATATTTCAAGGCTTCAACACAGAAAAGCGTATTTTTAATATAATTTAATTTGTTCTCCTTATAGTTAGGGAAGATTATTGGTCGGATTTTTTTGTCGAACCACACCCTACCTGAAAATTTAACACTGCCATCTAAATTCGACCTGAACTTAAATTTTAGACTAAATTTTTTGAATTTGTCCCGATCCGACCCGATATAAATAAAAAATTATTACTCCCTCCGTCTCATTAATTTTGTCCCTTATTGACTTTTTTGGGTCAATTTTTTTAAACTTTAACCTATTATTATATAAAATTTATTAATGAAAAAATATAAAAAAATATATTTTAAAAACGTTCAATCAAGTAGTTTTAAAACATATATTTTATAAAATTTAATTGTTTAAAATATTTAAAATAATTATGGTCAAAGTTTAAAAATTTTGACTTTTAAAAAGTCAATAAGAGACAAAATTAATGGGACGGAGAGAGTATTTTTTATTATTATTCGATAAAATAGAGAGTTAATTGAAAAAAATACAAGTAAAGAGGGAGCATTATAATAATTATTCTATTTTTATTAGACAAAATATGGAGATAAATGAAATATGTATATAAAGAGAGAAACATTGCAGCAATTATACCTAAAT
Source organism: Hibiscus trionum (assembly GCA_030270665.1). Classification (NCBI taxonomy): domain Eukaryota; kingdom Viridiplantae; phylum Streptophyta; class Magnoliopsida; order Malvales; family Malvaceae; genus Hibiscus; species Hibiscus trionum. The sequence goes on along the minus strand of BSYR01000024.1, from coordinate 27,588,066 downwards.
ATTTAGAATAAAATTAAACTATTATTTCGGGCAATGTCAGGTATTTTTCATCTTAAACTATAACCTGACCCGACATTATCCTCAAAAAAATGAGACTGAACCCAAACTTTTCTTTAAAAAACCTCGACCTTATAGGGTCGGGGCGAAACTCATCGAGTATAAGTCAAATGGCCATCTGTATCTGTATTTTTATGTTGTTGTTAACAATATATTTGTTTTGTCCATATATATTTAACAATTATTTAATAATAAATTACATTTAACTTATTTTCTTTTTTATTTATTTATTTATTTATTTATTGTTCATACACGTTATCATAAACATATGGGTTTAATGCTTTCAAACAAACTTATTTAATATAGAATGAATCAAACTTAAAACAGAGAAATTGTAAACATTAAAACTTATATTCAATCAATCTTTAAGTTATCGAGCCAAAACTTATTTTAAAGTATAAATGATGAATTAATTATCGATAAGTCAAATAGAATAAAAACGTTAGATTTTTTAAATAAAATTAGTAGTTTGATTGTGTACAGAACAAATCGGATAGAGTGTCGCCTTTCTAATAAGTTTTTATCGTATTTGATTCGAATTGATTGATCTATAAATTAGATATTTATTATTATTTAAAAAAACTCAAATGAGAAAGAATCATAGCATGTGAATAAATAAGTAAATATAAAAAAATAAAAGAATAAAACTTCGAGGAGATTAAGATGCCGAAACCAATGAATGTGAATTAGTTGATGAATCAGAACATAATCTTAACTAGTTTTTGTTTATTAAGGTTTGATTTGCAACTATTTTTAAAACATCAAAAAGCCAAACTGGCTTGAAAATACAGTCAAATCCGACAAGCTTTGAGAACTCACCGTTTTTAAGTATTTGTTTAGTCAGGCTGCTGACTAGGTGCTTCGTGTAATGTTCACTAGTCAGAGCAGCTACACGAAGAACACAATTTTCCTATTTTAGTAATTTTAATAATAGGATGAGAAATAATACATGGGGCGAGAGCCAGTCGTATTGTATAAATAATTAGATTTGATTAGTGGACCACTATAATAAGTTTACATTAAAGATTATTTAATTATTATTATTTTAATAATTGTTAAATGGACTCAAGCAAGTAACAAGCATCATATCTTAAAAAATAGGTTTCTAGAGTACTTTATTTATGTAGTCTTAGCTAATAAAAACAAGCAAATGCAATTGGTTTATTAAAATAACCATATTTGCTAGAAGGTTGTAAAATGTTTTTTTTTCGTTTTTTTAAAATAATGCCCACATTCTCATCAAAAAAAAAATAATAATAATGCCCACATATCATATTAAATGCTTTAATCTTGATATTGAGTACAATGTAAGCAATTCTTGGTAAATATCACACTCAACCATACAACACTTGCATATATAATATTTCTTAATTTCGTTTGAAATTATTCTATTTATTTTAATATTATTTTATATTTATGTTTGAGTTTGTGATTGCTCCAATCAACGATATCAATAGTCGTTCTTTTCATGCAAGTGTCAATTTAATTATAAACTTCCAAAATAAATAATATCTGATATCGATCGGGATTTAATTAGTGTCATATTAACAAACTCACCAAATGTTTACAAATTACAATGCCTTTGTCTTTGAACATCATTAATAACTCCAAACCAAAGCATCCCGCCATGATCTCTGCTTTAATTTGCTCCACATTCATGAATCCTGGATTTTTGGTTCGTTGCACCAACCTCTCTTGTTTTTCATTTTGGGTATAATCTCAGATTCCAATGGGGAATAAAAACATAAGATCTGATGCAGAAGTACATGTTTCCTTTGAAGTTAACATAAATCAAATTGTTTATTATTGAATAAAACCCTAATCCAAATCGAACACATTAGGGAAGAGTTCTTCGAGCCTCAAACTAATCGATCGTTAGATGAATGAAATGGATGATTGAGATTAACAATTGTTATGTGAAGATTATCATTCGGAAAAAAAGAGAGTAAATAGTTAATCTCAGTCATCCATTCCACCCATCCAACAATCCAAAAACGTGTAAAACTATGACTTTTACATTCTGTGTATCCATGGACAGTGGCACCCCACCAGGCAACAGGTCCCAGAATATCTTCTGTAGACTGTAATCAAGCCAGCTAAAGTTGCTGCTTTTCAACCAAACATATGTTCAGGAAATTAACATGAACAACATGTCAACTTTAATGTTACTTTTTTCCTTTTGGATTTGATTATCCATCTCTGTACATTCCCCCTATATCAACAACGTAAAACATAAAATAAAGATTAAGAAATTGATTAAAACTACAAACTTAAATATAATTCTCGAATTAACTGTATCATACTAGTTTATATTTAAATTATTAAATAATTCGTAGCATGTTAGTTTATTATACTAACTTGTATAGTTGTATAATATATTCATAACTATATGATAGGAATATATGACTATGCCCGTTTACCATCATTTCTCACTTATTTAATTGTTTCCCGCAATCTAGTTGTGCGTAAAGGTAAACGAAAAATTATATTATAGGTCCGTTCGCCATATCATTCATGGTTTCACTCAGATTTATTGTAAATTAAATTAAAAAACACTTTTTACCAATTATAAATTTACTTGATAAAAAGATGATACGAAAAATTTTAATGACGTAACAAACCGGGCCTATAATATAATTTCTCAAACGTAAACATGATTTAGACTTTAGAAGGAGAAGCAAGGATTCATTGGCTACCTTTGAAATTGTAGTGCTTTTTTGGGCCTTTTCATTGAGCGAGAAACTGGGTCAAGATTCGGCCTAAGAACAAAGTGAATACGGGCTTCAAGACCTTAAGTCCCCCCAACTTTAATACTTAGCTCAAAACCTCCTTTTTACCACTATTCGATCCAATAAATCCTTCAGTTAAATTAACTCGTGACCCAATTGTCGCAAATTAAACCCACAACTAAATTTATTTTATCCCGGAACACAAACCAAATATAAGATCAAACCTTAAGTAGTTAATATAATTAGCGGATTTGGATATTATAATTTATTTGGGAGAAAGCATTTAAATGTAATTATAAACCAACCCTTAACTAGTTAATATAAGATCAAACCTCCTCAATAATGTTGAAAATTGTTACATCTAAAGAGATTTTTTTAGATTATTTGTTATTTATAATAAGAAAAAACCATAGTTTTATAGGAAAATTTTCGATGATTAAATATTCACTTGTTTTGTTGAAAACTGTCATTTCCAATTCGTTATATTCAATGTTTAGTTGGTTTGTATGATGTAATCCATCGAAGTTTAGTTAGAAAAATAGCACAATACTTTAATCACCTTGCACTTTTTCTCCCGTGTTGTCCAACCAGAAAGATGAATTAAAATTGTTATTTTTTCCGGACTTAATGTCTGTTGTTTTCCCCCCATTTTCTGTGTCCATATCCAACACCCAGAGCACTTAAAATTGTTATTCTTTTGCGTTTACACTTCACATCAACTTCTGGAGTCTGATGTGGCAGTGATGGATTGGCGGCTGAGCTGAGCACAATTGTTTGTGGAAACCACCGGAGGAAATGCACTTTTAAGACCTGTATTTTTTTTGCGTTTAGCAACCTAAAACACTTAAAATAGGTTGTTTATTTGTTGCTTTTAAAACTATCTTTTCTATCCAAATTAAAAAAATTAGATTTTATAGCTTTTTGGGTGAAAAAGCTAGTTTTAAAATAAAATTATTTTTTTTACCCTTGTTATTTAATTATAATTTATTGTTAAAATAATGTTTATGCAATTGTAAAATAATATATATTTTATAATATTTATATTGAGAATAAAATTGTTTTATTTGTAGTTTATTTTATATTTATTATTAATTTGTAAGTGATATGTCCGTATATAATATACAATATACTTTATATTTTTAAATTAAATTATTTTAAAAAATAAATTTTTTATTATAATTAAAATTGATTTATTTCATATATCATAACATTAACTAATTTGAACATCACCCAATTTTTTTTTACTTTTCAATATCATGTTTAAAATAGACATTTTATCTCCTCAAAATCACTTTTTGACATCATGACAAACACTAACCAGTTTCTCAAAACTACTTTTCAACAACTAATTTAAAAATTATTTTTTCATCACACTTTTTAAAAGCAACCACAAACTAATCCTTAGTCCAATTTAAAGTTGAGTTTAATTGATTTCACAACCGTGTATATAACCAGGAAACAGGAAAAAGGGAATATTCTGCTGGAATCTTTAAGTGTCATTAGTGGCTCAGTTCTGAGTCCAAGAACCTGCAGAGAAAGTACATTCTTCATCCACTTCACAATGCCTTACACCTAGATTACTTTATACAATCACTTTTAATACGAAAATATTCAATAAATTTGAGTTCAAATTTCAATCTCCGCAGCCCTTGTCCCTTTTCTCTATTCCCGGATAGAGCACGGGAAAGGAAAGATCAATGTAATTTACCTGCTCCTTATCAAATACCGTTTTTGGCCTATAAAAATAAACTCAACGTCACCACCCTTTTCTATCTTCCTTTACATTTCACAAAAGCTTTCTCTTTTCCCTCCCTCTCTTTCCTTTCTCCCCTTTTCTTCATCTTTATTTGTAAACTACTGTTTTTTTTGTTTTTTTTTCCATTCTTGTTGTAACGTGTTTAAAGATTGGACTCTGCTCGTTCCCTGTTTAATTAAAGTTTGTTTTTGTATCTCAATTCGAAGAATAAATGTACATATTTTGTCTTACATGAACCCCACGTTCTTCTTCTCTTCTTCCTTCATTTCATTGAATTTCGATTGGAGCTTTAGCTGTTCAATTTATCATCTCTTTTTTTGTTCTGTTTGCGTTTCATCTTCTTACTCTGTTTCGGTTGCAGAACCGTGTGTTTGGATATCGATGGCGAGTGCTTCGGCTGTTCCCGAGAGGAAGAATAAGAAGAAGGTGACCGAGTTTCCGCCGAGGAGAGGGCAAGTGAAGGCTCAGATTTTGAAGAGCATTGCCAAGACTGTTGCTTCTGCAGCGTCCAAGGCTAGAGAAGCAATGGCCAAAAACAAGGGTGAAGGCAGCGATGGAAAGAGTAGCTCCTCCGGAACCTCAACTCCACCTCAAAGTGCATATGTCTCCGAAGGAAATGGCCACATGTCTTAGAAAAACACAACCATCTCATGGCTCAAATTAGTCATCATCGTATTCTCTGATTCTCGTCTCAATTCTATGAATTTGAGATGAAGAGGGGAAAAGGGAGCAGTATCCAGAAAATCCCAAAAATAAAACAAGGTTTTTCGTCTAAAATTCTAGCAGCTAGGCTTTTGAAAACCTGTCATTTTAGAATCAGGTAACAAGGGTAACCCTACATTAACTCATGTTTTTTCTGTCAGTTAAGGTAGGGGAATATGATATATGAACCCGTGTCTTTTTCTCTTTATTTCTTGTTTGTATTTTGTGGTTTTAAGCTCTCTCCAATAGTTGTTTCCTCTAGTTTTTAGAGGGGGAATGATGTTTACGGAGAGGTTTTAGTTGTTTCTGGGTTTGATTTGTCTTTATGTTTCTGGGTTTGATTTGTCTCGTTGTGTTGTTGATGTACTATGGATCTTATCCTATTCTAATGAAGTATATTTTGGATTTTCTGTAAATCTCGAGTTCTGGATTCCATTGTTCTCAGCGTAGTTAGAGATGGGGCCCTTGGATGTTTGAAAAATAGCTAAGGTTGGCAACTTTTTTATGTAGTGGAGGGATTTGGAGGCTTTGTCTTGTCCTTATTTTGGTTAATCCTTTTTTGTTCTAACCTATCCAGAATCCATTCACCTCTACCTCCATTGCCAAATCAAAATAACAAAAATGAACTCAATGCACCAATATTCTTTCACTGAATCTCTAAAATCTATAAATTGGTCGAGTGGTCAAAATTATTTATATTATCAGATCTTGTGTGAGTTCAAACCTTAACATTTATCTCTAGAATGTAAAAAAAAAAATTCGGCCTCAAAATTATTTATTAATATTATATAAAATAACGCTGCACCTGCATTAGCAAATCGTAAAGTTGAAAGTTTATCATGTGAAATGGCAAGAAAGAAACAACCTGGACATGGGGAGTGCAAACTGCAAAGGTCAACTTTGACGAAATTGGGTTGACTTGACTTGTCTACGAACCCAGAGTTACAACTCCACAAGAAACTATCGAAGTCTACGCACCCAGTAGTAATTATAATTAGTTTTCGTTTAAGCAACTTCAATCTAAATATAAATAAATCAATTGATTTCATTCACGGTTCAAGCTTTTAACTTCACAAATTAACTTGAACCATGTCCATGGCTTCCTCACTGATTTGAACAAAGTTGTTGCAGTGCAACTGCAAGACCTCAGTTCTGAAAGCTAAACAAAGGGGCAGGGCAGCCCCCTGTTTGTTGGTATGGTGTCGTGTTGGACATTTTCAACACAACAAAATCTAGGATTTGGTCGGCTGAGAGATAATGTTTCTTTAATTTATATGCTTCAATTCCACCATAAATTACAGCCATACAAACTTTTTCTTTTATATTTAATACATGTATATGTACTATTAAAAAATAGGTGAAGACGCACCTTTTCTTTATTAGTTTGTGGAAAAGCACAGAAAAACTTTTTCTTTATTTTAAGATGCACTTTTTCTTTTATTTATCCTATTCCCATGGCTGTCAACTTGGCAACAAATAAATCCAAAATCCAAACGAATATCGGATAACAATGGTCTCAGTCGATAAAAACTACATATTTACAACTTTTTTGTTCATCTAGACTTCAATCTGTGCTACTTTAATAATGGACTACAAACTCTATAAAGATGAAATGGTGGGCTCTTTACCTGGCAAATTCGGAGGAGAAAAAAGAAGAAATGTAATTCCAAGACTACCTATATCATTAGCTGCCATGGACTTTTGGAGTCAGTTTTGGTGGAACAAGGAAAGCTTAGCTCGATCAGCAAACCACTTGCTAATATTTTCCCATTTCTTAAAATATTCTTGACTCTGGTAATGGGTATCCCAAGATGCCTAATTAAGTTAGGCAGGTCCACGCTCCATGATCTGTGCATGGTCGGTTTGCAGAATTTAAGTTCCAGTTTCAAAAGGAGTTTTTATTGGTCTTATGGTAATAATTTGATCAATCACCATTTCAAGAAAATTGGTTTTAAATATTTTGTTAAATTTTCAGATCAATTATCTGTTGAAACTCAAAAATCTCCCCCACCCCTCCATGTTTGCAGTCCTTTTCAACCAAAAAAAAAAAATGCAGCCCTTTTTATTAAACACAGATATATTCACGTTTCTAATACAAATGTCGAGATTTAAATTTATACAAAATAAATTTATTTATGCTAAATTTATCCCGTAAGAAGAAATTGTAATAAATTTACATCAACTACTTACTAATTAGTCTATTTACTTTTACTATCTTCAATCGTTTTATTCAATAATATTTAATTTAGGATAATAAAAATACAATCAATTATAAATTTATTTCAATTTTATTAAAATAAATTACAATATAATATAGAAGCATTAGGTTAAACATAATTGTTAAAAAACAATATACATAAGTTTAAAAAATGTAAACATAATTTCTTTGTGGATCGAATTGCTTGAGGGGTGTGATTACAGGGTTCAACATGTCTCCATGAATGCAATGTGTTAGCTTTGGGTGGAGGCGAGATGCATGATGTTGGAATTGATAGTGTGATTGAAAATGTATTTGCATAGGTACTGGTAACAAAATTTAGAATAACTTGATTAGGTGTTAATGTCTGAATACGGTTTTTATATTGGTTGTAATGTCGGCATAGATATGGTGTACTCTTTTTTTTTTATTTAAGTTTTGAGAGATTTTTTAACAAGACACATATCTATGTCATGTATTGTATGAGGCTCTTTAATAAAACCGTACAATTATTATTTTTCAGAAAAAAATGTTATGAATAATACATGTTAAATGCTTTATGCTTAATTTTAATTTACATATTGACTTGAGATTAAATTATTTTATGCTTCAATTATTGATTAAAATTTTAAGTTAAATGTTACACATGATATGAATGTATATGAGTTAGTTTATCTACCCTAAATACAAATTCTCATACATCTATTGCTAAATAAATTAGAGGTCAAAAAAATAAATGGTGGATGGTTAGCCACAAAAATTATACAAATAATTAGTAATGAAGATAGTTTAAAGTATATAAAAAATAATTATTTGATACACTGACGATAAAGGATAACATTGTTCCTCTTAAATAACTCGAGCTTGAATAGTATAATCTGCATGCGTGTGATATCAGGGGCGGAGCCAGAAATTTATTCAAGGGGTGTCATTTTTTCGAACGGTATTTAAGAAAAATTAATTATTTATAAAGGAGTGTCATTTTATTTGTAATGGGTGTCAATTACATATATTTTTTTATTTTTTATATACAAATTATATAAAAAAATATAATTTCCAAAAATATTTGGGGTGTCAACCGACACCCCCAATGACTAATATGGCTTCGCCCATGTGTGATATTATGCAAATTTAAAACTGTAACAAAATATTACTGTGGAGTGAATTAGTTTCCAAGAATATTTATTAATTAATTAACTTTGAAAACAGCTCCAGTTATTTAATAATTGTTGACATGGGATTATACAATTTTTCGTAGAATCTCATGCTTAAAATGAAATCATAGTTCCACAGGATCGAATGGTCTTAATATCACCTTCACCTGATTGAATTCTCCCCAAGCATCTAACCAGTCAATTTCCAACTCAGAAAAAAGCTTAAACTTGGTCTCCAAGTAACAAACACAATGAGGCTTTGATCTCTTCATATACTCCAGCTTCACTCGAAATCTCATCTCCCAACACTAACCAAATACCAAGCTCTCTCTTCATCTTTTTCCAAACCATTTTTTTGTCTGTCAGCAGATAGATTTATTCAACAACTTCGTACTCTGTTTTTTCATTGGTCTATTCCTCTGTTTTGAAACACATGGAATCCAGTGTTTCAAGCCCCACAAAGAAGCAGAACCAAACTCTCCCGCCCAGGAGGGGCAAAGTTAAGAAGAGAATCGTAAAGGGTTTTCTCAAATCAGTCACTTCAATGGTGTCGTCCATAGACAAGGAATTACCCAGCAAGATGAAACAAAATGGTCCAGGGCCAGGGCTTAGTTCAACCTCCACTACACCTGCTCCAACCCCTACCACCTACGATTCTGGTTGATTATTAGTTTAAATGCTCATAAACTCCTCATGTTTTTTTTACAGGCTCTCCAACTCCAATTCTGGATGGTCTGGCCTTATGATTTTGTCCCCTTTTTCTGGCTTCCCTTATGCAAGGGATTTTAGTTTTCATTTACAGTTCCTGTATGGTTTTGATGTATATAAAGATGTTACGATCTGATTCTGTCTAGATTTATGTAAATTAATACAGTTAATGCATTTTTTTTGTAATGAAAATAATCTTTAATTGATATCAGTGAACATTGAACAACACCCCATAATCAGATTCGTATGTTTAAGCTGTTGGACCAGTTCTACTTTGGCTTCTGCTGTTTGAATTTTGACTGGATTTTGCTTGAATTTCTAACCCCACCACTTGGTTTTACTTTAGACTGGTTGGGGAATCTTCGAACCTAATAAGAAACAAAAAGACTTGGGTTGAAATTCTCTCTTTCTCTGTATCTAAATTTTGAAGTAATAAATAGGGTTAATTATACCATTGAACACCAAATTAATTGGGGATTTTTATTTTGACCACCGAACTAACGAACTCGTCAATCAGACAACCAAACTTATAAAATCAACCTATTTTGACCACCGTCGTTAAAAACTTAACGGTGGAGTGATGGAACTGTCACATGGCAATTAACGGGAAAATTTTAAAATTACATATTTGGTCCCTGTTATTTACACATTCTTTCAATTTAGTCCTAATTTTAAATTAATAAATTATTTAATTAGGTGGTGACATGTGTCAACACCTTATTGGAGGACTTTAATTATTTAATTAGGATTTATAGTTTATATATGTGAAATTAATTTGAAATGTTTAGTGTAAAATTAATTTGAAACATTTAGAGTTTAGGGTTATATATGTAAAATTAGTGTTTAGGGTTTGAGCTTTTGGCTTATAAATGTAGAAATCAATAATATATATATATATATATATATATATATATATATTAAGTTTGATGATTTAAAACACAAAGTTATGCTTGGTGCAGTGGCTAAGCCATTACCTTCTTTACCCAAGCATTGCCCAGATTTGATCCACCCCCAATGCATGTTGAGGAATTTTATTTTCCTCCTCTAAACAGGTGATCGCCACCTAATTAAATAATTTTTATTTTATTAGTTTAAAATTAGGATTAAATTGAAAGAATGTGTAAATAACAGTGACTAAATGTGTAATTGTAAAATTTTTCCGTTAATTGCCACGTGGCAGTTCTATCATTCCACCGTCAAATTTTTAATGCGACGGTCAAAATAGGTTAATTTTATAAGTTCAGTAGTTTGATTGACGAGTTCGTTAGTTTGGTGGTCAAAATAAAAATTTTCAATTAATTCAGTGGTCAATGGTATAGTTAACCTTAATAAATAATGAAAACTTTTGGGATGTCATGAATTGGATTTATATTATTGATAAATTCTTTTTATCACTTTACCATAAACTCGATTTGACTAATCTTTTGTTTATCCAACATCAAACCTTTAATAACCAATAAACTCAGGCCTTTAGTTGACATTCATGGTTTGATCATCATTCAATAACTACTATTAGAGGTCCAAGCTTATCCAACATCACACTTTTCTTCTTTGGCATAAATCTCTTTCATGTTTCTTTTTTATCCCCATAACATTATGCTTAATTTCTGAATTGCTTTCCTTTATTTTTGGGGAAACTTTGATACATATGCTTTAGGGGCTTATATGGAACGTTTAGGATTTGAGATTTATGATTATAGTTTAGGTTTTATAATATATGATTATAATTTTAAGGTTAAAAAATTTAGATTTTGTTATGAATATTTATCTATGTGGATGTCTATCATGATTAGAACTTTATCAAAGTAGTTTGATTTATTTATTAGTAGGAATATTATCTCTATGAATTAAAGTTTAATGTATTATGTACTTCTTATGCCTATAAATAGATGATTCATTGAAGGCATTATATATAAGTTTATATTTGAGAATAATACAAATCTCCCTCTTTCTCTCATCTCTTTGTTCTTCTTGTTCTTATTCTTGTTCTTCTTTATTTTATTCACAACACGTTATCAGCACGAGACTCTAATCAACTGAGGTCTTCATCGTTCGAATCCAAAAAGAAGTTATTGGAAAGAATTTGATTATAAGATTAACTGAAGATAAGTTCTTTCTCCCTATATATATTCGCTTATTAATTAGCTATGTTATGATCTTTTATTAGTATTATAATATCAAAATTCATGTGGCGACCAGAAGAAGTGGAGACGATTGCGCATGCCATTGTTTAAGTTCGCTTTCCTTTCATTATGCTCGCAACGATTCCCTCGTTTAAATACTTCTAGGTGAAGTCAATATTGCTAACATAGGTAAAACCAAGATGGCATCGTAAGTAAATCAAAATTCCTTTTTTTTTTGCTTAACTTTTACAATTGCTTACAAGGTATATTTACCAAATTAATTGTTTAAATACTCTAAAAAGTTAACTATTAAATTGTACTGTTAAATCTTTGTTGGGGTGCTGATAAATTTATAAATACATGTCTATAGGATGAATAATTAAACACAAAAAAATACGGCTAAGATAAAAACCAAACTCTAAATTGCTAAGTTGTTATAACTTATATGCGTTTGTAATTTGTAAGCGCATGTGCGCCAAATAAAAGAAGGATAATGACATAATGAGTTTTCATGTTTTAAATTTCATTCAGTTTTGGCCTTTCTTGTTTTCTTTAATTTAATTTTGACCCCAAACAGCTTCTGTTTTTATAAGCTAATACAAACTTATTGATGTTAACTATTGATATTTGTTTATGTTATTATATTGTTGAAAGATATATTTTTAACAATGCTTTGAGTTTTGCATGCCTTGAAAAGAAACATGACATAAAGAGATTGTGAGAAGCTTCTTGGTCATTTGATATGTTTCCATTGTGCTTGGGAGGAAAATTAATATCGGTAAATTTTATTCCTATTTTATTTTTATTCTTTATATTATTATTTTAAAGTGCGATAAATCATGATAATTTTGAATTTACAAGAAGATTATTATAAAGTTTATATTTGCTCGAAAGTAATATTTCTTCTTCGTTGAAAAACTTGACCATAGACTTCTCCCAATTTCAAGTTACGAAAATTCTTCTTGATCCAAAAAGTTTTATGGGAGGCATTCCTTGAAGTGAATGCAAAGCATGATGTTTATTCCATGCGATTATTAATGATGGGGCATTCCCTGAAGTGAATGCAAGCATGATGTTTATTCCATGCAATTATCAATGATGGGGCATTCCCTGAAGTGAATGCAAGCATGATGTTTATTCCATGCAATTATCAATGATGGGGCATTCCCTGAAGTGAATGCAAGCATGATGTTTATTCCATGCGGTTATTGGATCTGTTTCATTCCCTGAAGTGAATGCAAACATGGTAAATCATTATTCAATTAGAGACATAATTTCGATATAATGTAAGTATAATTGGCTGGACATCCCGTTCTGCGAGGCTACTGGTCTCAAAGGAGGTTTTTAAAGGACCTTGTGGACATGTTTAACAATGTCGCGTACGAGGATTAAATCTTTGTTCTCTGTGATAAGGATATGTGAAAAAGGTTTTAAAGGCCCACTGGCTCTACTCCATTCCCTGAAGTGAATGTGAGATTATATTATGGAAGGAATAAAAAAATCATATTAAAAGTTGTGGTCATGGTCGAGGCTATGAATATACACATGAAAAATATAGTCGTTTTAAGAATACTTCTACCCGCTGGTAGCAAAGTTATAAGGATGTCAAGAGTGATAAAAATCATTCTAAGGAAGTGAAATTCTTTTACCAATGTGATGTTATAAACCATTGGTTTCGTACTTGTCAAACGCCAAAGTATTATGGACTTTATCCATAATCATGAATGATAAATGAAATAAAATATAAACAAAATTTGTTTATGGCGAAAATAATTATGGCGTTATTGGTCCAACTCAATTGGAAATTATTAATTTTCTCATAACCCTTGAAGGGAATAATTTACCATTTATTTTATTTCCCTTATAACCTCTAACAGTAATAATTGGTTTTTGTTTATTTATTTATTTATTTTATGTTAATTCGTTTTATTTATTATTTATTTATGTTAGTTTGCTTTATGTTTATTTATTTCACATATTATTTATTTACGCTTTATGTTAATTTATTATTTGAAAAATATGATTACTTCCGGAATAAAATATACAATGAATTGTGACTATTTATGCCTAGCAGATAATGCAAGTACTCATATTGTACTTAAGCATAAGAAATATTTTTCCCATTTAAATGCAAGGGGAAATATGAGTAGTATTTCTCAAAGTACTAAAATATCAATACTTCGGAAGAGCACTTGAAAGTTTATATTTGATAGATAATCGACTTGATATGATGTGCTATATTTTATATTTTTCATTCCTTGAAGTGAATGATACAAAGTACATATTTTCATTACCTGAAGTAAATGAAACAAAGCACATTTTGAAAGGTGAACAATTATGCATTTCTCGATTAAAATGCAAGGGAATAATGTGAGTATTATATCCGGAAGTACTAATATCACAAAAGGCTATGGTTGAGCAAATATGTTATTGTAAAATGGAACTTTATTCCATATTCACAATGCGTTATACTCGTCAAAGTCATAAAGAGAGCAATATGAGTTCGCAAACTATCCTTTTGGGAATTATAGATAACATATGTTATCAATTGGCATTTGAAATAAGCCAATATGGATATAAGTTCTGGTAGCCAAAAAGTCGGTTGAAAGCTCTAGAAGAGCTATATATTGTTACCAAAAGATAATTTCAATTGAAAGCTCCGAAAGAGCTAAATATATTCCTATTTAAAGGAACAATTTTGATGGTCGTACTAGACATGTACGAGTGAGATTGAATTACATGTTATGATAAACAAGAAGTTTACAAATTCAGAGATATATACACATATATATAGTTGGCATGATCGGTTAGACCATCATGATCAATAATGGTGCATAAATTATTGAGATTTACATGCACATGTATCAAAAAAACATGTAGTTCCTGTGATGCTTATTCTCAAAGGAATGGATTAAATTCCACTTATTAAAGAATGTGAAGTTCTTGTGTTGCTTAAAGGAATTGATTAAATTCCACTTACTAAAAGAACCTAAAGTTCTTATGTTGTTTGTTCTCAAAGGATATAAATGATCTCACTTACCAAAAGAATTAGAACTTAAAGTTCTTGTACTGAAGTTGAGACTGTATGTCTTGCATATCTGAACGAAATATGGGCCCACATATCCACAAATGTGGAAAGTTTTATATGATTTTAGTAGATGCATCTACATTGTTTTATCGACTTACAACCAGAAATTTGTGAGATTGATTCTAAAAAGATTCATATTATGCAATTAGACTATTCGTCTTGAAAAGTTAGTGGGTTTATATTTTAGGCTATATCGGTTGTTACAAAGCCTATTGATTATGAAAAATACGGTTTAGCAAATTTTTAATTGGATGCCTCCTATTTAATAGCTAAACCGTGAGAACAAAACATTTAATATTTACATGATATTTCCATATAGCAACACTTATACACATCAAGCCAACGAGTTATAATAAACTCCCCATTATGATTTGACTTTTGGTCAGAAGTCATATTTCCCATTTTTTGAATCTTTGAATGTGCAATATATAGTTGAATTGCTCCACCATAACGCACAAAATGGGCAAGTAAAAAGGGTTGATAATATATATTGAGTACGGGTCTTCTTTTATGTTTAAATTCTTAAACATTAATTGGAGAATCATTTATGACATGATTTTTCTCAACATCAGGGGGAGATAATAATCAGCTGGATAGAGGAAAATGAATTATCATTATCTAGATCCTCGTATATGAACTAGAAGTTCATAAGATAATTCATGTTATTACATGTCAACTGCCAGACATATTTACTGACCCAATGAGAGTAATTAAGTCTCATATACCAGCTGGAATGATGTAAGTTTAAATTACATGTTAGAGCGAGAGAATGTAAATCATGCCTGAAGCATGATAGTTGAAATGGTTTCAATGATCAAAATTCTCGTAAATAAAAAGTAATATGAGATGGTCATATATTGGAGGCGGATGCTCCTGAAGAGACCAAAGACATAACAAATAATAAAACTCTATAAGAGTTTCAGGTACCTGAAATAAAGATTGAAATCTTGAAGAGATCTCGATGAGTTATGTCATTACGAGAATGGAACCAGAAAATTGGAAAGTTGTCGACAACGATTTTACAAATAATTTTACATAAAATACTTCTATAGAAGTAAAGAAAGAAATCGAGGATCTTGTATAAAATCTATCCGGAAGTATAGATATTGAATTGGCCAATGTTGAAAGACGCTTTGAACTTCTAAAGTCGAAGTATTTGGACAAGCAGTCCAAACACCTAAATGTGTAATGCAAGTGAGGCACAAATAAGTAGTCGTAAATACGACTTGAACTATGATTTATGAAAAGTTTTAAGGGTAAACTATATAAATGACCACCATACTATTGGTAAAGTCGCGATTTGACCACCATACTTTTTTTCGAAGCGATTAAACCACCAAATTATTTAATTGGTTGCAATGTGACCACCAGCCGTTAGAAACTAACAGAAGAAGTGACGTGGCAGTTAGTAAAATTGGTATAATTGCATATTTGGTCATTGCTATTTATACATTTTATCAATTTAGTCCTAATTTTAATAAATAAAATAATTTAATTATTTAATTAGGCGGCGACACGTGTCGCCACCTTATTGGAGGACTTTATTTATATATTTTTGATTTAATAATTTTTATTTTGCTCCTCCAATCAGGTGGTGACACGTGGCACCAGATTGGAAGAGCAAAATTAAAGAAAGAAACACCTTGCTTTTGATAGGATTCAAACTCAGGCTGGCAAGGTGGAGAATAAGCAGTTCTACCATTAGGCCACTGCTATCTTTGTTATATATTGTACATAATCTAATATATATCTAGTTTTTTGTTCATGCCAGGAAAAAAAATAAGAAAAGAGAAACAACCATTACTGCAAGCACCATTAGCTCGAATTCGAAGAAAACCTAGGTTTGGCCGATGGAAATATATGAGGTTTGACTTGAAATTCAAAAGCACCAGCGCTGAATCGAGAGAAATCGTCATTGTCCACGGAATCAAAATCGGATACCGAAAAAGACGAATCAGAGGTCGAAGTCTGCGAGTAAAGAGTGTCAGATTCAGAGGTGGAAGCCTGAGGTTTCGCCTCAGTAATCCATTGATTCTCAGAAGAAAAACTCCCTAATCCAACCGGAGAGAATTCATCGAGTAAATATTGTTTGATATATTGAAGCGTGCTTACTTCACTGCTTGTTTCCATATCCAACAAGAACAATTGAAAGAATTTCAAAGCTGAAGTGAAGGGTTATGATTCGAATGGAGGAAAAGAAATGGTGCTTGCAGTAATGGTTGTACAATATATTAGATTCGCATATCATATAAAAAGGCTAATGTGAAGATAATTCATCTATATTTTTAAAACTAGAACATATTCGTATTACATCTTCTGATAATTCTCTTGGTTTTGTTTATTATGTAATAATATTCCTGCTTCTTAATCAATATTTATAATGGCAGAACTGAAGAGAAAAGCTAATGTGAAGCTTGGCATCATACTTGGAACTGTAATTGCGGAGCTTTTGGGGTTTGTTTTAGTCATTTGTTACATTCGCAGAAGCATGAGAACGTTAAAAGGTAATTCTGTTCTTTGCTGCAAATATCAAAATCATTTTGCATATCTATGTTACTCAGAACTCGAGTCTGTGTTGAATACGGGTATGAGGGTATGTGTCTCATATCCAACAGGATATCTTCAATTTTTCTATGTTTTCCTATGTATCTGGAGGTATTTGGAGAATCATATCCCATACCCTTGTCTGAAAATGTGTCGGACATAGATGGTGTTGAACTTTTTATATGATCTATGAAGCAGAGTCTAGTAGAGTATAAACCAAGTGCTTGCAGGATATCTTATTTTTTTTTCTGGCATGAACAAAAAACTAGGATATATATTAGATTTTGTACAATATATAACAAAGATAGCAGTGGCCTAATGGTAGAACTGCTTATTCTCCACCTTGCCAGCCCGAGTTTGAATCCTGTCAAAAGCAAGGTGTTTCTTACTTTAATTTTGCTCTTCCAATCTGGTGCCACGTGTCACCACCTGATTGGAGGAGCAAAATAAAAATTATTAAATAAAAAATATATAAATAAAGTCCTCCAATAAGGTGGCGACACGTGTCGCCGCCTAATTAAATAATTAAATTATTTTATTTATTAAAATTAGGACTAAATTGATAAAATGTATAAATAGCAATGACCAAATATGCAATTATACCAATTTTACTAACTGCCACGTCACTTCTTCCGTTAGTTTCTAACGGCTGGTGGTCACATTGCAACCAATTAAATAATTTGGTGGTTTAATTGCTTCGAAAAAAAGTATGGTGGTCAAATCGCGACTTTACCTATAGTATGGTGGTCATTTATGTAGTTTACCCAAGTTTTAATTACATCATGGTGGATGCAATTACTTTGGCAGTTTTAAAATTTTTACATGCGTCTAATTATTTGTGGATCCATATTTATCCTTGAAGGATCTAAAATGCTATAAGCATTTGGAAATTTCTGAGGAAATTTATTTAGACATGTCTCATGAATATTTTGGCGCATTTGGTATAATCTTCTTAGTGAATACTAATTGAGAAAATACTATAAGAATGATCAGATTTCCTTATGTATTTTATAAAGGAGTTTGGATCAAGATCCATTATGATAATTTTAGAACTCCTAAAGAGCTTCAAATTGGAAACTCATGAAGTACTTTCAATACAAGTACTTGAATCTTGACATCAAGTTTATCTCGACCTGAAGATCGAGCATTTTTTTTCTTTTGTCTATGAATAGACATAAGCTGAAAGAATCTTAAAGAAGATTCAATATGAATAGAGCATATCTATTGAGTATCCCAATAGTTGTAAGATTGTTGGATGTGAATAAAGATAATTATATCTTTTCTTGGTCTTGAAGCACTATATATTAGTTGGTCAAGAAATATCTATGAATATACAAAGATCATTACATTTAGATCTTCAAACATTCGTTGATGTCTCCTCAAATGTCGCAGAAATAATTGTTATGCATGAGGCAAGCCAAAAATGTGTTTGGCTAAGACTATTGACCCAACATATCCAAAAGATATGTGGATTTACTTTTACAAGATATGATAAAAGCTATCTTGTGTGAAGATAACACAAGATGTATATCTCAGCTTGAAAGTGGATACATCATGGAACATATTACTCCAAAGTTTCATCCCTCACGATCTTTAGAAAAATGATATTCAAGATTAAATTTTGAAGATTCAAAGATCTTTCGTGATGTTTGCATGAGGGGGAGTAAATACGCGTTGCACTCTTTTTCCCTTAACCGAGGTTTTGTCCCAATGGGTTTTTCTGGTAAGGTTTTTAATGAGGCAACATGTTATGCGTATCAAAGATGTGTTTACTCCTTTTCCTTCACTAAAGAATTTTTTTTCCACTGGGTTTTTATCTTAGTAAGGTTTTAACGAGGCACATTATCTTTATAGACATCCAAGGGGGAGTGTTATGAATATTCATCTATGTGGATGTCTATCATGATTAGAACTTTATCGAAGTAGTTTGATTTATTTATTATTAGGAATATTATCTCTATGAATTAGAGTTTAATGTATTATGTACTTCTTATGCCTATAAATAAATGATTCATTGAAGGCATTGTATATAAGTCTATATTTGAGAATAATACAAATCTCCCTCTTTCTCTCATCTCTTTGTTCTTCTTGTTCTTATTCTTGTTCTTCTTTATTTTATTCACAACAGATTTTAGATTATATAGCTTAATCGCCTCAACTATGAAAGGTTGTGTAATTTTTTACACATTCTATATCAAAATATATCATCTTTCTCTATTTTTCTCTTTTTTAAAGTTTGTTTGTTGATTGAAATATTGTTTTGGTATAATTATCTATATATAATTTATTAACCGACTAATTATAGTTAAGTATTGATGAAATTTATTATGAAACGATTATTTCAACTTAAGTAGCTAACTTAATGCAGCATTCTACTAGAAGAATTAGTAGTTAGTAGATTGATTAGTTTTTAAAGAATCTATTTTAAACTGAAGAAAATGATTGGATGAAGTTGTAATTTTTTTTCTCTCGAAAGAGAAGTATTAAATTCGCATTTTGCGAAAAAGAGCACAAAACATATTTAAACTCTTTTTTTATTGTTTTAGATATAACCATTGGATAAGGGGTTGTGGGACTTTTGGCCCCAACAATTTTAAAATTTTATTATTTAGTTCTTCACATTTTGAAAATTTTTATTTAGCTCCTTATAAACTTAAAATATTCATATTATATTTTAATTTTTTGAATATTTTTTTATTTAAGTATCTTCCTTAAATTTTTAAAAAGTTATCATAAAGTATTTTTAAGAAATTTTAAATTAAATCTTTCAAAATCTCTAAAAATTTTAATCTAAACGTTCACATATTTTAAAATTTTTAAATAGACCCCCTCAAACTCTGTTATTAAGATCCGCTGCTAGGTACAACCTTTTGATTGTATTTGAAAACTAAACGAGTCCTTGGTTTAAACAATGTATTAAATGAAAATTTACTTCAAAATTGTTATCAAATAAGCCCTTATAAGCTTAATAAAAAATAAAATGGGATATGATTTTTTAATAGTTTAAAGGTGATCACAATGTAGTATCTGTTCAAAGATATTTTTTTAGTTTTTAGACAAATTATTATACACTTTGTAAATAGAGCGATTTGAACTAATATCTCTTAAGATAAGCATTATCCGTTTTTTATTATAATACTTATTGGGTTCGGGATGTGACAAATTATTGAAGCATGATGTATTCTAATTTGAAAATCAAATCAAATCAAAATTGTGCTTTGCTTTTGCTTTGGTCTAACTAAGCCATCCTTTCAAATAAATAAGACTCTTGGCTAATTACTTGTGATTTTATTTTTTAAAAAGTACGAATAAACGAAACAACGTCACAGAAATTAATATGAAATTTCTGAGTTTTGATTTGTTTTTGCGAGACAGTGTCAAAGTGTTAAGTACACCTGGCAAATTTGACCCGAGACCCGAAACTTGAACCGAAACCCGATTTTGACCCGAACATGATGATTCAAAGTTGACCCGAAACCCGAACCGAATCGAACTGAACCGAACCGAAATTTTTTGTTGAACCGAAATGGACCCGAACCGAAATGGACCCGAACCGAATGGACCCGAACTGAATGCTACCCGAACCGAAAGCTGAACCGAATATCGACCCGATTTTGACCCGAATATCTATTTTTAACAATATAATAAATAATAAAATGAAGTGTAGAAATTTAAGATCTTGGTGACCAATTTTATAATTTCATCATAAAATATAGCATAAAATTAAAATTGTAGACTAAATTGACAATTTGGAAGTGGAGAAATTTGAGAGTCCAATGACCAATTTTGTAATTATACCATATAAATAAATAGGGGTCAATTTTGACTAAAAATTAAATCTTTGAAATTAAAATGAACGAAAATATCAATATATTAAATTAATAGACTAAATTACAAAGATTAGTTAATTTCAACTAAAAGTAAATTTTTAGAGACTAAATATCACTACGGGGAGGGAATTTCTATATCCGAAGTCTAAACCGTGGGAATACTTGTGACTAAATTAAATTAAAACTTAAAGTTGACTAAAATGTAACATTTTAAATGCAACATGACCTAAAAAGTAATTAATCTCTAGCTTAAAAAATTGGTGGCTTATTTCCCTTCAAAATTTTGTCTTTTCTCTCTCTATTTTTTCCAATTGTCTTTTTCTTTTTTTTTTCAATCTAGCTTAAAAAATTGGTGGCTTATTTCCCTCCAAAATTTTGTTTTTTCCCTCTCTATTTTTACCAATTGTCTTTCTCTTTTTCTTAATTTAATTGAGTTTCAATTTAGATTAATTTAATTGAAATTTCACATTTAGTTTTAAAATTATTTTAATTATGTCCGTGATTTATGCTTTTAGATTTTAGTTAGTTCAATTAGATCCTAAGCTTAATAAATTAATTTATTTCAGACATTATTATTATTATTATTATTATTATTATTATTATTATTATAAACTTTGATTTAATATAATTATACAAAAAAAAATTATATGGATACATGAAGCTTTGATTTAAATATTTAATCAAATTCAAATGCATAGATTAACAAGTTGAATCAGAACTAATCTCATACACCAATAACTCTAAACTAAACCATAAATACTAAACCTCAAACCTTTAACCCAACTCAAATCGAATTGACCCTACCCGAAATTGACTCGGTTTTAACCCGAACCGAAAGCGACCCGAACGACCCGATTTTGACCCGAACCGAAAGCGACCGATCCGATATTAACCCGACCCGAAAACAACCGATCCGATTTTGATCCGATCCAATACCCGAACCGAATCCGACTCATCACAGACCCGAATTAGACCCGAACCCGAACCGAACCGACCCGAACCGAATCTAAACCGAATGACCCGATTGCCACCTCTAGTGTTAAGACAGCTGTTGCCCTTCTAGAAGACCATTAAATTTGAAAACGTGCATTTAACCTAGTTGGGAAATAAGAAAGTCGAGTATTATATTTATTTCTTTCTCATTAAGAAAAGCTAAAATAACTTTGTTTATTACTTGAATATTTGTGTAGTCAGATACTTTGACTGTACTAGTCATTGTCGGCAGAGGTGTAAGAAATCCACTCAAGGTCAACGAAACTTTGTTGATACAAATCCTATCTAGTCGCGTCTCTCGAATTTCGATTGCTGCGTCAAGTTTCCTTGGTTTAAATTGCGGTCATAATATGGCCGTCTTCAATGAGAAGCAACATAAATGTTTGTTTATAGCTCTTCTTTCTATATTTACAATTTTAATAATCTTTTCAAGGGATAATTATGTATGTTAGTAGTTGTTTTTCGTGGCTTTAGTTGTATTTAAGGTTTTTTAAACAAATTTAAAAAATAATGGTATGTTAATAAAATATTAAATTAATTATTTAAGTAATGAAATATAATTTTATTCTATACTGATATATTTTGAGTCATCGCTTAAGATCTTGAAAATATTCGAGGCAGCTTTAGGTATTTAAGATAATTACAGATTATATTTTTCTTTCGTAGAATAAGCTCCACGTGCAAAATAATATTGCTCCAATTTAATTTTCTCCATTTATAACGTCAAAATTTAAACCTCTAATTTTATTTAAAATATCATCTCATCATGTTAGAACATGATCAATATGTTGGTATTTTTGAAAATGATGAACAACGACCTTCGTATAGGCTTAACGGTTCTTTTGGGGTTAGGATTTCTTTTAGTCTTCACATATGATGATAATAATCGTAAATTTATTTCTGAAATTTTACTTTACCGAAAACATATTATTCTAATCTCATTATTCCTTGTTTTGCAGATGCCACGATGGGAAATATAGTACTTTTGCAGGATTGATAAGTGTCCTTGTCGTTGAAGAAAGGTAAAACTGATGTCAAGGTTGTGATTGGGGTTCTATCATCAAACGAAGTTGTTGGCTTGTCGTCTATCGCTCGAAGTTAAATGTAGAAGACATATTGAGCCTTCAACGGTGACGCCTGTAGCTCGTTGGTTGCCGCCGTCTATAGATCGAGTGAAGCTAAATGTCGACGCCTCGTGCTCGATTCATGATGGGAAAGCTCGGTGTGGTGGGGTGATTAGGGATCATTCTGGTTCATGGTTGCATGATTTTACTAAATTCATTGGTTGTTGTTCAGTCGTGGAAGCCGAGTTATGAAATATTTACCTGAGTCTTGTTATTGTGTGGGATCTAAGCTTTCGGAGCTTAGAGGTGGAATCCAATATTGCTCAAGCTATCAAGCTTATTCATCAGGTAGAGCGTGATGATTTTGCTCTCGCTATCACTTGTGCTATCCAGAATGTGGTCCAGAGATTGGCGAATCTCGATTCGTGCTATCTCTAGGAAGTGCAACCAAGTTGCAGATGCTTTGGAAAAACGTGCAAGTCTCTCGAATCTCGACTTAGTTCTTTTGAATTTTATCCCGACTTTTGTTGTTGATCTATTACGCGAGGACTTAGTTTCTCCTAGGATGTAATCCTTATATGTTATGTATATCTTATTATGTGCACTCTTTTTCCTCCATTAGGTTTAGGGAAGTTTTTTAACGAGGCACATGATAACGATATCCCTTTCTTATAAAAAAATAATCCTAATCATATTTAGAGGGGAAGGAAAGAGGGACTTTAGAAAAAGAAAGATAAGTACTTATACTAAACCTAAAACTCACGTCCTAAGAGAATATGAGAAAATAAAAATGAACAGTTTGGCCAACCCACCAAATGTGATTCTAAAAAATAATTTGTTTAATTTAAAAATTAAACAACATCTAATAAGTTTTTTTTTGCACATAACATCTAAGAAGTATGTTACACATACTTTTATCATTTGCATTGAAAAATAGAATACTCTTACAAATGAAAATTATTATTATACTTTTTTTGATAAATCTTAAATCTAATTTTAATCCTACTTAGAGAGATTTTAAGGGAAAGATGTGGGTGTTCTTAGAATCCATGGCTTAATAGAATATAAGGAATAAAGATGAACAACTTGACCAACCGACCAATTTTGCCTGCTCAATTTATTACTATATTTTATCGAACAAAAATTTGAAAATCCTTAATATAATATTAATTAATTAAATAATAATAGCCAAATAGTTACTGGTTTAATGGGTAACTTTAAGGTTTTAAGAAATTTGAAATTATAAATTTTATTATGTGTAAATTATGAATAAATTTTAACTTAAATTTCACCATTTCTGGATCTACCCCCACATAGATTTGACTGAAAGACCAAGTAAAGCAGACCCACAAAGAACCCAAAGCAGCTCTTTATTAAGTGGGGTTAGCGGAGGTGTGAGGCCCGCTAAATGAACAGCTGGAATCCACGCTTTGATGTAACGTGACGGATGCTAGATGACATAATAAATAGATTTTTTTTAATTAAAATACATTAAACACGGCAAAATACGAGAAATATGTTATTTGTTAGGAAAAATTATTAGATGGACCTAGCTCACCACATCATTTATGATCTTATCTAATAAAATCTCTTTTCTTATTTTTATTTTAAGGTAGTTTTTCACTTCTTACCTACATATAATTAAAAAGTGAGTAATTACTTGAAAGCTACACTGAAATGAATGAATGTTATTGGATGGTGTGATGAGCCGAGTGTATATAATAATTTCTTATTTGTTAGGAAGAAAAAATTATGGACCTAATATTTATGAGATCAGGCGCTTGGGCTTCCAAGGCTCTGTCTTAGCCCGATTTTGTACTTCTTTTGAAGCCCACTTGATGACATGCATTACGGTTTACAAACAGTGTTTTACAACATTCCTTTTTTAGGTGTGAATGTGATATATACCTAGGGATGGGCACGGGCCGGGTCGGGTTTTTGGCCCACCCAAACCTGACCCGAAATTAATAATCCTAAAATCGAATTCGATCCGACCTGATTCAAATTTTTTATAAAACTCGACCCGACCCGAAAATAAATATTTTAAACCCGACCCGACCCGACTTATAGAAAAAAAATTAATTTTAGGGACCTAGTTGTAAAAAAATAGTTTTAAGAGGCATAATTATAAAAAAAATTAATTTAAGGACTAAATTGTAAATAAAAAATTAATTTTAAGGACCTAATTATAAAAAATATATAAATAAGGGGTATTATTACAAATATTCCTAAAAAATTCAGGGAAAAATTACACTATTAGTCCCAGGTCGGGTCGGGTAATACTTTTTCACCCTAAAACCCAAACCCGACCCGACCTCACACTACAAAAAAACTCGACCCGACCCCGATTTTTTCATAAAAATACCCGACCCGATCAGGCCGGGCCGGGTCAGAACGCGTCGGGCCCGGGTGAAATGCCCATCCCTATATATACCTACTAATTCCGCGGGTGAAGCTTTGGCCGCCGTTCAAGCTTTACAGTTTGTCATTGAGTTGGGTTTCACATAGTGTAACACTAAAAATCGAACTAAGAAGAATTATAAGAGATGAGAAGCAGAATTGAGTTAAGATGAGAAGAGAAAAAAATTCTTAGAGAGAAAATCACATTTTTATTCGTAATTTTTGATAAGTCTTTTTATACAATTGAAGTCTTTTTAACCCTATCTTGCTTAAACTACCGTGTTTTATCAAAATTATACAACATAAATTAGTTACTAAAATAATCAGCAACGTTTTTACTTTGGTTTATTACAAATCTCCCTACTCGAATTAATCCGTGTCCTCAAGGATTAAAACAAGACGCTTATTTTTTCGATGATTAGACCAAATGTGTCCCATGCTCTCTTAGCCTTGATTGAAAACCAAATATGAACGACGCAAGCAAGCTTAATACATCCGGGATCAAAAAGCATCCTAATTGGTTCATCAAGTCGATCATGTTCAGAAGCAAACGGCATATTCTGAAGCACAAAAAACTTCTTCCGCTTCACCACTAATATCGGTAACAGTATAAGCACACAAATAATGATAAAGTGCAATTGCATATCTGTGTTCCAACCCATAAATAAAACAATGACTTAAGCTTGCAATGAAAACAAGTAATGATGTTGATTCAAAGCATAACAATTCCTTGCTCCTTGACTTTGGTCTGTAATTTAGTTTCACCTTAACCCAATTTGTGTTTCATCCCGTTCTCTCCATCTATCTTCACATTTATTTTCAAGTAACTGATGTTCTTCTTCTAGTATAACCAGTATGCTGAAAACAACATCGTTCTGCATTACTCAAAATTCCTATCAACATTAATAATCCTGGCTGAATAAATTCCTCTAAACACCGATTGAATTAGAGAAGTCATATTACTTGAGTTACCCGGATGATCTATAGTTGTCGTCAAAGGAGAATCAATTAAATGTTTTGCTTCCATATGAAATACGAGGATGTCTACTCTTGTTGTCGTCTCCACATTCCACATTTTCCCTATCATGCTTAAACGACCGTGTTTTATCAAAACTAAACTAACATAAATTAATTACTAAAATAGACGGCAGCGTTTTCCCTTTTGGTTCATTACATATTGTCTATCCTAGATGGAGATTCATTGTCAGGAATAACAAAACTGAAATCAAAACTCGTGGATTCTTCTGATATAAGCCGACATATCTGGGATGCAATTATGCAAATAAGCTTTCTGCAAACTTCTTTTCCTGAACATCAGTTTCATTTCACGGCAAGGGACAGTGTTGTTACAATCAGGGAACATGTTGGGTGGGGCTGTGGACCCCCGTAGGGGAATTTTTTTCTACCTTTTTATTCTTTATATTTTTTTTGAAAAAATTGAAATAATTATGAATTTACCCCTCACCTTTCAAAATTTATGTTTTGCCCCAACTTCAAATACTGTCTCTCTGTTCCTGGTTACAATGATTATATGTCAATGAATATTTGATGAAGAAAAATAAAAAGAATCGTTTTGAGTGGAAGTGTTTAAATTCTAGAATTCCTTGTTGATTGACTTGGTACAAGGGCTATATTTCTAGGCTATTTTCCCGGGAACCAAACGTAATCTTACCGGTCATCAAGTTTACTTATAGGAAAACGAAGTTTGAGACGTTTTCCTGGGAACTTTCCCGAGTTATCCATGAGCCTATGGATGATATAAAAGTCTTTAGTCCACTTCAGTCCCGAAGACTTTTCATTCTTTGATTGGTCCACGGTCCATTCACTGTTTCATTGCGCTTTCAAATTTCAAAGTTTCAAAATCCACAATCAAAAGCAAACCTCAGATGGCCCCTTTTCCTTTTCCTTTTCCCACTCTCTTACTTTTCTTCTTCTCCTTGAAAAAATTTACTTTTCTTCTTCAATAAAAACACTCCCTTTCCCCCCTTTCCTTTCCACCACTGTTTTTTGTAGGGGAAGTGACCCAAAAGAAGATGGAGAATGAAGAAATGGCGATTGATCTCAGAGGAACCCCAACATATAACGGCAGATATGTCCTTTACAACATCTTAGGTAACATCTTCGAAGTTCCTTCCAAGTATGTTCCTCCTATTCAGCCTGTTGGTCGTGGCGCTTACGGCATCGTTTGGTAATACCCTACCTTTCCTCCAATGCAAAATTCTGCATTTTTATTTTCTTTTCCGTTTTGGGTTTCGTTACTTGAGAGTTTAAAGATGTTAATTCACTGAATTGGTTGAGTTTCTGGGTTTTTATTTATTCATATCGTTGGGGTTTCACTGCTATGCAGAATAGCTCATTAAAAGTGTAGGAAATGGAAATCTTTAGTGCCATTTTAGAGAAATTTCAGAAACGTAACAGAAATGAGATATGGGTTTGTTCCAATTTGATGTTTCAAGAAATGAAATACTTAAGGGATTAATTTTGGTCTTGTTTTTTTTTATGGGGACCAATGAATTTGGATATCGTGATTATTGCAGCTGTGCGAAAAATTCTGAGACAGATGAAGAGGTTGCAATAAAAAAGATTGGGAATGCATTTGACAACAGGATTGATGCTAAAAGAACACTCCGTGAGATCAAGCTCCTGCGTCATATGGATCATGATAATGTAATCACTAGATTCTTTAACTCTGATTGCTTATTGTTAATAAATTCTCTAAGGCTTGTTTATTCTTTTCATGTTGTACCATGAAGGGGATATGAAGTGTTGCATTGATATTTTTGCAGATTATCAAAATCAAAGACATAATACCTCCACCGGAGAAGGAAAAGTTCAACGATGTTTACATTGCATATGAGCTAATGGATACTGATCTGCATCAAATAATACGGTCTAGCCAGGCTCTTACCGACGACCACTGTCAGGTGCGTGCATTATGTATATAGTTTGTGATGTTACCAGTGTCCTTCGTAGTCTATCTTGGTCCGTGTATTATGTCATATTCGATTGGAATAGATGTATCGTGTTATCACGCAGCAACATACTAATACTAGCTTAATATAATTGTGTAGTGTACTACTTGAAGTCGGGCTATGAATTCATATTTGTTGAAGCTATATTGTTTTGCAGTATTTCCTATATCAACTGTTACGGGGCCTTAAGTACATACACTCAGCAAATGTTTTGCACCGTGATCTAAAGCCTAGCAACCTGCTTCTCGATGCCAATTGCGATCTCAAAATTTGCGACTTTGGTCTTGCAAGAACCACCTCAGAGACCGACTTCATGACAGAGTATGTCGTTACAAGATGGTATAGAGCCCCTGAGTTGCTTCTCAATTGTTCAGAGTATACTGCTGCTATCGATATCTGGTCGGTTGGTTGTATTTTAATGGAAATAATTAGAAGGGAGCCTCTTTTTGCTGGTAAAGATTATGTTCAGCAGTTGGGGCTTATTACTCAGGTATTCATCCTTTTATTTTTGTTCAAACTAGATACCTAATTCTTCAGTTTCATAGAAGAGCACTGAATATTGTATAATACTTTTTTATTTTTATTATTTCATAAAACAGCTACTAGGGTCGCCAGAAGATTCGGATCTCGGATTCCTTAGGAGCGACAATGCTCGAAAGTATGTTAAGCAGCTTCCTCTTTTTCCTAAGCAACCTTTTGCAGAAAAATTTCCAGACGTCTCCCCTGTGGCAATTGACCTTGCTGAAAAAATGCTGGTTTTTGATCCAAGCAAGCGCATCACTGGTAAACTTGGGCAATAGGATTTACAATGTTCATGTTGTTGTTTTTTCTCACATTTTCGTTGGTCATTTCTCTTATAAGAAACATCTCTTTTATACGATGCATGTAAAGTCGACGAAGCACTGAATCACCCATATCTGTCAAGTCTTCATGAGATAAATGAAGAGCCCACATGTCCATCGCCTTTCATCTTCGATTTCGAGCAGATGACATTGAACGAAGAAGATATTAAAGAGCTGATATGGAGGGAGTCTTTGAACTTCAACCAAGACAAGATGCTCGAATAAAGTCAGTAACAAGTTTCCTGCTTCCTTTATATTGTTTTGCTTCATTAAAGTGCTGGTTCAAAGGTTGAGTTTAGTAAAAATGCTTGCTTATGTACAAATACAAGATGATTCGGGTACTAACCGAAAAAAAGGGTGAGGTTTTGAGAGTTAGATTGGTGGAAAGGGTTTTTGTTTCTTGGTTCATATGGGGAGGTTGCTGTAGTAATTATATACACTAGTTTTGGAAATCCTATGAAGTATGAGGCGAGTTGTATTGTTGTTGGATCCACATTGATTTTGAATCAGGTGATTTTGAGTCGGATCTGATTCGAGTTATTTTAAATCCGAGTCGTTATCATAGTTCTTAGACTCATCACGCCTGATGTGTACGGTATTTGATTGTATGTATGTTGTTTATATCCAGAGAAACATGGGTTTTTTTTGCCCGGATATTGTGTTATGTCTTCACCGGTTGGAAGGGAAATCGACTTCACCCTTTTCATGCATGGACGTGGCTGGTGGCAGGTGTGCAAATTTTAAAAATTTTAACCCTAAGTCGGTATGCTTTTTAACCGGTTTCTAGAAGTGGAGGTCAATACAGCGTGGCTTCTATTTTTACCGTAAAAATAATGCACAAAAAAACAATTTAACAAAACGACATCGTATAGTCGTATTCACCTAGGGCTTGGCATCCGTCCCATGGACGAGGAAAACAAAAACCTTTTAAGTGGGCCTTAAAGATAGCCACGTGTCCGTTCTCCGGATCTGAGAGTATCAACTTGATTCGGCTCTTCAAAGCTACGCTCCCAGCTTTTGATTTTATCCAATTCACCATTCCATGGACGGCTCATGTTTTGACACCTGTAATCACGCAACTTGGCACGTGAACATTAAACAGCTCCACACCTCCATTTGCTACACGTCTGCTTATCCCTCTTTAACAATATCTTCCTTCTCACTCCTCTCGGTGTCTCTCTAAAATCATTTTTTGCCTGTCAAGCATTTTTCTTTACTCGTTAAATAATATTTCGGAAAATGAATATGTTTCGAGGAAAAAAAAAGATTATGAAAACTCCACTAACCGGCTTAAAACGAAATAAAAAATAAAAAGATTTGATAATAAAAATCAGACTAAAGGAAAAATAATCTGAAATTCTTGTTCGAGTGTTTCTAATGGCGGCATGCTTATCCATGGATAAGCTGTAAAGGTATCAACTTTCATGTTCATGTTCATATTCATCTGTTTCCAATACTCTTATTAAGTTTCAAGAAAAAATTAATGGGGGGGGGGTCTGCTTGAGTAAATCTAATAGTCCTTTTCTTTTATGTAATTCAGTGCTTTGTTTGGTGACTGAGAAAAAAGGTGAATGAAGCATGGGAGAAAGCTAAAAGCTTCACTTGCTTGTTGCTTATCATTTCCCCTGTTTTCTAATAAAACACATATTCGTTTTTCTACATTTTTTTTTCTTTAAAAAAGTTTTTCTTTGATATTTGGGTTATTTGAAGTATGATTTTAAAACGGATATTCTTTTTCCATTTAGATCTGATGTTTGCTGTTAGTGTGTTTTATTTGTTCAGACTCATAGAAAGTCCATTGCTTGTTTAGAAGCTATTAGACACTGAATTTTGCTGCAGGTGGCAAACAGGTAATCTTGAGTTGATTTCATCTTCTGAGATTATCAGCAATTTCAATATAATATTTTAGAACCTGGACTGCCAATTTCTTAATGTAGATTTTTGCTTCGAATGTACAACTTTTTTTTTTTACTTTGTTGGTTTTAGCATGTTGTACTGGATGGAGTAGAGTTAGCTGTATTTCCTTTTTACTTCATTTATTGTAAATAATGTTATGACCAAACAGGAGCATCTGATATATTCAATTGTTTGCATTCTTATGGTTGATGTGAGCCGTTTTTGTGAATGATGATAGTTTTGTCAATAAAAGAAAGGCAGGCAACGTCATGTGTCACGAGCAGAAAGAAGCAAGGAATGGAGTAGTGAGGGATGGGCAAGGTTCAGGCTCAACCGAGGAAAACGAATCAAGGATTGTTGGGAGGACTTTAAATGTAAACAATGGGTCCTTCGGAGCAATTGAGGTGTGTGAAGTGTCAGAAGCCCCTCAACAACAACAACCTCGAGGTTCTGTGATACGTTGGGACAGGTTTCTCCCTTTTGGGGCCATCAAAGTTCTCCTTGTGGAAAATGATGACTCAACACGTCATGTTGTTACCGCATTACTACAAAATTGTAGTTACGAAGGTGAGTATTCATGTTTCTTTCATTGGTAGGTTGAATGTTGACAACTTAGACTCTTAGAGATGTTGCCATTGTAATCCATTGTTTGTTTGAAGTAAAATTTTAGTAACTTTTGCATAATTTGGATGGCCCAATGGGTTGGAATGGCTCAACATTTAAACAGTGATCGATGGGCAAGGCACTGTAACTTTCCACAGTTTTGATTAAATTTTTAAATGAATGATTTTCTGGTGCTTTGATATCTTATGGTTTTGGTATTCATTGACAATGTTGCATTATCTGTAATAGCCATTTATGTATATTAGATGACATATGAAGTTTAAAGGCAAGCTTAAGTACTCTTTTTTCATGGCAGTTATGGCGGTTGCAAATGGTCTCCGAGCATGGAAAGTCCTGGAAGATCCGACTAACCACGTTGATATTGTCCTGACAGAGGAAGACATGCCTGTTTTATCAGGAAGTGACCTTTTAAGCATGATTATGAGCCACAAAACTCTGAAGAATCTCCCTGTGATAAGTAAGTTTCATTCACTAGCATTTCAAAATGCAAGGTCTAATTTTGATGATGGTTTCTGGTTTCTTTGCATAATATATATAATTATCATTTCCTGTGACATTCTATATTTTGCAGTGATGTCATCGCATGATTGTATCAATCTAGTGTTTAAGTGTTTGTCAAAGGGTGCAGTTGATTTTCTAGTAAAACCTGTTCGGAAGAATGAACTTAAAAATCTCTGGCAGCATCTTTGGAGGAGATACCACAGTGTGAGTTCCTCTCATCTCTGCTTCAAATTGATGTTGTCTTATGATTGAGATTGGGGTTCAGCTTCAGACTGGTTTCTATTTGGAGATTCAGGTCACGTCCCTGTACAGTACTGTCACACAAAATTACCCTGTAAAATTGTGGTCCTTTAACAGCAATTGATTCAACTTCTTTAAGCTGATGTTGTTTCAATGGCAGTTTTTTCCGTAGTGGAACCGCTTATCTCTTATTATATTGTTGTTATTCAGTTCATTGAATGTATTGTGTTTTAAAAGCATCTCCTCTATATTTGATTAATTTTTCATTCTCTCTTAGTCTAGTCGCAGTGGGACCGAAAGTGGAACACTGTCAAGAAAGTCTATCAAGTCGAAAGGTAATGATGAGCCTGAGAATTATGCTGTCAGTAGTGATGCCAATGAACAAGATGATGACAGTGATGATCTGATGATTCGTGATGGAAGCGAAAACGGGAGTGGTACCGAGGTAGTTGTTAGTAACTTAACTAATTGGGAATAGACGAGGGAGAGGAGTTATTACTGCAATTATCATTTTTTTCTTCATTTTTTAGCATGTAAGATCGAGGATGTCACCGGTAGTTATGGTTGAACTTGTTTGTGTTCTTCCTAGAGTTCATGGACAAAAAGGGCAGCTGAAGCTGAGAGCTCTCAGCCAATGGCTTCCATAAGTCGATTTCCCAATGCTCCTGATAGCACTTGCGCCCAAGTGGTTCATGCGAAGCATGATAAATGTGGGAGCCCGTGGACACGTCTTACCGAGACAAAAGAATGCAAAGAACAGCAATTTCACAGCGGACAGTTTGAGCACCAGAATGAGAACATTGCTGGCAAGGATCGATACCCTGAAATTATTACTGCAATTCAACAAGCTGATAGCAGAGCTTCTGATGCTCCATGTGGCCCATCTGATATCCTGCAAGGAGCATCAAATAGACTTAATCCTGCAAACAATGGGCACAATGTTTTGAGACATTCCGAGTCGTCAGCATTCTCAAAGTAAGAATTTACTTGTAGACCACATTTCTCGTTTTTTACCATTATAATCAAACTTGAAATCTCTCTTTTTACTTGCTGCCTTTACTTAATATGCAGGTACAGTACTGCATCTTCTACTAAGCAGGTATGGTCTATGGCACACAGGCAACAAGTATCGGGGATGTCACTGTTTTAATCACTCAAATCCAAAACATTTCCCCTTTTCCACTTAATCAATGGCTTGCATATAGCTTTACTATTCCCGCTACCAATGATATAAGATCTGTAAAAACATAGAAAGAGTAGGTCTAATTGTCGTAGCCATGGTTCCAGGCTCTCACAGGGAACAAAGGAAGCTGTTCTCCACTTGATCATAGTTCTGTTACAATGAAGACCGAAGCAGTGTGTACTACTCCATCTCATTCAAATGGTATTCTTTTGAATCAGTCATCAATAGGAAGCAGCAACAAAAATGATACGAGTGCTACTGCAAAATGTGTTAGCCGAAAGCCCGAAGCTTTGATTGACAAGTCTGGGTCCAATCCAGCATTTAAATGCTTTCACTCTTCTTCCTTCCAACCAATGGATGATGGACATATTTGTTCATCTCAGGAAGTGTTAACTGAAACAGTTAATGATGCCGAGTTTAAAACTTCTCTTTCACCGTCTGGAAGTGCAAACCAGGTATTTCATTCACAGCACCTACGTCATCTCTGTCAAATTGAGAAGGAGCATAACTTGCAGGCTGGTCATGGTAACTCGCAGAAGATCATTGCAAGTGCTAAACAATGCAGATCATCCAATTTGTTTGAAGGGCCCTCTGAATGTGATATTATAAACTATAGTATAAATGGGAGTGCCTCGGGGAGTAACTGTGGCAGCAATGGGCGCAATGGGAGTGCTGAAAACGCGATCATGGATGATGTCAATGGGACGGCTGGTGCAATGAGTCGGAGAAGTGGTAGTGCTGCAGATGAAAACCGGATTGCACAAAGAGCGGCTGCCTTAACCAAATTTCGACAGAAAAGGAAAGAAAGATGTTTTGAAAAGAAGGTAGTTCACTTTTTCATTCATAAATGTGAATTCAATCATTTAAGATTATGATAAAAACTAACCCTTCTTCTATGGTTCTTGTTTGTCAGGTGCGGTATCATAGCAGGAAGAAGTTGGCAGAACAACGACCTCGTGTCAAGGGACAATTTGTGCGGCGAATCCTGTATGATATTTCAGACTCCACTATAGATGATTAATTGGTCATTTCATGATTACCACTCTGAAACATGTCTTTGATCATCTCTTTGTTTCTCAGTTCTGATTCTGAAGGAGGAAAAGCTTGTTCGAGTAATGACTTCACATCCGAAGGCAAATCTCCTGATATATAGTTTAAGATAACACATGCAAGATTTGCTGATTGCTGCTAACTTGACCAACCTTTCCACTCCAATGCTCATGAAAAAATAGTGTGTATATGAGATGAGCATTGGCTATATGTTTTGGGAATTACTACGTTGGTACGGTGTGTGGAATGCATGAAAACAAACCATGGAAATTAGAACTTATATCCGACTTAGCCCGGAGTTGAATCTGGTCCAAACTCGAAACAGTGGATGGAAATCCTTTATCCTTTTTCAGGGCCCTATTTATGCCCCAAACTCAAAATTAGGTTTAGGGTTTAAGATTTAGAATTTAGGGTTAGGGCTTGGAATTTAATTTTGTAGTGTTTTTTAGTGTTAGGGCATAAGTAGGGGCAACGAATTTTTATCCCGAAACAGTTGACCTAAAAGGAATCTAAACGTACAATTTTCTGAAACGAACACAGTTTCTTCCCGTTTACGAAAAATGCGCAAGAAAAGAGAACATCTTATGAACCACGTGGGCTTAGGTGAAATGGTAAGGCTCTCTTCTATTTTAATCAGCTGTCGAATATTCGATTCTTCCTTTGAGCATGGAGCAGGCCAACAGAATGCAAAATATTAGTCATTGGGCCGAGCCCAATGACTACCTTGGGAAACAAATATAAGATACTTATGGTATAAATAAAACAACATTAGTTTTATAAAAAGAGAGGCAGACAAAGGTGGGCGGAAGTGGAATCGGAGAGGCAAAAGATTCGACAAGTATGGAATCTTGATATTTAGGGGAGATTTGAGGCTAGCAAGAAAGAGTGCAATATGGTGAGTTTTGAAAGGTGGCCACTGCCCACTTTCAGTCCCCGGTCCCATTCAGCCGTGACAAGATAAGCTAAGCTAAGATTACCAAATCCAAATGTGTTTCTATCTTCACATGTCTTTGGGTCCTACCGCATGTGGGGCTACCTATTATCCTTTTATTTTATTATTATTTAATAATAGATACTCCATATCTTATTATTTAATAAGATTACCAAACTTGTTTAAGAGTTCATTATCACACATAACTTTGATAATATTTGAGTTATGTGTATCCTTTCAAATCAACTCTTAAACAAGTTCCACTTTATATTCTTCTCCATGTTACAATAATAATTATTTAACTGAACAAATATAACGATTTACAGTGGATTGACCTTTTAATCCTAGCTTTATTGTAATGTCCACGTTACATGTTTTACGAAGACAAACTATTTTAATGCAGCGAAAGAATAAATGCCAAATTATAGGATTACAAGAGTTAAACACGTAATTTAGGCATAATATAGGGTTACAAATTACATTTGACCACAATAACTATTGTACTCATTTTGTGCCCTTATATTTGTTTTTTATACAATTTTGTTAATTTTTAATTCTGACTCGTTACTATTTGACATTTATTATTGATAAAATATGACAAAAATTATCTTAAAAACCTTCCAATTAGTTTTTAAATATATATTTTATAAAATATATATTTTTTAAATTAAAATAATTATAATAACATTTTTTTGAAAACAAAAGTTAATAAAAGAAAATTTTAATAAGATAGAGAAAGTGTTAACAAAGAATGTTAATGTTACAAACACGAGGGTATGCATATTTAATATTTATTGCAACAATTGAATTTTTGTTGAATAGAAATTCTTTGCCTCTTATTTATGTCTCCATACTAAAAGTTAGTTTTAGAGTTTAAGATTAGAATTTATGGTTAGAGTTTAGGGAATTTAGGACAATGTGTATTTTTAGGCTATTGGTGTATAAAATATAGGGTTTAGGACTTAATTTTTTAATATTCTTTAGTGTTAAAGTATAAAAAGGGACACCGAAAAAGAACATAGGAATTTTATCCATTTTTGTCGGCCATTCAAACACTGAGTAATTAAATGAACTTATTTATTTGATTGATAGACTGATTTAGGCTATTTTGATAAATAAAAAAGAGAGACTGATTTAGGCTATTGTTGATGATGAACTTTTAGCCGCTTATGATTTTTTTATAAATAATAAATTGTATTTCAATGCAAAATTTAATTTAAAATTATTATTTAACAGAAAAGTAAGGCTCTGTTGGACCAAAAAGAATAATACACAAGAGAAAGGATAAACCTTAAAAATGAAATTAAAAAAAATCTAAAATATCATAAATTTGATAGGCCAACGTTCATAGCCATCCACCCTTGCTAACATTTTCGTGCCGAACAGTTTCAATCGAAATCATTTGCATGACAAGAATATCTTCATTATTAGACAATACAACCCAACTTTGCCACGTGTCAATTTATGAAGCGCCTAAAATTAAATAAAACCAGCCATTATCCTTTCTTAGCGTCTCATCATATCCATTATCCTGTATAGTACTTTGTTATTTATGATGATTAGTCTTTTAGAGCAAACGAGTAGTGAATTAGCTTTAGTGAGAAATTAAAAGTTTCTTCTTTTGGCTGCTTTATTTGTGAGAGTGAGACGTGAGAGACACCAAGAAAAACAAGAAAAAGCAGTGCCTGCCGAACAAACTCATGGCCAAGATAAACCCTGCAATTTTCAACGTGATATTCAGAAAATTTACCCCTTTTTTCAAAAAAATCTGTTTTTGTTGTTATTTGTTTCTTTGTTGACCACCCATTTCCAGACTGTAAATATCTAGAAAATCAATGTTTTTGATATAAATGAAAGAAAGAAAAAAATCTTATGTTTGGTCTTAAAAAAGTGCTTCCATGATTGTGCTATAGGGATTCGAGTTGATAATAGCAACAGCAATGTGAAGAAAAACCCAGCTGAATTCACTTGAGGTTAGCTTCTGCTTCTAAAGATTTTGGCAGTTGCAGTCTTCATGTTCTGTGAAACTGAAAGAAATTCACTTCTTTTTCGAGGTGTAAAATGCATGATTTTTACACAGATTGACAGAAAAGTTTACTCCTTTTCTTTCACTTTCATGAGCAGTTTAAGTTGAGGTTCTCAATCAGTTTTGCAGTCACCAAAACTCAAAGCTAAGAGGAGTTAAATGAAGCAAAGCAACTGCAAAGCTGACTTTTAGTATTAAATTCTTTTTTATCATCTCTCCTAAGTAATCTCAGTTCCGAAACATCTCTTTCCGACCTCTTAGTCAAGTTCATATCAGTGTCCCACAACTGATGGCGATGAAACATTGGCATATGAGACATGAGTAAAGCCATAAACTTTTCAACTGTGTTAAAAAGGTATTGGATTCCTTTTTATAGTAACATATTTGCATGGCTTTGAATTATTATATGATGGGGTTTACTTCTCTTTCAAGTTTCTCCCTTTCTTTTAAACTGTATGTATAGAACACTGGACTTGGATTAGTTTTGAAACTTTTGCAGATAATATGGACCCGAGAGAAAACTCACCCGACCAATCAGAGTCGATCCCACCGTTGCCAAGGGATTCTAGAGGCTCGCTTGAAGTGTTCAATCCGTCGACTTTCTCGACCCGACCCGTTAACCCGTCCTTTCGCTCGCAATCCCCTTGGCAAAACTTGGGCGAGCCAGGTTGTAGCAACGAAGAAGCTGAACGTTCCCAGCTAGCATCCAAGTCGGGTCGGGTTGAAGAAATAACATCATGGATGGCACTCAAGGAACCACCGCCTGTTCCTTCTCCACCACCAGCATCACAACTTTTTGATGAGATCACTGGCGATAATGACCAAAACCACGGCGGAGCAGCCAGTCCGAAGCCTTCGGAGGAAGCTGCCAAGAGAGCTGCAGAATGGGGGTTAGTACTGAAAACCGATAATGAAACTGGGAAACCACGCGGAGTGGTTGCTAGGAATTCATGTGGGGATGACCCGAATATCAAACCGGGTACTTCTCGAAGGAACTCGAATACTTCCGTTCGGAGCTCGGACGAATTTTCAGATAATGAATTCAGCAAGGAGAGAGGGTTCCCTAGAGTATCCCAAGACTTAAAGGATGCACTGTCAACGTTTCAACAGACATTCGTTGTTTCAGATGCTACCAAACCCGATTACCCGATTTTGTATGCAAGTGCCGGGTTCTTCAGGATGACTGGATACACTTCTAGTGAGGTCGTAGGCAGGAACTGGTAAAAAAACAACTTTTTTCTTTTAACTTTGATTTTATTAACTGTAATAACGGTCATGGAAGGGTGTATTGACATTTTGCTTTGGTTGGGTCGGGGATCCAGTCGGTTTTTGCAGGGAGCGGGTACAGATCCGGAAGATGTGGCGAAGATTAGGGAGGCATTGCAGGCAGGGAAAAATTATTGTGGGAGATTGTTGAATTACAAGAAAGATGGGACTCCCTTTTGGAATCTTCTTACTATTGCACCCATTAAGGACGAGAATGGAAAAGTCCTGAAGTTTATTGGGTTAGTTTCCTATTTTCCCTTTTATTGGGTATCTTTGTTTTCAATTCTCAAGTAATCGTAATTTCACCTGCTCATCTTCACCATATTATAATTAATATATGTTCACCGTTAATTCTTTCTCACATAACCATTTGAATTATTATTTCACACCCCATTAACAAGTCTCTCCTTTTAATTTAGAGTATAGTTCATAAATATCATTAAATTAAGTAAAAATAATTTTTTCATCAATGAAATTTTAAAAATTATAAAATGATTATTACATATAATGAATTGTTACAAATATTAATACACGTTACAAATAATAATAATTTTTAATAAATTTTAGGACCTTTTCATAACAGTTTAATAAGTTTAAAGCTCATTTAGTAATAATTTGTTAAAACTCACTCATCATTTTGTAATAATTTGATAAGTTCAATGATCATTATGGAGTGATCCTCCCAACCCAATTGCTTCAATTACAACGCCAAAATTCATACCTTAGATATTGTTTAAAGAATCTAACATCTCATCTCACTATACCAACTAACCGTGATCTATTTTACTTAATTTAATCACCATTTACACATTCTACCCACTAGTTTATCATCTCGAAGAATAGTTGCAAACAAGGGCATTTATTTGTTCCTAAAACATTCTTTCAAAAAAAATATTTGTTCCTAAAACATGTCATGTAAAGATTTATAGAAAAAAAATCAAATTCTAATTAACTATAAAATCGTTTTAAAATGCGATATTCGTCAAATATAAAATTCAGTTTTAAATCCACAACTCATTATTTATTTTAGAAAATATTTACAAGAATAGAGTTATAAGAGCAATAATCAAGAAATAATGGAATATGGCCGTTGTCTTTGCCTTTGTTCACATTAGGTCACATCAGATAATTGCAAAAGTAAATTTGGTGCATTCTTATTTCTTACTAAGGGTGGCTCACACGTAATGTAATATCGTTCGTTATTTTTTTTTAATAATATGTTTATTCGTTTTACGGTTCATGTTCAGGGTGTGTGGTTGTTCCTCTTAACAAAATTTAAATTTTTTTATGATGTTGATGGATCATGTGGGCCTGCTGTTCCCGACCGTCTGATTGAAGTATAAATAGGATTAATTATTTCTCTATTATTAGTGATTCTTTTTGTCTGAACGAATAAATTGGCAGAATGCAAATGGAGGTAAGCAAGCATACAGAAGGGGCCAAGGAAAAGACGATGCGCCCCAATGGACTGCCCGAGTCTTTGATTCGATACGATGGTATGTATATATACAAGTTACAACCTCATTCAGTCTAACGCAACACATATAATGCATTAATTTTCTAAATTTTAATATCGTAATCTAAATTTTCCGATTCTATCTTGTATACGATAGTATGTAAAAAATAATTGTTTCTTTATTATCTCAATAGAAAGATATAATGCATGACAATATATTATAGAATTTTGATATCTTATGTCGAGTTTTTTTATGTAAAATTTCCTTGTGAATTTTGAGCTCTAGTGTGACTTAAAGCGTATGGATGTCATAAATTACATCATCAAACGACACAACTTGATTTGGTCAGCACACAATATCTGTTCTTGCAGCTCGGCAGAAGGACATGGCTGCCGATTCAGTTACTGAACTTGTGGAAGCTGTTAGGCAACCTCGTTCACTTAGTGAATCCACAACTAACCCTTTCATTAGAAAATCCGGTGATGGGGAAGCAGTGGGAGCTATGGCAAGGCGAAGCTCGGAAAACGTACGAAGGAACTCACATGGGGGTGTTAGGATCTCAATGGAACGTATTAGTGAGGTGCCGGAGAAGAAACCCCGAAGATCTAGTCGTCTTTCTTTCGCGAGGTATAAATATTAACGCCTTTATTTTATCGTATCATGTTCGTGTTATTCGTGTGGTGGGTCAATTTTACCTTAGGTTTCTTCTCCATGCTTCAGGCTTAGGAGGAAAAGCCAGTCTACTGCTAACAGCTTTGACAATAGTCTCCTGGTGGATGCCGACGATGAGGACGAAAGAGATGACGATGAGAGGTCCGACAGTGTTGATGATAAAGTTAGACAAAAGGAAATGAGAAAGGGTATTGATCTTGCCACCACACTTGAACGTATAGAGAAAAACTTTGTCATTACCGATCCAAGGCTGCCTGATAACCCCATTGTAAGACATCGAATTTCTGATGTCTGATATCAGATCATGCAAATATGAGGTTAATTTGTAAGAAACTAATGGTTCCAATTGTTTTGATCTTCAGATCTTTGCATCTGATAGCTTCTTGGAGCTGACAGAGTACAGTCGTGAAGAAATCTTGGGCAGAAATTGCAGGTATATATATGCCTCAAATTCACTATACTTGCATATCAAGATATCGAATTCAGGTGTTTTGACTTGCTGAAATCAATTCACCTCTTAAACAGAGGTTACATAGTTCCATTAAATGACTTGCTAAGCAAGTAATATAATAAAAAACTACTAATAATTAAACCCTAACAGGTTTCTCCAAGGCCCTGAAACTGATCCAGCTACAGTGAGGAAGATTCGGGAGGCCATTGATAACCAAACAGAAGTAACTGTTCAGCTCATCAATTACACAAAGAGTGGTATATGTGCTTTAATGTTGTTCAAGTGATAGATTTTCATATAATCTTTCCATTTCCAGATTCACGTCGTGCATGTAATGCATTCAGCTTCTGTTATTATTTCGTATAATCATTCAAAGCTGTTTTCGACGAATTTCAGGCAAGAAGTTCTGGAACTTGTTCCATCTGCAGCCTATGCGTGACCAGAAGGTAAAATACTCAAATGTTCGGAGTTGAATGTAAAAGCTGAATCTTGCTATCTAACTCCTATGTGAAGCAGGTGGTCAAATTTTAGCTACATTTTTCTCTCAGATTGTGTTTTCTTATTTGACCTCTATGAAACAGGGTGAAGTTCAGTATTTCATTGGAGTGCAGCTCGATGGCAGTGCCGAAGTTGATCCACTTCGTAATCGTATTCCAGATACTGCTGCACAAGAGAGTGAACAACTGGTCTAAACCGAGTTCTTTTTTTACCTTCTGAAGTTTTTTTGAATGCTGATCTGCCTCTTTCATTACCAAAATTCTATATAGATCTGCAATTAGAATGCTACACTAGGCACTGACAAACTATCCCAATCACTGCTTGCAGGTGAAACAAACAGCAGAAAACGTCGATGAAGCAGCGAGAGAACTTCCGGATGCCAATTTGGTAATGTTTGAATGTTGATTCACTTCTTTAGAAAACCTCTTTTGTCTTAAAAAAGTCTTAGGAAAAATTTCACTACCTGCAGACTCCAGATGATCTATGGAAAAATCATTCCAAGGTGGTTCACGCTAAACCTCACAGAAAGGATAGTCCCTCTTGGAAAGCTATTCAAAAGGTATTAAGTTATCAGAGTTGTAATATAAATGAGATCAACATATCGTTAGAAAGAACAGATGTTCCGGTGTCATTCTCCGTTCTAATCCTTTCCATATGCTGAGTGTATTACTATATATGTGATTTTATATCTCATATTTCTCTTATAATTTGTAGATTCTTGACAGTGGAGAAAGGATAGGTCTAAAACACTTTAGGCCAGTAAAACCATTGGGATCAGGTGACACCGGCAGGTTTGTCTAATTACTGTCTCCCATTTGACACTCATTTTTACAGGACAATGCATGTATATTCTGATATAAATTTTGCTATGGATAGTGTGCATTTGGTGGAACTCTGTGCGACTGGCATGTACTTCGCAATGAAAGCTATGGATAAAGGCGTTATGCTCAACCGGAACAAGGTATCTAATGTATATTGCATAGATTTTGAGTTTTACTTGTATGCTATATAATGATAAGAGCCTGCAGGAGAAGGGTTTCCTTTTAGCTTAAATGTTCGATTCTAGCTTGTTCGAATTTCCCACAGTTTCATTTCCTTCCATGTTCCATGAACATTCATGGGCAGCCTTTATTTTTTGCTTTTCTGATGCCTTCCATTGCTGTAGGTGCATAGAGCTTGTGCAGAAAGAGAAATTCTTGACATGTTGGACCACCCTTTCCTTCCAGCATTGTATGCATCATTTCAGGTCTGGAAACTGATATATGAATGCAATGCTTCATTCTTTAATAAAAATTCAGAAGAAACCGCCTTGTATTGTTTTTCTTCTTGTAATGCAGGTCATTGCAGATTAGATCCTCGTTCTTTGACTTGCATTATTTATTTCAACTCATCAAAATTTTAACTGTCATTACACTTTGCAGACCAAAACACATATTTGTCTGATTACTGATTACTGTCCTGGTGGAGAACTTTTCATGCTTTTGGACAGACAACCAACGAAGGTCATGAAGGAAGAAGCAGTGAGGTAATTAATTGTCATTAGCCATGTTTAAACTTTATCTTGTTCGGAAAATATTTGATTATCTAAGTGTCAGAAAAGAGTCCCGATAATATAGCTACACTTGCTATAACTTTTCAAACAAATTTTGGGAGATTTTCAGTTTATTCGCAAATATGAGTTGGAATTGACATGATTTTTTTTTGTTAATGTAGA
This sequence comes from Hibiscus trionum, assembly GCA_030270665.1. Classification (NCBI taxonomy): domain Eukaryota; kingdom Viridiplantae; phylum Streptophyta; class Magnoliopsida; order Malvales; family Malvaceae; genus Hibiscus; species Hibiscus trionum. The sequence continues at coordinate 27,544,398 of BSYR01000024.1, read as the reverse complement.
TTTTATGCGGTGGAAGTTATCGTTGCATTGGAGTACCTTCACTGTCAAGGTAGGTTAATGTAGATAAGAAAATAGAACTTGTTAATTTGTATTTAATTAAGTGATGGATAAGATATTGAGTTAATATATTGCCATTCTCACAGGAATTATATACAGAGACTTAAAGCCTGAAAATGTTCTTCTCCAGGAGAATGGACATGTTGCCTTGACCGATTTTGATTTATCTTGCCTGACATCTTGCAAACCCCAGGTCATCTAAAGCTTTATCATGTTCAGTTCCTCAGAGTATTTGATGTTTATATGTCTGGAAAATTCTGATAAATTTTAATGGTGTTTTGTAGCTGCTGATTCCGGCAACAGATGAAAAGAGAAAACAGCAGAAACCGATATTTATGGCAGAACCTATGCGTGCATCGAATTCTTTTGTCGGAACTGAAGAGTATATTGCCCCGGTTAGTATCTTTATATATTTCTAAAGTGCTAAAGAAATGCTAGCATTTAACTGTTGCATGCCCCATGCTTGTGCTGATGTTTGCAGGAAATTATCAGTGGTGCAGGCCATACTAGTGCAGTGGATTGGTGGGCACTAGGTAAACTTAAATTTCTTTTCTTAATTCTTATAATCCGAAAGCCATGTTTATCAGAATCATATGTTCTTTTCTTGCAACATAATCAACAATTTATTTATCTAATAATTTCAGGCATTCTTTTGTACGAAATGTTGTATGGATATACACCATTCAGGGGAAAGACAAGACAGAGGACCTTTGCCAATGTTCTTCAGAAAGATCTTAAATTCCCAAGAAGTATACAAGTAAATTTCTTACCCCCTTTTGCATAAAAAGTCTACATACTCAGAAATAGCTAGAGCTGAATAAAAGAGGAGCGGCAAATGTTGGGATTCAAACCTTAATTTTATTTAACGGTAGAATGAACCGATTGAACTAAACATCGAGTACGAATGCAGGTGAGTCTCCATGCAAAGCAACTAATTTATCGATTATTAGATAGAGATCCGAAAAGCAGATTAGGGTCACGTGAAGGTGCAAGTGAAATCAAAGGACACCCGTTCTTCAAAGGTGTAAACTGGGCTCTTGTGCGCTGCATGGTAAAATTGTCAACCCCATCAAATTTTTAGTATTTCGAATATAACAGACGATAAGCATTTGATTTGGTATTGATGCCACAGGATCCACCTGAGCTTGAAGTTCCTCTCTTTGCTGCTGAAGAAGCTTCCAAGGAAGATAAACTTTCAAACCCTCAACTTCAAGATTTGCAGACTAATATCTTCTGATATTGGGTTGCAACCGAATATATTCTTACGTATTTTACAAGTTCCGAATACTATTAATCACTCAAATTATAAAAGATATTAATCAGTGTTTGGAAGTATTGATTAAGAAAGATAATATTTGTAAAGATATTATTACATCCCCGTAGATTTCCTTCCGAAGGCGAACAACATTTAAACCACCATAAATGGCCCAAAACTAAGCATGCAACATGGAGCAGTAGCCGACATTTCTGCCATGGCAAACTAAAGAAATAAATATTTAGCTTAACACTCCCCTCACCTCCTCAACTCCAACCTAGTAATTGATGGATAAAAATCTTCTAGCACTTTTCGGTGCCTTTTTCTATTCATCCGTACTAAAAAATTAAATTTTAAGCCTTAATCTTAAATTTTAAATTTTAAACTTTACACCATATATCCTAAAAAAAATACATCCTATCTTGAATTTTCTAATCCCTAACCACAAACTCTAAACTTTAAACTCTAAACTTAATTTTTAATATAAAGGCATAAATAAGGGCACCGAAAAAGAGTAAAAGATTTCTATTCCATATTTGATACAAGTTTAAAGGGTTAGATATGGAAATAAAATAAAACTATAGCATGATTATGTTGAGAAACTTGTAATTAAGTTGTTGAAAGTGAGATTCCGTTCAAGTTCTTTCTAAGTAAAATAATGTGATTTGAGATCTACTAATTGACTTAGTTACTAAGAACACTTATATTATTTTATTTTATATGAGTTTAAATCTTGGCATGAAAGTATAATATATTTTTATTTAATAAAAAATAATAATTTGCTTTGGTGTAGGCCCACATCTCACAGGGAACATTTGATTAAATAGTAGTAACTTTAAATAGCTCAACTCAAAATAATAGTAATTCAATATTATTTTATTCTAAATAAATATATTTGACCGGTTGATTAAATTATTCAACTTTATTCCCGTAATATTTGTCAAAAATAAAACTCTCTCCGTCCCACTAATTGTGTCACTTTTATATTTTAAAATTGTCCTAGTCAAATTTTCACTTTAAAAAATTTAACCAATTTTTTAACACAAATTTATTTTTTTTATCTTTTTAGTTAAAAAAAACAAAAAAAATAACTTTTTAAAAGTAAATTTATCATTTAAATTATTTTACATCATATCCTCTTAAAACTCTATAAAAAATTAACATACGACACAATTAGTGGGAAAGATGGAGTATCACTTTATTCTTGTATCAAACAAAAAAACATCACTTTAAAAAGCATTAAAAACTATGCTGAAAAACAACCCTGGCTCACCAGTCACCTCTCAGTAATTAAAGCCTGAATCTTCATTAATTATATAGTACTCCCTATTTTCTTTTCCTCTTTCTCTTTGCTATCTTCCTTGAAAATCCATGGATAATTACCTCGAAAAGCAGCTCATTCCTCTGGAAAGGGAAAAGGAAACTACTGCTAACTCAACCATAGAACAAGAGATTTTTTTACCAGTTAAATTCAATTCAAAATGTCAGAAAAATAATTAAAAAATGCAACATAGCAGCAGTAGACACAGAAAGAAACAATGTGATACTGTTTTATTTCCAAAAAGGAAGAGATGTGAACGAAAAAGAAAGCGGTGCTAAATATTGCAGGCATAACGAACACCCCCATTAAACAAAAAGAGGGTTTTTGGGTTTTCTGATCCCCCCTGAAAGTCAGATGAAGCTGCCCAGTTATAAGCAAAGAACAGTGGCTAAACTCGAGTTCTAATAGTAGCATTTTTCTTCTTCTGTCATTTACTTTCTTTAATTAACTGAACTGTATAACCAGTTCTTCACTGTGAAAATTTACTTCTTTCAGACAAAAAAGGGGGAAATACAAGATCTAAATACTTTGATTTGTTCCATCAGAACTTACTTGCTTGTCCTCGTAAGATTTGGTCGTGCATATTAAAGGCTTTTTTAGCTTAACCTAAATAAATTCATTTAAGCAAAGACCTCTGGCTCCAAATGGAACACATCACAAGACATCTATCAAAACATACTTAATACAGTACTTAAAAAATGGTATGTTAGAATTTACTCATTGACCGACTTCCCAATTTCGTGTCTCGTGAGTCGTGAGAACTGAGACCCACTTGTATGTTCGGCTTGAATAGGTGTCGTAGTGGTTAATAAACGGCTGTTAAGTTCGACTCGCTTTGTTAAGAACTCGAGTCGAGTCCAATCAAGTCGAGTGTTGGCTGACCTTTGATCGAGTCAGACTCGAGTAACTCGTCATCAGTCTTGTCTCATTAATAATAATAATAATAATAATGTCATCGGAGAACATACATTTTAGTTCACTTTAATTTTTTAAAAATAAAAAATTTAGTATATTATATTTTCGAGTAGCTCACGAGCTTTTTTGAGTTGAGTATCGAGTAGTTTATCACTGCTCGTTAAGAATTCGAGCCGAGTTTAAATCCAATTGAATCGAATGTTAAACTGAATTTTAACTGCATCGAACTCTAATAACTCGCGATTTGTTTCATCTCATTTATAGCGCTAACTGCGTGTGCATTTATGGGTTTGTCTACGGCTTACGTTTTCTTTACTGTGAAACTAATGTGCTGATATATATAGCTGTTGAAGTTTAAGAGTCGAGAGATACCCCTAGCTATGACAACAAGCTTGAAAAAACCTAACAGCTGAACGCGTTTAGGGGCTAAATAATGGAGCTAGTTCTGCCAGGCTATGCATATACGATAGTGTTATTGAAAAATGATTTCGATAAACAGTTTAGGAAACCTGGAATGCTAATGAAATATGATTCCACAAACAGTTATTGGAAACCTACAATCACAGGCACAGCAGTAAATAAAACACAGTGTGAAACAAATGACAAGACATCGGTGGCTGCCTGCCTGGGTTTTTGAGTGCTTTGACAGCATCCAAGACGTGTGGTCCGGCCGAGTAATTAAGCAATGGAAGCACAATAAATCAAAGAACGAGTGAATGAAGGACAATGTGTATAACTATAACGCATTAACGCTACACCCGTGTTAGAATTTTTTTAAAGCTAAGCTGTGCGTTATATGGAAAAGCAACCAACACTTTGAATGCCTTTAGCAGGGAAACATCAGCATGACAACCTGCGCTTCTACTTTGCCACCCTATTAACCACTCTTTCTTTTGCTGTCCCCCCCGCCCTCTCTATCCCCATCGTCTGTCTTGTCTTTAATTCTCTAACATTGCCTATGTACTACTTGTGTCTCCCTCTGTCTATTTATACATGTGTTTTGGGAACCCTTTTTCTCAATTCCACAAATCCGAATACCCAAGTCTTCTAATAAAAAAAGGACAGATTTTAGGTTCTTGTTTTGTTCTTGTATAATGTCTCCGGCAGGGTCTACTAGGTGGTGTCCAACACCACAGCAACTTATGATGTTGGAAGAGATGTATAGGAGTGGGCTCAGCACCCCGAATGCCACTCAAATCCAACACATCACTTCTCAGCTCTCTTTGTATGGCAAGATTGAAGGCAAGAATGTTTTTTATTGGTTCCAAAACCATAAGGCAAGAGACAGACAAAAGCTTAGAAAGAAACTTATCAGGCAACTACAACATCAACAACAGCTTTATCATCATCAACAACTTCTTCACTACTTTGATTCTCCTGCTTTTCCACATCTTTCATGCTATAACTCTGCCCCACCCAATCTTCTTCCTCAGGTAACCCAAACAAAGAAAGAAAAAGGAAAATAATCATTTTATAAACTAATCTCCAATAGTAATAAGTTTTAAAAATATTTTAAATGAAATTAATGAGGACTAAATTCATGTGGGGATTTTCTTGTAAGTTTTGTAACTGTTTCATGCTTGGAGAATTATATAGAAAAAATAATTGAAGAAAGAACTTTAAGATAGTATTAAATTAGGGTTCATTTAAAAGATAGAACAAAATATCATCCCCGCACGAGTGTATACATGCATGCATGTGCCATGTGCTTGTTTTTATTCTTTTATTCCGCTATTATTAGCTTTTGACCTATTCGGTGATCAGTTTTCAACTTTATCTTTTTTGGGTTGCAGGCAGGGATTCATGACGAAGCAGCGAAGCAAGTGATGAACTGTACGTGGAATTTTGATATCCCAGGAAGAGTGGACAAGAGCAAGGGCATGGTGAGAACGTACGGCAGTGATTGGTTGATGATGGTTGATGTGGGTCCACCACCACCACCATCAGCACCATCAGCAGCGAGCTACTCCATGATGTCCAGGCCACCCCTTAAAACGCTTGAACTTTTCCCACTCATTGCTTCAAATCTCAAGGAAGAGTGCAACGACAACAGCAACTCTTCCAATTCTCTTTCTCCAGTTTCTTGTAACGTCAAGGCTCCCTTAATCCAACCCTCAAAATAAATAAATAAACAACCCTCCGCTTCCTAGTTGTTTTTTTAGGATTAAATTTGGGTTAATTTGTTTGTTTTTGTTTAATGCATGTGTGATAAGTTTTTAGGGTGTTAGAACGTTAAAGGATCTAAATTGTCTAGGGAGTAAAGTTACAACTTACAGCGACTATTGCTCCTTTTCTGAGTTCTGACTGCTATATATTACTATTACCTAATAATAATACTCCATAAACACTGTGTATTTTGCCCATTTTCCAGTTCCAGTTCCAATTCATTATCAGAATTCTAGAAAAAAAAAATAAGGTGCTTGTTTCGATGTTGTTTTTCAATTCTTTGTTTCAAGTTTCAACCTGTGTTTTATGCATACATGAGATGAAAGCACAATACCAGTACTTGATGGACATGCAATCACATAGAAAATCAGCTTTTTCTTTTTAACTGGACTTGGATCTTTCAGACAAGTCAATGCACAATATTCATAATAAAAATATAGTAAAGATTAAAGAATAACGAATAAAAATATTTTTTTTGTCTTTTTTTAGTGTCTATATTTATGTTTCAATAGTGAAAAATATGATTTAGTTTTTATAATTTAGATTTAAGGTTAAATTTTAAAGTTTAAATTTTAAGATTTGGCGTGTATGATTTAGTTTTTGAGTTTATGATTTATGATTTAATATTTAAAAGTTAAAGAAGCCCAACGAGTGATTTCAGTGGAAAAGAAGATATTATTCATCTTAGGAGATTCAAATTTAATTTGTATTATTTGCAAAGGTGTATGAACTATTAAAAAATAGAAGTTAAATGATATATGGTTTAATATTTTAGGGTTAAAACATAAATAAATACAAGAGAAAGTAATCGGGGACAGCACAATAATAACGAAAGCTAGAAAAGAGCGTAACAAATTAATGGAATATTTCAGCTTTTAGCGACATAAATAAATAACTCCAGCCGATATAATTTAATTACTATTTACTATACAAGAGCAAGCAACGTTGTATATATGCGTGACAAAAGCACACAATAACAATTAAAATATCAGTTCATGTGAACAAAAAATTTAAAAATCCAACCCCTCGCCAACATTGCATTAAAATCTTATACAAAAATTTATGAATTTCAATAGTGTGTATTTTCCTTCTAAAATTAAAAAAAGTAGGGATGAGTCTACCACGTGCGACGAACACCACTAATGATGAACACCGATAAACACCATTAAATTAATTAATAAAGATTTAAAATTTTAAGGACCCACAATACAATTAAGAATTATTTTTAAAAATTCAATTAAATTATTTTTTATATATATTAAAATTTTATTTTTTAATAAGGGTAAACTATATATTTAGTACCTCACCTATTTTCGTATTTCTATTGAACCCTCATTATTTAAATATTATTTTAATTTGACCCTATTCTTTATAAAAAAATAATTTATCTCTTAACCATCAACCTAAAACCCTAAACTATTAAACCTATACCCTAAACCATATACCATTAAAAATAATTTTACTATCATCGATTCAATTCAATTCAATGAATTGTTGAATTCTTTAAGCACCATCATCTATTTCTTGTAGAAATCTTACAATACGGAGCTGTACATAAAACTAAAGCAGCAAAATAATGTATTTTATGAAAGAACATATGTTTTGTCAGATTTCAACTCGTATACTTGGTTATATTTCAGAAGTTTACCCCATCATTTAGAGAGTTTTCTGTAAACACTGATATCAAATTTACTTGTTTGCATCAGTATTAGACATTCGAAGATTAAAACTTCGTTGAATTTTTAATTGTACAATTGGATTTAGCAAATAGGTTTATAGGTTATATTTGGTTTGACTGGACTTTTTTTCTTCTTCCTGAAATGGAACCAGGCACGGAACATGCAGGAGAGAGGTTGGAAGCCAAGGTGGTTTGCAAAGGATAGAAACAGTGATTCATATCAATATATAGGTGAATTGAATTGAATCGATGATGATGAATTTATTTTTAATGGTATATGGTTTAGGGTATAGGTTTAAGAGTTTAAGGGTCTAAGGTTTAATAGTTTAGGGTTTTAGGTTGATGGTTAAGGGTTAAATTATTTTTTATAAAGGATAGGGTCAAATTAAAATAATATTTAAATGATGAGGGTTCAATAGAAATACGAAAATAGGTGAGGTACTAAATCTATAGTTTACCCTTATTAAAAAATAAAATTTTAATATATATAAAAAATAATTTAATTAAATTTTTAAAAATAATTCTTAATTGTATTATGGGTCCTTAAAATTTTAAATCTTTATTAATTAATTTAATAGTGTTCATCGGTGTTCATCATTAGTGGTGTTCATCGGTGTTCGTCGCACGTTGTAGAATTTTCCAAAAAGTAGTGCCAAATATTGATGAAATTTTGAACAAATTATTAAATTAGATGGCATGATAAATTATAATTAATAGTAATTATTCAAAAAAAATCAGTGATGTTCTCTTCAGAAGATTTGAATTCGGGTAACTTTATTTGTAAGTTGTGAGTAATTTTTTTTAAAAAATAAAAAAATTAAATTATTAATCAAATAAGATTGAAATATTTTAACTTGATACAAAATTTTCAGTACAAGTATATGAATTGGATCGGATAGGCGTTTGCTCAATATCATAACTCTTTTTTATCAAGGCCCAATATTCTAACTCTTTTTTTATCAAGGCCCAATATCCTTGTCAGGTAGTTTAACAAAGTTTTATACCCAATTAGAGATGTTATTTTAGGTTGGATTAAAACTGTATTTTTATAATAGCATTTATACAATTAAATTTAAATATATATTGAATTATTCAACTATATTTATATGGACCGATCAATTCATGAACAAGTATATTATGAACATTAATTTTTCGGATTGACACATAAATTTTCTTAATTTTTTGTCATGAACGAATTTTTAACATTTCCTAGCGTTATTTAAATAAGATCAATATAACTCAAATTTGAAGTGAGATAATATTTCTAGCTATTTAAATCGTGATATGTGGAATAAGGGGAGAGCATTATTCGATTATAATTGATTTAATCGTTTGTTTAGTTAAATTAATTTTAATTTAGTCAAATCTATCTACTTAATATATATGATTTTTTTTCAAAATATACAATTAAAAAGTAAAGTCGATTAATCGACCGACACTAAATCAATGATGTCTAAATTAAACGGTTAGTACGGTTAATGTAGAAGAAAATCGGATAAGTTGGAAAAATCGACTGAAATCGATAAAAAAAAAACAAAAAACAAACGAATGCTCACATCTATGGGAAGCAATTTAACACCTATCTTAGATCTCATATTATTTATTGGAACGGGAAAGATAAAAGGAAGGAAGTGAAAAGAGAAACGACGTCGAAGAGGCAAGTAGCGCCAAAAGGGGAGCAGATCCAACGGCCGGAAACTTCCTGAATCATGGGGCACTCTCTTCTGTCTTCCTTTCGCACGAACTCAACTGAACTCACTGAGTCGAGTCACCCTCTTTCCTTTCCAATCTCTTTCTCTTACTTTCTTCCTCTACCTCCTCGCCCTTCTGCCCTTTTTCGTCTTTTCCTCTCTATTCCCCATCCGACGTCTCCCATCCTTCCACGTCACCCCCGTCTTCTTCACCCTCCCTCCCTTCCCTTCCCTTCCACCATATCTTTCTATTTTTATTTTAACCTCCTTTAGGGTTTCTTAGATTTAACCAAATTCTCTGTTATTTTTTTCGTTCCTTATTTTTCTCTGATTAGAAAAAAACGAAGATTTTTCCAAATCTTCAATTCATCGACTCTCTCAATTTTCTCTGCCGATCTTCTTCCTAGCCAGGTATTTATCTTTCCTCAATTTAGTTTCATTCGTGTATATTTTATTGAATTTGTTTTTAAAGCTATTTTTTGTTTCAAAATTTCAAAATTTATTTTTATTATTTGTTTATGTTAGGGCTTTGTTGAATTGGCGCTATATTCTGAAACGCAGGAGATAATTTTTTTATATGTAAACATTTGGTTGAATTGAGAATTAGATTGTTGTTTGTTTATGATGGCGATTGAGAAGAATAACTTCAAGGTTTCTCAGTTCGATTCGGAATTTTCGCCTGGTAGTAGAGAGACGACTGTGTCAAGTGATGAAGATGAGATTCAACGTCAAATCTCAGTTGTTTCTGATGGTGATGACGATGATGAATTTGATGATGCTGATTCAGGAGCAGGTTCGGACGACTATGATTTATTGGATTTAGGTGAAACGGGGGCCGAATTTTGCCAAGTAGGGAACTCGACTTGTTCGGTTCCTTTCGAGTTGTACGACCTTCCTGGATTGGAAGATATTTTATCTCTTGATGTGTGGAATGAGTGTTTAAGCGAGGAGGAGAGATTTAGCCTTACTAAGTTTTTACCCGACATGGATCAGGGTACGTTTATGTGGACTTTGAATGACCTTCTTAAGGGTGATAATTTTCATTTTGGAAGTCCTATAAAGAAGTTATTTGATATGTTGAAAGGAGGGTTGTGTGAGCCGAGGGTTGCACTTTATCGGGAGGGTTTGAATTTCTTTCAGAAGCGGCAGCATTACCATCATGTGAGGAAGCATCAGAATAATATGGTTGTCAATCTCTGTCAAATAAGGGACACTTGGGTTAAGTGTAGGGGATATAGTATTGAGGAGCGACTTCGTGTTTTGAATATTATGAGAAGTCAAAAGAGTTTGATGCATGAGAAATTGGAAGACGATGATTCTGAATCCTCCAAAAGAGAGGATTTGAGTGATGAATTGTGGAGCAAAAGGGTCAAAGACTGGAAGGCTTCGCAGCAAACCGGTCGGTACTCTGACTATGGGGTTGAACCAAATTTAGAATTCATTTCCCAAGGACAGCTAGCTTTGGAACCAGCAAAATATGGGAAGCTAAATCCAAAAGGTAAACTTAAGGCAGGTGGGTCAAAATTTCCTTCTGCCAAGGAGTTTGGGAGCCGTGTTTACCCCAGTTTGGATATGAATTCTGAGCCATATGGTTTTCCAGGAACTCTTCCTCGACAGAAATATAAGTCAGGGGCAGTACACGGGCCTAGGAATTGGATGATGTTGGATGATGAAGCTGAAGATCCGATGTTTGGAACAGGTATTCGACGAGACCGAAATGTTGTGCCTGACAGAATCGTTGGGAAATCTGGTTCACTGAGAGCAGGGAAAAAGTATGATCATTTAAGAGCGGAAGAATTTGCTGGTGATAGTTCCTTGGCTTTGCCTTTTTCTTCAAAGCAGGAGTTGCAGGCCTATGGTAGGAAGAGGAATATGAATCAGTTGTTGGAAGCAAAAGCGTATGCTTCAAAGTCACCTAACATGAGAACATCCAATGATTTTGCTAAGAAGGCCAAGTATTCTGAAAACCATCTGCACTTTGCAGTTGGGAAACAAAAGAAGTCTTTGAAAGGCCGAAATCCACCATTTCAATTGAAAGGGAGTCGAGTTGACTTATCTGAAGGTGCTGAAATGTTTTGTCAGAACAAGAGTCAAGGAGAAGATTTCTCTCTGGATTCTTCACTCAGATCTGATGATTGGAATATTAGGAGCAAGAAATGGAAAACAGGGCGAGAGTCTCCTGATCTCGGTTTTCGTTCTCATAAAGTTTCTTCACCACTGATGAATGACCGATTCTTGCAGTCTGACAGTAGAATGAAACCATCACAGGAGAAGATTAGAGGGAACTATTTGCAAAATGGAGGACCTGTTATGGCTGCTCCAAAAGGTAGTAGATCATTTATTAGAAATGAAGAAACAGAATCCGACTCATCTGAGCAATCTGATGATGATGAGGATGGCAATCCTCTAATGAGAAGCAAATTGGCATGCCCCAGTGGCCCCAGTAAAGATTCTCGGTTGTCTTCATTGAAATCTGGGCTAGATTATAAAAAGACCAAATCTTTGATGAAAAATTCTATGGAGGATGGATGTAATGTTGAGGGAATAATTCGCCACTCCAAGAAGAGCTCCAGGGAAAATGTGCATGTGCCAGGAGTCGAAAGCTATTATTTGAAAGGAAAACGGAAGGGCAAGATGCATGAAAGCAGTTCCTTGCATTACTCTGCATATGGCGTCTTGGACGAGATTGATAGGAAACAAGTTTACGAGTTGGGCAAAAATGACAGGTTACAGATGTCCTCATCAAGGGTCTACCCTACTGAGAAAAGGCAGAAAGGTGAACTCGCCTATGATCAGTCTACATCTCAGTCAAATTATCTGCGCGACTATCTTGTTGATGAGGAGGATGTCTCACCTGTGACACGACCATTAACAGATGAAAATAACCTGGGTAGAACTGGGAAGAAAGGCCAGGGCATTGAAGCATATGATTGCCATGAAAAATCTGCAGTTTCTTTACTAGGGTGCAATAAAGTGACAAAGAAGAGGAAGGGGAAGGAGTATGTGGCACATGTCGATGGAAAGGGTGAAGATGGTAACCTACAGTCCAACCTTCAGCAGCAAACTGATGATTCCCTTTTCTTAAAAAAGGGAAAACGGAAAGTGAAGGTTGATACTGGTACTCTTGATAATGGAGCTTCTGAAGCACACGGTGCAGAAGTAGGAGCCTTAGATGTGGAGAGTGAAGCCAAACCACAGAAAAAACCATATACTTTGATTACCCCCACAGTTCATACCAGTTTCTCATTCTCAATTATACATCTTCTTTCTGCAGTTCGCTTGGCAATGATTAGTCCTCTTCCAGAAGATTCCTTAGAGGTTAGCAAACCTAGAGAGGAGCAGAACGGAAAGCAGGAAGGTGCTTGTGAAAATGCAGTTAGCAATAATTTGGACCATCCGGTGCAAGCAAGTGTGCCTTCTCTAACAGTTCATGAGATTGTTAGCCGGGTGACAGTGAATCCTGGAGATCCATGTATCCTTGAGACGCAAGAGCCGCTTCAAGATTTAGTTCGGGGAGTTCTGAAAATTTTCTCATCAAAAACCGCACCTTTGGGAGCAAAAGGTTGGAGGGCACTTGTTTCCTATGAAAAGTCCACAAAAAGTTGGTCTTGGGTTGGTCCTGTTGTGCATAGCCCAAATGATCACGAGACTATTGAGGAGGTGACATCACCTGAAGCCTGGGGTCTTCCCCACAAAATGCTTGTCAAGTTGGTTGATTCATTTGCAAATTGGCTAAAAAATGGTCAGGAGACTCTCCAACAAATAGGGAGTCTTCCTGCACCACCTCTTGAACTGATGCAAGTAAATTTAGATGAGAAAGAAAGGTTCAGAGATCTAAGAGCTCAGAAGAGCCTTAACACCATTAGCCCGAGTTCTGAAGAAGTGAGAGCTTATTTCCGAAGGGAGGAGCTTCTTAGGTATTCTATTCCTGACAGAGCCTTCTTCTACACAGCTGCTGATGGCAAAAAATCAATTGTTGCTCCCTTGCGAAGGTGTGGAGGTAAGCCAACTTCAAAGGCTCGGGATCATTTTATGCTGAAACGTGACCGGCCGCCACATGTTACAATTCTTTGTATAGTGAGAGATGCGGCTGCCAGACTGCCTGGAAGTATTGGCACCCGTGCAGATGTTTGCACTTTGATAAGAGACTCTCAATACATTGTTGAAGACGTTACTGATGCACAAGTTAATCAGGTTGTTAGTGGGGCCTTGGACCGTCTGCATTATGAACGTGATCCTTGTGTACAATTCGATGGAGAGAGGAAATTGTGGGTTTATTTACATAGAGAAAGAGAAGAAGAAGATTTCGAGGATGATGGTACTTCATCTACTAAGAAATGGAAGAGGCAGAAAAAGGAGACCGTGGAGCAACCTGATCAAGGAGCTGTAACTGTGGCTTTCCATACAACCGGGGATCTGTCAGGCGTAGATTTGGGCTCTGATCTTAACGCTGAACCTCCATGCACTGATGGTGATAAAAAGATGGAGACAGGTTTTCATGATCGACAAGACGTGGAGGATAATGCTGACGCCGATCATGGGTCTGAACATGGTCATCCTGTGCATGAAAGCAAATTGCCATGTAAAGAAAATTCCACTAATGAAGAGTTTGATGACGAGGCTTTTGGGAGTGCAAGCTTATCATGATCAACATTTCAGGTAGTTTCTAAAGCTCTTTATTATGAACATTTATAATTATGAATTTGGTTGACACTTGGAAGGCTGTGGTTTTCCCCTTCCACAAAGGATTATGTTCTGACAAAGTGAAAAACTGACATTTTTGCAGGTTGAAGTCCACCGAGCATAGGAGGTGAAGTTATGGATCCCATTCAAGGTTTTTGTCTCATACGTTGAATGTTACATGTATAGTGAGATTTCTAGCCAAAAATGTAGATTAGAAAGTTATCTTCTGAGATGCCCCAAGAATACAGGTGGATAATTGCATTTCATAAGTATTTTTTTGATTGCTTAAATACAGTTTATATATGTTCACTGAGCTGATAAAACGTGCAAAGTTGGCTTCTGTAATATGCCGAGAATTCGATGATTATTACATGTTTTATGTGCATATCTTGCCTATACTTCCTCTTGGAAAATGCCCAAACGGTTCCTCCATGCAAATACACTTATTTGGATAATAAAAGAGAGACTTTATTATGCGGGCCTCATCAATTAGCAAAGTTGATGCAATAAGAGAAGTTGATACGTGAAAAAGTGAAACACAAATCGGTGAATGTTTATGTTCTAGGAGTTATAATTTAGGTTATGGATTTGGGGTTTTAAGGTTATGTATTTAGATTTTTAGATTTCATAGTTTAAATTAGAAGAGTTATATAAATCTTTTTATACAGTTAATGTATAGAAAATAATTCTTAACAATTTTTTTTTTACAAATCTTAATCTAATCCTAATCCTACATAGTGGGTCTAGAACCTATGACCTAAGTAAATATGAGGGAATAAAGATGAGCAATTTGGCCAACCGATCAAATTAGATTATTAAGTCCTAAATAATAAATCTCTAAAATCTAAACCTTAAATTAGATTTCTTAACAAATTCTAAATACTAAACTCTAAATTCTATGTTTTTAAATATAATCTTTTATATTTTAAACTAAACTCCTAAATTCAAACAAATTTGTATTAACTTTAATAAATTCAATCTTTATCGTTTATATATTTTTTTAATTTTTACGTTACGTTTGACCCTTTAAAATATCTAATCATAAGTTTTAATGAAAATAAATTTTTTAAATATCAAAGTTTTAACATCAATAATATGATATCCCATATGATTGTTTATGGGTTTAAAATGTGTAAATTTTAAGATTAAATATCATTATATTTATTTTAATTTATAAATATTAAATATTTTGATTTTTAAAATTATTAATGTGTAAAACGTTTTACATTTTCATGCCACTACATATATTTAAATTCGTATCTTTAGCATAAATAAAAGATGTCCCCTTAAACAACGTAGTTGCAAGATTTTAACTATTAAAAAAAAAACAAAAAAAAACATGTGAGTGTCTAATCCTGGGACAGCTAAGCAAGTGGAAATGATTGAAAGGGTAATTAGGGTATCGCATTTTTGAATTTTAATTTTAATCTTGATTTTCAGCTTGTTTGTATTTCATAATTTTGATCTAATTTTCCGAAACATGTTCTACTATTCGAAAAGGTTATACTCTGTCCGTCTCTAAATAAATGTCCAAACAACAAAAGAAAAAAAACATGTACCCAAAGAAGGAAAAGGAAAAAGAATTTGATTTAGTATACATATGTGATATTTCCTGCATCCAAACACCAAGCTCTAGTGGAATTCTTTAAACAATAATGAAATACAAGTAGAAGAGTTGGAAGTTCAGCAAAATACGGATTCTAAATCTGTACACATTTTTTTTTTCTTACCGCCATTTGTTTACTTAAATAGGTCTCTAGTTAATAGCAGTGAGTGGAAGTCTGGAGTCTTTCAAGGCTTGGGCTGCTTCATAGGCTGCCAACATATGTTTTACATCTCCATTCGCTAGTTTTGCAGATTTTGCTTCCCAAAACAACTTCAATAACTCCTCGAATGGAGGAGTTTTGAGTTCGTCAATCGATGAAACACTCGGAAGGTTGAATGGCCTCTTCCTTGGAGTCGAGCAAGACGGCTTGTCCACCTATGATTTAAAAGATTAACCTCCAATAAGTATGTTGTTACAGAATAAAATCTCAGGCATACAAGTAAAGCAAGTATATAAGCATTAGACATTTTCGGATTTGTCTGTCTAACAATAACAGAGCGAGTAAGGGTCTCGATGGCTTTTACCATGTATTCATCCTCGAGGCATTTCGCCGTGTTCTCTGTAATTTCTACAATTTGGTGGTAGTGACCACCTTTCAGGTTTCTCAAATCATCACAACAAGGAAATATCATGGAATTCATGTTCCCGCAAGCATCACGGTCAAGTTGTAATGAATCTGCACAAGTTTTTTTGGTTTATCAGTTTTATAAATTCTTTGTAATAGCCAATTTTGATTTGTTTTGACAAATCAAGATACTTACGGTCGATGGATGTTAGACAACTTTTGTTTGCCGTGTCTACATCTTCAAGAGCAGAGGACACAGCAGAAGAAAATTGATCACGGAATATCTGATTGGCATCCATCCCTCCACTGATTGAATAAAAACAAAGAACTGTAAGTGTACATCTGAATTTTCTAAGATATTTTGAAGGCCTATGTGACTTGGACACGAGTGCAAGTGTTGGATATGAGTTCTAAGTTTTTCAATGTATTTAAAGGGTTCTTCCCCACACATATGCAGGATATGGGTGTCGAATACCGACATTTGAAGAAAAAAGGTAAGAGTTCAATCGACATAGATTTGAGCAAGTAGCATACCTAACAATGGAATCCACGGAATCAACATTTCTCTTTTCTAGGCTAAGAAGGGATTCCTGAGCATTCCTCCATTGCTGAGCACTCATTTTTGCTTGCTTCAAACTGCACAACAATTTCATAGAACGTTCAGTAGGAAAAGAGCATTAAAGCATAGATCTGATGCTAAGGATATATATATATATATATATCATCATTATCAGGAAAACAACCCGTACCAGTTTTGAAGAACATCTTCCATGTCTTTCTTTCCACATTCTATGGCAGAAGTATCTTCAACATGGTGGGATTCTGTTCTTTCCATGTGAATGTTCCATTCCGTTTTAACAACAGAAGTGGACTCTTGCATGGTAGACATTTCTTTCTGCAGTTCACTGGTTTTGCTCGATGTATTCTCCCACAGATCATGGACCGCCATTTGGACCTAAAACGAATAATAAAAGGAATTCATTCCCCGAAAAGTGTTATCAAGCTTCAACAACAAACTTCCAACAAGAATATCGAGGTCAGAAGCAATATATTTAAGTACCAGCTTTTTCTTCCTAGCACTTGAATCTGCAAGCAGCTCCGCCACCTTTTGTAGCAATTGCTTTTCTTCATTAGCGGTACATTCCTGTGTGTGTAACACAGTGTATTAAATTTAACTGTAATGGGCTTTTTAGTCAAATGCACTTGTATCAGATTTAATAACAATAACCAACCTCAAACTTCTTTTCAAATTCTGACAGTTTGTTGTCATTTATGGTTTGTGCTTCTTCCACGATTTTGGTGAGTTTGGATGCATGCATGTCTAAAGTTGCAAAGAAATTCACTGTTGTTTTAGAAATTGACCTTGCATTATCCACTGCCCTGGAATGTGCCTGTATATTATATAAAAAGAAGTGAACCTACTATCAACACCTTTCAGTTACAGGTTAGCCGAGACATGAATCAATGAATAACGGACCTCACGCTGCTGTTGCGCAAATGCAGTTAGCTTCTCTTCTTGCTTGTAAAGACTACTTTGAAGGTCATTAAGTAATGCATCAGCTTCAGAAGCAATTCCTTTGAATAGCTGAACCAATATAAACAACTGAATAAACAGAAGGACAAAAGCAAGGTTCACTGTACTAGCTATCTTAATACTGCTTACATCTTCTAGGTCATGTGAGTGCTTAGAAACTTCAGAATTTAGATCACCAAACGTGGATTTGGAGTTCCCATCAAGCTTTAAAGCTATATCATCCAAAGCTTTGATACCCGAACCATATGTGTCCTTTAACTTCCCCAACCTTCCTCGAAGTTCTTCCGTAGCCTTCAGTTATAAACAAGTAAAGCTGTTAGAGAACTATCAATGAAGTCCTGGAATGTGCTTCAAAGGTGATCTTTGGAACCATACCTCTGATTTTGTTGATACAAAGGACAGCATATCTTCCTCCATGTCTTTCAGTTGCTGCTCTTGTTGAGTCACAGAAGCTGCCACTGTCTTATGCAAGATTTCAAGCTGCTGGGTCAACTGGGACTGGAACTTTTGGATAAGTGCTTTATTTCCATCCTCAATTTTATCCTTCCTTTCTGAAAACCAAATAGCATTAAAAAATAAATCATTACTTCATATAACAACCATGCCAAAACAATGTGCAGTGTGCACTCTGAAGGATACTAACCGATCTTTGCAAACAAATCTGAGACATCTGAAGCAGCATTTTCCAGCTCTGCTCGTAGTTCAAAAGCACGCTCAACAAGTGTTTTCTCTGAAAAATGAGCAATGGGCATATTTAATATCAGAAACTATCACATAAACTGGCATGAGTTCAAACTAGAGAAAGATAAAACCATAGAGATATTTTATACATTTTCTATTATCAGAAAGTACAAATTTAATTGTATAAAACAACATTAAATGAAGAAAAGCGCTCAAGACCAAATAATCGGCTAAGTATATTTCAACTCACCAGATTTAAGGAGATTAGATATTAAAAATTCCTTCTCTTTAATAGTTGCATTTGCTTGTCTATGTTTATCCTCAAGATCAAACAATGCATTTTCAGTTTCCCCCAGTTTTTTCTGAAAAAAAAAATGGAAGTCAGAGTTCAGTTCTGCCACAGTATATAAGAGAAGAAAATAGAAAATATGACATTTGTAAGTTGACCATGCGAAACTGTAATACCTCTGTCTTTTCAAGTTTCTCACTTAAATCTGCAGTCAACAACTGCTGTGAATTGTACAGTTCCTGAAGCTCAGTAATTTTCTGCACAAAAGTATAGAAGAGCTTGCTTTTAAATCCTAATCAGAAATAAAAGTGTTGATTTTGATGAAACGTACCTTCTCCTTAGATTCTGACACAAGATCCATGCGCTCGATTTTTTCAGCCATAGCCTGATGTAAAGGTTTTATTATCATTCATTAGTAATGCGCCATGAAACTGGGACAAAAAAAAGTTCTACATTCAATCATATTGTCAGAATCCAACCTTCTTCTCTGCCTCTTCTTGGAGATATCGGTCTCGTGGAATATAAATTCCATTTTTTTCTCTGGCAGCATACACCTCTGATTAAGTATAAAAAGGGGAAGCAAAAAAATATCACATATAAGAACCCAATGGACGGTGGGAATTAAGTTTATTTGGCAAAAAAATTTAGGAACAGTCAGCTACCTTGCTTCAGGCGATCAATTTCAGAATATAAATCCTTTATTAATGCAGATTTCATCATCTTCTGGTTAATCTGTAATAATAACAAATTCAATTATATCAGTATGCTGCAAGGAGAATAAATCATTCCACTTCATATTGTAAGAAATGGGACAAAATCAGCTTTATAATGTAAGATAATTTTGCAACAGAAAGATCAAAAGGTGATACTGATGACTGCTTGACTGACCTCTGGTTTGTTCTTGATATTCTTGGCACGATGTGCGTAATCTAGAGTGCTGAGTGTTTCTTCCAGACAATGGATGGATGGTGATATTGTGGCAATTATGCATGTTTTTGTTTTCCCTCCCAATGAATCCCTCAGCAGCCTCGTAAGCTTGCTATCTCTGCCATTTGCAAATGTAATTTATAAATTCCACCCAAAACACAAACAAGTGCTCATGAGAAATGTACACCTTCCATAAGTCATACCTATATGGAACATGACCTGAGTGCTCAACGAGCGCATTGATAACACGACCAAGAGTGAGCAAGCTTTTATTAATCTCTCCAGCTTCCCTTGCTCTGCCCTGTAAAAGTTAAATTATTTGAGATCATACTTAAAAAGCTTCAAATATCCTAACATAAATAACATCACATTACAATCTTTGCAAAGAAAGTAAATCATATAACAAGGGTGGTGATGCAATACCTCTCGCGCCCCAGAACGTGAAATATTCTCAGAACCAGCAAGGTCAACAAGATTTAGCTTTCCACATTTAATCACCTCTTCCCCCTCTGGAGTGCACTCCTTAATGTGGATTGTAATGGAAAATATAGAATGAGATCGACTACTTTGCTTGTTAAGTAGAGTCTCAGCCGTACGCCTTTTAGCAGATCCTTTTTCCAAGATTTTGTAAATTTCATTAGCAGTAGTTACTAGCTCTTCTTCCAAGCCTCTGACAAAAACTCCCCCTTTTCCATCCTCCATAAGAGCAATAGGTTTCTTAGATTTATCATCAATAAATTTCGTAGTTTCCTCTGGTGCCAAAAGATCTGTTATTTCCTCATTGTAAAGCTCTAGAAATGTAACTTTCATACTATACTCAGCATTCTGAGCTTCTAATATATCAAAAATTTGTTTGACAGATCTGGGAATAACACCAGCATCACTTGGAAATTCCCCATTCTGCATAAATCACAAGTTTCACTTAGAATTTAAAGCAAGCAAAAAAAAGCCATGGAATTTATAAATCAATTCTGAAAATTAGGATTAAAATAGAACAGAAAAAGTGAACCTTTTTCCTCGCTCCTCCTTCCATTGTGTATGTCTTTCCAGTTCCAGTCTGACCGTATGCAAAGATAGTGCAATTATAACCCTCGAGAACTTCATTCACAATTGGAGACACAGCCAATTCAAACAACTCCTTTTGCTGGGAGGATGGACCAAAGACCTAAAACAAACAATCCTCCAACATTATAAATCGTCACTCAAAATATCAAATCCTTATCTACCTTTCAAATAAAACCAAAAATGAAACCTTGTCAAAAAGAAAGGATCTATCAATTTGCTTATTAGCAATATTCTGTACAGCACAAACTTCTCGTCTATTTTCATTACACGATATCACCACTGGTGTATGTAATCTCATTTCATCTGCACTCAACGGCCTACAAGAAAAAAAAATCAAAATTATATTATTAATCTTATTCATTTAATTAAACAATTAACAGAAAAGAAGGGAGAAAAGACTGACCTGCAACGTAAAATGACCTGAACATTAACGCCTTTATCCTTATCATGTTTGGAACTTGAATTGGAATCACCTGATCGCAGATCTCGCGCAGATCGATCGTTTGAACGTGGAGTTTGCGATGGAGATAGCGACACCAATCCTCCTCTTCTTTGATGGTGTGAAGACTCCATTGCCGAGAGCTCTAACAATTGTGTGATTCAAAACACTTTCTAACTACAGTGAGCTAATTCGGATTCAGTGAAAGTGACGTAGTATTACTGCGAGATATAAGTGCATTTATTACGTTTCTTAGGATTAATACACTGAGACCGAAGAAAAGCTGAAACTCGTTTGAGTTAACTCGACACTGATGAATCAATTATTCAGTTACATAATAAGATCATCACTTTGAGAAATATAGAAAGAACAACAAAAATGTTACTATTTTAAACCAGATTTGAAAGATTTTTTGTTACCTTTTCCAGTTAAAAGAAAATGAAAATTAAATCAAATGTGATTGAATTTTATGCATAGATTCGGATCGAAACGAGCAGATTTGGAATATTTGAAAAACGAGAATCGGCGACGGAAATGCTTATGTGAAAACTTACAGCGATTAGAAATGCCGGCAAGTTGAAACGACAATCAAATGGCAACAATTTTGGATAGAGAAGAAGATTTTTTTTATTCCTCTTTTTAAAATAAGCATGAAAAGCTTGAGAAAGAAGAGAGAGCGCCTCAAGCTTGGAGCATTTTCACGGCGTTAGCATGGGTTTAACTGTGATGGGACACGGCAATAAGTTCGGGGGAAATGATGGCTTAACGGCGTGGATGGATTATACCCGACCGTTATAAGTGGAGAAAACAAAAGGTTAATAATAAAGGCATTTTGAAAAAATTCAAAAGGAAAAACGGATATCGGAGCTCGTAAAATTGCCTCTCACTTTTCCTTATATTACGAGACTACCACTTTCTTAAATTTGAGATGAAGTTTGTTAAGTAGTGTGATTAATTAAAGTTTAGTTTGATTTTACGTAATTAATGATTGGTTGCTAGCCGCTGAAAACCAATGGGTCCATTACATGCTTTTTGTTAAATAAATTAATCATCATAATTTATTTTATTTTTATATTAGAGATTTTTTGAATTTTAATACCTTATATTGTCTTGTAGTTATTTTTTAAAACAATTATTCGAGAACCTATTGCGAAAATGTTATCTATTTAATTTTGTTCTCCATTGAATGAAAGAAAATTTGACGAGATCGTTGTTTTTAAAGCGAATTTTTTATAATTATAAATATTTGATTTATTAATCAACTGACTTAGATCGAATATGATGAAAATTGTCAGCCTCAAATTATGCCTCATTTGGTGCCTCACTTTTAAAAAGTGGGATTAAAGTTTAGGGTTTAAGGTTAGAGGTTGTGGTTAGAGTTTAGAGAATTATGGAATGATGTATTTTTTAGAGTTTAGGGTTTAGGATGTGGAAACTAGGGTTATGATTTAAAATTTAATTTTTAAGTGTTTTTTAGTGTGTGGCATAAAGGGGCATGGTTAGAGGGCAAATTTTTTTTATTCGATCGAGTACATCAGATAATTATAATAGATGACCATCACAATTTAGATTGTTTCATACTCAATGTCAAAATTTAAACATTTATCCTTGTATAAGAAATTTAGAGTCTCATTCCACTATTTTATCTCCTAGATGATATTTAATCTCTTAAAAAATTGTCAACTTTAATTTAATTCAAAGGACAATTTTTGTATTGTTTGTTTTGTCTGGTTGGGATAATTAGATAACTAATTAGGTTGAATTACAAAAGAAATATAAGATTTCTTACCTAAATTTCACCTGCTATACCATTTTCTTTTTGTCATTCATGAAACGAAAGCGCCAAACAATCAATGCTACGAAAGGAGGGAGTATTAATTATTTATTAAAGCCGTTTTGGTCTATAAAAGAGGCTGGTTTGTTTGCCTGTTTCTGAATGATAAAATAAGAGTAGACTCCCAAATATTTGCCCTCACGTTGTTTCCTTGTCTGTTTTCTCACAAAGGGTTGCTTGCCTTGGCCTAGACAGGGATTGGTTTGGTGGTGTTGAACAAGTTTAGCAACATATATTTAATTTTCTAAAAAAAATAATAAAAAAAGAAAAGCATACGAATTGAAATAATAAGGGAAACCAAACATCATTAAACGAGAGAGAGTGGGATTAAGACTGTTACTCTAAAAGGATGAGTGGTTAGAATACAAGTTAAGGGTCTGTAGCAAACTAGTTAATCTCAAACAAGCATTTCTTAACCTAATTAGTAACCAACAAGACCTGACTATAAGAATAAGATTTGTTACTAAATTAGGAGGTATTGGTTTAGGTAAAATGTCCCAAAAAAGGCGTTTGGGATTTGGGATAATAAAAAGAAAAATTAAATCCAATAAATAAAAGAAAATGAATAAAAAAAAGAATGCAAAGTGGGGTTTGAATGGGGTGGCAAAGACGCCCCCACGTGAAAAAGAGTGATGTGAGGAGGCACATGCCCGTTGCTTGCTGCCTTCCATGTACTTTTCTCAGCCCAATAATATATAATAAACCCTTGGAATTTCTAATGCTCTCTTGATTATATTAATAAGATGGTATTATATTTAATTGAAAACTATCATGGTAAATAAAATAAAAATTAGAAGTGAAAATCTTAACTCTTAAATAATGACTACTAGTGTTAGTAGTATAGCACTAACCTAATGCTAATGAGCTGATTGCATTGCTGCAATGAACTCGAATTCATAAAAAAAACTTGATAATATTTTATCGGTCCGAACCAATATAATATAATATAATACTTTTAACTATTTTTGTGGAAATCAAATCAGATCCATGCATGTGAAAGGACCAATTCCATATAACAAGCAACATACCTCACCTAATCTTCAGAAGCGACTGTTTACTAAAAAAATCAAAAGCTTGCTAATGCCACAGCTAATTATCCTTAATGCTGCCTGAAAAGCATGGAAATTCTGAGCCAAGCAATTAGTTAACTGCTCGGAAACTTTGGACAAGGTAACTGTATTTCACAAGTCACGTGGATATGGGGTATAAGGAATATGACAAAGCTTAATCTAACCTTTCTTTTTCTCTGCAAAAGTAGAGAAATTGTAGCAGCAAAGAATGTTACTTGTCATTCTGTAAGGTAGAACAACTGTTTAGTTACTTACTTGGAACATGCTCTCTATATGTGTATACATTTGATGCTTATGCTTTACTTCACTGCTTCCTTATAACCAACTCTTTCAGATTTGCATGTGAACCCTGACTTATATTCTTTTCCAGTATTTTCCATGTTGAATATATTATCCTTGAGCAAAAGTAATTTCATGATGTGTAAGAGTTTTTGTGAGTATCGAATATGAATATATATCTGTTTATCAATTTCAAAAAAAAAAAAAAGGGAAATTTTTTGAGATTTATCTTATGAATAAATTAAGCTAATGTGACCTACAAATTCATGTGAGTGTTCAATAAAAGTTCTTTGCAAGTGGACTATCTTATGGATATACATTTTAGTTAAATCAAGCCAACTTAAATATCAGACCCCCACCATTCTTTAAGTTTGACAATAGAATTAATGGCGCGAATGTGTCAACATAGCAAATTAAATTGGTTTAATTTCATTACTTTAGTAATATAAAAAGATAAATATTATATACACAGGCGGTGGTTTCCACAAGCGCCTTAGTTTTAGCTAGGCTGTAGAGAGTTAGTTTAAGGTATATAGTTTAGGGGTTTAGGTGTAGGAGTTAGAATTTAGGAATAGTTGTTTCAGTTTAAGGTTTAGAGTTATAATTTAGGGTTTATAGGTTAAAACCTAAATCCTCACCATATTACCCTAAAAACTAAACCATAACTATAAACTCCAAATTATAACCCTAAACCTTAAATTGAAACAACTATCTCTAAATTCTAAACTCCTACACCTAAACCCATAAACCTTATACCCTAAACTAATTAACTCCATATACCCTAAAACTAAGGCGCCCGCCTGTGTATAGGATATTAATCCATATAAAAATATATGAACCCAACGAGTAGTTTCAGGGGAAAAAGATGGTAATTTTTATCCTAAAAAACCTGTGTTTGTAATTAAAAACTAATGAAATACAAGTAAAATAACATGACAACTTATCCAGGTTAATAAGGTTGGATTTCTCTGATAAAAAAACAAGCTTGCAATTCAAGAAATTTATCCCAACTTCGAAGCAGATTTAATGTGTATTTTCTCGAAATGGAATCTTTGAGCCGGCCAAGTTGTTGTCGTTCAAGCCTGACCGAGAAGATAAAGAAGAAAATTGATTAAGCGAAGATTTCTAAGCTGTAAGAGTTCAATTTGTAGGACCAATGACCAAGTAAACATGAATTAAGAATCGTTCAGCTACTTAATCCGAGACATGTAATTAAAAAAGCAATAAATTAACATATAGTTTTCACAGTTGAGACTTGAGAGTTCACGCCCTACACTAAATAATGGGACAGAACGTGTGAGTTGTTGAACTGGGGCCATTAAACCTGGAATTCATGCGTCAGATTAGCTCAAACCACACTGATAAAATGGTCATTTTGTTCATTGCTGCCCTGGCATTTGGCAAGAGCTTCACGGTTCATTAACATTATTGTCCTTTTGCTGTAGAACTGATGTCGATGAAGCTTAATTTGTCCATAGCTTTTTGGACAGCCCAGGAAAGTTGATGATGGCAGCCCAATGTTAAAAGTCCCTGCTGCATTTGTGCAGGAAAAGAATGAAATGCCTCAAGACTTGGACTTTTGTTGAACCTATATTACATACATAAATATATGTTGGGCAATGTAGGACTAATGTCCAATATCAAACCAGACCAAAGGCCCATTTTCCTGAGACGACCAGCCACTTCAAAATGAATGATATATGTTCTTATACCTTTGGATTGTTTTCATTTCATGAGGTTGCCCTCCAGCTTCTCTCATGATCAAATTGCCTTGTGACGAAACATAAGTTAAACTAAAAATCATCAGCAAACTTGTTTGTTCATGTTAAACTAGTTTTAAAAACATGTTCAGAATAATTCGTATACAAGTTGTGGCTTTGGAATCTTGGTTTATACTCGGTAGTCCAATTTTTTCTTCTTCCTGCTCTTTCTTCTTTGTTTAGAGGAATTTTTTTTTCACAAGAGACTGCTTTAAACTGCAGAAGCCTCACATTTTCTAATCTGAAATGAAAACAAAATGTTATGCACGAATATTTGGTATTAATATCTCCATGTAAATGTCAATATGCCATTATGATCCTTGATAAGCAATGCTGGAGAAAATGACTTTTTTCTAAGATTTTCAAGGCATACTTGAAGCTTGCATGAGACCTTGCTTTAGTATTTGCCTTTTGAGGGAAAAAGAGAGAGTGGTTGGAAACTTGGAATGTAAAAGTCCAATTCTGTAACAATTTGGTATCACATTCCCTATATTTGAATCAAGCTATTTAGTCTTCAGTTTACATATATCCCTTTAATTAGAAGTTTGATTTCTGCAGATATTAGGGGGTCTGGTTTTGCTTGTAGAACAGTTGCTTCAATGGGGGTTCCCTCCTTGTTGCTCCATGACCTGTTCTTCGTTTGAAAAAAGAAGAGCATGCGATCTAACTCTGAAATGACTGCTTGATGTAAACCCTCAAATTTGCTTTACCACAAAGCATATCGGTTGAGGGTTCAAGAATGCTACTTGTGGATAATTACACATTGGCGGCATCTCTTTTTGTTTGATATAATCAGTTTGTTCAAATGTTGAAATTCAGAAGGTGTTCAACTTTTTTTTTCTATTCTGAAAAGTTTGCTTTGATTAGCCTCTTTTTACCTCGGATAGATGGTAGGTAAATGTCAGTGTCCGGATTGGGGCTAATGATATATGAGATATGCTGTCAAATGTAAACAAAAAGAAAATTCTTAGTCGGTATCAAGTTTCGCAAAATGTTATCCGGAACATGCATCGGTCCGGTACGAGTAACAAAAATCAGAATGTGTTTGTTACTTCTATAAAATATAACTGGATGTTTTACTCACTAATCCTAAGTAATAAGGTATAAGTTAATGGGAACGCTAGTGGCTAGTCATTTAGATAACATAGGTTTCACCCATGTAGACAATGTGGGATTTTTACTGTTAACGTAGAAATAAGCTCAAAATCACGTTCATTATAAGAAATAGAATAATATTCATGTAGTCTACAATTCTTTGTAAACATATAAAGCTTTGACTTATCTTTGACAGCACTCTCAAGTTGTTCTAACAACTGGTTGTGGATCATACTGATGTATACATTGAAGAAATGTACTAATATAGTTTCTATAACCTGATAAAAAAATACACACCAAACATCTTCTTCCTTTACTATATATATACTCTTTGGCATGTTTCAATGAATACATACTCACGAAGTAGTTCAAAGTTCACCCGAAAAGGAAGAGAAATCAGCCAATAAAAATGGGAGTTTCTCTTCTTTCATCATCACCAGCATTTCTGGTTTTCTTCTCATTTTCCACTTTCTGTCTACTTGCTGACCCTGTACTTGGGATCACCAGGCACTACAAGTTTGATGTATGTATTATTTTAGCATGATTAGCAGTCAAATATTTGTTTGAACATTACTTCTAATTTGGTATACCTTAACCATTTTGCAGGTCAAGTTGCATAATGTGACACGTTTGTGCCATACAAAGAGCATTGTCTCAGTGAATGGACAATTTCCAGGGCCACGCATTGTAGCAAGGGACGGCGATCAGCTTCTGATAAAAGTGGTCAACCATGTGCCCAACAATATTTCTATTCACTGGTATTCAAGTTTACTTTCGAAAATGACGTTCTGCAGATATTACAAGTTAAATAAAAAATCTCTTATTCTTAACAAGGGAAGGTCTAAATTGCAAGTTAATATGATGTTTTCCCCCCCTCAAAACAGGCATGGCATTCGGCAGCTTCGAAGTGGGTGGGCAGATGGGCCAGCATATGTGACTCAGTGCCCCATACAAACCGGTCAAAGCTACATTTACAACTTCACCATTGTAGGCCAAAGAGGGACTCTCTTCTGGCATGCCCATATATCATGGCTAAGAGCCACTCTTTATGGTCCCATTGTCATTCTTCCCAAGCTTGGGGTTCCTTACCCTTTTGCTAAGCCATACAAGGAAGTTCCCATTATTTTCGGTAATAAAATCATCAATGAACTATATTAATTAAGAATCGATGATTATTCGGCAGACAAAAATTCACCCCCTTATGATGAATTGCAGGAGAGTGGTTCAATGCAGATCCTGAGGCTGTTATTAGCCAGGCACTGCAGACTGGTGGAGGCCCCAATGTCTCTGATGCTTACACCATCAACGGTCTCCCTGGACCTCTTTATAACTGTTCTGCCAAAGGTATAAAATAGCTAAAATCTGGTAATAAACTAAATGTGTAGACACTCATATTATAGAGAGCTATGGGATTCACTTATGGGACTAATACTTTGGACAGATACATTCAAGCTGAAGGTGAAGCCTGGCAAGACTTACCTTCTACGTTTAATCAATGCGGCACTCAATGATGAGCTCTTCTTCAGCATAGCCAATCACACACTCACTGTTGTTGATGTTGACGCCATTTATGTTAAACCATTTGAGACTGAAACACTTCTCATCACCCCTGGTCAAACAACAAATGTTGTCCTGAAGACCAAACCAAAATACCCAAATGCCACATTCCTCATGACTGCTAGACCATATGTGACAGGCCAAGGAACATTCGATAATTCAACCGTTGCTGGTATCTTAGAATACGAGTCACTGCCCAGTAACCTTGATTCAAGTGTATCACTTAAAAAGCTCCCCTTGTTTAAACCGATTCTACCTGCTTTGAATGACACTTCCTTTGCTACGAATTTCGCGAGTAAACTCCGTAGCCTGGGCAGTGCACAATATCCTGCCAATGTGCCCCAGAAGGTCGATAAACATTTTTTCTTCACCGTTGGTCTTGGAACAAGCCCATGCCAGCATAACCAAACCTGCCAAGGTCCTAATGGAACCAGGTTTGCAGCTTCAGTCAACAACGTATCATTTGCAATGCCGACTACCGCACTACTGCAGGCTCATTTCTTCGGCCAATCTAAGGGAGTTTACACACCGGATTTTCCTAGCAGTCCTATAATTCCGTTTAACTATACAGGCACACCACCTAACAATACTATGGTAAGCAACGGAACAAAGGTAGTAGTGCTTCCTTTTAACACATCGGTGGAGCTAGTTATGCAGGACACGAGCATTCTTGGAGCGGAAAGCCACCCTCTTCATCTACATGGATTCAACTTCTTTGTTGTGGGCCAGGGTTTTGGCAACTTTGATCCAAACAAGGACCCTGCAAAGTTCAACCTGATTGACCCTGTTGAAAGGAACACTGTTGGTGTGCCATCAGGGGGTTGGGTTGCGATTCGTTTTCTAGCAGACAATCCTGGTAAGTTACATGTTGAATATCATTAAGATGCATCGAATGCTTGCTTTGAGTCGATGATGAGAGTGATGGCGAATGACAACAAGAATCGCATTCTTGCAGGGGTATGGTTCATGCATTGCCATCTAGAAGTGCACACCAGCTGGGGATTGAAGATGGCTTGGATTGTCTTGGATGGTGAACTTCCCAATCAGAAACTTCAGCCTCCACCAGCAGATCTTCCTAAATGTTGATCAATATGACTCACCTCATGGGGTCTATTTTGATGATAAACCTGTCCGAACCTTTTTCTGTTTCCTTTGTGCAATTTATTTTGTTTATTTCAACCATTTAGATTTGCTGATCCCTGTTTTTATTTTCTTTTGACATTGGCCAATTAGAGGTCAAAATTTCTTTTTCTTGAGGAATATATTTTGTAACATTTGCTAATGTCAAATAAAGAGGTCTGAATAATAAATTGGCATCCTTTTGTTCATTCAATGTTTAGCCTCTGAAGCAAATCTGTACAATATGCAACTCCTTCATAGTTTATTTAATGAAATCTTAAAAAAAGAACGTTTCATACAATACCGTTGTCTGTAAAAGTCTAACACCTCTGTTCTAGTTAAAATGGTTGGCCTTTGTTCCATGTAATTCTTTGTTTGGGTCTGAATCACAATCAGTCCCAGCAACAAATCTTCTTTCAAGATTGAACAATGAAAGTGACCAACTTTGGTTGCTGATGTTACTGGGAAATGATCCTTCATGTTGGAAACTCTCCACAAGCTATATATTTATGTGTGGGATTAGGATAGCTTGCAATTTTGCAAACTTGATTGGTATTGTCTATTGTGATACTAAGTCCGTTCATGGCTCGAGTTATTTGTTCAAATTTTTAAGTTCGTTTGAAATTTAAGAGGGTTTGAATAAATATATATTAGGTCCAATAAATGATTTTGAACAAACAAAATATGTCCGTTTAAATTATGGGTTGTGGGCTTCAAAATTCAAGATTTGTGATTGAATCAGTTTGAATCGTTTTGTAAGTTATAATATAATATATTATATTATATTTATATATTTATCACATAAATAAATTTATAATATATAATACTATAAATATAAATATTAAATTATGTGGAGTTATCTATGTATAACAAAGTAATAAATAAATAAATTTAGTGAAAAAATATTTAAACCTCTAGTTGAGTTTGTGTTACTCGTTAACCAAGTGTCAATTCAGTTGGAAAAGAATAAATATATTATTTGTTGAAATGATAATTAAACTTAGGATTATTATCTCATACACAGGCGGTAGAATTTTTTTTGTTTCCACAAGAGTCTTAATTTTAAGGTTAAAGATTTTAGTTTAGGGTCAGGGTTTAGGTCTTAGGGTAATATGGTTAGGGATTTAAGTTTTAACTTATAAACCCTACACTTTAACCCTAACTATCAACATCCCCTAAATTTAAATCTACTATACATAAACCCCTAAACCCTAAGCAGAGTCCTTAAACCCTAAAATTAAGACGTATGTGCAAACAAAGTTTCCACAAGCACTTGTGCATAGAATAATTACCCAAAACTTATTATAAATTATTTTTCATTTTTATATTTTAAGTAGGATTTATATCCTATACACTGGCGGTGGAAACCATGCGCCTTAGTTTTAGGGTTTAGAGTTAAGGGGTTTATGTGTAGGGTTTAGAATTTAGGGATGGTGGTTAGAATTTGGGGTTTATGTTTAGAATTTAGGGTTTAGAGGTTGAGGTTTTGTTTTTAGGGTAATATGGTTATGATTTAGGTTTTAACTTATAAACCCTGAATTATAACCCTAAACTTTAAATTCTGACCAATATCCTTAAATTTTAAACCCCTACACCCTAAACTAAGACCATAAACGCTAAAACTAAGGTGCTTGTGAAAACTTTCAGTTTCCACTCCCTATGTATAGAATAATAATCATTTTAAATAATCTTTAAATAAAAGATAATTATTTGATACACTAGCGATGGAAACTTCTAGTTTCCACAAGCTGATCGTTGTGGCACGTTTTTTCTCTGTCATTGTGACACACTTTTTCGTTATTTTCATGGTTCGTTTCATCTGTCGTTTTGGCATGATTTCAGCATACCTTAGCGTTCGTTTGGTGTTTTTACAATGATCTTTGGGGCGCTAGTTTCTGATTTTGATTCTGTCGGTGTTCATAGAAAGATAGTGTCACATCCCAAAAACCGGTCTAGTCGGAATTAAATTCCGGTGACCGAATATTTCATCGATTAAATAATTTATTCGAACTAATCTGAACCAATAAATATTATTCGGGGTAATTTATAATAGTTTATTATTATTATTATTAAAAAAAAAGAGACATAAAGTAAAGTGGACGGCTAACCAATCCACTCAATTGAAGATAAGAAAGCAAAATCAAGTGGCAATTGCCACTACATGTGGCAACAAATTAAAATATGTAGTGGAATTATTATTGAGATAAGTAGTGGAATTATTAGTGGAATGGGTAGTTGAATTATTAGTAGGATTGCCACCATATGTGGTTATAATTAAACCACTATTAGAAAAATTGAATAAAAAAAAGGTGTGGGGGGAAGCTTTTGACGCCAAATCAGCTATAAAAGGGGGCAAGAAGATTGATGAAATGCACAGCAAAGAAAGAAAGAAAGAAAGAAAGAAAGAAAGAAATTAGTAGGATAAACATACGATCCAATGTTTGATTGGTAGTCCGATAAATTCGATATAGTAATATCGAATCTCTGCCGACGTCGGGGTAAGCTCAAATCCTTAGTTAGTTTAGGTTTCGGTATCGAATCTACTTAATATTTTTATATTTATTCGATACTGTCTTATTGATTTTAATTGGTTTTTATTAATTATCATAGTACACAAGGTAGATTCGGAACAACCGTCAAGCCCAAGAAATAAAAATAAAGTACCGATCTGTCAAGGTGAGTAAAATAAATTAGAGTTGAGATTAGAGTCTCAACTACCTTTAATTTAATGTTAGAATATATATTAATCATGAAATTGGATTAATTAAAAGTTAGTAAATGATAAGGGTAAAAGGAATTCGGATTTGTAAACTGTCCTGTAGAAAACTGCATTTTTGGTCATGTTAGAGTCATTTCTGAAAAACGTGTTCTTCTACAAAGTTGTAGAGGACAAAATTTTACATGGAATAGAGGTATGATTTGCTAAAAAATGTTAAGTATAGGTCTCTGAATTGTTGTTAGAAGTTACTGGACTGAAACTGAATAAAATTGGAATCTGCTGGGCTAAATTGTGAAATTCGAAAATGTTTAAAGGTTTAATTGATGCCAATAAATTCTGGAAAATTTATTGGAAACAGGGGAGGTATTTTAGGAATGAAAAATAAATAATTTAGTTTGAATTATATATCAATTGATAGTTTAAATATCATTAGAACACATAGAAAATCAAAATGGACTAGTTTGTAAGAATTGATAATTTGAGGACTTATTTGCCATGTTTTCATGGTTTCTGGAACATAATTATTATGTTAATATGTGAAGGTAAATGTGGTTAAAATCTCAAGATTAATGGTGTAGTGAAACATAGGTTATAAATGCACTAAAATCACAAATTAAGAATAGGCAGATTAGGTTTCTAAAAATGCCCTATGTTCAAGTAATAAACTGTATTGATAGAGAAATGATAAAATTATGTGCCATACATGGTTGTAAAGGTGTGTTTATAAGCTTTCTAGAATGGTAAAGAACTTCTTATTTGGAGTTGTGAGTAAAAAGATATGAATTTTTGAGTAGGTAAATGTCATAAAAACAGGGTAACAGTTTGCCCCTAAATCTGTATCAACATCGACTTTAAAAATTCATTATAAATTGTATAAGCGGAACTAAAAGCTATAATTTATATGGTTTAAAAGGTTATTCAGTCTAGTTTCGTTTAAAACAAACGAAATCAGATTTTGAGTTATAGAACATTTTATATAAATATTTCTTTGAGGACAATGCAAGCTGCCTAATGTAATAAATGATATGTTTCTTTAATGTTTGGTTAGAAAAGATGTAGAAATGAAGGAAACCACAAAGTTGGAGAATAAGGAAAATGTTTCTAAGCTTGGATTGAGGTGAGTGTGGATGCATTTGTCTCGGGTGACGCGGTGTCATTCCGATCATTGTTTTTATATGTGAGTGTGGATGCATTTGTCTCGGGTGACGCGGTGTCATTCCGATCATTGTTTTTATGTTCTGATATGTGAGTGTGGATGCATTTGTCTCGGGTGACGCGGTGTCATTCCGATCATTGTTTTTTATATGTGAGTGTGGATGCATTTGTCTCGGGTGACGCGGTGTCATTCCGATCATTGTTTTTATATGTGAGTATGGATGCATTTGTCTCGGGTGACGCGGTGTCATTCCGATCATTGTTTTTATGTTCTGATATGTGAGTGTAGTTTTGTTTGAAGTGTTGGGATTAGTATCCTAACCTTGTTATTTTTTTTATTAGATAACATGAAGAAAGCATGAAATGAATTTAATAATGATTGGTAAAATTTAAAATGATAAGGAAGAAGGATTAAAGGCAAGAATATTGATCTAAGTGTATATTGCTTGTTAGATAAGCATGCTTAGTATAAATATGATTAGTTGCTATGATGTGTTGATTGCTTGAGTTATGTGAAATGTGACTAAATGATAAGCTTTGCTACTGATTTTTGAGGATCATAAAATGAAAATGATCTCATGTGCTTGCTGGAATTTTATGTTACCATGATGCTTGATTGATTATATGTATATGCCTATTGAAATGGTTAAATGCCTTTGAAATTATGAATGATTGGCAAGTGAATGATCTTGTTAATAAAGAAAGATAAATAAAGTCCTTGGTATGATTAGTGTCTATAGGTAGAAGGGCATGCCTTAGAGTCGTTGAGCTCCTCTGATCTTTGTTACAGGATGGTGGTTAGTCACTTATAAACCTGATAAGGTGGTTAGTCACCTTGATAATTGAATGGTGGTAAGTCACCATTGATGCCTATGCATCCTCTGTTATAAGTTGAAATGAGAACTAGATACTTTGAGTATCTAATGTTACATGTTACATGAAGACTCGATTACCTTGTTCATTAATCATTCAAGGAAAAATATTTAAAAGTTACATGACTTGAAAGATAAGTACTTAAATGATAAGTACCGATGAAATGAAATTGATATGCCTACTTGTCTTGTATATGCTAATGCTTTTAAATGATGCTTGTTGTTGTATATGATAATGTTTGATCGATACTTGTTGTATAAATGAATATAAAAGTATGATGTTTATGTTGCATCAATGGTTACTTGAAATAGTTACAAGATTAGCATGGCCCCTGTGCAAGGATGACACGCACAAATCAAGAAATGGTACCAATATATTATGTGTTTGATACATTATGCTATGTTATGCTCATGATATGATATTATGTTTTGTTATGAATATGAAGTATGCCATGTTATTGCATAATTAGCATGACATTCATTTTTTGAAAGCATGCTACATGACATAATATGTTCATTCATTGTCATTGGCTACCTCACTTAGACTATGTAAGTCTAATGCATTCATTGCATAACATTTCAGGTTAAGGAAAGTAACAGATCGAGATCGGGATTAGTTGGAAGGTTGGCAAGTCACTACAATTAAAGAGTAATGTGTTTTGTTCTTATGAACTCCTAGTATGGTGGCAAAGTGGTTAAAGTAATTAAAGTAGTTATACTAATCTTGTGGGCCTACTATTGTGAAATTTTACCTATGTTTTGTATAAGATTTTAAAGCTATATTAACTATTGAGTTAGTAATAAAATTGACATAATTGGTAATAAAATATTGATTAAAGGACTCTAAGATTTTTGTGAGTTGTTAGGCTCATTTAAATATGTAAAGAATTTTAGTAAGATAATTCAAAAAGAAATAGATTTGAATACTTTACAAAATAGTCACTGAACATTACCTAGTCTAATCAGATAGGTAAATGACCTCCGTTAGTAATAAGATTTTTACAGGCTAATAACTAGTAAGTTTAATTTCAGTATAATATCACGAATTTCAGATAAGGACCCCTAATTTATAAAAATT
Source organism: Hibiscus trionum (assembly GCA_030270665.1). Taxonomy (NCBI): domain Eukaryota; kingdom Viridiplantae; phylum Streptophyta; class Magnoliopsida; order Malvales; family Malvaceae; genus Hibiscus; species Hibiscus trionum. Next base: position 27,508,988 of record BSYR01000024.1, on the reverse strand, counting down.
ACAAATTAGTCCCTGAGTTTGAAAAAGTTTAAAATTGACCCCAATTCAAGTAAGTTGTTAATAAGTTAAGTGTTAAGTCTTAAAAGAGATTAATAAAATATGCTGAAATGATTTTTTTTTGAACTTTGGAATAAGTTCTAATCTCTAATATGTTATGTCACTAAAAGATTTATGTCTCCGATCTCCGTTATGTTTTCCGGTAGCGCTCTCCGACCCGGTTCTCTACCAGGCCGGGAAAGGGGTGTTACATTAGTGGTATCAGAGCTAGAGTTTAGTCGGTTCTGGACTAAACTTAAGTATGTTTGTATTATGTGTTAAGTTACTTTGCCACCTAGGAGTTAATCTGTTAAGTATTGTGACTTGTCAACTTATCCGATCTCTTTTATAATATAGATATGTGTCTCGAACTAACGAAACCTGTAATAATGAGTCTGTTGCTATCTCCTCGACTTATGGCGAGTAGGTGCAAGGAGGAAATCCTCCGAATTCTCAGAACCCTCCTGTTCGAGGTGTAGAGCCTGAAGCTCCTACAGCTCAGGCAGAATGTTATTAGAACATGGCTGATATGTTTCAACAATTTATGTGTTAAAGGCTAGTCAAGTCATGCAACCTACGCCACCTGTTGCGCAACCTCTTTGAGCCCCAATCGATAAGTTATCGCAATACCGAGCTTACACCTTTACTGGTCGAGACATAGATGATCCCAAAATAGCCGAGTATTGGTTAGACAATACTTTAAGGATTTTTTATAAGCAATTAAGATGTTCGGATGAACATAAGCTTGAATGCGCTCTTGCGTTGAAACCTTATAGTGATGGGAGACTACTGTCCTTACCGTCTCCTAGGAAACCGTAAGTTGGGAATTTTTCTTGAAAGAGTTCCATAATAAGTACATAAGTGTCAGATGTTTATTGTAGGGCTCAACGATGAGTTACGACCCATGTTTACAGCGTTATACATTAAAAATTTCCAAAATCTCGTAAATAGAGTTAAAGCTACGGAAGTAGCGAATAGAGCTCGGAAAGTTAGTAAATTTAATAAGTCTAAAAAGAAATCAAGACATGAGAATTTTTAAGTATAATTTTTTTTTCAACGACGACATGAAGGACAATGTCGCAAAAAAAAAAAAGGAAAGGTGAATTCTTCATTTCTAGAAGATTCTGATCCCAAAGAGTGCTCGGATGAACAATCCGAAGCTACAGGTAAGAATTCGAGGACGAATTCTTTTCTAAGGGGGGGAGAGTTGTCACATCCCAAAAACCGGTCTAGTCGGAATTAAATTCCGGTGACCGAATATTTCATCGATTAAATAATTTATTCGAACTAATCTGAACCAATAAATATTATTCGGGGTAATTTATAATAGTTTATTATTATTATTATTAAAAAAAAAAGACATAAAGTAAAGTGGACGGCTAACCAATCCACTCAATTGAAGATAAGAAAGCAAAATCAAGTGGCAATTGCCACTACATGTGGCAACAAATTAAAATATGTAGTGGAATTATTATTGAGATAAGTAGTGGAATTATTAGTGGAATGGGTAGTTGAATTATTAGTAGGATTGCCACCATATGTGGTTATAATTAAACCACTATTAGAATAATTGAATAAAAAAAGGTGGTGGGGGAAGCTTTTGACGCCAAATCAGCTATAAAAGGGGGCAAGGAGATTGATGAAATGCACAGCAAAGAAAGAAAGAAAGAAATTAGTAGGATAAACATACGATCCAATGTTTGATTGGTAGTCCGATAAATTCGATATAGTAATATCGAATCTCTGCCGACGTCGGGGTAAGCTCAAATCCTTAGTTAGTTTAGGTTTCGGTATCGAATCTACTTAATATTTTTATATTTATTCGATACTGTCTTATTGATTTTAATTGGTTTTTATTAATTATCATAGTACATAAGGTAGATTCGGAACAACCGTCAAGCCCAAGAAATAAAAATAAAGTACCGATCTGTCAAGGTGAGTAAAATAAATTAGAGTTGAGATTAGAGTCTCAACTACCTTTAATTTAATGTTAGAATATATATTAATCATGAAATTGGATTAATTAAAAGTTATTAAATGATAAGGGTAAAAGGAATTCGGATTTGTAAACTGTCCTGTAGAAAACTGCATTTTTGTTCATGTTAGAGTCATTTCTGAAAAACGTGTTCTTCTACAAAGTTGTAGAGGACAAAATTTTACATGGAATAGAGGTATGATTTGCTAAAAAATGTTAAGTATAGGTCTCTGAATTGTTGTTAGAAGTTACTGGACTGAAACTGAATAAAATTGGAATCTGCTGGGCTAAATTGTGAAATTCGAAAATGTTTAAAGGTTTAATTGATGCCAATAAATTCTGGAAAATTTATTGGAAACAGGGGAGGTATTTTAGGAATGAAAAATAAATAATTTAGTTTGAATTATATATCAATTGATAGTTTAAATATCATTAGAACACATAGAAAATCAAAATGGACTAGTTTGTAAGAATTGATATTTTGAGGACTTATTTGCCATGTTTTCATGGTTTCTGGAACATAATTATTATGTTAATATGTGAAGGTAAATGTGGTTAAAATCTCAAGATTAATGGTGTAGTGAAACATAGGTTATAAATGCACTAAAATCACAAATTAAGAATAGGCAGATTAGGTTTCTAAAAATGCCCTATGTTCAAGTAATAAACTGTATTGATAGAGAAATGATAAAATTATGTGCCATACATGGTTGTAAAGGTGTGTTTATAAGCTTTCTAGAATGGTAAAGAACTCCTTATTTGGAGTTGTGAGTAAAAAGATATGAATTTTTGAGTAGGTAAATGTCATAAAAACAGGGTAACAGTTTGCCCCTAAATCTGCATCAACATCGACTTTAAAAATTCATTATAAATTGTATAAGCGGAACTAAAAGCTATAATTTATATGGTTTAAAAGGTTATTCAGTCTAGTTTCGTTTAAAACAAACGAAATCAGATTTTGAGTTATAGAACATTTTATATAAATATTTCTTTGAGGACAATGCAAGCTGCCTAATGTAATAAATGATATGTTTCTTTAATGTTTGGTTAGAAAAGATGTAGAAATGAAGGAAACCACAAAGTTGGAGAATAAGGAAAATGTTTCTAAGCTTGGATTGAGGTGAGTGTGGATGCATTTGTCTCGGGTGACGCGGTGTCATTCCGATCATTGTTTTTATATGTGAGTGTGGATGCATTTGTCTCGGGTGACGCAGTGTCATTCCGATCATTGTTTTTATGTTCTGATATGTGAGTGTGGATGCATTTGTCTCGGGTGACGCGGTGTCATTCCGATCATTGTTTTTTATATGTGAGTGTGGATGCATTTGTCTCGGGTGACGCGGTGTCATTCCGATCATTGTTTTTATATGTGAGTATGGATGCATTTGTCTCGGGTGACGCGGTGTCATTCCGATCATTGTTTTTATGTTCTGATATGTGAGTGTAGTTTTGTTTGAAGTGTTGGGATTAGTATCCTAACCTTGTTATTTTTTTTATTAGATAACATGAAGAAAGCATGAAATGAATTTAATAATGATTGGTAAAATTTAAAATGATAAGGAAGAAGGATTAAAGGCAAGAATATTGATCTAAGTGTATATTGCTTGTTAGATAAGCATGCTTAGTATAAATATGATTAGTTGCTATGATGTGTTGATTGCTTGAGTTATGTGAAATGTGACTAAATGATAAGCTTTGCTACTGATTTTTGAGGATCATAAAATGAAAATGATCTCATGTGCTTGCTGGAATTTTATGTTACCATGATGCTTGATTGATTATATGTATATGCCTATTGAAATGGTTAAATGCCTTTGAAATTATGAATGATTGGCAAGTGAATGATCTTGTTAATAAAGAAAGATAAATAAAGTCCTTGGTATGATTAGTGTCTATAGGTAGAAGGGCATGCCTTAGAGTCGTTGAGCTCCTCTGATCTTTGTTACAGGATGGTGGTTAGTCACTTATAAACCTGATAAGGTGGTTAGTCACCTTGATAATTGAATGGTGGTAAGTCACCATTGATGCCTATGCATCCTCTGTTATAAGTTGAAATGAGAACTAGATACTTTGAGTATCTAATGTTACATGTTACATGAAGACTCGATTACCCTGTTCATTAATCATCCAAGGCAAAATATTTAAAAGTTACATGACTTGAAAGATAAGTACTTAAATGATAAGTACCGATGAAATGAAATTGATATGCCTACTTGTCTTGTATATGCTAATGCTTTTAAATGATGCTTGTTGTTGTATATGATAATGTTTGATCGATACTTGTTGTATAAATGAATATAAAAGTATGATGTTTATGTTGCATCAATGGTTACTTGAAATAGTTACAAGATTAGCATGGCCCCTGTGCAAGGATGACACGCACAAATCAAGAAATGGTACCAATATATTATGTGTTTGATACAGTATGCTATGTTATGCTCATGATATGATATTATGTTTTGTTATGAATATGAAGTATGCCATGTTATTGCATAATTAGCATGACATTCATTTTTTGAAAGCATGCTACATGACATAATATGTTCATTCATTGTCATTGGCTACCTCACTTAGACTATGTAAGTCTAATGCATTCATTGCATAACATTTCAGGTTAAGGAAAGTAACAGATCGAGATCGGGATTATTTGAAAGGTTGGCAAGTCACTACAATTAAAGAGTAATGTGTTTTGTCCTTATGAACTCCTAGTATGGTGGCAAAGTGGTTAAAGTAATTAAAGTAGTTATACTAATCTTGTGGGCCTACTATTGTGAAATTTTACCTATGTTTTGTATAAGATTTTAAAGCTATATTAACTATTGAGTTAGTAATAAAATTGACATAATTGGTAATAAAATATTGATTAAAGGACTCTAAGATTTTTGTGAGTTGTTAGGCTCATTTAAATATGTAAAGAATTTTAGTAAGATAATTCAAAAAGAAATAGATTTGAATACTTTACAAAATAGTCACTGAACATTACCTAGTCTAATCAGATAGGTAAATGACCTCCGTTAGTAATAAGATTTTTACAGGCTAATAACTAGTAAGTTTAATTTCAGTATAATATCACGAATTTCAGATAAGGACCCCTAATTTATAAAAATTACAAATTAGTCCCTGAGTTTGAAAAAGTTTAAAATTGACCCCAATTCAAGTAAGTTGTTAATAAGTTAAGTGTTAAGTCTTAAAAGAGATTAATAAAATATGCTGAAATGATTTTTTTTTGAACTTTGGAATAAGTTCTAATCTCTAATATGTTATGTCACTAAAAGATTTATGTCTCCGATCTCCGTTATGTTTTCCGGTAGCGCTCTCCGACCCGGTTCTCTACCAGGCCGGGAAGGGGGTGTTACAGATAGATCCCCTCTCGGTTGATGGTTGTTTGTCGATGTAATCAGACTTGGGTAGCGGAGCAATCTGCCTGATAGTTTGATTCGCTCACCACTCCTTTTTCACATCGTAAAGCGTCTCGTTTGGATAGAGACAAGAAGATTCAGGGAGACTTCTGGATTTTATAGGTATGCTAATATCTATGAAAACATTTATTTTTCTTTGCATCTTTGGGTTGTTTGAGATTTTGATGTACTAGATCTCATTATTCTCCATTTTGGATGCTTTGTATTTGAGATATTTTCATGGTTATTAATAAAATTCAGTTATTATTGTAAAAAAAAATTGATTTAGTGAGATAAGATATTAGTCCCTTAAACAAAATCAGAAGTTTAAATTCTAACATTGTAAATTAACAATGTATTGAATATCTGTGCTTAAACCAAAAAAATCATTACACAATGAGGACGTTGCAAACAAAAAGTTGGCATTGATTTATTTTAACTCAATTATCTGCATAAACAATGAATCTAAGAGCAAAAAAACAAGGAAATTACTGTTTTAAACTGCAAAGCATGACATTTTCTAATCCAAAACAAAACCAAAATGGCATGCAAATTGCAATACCCCAGAATCTTTAATATTAATATCTCTGCGTAAATGCCAATATGCCATTATGGTCCTTGATAAACAATACAGGAGAACAAGACTTTCAAATACCTTTTTTTAAGTCATAAAATTGTCAAGGCATACTGGAAGCTTGGATGAGGCCTTGCTTTAATATTTGCCTTTTGTGGGAAAAAGAGAAAGTGATTGGAATGTAAAAGTCCAATTCTGTAACAATCTATCATTAAAACAATTTGGCATCGCATTCCCTACATTTGAATCAAGCTAATTAGTCTTCAGTTTTCATATATCACTTTAATTAGAAGTTTGATTTTTGCAGATATTAGGGGGTCTGGTTTTGCTTGTAGAACAGTTGCTTCAATGGGGGTTACCTCCTTGTTGCTCCATGACCTGTTCTTCGTTTGAAAAAAGAAGAGCATGCGATCTAACTCTGAAATGACTGCTTGATGTAAACCCTCAAATTTGCTTTACCACAAAGCATATCGGTTGAGGCTTCGAGAATGCTACTTGTGGATGATTAAACATCGGCGGCATCTCTTTTGTGTGATATAATCAGTTTAACCACCTACCTTAGACAATGTGGGATTTTACTGTTAACGTAGAAATAAGCTCAAAATCACGTCCATTATAAGAAATTGAATAATATTCATGTAGTCTACAATTCTTTGTTCACATATAAACCTTTGACTTATCTTTGACAGCACTCTCAAGTTGTTCTAACAACTGGCTGTGGATCATACTGATGTTGAAGCTATGCATTTTATTTAAACTGATATATTTTCTTTAACCTAATAAAAAATACACACCAAACATCCTCTTCCTTTACTATATATATACTCTTTTGTATGCTTCAATGAATACATACTCAAGAAGTAGTTCAAAGTTCACCCGAAAAGGAAGAGAAATCAGCCAATAAAAATGGGAATTTCTCTTCTTTCATCATCATCAGCATTTCTGGTTTTCTTCTCATTTTTCACTTTCTGTCTACTAGGTGACCCTGTACTTGGGATCACCAGGCACTACAAGTTTGATGTATGTATTATTTTGGCATGATTAGCAGTCAAGTATTTGTTTGATACTGACTTCTAAATTTGGTGTACCTTAACAATTTTGTAGGTGAAGTTGCATAACGTGACACGTTTGTGCCATACAAAGAGCATTGTCTCAGTGAATGGACAATTTCCAGGGCCTCGCATTGTAGCAAGGGAGGGCGATCAGCTTCTAATAAAAGTGGTCAATCATGTGCCCAACAATATTTCTATTCACTGGTATTCAAGTTTACTTTCGAAAATAACGTTCTGCAGATATTACAAGTTAAGGGGAGGTCTAAATTGCGAGTTAATATGATGTTTTCCCCCTCAAAACAGGCATGGCATTCGACAGCTACGAAGTGGTTGGGCAGATGGGCCGGCATATGTGGCTCAGTGTCCCATACAAACCGGTGAAAGCTACGTTTACAACTTCACCATTGTAGGCCAAAGAGGGACTCTCTTCTGGCATGCCCATATATCATGGCTAAGAGCCACTCTTTATGGTCCCATTGTCATTCTTCCCAAGCTTGGGGTTCCTTACCCTTTTGCTAAGCCTTACAAGGAAGTTCCTATTATTTTCGGTAATAAAATCGTCAATGAACTATACTAAATAAGATTCTATGTTTATTATGCAAACAAAAGTTAAGCCCTTTTATGATGAATTGCAGGAGAGTGGTTCAATGCAGATCCTGAGGCTGTTATTAGCCAGGCCCTCCAGACTGGTGGAGGCCCCAATGTCTCTGATGCTTATACCATCAATGGTCTCCCTGGACCTCTCTATAACTGTTCTACCAAAGGTATTAAATAGCTAAAATCTTGTATTAAACTAAATGTATAGACACATTATTGAGAGCTATTAGATTCACTGAAGGGACTAATAATTTTGACAGATACATTTAAGCTGAAGGTGAAGCCTGGCAAAACATATCTTCTACGCTTAATCAATGCGGCACTCAATGATGAGCTCTTCTTCAGCATAGCAAATCACACACTCACTGTTGTTGATGTTGACGCCATTTACGTTAAACCATTTGAGACAGAAACACTTCTCATCACCCCTGGTCAAACCACAAATGTTCTCCTGAAGACCAAACCAAAATATCCAAGTGCCACATTCCTCATGACTGCTAGACCATATGTGACAGGCCAAGGAACATTTGATAACTCGACCGTTGCTGGTATCTTAGAATACGAGTCACTTCCCAGTAACCTTCATTCAAGTGTCTCGCTTAAAAATCTCCCCTTGTTTAAACCGACTCTACCTGCTTTGAATGACACTTCCTTTGCTACGAATTTCGCGAGTAAACTCCGTAGCCTGGGCAGTGCACAATATCCTGCCAACGTGCCCCAGAAGGTCGATAAACATTTTTTCTTCACCGTTGGTCTTGGAACAAGCCCATGTAAGCATAACCAAACCTGCCAAGGTCCTAATGGAACCAGGTTTGCAGCTTCAGTCAACAACGTATCATTTGCAATGCCGACTACAGCACTACTCCAGGCTCATTTCTTTGGCCAATCTACTGGAGTTTATACCCCGGATTTTCCTAGCAGTCCTTTAATTCCGTTTAACTATACAGGCACACCACCTAACAATACTATGGTAAGCAACGGAACAAAGGTAGTAGTGCTTACTTTTAACACATCGGTGGAGCTAGTTATGCAGGACACGAGCATTCTTGGAGCGGAAAGCCACCCTCTCCATCTACATGGATTCAACTTCTTTGTTGTGGGCCAGGGTTTTGGCAACTTTGATCCAAACAAGGACCCTGCAAAGTTCAACCTGATTGACCCTGTTGAAAGGAACACTGTTGGTGTGCCATCAGGGGGTTGGGTCGCGATTCGTTTTCTAGCAGACAATCCTGGTAAGTTACATGTTGAACATACATCGTTAAGAGGCATCGAATGCTTGCTTTGAGTTGATGATGATGAGTGATGGCAAATGTTTTGCAGGGGTATGGTTCATGCATTGCCATCTAGAAGTGCACACCAGTTGGGGCTTGAAGATGGCTTGGATTGTCTTGGATGGTGAACTTCCCAATCAGAAACTTGTGCCTCCACCAGCAGATCTTCCTAAGTGTTGATCAATACGACTCACCTATTGGGGTCCATTTTGATGATAAACCTGTCTGAACCTTTTTCTGTTTCCTTTCAGCAATTTATTTTGTTTATTTCAACCATTTTGATTTGCTGACCCTTGTTATTTTCTTTTGATATTGGCCTATCAGTGGTCAAAATTTCTTTTCTTGAGGAATGTATTTTGTAACAGCATTTGCTAATGTCAAATTGTCAATAAAAGTGGTCTGAATAATATAGTGGCATCCTTTTGTTCATTCAATCTTTAGCCTCTGAAGCTATTCTGTATAATTTGCATCTCCTTCGTAGTTTATTTATTGAATGCTAAAAAAAAACGTTTCATTACAATACGGTTGTCTGTACAAGTTTAACACCAGCGTTCCAGTTAAAATGTTGCCAACAAACAACATTATTCTTGGAACCTGAAGAAAAATGGTTGCCAACAAACCGTACATCGATTTACGGTTTTGTTCCATGTAATTCTTCGTTGCTTGCTTATGTTTTCCCTGAATGGATGTACGGTTTTTATGTTTTTGAGTTCAGAAAACGATGGTGGGCAGGTAAGGTCTGGGCCGAGATGATCGGCTTTTCTGAAGCCGGCGATGAGCAAAAGAAGCACCAGAAGCTAGGGAATGATTTGTTTCTTGTCTCGTATTAGGAACTGTATATTGTATATAAGGATGTAATTTCTTCTAAATCAATACAAGTCAAATAATTAAATCAGCCCAATCTTTCAACATGGTATCAGGCTAGACGTTTTTGGGCCTCAGTTTTTTGGCCGGTTTCTCTTTCTTCCGTTCTTTCGTTTTTCCTTTTGTGATTTTTCCCCAATTTTTTCTCGATCTTTTCCCTATCTAGGGTTTCTGGAATTTTTTTTCCCTTTTCTTGAAATTTTTTCCATGGATACATTGGATCTCAATCATCCTCTCTATCTCCATCCCTCTGACACGCCCGGTGCCTTGCTCATTTCTCATCAGCTTTCCGGCATCGACAATTACAGTCTCTGGAGCCGTTCGATGCGGATTTCTCTTCTTGCGAAGAACAAATTGGGCTTCATCGACGGTACCTGTTCTCGTGCTGATACGGCTGCCGCTCTCCGTTCTCAGTGGGATCGCTGTAATGCCCTTGTTCTTTCATGGATCCTCGGCACCGTCAGTCGAGATTTGTCTGCCGGGATTGTCTTCGCGTCCAGCGCCGCCTTGGTCTGGGCTGACTTGAAAGAACGGTTCGACAAAATTGACGGTTCGCACATATATTTTCTTCATCGTGAAATTGCTTCTTTGGTTCAAGGTGACAATTCCATTTCTGTTTATTACACTCGTCTGCGTTTGCTATGGGACGAATATGCGGTTTTAGTTCCTCTTCCTTCCTGCGAGTGTGATGAATCTAAGGATATTGTTGCTCATGCTCTTCAGCAACGATTGTTTCAGTTTTTGATGGGCTTGAATGATTCGTATGCTTCTGTCCGCAGCCAAATTCTTCTCATGTCCCCTCTCCCAACTGTCAATCAAGCTTATGCCATGGTGGTTCAGGAGGAATCTCAACGCTCTTTGGCTTCTTCAATTTCACCTGTTTTGGAGTCGTCCGCTTTCTATTCCAGTGGTGCTTCGGCCTCTGTTGGTAACCGTCGTTTCAATGGTGTCTGTTCTCACTGCAAGATTCGTGGCCATAAGAGGGAGCAGTGCTATCGGTTGAATGGCTTTCCTCCTGATTTTAAGTTCACTAAACAACGGGATTCTCGTTCTTCTAATGCTGCATATATTGTTACTGATGATTCTGCTTTGCCTCTTTCCTCTGATTCTTTGTCTGCAGTGCCGGCTTCTTCAACTTTACCTTCTTCACCTGCTTCGGTGTTTACTCCGGCACAATACAGTCAATTGGTTGAGCTTCTTCAGCGTTTACCTTCATCTGCTTCTTCTGAGCCAGTGGTAAATCTGGCCTAGGCAGGTATCTCTGCTTGCTTATCAGTTGTTTCTGATCGTGATTCTTGGATCTTGGATACTAGTGCTACAGATCATGTTATGTTTGATTCTTCTAGGTTGCATAATCTTGTTCCTTGTGCTTTATCTCGTTTTGTTTCTCTTCCTGATGGTACTAAAATTCATATTACTCACACTGGTTCCATTTGCTTAACTTTTGTTCATACTATTCATGGTGTTTTGCTTGTCCCTAGTTTTAAGCATAATTTGCTTTCAATTTCAAAACTCACCACTGACTTACATTGTTTTGTTGTTTTTACTCCTGATTTCTTTTTTCTTCAGGACCTCTCCAGTGGGCAGATTCAGGGGATTGGTAAACGCAACGGAGGTCTTTATTTCTTACCTTTTTTTAGTACATCTTCTGTTTTACCTTTTGCTTCTGTTTGTACTTTTTCCTCTGCAAATGAAACTGTTCTTTGGCATGCTCGATTTGGTCATGCTACTACTGTCAAATTGAATAAAATGCACTTTTCTCCTTCTAAGCATTTTCATGATGAACACATTAAGACTTGCTCAGGATGTCCTATGGCTAAACAATCTAGGATTCCTTTTCCTCTTAGTCAGTCTCGCTCAACTTCTGTTTTTCAGCTAATTCACATTGATTTGTGGGGGCCTTACAGGGTCTCTACTCATAGTGGTCACAGGTTTTTTTTAACTATTGTTGACGACTTTAGTAGAATGACTTGGGTACATTTGCTGAGATTAAAATCTGATGCTGTCATTCATTTAAAATCCTTCTTTAAACTTGTTGAGACTCAGTTTTCTGTTTCTATTAAGTGCGTTAGAAGTGACAATGGGTTTGAATTTTTTAATCAAGAATGTGCTTCTTTGTTTTCTGCTCTTGGTATTGTTCATCAGAGCAGTTGTGTCTATACGCCTCAGCAGAATGGTGTTGCTGAGCGTAAGCATCGTCATTTACTTGAGGTTGCTCGTGCTTTAAAGTTTACCTCCAAAGTTCCTCTTAAATTCTGGGGTGAGTGCATACTCACTGCCTGTTACTTAATAAACCGTTTACCTTCCTCTGTTCTTCATTGGCAAACTCTTTTTTTTGTTTTTCATGGTCATCATCCTTCCCTTTTGCATCTTCGAACATTTGGTTGCTTGGCTTATGCCAAAAAACCCAATTATCATGATAAATTTTCCTCTAAATCCATTCCTTCTGTTCTGATGGGTTATTCTAGCACTCAAAAGGGGTATTTGTTGTTTGACTTAGAGTCTAAAACCTTTTTTGTCAATCGTGATGTTATTTTTCATGAACATGTGTTTCCTTTTCATTTTGATTCTCATTCTTCTTCTTTTTTTTTCCTTCTCCACCTGTTTCAATTTCTGATTCTGATTTTTTGAGTTCCCCTGGTCCTACTACTTCTGTTTTTGACTCAGCAAATGTCCCTCATTCTCCACATTCTTCAAATTCTTCAAATACTTCAACTTCTTCACAACCTTTAGGTCCTTCACAACCTTTAGGTTCTTCACATTCTTCCAATCCTTCACAACCTTCAAATCCTTCACCACCTTTAGATTCTTCACCACCTTTAGATCCTTTAGTTCCTATATCTTCTTCTCCTCTTCCTCCTGTTAGGCATTCTTCTCGAGTTACTCGACCACCTAATTGGTTACAAGACTTTGTTTGCACTCACCAATCCTCTACTGCTCCAGGTTTACTTTCCATTCTTAATACTATATCCTATAGCCATCTTCACTCTCATACTTCTTCTTTTATTGCTTCCATTTCTTCTCTTGTTGAACCTAAAACCTATTCTCAAGCTATTAAGCACCCTGTTTGGGTTAAAGCCATGGAAGAGGAGTTGCAAGCTTTAGAATCTAACAAAACCTGGATTGTGGTTCCATTACCTCAAGGGAAAACACTCATTGGCTGCAAATGGGTCTATAGAATCAAATACAAGGCTGATGGCTCGGTTGAGCGTTACAAAGCCCGCCTTGTTGCCAAAGGATATAGTCAGCAAGAGAGTATTGACTATGTAGAAACCTTTTCTCCAGTAGCTAAGATGGTTACTGTTCGGGTTGTGATGGCACTTGCTGCAATCTACTCTTGGCCTCTTTTTCAAATGGATGTGCACAATGCATTCCTTCAAGGTGATCTGTTTGAAGAGGTGTATATGGAGCTTCCTGCTGGTTTTTGTAGTCAGGGGGAGCATCTTGTATGTCGACTACAAAAATCACTTTATGGGCTTAAACAAGCTTCTAGACAGTGGAACATGAAGCTTACTGAAGCTCTTTTAGATGCAGATTATGTACAAAGCAAATCTGATTACTCTCTGTTTACAAAGAAACAAGGAAACAAGATTGTTGTTATGCTCATTTATGTGGATGATCTGCTCATCACAGGGAATGATTTAATTTTGATCAATGACTTAAAAGCTCTCTTAAACCAGAAGTTTAAGATGAAGGACCTTGGTAACTTGAAGTTCTTCTTAGGACTAGAAGTTTTGAGGTCAGCACAAGGTATCTTGTTGAATCAAAGAAAGTATACTTTAGAGCTGATAGAAAACACTGGTTTAGGGGGAGCTAAACCAGCATTGACACCCTTAGAGCAGAATTTGAAACTGACCACAGTGGAGTATGATGCAACTTTACCTCATCCTCCTGAAGATGATCTGGTTGAAGACAAATCACAGTTTCAGAGATTAATTGGTCAGCTGCTGTACTTAACACATACAAGACCAGACATCACTTATGCAGTTCAGCATCTTAGCCAGTTTATGCAACACTCCAAGCAATCACATATGGAAGCTGCTTTGAGGATTGTGAGATATTTGAAGAAAGAACCTGGTCAAGGCATCTTGCTTAGCAGCACTAACAAATGTCAGTTGGTTGCCTTTTGTGATTCAGATTGGGCATCTTGCCTAGTCTCAAGAAGATCAGTGACGAGTTTTTGTGTTAAGCTAGGAGATTCTTTGATTTCTTGAAAATCAAAGAAGCAAAGTACAGTTGCAAGGTCTTCAGCTGAAGCTGAATATAGAAGCATGGCATTTGCAGAACCTGAGATAGTGTGGCTTAAAGGTTTACTTGAAGAGCTTGATGCAGGCATTGAATTACCAGCTAATGTGTTCAGTGACAGTAAAGCAACACTTCAAATTGCAGCAAATCCAGTCTTCCATGAGCGAACAAAGCACATAGAAATAGACTGTCATTTCATCCGAGAGAAAATTCAAGCTGGTTTGATCATGACAGAGTATGGTCAATCTTCAGAGCAATTGGCCGATGTTTTAACAAAAGCTCTTGGGATACAACATCACACCAAATTAATCTGCAAGTTGGGGCTGAAGAACATTTTTCAACCACCAACTTGAGGGGGAGTGTAGAATGTAAATAAATTCAGTTAGGAAGTTTGTTAATGAGTTAGTTAGCAAAGTAGTTGTGCAGTTAGCTAGTTTGTTAATTATTCTAGTTACTTCTTCAGCATTGTATATAAGGATGTAATTTCTTCTAAATCAATACAAGTCAAATAATCAAATCAGCCCAATCTTTCAACAGGAACATTGAAGCTAACGATCAAACTCCAAATTCTATAGCCAAAGTCAATACACAATTTCTACGACAGCATACCGCGAAAAGAGCTGTAGGAAAGTTAATCGTGTGGTTCAAGCATGACCGGCCAGTTAGCTTTAGAGTTTAGGGTAATCTGTTTTCAATTTTAGGGACGTTCCTTGATTAGAAAACTAACCAACTAGAAGAAGAGTGAGATGATGAAGTTGACTGTATTATTTATTGCCTAGGCTCCTAGTCCTACGGATGAATATGAAAATATATATCCACACGACAAGGACTATAAGTCTATAATGCCTGCTGAACCTCATCTCAAAAGGGCTAAATATTTGCCAGTTCTTTCTCCATTACACTATTCGTGGCCCGTGGGAAATGACCCTCCATGTTGGAAACTCTCCAAAAGTTTATATATATTTAGGCTTAATACACTCTTCCCTTTAAAGTTTAAACTATATTTGTTTTTTCAATTTGTCTTTGTCTTCTAAAGTTTATTTTGACTATTTTTACCATTAACGTTTTACGACTTACTCATATTATCCCTTACCATTAAAAAATATGTATTGACCAATCAGAACGTGTCACGTCACCTAATTATTTTATTTTTTTAATTTTTAATTTAATATATTTAAATATTTCTTAAATTAATTTTATTTTACCAAAATATCTCCACTTCTTTCCCCAAACCCTACCCCTCTTCCTCTTTCCCCATCCCCTCCGTTCTCTTCCTCTTTCCCCAAACCCCACCCCTCTTCCTCTTTCCCCATCCCCTCCATTCACCAAACGATTCCAGCAGTCTCACAGTGACCGAAACGATGGTCGCTGGTATGAGTTTGGCTCGCCTCGGCTCAAAGAACTCAGATAGATATGAGTTGTTTTAATGTGTTTCTGTCTCAAAAAATGTTCAATCTTTACTTGAAATATGTTCTTGATTCTCCATTGTTTCTTCATCAACAATAGATTCATGTTTCACGTTTTGGTCCCAAAAATCTTGTTTTGGAAACAACCCATTGCTGGAATCGACATATAATTCCTTGACACAAAAGCTGAAATCTTTTAGATTCTCTATCATGCAACTAAAATCATTACTTGGATTGAACTCATACTTGTTCTGGAAACAACCCATTGCTGGAATCGACATATAATTCCTTGACACAAAAGCTGAAATCTTTTAGATTCTCTATCATGCAACTAAAATCATTACTTGGATTGAACTCATACTTGTTCTGGAAACAACCCATTGCTGGAATCGACATATAATTCCTTGACACAAAAGCTGAAATCTTTTAGATTCTCTATCATGCAACTAAAATCATTACTTGGATTGAACTCATACTTGTTTAGTGTTAGTGTGATAATTGAAGGATTAGATTTCAGGCCAACAACACAATGATTTTTCTCATCTCCCCTAAACTCATTGTCGAATTCTTCAAAAGTCTGAGTTTGAAATTAGAACTTGAAAACAAACATCGGTGACTCAGTCTTCTCGTCGAACACTTCTTCTTCTTCTTCTTCTTTCAATGGAATTGGGGAGGGGGAAAACCCCAAGGCAGAGGCAAACCAAATGTAAAATATTTCTTAATTTCGCCGTCCGTTCACCGCCACCATTTTTTAGTTTCTTGAGCCGTGGCGAGCCAAACCCATATCATCGACCATCATTTTGCTCACTGTAGGAGAGGAGTATCATTTGGTGAACAGAGGGGATGGGGATGAGGATGAGGGGTGAGATTTGAAGAAAGAGGTGAGGATATTTTGGTAAAATTAAACTAATTTAATGAATATTTTAATATATTAAATTGAAAATTAAGAAAATAAATAATTAGGTGACGTGACACGTTCTGATTGGTCAAGACATATTTTTTTAACGGTAGGGACAATATAAGTAACGTCGCAAAATATTAGGGGGCAATAGTGGTCAAAATGAACTTTAAGGGGCAAGTTGAGAAAACATGTATAGTTTAGGCGAAGGTGTATTAAGTCATATATTTATGACTCTCTTTTTTTGAATATGTTGGTATGATGCAAGGGTAGCATCTGTTTAACTTTCTTAGTCTCTTTCAAAAACGGCACACACAACATGCATTACTGGTACTCAAACCCGGGTCCCAAGGGATGATGAATATCTACCTTTGCCATCAAGACACAAGGAGATGAGCGTATTTTTTAAAGTGGGATTAGAGTTTGTGCGTTCTGATTATGACTCTTTTATGTGTAGGATTAGGGTGGAAATTGTTTGTCCTATACTTATGTCTTTTGTGGTGCCTCAATTTTAAAAAACGGGTTTAGAGTTTAAAGTTAAGGTTTATGAAATTAAGGATGGAGTGTATTTTTTAGAGCGTATTATTTAAGATTTATGATGTAGAATTTAAGATTAAAATTTATAATTTAATTTTTTAATATGTTTTAGTGTGAAGTATAGAAAGGAGCCTAATTAGAAGACTAGATTAGGATAGCCTGCAAACTTGATCGTTATTGTCACGGGGCTAGATTTTCAAACCAGCGAACCGCGCGGCCTTAGGCGAATTTCACCACACAAACGCCTAAGTCAGCCTAAATTCCAACTCCGGAAGATCAAACTTCCAAGGCACTCAAGAACGCAAAAGATCGTTCTAAGCGGAAGCAAACTATAATCAATGGACTTTGAATCTGAAAGAAGAAAACCAAGAACACGAAGAATAACACAGAGGATATAGAGTGAATGCCTTGATTACTCTGAAGATAGAAAACTGAGTGATTTACAAATGAGCTAGGGAGTCTCTATTTATAGTTGAACTCCCCCAGATCTGACGGTCAAAACTGATTTACATCGACGGGCGTGATTTACATAATACCTTTACAAAATCTCTAAATATCACAACATTATCTAAATAAAATCAATTCAAATGGATAATGTTGGACTAAATCTTTCAGGATCTTCCAGAACATTCTGGAACCTTCCAGAATCTCTCACGGACCGGGCTATGTCTGATGGTCTTTCCGAGGTCCAAGTTTGTGTCTGAACCCCTTCTCTCGGCAAATGCGCATATGGCACGGGCTCGGACTGGCGGCCCGTGACAATCTCCCCCACAAAATTTGGCGACGCCCTCGTCGCGCCTTCAGGATGAAGCTTGACTCGGTGATCCTGGATTCGCTTCCGCACCTTGGCTCGCCTCCTACTCAGAATCGGGCTTGGTTGTCTCCCCATAAAGACCGCTCTCCCCATAAAGAGCACTCGACTCTGACTCGGTCGTCCCCCCATAAGAACTGCTCGCTTCGGCACTCTCCGCCATGTAATATCATTCATCGACCCTCCACGTACATCTCGATCGTAAGAACTCTTTCCTACCAGTTGCAACTTGCCTCTACTCGGATCCCCTCGATCCTTGCTCGAGTACTCGGACCCCATCACATTGAACACTGAACGGACCCTCAGAACTCTGAAAGGTTGCTTGGGTTCTCGCCAACTCTTGGAAACTCCATCTGTTGGGTTAGGTTTTCCCCTTCCTACACCCAACAAATTAGGCAAATTAAACTGTAAAACACCATAACTGTGCTCGAGATATACCTCTTTCGGACTACTCCGACTGGCATTCACTCTAACTCGCATCAACACTTCCTTCCTCGCGAAGTCTAATGCACCATCGCCTCTTGGCAACTCGTCGCTCAACGACAACGTCGACACTTTTTCAATCTGGAAGTCCGACACCTCAGCTCGCACTGACGCTTCTTTGTCCACGAAGCTCAATGCCCCATCCACCTTACTCATTGGTGGACACTCGACAGATCCCACGTTGTCCAAAGACTTCGGCTCCACTAGCCCTTCCAAGGTCGTTTCCTTAGTGAAAGCAACCAAGTCAGCATCCTTGGTTAGCTCAACAGAATTCAGAACCCTGTTCTCAGTCCTCACAACCCGACGAATCGGCACAACACATTGTTTGCGAGGCTCCAAAATGCAAACACAATCGGCAAAAGTGGCAAGAAGCGCATTAACCCGGTCAAGGAAACTTAAACCAATGACAAAATTATAATCATCACAGTGAATTACCTCAAAATTTTCCTTGCCTTTCCATTCTCCAATTTCCAACTCCACGCCTCGTACCATTCCCACTGTCGGAACACCTCTGGAATTGACGGTCTTGATCACCCCGGTTGACTCTTCAACCTTCAAACCAATCTCGTCGGCAGCTTTCTTCGACACAAACAAATGAGATGCCCCTGTGTCTACAAGAGCGCTTCTCTTTTGACCCGCCACGTTGATGTCTACATACATCAACCCTTTCTGCTTCCGGTTCTTACTCGCCTTGGCAGAACTCAACAACATCGAACCAAGCTTTAAAGCCTCACTGTCTTCGGGCTTGTCATCCCCCTTGGACTGCTTGACTCGATCCGGGCACTCTTTTACAATATGAGGCCCCTTGCACCGGTAACATTTCACCTGCTTCCCTTCTACACTTGGTTTGATTACTTTGACACTGGCAATCGCACCAAGTCGACATTCCTCCTTTTCTGTTTCGTCGTCCTCATTGACGATGGCATTGAGGCGGCCTCTCCTGGGACAGTTCCTCACCATGTGCGGACCACCACAACGGTGGCACCTTATATGCCCTCGTTTCTCCAATGGTTTGACGAAATTGTTGGGATTTTCGTCACCATCACTGCAACAGTAATCATCCTCATCTCCCCCACCATTGTCCTTGCCTCGGGGCTTATCAGATTTGGATTTCTCAACTTCAAATTCTGCAATAGCTTCAGCTGCGGTCAAGGCATTGGAGAGATCATTGACTCCCCTCCGCACTAACTCCATTTGGGCCTATCGTGGAAGTCCATGTGTGAAAGTAAAGAAGCCCTCGGCTTCACTCAAATTCGGAATCTGGAGTTTGAGTTCAATGAACTCCTTAACATACTCTGGGATGGAACCCTCATGTTTCAGTTCCCGCAACTTCTTTCGAGCCTCGTGTTGAACGTTACTCGGACAAAACTAATCTTTCAGCTCAACTTGAAACTCCTTCCAAGTCTCAATGGGAATGTCCTTGCTCTCCTCCTCAGAGCATCTACGTCACCACCACAAAAGAGCGACGTCAGTTAAATACATAGAAGCAACAGTTACCTTTTCCGCATCATCCTTGATGCTCATGACCCGAAAATACTGCTCCATGCCCCAAACGAAGTTCTCAACATCTTGGGCCGACCTGTTCCCCTTGAACTCCTTCGGCTTTGGGATATCCTTCCTCAGCAAGGATGCAGATGGCTCGGCCACATTTTTCAAGACAGCTTGGAACACAGCCATGCCTGCCTTCACCTCCTCCAACTCTATCTTCGCAGCCTTCAACTCGGCCTCAAGCACATCACCTCTGTTACCCAACTTCTCGAATATATTCGTCAGAAGTTCCTTCATCTCTCCCTTGAGATGGTCCCTCTTGTTGTCTTGATCCTCAAAGCGTGAATCGACCATGTCGAGTCGCTCACCCGAATTTTTCACTGATTCCTCAAGTCGGGTTACCTTCCCCTCTAACGACATGAGGATATCTTTCGAGCTCGCTCGCTTTCCCTCAGCAGCCTGGGTCTCCGCACCCTTTTGCGCTGTAGCATTCTCTCCTTTCTTCGGTGCCATCACAATCAGTGACTTCCTCGAACACTAGCTCTGATACCAACTGTCACGGGGCTAGATTTTCAAACTAGCGAACCGCGCGGCCTTAAGCAAATTTCACCACACAAACGCCTAAGTCAGCCTAAATTCCAACTCCGGAAGATCAAACTTCCAAGGCACTCAAGAATGCAAGATCGTTCTAAACAGAAGCAAACTATAATCAATGGACTTTGAATCTGAAAGAAGAAAACCAAGAACACAAAGAACAACACAGAGGATATAGAGTGAATGCTTTGATTACTCTGAAGATAGAAAACTGAGTGATTTACAAATGAGCTGGGGAGTCTCTATTTATAGTTGAACTCCCCCAGATCTGACGGTCAAAACTGATTTACATCGACGAGCGAGATTTACATAATATCTTTACAAAATCTCTAAATATCACAACATTATCTAAATAAAATCAATTCAAATGGATAATGTTGGACTAAATCTTCCAGGATCTTCCAGAACATTCCGGAACCTTCCAGAATCTCTCACGGACCGGGCTATGTCTGGTGGTTTTTCCGAGGTCCAAGTCTGTGTCTGAACCCCTTCTCTCGGCAAATGCGCATATGGCACGGGCTCGGACTGGCGGTCCGTGACATTATTGTGATACTCCATGATAAATTCGTTTATGGGTTAGATTATTTGTTCAAATCTAAAAGTTTGTCTGAAATTAAAGTGTATTTGAATAAATATATTAGGCCAACATAGCGTTTGTTTAAAATATGAGTTGGACTCAGACTCCAACATTCAAGATTTACAAGAGTCTCGTTTTGTAAATTTATATTATATTTTTTCATATATTTATAACGTAAAATTTAAATTTATAATATATAATACTATAATATAAACATTACAAAATAAGTTGAGTTGTCAATATATATAATAGAGTAATAAATAAATAAATTTAGTGAAAGAAAAATTATTTAAACCTCTCGTTTGAGTAAAAATCGTCTGCCTCTAACCATACCTCCTTATATGCCCCTTACTAAAAATACTTAAAAATTAAATTCTAAGTCCTAACTCTAATTTTTATATCCTAAACCCTAAAAAATACACACTACTTCTAATTCTCTACACCCTAACCCTAAGCCCCAACCTTAAATCCTAAACTTTAAACCCGCTATTTTAAAGTGGAGGCACCAATAAAGACATAATTAAGGGGTAGACGATTTTCATCTCTCATTTATAATAAATATACAAAAGTAATACTTTCATACATGAAAGAATAAAAAAAACATCCACCAAATTTAGAAAAGAAAAGAAAATCACTGCACACAAGGACATTGCAAACAAAAAGTTGGCATTGATTTATTTTAAAGTGCAATAGCATGACATTTTCTAATCCGAAACAAAAACAAAATGGCATGCACTACCCGAGAATCTTTAATATTAATAATTTAACATCTCAACGTAAATGTCAATATGCTATTATGATCCTTGATAAACAATACTGGACAGTGGAGACCAAGCCTTTCAACTGCCTTCTTTAAGTCATACTAGAAGCTTGCATGAGACCTTGCTTTAATATTTGCCATTTGTGGGGAAAAGTAAGAGTGGTTGGAATGTAAAAGTCTAATTCTGTAACACTCTACAATTAACCAAACTAATTACTCTTTCAGTTTTCATATATCCCTTTAATTAGAAGTTTGATTTTTGTAGATATTAGGGGATCTGGTCTGGTTTTGCTTGTAGTACAGTTGCTTCAATCGGGGTTCCCTCTTTGTTGCTCCACCATGACCTGTCCTTGGTTAAAATGGAAAAAGAAGAGCATGCGATCTAACTCTGAAATGACTGCTGGATGTCAACCCTCAAATTTGCTTTACCACAAAGCATATTATCAGTTGAGACCTTGAGAATGCAACTTGTGGATAATGTGGATCCACGATTTAGGCTTTCAGTCAATCATTTTCTACCATAACTTCTTTATGTTAAAAATCCAAAATTCAACTCAGGTTTAAACGAGAATCCCATCATTGGCTGCATCTCTTTTTGTTTGTCCAAATATCTGAATTCAAAAGTTCAACTTCTTTTCATTCTGAAAAGTTTGCCTTGATTACCCTCTTTTTTTACTACTGGTATATGGTAGGTAAATGCCAGTGTCTCGTTTGGGGCCAATGATAGATGATAATATCAAATATTACAGTATCTCTTCTTTGGCTCCAAGTTTCACACATGTAGAAGATTTGGGATTTTACTACTATTAACGTAGAGGTCAGCTCAAAATCAAGTCCATTATGAGAAATACCTTGACATTCAAGTAGTCTAGAATTCTTTGTCAACATATAAACTTTGACTTATCTTTGACAGCACTCGAAAGTTGTTCTAACAACTAGTTTTGGATCAAGCGATGTGTTTGCAGGCTATTAAAATAATAATACTAATTACTACTCCAAACACCCTTTTCCATCACCTAATCAACCAAAGTACACACCAAACACCCTTTCCATTTGCTATATATATACACACTTTTGTATGCTTCAATGGATACATACTCAAACAGTAGTTCAAAAGTTCACCCGAAAAGGAAGAGAAATCAACCAATAAGAATGGGAGTTTCTCTTCTTTCATCATCGCCAGCATTTCTGGTTTTCTTCTCATTTTCCACTTTCTGTCTACTAGGTGACCCTGTACTTGGGATCACCAGGCACTACAAGTTTGATGTATGTATTATTTTAGCATGATTAGCAGTCAAATATTTGTTTGATACTGACTTCTAAATTTGGTGTACCTTAACCATTTTGTAGGTGAAGTTGCATAACGTAACACGTTTGTGTCATACAAAAAGCATTGTCTCAGTGAACGGACAATTTCCAGGGCCTCGCATTGTAGCAAGGGAGGGCGATCAGCTTCTGATAAAAGTGGTCAACCATGTGCCCAACAATATTTCTATTCACTGGTATTGAACTTTACTTTCGAAAATGACATTATGCATATATTACAAGTTAAATAAGTAATCTCTTATGCTTAACAAGGGAAGGTCTAAATTGCAAGTTAATATGATGTTTTCCCCCTCAAAAAAGGCATGGCATTCGACAGCTTCGAAGTGGGTGGGCAGATGGGCCAGCATATGTCACTCAGTGTCCCATACAAACCGGTCAAAGCTATGTTTACAACTTCACCATTGTAGGCCAAAGAGGGACTCTCTTCTGGCACGCTCATATATCATGGCTAAGAGCCACTCTTTATGGTCCCATTGTCATTCTTCCCAAGCGTGGGGTTCCTTACCCTTTTGCTAAGCCATACAAGGAAGTTCCCATTGTTTTCGGTAATAAAATCATCAATGAACTCTACCAAATAAGATTCTATGTTTATTTGGCTGACAAAAATTCGACCCCTTTATGATGAACTGCAGGAGAGTGGTTCAATGCAGATCCTGAGGCTGTCATTAGCCAGGCACTCCAGACTGGTGGAGGCCCCAACGTCTCTGATGCTTACACCATCAATGGTCTCCCTGGGCCTCTTTATAACTGTTCTGCCAAAGGTATAAATAGCCAAAATCGTGTATTAAAGTTTAAACTAAATATATAGACACACATATTATACAGAGCTATGGGATTGACTTATGGGACTAATAATTTTGACAGATACATTCAAGCTGAAGGTGAAGCCCGGCAAGACTTACCTTCTACGTTTAATCAATGCGGCACTCAATGACGAGCTCTTCTTCAGCATAGCAAATCACACACTCACCGTCGTTGATGTTGATGCCATTTACGTTAAACCATTTGAGACTGAAACGCTTCTCATCACCCCTGGTCAAACCACAAATGTTATCCTGAAGACCAAACCAAAATATCCAAATGCCACATTCCTCATGACTGCTAGACCATATGTGACAGGCCAAGGAACATTCGATAATTCAACAGTCGCTGGTATCTTAGAATACGAGTCATTACCCAATGACCTTCGTTCAAGTGTCTCGCTTAAAAATCTCCCCTTGTTTAAACCGACTCTACCTGCTTTGAATGACACTTCCTTTGCTACAAATTTCGCGAGTAAACTCCGCAGCCTGGACAGTGCACAATATCCTGCCAACGTGCCCCAGAAGGTTGATAAGCATTTTTTCTTCACAGTTGGACTTGGAACAAGCCCATGCCAGCATAACCAAACCTGCCAAGGTCCTAATGGAACCAAGTTTGCAGCTTCAGTCAACAATGTATCATTTGCAATGCCCACTACAGCACTCCTCCAGGCTCATTTCTTCGGCCAATCTAATGGAGTTTACACCCCGGATTTTCCTAGCAGTCCTATAATTCCGTTTAACTATACAGGCACACCACCTAACAATACTATGGTAAGCAACGGTACAAAGGTTGTAGTGCTTCCTTTTAACACATCGGTGGAGCTAGTTATGCAGGACACGAGCATTCTTGGAGCGGAAAGTCACCCTCTTCATCTACATGGATTCAACTTCTTTGTTGTGGGCCAGGGTTTTGGCAACTTTGATCCAAACAAGGACCCTGCAAAGTTCAACCTGATTGACCCTGTTGAAAGGAACACTGTTGGTGTGCCATCAGGGGGTTGGGTTGCGATTCGTTTTCTAGCAGACAATCCTGGTAAGTTACATGTTGAACATACATCATTAAGATGCATCGAATGCTTCCTTTGAGTTGATGATGATGAGTGATGGCAAATGTTTTGCAGGGGTATGGTTCATGCATTGCCATCTAGAAGTGCACACCAGTTGGGGCTTGAAGATGGCTTGGATTGTCTTGGATGGTGAACTTCCTAATCAGAAACTTGTGCCTCCACCAGCAGATCTTCCTAAATGTTGATCAATATGACTCACCTCATGGGGTCCATTTTGATGATAATCCTGCCTGAACCTTGTTCTGTTTCCTTTCAGCAATTTTTTTGTTCATTTCAATCATTTTGATTTGCTGATCTTTTTATTTCTTTTGATATTGGCCTATCAGTGGTCTAAATTTGTTTTCTTGAGGAATGTATTTTGTAACAACATTTGCAAATGTCAAATAAAGAGGTCTGAATAATATATTGGCATCCTTTTGTTCATTCAATCTTTAGCCTCTGAAGCAAATCTGTACAATTACAACTTCATCATAGTATATTTATTGAATTCTTAAAAAAAAACAAAACTTTTCATTGCAATACCGTTGTCTGTAAAAGTCTAACACCTCCGTTCCAGTTAAAATGGTTGCCAACAAACAACAGTAACAAGCAACATAAGAAGCAACAAAAGCCGGGGAATGATTTGTACAATTACAACTTCATCATAGTATATTTATTGAATTCTTAAAAAAAAACAAAACTTTTCATTGCAATACCGTTGTCTGTAAAAGTCTAACACCTCCGTTCCAGTTAAAATGGTTGCCAACAAACAACAGTAACAAGCAACATAAGAAGCAACAAAAGCCGGGGAATGATTTGTTTCTTCTCTTATTAGGAACGTTGAATCTAACGATCAAACTCCAAATTGCATAGCCAAAGTCAAAGCACAATTTCTACGACAGAAATAAAAATGAATGGTTACTTTGATTGATTTTCAATCACCATTCTTGGCGAAAAGAGCTGCAAGAAAGTCAATCTTGTGATTCAAGCATGACCGGCCAGCTAGCTTTAGGGCAAACCTTTTTTTGTTTTCAATTTCAACGGCGTTCCATGATTAGAAACCTAACCAACTAAAACAAGAGCGAGGTGATGAAGTTGACTATATTATTGCCTAGGCTCCTACGCATGAATATGAAGTTGTATTAATCTTTGCATGAAACTATATATCCGCATGACAAGGGCTATAATGCCTGCTGAACCTTATCCCAATCAGTCTCAGTCTCAGTCTCAGTCTCGGTCTCGCCATCAAATCTTCTTTCATGATCAAAGTTGTTGTTTTTTTCTGGTTTTAATTATGTAGGGATTGAACAACTTTCAGAGTCAAAGATGACAGATGTAAACCGGCAAACTTTCAGTTCAGATGATTTGAAGTTCACTTTTCTCCTACTAATGCTTTTAATTAAAGTTTTACCTTCTTTCTTCTGTTGTTGAAAATCAAACCAGAAGTCTAGCTAAGAACTGACGTATTGGTTAGGTCTGTGCCTATCCGTAGATATTTTTCTTCTGGTTCTTTCTGGCTAAATTATCCCACTTCCTAGTTCCTACTCTTTTGGCTTTCATAAAAGTTTTGATAACTAAGTGCAACAAAAATGACATCTTCCTACTTTGAAACTAAAAATAAATAAAAATCAAACTCCACCTTCCCCAAATTTTACCTCATTTAGGAAATCCACAATTAACTAGTAATTCTTTTCTTTCTCAAGTCACTGCCATTCGCATTATAAGTTGAAGCTGGTATATTATAACACATTAATAATGGCTGGTTACTGATGGTGGTTTAGTCAAAATTATATCGGTCAACGTTCAAAATTAGAAATTTGTTAGTAGTGTACTACATCTACACGAATACACAATTACTATCCTCTGCGAACATACCAGCAAGTCAAAGTCATTCTGTTGCGAACTCAACATGAGAACATGATTTAGATCACGTGACAATGCATGTGATTCGTGTTAACACCCGAATCACGGCAAACTTAACTCACTAAAACACTTATCCTCTTCAATTGACATGTGCCCTTATTCCGTCCAATTTCTTATAAGGAGCCGAATCATGCCTCGTCCAACGAAGCCAGGGATCCAAAAAAAAAAAACTAAGACCTGACCTCCAAAAGCCAGGACCTCCATACCGAGAACAACTCAAGAATCATCATCAAGAAGGATTGCTCACGTAAGTGATCAACAAAAGTGAACCAAACAATTTAATGCACCCTCTTTTAGTCTCCAATTAACGCGGTTTTAGTTATGTTCGGTTATTAAATCAGTTCTTTAATCTTAATTGTTTTTAAATCATGTCAATAAGTTAATATTTTTATCTTTTCCATTTTTTTCTTTACGTTTATTTCATTATTCACTTATAATTATCCTAAATTATTCTCCCTTCAAATATTTCCCTCTTGAATATGTGATTATAAGAATTATAAAAACATGAATTCAACAAGTGGTCCCAACAGAAAATAGGACAATATTCATTTTAGGAGATTCAGGTTCAAATCACTTTATCTGCAAGATATGTGGCCATTATCAAAGGGTTAAGAATATCTCTGAATATATATGTGTTGCATTATTAATAAATTATTTCTTTTAAAAAAAGAAAACCTCAAAACATTCTCAATATGTTTTTTACTAAACAATAAGTGCAACAAAAAATTCTTTCAATACACTAGCCATATAATTCAACTTAGCCTAAGCCACTATCTAAAGGAAGAGGGACGACAACTTTAGAGAGAAAAGGATAAGATTCACTTTGATTCAAATTTAAGCGTTGCAATCATCTTGAATAACCACCGAAAATAAAGAAAAATGCACTTTGAAGTGCCTCCTTCAGGATAGAGACATTGATGGACTTTCAGACAATGTAGTTTGAGGGATCAATTTGACAGTCCTGGAGATGAGGAGATCAAATTCGACAGCCTTGAAGAATTTTCTTTTTGCACCAAGTTGGCACTTGCAGTAAGTGCTGCAATACCGAGTAACTACAGTGGCCATAGGAATCGAAACAAAAATCCTCGGTCCCTTTTTGTGTCTTATTATCTATTCCAACACTAAAAAACTAAACTCAAGCCCTGAACTAACCTTAAATCTTAAACCCTAAAACTAAACACTACCTCCTAATCCTAAAAAATGACCTTAAATCTTAACATGAAACTAACCTAAATTTTTAGTGTTAAAATATACCGCATATATAAGAACACCAAAAAAGGCGGATGATTTATGTCTACAGGAATAGTGATTTCCTCAAAGAAAGTAATAGGGTTCGTCTTTGTAGTTGACCAACCAAGGATCGAAACGTCGAGTAATCTTTATTTACTTGGTACCTCCATTACGTTGCATAAAAGTAGTCAGACTGGCTATCAATTTTCCAGTCACTGATGTTCTTCTCCATTTTCAACTACTTGTGTATATATGATTTCCATGTAGGGACGGATGGAGGATTTTAGGTTAAGAGAGACGAACTTATAAAATTTTAAGCGCGGACGAATTTATAATATTTTAAGGGGGTGAAAATAAATTTTTAATAAAAACTACTTAGATAATTTCTAAAACATTTTTAAATCATATATTAATTTCGAAATTTTAGGGGGACTGCCCCTTTGGGTCCATCTCTATTCCCATGGACCTACTAGTACTACCCTCGGAGGAGGATAATACATCCACCAGTACTATTGATTTCATCGTCATTCTTTTGGGTTCTCAACTCATTTCCACATGTTATATATTTTCAACGTTTTCATCATCCTCCAAGGTTTTTACTTTTTAGCCTCTCTTCATTTATACAATTTGCATTCCTTGATCCATCCCTTTGCATTACTTTTCTTTTGTTCGATTTCAAACTCATCGGCATCCTATTTTTTTTATCGGGTTGAGTTAAGCATAACACATATACACATGGACGTAGCCAAAAATAAAGATCAGGAGCAATGTATAATTAATCATACAAATGAGAAAAGTAAAGATCAAATAAATTAAAATTTTGGGTCTAAAAAGGTAAAAGAAACCTATTAATTTTTTTATAAACAAAATGCGAAGATGGCTTTATTTTGTACAAAATTTTCATGTTAATGAAAACTAAACATATTTCTTTTGATTTTCTCCTATATTTCTTGTTAAATAAATGACAATTAATTTTTTTTCTTTCATTCATATAAAAAAATGTTTTTATGAAACAATTTAATAAATTTGAATTTGAAAGTGAAGTCAGCCTGGTTCAATCCTTTGCAGAATTGAAAGGGTACTTCTATGACTTTCTAACGATGATTATGATGGAAAAAATTCTCACCCCTAATCATGTATTTTTTTTATTCCCAGCACTAAAAAACACTAAAAATTTAAATTTTAAATCTTAACTCTAAATATATCTTACACCTTAAAAAAATATTCTATCCTTAATTTCCTAAAACTTAACCTTAAACTATAAGCTATAAACTTAAACCCTAAACCTACTTTTTTAATAAAGACATAAAAACATAATTTAGAGGAAGACGATTTTCATTCTGATTACAGTAATATATCATAATTAATTAATTAATTAATTATTCTCATTGATCGACAAAATCATAAGTACTATAAATCAATATATAATAAAAAAGCCCCTAGCTAGCCTATTATGAAGTAATTAACAAATTTTCTAATTATGTGCTTGTCACATGGGTTTTGCCTTGTAAAATACTTTTAAGTCCATTTCTCTTCAAGTGGGCGTGGGGTATCTCCTTTTTCCCTTTTTTTTCCTCTTCAACTTGGGCATGATTTTTGATATTATTAGAAACAATTTTATTTCTTTTATTTTTATTTAAAGAGAAAAAAACTACAACTACTTGTCTCGTTAAAAAATCTTTCTAATAATATTTTACAGTTTTATTTATTTTATTAGTATTGCGATTATCATTGTTTTTTTATCATTTATGTATATTTTAGAATTTATGTTCGAAATATAAGACCATCCTACCTAATAATATTATTTATAAGATTTTACTTTAAATTTTCCTTAGAGATATAATGTCTCATACTATCGCACTCAATATTTATTAGCACTAATATCATTGTAGAGTTTTTTTTTACTTTTTAATTATTATGAATCGAAAAAAGAAAGGTTTAAATTAATTAATGAAATAATTCTTTAGTTGATATCATAAGCAAACAATTAAAGAAAACTTTAAATATATTTTATTATAATAACAATAAATTCTCAACGTTTCATATATATTTCGATCGAGCCTCTACTTTTTCCAATCGCAACTTTAATGTTTATTTTTCTCAAATAAACATTTTTACTATTATGCCATATTTTTGTGGCTTTGATGGTTTGATCACTTTTATGAGTGACTATATTAAACCACTAGGGTTTTGCAATAAAGTATTATAATACTTAGGGTGATAGGTAAGGATCTTAATGCCTTAAGATAACCATCCAAAATGAGGAAAAATAAAAGTTCGGTTGAGATTTTTTTATGACAATATAGATAATGAGTAAGTTTTTTTTATACATATGTTATATAAAAAGATGCATAAACATAGATATTTATTCTTTAAAAAAACTTAATCCTAAAAACATAAATTTTGACCAATAAAACCTGAAATTCAATCACAATCCTTACAATAAAATCTTTAACCCCTAAAACAAAAGAGTTGCATGTATATTGAATAATTCTTAATTTTTTTTGTATATATTTATTTGATAAACTGTAGTTACAATGATAATTTTTAAATCTCTTTAAAAAATTGGAATATACTTAATCTAGTGGTTCTGTCGTTACAATGATTATTTAAATAAACCACACATATAACTATAAATAATTGTATCAAAATTTAATTATTTGATGACTTTTTAATAGGCCCATGGTCAAAACTTAAAATGTACAATTAGTGATCTCTTCACATTAATAAGAATATAAAATTTGTAAAGGACAAAGGAGGGAGAAGAAGGTAGAAAACTGTAATAATTAGCGGGTGTTTTTAATTCATGCAAGAGAGAGAGGTAGACCTGGGCACTAATTAAGTAAAACAAGACAATTCATGCACGATTAGTAGTTAGTCAAAGGGTTTTTTTTTTGGGGGTTAAAATAGTAGTCAAAGGTTTAATATATATTACTCTTGAAAAATAGTTTAATTAAGTAAAATTAGTGATCGTTTGCAATATTACTCTAAAAGTAAAAAGAAATCTAAAAATTATATTGTTTTCGGAATTTATTTGAACTTATACTTTGGACAAAAATTAATTTGTGTTTATTTTATTTTTAAAATTTATAAAAATCATTAAAAATGTAAAAAAAAAACATAAAATTTTGAGAGATAAAAAACTAAAATACTATTATTTTAAAAAAAGTTCCGAGTTTTAAAAATAAATTTATGATTATTTTATACACTTAAAGAAAAATTGTATATGTGACAAAGTGAGTATTAAAAATAATATTTTCCATGCTATTATTATTTAATCGGTAGTTATAGATAAAATAACAATAGACATACTCCAATCTCCTAACCAAACAAAGTTGGAACTCAATTGATTTTTCTCTTACATCATATTATTAATATATGGCTTAATACTTAAATTAGTCTCTTTATTTATATGTCATATTTCGTAAATTGCGGTTTGAGCTAAAATTAGAGGTTTGAACTAATGTTAGAGGTTTGATTGATCAAATTTATTAATTTGAATGTTTAGTAAATAGCGGATTGGGGTGATCATCTAATTTTAAAAAAGCTGCTAATATGAGCTTTTTGAAATTAAAAATTTTAATATAAGAGTTATAAAGATTTTTTTACCCTTAATTACAAAAAAAATTCAAATAATCTAAATTTAACATTTTCTATTTTAATTCTTCACCTGACATGGATATTACCATTTTTTTATATATTTCTATTGAAAAGTGTCAACGCCGAACTCTGATAAAACTGCCGTCATCTTCCATGTTATATTGTTAGCATATAATCCAGCTCTCCTGCTCCTTATAAATAACAGCTTTGCAGCCTCGGCTCTCTCCATCTCCTCTCCTTTCTTCATCTCTTTAGGCCATTAAGAAGAAATTAAAATATTTTGAGGAAAAAAAATCTCAAAATCAAGTCAATTAATAGATCCTTCCCTCGCCCACGCGCTATGTTCGGACACCCAACAATCCCACGCTCCTCCTCCGAGTTTCTCAGCGACACCCTGTCGTCTCCCGACGTCATGGCGTCGCCATTAAACTTCCCGTTATGTCCACTAACGCAACTCTCTGTGAACGAGTCATACGAATTGGTGAGCGGCAGCAGCAGCAGCGGGAGTTACAACTCGCCGAGTTCGCTACTGAGTTGCTGCACTCAGAAACAGAGTTTCATGCAGAGGAGCGTCAGCAGCCATTCCCTTCAAAACAATGGGCTCTATTGTCACTTTGCCTCAGGCTTCAATGATTTTATTGAATCAGACTCCGGGCCAGTGAGAAGGGCTTTTAGCACCGGTGATTTGGAGCAGGTAACTAGTTTATATGGTAGCCAGCTGAAACCGCAGATTAACCCTTCGAAACATGATTTTGATTTAACTTGAATTTGTTTAAATGGTGGGGATAGGGGTGGCAGAGTGGTCGCCGGAGATCGGAGAGCCCATTGTCGAATGAGTGTAATGCGAATGCCATAATTGAAGGAATGAGCAGAGCTCACCGCTACAATCCTGAGGAAAAGAAAGAAAGGATTGAAAGATACCGATACAAAAGAAACCTTAGGAACTTCACCAAGAAGATCAAGGTCTTTACTCTTAATTATAAACTTATAGTAATAATTATGTTTCATTACTTTTTGCCTTAATATGTTTATCAGTTTATGCATGCATTTTCACGTACTGCTTTGCTTTTATAGGATTAAGAGAAAGACATTATCTTTTCAAAGACACGATCAAGTGTTGTTTTGTTTACTTGCATGTTAGATAATATATTGCTTGAACCAAATTAGAATAATTTAGAAACTCGATTAATTTCGTGCATACTTTTGTGATCAGTATACATGTAGGAAAACATTGGCAGACAGCAGGCCACGAATCCGAGGACGGTTTGCAAGGAATGAAGAAATTGAAAAGAATGTTCCCCAAGTTGAATGGAGCCATCATATAGGTGGAGAGGATGAGAATTGGACTTATTTTCTTGATTCACTCTCTGCAAATCTTATTATTCCTTAGTTAAAATGGATCATCAGTTACAACTGTTCGATATATTAGTGTGGAAAACTTTAGAATTTTTCTTGTTTTCCTTAATAGTTTTCTTTTTATGTAATTTTAAATCTCTTTCAGCTTTTAATACGTGGTGTTTGCATATATGAATGATAAATTTGTTCATTATGATAATATGGAATCCCAAGGTTTGTCCAAGATTGTATGAGCTTTGCAAATTTACAATCGAATAAACACATATTTATATTCGACACTTATTTTAATCTAAATAATGTATTAAAAAGACAGATAAAGGAAATCAAAACAGGTGAATGAAGTGATATTTTTCAGTACTCTTGTTAATCACAAAATACACTGAATAAGGACAGAGACAACTTCAGGTGCATGAACACAGTTGGTCGATCTCTAGGAAGAACAACTCAAAACAAATGGGGAAAACTATTTCCTTTTGACTGTAAATATAAAAAAAAGGATCTTTGTAAGATTTTTCCTACTTTGAAAAAACCATCATAGTAATCATTTAATTGAAAGAAAAAAAAACCCAATATGAAAAGGAAAACATAAAAAGAAACACTATTGACTTCAGTCCTACAACTCACCATAATTTTTGGGGTCTTTTTCAGGCGTTTTTCCAGAATGCTTCTTTAGGTTTTTTCAAACCTTACCCACATGTTTTGATGTAATGAGAGAGCAGAGAGAAAGTAGTATTTGTTTTGCTAATCATTTTCAATTTCATAACCCGTGTTGGTTGATAATGATGTTGTTATGAGAATCTGAGCTTAGATCTGTCTTTAGTTAAAGGCTATTAGTATTAGTCTTTTTAAGGCAAGAGAGATGGGAAGGGCGGCGATGTTTATTTCTTGTCGGGCCCTGGCAGCGGCTGTGGTTCCCCCACTAAGTTTGTGAATATGACCTTTGCATTAGGAAAAGACGTTGAAAATATAGTCCAAGCCTCCAAGGGTTCCATCATAAACAATAAAACAAGTAGTGGTATAGAACTGGAACTCCTAGGCTTTTCTTTTTATTTCCCCTTCAGATTCATCATTGTCTCCAAAGTATCTTCTTTGAATATACGTAAATTGACAATAACCGTAGTAAAGAACGATAAATAAAGGGAACATCGGAGTTTTTGGGGATTGCAGATGGGGGGAAAGTGATGTGGGGGTGTGTTCTTATTAAAGTTATTTAAAAACCTAAACCTCACATACAATTTCTTTATATATATATATATATATATATAAAACAAAACTTTAGTTTACTTGATTGCTGTGGTAATATTTAAAAAGAACCGTTCAAATCAAAAATGTCTTTGAAAAATAAAAACTGGGTCCAGGAAGGTAAGTTGTATAATGCCAGGAAAATGAGGCTAATACAGTGAAATTCCATGCGCTTGGGAAGAAGCTAGCCATCTCAATGATGATGGATGGGTAGAAATTGATTTAGAGTCTAAGCAGTGATGATTAGCCGCTTTTTGGACATAATTTAACTGCTGCTTTCACCAACTGATGTTAAGTGTTCACATTATCAGCAAGCTAAAATAATCAGACTGGCTGTAATTAGGAGCTAATATTGTGTTTTTGAAAGAAAATTGGAGTGTGGTCTGCTCAATGCAAACTGAGTTGCTCATCACCAATGTGCAACATACAGCATATTTGAAGAAGTGGATTCCAAAAATACTGGTTAAAATCTACTTCATACAAAAAGTCAGAAATCAAAATTCAAACCCAATATAGGTCTCTCACAATTGGCAGGATTCAATTCAGCCCCCCTTCAAAAGGGCACTCGGTTATAGGTCTCTCTTGGGAATTACCTGGGAAATTCTACAAGTACTCAACAATTCAAAGGCAATGGACATAACTATACCTGATTTCTTTTTTTCATATGTGGGATTCATGCTGTATCCAATCAAAATGAAAAATTTCCAGCTCTTTGGATTACAGTAGTCTATAAGAACAAAATTTTAAGAGAGAGTCGAGCCTTGTAATCACATAATTAATGTTCTGCCATCTTCACCCTGCGCTCAGATTTCCTCTTGAAAGATACAGGATACAAGCTACGTCGTAAAGGAAACAAAGGTACTTGATGAGGATTCTTACGTCTTCTTCTTGACTTTCCTGCATTTAGTCAACTTCATGTAAGATAAGGTGAAGCAAAGCATGTTGATTGTGAAAAAAAATCTCACACACAGAAACCTAAAGCCATCTCACTTTCATATATTGATATTAATACCTGATATTCGCTGATCTAAAGTAATATTTTTAGTTTTGCTATCATCTTCTCCACGCCCTTCCATTTCCACCGCCACCTCTCGGACCTCATTAGTTATTATGGTAGAAGAGAAGTCTTTAGTTTTCATCTTTGGACTGGACTCGGGAAATGGAATATGTACTACTGTGGTTGATTCATTTTCGACTACATTTTCAGGTAGAGACTCATCATTTAAGACTGATGCAAGATCATTCATTTTGCCATCACCTTCTGCAAGCTTTTGCTCTTCCACCAAGACTTGGTTTTCATGGTTTGCCACCAAGGAGTCATTTTTAAATCTCATCTCAGTGTGAGACTGCTGAAGTGAAACTTGATCAGCAAGACCTGCATCATCTTCAGAAGCCCTCAATGATATCCTTTCTGAAATGTTTTCAAGCATAGACATATAATTCAAGGACATTGAAGTATTCTCAGGGTCTTCCATATTAATATCAACTGCAATATCATCCAACTTAATAGCCTCTGCACCGGAATCTACATGAGAAACTTTAGAACTATTACACTCCCCACCCTGAGCAGGAGGTTTGTTTTCAGATGGAGGAGAAATCTGCAAAGCAGCAGCATCCAGTTCAATGTCCATGGCAGATGTCTGATGGGATATGACATTCTCATTTGGTATTACCGCATTTACATCATTGCTCACATTCTCATCTAGTAAAACAACATTTTGTTCATTGCACTTTTCTGGTTGCAGACTCTGGTTTTGGTTTTCAGTTTCAACAGAAGCAAATTCTACATCTGGGGTATTATAAGTCTCTAGTTCTTCCTCAATTGTAACAGTGTTAGTTGTTACTTCCTCATAACCTGTAGAAGTTTTTGTAGCATTACTTGCAAGGTCTATCTCTTGAGAATCCCCAAATACAGAGGTTAGATGTACTGAACATGTATTATCTAATGAAGCATCGCCTCTTTCAGGAAGAAAATCGTGCTTGAAGGAATTTTCAGACACCTGATTATTTGTAACAGATAACTCAATTGGTTCAGTAAAGCTTTTGACTTTTGTCGGTGACCGGAAGGAAGCTTCAGTTCCGGATATCAAATCCTTAACTTGGAAGCCATGAGATGGCATCTTGTCAATAATAGAACCAAAATCAATGGCTTTTGCAGTTTTAGATGCGTTATTGGAGGCAGAGAAAGACTTTGCCATGTCATCCAGCAATAAATCGCCTTCACCACTAGAGATGGGATCCCACTTAAGCCAGTCTGCAGACCAAGGTGCTTCAGAGTCAGATGGCCGACTAGATGACGCTGCTTCAACTCTAATAACCTCCTTGAA
Organism: Hibiscus trionum; assembly: GCA_030270665.1. NCBI lineage: Eukaryota > Viridiplantae > Streptophyta > Magnoliopsida > Malvales > Malvaceae > Hibiscus > Hibiscus trionum. The sequence continues at coordinate 27,472,569 of BSYR01000024.1, read as the reverse complement.
AAAGTGCTTTCTTCTCAAAGCATTAGCTAAAAGACTCCTGAAAGGGGAAACAAAAAGAGTTCCACACAGAATGAAAACATCAACTACTGCCCTCCTAAAAACAACAAAGTTCTGCGATTTAGCATACCTACAATTTTTGGAATTAGTTGCTTTAGCTCGTTCCATAGAGAGGCCAAGCAAAGATGCTAAATTTACAACATCATTTGGCCCTCTAACTTCACAAACAGAAGGCGCAGCACTAGAACATATGATATTTTTTCCTCGTGTCCAATCCAGCAGCAACTGGAGCAGTATGCTTCAGATAATTAATTCACATTGACAGCATCCACAACAACTAAAATGCATCTTATAAAGAAACTAAACAACCATAACCCAATCTCCCTATTTATCCTAGTTGATCGCATTACATCATCTATAAATTTACACTTTAGTAACAGGCTAAAACACATGAATTATCAGAAAAGATCATAAAAATAGAAAATTTCAAAAAAAAAGCATCAAGCTCTGGATTTCTCACCTTAGCATTGGATATCATTTGCCTCCTTTGATGAAGGTCCACAATAAGATCAGAATATGTAATTTCAAAATAAACCCCACGCTGCGAGACCCCAAAATCAAAAAGAAATTATCCCATTAAAACAAATCAATATTTCAATATTGAATGAATATAGAAATCAAGTCTATAACAAACCTTAATAGCAGCTTTAACCATGGGCAATTTCAATCGAAACAACAACTTATCTGAGAAATCAATTGAAATTATATCCACCTACATCACACAAAAACTAAAAGATCAAAACACATAACGCCAATTGTTACTCGATTAAAATTCAAATTAATTAAGGACCTCGGCTTTTTCGCACGCGTGATCAAATGCATTTTGGTTCAACGGCCTAACGGCAACAATGTCGTACGTCTTCAATACTGGGTTTCCGGAATTTAAAGCTTGCGACTGCGATGCGGTGTCGATGCAGACGGTGAGGCGCGTGTACTGACGGAAAGGAGAGGAGCGAGGGACTCCGAGGAGGTCTCGGTGGAAGTTTACGGAAGAGGACAGAAAAGGGGCGATATTGAGGAGAGAGGAGAGACTGAGGAGAGGGATCGAACAACGGTCACGATCAGACATGACGCCCCTTATTGTACGGTTGTAAGCGATACCCGTATAACCCAGCTCCATCGCTTTGATCACGATTTTAATGCGGTTGGATTTTGCGGCGGAGTTCGCCTTGTTGGCTGGCATGGATTCGATGTACGGAATATTAAGGTCGAAAAACCCCATAGCTTCTCAGCCAGACAGAACAAAGGTAAGGGGTTTTGGTGGGCGTTAATGGTGTAGGGTTTAAAGATGGAGACGGTGAGGGCTTTGCCGCTTTGGGTTTATTAATGAAAAAACCGAAACGACGGCGTACAAGGCTTGTTAAAAAATTACACTTTGGATCATAAATCCGATATATTTAGCCCAAAACTATTTATATGGGCTTTCTTATTGGGCTGACAATTGGCAAATAATGGCGCGCTGGTTGACGCTCGAAAAAACTGATCTCGAGTGTTTTCATTTTTCAGCTCACAAAAGAAACACAAAACTCGCTTCAAAATAACCGCTAAAATAATCCACGTCAGCGATCCGCGTTTATGCTTCTCCTCATCTCAGCCCTCCATTATAACTTATCAATGGCCATAATTCATAGTTAAGACAAAACACGGATCACTAACCCTACCAGCTTCTCCCATAAATACCCCCATCATTTGGTTTGAATCCGTATTACAAATCAAATCTCTAAATCAGGCTATCCACATAAGTTCCAGATTCGAAGATGTCAGGAAGAGGCAAGGGAGGGAAGGGATTGGGCAAGGGAGGAGCAAAGCGCCACCGTAAGGTCCTCCGTGATAACATCCAGGGTATCACGAAGCCAGCAATTCGGCGATTGGCTCGTAGAGGAGGTGTCAAGCGTATCAGCGGCCTAATCTACGAGGAAACCCGTGGAGTTTTGAAGATCTTCTTGGAGAACGTGATTCGTGATGCAGTTACCTACACCGAACATGCGAGGAGGAAGACCGTAACTGCTATGGATGTGGTCTATGCCCTGAAGAGGCAGGGTAGGACTCTCTACGGATTTGGTGGTTAGATGATTTAGGAAGCGTTTGGGGAATTGAAGTCATTTTATCAAGAATGTCTGAGCTTAGGATTAGGGCTAGGGATTGTATTTAGGTTGCTTTTATTGGAATTACTGGATATTATAATTTGGGTTATGTTGTTCTTGTACTGATTTGTAACCCGTGCTATGAAATGCAGATTTATAATTAGATTTGAAAGTTCATTTGGTTATTTTTTTCGCTTCTTTTTAATCGGTATCTTAGTTTGTGATTTTATTGGAGAACTTTGTGAAACCTATATGAAAGATGAAATTCAACATATTTCAATTTTGCAATTGAATCTACATTTAAGTTCAGATTGTGTATATGTTGCAATTAAATCGAACAAAATAGATTTCAGATATAACATATTTATCCAAGTACTTTTCAGTATAATTAGGGAATGAGAATCAGCAATAAAGTCCACTTGAATTTTATGGAAAACTAACGATATTAAAAGCAACTGTTGGTTACAATGAGAGAATGGTTATCACTCAGCTTTCTGCTTTGATGTTTTTGTTGGAGCAGAATAGCGCAACCCGGCTGTACATCTGCCAATGAATTTGAGGACCTCGTCGATTAGAATGACTGGGAAAGCAACAGCTATTACCAGGAGCCATTCGTTGAGGCTGAGGGGAACAATCCCGAATACTTGAGCAAGGAATGGCACGTACAGGATCAAGAAGTGTAGGCCAAATGACACCGACATGGCTAAAAGGAGCCATGGATTCACCCAAGGAGGCATTGTCAACAAGCTTCCATCTTCAGAGAGTGCATTAAGTGAGTTGAACATTTCAATGGCAACCAACACCGATAGGGAAAGTGTCGAGGCTTTGATTTTTCCCGTCTTAAAGTACTCACAGGGGTCTCTATCGAATTTGAACTCTTCGGAACCTGCTGTGAATGGTGACACTGTGAAATTGTTCCAGGAGGAGCATTGATCCCAGTTGGCAAGTTGGGAGTAGGTAACGAGACTATGGCCGTCGCCACTCAGATCAATGCCCATGAAGGAGTTGTGTGTGTACCATATGATGAATACTCCGACCGTAGCTATCCCGACATACATCCCAATCACCTGCACCGGTGAAAGAATTTGATAAATTCACATGATGCAGTCAAGGACATGAAAAAGGAGTTTCCTACTGGCTTTGGTTCAACTAATAGAAAGACTGAAGATAAGTTATTACCAGGTAGCGGAATAAGATCCAAACACTGATTAATGAATCATCGCTTCTTCTGGGAGGCTTCTTCATTATATCTTTGTCTGGAGGATTGAACCCTAGAGCGGTTGCTGGAGGTCCATCGGTAACAAGATTAACCCAGAGAAGCTGAACAGGGATCATGCCTTCCGGGATACCCAAAGCAGCTGTCAAAAATATAGAAGCAACCTCACCAATATTGGAGGAGATCATGTACCTGCAATCATGAGTAGAATAATATGTTAAAAGTTGATCCAACTTGACAAAAAATACAGGAAGTAAAAGAACCGATGAAGATAACACTAAACAAAAATGTTTCATTGAGTTAGAATATAGCTCGACAGAGTGCAGGTTTGTCAGACGAGATTGGGCTCAATGCAATTTGCTACATTTCAGTAAAAACAGCAGCACAAAAATGAAGATATGCAACAAAACTGCCAGTTTACTATAACGTAGTAGTAGTAGTAGTAATGATAATAGTAATAATGACCTTATGAAAGCCTTCATATTGTTATAAATGGATCTGCCCTCACCAACTGCAGCAACTATAGTGCTGAAGTTATCATCTGCTAAAACCATGTCAGAGGCCTCCTTTGCAACCTGGAAAGAATCAAAAGCAGTGAATGGAGAGGAAGGGGATTGAATAATAAAATAGTGCATTCATGAATAACGTTAGCTAGTATACTAGATATTAGGATGGAGAATTCTTCTATAATAGCCCGAAGATAAGCAATGAAGTATGCTAAGATTTCCAAAGACTGTAGAAATGAAATCCTACCAAAATTATTTTTGGAATAATTATCAACTCTATGTAATACCAGGATAAAGGAGAATGGCTGTTCCGCGGATGCATTATGAATAAACTGCATTATATCTATATATACGGCATGCGCTTTCAATTGAAGCAAATAACATAAATCATACTGAACCATCAGGCAAAATGCTACTTTACAAGAAGAGTAGATAATGTACAGAAACAAAACAGGGCACAGAAGCATGAAATGAAAAAAACACATGAAAAGATAGAAATAACCACATGGCCACCATGATTTCATCCACAAAATTATACAAAAATAAAACAGAGAAAAGGATGTTGGGTACCTCTGTCCCAGCAATGCCCATTGCTACCCCAATATCAGCCAACTTCAATGCAGGAGCATCATTAACTCCATCTCCAGTCATTGCAACAACTTCACCATCCTCCTGCAGCAACCTCACTATTTCTTGCTTGTGCCTTGGCTCAGCCCGAGAAAATAAGAGGCCCCCACTCTGTCTCAGGTGATTTTTCTGGTCGGGATAATCCATGAACTCCCTTCCAGTTAAACTTCTTGAACTGATATCTTCATTCGATCCAAATACACCAATTTCACGGCAAATAGCTTCTGCTGTGTTCTTGTTGTCTCCTGTGATGACCATAACACGAATCCCAGCTGCTCTGCAGTCCTCAATTGCCTGACGAACCTCTTTCCGAGGAGGATCCTTGATGGTTTTGATCAAACGGTTAAGACAAAGGTTGGATAGAAGTAGGAAACAGAAAATACAGATAAAACAAGAAGCAACCTACCCTCAGCCCAACTAAACCAACAAAAATAAGCTTGCTCTCAATTGAAGAATAACTGGATGGATCGAGTAAAAGCTGATGAGCTGGATGATCTTCATCACCATTATAAGTTGCAAAATCAAGAAGCTCTTCCTTGTATGCAAAACCAAGGCAACGTAATGCATCTGTTGACATTTCACGAAGACTCTGTAAAATAAGATCTCTTGAATATTCATCTAGTTCTATGACAGAGCCATCGAGTAGTTGGATAAATGAGCTCCTCTCCAACAAATTCTCTACAGCACCCTACAACATTAAGTGTTCACATTTAGAGAAATACACGAAAGCATCATGATAAAATCCCAATATAGTGTTTACTGGAAGCAAAAAGAAAAGGAAGCTGTTACAAACCTTTACTAGCAACAACTTTCGTCCCGAGCTGGAATTCACAATAACTCCCATGGATTTTCGATCCCGGTCAAACTCAAGTGTTGCAATCCTTTGCTCCAGTTTCTTCCACCGTTGACAACAGCCTTGGGTAGCAAAATAAAATAATTGAAAAGGCTCAGTATGATCTAGAATTGTCACCTAATGAACAAAAAAATTATAAGAAAGAAAGCAGCTAATATACGTTGAGGATCCCCATGACTTGACGACGAGGAATCACTCTCTTCAGGAAGTCCCATTTTCTCAACCAGAACCTGGAATGACAAAAAAAAGGTGTCTTCTGAGGGAAAAATATGCAACAAGAACTTTCATATACAAGCTTGGGTTTATTCAAGTAGGTGTAGTAGTGTACTGAACAAAAAAGGATTTAATTTTAGAAGGAATTGTTAACCTTTAGTGCTGCCTCTGTGGGCATTCCAGTGGCAACATAATGATTCCCAGAATGCTCAATGCCAGCATCATTGCAAACAGCAGAAATCTTTGCAATCATTTCAAGATTAGCATCCATTCCATCAACAGGCCAGCCTAGTATTCTCCCATCAAAAGGATCATATGTAGTCCCTTCCACATCAAAAGATCGCAGAGTCCCAGACCTTGAACCTATAGCAATAAGCTTTGAAACTGCCATTTGATTAGTAGTCAAAGTTCCTGTCTTATCGGAACAGATAACAGTTGTGCAACCAAGAGTCTCGACACTTGGCAGCTTCCGGACAAGTGCATTCTTTTGAGCCATCTTCCGGGTCCCCAGTGCTAAACATGTTGTGATAACTGCTGGTAAACCTTCCGGGATTGCAGCAACAGCCAATGCCACAGCAATTTCAAAGTAATACGTGCACTTCTCAAATGAGAACTTAAAGTTTCTTGGCATGCCATCAACATATTCCCAAGAAAGGAAGTATTTCACATTAATAAGCCAAACCAGTGCACAAATCACTCCAATTATCAGTGTTAGAACCTCTCCAAACTCATTCAACTTCTTCTTTAATGGGGTATCTTGTTCGTTCTGTGATGCTTCATGGATCTGTGAATGCACCTTCCCAATCTCCGTATTCATGCCTATCTGGGTGACCAAGCAAATACAGTGTCCATTGACCACTGTTGTTCCAGCAAAAACCATACATTTCTTCCCTTGAATATCTGAATTCTCGGGAACAACCTTCACATTCTTGCTCACAGCTTCACTCTCTCCAGTCAATGACCCCTGTTCAACTCTTACAGTTGAGCTTATCAAACTCAAAACCCGCATATCTGCAGGTACCTTATCACCAACTCTCAACTCCACAATATCACCTGGGACAAGTTCCTTGGCAGGCAAATTTGAGTCCTTCTTACCATCTCGAACTACATTTGCATGTTGCGATTGAATTTCCTTCAAAGCCTCCAATGCTTGTTCTGCATTGCTTTCTTGCCATATTCCAACAATGGCATTCACTATCAAGATCAAGAAAATAACCAGTGGCTCCACAAAAGCTGTTATCTGCATCTCCCCTCCTTCATCACCATCATACCAAGCTAAAACAAATGATATAACCGCAGCAACCAATAGTATCCTAACTAACGTGTCATTAAATTGCTCCAAAATCAGTTGAAATAGTGAAGTGCCCTCATGCTTCTCTAACTCGTTCCACCCATAAATCTGCCTCCTTTTTTCAACTTCAGCACTTGATAATCCCAATTCCAGATTCACTTCGTACCTCTCTTCACATTGTTTCACATCTCTTGCCCAAGCAGGAAAATCTTCTTGCTTGGAAGAGGCAGCAGTGGCATTTTCTGTCTTTCCATAATCCTGCCCTCCTCTCCCCATTGAAAGTCAAGGCCAAAGAGAATAATTCTGCAAGCAATTGAAGAAATATCAAAATAGTTTAAGATAAAAATGGAAACTTTATCCTTCAATACTGGACCTCAAAGCAATGAAATTTACCCAATCTACAAAAGAGAATTAAAAATAATAATTTTTAGACAATACCAATCTGTTCACCAAAACAATTGCCCATAGTTCTTATTCTCATCTAAAGCCTTCACTTGTTTCTTCATACGTTAAACATCAAAACCCCAATAAATCAGTTGATCAAGAAAATACCCAATCCCACACACAGTTTATCAGCAACCAAACATGATATAAATAGATTAATCAAAGGGCAATGAAGAATTAAGGTGTGTGCTTACCAGATTTTTGGAGTTCCTGTGTTTCCACTCAGTACTTATTGTTTTACTTTGTAAAATACGAAAAAAAAAGGGTTTAATTTTTTTGTTTGACAGCCAAAGAAACAGATAGAGAGCGATTGGATTTATAAAGAGCGATTCAATAGCTGAAAACCTACCTCTGTTTTCATGTGAGGTTTTTGTCGTTTAGAAGAACCTAGATTCCCTTTAGCCAATAGGATATTTCCACGTGTTCGAAGCAACGATGGATCCACATAATTTGGTCTGTTTTGGAGTGCCGTCCCCATGTGGCAGCCAATTAGAGGCTACCTTTTTGCTCGATGTTGTGGCCTCCCACACTGAATCTCTTCTTTCGTAGAGGTTTGAAATTAATTATTTACTAGTATTTTATAATTAATTAAATTAAATCCTTAACAAATTTCATATTCCTTTCTTCTACTACTTTCTTTGCTATTTAAACCCAGCATATTCTTTTTATTCCTAGGTTTTATGCTTCTGTTTTTTTTACAAACCCTAAGTTTAATTTTAATAAAAGATAAGCAGATTGGCCAACCGGCTAAATATGTTTATTCATGTTTTTTATTTTTTTATATAACTACATTTTTTTTTCATTCAACAGTCTTATAATTATCTCATTCAGTTTGATTAAGTCATTCAACTAAGTCCTCCTAATAATGTATATATGTTTTTAAAAAACTAATGCGTGTTAACTGTTTGAATTTGAAAAACCTACCTACTTAATGCTAATTGCAAAATAAATGAAATATGAAAATTTGAATAGGGGTGAGATCATTACTATTTAGAGTTTTTGTTTGGAAAATCCTAATTTTATTCTAATCTTACTTAGAGGGGATCGGAAAGAGAGACTCTAGGAGGAAAAGGAGAAGTACTCATATAATAGATCTAGAATTAATAACCTAAAAAAATACGAGGGATTAAAGATGAGCAACTTGGTCAACTGTCCAAATGTGCTTGCTCTACTGTATAAAGTTAAAGCATGGGGTATTGTAAAATATTTAAAATGATATTTTAGATCATTCACAAATACGTAACCGGGGACAAGGGCACTAACCCCTTTGATTAAAACGGAACAATTGTTATAATTCTATTCAATTTAAGATATTTTTAAATAAAAAAATAACTTTAACCTAAAAATGTATACTCTCACTTCAACCAAAGGATACATATGCGCAATCAACCTACTGAATTAATTTATAGTGTTCGGATTTGACTTTCACATATTTTTTTAAATAATAATTTTTGATATTTGTGTTTGAAATCTATGTAAATATGAGGCCGGGAACAAAATTCTCTAAATTTATTAAAAACACTTGGAACCCATCTTTATTCCATAGCCATTCAACCCTCATTTTTTTGGTATATTGCAAAATTTTCAGCTTGACTTGCAGACTCGGATGAACACAATTCATAGCAAATGCCAAATTGTCAAAATCCCCATTCGGCCAGGAACCGAATGGGCTGGGGGATTTGTCTGGTCAGTAGACAAGGTGAGGCGTGAGGCCGAGGCAACTACTGCTATGGGCCCCGCCTATTCATCGACTTTAGCTCACTCACTCACGAGCCTGCGTTGTCGGGTTAGCCTCACAAAATGTCGGTTGAATTGACGTTTGCTTTCCTGCCCATTCTTTGGGTAAATTTGTAATCAATGGAAAATGAATGCTTCTCGTCCCACTTAATGCTAATGGAACAGGCGAGGTGGTAAAGACAAGGGGCGATAACGAGCCGAGTAGAGCCCGAGCCTGGTTAGGCTCGACTTGGGCTCGAGATTCGCCGAGCTCGAATTTTAGGCTCGAGCTCGAAGCTTGTCAGGCTCGGCTCGGCTCGAAATGAAAAATTTTGTTATAATTTTTTACATAAAATATTCGTTAAAAATTCCTTTCATAATCAACACTAAAACAAAATTCAATGACCGGAAAGGGGAAAAAGTGCCAAAAATTAGATTAATCCAAATAATCAATAAATATTCTTATAATACAAACACATAATTAAAGAAAATACAAAATCAAACAACAATCAACTAATGAAAGAAAATACAAACACATAATTTATTTTAGTGCATTTGTATATTTCGAGCCTGTTCATGAGCTTTTCGAGCCGAGCCTGGATAGGCTTGACTTGTTAAGGTTTCGAGTCGAGCCCGAACCCGAGTCGAACTCACTCGAGTCGAACTTTGATCGAGTCGAACCCGAATAGCTCGCGAGCCGGTCAGACTTATTATCACCCCTAGTAAAGACAATTGAAAACGACGACTATTACTCCTTCAACTTTCACCAAATATTATTATTATTTGAATAAACTAGGGCGAATACGTATTAATATATGTTAATATATTTTTTTAATCTTTTAATAATACTCATCTTTTATACACAAATGTTAAATTCAAATATTCTAAAATAAACATCAACTTTTCGTGAATATAGAGAGTTGAACAAAAGAAAACTGCAAAAGACTGATTAAAACATCACATCAAAGATAAGTGGTCGAGTGGGAGGTAGATGGGCCGAGTTAAGCGAAGTCTATCGTGAAGAGAAAAAAGTGTAGGCCCATGAATCTCTTGGTCAAAACTTGTTACTAGTCAACCTTCAATTTAGTGGTTTTGCTGTAATTGCCTGGGAATTCATTGACCAAAAATAAAAAGAAAGGGTAAAACACACAGTTAATCACTCAACTATTTTTTCACTCTTATTTTGGTCACTCAACTTTTAAACTTTTCAATTTAATAGCTTAACTTTATACATTAAATTTTTTTGTCATTCTCTTTTCATAATATTATTAAATATAAATATATATATATAATAAAACCTAATTCTCAATCGCAGATCATCTCTATCCCACCGTTCATCGTCGTCGGATAGTACCGTCAACAGCCGCAGATGATGGTCGTCGGTCCCAAATTTTATCGTTGTTGCGTCTCATCCTCTGAGACCGAATCCAACTTCTATTTTGCTAGAAAGTACTTTGAAGTCCACGAAAAAGAGATTGAAAGTAGAAAAACAGAAAAGTTTCATTCAAGATTCGCGGGTTTCGGGATATTTTTCGATGAAACAACCGTCAGATTTAAACCTACCGTATCAAAACGAGTCTCCCAATGCAATTTGGGTCATCAAACAGTCGTCGGTTCTATGGCCGACGGTTCATCAACGACCCATTTATTAAAATATAATTTTTTATTTGTTTAAAATTATTTTATATTTAACGATATTAAAAATTTTAAAAAAAATAAAAAAATATTTTATAGTGACTAAAAACTTTCAATATATAAAATTTAATTATTAAACTAAAAGTTTTAAAAGTTAAATGACTAAAATAAGATTTAAAGCCTTTATTTCCTTAAAATTTGATAAAATGGTATTCAGTTCTTTAAATTTTTTAATAATTTTAATTTGATTCCTTCAAAAGCTTTAAAAATTCTCACTAAGCCTATTTAAAAAAACAATTAAACCCTAAATTTTTATAAATTTTTTTGAAATAAACCCTTTAATTTTTTAGAAAATTTTAATAGACTCCTAAATTTCAACACGCCCCTCAAACAAGATTCGCCCGTGACTACCGTAATCAGTCCATCAATCAAACCTATTGTAACAATTGGAATTTGCATGGGAAATGATGTTACGATCACCTAACACATACATTTAAGCTTGAAACTTGGCATAACCAAATGATTTAGGGACACATTAAAGCAACTTAAAGAAAATGGAAAGAGCTTCAAACATAGGCAATAACTCAAAAAAATAGTACTACACCGACATTTCAGTACCCAATGGAGCTTAAAAGAAGAAAAGCCTATGCAAGTTGGCATATCCTCCTTCAACTAGACTCAAAATCAAATTTTATTTCTTTTTTAACAATTTCCCTTTTCAGTATAATTTCCAGGCTAGTTAGTGTGCTTGATTAGATAAGGATAAAATAGAGGATGTTGGGGGCACTATAACAACAGAGTTATTATTGCATCCTAAGTCAAGCTTGAGCGGAGATTTTTCTAGCATGCGGCCGCCTAATATACGGCTAATATACGGCGTTACCGGAAACATGATAAGGTATATAATGTATTCGGTAAAGCGGTACCGGATATGTTGATATGAAATGATGTATCCGGTAAAAAACAGTAAAAAAATGAATAAATAATGGTAACCGGTAATTTGAAGTTAACGGTCAGACATAAAAAACCGGTAGCGTCTAATTTGTTATAATGTATTCGGTAAGCGGTACCGAATATGTTGATTTCGAAAGTATCCATACTTTTGAAAAGTTTAACGATACTTGTTATCAATATATCCGGTAGTAGGATAACATAATAGGTAGCCAATAAGAATCGATACCTTATACAAAATTATCGATATTTTAATGAAAACATTAGAACTGGTTCAATTGTGGGTCGATAGTATGGATACTTAAATAAAACATATGGATAGTTATATTAAATGTTTCGATACGTTTATTAGAAGTATGTATACTTTCTTTTACTTGCAGGCAAAGTATGAATACTTATATCAAATGTTTGGATACTTCTATCAGAGGTATGAATACTTTCGAAAAAGTATGGAAAATTTATAAAAATTATGGATACTTCTATTAAATCGTTTATATGAATTAGAATGTAGGAAAAAGATTACAAAAGCAAAAGATTAACAACAAATTAGACGGCAACGGAAAGAAAAAAAGAAATTGAGAAGAAAAAAAAGACTCCTCCCTTCAAGTCCCCCTGCCACCCATGGAACTTGTTCCAGCACCAGCTTGCTGTCCAACCATCTGTGCATATGGTCGCATCTCAAACTTGACCTTTTGGTTGCCTAATGAACAATTTTTTTTTTTGCATAAGTATGAGCAGAAGTGTATCTTGTTATTAATAAAAGAAGAAAATGATAGAGAATTCTAACCTTGGAGATGGCGGTTGAAGATGTGTATGTCTTCTTTTTCAGCCATGTAACCATATAGTTGGCGCTGGCTGGAAGGAGGGGATGGAGCATGACGTTGCCAAGCATCTAACCCGAAACCTTGGGCAGCAAACTGGTTATGCAGACGCTGAGCATCTAGATAACCTCTTGCCGTGCTCTCAAAAATCAGAAGGCTCATCCCACGATGGCCTTCTGGACCGTATGAATGGCGAGCCTTGGCAACAGCACCATAGGAACTGAAATGGTCAAGAAGCTGTTGGTTTCCCATACCAATCCACTGAAGCAAGCAGAAAATTTAAAAAACAAGTTAAGTATTAAAATATAATATTAATGAAAACATAATTCAGAGAAGTTATATAACTACATTCCCATCTCCATCTCTATGAAGCTGTGTGTTCATAATCATCACCATGGGTGGCCAGAGTATTTGGTGATGAGGTTCCTGGTTGCTTGAAGGCGGGGGGGAGACAATAGCAGCATCATTAACCAGACCACTCCATTGGCCTGAAGCTTGACGTTGAGGTTGAGGAGTGGCCGAAGTACCCCTTCTTCGCAATTCCTCCTCCAACATCTGACTCAGGAGGCGATGAATTTTCAGCTTTTCTCCTCGTTTGGTTTTTGCATGGGTGAGTAGGGACTGAAGGCCACCAAACGACTTGAAGGCACCAGGACCTCCGTGGCATGCTGGACACAACCATTTCGTAGTAGGGTCGTTGACAGAGTGCATTCGATCGAAGGCCTCGAAGAAACTCCTGAAGCATTTGCTGGATTTCAAAGCCTCGTGGCTTAGTTGTTCGTCATTATCAGAATCTGAATCAATATAGAAATCATCATCACTGTTTGATGATGTCTCGAAATCAATCTTCCTCTTTGCCAAAGGCTGAGGATTTTTACCCGAACTTCTTCTTGAACTCATTGTAGAATAGAAGACTGTGAAAGAGAACTGGTTATAAAAGTAAAGGAAAGAGTTTAGTAGATTAATTTGAAGATGTTGTGAAGAGTAAATAGAGGAGTTGTTAATTTATAGGCAAATTCCGATTGGGGGGGAAAGTGATAATGCTTGAGACTGAAAAGGCAGAGATTCGTTCGTTTTCCTCGTTTCCCGGGTTATAGAAATAAATGAGGAGAAGGTACATGAACAGAACGGTGCATGTGATACGTTGGAAAGACGCAAAAATGAAAAGGTAGAATCAGATTCGTTCTTCTCCTCGTTTCCCGGGGTTATAGAAATAAATGAGTAGAACTAGGAGAACTACCCAATAAATGAAGGTCATGAAGGGTGCATGCGTGATACAAGTGAAAAGACACGATACTGAAAATGAAGAATCAGATTCGTTCCCGGGATAATGGGTTTCAGCTTTATACAGGATGAGCAGTAAACGGTGCATGTGATACAAGTTAAATGACATAACACTAGAATGCAAAGTTGTAGAAGTGTATAATGAAAACGGTAATAATAAACCGGATACATTGATGTAATGAATAAAGAATACAGTAAAAATATACCAGAAACATTAATGTTTTTGCAAACGTATCGATAATTACATTAAAACATGGAAAAAAGTATCGAAAATCTTGTTCCCATTAAGCTATGGCAAGCCTTAAGTTATTGTTAATTATCGATATTTTTGTAAAAGCATCGATATTTTCGAACGATATTCGAACCGGAAACATTGATCTTCTCTCAAAAGTATCGGGTTTTTTATTAATAGTGTGTAAATCGTATCGAAACTGTTGTTCCAGTATGCAATTGGGATCCATATGTGAATTAAAAGTATCGATAATTGTTTGCAAGTAGGATTAAAGTATCGAAAATTTCGACCATAATTGCTAACGTAGCATGTAATTTTACAACAGTATCGAAACATTTTCAGAAAGAGGGAATAATGTATCGAAACTTTATTTGGAGGCAGTGGACAAGTAAGGGATAAAGGATGAAATAAGACGTCATATAACATAATTGGAAGATAATTTTAGAAGTTTATTGTTAATCTGAATCATCGTAGTCAGTGGACACGTCTGAACTTAGGTTTAGTTCTTCGATCAGCTGTTGTTTTCTTTGTCGACGCCTGTACATAAAAAGTTGCAGCTCGTCCGTAGCCGCATCAACATCCGGTGAAGACTGTGCGTGTTCAGTGTTCGGATCAGGTTGTACGGGTGCAGACGAACTACCTTCGCCGGCATTGACATCGTCAAACTTAACATGTAAATCGACGTCTGTAGCTCCGACGGAATTGAGGCGGTCATACATGTTACGAACGTCTGTTTCGTTCGTAAGCTTCATAACGTAGTGCGTTTCGTTTGCTGACGGTGTTGGGATTCGACATTCCATGGAAGAAATATGTTTGTCGCCGTGTTTACTAACCTCGATTGTTGTCAACTGTATTAAATCTTTCAGTGACATTTTGGCGGTGATTGTTGACTGAAAATGAGTATCGAGAAAATGAAATGTTGCCTGAAATTTTGCCATAAGGTGAGCAAAAGATTTGGTGTTTAGAGAGAATTTGGAATGAGTAAATGATGGTGGAATTCGTGGGTATTTATAGGAAAGAAAAACACCACATAAGTAAATTTAAGTGGAATGAAAACTTTAATTCGCATTTCATTTAAGAAAACTTTCAACATGTATTCTTTAATAAGTAAATTCAGAGAATCCTTTGTGCCTGAAAGTATCGATAATTTTATAGTAACCGACAGAAAGTATCGATCAGACTCGTGTTGTTATGATGGAATTTTACAATAGGATCGAAACATTTTAAGTACGTTGGAAAAATGTATCGAAACTTTAGTTCCAGTAACCTCGAACAATCTTGTGTGCCTGAAAGTATCGATAATTGTTATCGTGAAGGACAGAAAGAATCGATATTTTCGAGCAGATTCGGTAACGTATCATGGAATTTAACAAAAGTATCGAAACATTTTCAGAAAGGGGAATAATTGTATCGAAACTTTAGTTACAGTAACCTATGAGAATTCATTGTTTCTGAAAGTATCGATAAATTTTATCGTGAAGGACAGGAAGAATTGATATTTTCGCGCAGATTTGGTAACGGATCATGGAATTTTACAACAGGATCGAAACTTTTTCAGTAGGCGGGGAAATTGTATCGATAATAGACTACAATTTATTGCACGTTAACTTTGTAGGAAGGAAGAAATAAATGCTCTTAATGCTTTCAAAAACCATCAACCACCACAACCTACCGAATTTACTACCTGAAAATGAAAGCAACACAACGACAACAGAAGTCATGTGCAGGAAAAGGTTGGACCACTTCAAAAAATCGTGTTTAAGAAAATGGAAGGTACTCCATCCAACGATGTTAATGGTAGCGGGAATTTGCAAGACGAACAGTTGACCGTTGATGATTCGGAACGGTTGGTAGGTCAGCTCTTTTCTTCACGTGAGGAAGCATGGAATTTTTACAAGGCATACGCAATAAAACATGGTTTTAGTGCACGTCGAGGAACAACACGGCTGGATGGCGAAGGGAATGTGAAGACACATGAATTTTCTTGTTCAAAAGAAGGGTTTAGGTGTACGAAAGTCGAAACTGTTAATCGTCAACGATCTCATACGCCACTCACACGAACAGGATGCAAGGCCAAAATCGTTGTCACAGCAACAACAACAAAAGATCAGTGGGTTCTAAGTAAGTCTTTCCACGAACATAATCATGCATTGTGCACACCTTTTATGACACCATTTATGCGTTCAAATAGAGGTGTGACTGAGGCTGATGTGGCTGAGGCAACAGCGTTGAAAGATGTTGGTGTAGGTACATCAAAGGTAATGAAATATTTCATGAATCAGGCAGGGGGATTTCATAATGTTGGATTTACTAGTAAAGACCTGTACAATGCACTTGATAGAGGTAAAGCAAAGGAGCTTGTCAATGGGGATGTGAATGCACTCATTGCTTACTTTGATTACAAGAAAGAAGATGATCCGGGGTTTTTTTATGACATACTCCACAGATGAATTAGGGGCATTGCAGCATCTTATTTGGGCTGATTCAACATCGAGATCAGATTACACTTGCTTCGGTGATGTTATTGAGTTCGACACAACTTACAAAGGTAATTACTATGCACGACCAATTATGCCTATTGTCGGTGTCAATCATCACTATAGCACAATAGTATTTGCTACTGCGATCATAGCTGACGAAACGACTCAATCGTTCGAGTGGGTGCTGCGAAATTTTCTACAAGCCATGATGAATAAAGCGCCTCTTTCAGTTGTGACAGATGGGGATAGGGCAATGCAGAGGGCTATCAAATGTGTTTTCCCTTATGCGAAGCACAGATTATGTTCCTGGCATCTATCTCGCAATGTACAAGCTAACATTGCTGACAGCAAATTTAGCACAACATTTAATAGATGTATGAGTTCGTGGTGGACAACCAGCGAATTTGATAGTGAATGGTCTAGGGTGATTTCCGAATTCAACGTCGAAAACCATCCATGGGTGATAGAGAAGGGAAATACTCGGAACTTATGGGCTCAAGCATATCAAATGGGTCATTTCTTTGCGAATTTGCGATCCACACAAAGAAGCGAGTCCTTGAATGCTGCACTCGGACGTGCCCTGATACAGAAGAAGACATATGTAGACGTAGTTCGTACAATTGAACAAACTATTGGTAAAATTCGTATCAACGAGTTGCAAGCAGATTGCTTAAGTTCGCAGACAACGCCCTTCCAGATCACTAAACTCAGAGACCTAGAAAGCAATAGTGGTGAAATTTATACGCGAGCATCATTTGGTATCTTCCAAGAAGAACTTCAAGAGGAGACCTTGTACCGGATTGACGAACAAATTCAGTCCTTATCAGATGAGTGTATGCATTTTGTTCTGTCAAAGTACAAGGAAAAGAACATTAGATTTGACGTATCTGTTGATGTTGTCTCGGAATCCGTCACATGCTCGTGTAGGAAATTTGAGACAGTAGGAATTCCATGTTCCCATCAACTGCATGTTCTGGAGCACTTGGATTACACATGTATTCCAAAGTCGTTGATTCTAACTCGATGGACCAAGGAGGCGAAGGCTGCTGCACCAAGTTTCCTTGACTTCAATGTAGCACCTGAAGCTATGCAAATGGCACGGTTCGCGGCCCTACGTGCAACGTCAAGTCGTTTATGCTACTTTGCATCAAAGACAGATGCATCTTTCATAACCGCAAGAGATGAGATGAAAAGACTAACTGCCGAATTTGAACACTCGTTCGGTTTGAAAGATTCAAGTAAACGACGAAATGTTGATAATGGAGTTCGCATTGGCGACCCTAAACGAAGAACATGAAAGAGAAAAGTAGTCCAAAAGAATATGGTCCAGAAGAAAAGTAGGCAATGCTCTTTCTGCAACATTGAGGGACATAACAGAGTAACGTGTCCTAAATTAAAGCTGGGTCTGGATTCTTGTACACAACCTACCTCAACTGACTTTTTTGACAACGATGCGGAATGGTCCTACGGCCCCGGAGATGAGTCTTGTAATGTAAGTTACTTTATCTATTCTACAACATATTGTCTTCAATTGTTTGTTTATGGTTAATTTTAATATCAATCACTTGTTTATGTCTCAGGGCAAGGAGGACATTTGGAATACAGCAAGTACCGATCAACAGACATTGTGACTACATACAACCAGGGGC
The DNA here is from genome assembly GCA_030270665.1 of Hibiscus trionum. Taxonomy (NCBI): domain Eukaryota; kingdom Viridiplantae; phylum Streptophyta; class Magnoliopsida; order Malvales; family Malvaceae; genus Hibiscus; species Hibiscus trionum. The sequence continues at coordinate 27,454,510 of BSYR01000024.1, read as the reverse complement.
GGAGGCAGAATTTTTTCTAAGGGGTGTCATTTTTTGAACGGTATTTAAGAGGGGTTAATTTTTTTTATAAAGAGGTGTCATTTTATTTATAAATAGGTGTGAATTATATAATTTTCAATTTGTTCATATACAAATTATATAGAAAAATACGATTTCCAAAAAATTTTGGGGTGTCATCAGACACCCCAATCCCCTTGGTGGCTCCGCCCATGCATACAACAATATGATATAACATTCAAATGTCTAAAGGGTTATTTTTAACAAATTCGGGTACAATACTATGGTCATTCGCCAACTTTTCAAAAAATTCTCGGATGCTTCCGCCCTTTTCTGTGGATATATAAAAATAAGCCAAATTAGCAGACTGTCAACATCTTCAATATATAAATAAACCAATGGAATAAGTCACATATGTAACTGTCATACCTAACGCATTGTCGTTGCAAGATGATTGGTTATAGGGATGCGGACATATGTAGCTGTATTCCTATACAGAAAACATAAATTAACAAAATAATAGCATATTACGTTATTAATAAATTGAATGTCAAAAATATTACTCACTGGATTATGCCTCATTTTCTCGGTAGAATCATCCACCAACAGTGTATTCTCCTCTTTGAATTGAGGATACTCATTCCAAACTTGATGCAAGTCTTTGCAGAAGGTGTATTCCTCTTCCTCTTTGCACTTTGATTGATCATGTTTATAGTAAATTGTAAAGCACAAATTTGTAAGAATCATAACAAATTCAATGTCAGTGCCAAATAAGAAGCATCTTACCCAGATGAATATATATCATTCATATTGTACGGGTAGTTTGTTAAGAGCAAGGTCAATGTTATGCCTGCAATCGTGAACAATTACCACGATAAACTTCAAAATCTTTAAGAGGTCAACGTTAAATGTTAACAATTTTAATCATAACGGTGCTAACCTCAACTTCGATGACCATATTCCAACAAAAAAATTCTCTAAACAAAATTGCATAAATTCTTCTACACCTGGCCTCAGTATAACATCTACAACATGAAAAAAAATTCAACATTATTGTTTTCTTTATAGCCGTAAACAAATTTGCAGACATTTAATTACCTCTGGGAGTTTGTTTTGTATAATATGCAAGGACTCTGTTGACATAAAAAATGACAAGTTTTTTGTTCTGTGTTACAGAAATCATATATCTGTTGGGGTCTTCACTGTCATCATCATCTGAACTGTGTACCTCTTCATCATTCTCCTCTTCAGGCACCGTATCATCCTCTTCATGCACAACTGGATTCTCCACTTCTGTTATAAGCATGTCAATAGTCAAATAACCGAATGTGAATAGTAAATTTAAAGGGTTATTTTACCTATGGGTTTGTATTTGCTTTGAAGCCATTGATTACGGAAGTTGGAGAAGTCAGCACGAAGTGAGGAAATATCTGCTCGCATTTTTCCTATTTGGTCATTAATATCGCCAAAACGAGCATCCATATGCTCCCGGAAATGAACCATGTAAGCCATCACTGACTTCATGGTAATCACCCCTTCGATCTCATCTTCTTGCATCCGCTCGTGGGGTTCTGCTTCAACTGTCACCACTTGGTCGTTGCCTTGTTCCGCTCGAATTACACATTTGTTTATTCAACCGACGTTTTCAATAAAATCGTATCCCGCTTTTGTCAAGGTAATCATGTCGATCTTCCGGGATAGTCGAAGAGGGTAGTCAAGATTGAATTCCACTCCTTCCTTCCTCAATATATGGCAAATTATGCATCCATATGGTAGTGAGGTTGTAATGGAAGCACCCTTCTTCACTATATGTAGAATTGTCTCATATATCAGTTTTGCTATGTTTGGAGCGGTTCTTGATTCATATTTAGACAACCACCAGTAATCAGTATCTCGAATTTGTGAAAATTTCCCACCGGACGGCCGAAGAAACCAAGTGACAAGAAGGTGGAACAATCTGCCCTCCGCACCAAGGTTAATGGGACTATTCCGATCAACACGTTTCATGGTAGGTTCTAAAACATGTTCATCGGAATCTCCTACATTCTTCACTCCTATACCAGCAGCAATAGATGACGCATCTATATATATCTCCTTACCCATGACATGAGTCGTAATTCCTAATATTTTTCCCGTACTAGGCCGGAGGTCTAATTTTGCATTACTGTAGAAAACTCTAACCAGATTGGGGTAATATTTTGGTTCTACACCAAGCAGTTCAAGCCAGCCCCAATTTGTAAATGTTTCTTTAAACCCAAATTTGTTTTTCTCATCGAAGAAGAAGTCCAAGTCAATAACACGTTCTGGACGAATCTTTCTTGTTTTGAAATTGCTATCATATGTCAGTTTGTCATCCTTGCTTCTAAAGTTTTGCGATTCAAAAGACAATTTTTCTTCAGAAGAACTTGAACTTACTTTAGCAGCAGACCTTGATTTCGAAGGTGACTTTCTCTTGGAAGCAGTACCTCTCTTCCGTTTGAGTTCCCCTTTTTTGGGTGCCATTACAACTGTTATATGCAGAAGAGGAACGGTTACTTCAAAATCGTGCAAAACCCTAACCCTAAAGTACGCAAAATTAGTCTCTTTTACTAACCTGTAAATATGATCGTAGTAATCGTCCTCGTTGGTGTTGATTTTATACCCAGGTTGAACGGTGCAATATCTCTGAACTGTGGTAATCGTCGTTGGAGTTGAAGAGATCTCTGCAATAGAATCGATAAAATTACCAAATGGAGGATTTAAGTTTAGGGCTGGTTTAAATAGAAATCCCGCCTAAATTTCAGATTGAATCGGTACCGGAAACATTGACAAGTGTACCGGGTACATTGATGTAGTAAGTAATGAAAACGGTAAAGACGCAACCGGAATCATTGATTTTGTTTATTTGTATCGATAATTACAATCATAGCGTCCAAAAGGATCGAAACTTTCCTTACAGTAAGCTATCTTCTGTTTCAAATAGTGTCGATAATTTTATCATGAAGGGACAAAGTATCGATAATTTAAGCATGAAGGAAAAAAATTATCGATATTTTCGGGGATTTTTATCCGGAGGATACATATATTTCGTATAAAGGTATCGATATTTTTTCTCATAGCGGCAGACAAGTATCGAAACTTTTATTCCAGTACGCTATGTCAGTCCTTCTGTTTACAAAAGTATCGATAATTTAAGAATGAAGGAAAACAAATATCAATTTTTTCGGGGACTGTTATTATGAGGATACATATATTTCGTATAAAAGTATCGATATTTTTTCTCATAACGGCAGACAAGTATCGAAACTTTTATTCCAGTACGCTATGTCAGTCCTTCTGTTTACAAAAGTATCGATAATTTAAGAATGAAGGAAAACAAATATCGATTTTTTCGGGAACTGTTATTCTGAGGATACATATATTTCGTATAAAAGTATCGATATTTTTTCTCATAACGGCAGACAAGTATCGAAACTTTTATTCCAGTACGCTATGTCAGTCCTTCTGTTTACAAAAGTATCGATAATTTAAGAATGAAGGCACAAAAGATTCGAAACTTTTATTCCAGCATACTAGAAAAGTCCTATAAAAGTCCAGACTCCCATAATTAGGGTGTATGCAGAATTCAGTATGATAAACACGAAATTTCTTTACATTTTGTCAAAGAAGCTAATATGTTAACATAATTTACAACAAATTAACTATGATATCAACATTTACATAGTGGGAAAAATTATGGTACATAATGTACATATATTCAGAATGAATTATGTTTTCATACGTTCCTGGCAAGCAGTTGTGAACTGAGCTCTCCTTCTATTACATTCGTGATTTACGAGATCGTTTAAAACTCTCGGACGATCAAAATCCCCAACAACCTACATTCAAATTAGGAGTCAATGTCAGTGCCAATTTTTTTTTAAATATAAAGTCATTTTCAGACCACTTACCAAATCATCCGGAGACCTCCCTTCAAAAATAGCTTCCATCCACATGACCACATACATTCCGCAATCATGTCTGTTATAATGACGCAAAATGTCAAATAGTAGATAAGCACACTTAATTTTTTTACTTAGTAAATACTCATATTTCATACCCGTTCGTTTGCACCTTCGTCTTACGGACCACGAATTTTAAATCCGTCGGTGGTACCTTAATCTTCCCAAATTGGGCACAAAATGCCTCGTCCTCATTAAATTTATGTAAACATTTCAGCTGCGTCAAAAAAATTTTAAAATTAGATTACTAAGAAATTATGCATTATAAATTTTCAATGTATCGACACATACTGTTTTCTTGGTTTGGTCCACTCTAGTCCTGTGCCGGGGAGATCTATGTAGACTATCAAGAAACGATGCAACACGATCAACCATATCCAACACCAAGAGACACCAATGATTATTCGAATCGTTTATTGGCATGAAGATCTACAACAATTGTCACACAAGATATTAGAACATTTATTGTTATTATTTAAATACTTAACAACATGTACGCAAAAATATCTTACCATGTCACAATCGGTGAATTTATTATGGTCCATCAATGTGTTACAAAAGAAGCTTATAAGATTCGGCACATTTTGACCGTCCATTATCAACCTGGACTGCATTTTAAAAAACAATCACGAATGTAATTGACCAGCCATGAACAAATTGGACACGAAAATGTGTAAAAATGTAACTTACCACAAAATCGGCTGGTAGATAGCAAATCTTCCGCTTCGCTGAAGTTTTCCTTATCGAATCGTAACCCAACAACCAGCCTTTCAAATCAATAATCGGACTTCTTAGCCATTCCCCGGGTTTTAACGAGCCAAGGTCGCCTACTGTGCCGTGTTCGAGCCCGTAATCTAGGATAACATCTCTATAGAAGCAATTTTTTGTATTAATTTTTTTCCAAATTTATTTAAATATCACTCGCAAAGCAATATATATTACTTACGATTCTTCTAACAATCCACTATTCCATACATAATCACACATCGCAGCCTCCATCTCATCAATTCCACTTGGTATTTTGACCTTTGCAACCTACGATATATCAATAGATATTAGCCACAACACAATAATCAAAATGGATGTCATTTGTATTATTCATTTTACCTTTTTAGTCCTCTGCTTCTTTGGTGCAGGACACTCTGAATCGAGCTCTACAACTATTGCATGATCCGGTGTCCTCGTATCTTCATGGTGGACCTCTCTTATATTTTCCTCCACCCGCTTACTCAATTCTTCTAAATTTTCTTCATCATCTTTTCTAAGTTCATCATATTTTTCCTCAACATAACTCCTCTTTTTGTTTATTTCAGAACTTAAATTTATCCCCTCATCCATTTTTTTCCACCATTCCAATCACCCCCTTCAACTCACCCCTCAATTCCACCACTTCTTTCACAACACCATCTACCTTTTCCCCTACTTCCCCCTTTAAGCTCTCAATGGCCTATTCGATTCTGGATTGTCTTTGCAAACAATCACAAACGGCTTTTTTAAGCTCCGCCAACTCAGCCATCAATATGTCATATTTACCTCCCCTTCATTCACTTTCACCTTATCTTCTACCTTCTCCTCTTCCTCATCTTCCTCCTCTTCCTCCTCGCCAACCTTCACAAATAAACTACATTATTAGAGCATCTTTCTTTTTTAAGTCCTTAGTAATCTATAAATACTGAAATTACCCTTACCTTCTTTTTCGGTAATTCCAACTTTAACTTTGCCATAACTCGAGCAACTTCTTCCTTGCCCCAGGCAGTGATGCGTGGCACTCGGGTTTTTTGGAATGTCGGCACACAAGATGAATCTGACCAAAAATCATACAATGCAACCTGCATTTATAATAAACTTTATCATTTTCTATAATAACTACTTACAAATTTTTCTAAAGCAATACCAATATTCAACTCGTTTACCTCTAACACAGCTATGCATCCTTTCAGGTATGAGGGGTTTTTGGTATTTTGAAAAGTCTTGATTGCATCAATTAATTTGTCATTGACATATGACGCCCAATTTAATTCACCTCTCAACCCGGAGTCGCAAATTAACTTCATACTATCCTTGCTCGGGGATGTATCACCCGTTAGACAAAGGAATACTCCGACAATGTACAATAGTACCCGGGCCTTCAGATCATCCCCCTCGTACTTGCCGCTTTTTATTTCGTCCTCAAGTGTAGCAAATGACACATTAGACGTTAGGCCATACTTCTGCACAAGTAATTTCCAATCCTCCCTCTTTATAACTTCATCCACACTCTGGCCTTTATTTTGTAGCCCCAATACGGCTTCAACAATTCGGACACTAAAATGAAATGAATATTTTTCGTATCGCACATCACACTTCTGCAAATCAAAATCTCCCATCAACAACCGACACAATTCCCTCCGAATTGGTCGGTCCTGCATCCCAATAAGAGATCCAAACCCTATTTCTTCCAACAAATTTGCTTTATCCTTCGCTTTCAACTCCTCTATTATGTGGTGCACTCGTTTTATGCTATACCTAGTCGACACTTCCTATGTAAATAATATACATATAATGTCAGCGTTTTTATATATCATTTATCAAAATATTTACAACTATAATGAATACCTTCTTCACATCTTTTCCTTCTGCTTTCTTCTTGTTCTTCTTCGCCTCATATTTTTCTCTATCATTTCTGGACAACATGATGAATGGTTGCTTCTCAGTTACACTCATCGTGTTCCATTTATTGACCACCACGTCTCTCACCTGAAAATTCTGCATAAACCATAAACAATCAAAATATTCAACCTCCAATATATTCACTATAATTTCAATTTACATACCGAACCGACAGTGTAAGTCCCACAATCCCTCATCCTCTGACATTCTTCCATACTGTCATGATAGGAAAGTTTATATGTTCTTAAATACTTTCATCCAATTACAATTTACAGAATAATTTTTTGACAATTGCTACTTACTAGAAGTACATATATCCACCCTTTGGTTGCTTCGGATTTACCTCCCTATCTACTCTCTCCGCCTCCATTTGAACCATTTCAGTCTCATCCTGAACAACATCTTCATGATCCTTAGCAGAGCACCCATCTCGCTTCATTTTTCTGACAAAAATATCGATATATAATTTCTACCGACATTATCAATTTCTACCGATAAGTCCTCAGAACAAAGTACCGATATTTACTTCCTAAATATAATTACACAATTTCGACCTGTAATCGATCCGAATTCCGATTTTACTTAAACGTCACTAAACCCAAAACATTATCCCCAACTATCAAATACTACATTAACAAAAAACTAGGGTTTCGACAACATACCTTTTACTTCAAAGTCCCCAAACTCAAAACCTTTCCTTTCGATTCTGATACAACACGACTCCAAGAACGCCTACCTTGTATTTCGCAGCAACCAAACTCGGATCGATTTCAAATACTCTCCTCTCTTAGGTTTTCTGTAAAAGATCCTTTTTAACCGGTTATATCATTATGATATATATATTCGATACAATTACCCAAGTTTCGATACGTTTTTTAATTGTGTCGATTCTTTCGACACCAAACAATAAATCCGGTAAAGATTTACCGGTTACATTATATGAATTAATAATGTAACAGGATATGTAGAATTTTTTTATTGTACCGATTCTTTTGCGCACGCTATTACAGAAATATCGATATTTTCGACATTTTTTTTCAACATTGGTGTTCAAAAAGTTTCGATAATTATTTAAAAAGTATGGATACTTTCCAACTAAACAACAAATTAGACGCTACCGAATATATTGAAATTCGGATCAACAAAACCGGTAATTTTACCGGTTTTGTTACCGGTTATATCATTATGATATATATATTCGATACAATTACCCAAGTTTCGATACGTTTTTTAATTGTGTCGATTCTTTCGACACCAAACAATAAATCCGGTAAAGATTTACCGGTTACATTATATGAATTAATAATGTAACATGATATGTAGAATTGTTTTTTTGTACCGATTCTTTTGCGCACGCTATTACAGAAATATCGATATTGTCGACATTTTTTTCCAACCGCGGTTACATTGGTGTTCAAAAAGTTTCGATAATTATTTAAAAAGTATGGATACTTTCCAACTAAAAAACAAATTAGACGCTACCGAATATATTAAAATTCGAATCAACAAAACCGGTAATTTTACCGGTTTTGTTATCGTCGAAATTTCCGACTCCCCATCACCTCCAAATTAACAACAAATTAGGCGCTACCGAATATATTGATATTCGGATCAACATAATCGGTAACTTTTACCGGAAACATTATTTTAACCGGTCACCTTTCTATCCGGTTACGCCGTATATTAGCCGCATATTAGCCGCCGTACCGCAGAACCTCCCCTTGAGCGGAGCCCAAAACCAAAGCTTTTAGTGCCGGCATTTGGCTCTCCAAGAGCTCCTTTTTACTCGTAATCCTATCGGATGAACAGTCTTGTTCCTGCCAAACCCAAACAAGGGAATTAACATGAACCGATGGCTAGCTTCAGAAAAACAAAAAGATGATGCTTGGGATAATGAAGTGGGGAAGGTGAGTACAATTCAAAAGTAAACTCGGAATGCACTGTCAAGACCTAATTATCTTTTAGCGTCAAGAAAGTCTTGTTCTCTAATGAACAGTAAACCAGAAATTTTGTGCCAATTGCCGAAAGTATGAATGGCATTTTGCTTAAAAACCAACAGTGACAATAAATTAGTATAACTTTACTTACATCACCAGTTGCAGCAGAAATAAGTGATAAAAGTGTCACAGTTGCAGTTTGGAAATCTGTCAAGATCTTGTATGCTGAATCATCTAGTTTATCCTGAAATAAGAAACAAAAAAGCATCACATGGCGAGATTATATTATTAAACTAGAGCCCAATAAGGTTACAATACATGATTTATGCAACACGCAGTTCACGCATAGCCTAAGCTAAACAGATCATCTAAGTGCTATTGTGTGTTCAGTGCATGCCTTAGAGATGAAGAGATTGTATTTGCTGCTAGTCACGCTATAACAACCTTCTAATTTGCCATCGTCTGATACAAAAGACAGGCTACTTTGGGTTCAGTACACAAGTTTCTGGTATACTGAATCAACAATATCCCAACAAAAGTTTCAGATTTTACCAGACTGTTCAAACTGATGCAAAAATAGCACAATTAAAAACGAAAATGGACATAGATGTTGCAAAATTTTCCTAAACATTTGAAGAAAACTAAAGTAAAAAGAATATGTGTACAAAGGAGAGCTTTATGGCACCATACCTTCAATCGAGTTACAGCAACAGAGATTGCCCTTCCAGGGGCTTGAAGAGCTCTACTGTGAACCTAGGAATAACATCCATATTTCAATTTAGCAAAAGAAAGAACGATAATTAGACATCCAGATATAGGTAATTCATAAGTGGGTGTTCTATTTACTGACCTGTATGTAAAGTAGGGAAACAACTTTCGGCAGAAGAGCAACTGGATCGGCAGATACTTGAGAAGTCAAATCCTGAAAACAACAAACAAGGACATCACATGAGAAGCTCCATAATATAACATTTTAATCTTTCTACTAACTACTACATCCAACACCTACAAGAAAGAAAAATTTGCATCTCACAACCTTGACCATAGTATACCATTCCACAAACCACTACAAGAAGATTAGAACAAACATAAACATATTTAACTGATCATGTTTTAAGCTAGCAAATAAGCCACTGGGTCAAGTGTAATCCTGAATTTTGATAGCAATGGAAGATAATTATGTACAAGCATGCATCAACATGCCACCACAGGCCTAGCCTTGATAAAATATTGCTGCAAAACTTTAACAGCATAAAGGTCTTGCAACGATACAGATACAGTGTGTGTTTTAGAAATCAATATAATCAAGTAGAGTAAGCATACCTTACGGTATGAATGCAAAAGAGCCCTTTCCAATTTTTTGTCAAGCTTTTTCAGGAATAATCCACTGCAAAAATGGAACATAGAATATTAAGTATATAAGGTCAACATAATTGCTAACTTCAGGTAAAAAAAAAGGGGAAAAGAAAAGTCCAAAGCATATTCCATGAAAATTTTAACAGAAAGGACAACCTCTCCTCAGCCAGATCTCTCAGTGCAGTCATGAATGTCTCCACCCGCTGATGCATACAAAATCCCAAGTTACACATAGTGGAAGTATATCGTAAAAAAATATAGTAATTAGGCAATACATGGAAGTATCTGCTCTCCTTAACAAAAATAGAGAAGAATAAGTTAAGAGAAACAAGAACACAATGTTTTTCATGGTGATTATCTGCAGAAATAGATAAGTCCACACAATTCATGCTTTAATAAACAATAACTGACCTTCCCTTCCAAAGCTTCAACCACTGCCAGGGCCCTTTTTGACTGATTTTCAGGAAGGCTCTTCGCCTGAACAAGCAAAAGGTGGTGTATCAAAACTAATGACCACACAGCTTTATCCAAGTCAGAAATTTAAATGGGTTATGTATCATTTCATACTATAGCAGTTCTTTCACCAGGGCCAAGGGAAATGCTTTCTGAATTTTGAGAATCTTCAACTTGAGTCCCATTTTTTAATTTGTTGTGTATGTCCTATATCAGATGAATCACAAACCATTAGAAGTACTTTCACATCATCAGAATAGGAGCATAGGAAGTAAATTAAAACAAGCGGTACATAAGTCCTACCAGATTATAGAAAAGCGTATCAGCTATTGAAGTGGCAACAGTTCTAAGCAAGTGCCTGTGCAAAGTAACCTATCAAACAGAGAACGCCCATCATAAGTCATTTCATCACTGAAAGCAATCTCTTCGAAATAAACCATTGTACGAAGAACTTACAGAAGTTGATTGGTCATCTTCAAACAAATCTAATGCCTTCTCATAAAGTTGCATATTTAAGAAAGACTACAAAGAGACAAGATCAGTAAAGAGAGAAAGAACCATTAGTTAACTTAAGGTGCAGAATAGGGAAATCAACAAAATTTCCAAGAGAAATGAGTACATTATACTAGATAAAAGAAATGAGAACCATGCCAACCTCATCAAGTTTCCTTTGTACAGTATCAAGCAAATGTTTCATTTTCTCCACATTTTCTGTGAACAATGCCTTTCTTCTCTCCTTCCAATGATTTATTAGCTTAGGTCTTAAATAGTCAGCCAAATATTTAAGAATTGTTCGAGGATCATCAACACCTGACAAATAGACCACCAAATGACCAAATATTTCACAAGTCAGGTAGAAAACCAAAACTAATTAGCTAAATGATGGATAACAACAACTTATAGACCTTGTTCTTCAAAATCAGGAAGCAGAGCCGCGAGCTTTTGCATTAACCATTCTTCTGAAGGCACATTTTCCTCCTGTGCTTTAATCGAGTCCTTCTTAGATCCTTTTCTAGAATCTGCACCTTGAGAGGAAGATGTATCCTTGCCTTTCTTCTGGTTTTTCTTAGATTTGGTGGGTATGAAATCCTCGTTTTCTGAATCACCTTCAGCTGACACTATTTTTGTTCCAGAGGATTTTCCCTTTTTCTTCTTTGATCCTTTCTCAGTACCACGTTTTCTGTTGCCACTCTCAGTAACAGTTTCAGCCGGCTCTGAAGACTTGCTTAAATCATGTCCGCTTTTAGCTTCCTTAACCATATGCAAATCATCACCCAGCACAACAGTGGAAGACCCTGCATAGCTAAGGGTTTCCATCTCTTTCTCTACATGATCATAGACATCCTAACCAACAAGGACAGAAAGTTGTGGGCACCTAATTTTATGAGAATCAAAGAGGGCATAATATAAATGCAGACTTACTTCAGTTAGTATATCCAACCTACAATTTTACTGCAAATTCGTGCATAGGGAAGTAAAGAATGTTAGGCATAGAGTCTTGGGTGTTTAATCTGGCTGAAAAAGTTAGCCAGAAAACGGGGGCAAATAAAATTTTGAACTCCAAAAATTGCAGAGTTAAATATTTTAAGAAGTTAAGCTTAACTGTTAAATAAGCAAAAATGTCAGCATCCCATTACTTACGAACCCATAGAGAAAGAAATTTATTCAGCCATAACATGTTCAATTTTAAAAGAAACGGAAATTTTCTATCATCAGATTCAATGGATAAAACTTGTTTTTTTCTTCCTCCACAAATCAGCGGGACTGCTATTAAGATTTGGCTGTCATGCGAGATACCACGGCTAAAACTATTAATGACCAAAATGTCTGATTCCTCATTACCTTGCATTTCAATTAAAATCATGGCAAACTGCATCAATATGACCGAATATGCCAGTCCCACTTAGATACTTCATGTTAGAATAAATATTGGTATAACTGCATGAAATGCAGATATGGGAACTTTTTTATATAAGTCAAGAAAAGTGTTACTAAAGACTGATTTCTTTAACTAATCTGAAATACTTGAATACAAATCATCTTGAAATTCCTACCTTCACAAAGCTGCTGCTAAATAAATAGGAATCCCCTATGGTGAGTGCCTTATTAGCCTGAAAAAAAAACATGAAATAGATCTATATGTAATACAAATATAATAAAATAAAGTATAAGGTCAAATACTAGAAAGGACAATAACTTGTTACCTTGAGTGCTGACTGAACAGAAGGGCAAATTGACAAAATCTTAGATGCATCTTGGGCTCCAAAGGATGGGGGCAATAGAGAAACAGAATCAAGCCTGCAGTGTGCTATCCAATCAGACCAGGGATAAGGAAATCAAAAAGAAAAATGACCTTGACACACATAATGCAATAAGAATATAAGATCATGTTGAAAAACTTCACAAATGTAAATGTGATCCCTGAATGTATATTCCTGGATATTTATTAACAATTAATCTTCAAAAGTTCCATCTCAGGATAAAAGGTCAAGTTAAATACCATGAACCGAAAAATTACATGGTCACAAATTAATAAGACTTATTTGCAGTTCTTACCAGCTTCCACGTTCAATTGCATCCTCAATAGCAGCATCCAACATCTCAATCATTGAGGGGTGAACAAATGCTGTAACTAGTGGTATACCTTCAGGAAATCTGGGCTAAAATGGAGAATACAACCAATTTTTAATTAAATAAAAACCATAGTAAATCATCCTATTTGGCATAAGTACCACGCAATCTGTTTATTGTGGTAATAGTTCAACGCAATAAATTACCTGCAAGTACTGAATGGGCTGAGAAATTCCAAGTTTCTGCAGAGAGTCATAGCTGATAAAAGAGTTCTGTAAGCAAAAGAGACAAAATGAAGAATATGATACAGTGATGTTTAACTAACATGCACAGAGAACATAATTAGTGATAATATTCAATATGCTTACAAATATGATAAACCGAAGATTATGTGCAGTTACACTTAATAATCCAGAACTGTTACTGAAACTTTACTTTTCAAAAAATAATAATAAACTTTGAATGCATTCAAATGCATGTGCTGTGACATTAGTAGATTGATTTTATGCAAAAGTGGAATAGACTACCAAGGCCTCAACATTTGTTCAACTACGGCATTCTTGGATAGAGCAGTGCAAATATGCATTACAAAATTAACAGATTTTATGGGTAAAGGGGCAGAATATATATGTAGAATGAGAACCATCACAAAAAATACATAAGCTGACAACTTTGGGAGACGTACATCTGAGATGCATGAAATGCCTTTGTATATGCATCCATATCAAATAAGATTACAAAGAAATCTAAAGAGTGAGGCAACAGACCTGTGAGAAGAAAGAATCAACACACTCCTTTTGGGCAATAGCAAAAACCTGTTGCATGGTCAGTTGGTCACACTCAACTATTAAAATTTTGAAAAAAGAAAACATTACAATTAACTTGGATTTCTTCAAAAGATAAACTTGCAGACTCCGATTCCCCTATTTCTTTCTTTGGTGTGTTTTCAGAGTTTATCAGGCTGAAAGAAAAAGAACTGGAGCAGCTTTAAATGTTTACAACTAGCACTACTTGAGCAAGGGGACAAAAACCATTATGAAGTAATTATCTTGTAGTTTAAATCATCAAATTCTTCCAGTCAAACCGGTACCTTGAGAAAACATCAAATGAAAAGTTTCATGTTACATACAGTTGGAGTCCAATGAATTCCTGCACGAAGTGTTCCAAGAACCTCGCCTTCCTTAACCAGCCCATTGAAAAGGGATTGGAAGAATGAACCTTCAACAGCTATACCCGTGGCTCCTTCCATTTCTTGCAAAAGCTGCTGCAAAGTGCTCCACAATACAGACAAATTTGTCGGTACGGTTATGCCCCTGGATGCACCACGAACCATGGCACTGACACGAGCTATATATGCAGGTGTATACAATTGTCCACCTTCAAGTCTACCTTTCACCTAAAAAACCAATTAGAAAATAAGTTCTCCCTCCATTTTGTCAAAGTCACAAAAGTAGTTACTAGGAAAATAAGCTACCAAAGTCCCGAGGCGAGGCTCCAAAACAGATGCCACCAACTCAGAGCCAACATGTAACTGTGCAGCCAGTTCAGCTAAAGCAATTTGACTGCATTCCTGTAATCTCTCATTGATTTCTTCTGCAACGGTATCCCAATAAGATTGTGATATAATTTCTCCTTGATTCAACATGAGCCCGGGATCCTCTGAAACGACATGCTGAGCTTGCTTCTCAAGGTGATATAAATCCACCCCAGTAGTATCCGCAAGATCAATCAAAGAAACACGTCCTATTTTCTTCACCTCCCCAGCAATTTCATGCCTTAATTGCTCCTACAGTACAAATAGATCATCACAATCATAAAATTCAAAATAATTCACTTGTAAATCAAACGTGCAAGGCCTAAAACAAAATATTAATAAAATTTTACACAGCAATCCAGAAGGAACAACGTGCATTTTCTAACATCATTTACATGATGATCAAACGGCCGTTACAATTCGTTATACAATCCAGAAATAATCACCACTAACTAAAAGATTCAAGTGTGTATTTTTTATTATTGTGTTCCGTATTTTCTCCCTAACCAAACATGAGGGAGTGAGAGAGTATTACGGGAGTGATATATTCTTTGCCGGAAACAGTGTGCAGAAGTTCGAAATCGATGATACGAAGCTCGTAGAGCTTTTGGACCAATTCAACGACGTTCCGCTCCGATAACCGGATGCTCGATTTCGCCTGCTGTGCGAACTCGAATTGCCTCTGCAATTCCAGCAATTCATCATCCATCTGTATTTCCCGTTCCAAATTCACTCAACTAAAAAAATTCAGCTTTTTAGGGTTTTATTTCGATAAATTTACAAACAAATCTTAAAGATCTGAAACTGAATAGAAATTAACGAAGAGTTTTTTTTTTTTGACCAAAATTAACGAAGAGATTTTACTTATATTGTGTTGATAAATTACATAGTTGGTCAACCAATTGTCAAATATTTCATTTTGATCACTAGAAACAAAAATTTTACAAACAAATGTTATGTTTTCATTCTAATAAAATCATGGTTAAGGGACAAAATAGAGAAAATGCTCTGTAGGCGCAAGTTAGCAGGCCTAACGGCCTAGGGTTTTCTTCTCTTCTTCTTCGTTGATCCCTGCTTTCCGATTCGATTCTTCTGGTGATTTCTTTCCTTTTCTTCGTTGCAATTTCTTGCATGTCATCTATGGATTGGAAAACTTTGCTTTTCGGGGGAAGTGATGAGCAAACTTTGGAATATTTTTCCCCTGGTGAGGACGATGGTTCTGTTTTGATTGATCCTCCGGCGGAGATCTTTGACGATGGTGTTTCTGCTTGGAGATGTGCTTTGGTTGGGCAATTCCTTGGTGGTGCCCCGAATTTTGTGGCGTTGAAGAAGATTGTGGCTAATCTGTGGGGGAAATCGCTCACGAGGGTTAGCATTGCTGGACCAGACTTGTACGTTTTTTCATTTGCGAGTATAGCTGATCGTGACTGGGTTTTGGAGACCGGCCCTTGGCATATTCATCACAAGTTGCTTGTGCTGCGGAAGTGGGAGCCGAATTTGCAGAGGTTGGAATTTGACCTAGGTCGGATGCCGATTTGGGTTCAACTTCATAACGTGCCCCTGGAACTGTTCTCGAAGAAGGGTTTGAGCTACATTGCGAGTGCTATTGGGGTTCCTATGTACATGGATTCCATAACTGCAGCTCGTGAGAAACATGAGTTTCCAAAGGTCTGTATTGAGGTGGAAGCGGGTCAGAAGGTGCCTCGTGTTATCCCTGTTCGTATGCGGGATAAGACTATTGTTCAAGTCCATGTAAAAATTCCCTGGATGCCTCCTTGCTGTTCATACTGCTGTGTTTTTGGTCATTCTGATAAAGCCTGCATTGCTCTAGGCAAAGCTGAGTGGAAACCTAAAGCCCCTGTTGCTACCATGGAGCAAGGTGAAGTTGGTTCGAGTGGGACTGTGGGCGCTTCGAATGTGTCTGCAGGGCCTAGTGCAACTGCAGCTGAATGCCCTGTTGCTACCATGGAGCAAGATGAGATTGGTCCTAGTGGGACTGTGGATGTTGAGACTTCGAATGAGTCTGCCGAACCTAGCTTGGCAACAAATGCTGTCGCATTGCCTGTGGCTATTGCAGCCGATGATGCTGTAGGGGTTACTAGAAAGGACCTGACACCTGGTGGAAGTAATGCTGGACCTGAAGTGGTGATTGGCTCCATTCCAACGCCTCTGGTAGATGAAGCTTCAGAATTTCCCCCCTGCAGAGTCCTGATTCTAGGAAACGTGGGTTGCGGAAGAAGGGGCCTGCTGTTTCAAAAAATATGTTTGATGTCTTGGCTTCAGTTGATTCCGATAGCTTAGATCGCCGTCCGAGAGCTGCGGCGCAGGGTGTTGCTAATTTGCTGCTTGAAATGAAAACGAAGAAGGTTAAGCTTAAGGCTAAAGCTGATGGGAGTAAGAGTTTGGGTGCTGTTCCCCCTTCACATACCCAATGAGCATTGTCTTTTAGAATGTTAGGGGCCTTAACAACCCCAACAAACAACGTGCAGTGTTGAAGCGTATGGAGAGTTTGAATGTTGATATCTTCTATTTGCTGGAGACAAGGGTGCGTGAACCTCGTTTTGCTGAGGTTTCGAAAGTTTTTTCTGATGATTGGACAGTCTTTCATAATTATGCATCTATTCCGCTGGGTAAAATCTGGGTGCTTTGTCGTAAGCATCTCAGTTTTTCATTGGTTCTTGCTGAATCTCAGTCTGTAACGATTCGAGGTGAATTAGCTGGAAAGAACTTATTTGTGTCAGCTGTTTATGGTAGTAACGATGGTATTGAGCGTCGGGGGCTATGGCAACAGCTGCAGCAGATAGAAGGCTTTGTGGATGGTTCTTCTTGGACTGTTGGCGGGGATTTCAACGTTATTTTAAGCGCTGAAGAGAGCTCTGACTTTGATCGTTTTGGGCCGCACTCCAACCCTGATATTTCTAGCTTTCAAAGCTGCTTAGGTGATGTGGGCTTGCAGGATCATCCGTTTAGCGGGCCAGTCTTTACTTGGTCCAATAAGCAGGAGGATGCTTACCTTGCACGGAAATTGGACCGGATTCTTGTCAACACGCAATGGCATTTGGACTTTGGTGATTCAGGTGTTGACTTTTTGGCGCCTGGTGTTTCAGACCATAGCCTGGGCCTGCTTAAGCTTCATGTATGTGCTCATGTTCATCGGCCCAAGCCGTTTAAGTTTTTTAATTTTTGGACACATCACCCAGATTTCTTGGGTATTGTTGCTGACTCGTGGGCTGAGCCTGTTCAAGGCAATCCGCTGCAAGTTCTGTTCTATAAACTCAAGCGTCTGAAGCCCAGATTAAGGGGCCTTAATGCAGGGCATTATGCAGATATTTCCAAGCGCGTTGAGGAAGCTAGAGCAAATTTGGAAGCTTTGCAGCTTTCAAACTTGAGTGGTGGATCTAGTGCTAATGTCTTGGAGGAGAAACGTCTGCAGAGAGATCTTTACAACCTTGAGCAAGCTGAGCTTAATTTCTATAAGCAAAAAGCCAAAGTTGACTGGTTGCAACAGGGGGATCGAGGTACACGGTTCTTCCACTCAGCTGTTGCTGAAAAACGCAAACGTGGGACCATTAGATTTGTGTTGGACGACAGTGGCAGTAGAGTGGAGTCTTTCGAGGGCATGGCTGATGTGTTCCTTCGCTTCTTTACGACCCAGATTGGATCTACTGACCCAAACGTTCGTTCTTGTGATGCTGAGAGTCTTCGAAGGTTGCTTAATGTCTCTGTTCCTATAGATGCTCTTTCCAGTATGACTGCAACTATTTCTAATGCTGAGATTCGTTCAGCTATTTTTTCCCAGGGGAATGATAAATCCTCTGGCCCTGACGGATACACTTCGTGGTTTTTCAAAGCTGCGTGGGGTATTGTGGGAGCTGAATTTTCTGATGCGATACGGCACTTCTTTAATTCATCCACTTTGCTGCCGGCGTTTAATGCGACTGCAATTACTCTAGTTCCGAAGGTGGCTAATGCTTGCACTCCAAAGGAATTTCGACCGATTTCCTGTTGTTCTGTTGTGTATAAGGCTATCACAAAAATTCTGGTGGGGAGGCTAACAGGGTACTTGCCTACTGTAATCACTCCGAATCAATCTGCATTCATTAAAGGGAGGAGCATCGTTGACAACACATTGCTTGCTCAGGAATTAGTGAAAGGCTATAGCCGGAGATCCATCTCACCCAGATGTGCTTTGAAAATTGATTTGCAAAAGGCTTTTAATACTCTAAGTTGGAACTTTATCTCTACTGTCCTAGAAGCCATTGGATTGCCTGAAGAATTCCGAAAATGGATTGAGGTATGTTATACGGGGAGCCGTTTTTCTATTTCACTAAATGGCACCCTTGTGGGCTTCTTCAAAGGTAGAAGAGGGGTTCGGCAGGGAGATCCCCTCTCTCCCTACTTATTTGTTCTAGCCATGAACGTGCTCTCTCACCTGCTTAATCTTGCTGCTGAGAATGGAGTTGTTCGTTTTCACCCGAAGTGCAGAAAGGTCAAGCTGACTCATCTAAGCTTTGCCGATGATTTGCTTATCTTTTGTAAGGGAGACTTGGACTCTATCCTTGGAGTTCAAAGTGTGTTGGATGAGTTCTATGACATATCCGGCCTCAAACTTAATATTGCTAAAACTGAGCTTTTTGTTGCTGGTGTTACAAGGGAGCAACAGAGCAGTTGGGGTGCTATCACGGGCTTCAAAGTTGGAGTGTTGCCTGTCAGATATTTGGGGATACCATTGGTGACGAGGAGGCTCTCGGAAAAGGACTGTAATGTCCTCATTGAGAAGGTCAAACGTAGACTTGAAGCATGGTCTCATCGTCATCTTAGCTATGCTGGCAGATTGCAGCTCATTAATGTTGTTGTCTTTAGCATCGTTAACTACTGGAGCAGGCAGGTCATATTATCTAAGTGTGTCATAGGGCGTCTTGAGCAACTCTGTATGCGGTTTTTCTGGCATGGGAAGGATGCTGCTGCTCACGGTGCTCGTGTGGGATGGAGGAATATTTGTAGGCCGAAGGGTGAAGGTGGTCTTGGCGTTAAAGACCTTTATGCTTGGAATAAGGCTTGTACTATTCAGCTAATCAGGAATCTGCTTGCTGAGGATGGATCCTTATGGGTTGCATGGGTTCGTGCTTATGTCTTTAAGGGCCAGGACTTTTGGTCAGTCGTCCCGAAACCGTGGTTCAGTTGGGGTATAAGGAAGATGCTGAAGATGAGGACCTTGGTTCAGACTCTATATGCTCAAGGGCCCATCACCATGCAGTCTGCTTGGAGTGTGGTTCGTGAAGCTGCGCCTAAGGTGCCATGGGAGAAGCTGGTTTGGTATGGAGCCCGTATCCCTAAGCATTCCCTTATTGTGTGGATGGCTATTCTCGATCGGTTGCCTACGATGGATAGGCTTTGCAAAATGGGGATTGCTGGCGATGGGCTATGCTGTTTGTGTCATGCTGAGCAAGAAACTCGTAACCACTTGTTCTCGGATTGTGCTTATTCGAAACAAGTATGTAGTGCTCTTTTGTTGCTATGTGGGATAGCTAGAAATGTTATGGACTGGGATGCAGAGCTTCTGTGGCTCTCCACGAATCTGAAGGGGAGGAAAGCCATGGTGCTGATTTGTAAACTTGCTTGGGGCTCCTTCATCTATCACATTTGGGAGGAGCGGAATTTCCGAAAATTTAGAAGTTGTTCTCGTGACTGTGCTAGTTTAGTAACTTGTATTAGGAACACTGTCCAAATACGCATACATAGTAAGGATATACGGCTTGCAACTGTAAATAATACGTTTAGGGATACTTGGGGAATTCCCTAGAGGGATGGCTGCCCAAGCTGAGTTTTGTATGTTGTTGCAGCTTTGACTGCTTTCTTTAGATATAAAACACAACTTATCCAAAAAAAATCATGGTTAATTTCCATTACTGACATATGTTAGAGTAAATATAAGATATGAATTTATTAAAAAAAACTCAATCCACCTAAATATTATTAACTGGTTGACAATATTTTTTAAGTAAAATGAAATAGAAAAACTTTTTAATTAGAGTTTAAATTAATTACATTAATTGTATAAAATACTATATTATTTTCTATTCAACAAGTTCAAATTATGTATAAATTATTATTTTTATCTTTAATAGTTGTAATCACTAATTTTGTCCGGACCTCGACCCCCTTTATGTTTGTGTTGGGCTTATCGGACTATTAGGAAATTTAAAACTAAAAAAAGAAAAAAGAAGAAAAACAAAGTAATATATATATGTGTGTGTGTGTGTCATGTCTTATTATCATATATTATCTATTAGTATCATACATATTATTACCATACTATTATTAGTATTATTTATTGTATATATATATGCTTGTGACATAATATGTATATATAGGTGTGTTTATTTGCGTGTAATTAAGTAATGTGTGAGTTTGTGCATATTTAGTATCGATATTTGCTATTGTCATTGTAATTATCTTATTATTACTATTATTATTATTGTATAATAACTCCTTATTTATCTCCATCATTGCCATTTGTTACGTTATTTTTATTACACATTACCATTATTACTATTATTATTATTATAATAGAAATAAATATAAAACATATCAATAAACAAAAGCCCATTCTGATTAAAAAGAATATTAAGAGTCCAAAATATTAAATACAAGAGTCCATAATACAAGCCCAAGAATAATAAATATCTACATATCATGTGGCCCGGTAAGCCCACAAAATATATAGCCCAACCGAACTAAAAAAAAACCCTAACAGCTTTCTTCTGCAGCCGCCGCACGCCCAACACCGTTGGATCTGGCCGCGATCCAACGGTCCAAATTCATCCCGCAAGGAAACCCTAGGAGGAAGCCCTTATGTTCTTGCAGCCGCACATCGTCAACCGTTGGATCTGGCCGCGATCCAACGGTCCAGATGAAGCCCGGGAGAAACCCTAGAGGGGAGGCCCTCTTATCCTGCGCGCCGCCAAGCCTCAACCGTCCGATCTGGGTGAGATCAACGGCCCAGATCAGATCTGAAGAAAACCCTAATAGGGTATGGATCCGCGCCGCATGCTTCCCCACCGTTAGATCCAGATCTGATCTAACGAACCAGATCTGCGCGTGCAACATACCCGACGCCCATCCGTGTTCCACGCGCGCGCCGGAGACGATCCGGCTCCCACCACGCGCGCGTAGCCACGCCCGTGACCCCTCGACTGCATGCCCCGCCTTGCTGCCCCGCTGTGCACCCTCGACCGCCCCTATGCTAACACCGTTTTGGGGTGGTTTTGTCATGTAAACAGAAAAAGCAAAAAACACAATCAGAGACCAAAAATGGAAATGTGAAAAGAAAAGAGGGAGAGAGAGGATTCAGTTTGTCTGATCATTTCCAATGTAATTCGGGTATAAAGGAGCCCGAACAACACTTTGTAATTCTTCTTCTAAGCAGAAAAAGGAAGAGGATTTTTCATAGCAATAGAAAGACAAAAAAAATTTCAGAGGTACACAAGCATTTTTTCAACATGTTCAATCCGATGCATGCATGAACAAAAAGAGTTTTTTTTTTGTTGTTTTTTTTACCTTTCGAGAGTTTTCCTCCCCTCTCCCCTCTGTTTTCTTCTGGTGCCGCCGGCGATAAGCCCTTGGTTTCTGTTTCGGAAACCGTCGGGTGAGCCACTGGAACCTTCACATTACCACCACTTGATCCTTGCGTTTCCGGCAACAAGCCTCGGGTCTCCATAACGGAAACCGACGGGTGAGCCACAAGGGTCACTATATGATTTTTCTTTCTTTCTTTTTTCTAAGATTCGAACGAGGGGAGTTGTGTGGGGTTTTATTTTTTGTTTCGGTTTAAAGGAAAAGGTGGGGGAAGGTTCTTTTTGTTTTCTTCTCGGGGTTACCGGCGCCGGTTAGCGGCCGACGGCGCTGGAAAGGTCTTTCATTTCAAAACCCTAATCGGGCAAACATGAAGAAGAGGGGGGAGTTTATTAGGGTTTTCTGAAATATGCCAAAAGAGGCAAAATGGTTCTAAAAGAGGGGATTTATACTACCTTGGTTCTTAAAAAATGGTTTAACCCTTTTTAGGTCCTTCCGTGTTTCCATATTTCCTACTATGGGGTTTCCGTTTTTTTTTATCACTTCCCTGGTCATTGATATTCTAAACCATTTCACATTTTCGTCCCCAAATTTGTTTTAGCCTCCGCCGAGTGGCTTAATAACCGTTTTGGTCCCCCCAGGTTACGGCATCCTTTTATTTCAGCCACCCTTTTAATGATTCAACAATCGTTTTTTATGGTTTATTCCTTCAATTAGGCCCTGAAAACTGTCCAGATTTATCTTTAACCATTTCCAGACTTACATTTATTTTATATATATGTGTTCATGCATTTGAATGCTTTAGTTCATATGTTTGTTTTTCTTTTATGCTATGTCTACTTCATGCACTAATTTCGTATATTTTTGTCCATGCACTTAAATATCCTCGTTTATATATTTGTCTTTATGTCATATTTACTTTATGTTTTTTTATTTATTCGTATTATTACATATGTTTATTTATTTTCGATACGTATGTGGTCATATGTTTTGATAAGTTGCATTCCGTTTTTTTTTAAAAAATTGCAATGCGAGTGTCTCTTTATTCGGGAACGAACGAGGCCAGTACCAGTCGTAGTGGTGGTGGTTCGGACGTTCTTTCTCGAATATCGAGACCTTTAAAATTTACTCGCTCGAATAACCAAATTAAGATACGATTCGTCACTTTAATTCGCAAAATTTAATATTAATTAAGCGGTAATGTTTTTGGTACCGATTTCCGGGCACGACGGGGGTGCTCATCCTTCCTCGCGTGTAACCGACTCCCGAACCCCTTTTCGAAAAGAATCTCTGGTTTTATTTCGGTGTCCGGTCTACCATTTTTAAATGGCCGGTGGCGACTCTTCCTTTTTTACAAATCCGATTAAAATTTTCAAAGACCCATTAAAACCCGGTTCGTCCGAGCGACACCCGAGGCACCATGTATTTTTGAAATTTTTTAGTCGCAACAGATGGCGACCCCGCTGGGGACAAAAATTTGTTTTCAAAAACAAAAAAAGAGAGTCAAGCCAAAAAAAAAAACTTTACCGCTCAATTAATATTAGAAGTTGCGAATTAAAGTGACCGAGTCGATCGATATTTGTTTATAAGTGCGAGTTTATTTTAAACGCATTTAAAATTGGCATTTAAACTCGTTCGTTTAAGTGGGGGGAAAACGCTAGTGCTTTCGTGTGGATATTGTTCCTCCGTGTGGGCCTAGCAAGTACCTTCGGGGCTCGAGTACCCTATATCTTCGTGAGAATATCGTTTCTCCGTGCGGATATAGCGAAAGGGTCCCCTCGAATTGAACTCGGTTGAGAGGAGCCTATAATGGGTGATGACCGAGGGCCTTGCTACCCTTAGAAGGGGACAGCGAGGACAGTTCGAGTACCTCCTAGAACCAAAACTGCATGTAGAGAATTAGAAAGCCCACCCCTTTTAGAGCCATGCGGACAACCTAGGTTCATTAGACGGGATAAATAGGGTTGCTTGCTTTCATGCTTGCCTTATTTCTTTTATCATGTTAATTGTATTTATCCGACACTAACGATCTTTTGTGATCTCTTGCATTTATTCTTACATGCATTACATAACACAAAGGTGTTGAGTCAAGGTGGTTTTACCCATCAAGGGCTATCATTATGGACGGGAGGTTGATAGAAAAGATGTTGTCAATTAGCAAGTCCGACATCGGTCAAAGGTGAATCAGAAAGGATAAGGGGACAAGTTTACCGAGCGAACACACGGTGTCAGATCTAGTGCCCACCATCGAAGAAAGCGCAACCCTTCTCCATTCCGAGGAAGTGAATCAAGATCGGATCTACTCCGAACATCCAAAATCATGAAATTACCCGACCGAGTGCAAAGAGGCGGCCGAAAAGAGCATGGCAACCGGAAAGGGCATGGATTAGGTCAAGAGATGGATTCAGCTTCGAGGAAATAGCTTGTTTTCCGGGACTCGATACCAGCAGTTTTTAGAGGGTCTTGATTTGCTAGAAAAGAAAGCAAATCCGGCCCCAACAATTTTAGCCGAAGCTTTCATTTCTTGAACATGATTAGGGGGAAAGAAGAGTACTCGTAGGACTTTTGCTATGACTATCTTGTAACAAGGAGCCTCCTTTACGTCTAAATGAAAGTTGACCTAAGGGGAATCACCTATATGACCAACACTTTTGACTGGCATACATTTGTAACATTTGTAGCATATACCATTTTAGAGCAGCATTAAAATTGTTAGTCATGCATTTATCTCATGATCATGCATTTGTTAATTTGAGTCCATAATACATTCATCATTAAAACTTGCTCAAGATCTTCCATCATATCATGTCTAATCGAAGGAAAACACTCATGTCAGAGAAAAGAGAGAAAATGGACAAAAGAACAGTTTCCAGCCAGTACAGCTTCAGAGGTATAAATGACCTAGTAGCAAGAGTGGATGGGCTTGAACAGCTCCACGAACAGTTGGTGTGGAATCAGAAGGAGGCAATCGCATATGTGAAAACATTCCAAGATGAAGTGATGGGGCAAATCAGTGAATTGAGGGCTATGATAGCTGTGGTAACCGAAAGAAGCAACGCGAGGGGAAACCCCCGGGCCGAGAGTAGTGAGAATGTGGGCCATGACACTGGGATGAAGAAAGCTTTGTCTGAAGAGGACCAGGCCATCATCGGCCAGTATGAGGTGAACCGCACTGCTTCAGAATTCTCCGTTGAGTTGGCGTTAGATAAGATCGAAGATTCTCTTAGGAAAAGCTTGTCTTCCCCAACGAAGAAGGAATCAGCTCAAGGGCGACAAGACTACCAAGAAGCCCCAAAGAGTGTTACAACTTCGCAACCCCGAGCTATGGTTGGGAGTCCTCGAGGTTCAGAGAAGATGAAGGGGAATGATCGGTTCACCCCCAGCCCTTTCACTTACCAAGAGTTGTATTCAAAGCTGTTGCATGCTCGAGTGGTGGCACCTTGCTTTGTTAAAACCCCGTCACATCCGTATCCCAGTTGGTTCCGTGAGGAAGAGCATTGTGATTACCACGCCGGAATTCGGGGGCATTCGATCGAGAAATGCATGAATTTTAAGCACAAAATCCAGGGTCTCCTAAACCTCGGGGTGTTGGAATTTGAGACAAAAAGTTCGGGTTTGATAATCAGGTTTCCAACTGTGAATAATAAGGTGAAGCTAGGAGGAGGTCAAGTTTCTATGGTGAAAGAGGGGGATAAGGCAAAGTCGCAGGCATCGGCGAAATCTACAAACGTCAGTGGCTGTCCTGATCATACTAAGGAAGGGTCGGACCTACCTACAGGGTTTAAAAGAATTTCCGAAAGAACCCACAAAAGCGGTTGACCCCGATAAAATTGAAGAAAGAGAGCCTTATCTAAGGAAAGGGGAAAAAAGGAAAGCTAAAGAGCATGTTGTAGGAGAGGTTGATAAGAGGACGAAGGCGTGTTTCCCGATGACCAATTCAAAGCTATTACCTCTGCTGATTCAGAACAAACTCCTGAGACCACCACCCCCGAAGCGGTACGCCTATCTTAATAGCAATGCGTTTGGTGCCAGGGTTCCTCATCTAATTCCTATGTCGTACACCGATTTGTTTCCAATGCTTGTTGAGAAGAAGCTTCTAACTCCAGTTCAGTCCAAACCAAAAAATCCTCCCTATCCCGAAGGCTATGATGTCAATGCCGTATGTGACTACCATGTGGGAAGCACTGGCCACACCACGGAAAATTGTGGGGCACTAAAAAACAAGGTGCAGGCTTTGATCGAAGACGGTCTTTTGACATTCTAAAAAGAGAGAACAAGTATGTGACTTTTGGGAGGTGCTGATACCCGGTCATCTTTAGGGTTTTATGTCTCCATGCATCGTGTCTGTTTTACCTTTTGTTGTCGGATCTTTCCCTCGTTGAGGTGCATGTGTAAGTTTGTACTGTTGGCATGTGATAGCTAGCATCTTTTGTAAGGGCTTTTGTGATGCCCGTTTGTTTTATTTTCAATGAAGGAGACTTTTGCGAGCATTTTATATTCCTTAGTTTCTTTTAAACATTTCATTTATTCTTTATGGTTACAAGCTTATTGCTTTTCTATTAAAAACATACGTACATGTATATATTTTTACAGAAATGACCTTAATACTTTGAAAAGAAAAAACCGAATGTTGTGGGAA
The DNA here is from genome assembly GCA_030270665.1 of Hibiscus trionum. NCBI lineage: Eukaryota > Viridiplantae > Streptophyta > Magnoliopsida > Malvales > Malvaceae > Hibiscus > Hibiscus trionum. Next base: position 27,427,819 of record BSYR01000024.1, on the reverse strand, counting down.
TGATATAAATGAAAGCATTATCTGTTCTACTTAGGCTAAGGGAGGGATGACAACGAGTGTTCAGGAATAATGGGCCACTCCCATTGAGTGAATTTTCCTCTCGGGCATTGCTGTCTAAGGTTCTTGAATGAAGTGATAACCCTAAAACTTCTACCACCTGAAGACCCATTTTGATATCCGTGTATGGGAGAACATTTGGCATTCCTTCAATTCCGTTCACCTAGACAGAGAATAAAAAATGTACCCATTGTTGTCCCCGTTTGAGCCGTTTGAACTTTTTCTTCCAAATGAACCCAAACCAAGGATCACCCCTACACCGGGGGCAAAGAAAAGATAGAAGTCTATGGACAAATAATTGACATTGGATTCTGATTAGGCTATGAAGATGAGGCCTTGAGGGGAAATAAAAGAGAATAGATACATTGAATACATTTTCAGTTTGAGCAGCCAAAAACATCAAAAGAAAACAACGAAAGAAAAGTCGGTTCTCAAAGAGCTACCCAAATCAAGTCAAAAGCTACCGACATAAAAGTTGAAGAAAGCAAAAGCAATAGCACTAAAGTGAAAGGTGCAATTTTGAGAAGAGGGAGAAGCGGATAAAGAAAAGGGACGAGAGGATTCCCTATCCAAATGAATCTCTGCTTAGATGAGCCTCGAAAGATTGCTCACCTTTGATCAAAAGCCTACACTAATACAATGCGAAGGTGCAATTGGATCCGAAACTACACTTGATGAAAGGAAATGAACTCTAGGGTGAAAACCCCGACAAAAAAAAACACACAAAAAAAAACCAAAAAAGAGGGGCAGTCTAGAGCGATCCAAGAAAGTAAGAAAAGAAATAGCATTTCATCGGAACATAATTGAGGCTTCAGATTGGAAGAGTTGATGCTTGGTTTCACCACCCTTAAACAGTTGTTTGGGCCTATTTACCCTTTCTTTCATAGGCGTGAGCCTTAGCCTACATTACAAGCCATAAAAGACCATTTGGACCATGCGCGGAAGGATGAATTTGTCTTCAGATCACATTCCGCCTATCTGGGTTAACCTTTCTTCAAGGACTGCCACACTTCTAATGCCTGATTGAGATCAGAAAAGAGGGAAGGATGGGGGCATGGTGAGTTAGTGAGGTAAAGAGAGCCACCTTTAAATTGGGTAGAAATTAGGTATGAGAGTCGCTCCTCTCGGAAGCCTAATAGCCCAGAAAGGATTTCATATGTGCATCTCTGCAACATTCGGGAAATTTCACTCGGGTCAACCTTTTTTTCAAAGACCCAAAAACTTGATTTTCACTTGACATGATTCTTCAAATGTATATTTTCATAATAAAATTATTTTTACCCAATCACTTGCATAAGTCTTTTACATGGGAATGAACAAGCGGACTGATCGTGGCTCGAGGTAAAGCCATCAGTACCCAAAGGGGCACCCTCAGAGGTTCAAACGTTGCTACTAATACCTCCAGTTGAAATATCAAGACCTTCTTCGGTGAAATGTTGAGCTACAAAGTCGACCTTTACTAAGAAGTGTTGGAATAGAACATGAAGGTAGAAATTTTGACATTGAGAGTCGGGGAACAGAAGTTACCCTCGGAGCATAAACATCTTGCCAGAGAAGGTCCCGAGAAGGATCGTATGCACCGCGTTGAGGGCACGCACCGAGATGAGGTAGTAAATATGATCTGAAATTAACTCGACAAAAGGCGATGAAGACAGAAGTACGCCTAAGAAAAGGAGGAAGATAGAAAAGAAAAAGAAGAGAAGCCGAGACGAGGACCCTAAAGGCATTTTGGGGCAAATGAGCGAAATTCAGAAGAGGCGCTCTTGACCACGAATTTAGAGGAACAAGTGCCAAAATTGGTGGCATCTTTGGACAAAAGACACCGTTTAAAGCAGTCGACATTAACCAGAGGTCAGTTAGAAGGTACATAAACCTAAAGCAAGTGGGGGCAATGGGATTCTAATCAGTGTAAGTCTTCCCTTCAAGAAGAAGCGAAAAAGAGAGAAGTTGACTTCAAGATGAAAACTCAAAGGAGTGCCCAAAAGAGAAAAAGAAGAAAAAAAGAGGACAGAGAAAAAGAGGAGACACGGTGAAAACCTAGAAAGCACTTTGGGGAATGAAGCAAAAATCAGAAGGGACGCTTCAGATCACAAACTCATGGTAAAAGAGGCAGAAACTCAAAGCTAAGAACTTCAGAGCAAAGGAGGCAGATACTCAAAGCTCATGGCAAAGGAGACAGAAACTCAAAGCCAAAAGGTTTTAGAGCAAAGGAGACAGATACTCAAAGCTCGAGACAAAGATATATGAAATCTGCTCATCTATTCGAGCATTTGGAGAATAGAACCCCCTATCCGTTCAGACACTTGGAGAATGGAAATATACTCATCTATTCGGGTATTAGGAGAATAGAACCCGCCTATCCGTTCAGGCACTTGGAGAATGGAAATCTGCCTACCTATTCAGGCAATCAAAGTCAGTAAAAAAAGGGAAGAAAGAAAAAAAAAACACAAAAAAGGAAAAGGAAAAAAGAAAGAAAAGAAAGGAAAAGAAAAGGGGAAAAAGAAAAGTTCAAAGTGAAAACCCGCATGAGCACTTTGAGGCAGACAATTCCAGAAGTGGATCAAGATAAGAAGAAGAGGAACAATGGTCCGGGAGAACCAAGAAGAGAGGCAATCAAAGCAAGAAGCAACACCAAAGGACACAATGTCAATAGAATTAATATGATTAAATAACTTGGAAACCCAGTCATGCATCACGAGTAGTTAGGCATCCCTAGGTTAGGAGCATGCTAACTCATACCATCATAGCATTTTATCTCTTTTCACAGATTTTTGAAAGACAAATCGAATACCTCCCGGGATGAGGAGAAAACGATAAAGCGAGAACTAAAAAAGATTTCAGGCGAAGCCTCTCAAGCCGCCACTCCAGAATGTCAAGCGAAGCTTTCATGTTCGCCACTCAAGGATTTCAGCTCAAAGCTTTCAAGCTTGCCGAAAGATTTCAAGATGAAGGATCCTACAGAGAAAGGGTCCAAACAAAGCTCTATATAGGAGGAACTTAAGACTTCAGGATCTCAAAAGTGGAGGGTCCTACGGAGAGGGGACTTACAGATCCTTGATTTCAGAGAGTAGTTCCATAGAGAAGGAACACTCGAAGAGAATGCAAAGGAAGAGGAGTTCTGTGGAGAAAGAACTCAGAATCCTAAGGCTTCAAGATCTCGAAAGCGGAGGGTCCTACAGAGAAAGGACTTGGAGACCTTGAAATACGAGGACGGAAGTTCTATATAAAAAGAAATATCACTCGAGGAATATGCCGAGAAAAGGAGTTCCGCAGAGAGCAAATTCTTGAAGGCTTCAGAGAGAAAATTGCTTAGTCTAACGCGTGGTGGTCGGCAGTAAGCCTACCCACAGGGAAGTGGGACAAAATTAGTGCTTATGGTCTTTGCTTTATTCTTGTTACACAAGTATAAGCAAAGAGGGGCAGCTGTAATCACTAATTTTGTCCGGACCTCGACCCCCTTTATGTTTGTGTTGGGCTTATCGGGCTATTAGGAAATTTAAAACTAAAAAAAGAAAAAAGAAGAAAAACAAAGTAATATATATATGTGTGTGTGTGTCATGTCTTATTATCATATATTATCTATTAGTATCATACATATTATTACCATACTATTATTAGTATTATTTATTGTATATATATATATGCTTGTGACATAATATGTATATATAGGTGTGTTTATTTGCGTGTAATTAAGTAATGTGTGAGTGTGTGCATATTTAGTATCGATATTTGCTATTGTCATTGTAATTATCTTATTATTACTATTATTATTATTGTATAATAACTCCTTATTTATCTCCATCATTGCCATTTGTTACGTTATTTTTATTACACATTACCATTATTACTATTATTATTATTATAATAGAAATAAATATAAAACATATCAATAAACAAAAGCCCATTCTGATTAAAAAGAATATTAAGAGTCCAAAATATTAAATACAAGAGTCCATAATACAAGCCCAAGAATAATAAATATCTACATATCATGTGGCCCGGTAAGCCCACAAAATATATAGCCCAACCGAACTAAAAAAAAACCCTAACAACTTTCTTCTGCAGCCGCCGCACGCCCAACACCGTTGGATCTGGCCGCGATCCAACGGTCCAAATTCATCCCGCAAGGAAACCCTAGGAGGAAGCCCTTATGTTCTTGCAGCCGCACATCGTCAACCGTTGGATCTGGCCGCGATCCAACGGTCTAGATGAAGCCCGGGAGAAACCCTAGAGGGGAGGCCCTCTTATCCTGCGCGCCGCCAAGCCTCAACCGTCCGATCTGGGCGAGATCAACGGCCCAGATCAGATCTGAAGAAAACCCTAATAGGGTATGGATCCGCGCCGCATGCTTCCCCACCGTTAGATCCAGATCTGATCTAACGAACCAGATCTGCGCGTGCAACATACCCGACGCCCATCCGTGTTCCACGCGCGCGCCGGAGACGATCCGGCTCCCACCACGCGCGCGTAGCCACGCCCGTGACCCCTCGACTGCATGCCCCGCCTTGCTGCCCCGCTGCGCACCCTCGACCGCCCCTATGCTAACACCGTTTTGGGGTGGTTTTGTCATGTAAACAGAAAAAGCAAAAAACACAATCAGAGACCAAAAATGGAAATGTGAAAAGAAAAGAGGGAGAGAGAGGATTCAGTTTGTCTGATCATTTCCAATGTAATTCGGGTATAAAGGAGCCCGAACAACACTTTGTAATTCTTCTTCTAAGCAGAAAAAGGAAGAGGATTTTTCATAGCAATAGAAAGACAAAAAAAATTTCAGAGGTACACAAGCATTTTTTCAACATGTTCAATCCGATGCATGCATGAACAAAAAGAGTTTTTTTGTTGTTGTTTTTTTTACCTTTCGAGAGTTTTCCTCCCCTCTCCCCTCTGTTTTCTTCTGGTGCCGCCGGCGATAAGCCCTTGGTTTCTGTTTCGGAAACCGTCGGGTGAGCCACTGGAACCTTCACATTACCACCACTTGATCCTTGCGTTTCCGGCAACAAGCCTCGGGTCTCCATATCGGAAACCGACGGGTGAGCCACAAGGGTCACTATATGATTTTTCTTTCTTTTTTTTTTTCTAAGATTCGAACGAGGGGAGTTGTGTGGGGTTTTATTTTTTGTTTCGGTTTAAAGGAAAAGGTGGGGGAAGGTTCTTTTTGTTTTCTTCTCGGGGTTACCGGCGCCGGTTAGCGGCCGACGGCGCCGGAAAGGTCTTTCATTTCAAAACCCTAATCGGGCAAACATGAAGAAGAGGGGGGAGTTTATTAGGGTTTTCTGAAATATGCCAAAAGAGGCAAAATGGTTCTAAAAGAGGGGATTTATACTACCTTGGTTCTTAAAAAATGGTTTAACCCTTTTTAGGTCCTTCCGTGTTTCCATATTTCCTACTATGGGGTTTCCGTTTTTTTATCACTTCCCTGGTCATTGATATTCTAAACCATTTCACATTTTCGTCCCCAAATTTGTTTTAGCCTCCGCCGAGTGGCTTAATAACCGTTTTGGTCCCCCCAGGTTACGGCATCCTTTTATTTCGGCCACCCTTTTAATGATTCAACAATCGTTTTTTATGGTTTATTCCTTCAATTAGGCCCTGAAAACTGTCCAGATTTATCTTTAACCATTTCCAGACTTACATTTATTTTATATATATGTGTTCATGCATTTGAATGCTTTAGTTCATATGTTTGTTTTTCTTTTATGCTATGTCTACTTCATGCACTAATTTCGTATATTTTTGTCCATGCACTTAAATATCCTCGTTTATATATTTGTCTTTATGTCATATTTACTTTATGTTTTTTTATTTATTCGTATTATTACATATGTTTATTTATTTTCGATACGTATGTGGTCATATGTTTTGATAAGTTGCATTCCGGTTTTTTTTAAAAAATTGCAATGCGAGTGTCTCTTTATTCGGGAACGAACGAGGCCAGTACCAGTCGTAGTGGTGGTGGTTCGGACGTTCTTTCTCGAATATCGAGACCTTTAAAATTTACTCGCTCGAATAACCAAATTAAGATACGATTCGTCACTTTAATTCGCAAAATTTAATATTAATTAAGCGGTAATGTTTTTGGTACCGATTTCCGGGCACGACGGGGGTGCTCATCCTTCCTCGCGTGTAACCGACTCCCGAACCCCTTTTCGAAAAGAATCTCTGGTTTTATTTCGGTGTCCGGTCTACCATTTTTAAATGGCCGGTGGCGACTCTTCCTTTTTTACAAATCCGATTAAAATTTTCAAAGACCCATTAAAACCCGGTTCGTCCGAGCGACACCCGAGGCACCATGTATTTTTGAAATTTTTTAGTCGCAACAGATGGCGACCCCGCTGGGGACAAAAATTTGTTTTCAAAAACAAAAAAAGAGAGTCAAGCCAAAAAAAAAAACTTTACCGCTCAATTAATATTAGAAGTTGCGAATTAAAGTGACCGAGTCGATCGATATTTGTTTATAAGTGCGAGTTTATTTTAAACGCATTTAAAATTGGCATTTAAACTCGTTCGTTTAAGTGGAGGGAAAACGCTAGTGCTTTCGTGTGGATATTGTTCCTCCGTGTGGGCCTAGCAAGTACCTTCGGGGCTCGAGTACCCTATATCTTCGTGAGAATATCGTTTCTCCGTGCGGATATAGCGAAAGGGTCCCCTCGAATTGAACTCGGTTGAGAGGAGCCTATAATGGGTGATGACCGAGGGCCTTGCTACCCTTAGAAGGGGACAGCGAGGACAGTTCGAGTACCTCCTAGAACCAAAACTGCATGTAGAGAATTAGAAAGCCCACCCCTTTTAGAGCCATGCGGACAACCTAGGTTCATTAGACGGGATAAATAGGGTTGCTTGCTTTCATGCTTGCCTTATTTCTTTTATCATGTTAATTGTATTTATCCGACACTAACGATCTTTTGTGATCTCTTGCATTTATTCTTACATGCATTACATAACACAAAGGTGTTGAGTCAAGGTGGTTTTACCCATCAAGGGCTATCATTATGGACGGGAGGTTGATAGAAAAGATGTTGTCAATTAGCAAGTCCGACATCGGTCAAAGGTGAATCAGAAAGGATAAGGGGACGAGTTTACCGAGCGAACACACGGTGTCAGATCTAGTGCCCACCATCGAAGAAAGCGCAACCCTTCTCCATTCCGAGGAAGTGAATCAAGATCGGATCTACTCCGAACATCCAAAATCATGAAATTACCCGACCGAGTGCAAAGAGGCGGCCGAAAAGAGCATGGCAACCGGAAAGGGCATGGATTAGGTCAAGAGATGGATTCAGCTTCGAGGAAATAGCTTGTTTTCCGGGACTCGATACCAGCAGTTTTTAGAGGGTCTTGATTTGCTAGAAAAGAAAGCAAATCCGGCCCCAACAATTTTAGCCAAAGCTTTCATTTCTTGAACATGATTAGGGGGAAAGAAGAGTACTCGTAGGACTTTTGCTATGACTATCTTGTAACAAGGAGCCTCCTTTACGTCTAAATGAAAGTTGACCTAAGGGGAATCACCTATATGACCAACACTTTTGACTGGCATACATTTGTAACATTTGTAGCATATACCATTTTAGAGCAGCATTAAAATTGTTAGTCATGCATTTATCTCATGATCATGCATTTGTTAATTTGAGTCCATAATACATTCATCATTAAAACTTGCTCAAGATCTTCCATCATATCATGTCTAATCGAAGGAAAACACTCATGTCAGAGAAAAGAGAGAAAATGGACAAAAGAACAGTTTCCAGCCAGTACAGCTTCAGAGGTATAAATGACCTAGTAGCAAGAGTGGATGGGCTTGAACAGCTCCACGAACAGTTGGTGTGGAATCAGAAGGAGGCAATCGCATATGTGAAAACATTCCAAGATGAAGTGATGGGGCAAATCAGTGAATTGAGGGCTATGATAGCTGTGGTAACCGAAAGAAGCAACGCGAGGGGAAACCCCCGGGCCGAGAGTAGTGAGAATGTGGGCCATGACACTGGGATGAAGAAAGCTTTGTCTGAAGAGGACCAGGCCATCATCGGCCAGTATGAGGTGAACCGCACTGCTTCAGAATTCTCCGTTGAGTTGGCGTTAGATAAGATCGAAGATTCTCTTAGGAAAAGCTTGTCTTCCCCAACGAAGAAGGAATCAGCTCAAGGGCGACAAGACTACCAAGAAGCCCCAAAGAGTGTTACAACTTCGCAACCCCGAGCTATGGTTGGGAGTCCTCGAGGTTCAGAGAAGATGAAGGGGAATGATCGGTTCACCCCCAGCCCTTTCACTTACCAAGAGTTGTATTCAAAGTTGTTGCATGCTCGAGTGGTGGCACCTTGCTTTGTTAAAACCCCGTCACCTCCGTATCCCAGTTGGTTCCGTGAGGAAGAGCATTGTGATTACCACGCCGGAATTCGGGGGCATTCGATCGAGAAATGCATGAATTTTAAGCACAAAATCCAGGGTCTCCTAAACCTCGGGGTGTTGGAATTTGAGACAAAAAGTTCGGGTTTGATAATCAGGTTTCCAACTGTGAATAATAAGGTGAAGCTAGGAGGAGGTCAAGTTTCTATGGTGAAAGAGGGGGATAAGGCAAAGTCGCAGGCATCGGCGAAATCTACAAACGTCAGTGGCTGTCCTGATCATACTAAGGAAGGGTCGGACCTACCTACAGGGTTTAAAAGAATTTCCGAAAGAACCCACAAAAGCGGTTGACCCCGATAAAATTGAAGAAAGAGAGCCTTATCTAAGGAAAGGGGAAAAAAGGAAAGCTAAAGAGCATGTTGTAGGAGAGGTTGATAAGAGGACGAAGGCGTGTTTCCCGATGACCAATTCAAAGCTATTACCTCTGCTGATTCAGAACAAACTCCTGAGACCACCACCCCCGAAGCGGTACGCCTATCTTAATAGCAATGCGTTTGGTGCCAGGGTTCCTCATCTAATTCCTATGTCGTACACCGATTTGTTTCCAATGCTTGTTGAGAAGAAGCTTCTAACTCCAGTTCAGTCCAAACCAAAAAATCCTCCCTATCCCGAAGGCTATGATGTCAATGCCGTATGTGACTACCATGTGGGAAGCACTGGCCACACCACGGAAAATTGTGGGGCACTAAAAAACAAGGTGCAGGCTTTGATCGAAGACGGTCTTTTGACATTCTAAAAAGAGAGAACAAGTATGTGACTTTTGGGAGGTGCTGATACCCGGTCATCTTTAGGGTTTTATGTCTCCATGCATCGTGTCTGTTTTACCTTTTGTTGTCGGATCTTTCCCTCGTTGAGGTGCATGTGTAAGTTTGTACTGTTGGCATGTGATAGCTAGCATCTTTTGTAAGGGCTTTTGTGATGCCCGTTTGTTTTATTTTCAATGAAGGAGACTTTTGCGAGCATTTTATATTCCTTAGTTTCTTTTAAACATTTCATTTATTCTTTATGGTTACAAGCTTATTGCTTTTCTATTAAAAACATACGTACATGTATATATTTTTACAGAAATGACCTTAATACTTTGAAAAGAAAAAACCGAATGTTGTGGGAATGATATAAATGAAAGCATTATCTGTTCTACTTAGGCTAAGGGAGGGATGACAACGAGTGTTCAGGAATAATGGGCCACTCCCATTGAGTGAATTTTCCTCTCGGGCATTGCTGTCTAAGGTTCTTGAATGAAGTGATAACCCTAAAACTTCTACCACCTGAAGACCCATTTTGATATCCGTGTATGGGAGAACATTTGGCATTCCTTCAATTCCGTTCACCTAGACAGAGAATAAAAAATGTACCCATTGTTGTCCCCGTTTGAGCCGTTTGAACTTTTTCTTCCAAATGAACCCAAACCAAGGATCACCCCTACACCGGGGGCAAAGAAAAGATAGAAGTCTATGGACAAATAATTGACATTGGATTCTGATTAGGCTATGAAGATGAGGCCTTGAGGGGAAATAAAAGAGAATAGATACATTGAATACATTTTCAGTTTGAGCAGCCAAAAACATCAAAAGAAAACAACGAAAGAAAAGTCGGTTCTCAAAGAGCTACCCAAATCAAGTCAAAAGCTACCGACATAAAAGTTGAAGAAAGCAAAAGCAATAGCACTAAAGTGAAAGGTGCAATTTTGAGAAGAGGGAGAAGCGGATAAAGAAAAGGGACGAGAGGATTCCCTATCCAAATGAATCTCTGCTTAGATGAGCCTCGAAAGATTGCTCACCTTTGATCAAAAGCCTACACTAATACAATGCGAAGGTGCAATTGGATCCGAAACTACACTTGATGAAAGGAAATGAACTCTAGGGTGAAAACCCCGACAAAAAAAAACACACAAAAAAAAACCAAAAAAGAGGGGCAGTCTAGAGCGATCCAAGAAAGTAAGAAAAGAAATAGCATTTCATCGGAACATAATTGAGGCTTCAGATTGGAAGAGTTGATGCTTGGTTTCACCACCCTTAAACAGTTGTTTGGGCCTATTTACCCTTTCTTTCATAGGCGTGAGCCTTAGCCTACATTACAAGCCATAAAAGACCATTTGGACCATGCGCGGAAGGATGAATTTGTCTTCAGATCACATTCCGCCTATCTGGGTTAACCTTTCTTCAAGGACTGCCACACTTCTAATGCCTGATTGAGATCAGAAAAGAGGGAAGGATGGGGGCATGGTGAGTTAGTGAGGTAAAGAGAGCCACCTTTAAATTGGGTAGAAATTAGGTATGAGAGTCGCTCCTCTCGGAAGCCTAATAGCCCAGAAAGGATTTCATATGTGCATCTCTGCAACATTCGGGAAATTTCACTCGGGTCAACCTTTTTTTCAAAGACCCAAAAACTTGATTTTCACTTGACATGATTCTTCAAATGTATATTTTCATAATAAAATTATTTTTACCCAATCACTTGCATAAGTCTTTTACATGGGAATGAACAAGCGGACTGATCGTGGCTCGAGGTAAAGCCATCAGTACCCAAAGGGGCACCCTCAGAGGTTCAAACGTTGCTACTAATACCTCCAGTTGAAATATCAAGACCTTCTTCGGTGAAATGTTGAGCTACAAAGTCGACCTTTACTAAGAAGTGTTGGAATAGAACATGAAGGTAGAAATTTTGACATTGAGAGTCGGGGAACAGAAGTTACCCTCGGAGCATAAACATCTTGCCAGAGAAGGTCCCGAGAAGGATCGTATGCACCGCGTTGAGGGCACGCACCGAGATGAGGTAGTAAATATGATCTGAAATTAACTCGACAAAAGGCGATGAAGACAGAAGTACGCCTAAGAAAAGGAGGAAGATAGAAAAGAAAAAGAAGAGAAGCCGAGACGAGGACCCTAAAGGCATTTTGGGGCAAATGAGCGAAATTCAGAAGAGGCGCTCTTGACCACGAATTTAGAGGAACAAGTGCCAAAATTGGTGGCATCTTTGGACAAAAGACACCGTTTAAAGCAGTCGACATTAACCAGAGGTCAGTTAGAAGGTACATAAACCTAAAGCAAGTGGGGGCAATGGGATTCTAATCAGTGTAAGTCTTCCCTTCAAGAAGAAGCGAAAAAGAGAGAAGTTGACTTCAAGATGAAAACTCAAAGGAGTGCCCAAAAGAGAAAAAGAAGAAAAAAAGAGGACAGAGAAAAAGAGGAGACACGGTGAAAACCTAGAAAGCACTTTGGGGAATGAAGCAAAAATCAGAAGGGACGCTTCAGATCACAAACTCATGGTAAAAGAGGCAGAAACTCAAAGCTAAGAACTTCAGAGCAAAGGAGGCAGATACTCAAAGCTCATGGCAAAGGAGACAGAAACTCAAAGCCAAAAGGTTTTAGAGCAAAGGAGACAGATACTCAAAGCTCGAGACAAAGATATATGAAATCTGCTCATCTATTCGAGCATTTGGAGAATAGAACCCCCTATCCGTTCAGACACTTGGAGAATGGAAATATACTCATCTATTCGGGTATTAGGAGAATAGAACCCGCCTATCCGTTCAGGCACTTGGAGAATGGAAATCTGCCTACCTATTCAGGCAATCAAAGTCAGTAAAAAAAGGGAAGAAAGAAAAAAAAAACACAAAAAAGCAAAAGGAAAAAAGAAAGAAAAGAAAGGAAAAGAAAAGGGGAAAAAGAAAAGTTCAAAGTGAAAACCCGCATGAGCACTTTGAGGCAGACAATTCCAGAAGTGGATCAAGATAAGAAGAAGAGGAACAATGGTCCGGGAGAACCAAGAAGAGAGGCAATCAAAGCAAGAAGCAACACCAAAGGACACAATGTCAATAGAATTAATATGATTAAATAACTTGGAAACCCAGTCATGCATCACGAGTAGTTAGGCATCCCTAGGTTAGGAGCATGCTAACTCATACCATCATAGCATTTTATCTCTTTTCACAGATTTTTGAAAGACAAATCGAATACCTCCCGGGATGAGGAGAAAACGATAAAGCGAGAACTAAAAAAGATTTCAGGCGAAGCCTCTCAAGCCGCCACTCCAGAATGTCAAGCGAAGCTTTCATGTTCGCCACTCAAGGATTTCAGCTCAAAGCTTTCAAGCTTGCCGAAAGATTTCAAGATGAAGGATCCTACAGAGAAAGGGTCCAAACAAAGCTCTATATAGGAGGAACTTAAGACTTCAGGATCTCAAAAGTGGAGGGTCCTACGGAGAGGGGACTTACAGATCCTTGATTTCAGAGAGTAGTTCCATAGAGAAGGAACACTCGAAGAGAATGCAAAGGAAGAGGAGTTCTGTGGAGAAAGAACTCAGAATCCTAAGGCTTCAAGATCTCGAAAGCGGAGGGTCCTACAGAGAAAGGACTTGGAGACCTTGAAATACGAGGACGGAAGTTCTATATAAAAAGAAATATCACTCGAGGAATATGCCGAGAAAAGGAGTTCCGCAGAGAGCAAATTCTTGAAGGCTTCAGAGAGAAAATTGCTTAGTCTAACGCGTGGTGGTCGGCAGTAAGCCTACCCACAGGGAAGTGGGACAAAATTAGTGCTTATGGTCTTTGCTTTATTCTTGTTACACAAGTATAAGCAAAGAGGGGCAGCTGTAATCACTAATTTTGTCCGGACCTCGACCCCCTTTATGTTTGTGTTGGGCTTATCGGGCTATTAGGAAATTTAAAACTAAAAAAAGAAAAAAGAAGAAAAACAAAGTAATATATATATGTGTGTGTGTGTCATGTCTTATTATCATATATTATCTATTAGTATCATACATATTATTACCATACTATTATTAGTATTATTTATTGTATATATATATATGCTTGTGACATAATATGTATATATAGGTGTGTTTATTTGCGTGTAATTAAGTAATGTGTGAGTGTGTGCATATTTAGTATCGATATTTGCTATTGTCATTGTAATTATCTTATTATTACTATTATTATTATTGTATAATAACTCCTTATTTATCTCCATCATTGCCATTTGTTACGTTATTTTTATTACACATTACCATTATTACTATTATTATTATTATAATAGAAATAAATATAAAACATATCAATAAACAAAAGCCCATTCTGATTAAAAAGAATATTAAGAGTCCAAAATATTAAATACAAGAGTCCATAATACAAGCCCAAGAATAATAAATATCTACATATCATGTGGCCCGGTAAGCCCACAAAATATATAGCCCAACCGAACTAAAAAAAAAACCCTAACAACTTTCTTCTGCAGCCGCCGCACGCCCAACACCGTTGGATCTGGCCGCGATCCAACGGTCCAAATTCATCCCGCAAGGAAACCCTAGGAGGAAGCCCTTATGTTCTTGCAGCCGCACATCGTCAACCGTTGGATCTGGCCGCGATCCAACGGTCTAGATGAAGCCCGGGAGAAACCCTAGAGGGGAGGCCCTCTTATCCTGCGCGCCGCCAAGCCTCAACCGTCCGATCTGGGCGAGATCAACGGCCCAGATCAGATCTGAAGAAAACCCTAATAGGGTATGGATCCGCGCCGCATGCTTCCCCACCGTTAGATCCAGATCTGATCTAACGAACCAGATCTGCGCGTGCAACATACCCGACGCCCATCCGTGTTCCACGCGCGCGCCGGAGACGATCCGGCTCCCACCACGCGCGCGTAGCCACGCCCGTGACCCCTCGACTGCATGCCCCGCCTTGCTGCCCCGCTGCGCACCCTCGACCGCCCCTATGCTAACACCGTTTTGGGGTGGTTTTGTCATGTAAACAGAAAAAGCAAAAAACACAATCAGAGACCAAAAATGGAAATGTGAAAAGAAAAGAGGGAGAGAGAGGATTCAGTTTGTCTGATCATTTCTAATGTAATTCGGGTATAAAGGAGCCCGAACAACACTTTGTAATTCTTCTTCTAAGCAGAAAAAGGAAGAGGATTTTTCATAGCAATAGAAAGACAAAAAAAAATTCAGAGGTACACAAGCATTTTTTCAACATGTTCAATCCGATGCATGCATGAACAAAAAGAGTTTTTTTGTTGTTGTTTTTTTTACCTTTCGAGAGTTTTCCTCCCCTCTCCCCTCTGTTTTCTTCTGGTGCCGCCGGCGATAAGCCCTTGGTTTCTGTTTCGGAAACCGTCGGGTGAGCCACTGGAACCTTCACATTACCACCACTTGATCCTTGCGTTTCCGGCAACAAGCCTCGGGTCTCCATATCGGAAACCGACGGGTGAGCCACAAGGGTCACTATATGATTTTTCTTTCTTTTTTTTTCTAAGATTCGAACGAGGGGAGTTGTGTGGGGTTTTATTTTTTGTTTCGGTTTAAAGGAAAAGGTGGGGGAAGGTTCTTTTTGTTTTCTTCTCGGGGTTACCGGCGCCGGTTAGCGGCCGACGGCGCCGGAAAGGTCTTTCATTTCAAAACCCTAATCGGGCAAACATGAAGAAGAGGGGGGAGTTTATTAGGGTTTTCTGAAATATGCCAAAAGAGGCAAAATGGTTCTAAAAGAGGGGATTTATACTACCTTGGTTCTTAAAAAATGGTTTAACCCTTTTTAGGTCCTTCCGTGTTTCCATATTTCCTACTATGGGGTTTCCGTTTTTTTATCACTTCCCTGGTCATTGATATTCTAAACCATTTCACATTTTCGTCCCCAAATTTGTTTTAGCCTCCGCCGAGTGGCTTAATAACCGTTTTGGTCCCCCCAGGTTACGGCATCCTTTTATTTCGGCCACTCTTTTAATGATTCAACAATCGTTTTTTATGGTTTATTCCTTCAATTAGGCCCTGAAAACTGTCCAGATTTATCTTTAACCATTTCCAGACTTACATTTATTTTATATATATGTGTTCATGCATTTGAATGCTTTAGTTCATATGTTTGTTTTTCTTTTATGCTATGTCTACTTCATGCACTAATTTCGTATATTTTTGTCCATGCACTTAAATATCCTCGTTTATATATTTGTCTTTATGTCATATTTACTTTATGTTTTTTTATTTATTCGTATTATTACATATGTTTATTTATTTTCGATACGTATGTGGTCATATGTTTTGATAAGTTGCATTCCGGTTTTTTTTAAAAAATTGCAATGCGAGTGTCTCTTTATTCGGGAACGAACGAGGCCAGTACCAGTCGTAGTGGTGGTGGTTCGGACGTTCTTTCTCGAATATCGAGACCTTTAAAATTTACTCGCTCGAATAACCAAATTAAGATACGATTCGTCACTTTAATTCGCAAAATTTAATATTAATTAAGCGGTAATGTTTTTGGTACCGATTTCCGGGCACGACGGGGGTGCTCATCCTTCCTCGCGTGTAACCGACTCCCGAACCCCTTTTCGAAAAGAATCTCTGGTTTTATTTTGGTGTCCGGTCTACCATTTTTAAATGGCCGGTGGCGACTCTTCCTTTTTTACAAATCCGATTAAAATTTTCAAAGACCCATTAAAACCCGGTTCGTCCGAGCGACACCCGAGGCACCATGTATTTTTAAAAATTTTTAGTCGCAACAATAGTCATTCAATTTTTTAGTTTAATTACATGTAATTAAACTAAAAAATTGAATGAATATATATGGCATTTTATACAATTAATGTATATATATATCATTATTTTTATCTTTAATATTCATTCAAGTTTTCTAAAGTTGACGAAACATTGTTCCAAACAAATGGTACGAAAAAGAAATTTTGAAAATATATAAACTTTGAGTTATCAGGTAAATATATATATATATTAATTTTTTAACTTTCTTATATTAGTTATAATAATCTGAACATCCATTTTTTTTAACATAAAAATATAAAATAATATAGTAATTTTAAGTACATCTAATTCTTTCACTATACGGAAATCCATTTAATTACTTTATTTAGTTATCGTTTTATTAACTACTTTTTCATGTAATGATTTAGTAATACTTCTAATATTTTGTACATAATTAATGTATTTAATTTGAACTTAAACTTTTTTTTTTCAATTTTACTTAAAACAGTATATTGCCAACTGTTTAACAAATATAAGAATTTAAAGCAATGTTAAGTGGCCTACACCCAAAATTCGTTTTTTAACTAACTTGATGATGACAATTGTCACAAAAAATTAATCATGAATTATTGAAATGAAAACCGAATTTAAATTTGATGACTAAAATTAAAACGGAACCTAAATTTAGTGATTTATTTGACTAAAATTAAAACGGAACCTAAATTTAGTGATTTATTTGCACTTTTTTATTTTCAGTAACCAAAATAAAAATAATAATTGAGAGTTGGTGACCAACTATATAGTTTACCCTTATTTTGTTTTGTTTGTTTTAGAAAGCCATAAAACATAACCTTCCTCGACCTCCTTTGCTTGACTAAGGGGTTTTTTTTTTTTTTTTGTTGCGTTTGGAGAGTTAAACTAGATTTTCTACTCAAAAAATTCTAAAAGCAACAAAAAACACTCAACTTTTGAGTGTCAAAATCTTAGTTTGCCTACCATTTTAGCTTTTCAAACCTTGGTTTGACAAAAGCTAATTTTTCTAGCTTTTGCAAAACCTTGGTTTACCCACCAGAACAAAAAACAAAGCCTTAGGCTTAGATGGATGCCCGTTATGCTGCAAAAAATGCTTATAAAGTTCATATTTAATAGAATTTTGCTTTATTCTTTTATTGTTGGATAAATTTCAACAAATTTGGTTTAAATTGAAATAATTATACAAATATAAAATTACTTTATTTTAATTATACAAATAAATTTTGAAGAGAGCAGCATCATTTTTTCTTGGAAGCTTCAACCATCAGCTTATAAAGAGCAAATCCACCTTGGTGGCAACCAGGCATTTTAGCTGTCATCTGCTCTACTTCAATCTGATCAACAAAATGGAGTAACATGTTTAAATATGAATCAATTCAAAGGAAAATATCAAAAGAGGAAAATAAGAAGGGAAACACATACCATTGAGACTGTATAAAGTTGAGTGGATTCATAGCCATCTTGTGCTTTGGAATATAGTTGATGAATTTCTTTTGATTCAATACTGCATTTAATAAAGAAAAATATAGCTGGTCTTACATTCAAAACCCTCCGAGATATGCCAATAAAAACAGGATCTGACTGCAAGCAGGGGGAAAAGGCTATATCAAATTACACATTCTTGTATCTAACATTCGTATGAGTATCACAGATTACAATTGACAAACTACTGCAATAATGAGGAGTAACTATTTGGAAGAAATGACTATTAGAGCTCTGCATTCCAGATACTTTGCCAATTCAAAACCATGAACCAAAAGGAACAGCATCAACAAGAAAGTGACAGTCACTTACCAGAGATGTAGTCGGTACTCCAATTTCCTCGACAACTTCACGAATAATGCTTTCAAACATCTCCCGGGAAGCCTTTTTATTAACAAGCTCGGAATCTTCTGAGTCCTTGCTGTATTTGTGGGTGTCTATACCAACATCTTGAGGCTGTCAAAGCAAAGTATAAAAACAGCAATGAATGCAGATAAATGTGATACTTTAAATTTGTCTGCAAAAGAAAGCAGGGTCTTGCTACCAAAGAGAAAGAAGATCCCATTCAAATATGTATTACCTCAGGGTGGCCTCCGGGGAAAACAAAATGCCCAGGAAATTCACCAACATTATTACTTCTTTCCAGCACCACTATTTTCTTGTCAGATGTCTCCACAATTCCACCATTTCCAAGAGGGCTTGAGGTGTGTTGACACTGTGTCGGGTCATCTGCAGAAAAGTACAGCTAATGGTATAAACATTCAACAAGTTTGCACCTGTGTTTGTAAGATCAAAGTTCAAAACTTCAGCCAAGTGCTGTCCAGGGCGCTAAGCGAACTCAATGTGCTAGAACTATTATATTGGTTTAGGCATGAAGGGGCAAATAAAAGCGTTTGCTAGCAATTGTATACATATATATAAATTTGTGTTAACTGATAACCAGAATGAGAAAGAATCTCATCTGCAGTGAATATTGTAAATTCATATTGACATACCTTCTGAGGCAACCAAGAATTTCTCCCATGAAGGATTCAAGTTTGTCCCCACAAAAGTTCTGGTAACAAGTAGAGGCGTTGAATCGTTATCATTTCAAAGAACATCAATAAGATAAGATAAAGTAGAAGCTTTTGCAATGCATGCAAAGATTTAAATAGAAGCCAACGGGTTTGGTTATCTCCGCACTAACATCCACAACCGCTATAAATGCAACACAAATGAAAATACCACCATGACCGCAATTTAAATGCAGATCGAGTTAAAGAGAGACCTATAATCTGTCAATCCAAGGTGGAGGCATACATAAGACTCTTGCTTTGATCCATCTCCACTCTTCTGACTATATCCTCCATACTGTAAAAATTATAATCAGTGCAAACAATAATGAAAGTTAAATTGAAGAAAAAATTTATCAAAATGAAATAACTTTGTGAACGTTCAAGCATGATCATCCGGGTTTTTGAACTTCAATACAAAAATGGGTCAAATTTTATTTTCCTGCATCTCAAAAGAGTGCCCCTAAAAGTTCATATAGGGAAAAAAACACAAATTTAAGAGAGAAACAATACTGGATCAGATCATACCCTAAATTTCTTGCCATTAAATAAAGATCCATTTTTCTGAACCCTCTGATCCCATATCTAAGCAAAACCAAAAACATGTTAAAGGTAAAAAAATTGAACTCGGCTTTCAAAAGCTTCAAAACTTTTAAGTTCACCTCAGAAATAGAATTCTCCAAATTTGTGTCTGAATGAGGAATTCTATCGTAAGAGTCATCGAAAACTACGGACAGCTTCAAGATAAACAAATGAGAGCACAATAAATGAAACATCAAAGTAAATGCAAAGGCAAAAGGTTATAAATCAGAGAAAGTTAAAACCTGCTGCTGAGACAGACCAAAAGGGCAAGAAAATAAAATGTTGTAAGTAAGAGAAGAACCCGCGTTACCCACTTCCTTCTCCATTTTTGAGAACTTTTTCGGGAAAAAAAGTTCACGACTTCACCAAAGTTACAACCTTTTTTTCAATACAAATATTGGGGGAGAAAAAGGTTCAAGGTAGACTTGGAGAATT
Source organism: Hibiscus trionum (assembly GCA_030270665.1). NCBI lineage: Eukaryota > Viridiplantae > Streptophyta > Magnoliopsida > Malvales > Malvaceae > Hibiscus > Hibiscus trionum. The sequence continues at coordinate 27,408,320 of BSYR01000024.1, read as the reverse complement.
GCAACTCGAAAGTTCATAGGTTCAGGTTTCAAAGGGGAAAATTTAATGATATCAGATCACATTGTTTTCCAGAAGAAAACAACAGAATTTCAAAACCTAGGCACGTTTCTTGTAGTTTTGTCATCTGTGCATGCAATTGCTTTCCGTCTTTTTTATGTTAATTAAGATTGCATCTGGTTCCCATGGCATGGGATCCATGGAATGGTAGTCTCAATCAGAACCCACAAATACAATGTCTCATTATAACACTGATTACGAAACCTCTAAGACATGTACAATGTCATCCATGGTTGCAGTCAATAAAGTTTATTCATATCATTTTTTTAAAGATGAATTTTCGCCTTTTTCTTACATGTCAATAACAAGTGAGTAGTTATTTGGAAGTTAAAATGAGATAGATGAACATTATTGACCGAGACTAAAGATGACGTATGAGCCGGGTTTATCTAATAAATTTTCAGTGGACAGAGTCATCAGATCATTGGCCAATATGTTGGGCTATATAATTAAGATCTGAAAAGTAGAAAACTAAACAGCCCAAAACATAGTTGGACAAGGTCTGGACTCTGATCAACCAAAAAAACATAATGGAGCTGATCTTCAAGTTTAACTAAGAACCAAGACTGCACATCAAGGGAAGAGAAAATAAACATCAAAGACGCATGTTCATGAAACCGTACATTGTTTAATTGAACAATCAGGATCGTTTCGCATGAAAATCCGATGCACTCTGATTAAATATATATCGTTTTTTTACAGTACTCTTTCCTAGCTAACAAAAACAGAGGGCAAAGTCCATTAACTTTTCCATTATTTCATGTGGATAGAAACAGAGAGATAACTTTATGTTCCGGTTGAGCAGGAAGAGATAAGCACAAACGAGACCCAAGAAGGGTTATCCTGTCGGTTAAACCAAAGTTTTGAGTAGTTCAGAAACATGGAGGCTGGAGCAATGGATGGCTTAGAAATGATGACCAATTGATGATGTTCATGCAAGTTGCATTTCAGGGCAAAAAGGTGGTTCATGTGGACCTCCAATGATTTATTACATCATTAAGAATTTTGAGATTGTCTGGGCTCTTGCAGCTGTCAGCCCTTGCTTCTTACTATCGGAATAATATGGATGGGGAGGAGAGTTAATTATAAAGACCACCACCCACCCATATACACACATGAAGGGTCAATATTTAAAATAATAATAATTGTTGGTCTTTTTAATTCTTCAATACATTTTTTTGACACATACAAAGTACATTTCGTGAATCTTACGTCTAATGAATCATCATTTATGAGTAGTCCTCATAAAGAAAAAGATAAAACATCCAAGGCTTTAAAAGACAAGTAATATGTCACTTCCGAAAGAGATATGAATATTAATTCTATATTAAAATAAGTTATTAAGGTATAAAAGCGATGATAATGCACATTAATTAGGTATATTTTTTAAAAAGAAGATAATGACATCATGAAAATATGTATCAAAATAATTACTTGACTGCTTGTTTTAACGTCCAACCTCTCAACTCTAGAAGGAGGGATAGACAAAGTGAACAACTGTAGGGTGGCAATTGAGTGGAGAATAACAAAAAATTGTGAGTATTTGAACCAACGTTAATGGAGAATAACCCAAATCTTCACCCGTCGGGACGAGAAAAATTTATCCCTGAAGCTCAAATGAAGATGGGATGAGAATTGCTATATTCACACCGTGAGATCTCCAAATCGTACCTGTATATATCCCCATTAGGATCCCCGAAAATATTTGCAAAGATCCTGATATTTTACAAAAATGAAAAATAAAAATATACTTACATCTCATTTACCTATATAAATGTTAGATATTTTATTTTAATATACAAAGGTAATTTGAATATTTTTAAGTGTAATAAATATATGACTTGTAAATTAAAATTGACTATATAATTTAACCAGTAAAATATCATAAGTTTATTTATTTTTTGTGATGAAAATTGTTTGAAACTCGTAGAGATTTACGTGAAGAGAGTATAATACAAAAAAAAATCTCAAAGCATTTAATAAAAATTATTCGAAACCGTCCAAACAAATATTGAAAATAAAATAAAAAAATACAAAAATTTTATCGTCCGGTCCCGTTACCACCCTTAATTACAATCGTGATGGCAACTTGTGACTTTTAAGCTTTCCGTCAAATAATTATGTTCCAAAAAACATAATGAATTTTTGTATTAGATAATTTGCATGAGATAATTTTTGGTCCCTTCCCTTTCTTTCTTTTTCGGCTAAAATGAATTTGCATGAGATTTTTTTTGGGTGCCTTATCTTTCTTTCTTTTTCGGCTCAGCGGAAATTCAATTTATTAATAAAGAAAAACTGCTACATACAGTCCAGAACATAAAGTCCTTGCAAACACAGCATACCATACCAGTGCCACTGCAATTATATGAGATATTTTAACTTGTTTATAATAATAATCGAAGGACCAATTAGAAATGTATAATAAATGCAGAAATGTTATAAACTGTAAATTAAATTGTTCCAAATTTCCATAAAATTCCAACAATAAATGAAGGAATGACAATTATTTTAAAAATAATAATAAAAAGACAAACTCTAATGATTGTTTATGAATCACACAGGAGGATTTAACATTCTCAGAACTTAACACTATACAAAGAAATCCAATAATGAAATTTATATGGAGTATGTTTTATTTTTTAGGTCACCTTTGTAGACTTATATTTCTTCTGGGAGTTTGAAGGTGCTGATATCTTCATCTTGAATCCAACCATACTTTTCCATATAAGGATTAAGCAGTGTTTTTGGTGGGTATCTGTCAATTTCATCTTTCCACGCATTCCCGTCATCTAAATCCCTCACAACCTCCCACAAACAACTGTTGCATTTAAACCCAGATCCAAAGCTTATCATCAAAACCTTGTGCCCTTTCTTCAACCTCTTCTTGGCTTCCATATATGCTAAAACATACCAAAGACTACATGCTGAAGTGTTCCCATATCGGTGCAGCGTCATCCTAGCCGGTTCCAAGTCATACTCGGTCAAATCAAGGCTTACTCCGATCCCATCGATCACTGCTTTCCCTCCCGTGTGGATGCAGAAATGATCCACTCCGCTCTTGAAGTTCACCCCTGCTTTAATCGGTCCTTGAGGAGCTCCCTTAGGGGCGGAACCACGGCGCCGGTTCCATTTTTTAACGAGTGAAACCGCCATGAACCGAAGCAGTTCCCGGACGGGCAATATCTTTGGGGTGATGACCTTTAAATTGTCGACGAAAGCACGAGTCGCGGCTTTCGGGAGGCTTTTGCTAAGGTGAAATCCCATCCTTCCTTCATCGTCTTCTTTTTGGGTACAGACACTATATGACTCGTCGTTGGCTCCATGATGTGTTCTCACCAAGCATTTCAGTTTGAACATTGCTTTATGTTTTAAGGCCTTGTTGTTTGTCAAAAGGACTGCGCAGCCACCGGAACGGAACAAACAATTCGCCAGAATCATTGATCTGTCGTTTCCGGTGTACCAGTTCATACTCAACGACTCCGATGTTACAATCAAAGCCAACTTGTTCTTGTAAGATTTGAAGACATTACGAATAATATCGACGGAAATCATGCTTGCACTACACCCCATTCCAGTCAAGTCAAAAGACTTGATGTCTGCTCGCATTTTGTAGTGATTTATGATTCGAGAAGACAAAGAAGGAGCTGTGGCCAACATGGAGACATTGACGACCAAGATATCGATTTCCTGAGGGGAAACGCCTGCCTTTGATAACAACTTCCCGATGCTGTCATGCAAAAACTCATCCATTTCCGAGATTCCATCTTCCAATTTCGGACACTCTTCTCTTCCGGCAAACATGACTCTGGGGGCGTATGTTTGTTCTCCGATGCCCGAACTGACGATGGCTTTCAACAAGAACTTGTACTCGTTGAGTCCGAGGTTCTTGTTCCGTTTTATCACCTCCCCACAGAATTTTGTCCCGACCATCCTATCATCACTCGGCTTGTAACATTGGTAATCCAAAATGTAACACTGTTGGTCTCTCGAATCATTAACCCACTTCCACAACAAGAAGAAAACATACAGAATTGGAATAGTCAACAACAGAGAGAACAGCTCCATGAGAGGAAACCAATTAACAAAGGCAAAGAAGGAAAAATAGGATATACTTTGTTAGATCGGTGTGGGATAGTGGGATATGTTAGATCAAAATAATCCAAGCCTCATATAAAGGAGAAATGCCCCGACCCTAATTAGTTGGACATGTGAAAATGCTTAAAGACCAATCGCTATCACTCAACAATCTTACACCAACCAGCTATATATATATCCGCGTAGTTTCACAAGTCATTATTACAAAGTCAAAAAGTCTGTCACCCAATCAGCGAGCTCAGCATGTGAGATAGAAAGCAAAGAAAACACCAGGTAACGCTCGCTAAAGTTTCTTTAATGACTTCCACATATATGAATATTAAAAAAACCCTAATGCGATACTTTTCTAGTTTAGTTTCTTCATTAATTTGGGCCAGCAGTGTTAAAACTGTACATGAAGTCTAGTGTACGCAAATGGAAAAGCCATTATAGTTCGTAGTTAGTTTCTATAACTAGCTAGGTCATCCACATTTAAGTGCGATGAGGCTGGCAGATACAGAACTAAAGCAAGGCCGGGAACTAATTGTAGTTCGTCTATGAAATTATCATTCTCTTCTTCATAGTTAAAGGCAAATAAGATTCCAATAGAGTTATCAAAGTAATAAGCAGTTTGGTATTGCTTACGCAGATTTTGAATTCGATGTCTTGTGTACACAAACTATTCTTATCGGGAGATTCACTCACCAAAACTAAATGTATGACGCGGTTCAGTTTAAATTAGTTAGAGTAAAATCTAAAGAATCAGAAGAGGAAAAAAGGTCAAATTACATTAATGTGTTAATAATTCGATTCATCAATTTGATTTCGGTGATTATTAACATACCGACAGAGGAACGATAAGAAAAAAAATAGTGCAATAAATCGACATATATGGGACAAATCTGTTCCTATCTTTAAAAGCAATCCCAACTTATTCATATGCTTTGATTATGAAAATTGGAATTACAGCTTATCAACAGCTAATAAATGTTATTTAACATTTATGAGGGGCATTTTTGGATAATTAGGTACTCTAGACCTTTTTATATACATGCTATATTTCGTAATGTTTTTAAAAACTGTTTTTGATTTTAAAAGTAATGCAAAACAAGTAATGTTAAAGGTCATAAAAATATATTTTTTTTTTTATGGAAGGTCATAAAAATATTTTAATGCTTTTCAAAAGTTGATTTTTTAGCTTTTTTAAGTTTATTTGAGCAAAATTACTCATTTGTCTTCGTTTATATCACCAATTTTTTTATATATTAAAAATAAATGTTTAAAATAGCCATTTTATTTAATAAAAACATTTATGACAGCAACCCAAAATACACAAACTTTAACCAAATAATCCAAAACAAAACTTTTTAAAATCAAATTTTAAACACTTTTTATCGTATTTTCTAAAAAAAATAATGCCAAATTGATCCATAAGGAGAAGAGGATGAAACTTTGTATTTGTTAACGCTTTCACCACTAAAAGAATGTTAAATAAAAATAAATTCTGTATATTTTTATGAATAGAAATCCTCTCCTCTTTTTTGGTGTCTCACATTAAGAAATTATGTTTAAAGTTTAGGGTTAAAGTTTAAGGTTAGGATTAAGAGTTATAATATAGGGAACTACGAGTATGATGTATTTTTAAGGTTTAGGATTTAAAATTTAGGGTGAGAGCTTAGAATTTTTTTTAAAATTTTAGGACATAGAAAGAGGGCACCGAAAAGGAGAGGAGGATTTTGTCCATTTCTATGTATTACGGAGAATGTATTTTATATTTAATTTAGTTAGTTTATGCAATAAGTTATATTATATTTTATAATATTTATATTGATGTACATAATTTAATATATTTTTCGTATATTTGAACTATTAAATTTATATTATAACTTTCAATTTAACATTTCAGTCTATATGCGTTTTGACATATTCAAGTATGTGTGCCATTTTTATGTTTAACTTTTATGACGTATCATTTTTTACGGAGTATGTGATATTTTACTTTACAAAGTAAATTATATTTTGGTTTCACATCATGTTATGTATTAATTGTCTTATATTTTATATGATTAGCATAGTTATACAATTTGAAATTGTGTATATGCATATATATTTTTTTGTTTAGTTTTCTATAACTTTTTAAATTTTAAATAAATCCAAAAAATATTTTTATGACTTAATAATTGATTTTATACATATTTTGGACATTCGTATTTCATGTATTTATATTATATTATATTGAAGTTTATTTTTGTTGCATTTTAATTATTTTTCATGTTATTTAAATCTCGATTGATTTCATATTTTATATGATTTATAGTGATTAAGTTTTAACTAGTTTAACCAAAAACTGGTTGGTCTAGTGAGATGAGACGCTAAATTCTTTAAACAATGTCAGAAGTTCGAATTCTAATATTGTGAATGAAGGAAATTTAGTTGGGATGATTGTCCTCATATTAAACTTTTGTAGTACCCAATTCAGATTAGTCAGTCAATAAGTTGAATACCGGTAATTATAAAAAAAAAATTAAGTAATTTAAAATTGAGTTATTGCGTGGATTTAATAGCTTAGTCACTTGGCTGTTGGTGTTGGTTGATAGCTTAGTCCGAGCTTGTGCATGGTCCTAATGGTATGGCTGCGTGCGTTGGGGAGTGCGGGATGGTTTTTGCTATTTTGGTCTATCTTTCTTTGTTCTTTATCGGGAGTTTTATACCATTGTCCGATTGTGGTGTACTGGTGTACTCCCATGGACGGAACTATACTCTCGAAGAATTATTTTTTATTTTTATCTTTTTATTTAATATTTTTAAAAAAAAATTAATTTATTCATAAATTTGTCCTCTTTCACTTTTAAATATTTATATTTTGTCCTCTAATATCAAATTCTGATTCCGTTCCTATGCACTTTTTTCTTCTATTTAAATTTAAAGAGTTTTTTTAACGAGTCTTATGACTGCCGACTGGAGTTTGTATGATTTTGTTTCTTAATAAATCGTATATTTTGCCCATAGAGTAAAGAAAAGGTGGATTTAATAAAAGCAGCCGCGCAATTAGTATTATGGGTTTCCTTTAACATGATTTCAAAAGCCTCCGAGCCAACAAATGTAGTTGGCTAATTAATAGGAAGCACGGCTTTGATTACTAAAGTCATCTTTGGGACCCAACGGGGCCGATGAATGACTCAATTATTCGTATTGTCCTTTTAATTATTCATAATTTGTGGAATGCGATTGATAAAGTATGAAGTAAGGTTTCTTACATATTTGAGATATTTATCCCAATCCCAAACAAGTGAAATATCATGTGACAAAACAAAAATGTTATAAAATATATACAAATGATTAGTTTAGAACGGGCGATGCTCACGGTTAACATAACATATCATTACAGTTTTAATTATTATAAATTATTATTAAAATTTTTAATAAGTGAACAAATATGAATGATTTATTAAATTAGAATTCTAATTATGTTTAAAAATAATTTTAATTACATATTCAATCATTAAAACTTTTAATAATAATTTAAAATTTATTAAAAATTTGGGTAAACTACACCACATACTTATCAACTATGGCCCTAAGTTGAAAATGCCACCAAACTTTAAAATTGTTCAAAACTATCACTGAACTTTAATATGTGAGTCGAAAATACCGCTCTACCGTTAACTCTTAACGCCCACGTTAAGTCAAAACGACGTCGTTTTGGTACGGCTGTTTTGAAGCCTAATTTAGCCCAAAATGACGTCGTTTTGCTAGAGAAAAAATATTAAAACCATGCATTTAGGGGGTTTTGAACCCATGACCTTTAGAAGAAAAAGATAAGCTTTAACCATTAAACCAACATAACATTATATAATATTTTACCACAAATATTATATATCTCAAACTAGCAAAAATTAATTCAAATTATTTTATGAAATAAATAATATTAACATATAAATATATAAATATATATTATTTGCACATATATATACATCAATATATATAGATAAAAATATATTATTTTTATATATTATTAATAATATAAATATATTATTTTTAAAAAACTTAAAATATTCATAAAAATAATATATTTATATTATTAATAATATATAAAACCCTAAATTATTAACCTATAAACCCCAACCCTCGAACTTAAATTCTAAATCTTAGAGTTTAAGATTTAGGGTTTAAAGGTTTTTTTATATATGAATTTTATGTTTTTTTAAAATAATATATTTATATTATAATTAATATATTCAAATATTTCGAGTTATTCGAGTTGACGCGTCATATTTTATAACTCAAACTTTATTTGAAATTTTTCCGATTCGAGTTGAGTCGAGTTTTTGAGTTCCTATAAAAATTTAATTAAATATTTGAATATTTTAAATCAATTTTTTCTTTTAAATCGAATATTTAAAGTTTTTATTAAATAATCGATGTGATTTAAATATGAAAATATTAAATATTCTATTTAAAAAATATTCGATTTAAAAGAAAAATGATTTAAAATATTCAAATATTTCGAGTTATTCGAGTTGACGCATCATATCTTAAGATAGAGATGAGCGTTCGATCGAGTCGAGTAAAAAAATTTCGAGTTATTCGAGTTGACACGTCATATTTTACAACTCAAACTTTATTTGAAATTTTTTCAATTCGAGTCGAGTTTTCGAGTTCATATAAAAATTTAATTGTAATTATTTATCATGTTACCATACTTTGAAATTTTGCTTTAAGACCAAATTGAAAGAATGCATAAAATTACGAGGGCTAAATTTAGTGAATTGTTTCGAATTAAGATTAAATTGATTGAATGTATAAATATGAAGGATTAAATGTGTTATTATACCAAATTTTATAACAACCACTTAACGACATTTAACGTCTAGTTACCATTTTGTTATAAAACATAAAGTTTAATTGTCATTCTGTGATTTTTAAAAATTTAGTTATCATTTTATTTTTTACCAAAGTTCAGTGACCATATGTGTATTTTACCCTTTAGGTTATGTTGGTTGCATGTTACAATTTACAACTACTACCACACGTTCGTAGGCAAAATATCTGTGATTTTAATTGGGCATGCGATGCATATTTAACGTATATTTCAAATCTAAAGCACTTTTTTAAATTTATCAAATATGAATTGAATAAAAATGTTTTAATTTTGACAAATTTTAATTCTAATTATAATACTACCTAGACAAGATAGAATGAGGGACTCTAGAAAGAACGAATGAAGTACTCTTGATGAGTTTAGAATTCATGACCTAAGAAAATATAATGGAACAAAGATGAGCAACTCGACCAACCGCCCAAAAATACTTGCTCAACTACATAAAAATATATAAATCATATACTTTTCTCTCCATGTCGAACATATTAGAGAAATGTAAACATTATTAATTAATAATGAAGTGTATAATGTTGGGATTGCAGTTTTACAAGTCTAGTTTGGGAGTCAATTTTGCAGGCCGGTAGAATTGCTCTTGCATTTAATTCATGGCTGGAAATGTTGATTTGGGTATAACAATATGGTAAAGGTAAATCTTTATTGGCCAAGATAATTAGATTGGCATGGAGTGGGTTAAAGCAGGAAAGGAATATGAGGCTGCATGGAGAAAGGCAAAAGCATGCTGCTAATCTATTTCGGTTAAGTAGGCAAGATGTTCGAATGCGATTCCTGATTCTTTCTTAGTTACTGGATGAGGGCTTTCTTCATGCTTATATGTTGCTTTGTATAGGGGGTTATATATTGAGGGGTTTGTAATTGGTTGTTATTTTTAATCTTTAGATGAATAAAATTCCATTTATTCAGAAAAAATGAAGTATATAATTTAAAATAAGTTTATCAATATTCTTAAATTTCACATTTAATTATTCAATAGCGAAATTTAATATTATTTGTTAGAAATATCATTTAGAAATGTATAGATTTATATGAAGTATAAACATTTTTTATTATTTCAACTTTTTAAAAAAAATCAATATTTTTGAGTACATGACCACACACTATTCTTCAACTTTCTATCATGGTCTTACGATAGAAATTCTCTGTCTTTTTTGGTGCTCCTACAGTCCTACTTATCTCGTAAAATATTTTAAATTTCATAAAATGCCAAAAAAATGTTAGTAAAATATATGTTCATTTTATGGTTTATATTCGGGATTTGTGACTTCTCTTTCTAAAGATATCGTCTTTGAGTAAACATATTTGGCTTGTTGGTCAAGCTGCTCATCTTTGTTCCCTTATATTCCCTTGAGTCATGGTTTCTAGTCTTCTAGACCCACTATGAACACACCCTTCCTTCTCCTAGAAATCTCTAGGTAGGATTATGATTAGAATTATGATTTGTCAAAAAAACTATATCGTCTCAAAAGTTTAAACTCGAACTTTCAGTAAATATCAATTTAATTTAGGATAAACTTAGAATTCGTTATTCAATATTTAATGTCTCAAAACAATGTTAAAAATTTAACAAGTCGGCTTTCAAAAGCTTCAAAACTTCAAGTTCACTTCAGAAATGGAATTCTCCAATTTCGTGTCTGAATGAGGAATTTTATCATAGGATTCATCGGAAACTACAGCAACTTCTTTTTTTTGATCAAAACTACAGCAACTTCAAGACAAACAAATTAGAACACAATAAATTAAAAAAAATGCAAAAAAGGTAATAAACCCGATGAAGTTAAAATCTGTGGCTGAGAGCCTGAGACAGACCAAAAGAGCATAAAAATAAAAGGTCGTAAGTAAGAAAAGAACCCAATGACTTAAATTACAGTCATTTTTGTAATTGCGTACAATAACAAATATATTATAATTATTTTAAACCGTTATTTTTTATAATAATAATTTTGAGTAGTGTTACTATCGCTATATAACGACCGTTATTACAATAACATACAGATATTTGAATCACTGAAACTCACGTTACCCACCTCCTTCTCCATTTTTGAGAACTTTTACGAGATGAATTCTCGACTTTCACCAAAGTTGCAACTTTTTTTCAATACAAAATATCAAGGTATAGACTTGGAGAATTGCAATACGTAAGCTTATTGGTTCAGATTTCAAAGGTGCAAATGTAATGATATCAGACCACAAAGCTTTTCAGAAGAAAACAACAGGATTTCAAAACCTAGGCACGTTTCTTGTAGTTTTGTCATTTGTGCGTGCAATTGCTTTCTGTCCTTTTTTTATGTTAATTAAGATTGCATCTGGTTCCCATGGCATGGGCGTTGCTTAGTATCAATACGTGGATAGAGTAATCATGTCCTTGCCCAATACGTTGGGCTATATAATTAAGGTCTGAAAAGTCGAAAACTAAACAGCCCAAAACATTGTTGGATAAGGTCCAAAAAAAATACACACCATATGGTAGAAATGATTAACATAATATATAATTGAATAAATAAATAAATAAATAACACATTTTTTACTATTATTTTCTCACTGTGCGCATCTAATAGACTAATAGTATCCTATATAATTCACCTAAAATTTTGATATATCTATAAGTTGGTGACATGTTTATAGTAACACAAATTATCTTATATGCAAAATGTGTGGTGCTATTTAATTTTAGAGTAGATTTTTGGACTTCTTGATTAACCAGAAAAATATAATGAAGTTTTTTTTTGCTCGAAAAAAAAATTATTAATAAAATAAACATACATGCTTTAAGTTTGTGTTATGTGCCTCGTTAAAAATTTCAATAATTTTAAATAAAAAAAAGAGTACAACACAAAAGGCAAGAAAATATTATGAAGACAATGTGACCTTCAACTCCATAATTTAATATAGCTAACATCCCCTTTCAAAGATAAACACAAAGCCTCCTATAATCACCTGAAACCATCATCCAAAATAAATATGCCTCAACCTGCTTAAAACAATTTTTACCCTGCAACAGTGGTAGATTTTGGACTAAAAATTTGAGGGGTAACTTAATTTTTTTAAAAATTCGGAGGTTTAAACAAAAAGTTAAAAAAATTGAGGGTTTGATTAAAAATTTTAATAATTTTGAGAGATTTAACAAAAAAAAATTAAAATTTGAGAGAAAAATTAATTAAAATATTCAAAAATTTGAAGCTTAATATAAATTTTTAAAAAATTGAAAGATCCAAATTAAAACTTTTAAAAATTATAGAGATAAAATTCAAATTTTTCTAAAATTTGGAGAGGGTTGTGACCCCATTAATCCTTTAAAGGATCAGCCCCTGTCCTGAACAACCTGCCGATAACAATTAAATCTAGAGTAAACTACTGCGGTGGTCACTTATGTTTTCCTCTAGTACAGAGTTGGTCAACGATTTTGAAAAATGACCAGTGAGGTCACTTACGTTTTCGGGGCGTAAACTTTTGGTCACCAACCGTTTAATGTCGTTAAACTTTAACGGTTTTCTGATTTGGAAATTGAAAAAATAAGGATAAGCTACTGCAATGGCCCGAAAATTTCTGAAATTTCAGAAACTCCCAAATTCATAAATTCCTAAATCCTTAAATACCTAAATCCCTCAATTTGGTCACTCTTGCCGTCGTTAGCCACGATTCCGGCGACGGAATGGAGCGTCCTCCCTTCTCCCAAACACCCATGCACCAATCGCCGTCGTTCAATCGTCGCTTGTTGCAAATCGATCGAATGAATTTTTCAAATATTTCAACCTTCGTCTGACATTTTGCACGGCTCGATCAATTTTTGGCAGCGGCGTGGTAGGGTAAACGATCATGGTGGTTCGACGACGGATGTGGTGGGCGGCGGCGTTACAATCGGTGACGGAATTGACTTAAATCGTGATTTTAGTTTTTGTGAGTTGGGGATTTCGAATATGAGGGTTATTTTGTGAATTTTAAAAATTTAGGGATTTTTTAACTACCAGATCAGAAATTTGTCAAAATTTAACGGCATCAAATGGTTGAGTGACCAAAAGTTTACGTCCCGAAAACGTAAGTGACCTTACTGGCCGTTTTTCAAAATCAGTGGTCAACTATGTACTAAGAGAAAACATAAGTGACAACCGCGGTAGTTTACCCTTAAATCTAACAACAGCAGCACAAAACATAAAAACAAAAAGGCAAAAACTTGCAAGAGCATGCTCCCCACCTCTTTGCTGCTCAAAGACCAATTCAACCAAAGAATCCACCAGAGGCAAAAACACCTGGGGTAACAAAAATCAAAAACCAACAACAATAAACACACTCCATAGACCAAAACAAAAAGAAATAACACCATTTCCTAAGAAATCAAACCTTAACCTTACTGCTCCAATTTTTACTTTAAAATCACATTAGACCTCGTACCGAATTCTCCTATAAATAGACCAAAACAAAAGGGAGCTGATCTTCAAGTTTTAGCTAAGAACCAAGACTGCACATCAAGAGAAGATAAAAAAAATATAAATGATTATTTAAAAAGATTAAAAAAAATCCATCAAAACTAGGTGTAGATCGTTTTTTACAATATTCTTTCATAGCCAACAAAAACATGCGGCAAAGTCCATTAAATTTTCCATTATTTCATCTGTTTTTCTTGTGGAGATAAAAGGGTTGACCTTTATGTTCCAGTTGAAACATGGATAACGAGTGACCAGAAAGGGGCAACCACCAACGAAACCCATGATTCCTGGTAGTGTCAGGCTGTCGTTTAAACCAAAGTTTTGCACTAGTTCAGAGTTCAGACAGATGGAACAATGGATGGCTTAGAAGTGATGACCAATTCATGATGTTCATGCATTCTGCACTTTAGGACAAAAGGTGGTTCATGTTGACCACCAAATCCAATGGTTTATTACCATCATTAAGAATTTTGAGATTGCCTGGCCTCTTGCACCTGTCAGGTCTTGCTTCTCACTGCGGGAATAATATGGTTGGGGTGGACAGTTAATTATAAAGACCATCGCCCACCCACACTCTTGTATACTTTACATATTTATATATGAAATAATTTTATTTTTTAACAATCTTTTAAAAAATATTTTTTTTTATAATTTTCAGAATTATTTTTTAATACTATTAATTCATTATTGAATTAACATTCATTATCTTTTAAAGACATAGTTTGAGCAATTATTTTGTAATTAAGCCTAAAGAAAAAGAGCCCCATACATAGGGGTGTGAAAAACTGACCCGACCTGGTAACCTGCCTGAAACTCGATCGAGTCAGAACCTGGTTTAACCCGAGAATTCAAAGACCGAACCCGACCTGCACCCGACCGAAACGAACCCGAACCCGAATTTGACCTGTAACTGTAGAAACCGAACCCGAACTGCACCCGACCGAAGTGAACCCGAACCTGAAATTGACCTGTTACTGTAGTAACCGAACCCGACATGCACCCGACCGAAACGAACCCGAACCCGAGACTAACCTGCCAGATAACCGATTTAACCCGACCTGTTTGGACCCGACCTAAAATGAACCCGACCTGTTTTGAACCCGACCTGTTTTGAACCCGACCTGTTTTGAACCTGAACTGTTATTGACCTGAACTGTTCTTGACCTGAACTGATATTGACCTGAACTGATATTGACCTGAACTGTTCTTGACCTGAACTGTTCTTGACCTGAACTGATATTGACCTGAACTGTTATTGACCTGAACTGTTATTGACCTGAACTGATATTGACCTGAACTGATATTAACCTGAACTAATACTATTATTTGATTTGATAATAATAATAATTTTTACAAACTGAAACTTCAACTTTCACATTACAAAATTTACAAACATACAAAAGTTTAAACTTTAAGCTCTCAGATCTTATAACAAAGTTTTACAAACTTTGCTACCAGAATTATCATCATCGAGCTTTGAAGGGCAACCAAGTTTAAATTATGGGCAACTTAACTTTTAAAGCTAAGACACCAACATAATTAAAACTAGGAAAACCAGCAACCAGCAACAAACTGCAACAAGCAATTAAAATCATTAGGAACATTAACAGATTGAAATAAAGCAAACCAAGCATATATAACTAAACAGAAACATACATACATACATTCATATATAACCAAACATAAAACAGAAGCATACATACACATTACATAGTGAACAACTAAACAGAAACATACATGCATACATGCATATATAACCAAACATAAAACAGAAGCATACATACACATTACATAGTGAACAACTAAACATAAACATACATTCATATATAACCAAACATAAAACAGAAGCATACATACACATTACATACTGAGCAACTTAACAGAAACATACATACATGCATACATGCATATATAACCAAACATAAAACAGAAGAAGACATACACATTACATAGTGAACAACTAAACAGAAACATACAAACATACATGCATATACAACCAAACATAAAACAGAAGCATACATACACATTACATAGTGAGCAACTAAACAGAAACATACATACATGCATATAAAGCAAACATAAAACAAAATCAATGAGAAATATAAAATTAAAAAAAGACAGTGAATAAAAACAACTTACCAAACATCTCCAGCTTTCAACAAATCAGAAACATACATACCAGATCCATAGCTTCCTTGTTCTCAGAGGTCCCTACAAAAAAAAAAGAACAAATCAGTTAAGAAATCAAAACAAATAAAAAAAATAAGTTAAACAAATCAGAAACTTACTCTGCACTAGGATCTTCATCAACTGCACAATCTTTCATAACATAAAGATATTCCTCATCCTCTTCCTCGGGCTCAAACCCATACAACCAATTACGGGTTGTCACAAATATCTCAACATTTTTAGGAAGGAGTTTAGCCCTTAACTTATTTAAAATCCTACCACCGGTGCTAAAAGATGATTCAGAAGCAACTGAAGTGATGGGAATGGCTAAGATATCTCTAGCCATGAGAGAAAGTACAGGGAAAGACACAGATTGGGCTTTCCAATAATCCAAAATATCAAAGTCTGAATCATCAGCATGAGGGAGAAGGGGCAAACTAATAAAAGAGTCAACATCTGACTTCCCACTCCTTGAAGCAGCTAGATTAGCATCAAAGTTCTAGAAAAAAAAACAAGTCAGTAATTGAAACTGAAATAATAAAATAAAGGAAACTGAAATAACAAAAATAAAAACTAACCTGAAAAAGGTTAGACTTCTTAAATGTTCGAGGCCGACCAGTGGAGGACTCGGTTGTACTTTGAGAGGAGTTACTTCGAACAGAAGATCCAGAATTGCAAAGGACAGATTTTGAATAATAAACATACATGTTTACAAATTCATTGTAAACAATACTTACCCTTCTCTCAACCTCATCCTCAACATAGAGGACAGAATACAACTCTTTCAGGAGTTGTAATTTATACCTTGGATCAAGCAAAACAGCAAAGGACAAAATGGTCGAGTGCTCAGACCAATACTTCTCATACAATTCAAGCATAGGTCCAGCCATTGCAGAGATGGCCTCACAAGGATCATTGTGAGCATCATACAACAGCTTCTCAATGGCAACCACATTAGCCAAATAAAGATTAGAAGTAGGATACTTAGAACCAGAAAACAGTGTAGTAATTTCAAAAAAAGGCTCCAGAAAATCACAGATTAATTGGGAAGTTTCCCACTCAGAATCAGCAATTACATCTAAATCATTTTCCCTATTAACAAACAAGTTTATGGCTACTTTAGCATCAATGGCCCTACGAAGCATTAGATAAGTAGAATTCCATCTAGTAGGGACATCTAGGATTAATTTACCAGAAAAAGAAGAACCACAGTCTTTAACAGCAGAGTCAAAGTTACAAAGTCTAGCATCAGGAGAATCAATGAACTTAACAATTTCACGCAACTTAAGAACAGAAGAGTCAATTACCTTCAAACCTCTTTGAACAATTAAGTTCAAAATATGGGCAGCACACCTTACATGAAAGAACTTACCACTGCATGGTAGGGGAGAAATAGCATGCAAGTCATCCTTAAGCCTCTTCACCATTCGATCATTGGCAGAAGCATTATAAACAGTAATGGTAAAGGCTTTTTTCTCAAGACCCCATTCACATAACATTTTTTTCACAAACTTATATATAGACTCACCATCATGTGGAGGGGGGAAACGCCTAACATTAAGTATTTTAGACTGAAGTTTCCAGTTATTATCAACATAATTAGCAGTCAAAGCAAAATAAGAACGTGAAGTGCAAGCAGACCATCCATCACATGTAAAGCAGATACGACTAGGAATAGAACTCATAGAATCAATGAGCAATTTTTTTATGTTTTTCATGCTTTAACATGCAATGTTTAGTAATGGTATACCTAGAAATATGCTTAACATTAGGATTCAAATACTGATGCAGAACCCTAAGTTTATCATGCTCAACAATACTTAAAGCATAACCATGACAGAGAACAGCTTCAGCAAACAGTTCACAATATTTTTTTTGATCAAAAACAGATGCAGAACTACTACTAACATTTTTAGCAAGAAAATCTTTATAGGCTTGGCATTTATCAGTATGTCTTTTAGGAGTAGAAGTACCAACATAAGAATCAGCTTTATAGCTAGCAGTTTTGCAATACTTACATTGAGCAATGACACCATCAGCAGTCTTAATAAATGTATAGTGATCCCACACAGGAGAAGTTCTTCTCCCAATGTCAGTTGAAGCCCTCCTCCTAGAGGAAGGAGCAACTATTGACACTTGATCATTAGCTTCCCCTTCAAAAAACAATTACAGAGTTAGTAACTTTAACACTGAAAACAAGTAAAGAATAAAGAAAATAAAAAGAAAGAAAGAAACTTACCAGTTTCACCAGGATAGTTCATCTCAAAAGAATCAGAATCCATTACAGAACCCAGAAACGTACCTGAGATCAAGAGGAACCACAGTTAGTAAAAAAATTAAAACAACTATTAAAAAGAAAATTAAGCAACGGGTGGTTTCAGTTTAATCCTTGTACGTGGCGTTGTTTACACCGAACCCCAGGGTCCTTTAAAAACCCCCTTTGGCACCAGTAGCCCCGCAGGTCTGGTATTCCAGCCTATATACTCGGATTAAACCAAGGAAACCCTAGCATGCATACTAAGTCAACAACACAGAAACAGAAACCCAAGAAAAACCAAACAAAGTAGACATGCAACCAAACAAAGTAGACATGCAACCAAACCAAGATCCAGAACCATAAACAGATACTTAAAAACATTTAAGTAACAGAAACCCTAGCATGCATACTAAACAAACAAAACAGAAACAGAAACCAAATGAAAAAGCATGCATATCAAACATAAATATACACCAGAACCATAAACAGAAACTTTAAAACATTTAATAAACAGAAACCCTAGCATGCATACTAAACAAACAATACAGAAACAGAGGGTGTTTCAGTATAATCCTTGTACGTGGCGTTGTTTACACCGAACCCCAGGGTCCTTTAAAAACCCCCTTTGGCACCAGTAGCCCCGCAGGTCTGGTATTCCAGCCTATATACTCGGATTAAACCAAGGAAACCCTAGCATGCATACTAAATCAACAACACAGAAACAGAAACCCAAGAAAAACCAAACAAAGTAGACATGCAACCAAACAAAGTAGACATGCAACCAAACAAAGTAGACATGCAACCAAACCAAGATCCAGAACCATAAACAGAAACTTAAAAACATTTAAGTAACAGAAACCCTAGCATGTATACTAAACAAACAAAACAGAAACAGAAACCAAATGAAAAAGCATGCATATCAAACATAAATATATACCAGAACCACATAAACAGAAATATACCAACCAGAAGTTAGGGATTTTAGAAATATACCAACAACTGAAAATGCCAGAAGATCCGCTCCCAGAAAATAAACATGCAAACCAAACAGAAACAAAGTTAGGATAAATCAGAGTATAAAAAATTAAAAAATTAAAAATAAAATAAAAATAAAAAGAACAGATGAGAAAAAAACTTACCAAATCCCAGAAGATTAGGGCTTCCAGGGATATCAGAAGTCAGAAGAAGGAGAAGGGCTTCTAGGGAACTCAGAAGTCAGGAGAAGAAGAAGGGCTTTTAGGGATCTCAGAAGTCAGAAGAAGGAGAAGGGCTTTCAGGGATCTCAGAAGTCAGAAGAAGGAGAAGGGATATTAGGGTTTTCTGAAGAAGATGAAAAGATTTTTGAATACGAATCGATTTCTGGGATATGTGTTTAGGGTTGATGGATTAAGGTTTGGGGATTAGGGATTGGGGTTTAGGGTATATGGGTTAGGGTATCGAGTAATTTGGGGTTTAGGGTAAAACATTTTCGATTTGGGGATTAGGGTTTTGAAGGATTGAAAAGGAGAAAGTGGAAGAACAAGATGATGTTCTTGAGAAAAAGTTTGGGTTTGATCGAGAGGAAACAAGTTTAGATTGAAGTAGGATGTTTGTATAGGATCTAGAATGGGTTTGGGAAAGAACAGTGAAGAACTTGGTGAAAAAGTTTGGTTTTGATCGAGAGGAAACAGGTTTAGACTGAAGTAGGAAGTTAGTATAAGATCTGGAAGGATTTTGGGGAAGAACAATGAAGAACTTTGGGAAAAAGTGAGGTTTTGATCGAGAATAGATAGGAAATCTGGGAGAAATTGTGTTTTTCAGAGAGAGAGAAAACGAGGAGAAATTTCGGCAGAGTAACGCTAGGGTAAAAATGGTGTAAAATGGCTGGGGTGAAGGTTTATTTATAGGGGTGAGCCGGGTCAAAAAGATCCGCGTGTTTTTTAACAGGTTACACGGGTCTTGCTCCGCAAGCACTCTGACTTTCAATTGTTTCAATTTGGTACTGATTTTTGTGAAATTCAGCTTAAAACTTTATTTTATGTTCGATTTGGTCCTTATTTCAGTGTTAAGGTTTAGGGTTAGGATTTAATTTAAGGTTTGGGGTTTTAATTTAGGAGTTAGGGTTATAATTTATAGTTTAAGGTTATAACTTAGGGGTAAGGTTTAAGGATTAGTGCTACTATTTCAATTAGTGTTTGAGTTTTGGGGTTTAAGGTTTAAATATTTAAGGTTTGTGGTTTAGGGTTTAGGTTAAATGGTTAGGGTTTAGGGTATTAGGGTTTAGTGTTTATGAAGCCTTTAGGTTTAGGGTAATCCTAGATCGAGGGTTTAGTGGTTAGGGTTAATTACTCATGCTTTAGGGTTTAATGCTTAGGGTTTAGAATTAGACATTAGGGGTTTAAACATTAAACCCTAATATTTAATCAATGAACCATAGTCCCTAACCCTAAACCCAAACAATAACCACTACCCTCTAAACCATAAAACCCTAATATTTAATCTATAGCTCATAGTCCGTAATCCTAGATCGAGGGTTTAGTGGTTAGGGTTAATTACTCATGCTTTAGGGTTTAATGCTTAGGGTTTAGAATTAGACATTAGGGGTTTAAACATTAAACCCTAATATTTAATAAATGAACCATAGTCCCTAACCCTAAACCCTAAATAATAACCACTACCCTCTAAACCATAAAACCCTAATATTTAATCTATAGCTCATAGTTCGTAATCCTAGATCGAGGGTTTAGTGGTTAGGGTTAATTACTCATGCTTTAGGGTTTAATGCTTAGGGTTTAGAATTAGACATTATGGGTTTAAACATTAAACCCTAATATTTAATCAATGAACCATAGTCCCTAACCCTAAACCCTAAACAATAACCACTACCCTCTAAACCATAAAACCCTAATATTTAATCTATAACTCATAGTCCGTAATCCTAGATCGATGGTTTAGTGGTTAGGGTTAATTACTTATGCTTTAGGGTTTAATGCTTAGGGTTTAGAATTAGACATTAGGGGTTTAAACCCTAAACCCTAATATTTAATCAATGAACCATAGTCCCTAACCCTAAACCCTAAACAATAACCACTACCCTCTAAACCATAAAACCCTAATATTTAATCTATAGCTCATAGTCCGTAATCCTAGATCGAGGGTTTAGTGGTTAGGGTTAATTACATATGCTTTAGGGTTTAATGCTTAGGGTTTAGAATTAGACATTAGGGGTTTAAACCCCAAACCCTAATATTTAATCAATGAACCATAGTCCTTAATCCTAAACCCTAAACCATATACATTTAATTACAAATAATAATAATAATAATAGTAATAATAATAATAATAATAACAATAATAATAATAATAATAATAATAATAAAACTAATAATAATAATAAGCATAGTAAATATATAATAATAATAATAATTGTATTTAAGTATATAATAATAATAATAATAATAATAATAATAATAGTAATAATAATAATAATAATAATAATAATAAAAACTAATAATAATAATAAGCATAGTAAATATATAATAATAATAATAATTGTATTTAAGTATATAACAATAATAATAATAATAAACCCTAAACCCTAACCACTAAACCCTAAAACCTAAACGCTAAAACCTAAACGCTAAAAACAAAAACCATTAATCCATCAATATATATATATTACATGTACGTATGTACGTATCATTTTATGAACCCTAAACTCTAAACCATAAACCCTTAACCCTTAACCCTAAACCCTAAACCCTAAAAACCATAATCCATCAATATATATATAATACATGTAGGTATGTTTGTATTAATTTAAGATCAATAAACCCTAAACCCTAAACCCTAAAAACCATAATCCATCAATATATATATAATTAATGTAGGCATGTTTGTATTAATTTAAGATCACTAAACCCTAAACACTAAACCCTTAAACCCGAAACCCTAAACCCTAAAAACCATAATCCATCAATATATATATATAATTAATGTAGGCATGTTTGTATTAATTTAAGATCACTAAACACTAAACCCTAAACCCTAAAAACCATAATTCATCAATATATATAATTAATGTAGGTATGTTTGTATTAATTTAAGATCAATAAACCCTAAACCCTAAACCCTAAAAACCATAATCCTTCAATATATATATAATTAATGTAGGCATGTTTGTATTAATTTAAGATCACTAAACCCTTAAACCCTTAAACCCTAAACCCTAAAAACAATAATCCATCAATATATATATATATATAATTAATGTAGGCATGTTTGTATTAATTTAAGATCATTAAACCCTAAACCCTAAACCCTAAAAACCATAATCCATCAGTATATATATAATTAATGTAGGCATGTTTGTATTAATTTAAGATCACTAAACCCTAAACACTAAACCCTTAAACCCTAAACCCTAAATCCTAAAAACCATAATCCATCAATATATATATATATATAATTAATGTAGGCATGTTTGTATTAATTTAAGATCATGAAACCCTAAACCCTAAACCCTAAGCCCTAAAAACCATAATCCATCAGTATATATATAATTAATGTAGGCATGTTTGTATTAATTTAAGATCACTAAACCCTAAACACTAAACCCTTAAACCTTAAACCCTAAATCCTAAAAACCATAATCCATCAATATATATATAATTAATGTAGGCATGTTTGTATTAATTTAAGATCATTAAACCCTAAACCCTAAACCCTAAACCCTAAACCCTAAAACCATAATCCATCAATATATATATATAATTAATGTAGGCATGTTTGTATTAATTTAAGATCAGTAAACCCTAAACACTAAACCCTAAACCCTAAAAACCATAATCCATCAATATATATATATATAATTAATGTAGGCATGTTTGTATTAATTTAAGATCAGTAAACCCTAAACCCTAAACCCTGAAAACCATAATCCATCAATATATATAATTAATGTAGGTATGTTTGTATTAATTTAAAATCCCTAAACCCCAAACCCCAAACCCCAAACCCTAAACCCTAAACCCTAAAAATAATTCCAATAGTACCAACTATATATATATATATCACATATATGTAATCCCCTAACCCTAAACCCTAAACCCTAAACCGTAAAAATAAAAATCATAATCCGTCAATATATATAATACACATAACACAATAAACCATAAACCCGAAGGAACCCGACCTGAAATGAACCCGACCTGAAACGAAACCGACCTGAAATAAACCCGACCTGAAACAAAACCGACCTAAAAATAACCCGACCTGAAACGAAACCGACCTGAAATGAACCCGACCTGAAACGAAACCGACCTGAAATGAACCCGACCTGAAACGAAACCGACCTGAAAGGAACCCGACCTGAAAGGAACCCGACCTGAAACGAAACCGACCTGAAACGAAACCGACCTAAAACGAAACCGACCTGAAACGAAACCGACCTGAAATCAGCCTGTCAATTAACCGTTTTGACCCGACCTGAAATGAACCGACCTGAAATGAACCCGACCTGAAATGAACCCGACCCGAAATGAACCCGAACCCGAACCGAATCGAGTCAAAACAAAAAATGACCCGAAATGACCTGTAACTGATTTGACCCGACCTGACAGAGCCCGACCTGAAACCCAATTGTTGACCTGTTTTTACATCCCTATACATTCCAGAACATTAAGTCCTTGCAAACACAGCAGTATCCGCGCTACTGTAATTGTACGAGATAATTTAATTTATTGATAAATAATAATTGAAGGAACAATGACAAATGTATAATAAATGCAGAATATATGAACTGTAAATTACATTATTCTAAATTTCCTTCAACATCCAACAATAAATGAAGGAATGCAAATAAATTTTAAAATAATAATAGTAAAAAAGACAAACTATCACCATTGTTTTGTTTATGAATCCCACATGAGTTTATAACATTCTAAGAACTTAACTGTATAAATAAATCCAATAGTCAATTATTTTTCTGGTTACCTTTCTAGAATTTCAAATCCTCTGGGAATTTGAAGGTGCTAGGATCTTCATCTTGAATCCAACCATACTTTTCCATATAAGGATTAACCAGTGTTTTTGGTGGGTATCGGTCAATCTCATCTTTCCACACATTCCCATCACCCAAATCCCTCACAACCTCCCACAAACAACTGTTGCACTTAAACCCAGCACCAAAGCTTATCATCAAAACCCTGTCCCCTTTCTTCAACCTCTTCTTCGCTTCCATATATGCTAAAACATACCAAAGACTGCCTGCTGAAGTGTTCCCATATCGATGCAGCGTCATCCTGGCCGGTTCCAAATCATACTCCGTCAATCCAAGGCTTACTCCGATCCCATCGATCACTGCTTTCCCTCCCGTGTGGATGCAGAAATGCTCCACTCCGCTCTTGAAGTTCACCCCTGCTTTAATCGGTCCTTGAGGAACTCCCTTAGGGGCGGAACCACGGCGGAGTTTCCATTTTTTAACGAGTGAAACCGCTATGAACCGAAGCAGTTCCCGGACGGGAAGGATCTTTGGGGTGATGACCCTTAGATTCTCGACGAATGCACGAGTTGCGGCTTTCGGAAGGCTTTTGCTTAGGTGAAATCCCATTCTTCCATTATCGTCTTCTTTTTGGATACAGCAGTTATATGACTCGTCTTTGGCTCCGTGATGTGTTCTCACCAAGCATTTCAGTTTGAACATTGCTTGATGTTTTAAGGCGTTGTTGTTCGTCAAAAGGATTGCGCAGCCACCGGAACGGAACAAACAGTTCGAGAGAATCATCGATCTGTCGTTGCCGGCATACCAGTTCATACTCAACGACTCCGATGTTACAAGCAAAGCGAACTTGTTCTTGTAAGATTTGAAGACATTACGAATAATATCGAGGGAAATCAAACTTGCACTGCACCCCATTCCAGCCAAGTCAAAAGACTTGACGTCTGGTCGCATTTTGTAGTGATTTATGATTCGAGAAGACAAAGAAGGAACCGCGGCCAACATGGAGACATTGACGACCAAGAGATCGATTTCCTGAGGGGAAATGCCTGCCCTTGACAACACCTTCCCGATGCTGTCGTAGAAAAACTCTTCCATTTCCGAGATTCCATCTTCCAATTTCGGATGCTCCTCTCTTCCGTCAAACATGATTCTCGGGGCGTATGTTTGTTCTCCGATACCCGAACTGACGATGGCTTTCAACAAGAACTTGTACTCGTTGAGTCCGAGGTTCTTGCTCCGTTTTATCACCTCCCCACAGAATTCCGTCCCGACCATCCTATCATCACTCGGCTTGTAACATTGGTAATCCAAAATGTAACATTGTTGGTCTCTCGATTCATTAACCCACTTCCACAACATGAAGAAAACACACAGAACTGGAACAATCAACAACAAAGAGAACAGCTCCATGAGAGAAAACTAATTAACAAAAACAAAGAAGAAAAGGCTATACTTTGATAAATCGATGTGGGATATGTGAGATGAACATAATCCAAGCCCCTTATAAAGAAGAAAAAAACGCCCCGACCATAATTACTTTGACATGTGAAAATGCTTAAAGACCAATTGGCATCACTCAACATCTACACCTACCAACCATATATCTGCGTATAAATATTTATTGCAAAGTCGAAAAAGAGTGTCACCCAATCAGCGAGCTCAGCATGTGAGATAGAAAGCAAAGAAAACACCAGGCAATGCTCGCCAAAGTTACTTCAATGACTTAAATAACTTCCAATTTGGGTCAGCATTATGGAACTGCACATGAAGTCTAGTGTATGCAAATGGAAAAGGCTTTATAGTTCACAGTTGGCTTCTATAACCGGTTAGGTCATCCACATTTAAGTGCGAAGAGGCTGGCAGATATATAAATAAAGTACGGGGAGGAGCTAACTGTAATTCGTCTATGAAATTATCATTATCCTGCTCATAGTTAAACGCAAACAGTGCAATGAATCGACATATATGATATATGGAACAAATCTGAAATATGTACCAAACTGGCCAATAAGGGGAAAAGGAAGAAGCTTTGTTGACACTCCCAACCCTAAAAGTATGCCAAGTAAAAATAAATTCACGTGTTTATATTATATTAATGTTTATTTTTGTTGTGTTTTACTTATTTTCTGAGTTATTTTTCAGGTTATTATATTAATTGATTTAGTGATAAAATAAGTTTATATTATTTTATTTTGTATAAATTCGAATTTTGAAATTAGTAAGGGTGTATTTAATAAAAGCAGCCGCACAATTAGATTTTGGAATTCCATTACATGATTTCAAAAGCCTCCAACCCACAAATATAGTTGGTTAATTAAAAAAGTAAGCACGGCTTTGATTACTTAAGGCCGATGAATGACTCAATTAAAAAAATAATAGTGTATTTTGTATAGATTCAAATTTTGATATTTGTTAAAGTTTATAGCAAGGTTTCTTACGTATAAATTTGATATTCAGTAAATAACTAAAGTGATAACAACATAAATAAGACTTATACAATACACAAGGTTTAGTGTGATTTAGTCATGCCTACTTCCAAGGATAAAAGAAACGAATAATTTACTATCAACATAGAGAACATGAAAAGTACAAATACATGATATCTCATGTCCCTACAATGCACGTAGAGAACCTGGTGTAATCAAAACACTCTTCCCAATATCCCTACAATATGCATCTCTGCAGCATAGCCGTTATAGTTGCAGATATCCTAAAAGTGATTACATCTCTCCAGAATAATTATCTCTCATAATAATTTTTCTCTCATACTTGAAAATTTAATAATTTATGTTTATATTAAACTTTACGACACATTGCACCAATTGATCTTGAATTTTTTTCACTCACTTAAGACCTTATACTCCAAAATATTATCAATTTAACCATTAAGTTGACTAATGTTGACTGTTAAATCTAACAAAATTTTTGATTAATTGGTGCAATGTGTCGTACAATATTATCATTTGGCATTTCTAAAAATATATATATTATTTAAAAATCTTTGAAAGTTCTAAAAACTCTAAAAAAGAAACTTATAAAATTTTATAAAAAAAATATTCACAATGTAGAACTATAGTATTTCATATGACAGTAACATCTCAAGAAAAAACTGTCAAAAAATTGGTGGTCAAAATTAGTCAAATAGCTTAATTGATTCAATTTATCACTTTGAGTGCTTAATTTGGTGCAAAAAAAGTTCAAGAGCTTTAAGAACCCTTAAGCCAAAAATTAATGAGTTGCTCGCAAACTTGTCGAGTTGGGTCTTGCTCGACTTGACTCGTTAAGGTCTCGAGTCAAGTTAACTCAAATCGAATATTGACCAAATTTTGCCGAGTCGCGCTTAAACTGCTTACAAAATCTCAACTCATTTAGCATCCATAAAACCAACAACAATTTATTTATTTATTTTTTGAATAATCTAAAGGTAATTATAATGTAGTATCTACTTATAGATATTCTTAACCCTTTGACAATGCACATACACCGTATAGACAAAACGATTTGAACCCGTGTCTCTTAAGATGAATATCATCCACTTTTCAACAACAAATTATTTATATTTTCTGAAAGTAAAAATAATTTTATTATTATTTTAATTTTAATTTTTTAATATTCTTCGAGGACATTGATAGAATAATGGAGATGAAGAGTAAAGAGAAAACAGAGAGGTTTTAGGGAAAGAGAGAACGACACTCTCTGTTATTTTATTGAAAAATCCATAATATCTCAAAATGAGACTGGATTGAATTTATACAAGAGAATAGCAGTTGGATGACTCAGCTTTGAGTAGTAACTAACAGTAACAACCTAACTACCTTGCTGACTCATCTCAACTGAAAACAAATACAAGGCACATCACATCTCTATTCTATAATATTCTCCATGCTTTCTCAGCATCTTCAAAGACAACCAAGAAACAACAATCCTGCAAAACAGAAACACAAACAGCAAAGGACAGAAAACAAAGGAAAGACAAACCACAAACAAAAAACAAGACCTATACAATCAAGAGCAAGACCTATACAATCAAGAGGATACAGAGTTAGCCATCACAGCAAGGCGTTGTCGAAACTTGGTGAAGAGCTGAGCTGACAACGGTTTAGTTAATATATCAGCCACTTGTTCACAGGCAGGAACTTCATTAACATCCAAGGATCCAGTGGCAACCTGTTCACGAACAAAATACAAATCCAACTCCACATGTTTGAACTTGGAATGAAGAACTGGATTGGCGGATACAGCAACAGCGCTGGAATTATCACACCACAAAACAGGTGAACCAGACGCCTGAATATTGAGCTCAGAAAGCAGAGATTGAAACCATAACACCTCTGTTGTAGCACAGGCAACAACTCGATATTCCGCCTCAGCTGTAGAACGAGAAACCACAGATTGTTTCTTGCAACCCCAGGATATAGGATTACCACCAAAAAATAAGCAGAAACCCGTAGTTGACCGTCTATCATCTAAGTCAGATCCCCAATTAGCATCAGCAAAAGCAACTATATCAAATTGAGAAGCAGCAGTAAAATGAAGACTATAATCAATAGTGGCTTGAAGATATCTCAAAATGCGTTTAACAGCTTGAAAATGGGTATCCAAAGGTCGCTGCATAAATTGACAGACCCTATTAACAGCAAACGCAATATCGGGTCGTGTAAGCACAATATACTGTAGAGCCCCTACAATACTTCTGTATTCTGTAACATTATCAATAGGCAGTCCATTCGTAGCAGACAAATTACAATTAGACACCATTGGGGTGGGCAACCCTTTCGAACCAGCTAATCCACTCTTAGCCAATAACTCAGAGATATACTTGCGCTGACTTAAGCATAGACCAGCAGGTTCATGACACACCTCAATACCCAGAAAATACGTTAAGACACCTAAGTCTTTAAGAGAAAAGGCTTTGTTCAAATCATCAATCACACACTGAACAACACTACTGTCATTTTCCGTAACAATTATATCATCCACGTATACTAGCAAGTAAATGAGCACAGAACCAGACAAATAAACGAACAAAGAAGAATCAGACTTGGACAAACAGAAACCAACAGATTGCAAATAATGACGAAGTTTATCAAACCAAGCCCGGGGAGCTTGTTTGAGACCATAAAGAGCTTTATGTAACTTACACACTAACCGTTTATCACCTTGTTCGAACCCTGGGGGTTGAATCATGTATACCTCCTCCGTTAGTTCACCGTTGAGAAAAGCGTTATTAATATCCACTTGCCGCAGAGTCCAACCTTTCGTAACAGCCACTGTTAAAATAGTGCGCACCGTGCAAGGCTTGACAACAGGACTAAACGTCTCGTGAAAGTCAAAACCCGGTTGTTGCAAGAACCCCTTTGCAACCAGCCGTGCCTTATACCTCGAGACTGACCCGTCAGGATTTCGTTTTATTTTAAAGATCCACTTACAGCTGACCGCAGTTCGATTTGGGGGCAGCTCCACCAGAGACCACGTTTTGTTCCGCATTAACGCATCATATTCGTCTTGAGCCGCACGAGTCCATTGCGTGCTTCGAAAGGCTTCACGAATGGTAAGAGGCTCAGAGGACTCTGCCACAGTGGTCGAAAACGCCTTGGGCTTGCGGATTCCATTTTTACCACGTGTAATCATGGAATGAGAATTTTCAACATGAAAATCAGAAGATACAGGCTTAGCCAACAAAGACTCAACGACGGAATCCAAAGGAGAAGAAGACATAGTACCTTGAGAAGGATTTACTGCAACCGCAGCATCAGGAAGGAACGACGGCTCAACACTTTGGGAAGACGAGACCAACGGCGGAGAGGACAACCCAGAATCGAATGGAGGCGGTGGAGAGAAAGACCGAGGCGAAGAGGACAAATCAGCAAGACGGTCGTGAGAAGACGATGACTGATCCACTGGTAGAGTATCAATCGACGGTGAGAACAAAGGAGCCACAGAGGACGGCCCATCCCTATCACCAGAGGTTTCAGAAACCTGAGCACCAGACAATCGATGGAGAGAAACATTTTGATTATCAAAAACCCCTAAATTATCAGAACCCACATTAGCTGAATCTAAGCCTGGGCCGTGAAAAACATGGGGAGAAGAAATTGGATCAGAGATACCCAAATTCTGGCCCACAACAACAGGTGAACTAGGAGGAAGAGTATTATGAGTAAGAGGAGACTTAGGCCTAGAGGAACCCACAACACCAGGAATCACTGACGGGCAAACACCCGGAGGAGACTGAGAAACAGCCGGATTCGAACCCAAATCTGGAGAACCCATATGTAAACCCGATACAGCCGGCCCGTTAACAGGAATAGACAAAGAGACAGTGGGTTCCGAGTTGGGCTGCACCACTGGGTCCACAATGACTGAAACTGGAGTAGTAGATGGGAAAGATTCCTGGGCTGCAGAAGAACAGGCCGCAGAGGTCCATGTAGTCTTGGACAAAGTAGGTAAGCCAATAGAAGCAGCAGGTCCGCCCTGCTTGGAATCCAATCTGTCAAACCATGGAAAGCGAATTTCATTAAAAATGACATGGCGAGATATGAAGATCCGACCATCATCATCAAGGCACTTATACCCTTTGTGCTTGGTACTATACCCAATGAAAACACAGCACTTTGTTCGAAAATCCAGTTTATGTTTATTATAAGGTCGTGTCAAAGGATAGCATGCACACCCAAAAACCCGTAAATTCTCATAACTCGGCTTTTGAGAATACAAGACTTCATACGGAGAACAATTATCCAACACCGGTGTAGGGAGGCGATTTATCAAGTATACCGACGTAATGAACGCATGACTCCAAAGATGTAACGGAAGACCCGCCTGAGCTAACAAAGTCAATCCCATCTCAACAATATGCCGATGTTTCCGCTCAGCCGTACCATTTTGCTCCGACGTATATGGACACGAAAGACGATGAAGAATGCCATTTCTCTGGAACCATGCCACAAGAGCAACATATTCACCCCCACCATCGGTTTGAAGAGCCTTAATCCGACACCCAAATTGAACTTCAATCATTTTGTAGAAATCGATAAAACATTGAAAAACATCGGATTTTTTCTTAATCAAATACAACCATGTAAACCGACTATGCATATCAATAAATGACACATAGTATAAAAAACCCTCAGACGACATATGAGCTGGACCCCATACATCCGAAACAATTAATTGAAAAGGAGAATTATACATTGTATTCGAATGATCAAAAGGCAATTTGTGAGACTTTCCCTTCAAACACGAACTACAAACTGAATTCGACAAATCATTAGTAAAAGAAACATTACAAGAGTGCAAGGCAGACTTGAGAACGGCCAAGGAGGGATGGCCCAATCGACGATGCCAAGTGTCTAAAGATAAGCCTTTTGCAACATTACATGTTTCAGAAACCAAAGAACTATTACCATACGCAACAGACTCAACATGAGCAGCAGCAGTTGAATCAACATTGGTTTTATTCAAAGCAGAAAAAGCAGCAGCAATGGGGCTTCGAACATCAGCAACAGAAGAGGATTGCAGCTCATATAGTCCTTCTGGAGTGAGCTTCCCCTCCAACAAGATTGCTTTGGTCCGTACATCCTTAACAAAACACGCATGAGGATGAAATTCAAAAAAGACAGAGTTATCTCTTGCAAACTGTGACACGGACAACAAATTTCATTTGATATCCGGAACACATAACAAACTTCGAAGATACAAAGTACGAGCAGAAGAAGATACATTACCCAGACCAACATGTGTAATTGGAATAGAATGACCATTACCCATACAGAGGGAATCCATACCTGTGTAGACAACATCACCCTGAAGATTGGAACGATCATTGGTAATATGGTGTGTGGCTCCCGAGTCTGGGTACCAAACAACCTCACGAGCAGCAGAGCCACTGCCACTAATACCAGGTGCAAAACGCACTGAAGAAGAATGTGGAGCAGAGGGTACAAATTGAGACAAGGACTGGTTTGAACCAGCAGCAACAGCAGGCATATACGAAGCACCTGGAGCCGAAGCAAATCTAGGAGAAGGACCAACATGTGTATATGCTTGAGCAGATTTAAAAGAGGAAGAAACTGAGCCAGGATGCTCAGTGGACGAACTAAACCCAGGAGATGAAGCAGGAACCTCACGCGAAACACCATCACCAGACAAGACCCCAGGAAAAGTTTGGTCAAATCTATACCAACACTTGTGAACCAAGTGGCCATATCGACCACAAAGCTGGCACTGTGGGCGATTATTACCATAACGACCACGCCCACGACCACGAAAAGAATTACCACGTTGACCACGAGAAAAGGAATTAGAATTGGAATCATGAAACTGATGTTGAGAATGAACAGTAGTATCATCTTGAACATCACTAACATCAGGTTTATAAGAAGCACCTTTATTCACCGTACGAGTCACCATATTAGCTTGTATAGAAAGCCCATCAGCAAGGAATTCCTGTTGCCTGGCCTCACACTCAAACAACATGTCAGACAAAGCCTCAAGTGCTAAGGTTTCCCTGGAAGCCACAGCAATAACACTTTCGAATTCAGCCGAAAGTCCCGAAAGAATCACACTAACTTGTTCTTGATCAGAAACAAGATGACCCGAGGCATTTAAAGTATCACAAATGAGCTTGATTTTTGCCAAATACTCACTCACAGATTGTCCTCGTTTCCTTTGGGAGTGCAGACTATGGCGTAAGGAAGAAATCTTTGTTGAAGACTTAGCTGCAAATCGCCTGGCTAAAGCATCCCATATCGCCCGAGAAGAAGACAAGCCAGTCAAATGAGGAAGCAAATCGGAGGACACCGTGGAGAATAACCAAGACGCAAGAAGCTTATCTTGCTTAAGATAGGCCAAAAATATCGGATTCGGAACTGTTTGCCCAGAGTCATTCACCACTGTTTTATCAGGGATCTTATGATCCGAGAGAAAGGACAACAACCCATAGCCTTCAACAATAAGAAGCACCTGATGCTTCCAGAGAACATAACTGCCCTCACACAACTTGACAGTGTCCAACTTGGGAAGTTGCTGAACACTATACAGACTTGTGTCAACAAGTAGCGATGCAGGGATGGTACTTGAACTATCCGTGGATTCACCAGCCATCAAGAAGGAATCAACCACGAACCAAACACACTATGACTAACAAGCCAAACTCGTAGGAACAAAACGTCGAACAGATGGTGCGCAACAAACAAGAACACTTCAGAAATACCAATGCTCAGAGACAGAACCACAGAAACAAATCACCAAACAGATGATGTGCACGACAAAACACACATCCGAAATTCAAGAAAACAATATATCCAATCCAGTCAATCAGAAACAAGCAATAGACGAACAACAAATAGCCGATACAGTGGACAAACAAGTGAACAAACAACGAATAATCCAGCTATCCTCAATTGAAAAGAAACCAGAAGAACACAGAAACATGAACAAACTGCAGTGTCACAAAGATATAAACAACATCAAAGCGACACAATCTCAAAACCAAAGATCATTTACAACTCACTAATCTGTTCTTCATCAAAACCTTGAAGCAGACGTTCTTGCGAGACAAAAAACAATCGTAGCATAAGACTTTGAGATTGATGTATAGACGGAAACAAGTAAGTACATAAATCTTACTGATTATTGAGTTACCCGTTCGATCCACAACTGCAGTCTGAATCATGCAACAATTTGAGATCCAGAAGAAATCACGCATCAAAAGAAACAAGCCAGCGGAAGAATTAGCAAAAAATTCCAAAACCGTAAGGGCAAGATGATACCATGATAGAATAATGGAGATGAAGAGTAAAGAGAAAACAGAGAGGTTTTAGGAAAAGAGAGAACGGCACTCTCTGTTATTTTATTGAAAAATCCATAATATCTCAAAATGAGACTGGATTGAATTTATACAAGAGAATAGCAGTTGGATGACTCAGCTTTGAGTAGTAACTAACAGTAACAACCTAACTACCTTCCTGACTCATCTCAACTGAAAACAAATACAAGGCACATCACATCTCTATTCTATAATAGACATCACCCCGTTATTCCCTTCAACATTCTGCCATTGCAATTGCACCGACTTCAAATATATATGCTGGGCCCTTTGATTTAAATGTTTAAATCGTACAAAAGCGTAAAGAGTTTGAAACCTAAAATGCATTATTCATTGTCTAAAAATTGTAGGAAAATGGAAACCTTTCCTTCATAATCGATATATTAAAAAAAGATGGAACCCTGATGAGTACGTAGCATGAAGAAAAATGTGGTTTTACATATGGGAGACTTTTGATTATTGAGATTTGAGTGCCTAACAAATAAAGGTAATGTGGAACCCATTTATTCATGACTCATAAATAGTTTGAAACTACCCATTATTTCATAAATTAATTATAAGAATGTTCATTAAATAGCAATATAGCATTCAAAAGATTTTAAGTTAAACAAAATGCTAGATGATGTGAAGAGAAAAAAGATACTATATAATTGTATTTTTTGAAAATATATTTTTAGAAACATAAAAAATGAGGACTGAAACAAATGTTTACTACAAAAATTACACAAATTGATATAACATGATAAGATGTTAGAATTCTTAAATAATATTTAAAATTATGAATTTTAATAATATGAATGGATAAATTAGATTGTGAGGGCCTGCTATTTTGACCACCTAACTATTTAAATGGACATATTTTGACCACCGGTCGTTAAAATCTAACGGA
Organism: Hibiscus trionum; assembly: GCA_030270665.1. Taxonomy (NCBI): domain Eukaryota; kingdom Viridiplantae; phylum Streptophyta; class Magnoliopsida; order Malvales; family Malvaceae; genus Hibiscus; species Hibiscus trionum. Next base: position 27,373,744 of record BSYR01000024.1, on the reverse strand, counting down.
AAGGTGAAGTGGCAATTAAAGTAAAATTTGTATAATTATACTTTTAGTCCATGTTAATTACCTATTATATCAATTTGGTCATAATTTTAATTTAATTAAATAAAATTAATCAACTAATCAGATCACACATGTCATCACCAAATTGGATGAATTTATTTTATTTTTCAATTTTATTTCTTTCATATTATATATATTTCATATTCGAATATTTGATTTAAAAATATTAAATTGAATTTTTAAAATATTTGAATACTTTTTGAAATCGATGATTTAATACTTTAACAAATATTCGATTTAATTTAAATATGAAAAAGAAAATATATTCGAATATATTTGATTTAGTGCGTGTTTTTATATATCTCATGTGACTTATATTCGAGTCTCCTCTCAAACTGTTTTTCTTCTTCTTTTCCTAGCACTTATTTCATTATAACATATATACATAATTGTAGAACTAATGTTTTGATATAATAATTGAAAAATGTTTTGGACTAATTTAAAAAGAATTCAAAACTATTTCTAAAGTCTAAATAACTTGAAACTATGTTTAAGGGAAGTTTTAAAGGGTTTTACATGTTTTCAAAAGCCAATTTCAACAAAATCGTCCAAGTATTTCGAAACACCTCTAGGTGTTTCGATACGGGGTCTTCTAGTGTCAAAACGTTTCGAAACGAGTTTCGAAACGGGTCTTTTCTGGATGAGGATTTTGCCAAGCGTTTCGATACGGGCTATGTCGTTTCGATACGCCTACGTGGCATCGACCGCAACGGTCATTAAACCCCAACGACTATTTCCCAACTGACATTTAAATGCAGATCGTTTCGATACGGGGAAAGGCGTTTCGATACGGGTGTTTCGAAACGGCCAAGAGCGTTTCGATACGGGTGCTGCATCAGACTGCAACGACTCTTTCTACTTGAAGAGCGTATCGAAACAGGTTCGAGCGTTTCGATACAGGTAGCAGCAGAACTGCATTTATGGTGGGAAACTATGTCTCCAACGGATCCAATTCAACCCCAACGACTAGTAACGACTACAAACTCATTAAGGAGTATAAAAGGGACCTCCAAGCATGAAGTAATGATTAATGCTTCAATTGTCAATCAACAAATGATCAAGAATTGTCTTTGTACTTAAATTGTCATTTCTTTTTATAGACAAACACTAGTGAGCCAAAATTGTTAAATTTGCTCAAGTGTTTTAGGTTTTGGGTGAGAGCTTAATTGTGCAAACAAACACCTATTAGAGGGATTTGTGTTTGCTTATTTTTTCTCTTGTAAAGAGGGTTTGATCAAGGCTTTGGGTAGAAAGCTTGATCGGTGTATAAGGGTTTCCTTCTAAGCCTAAAAAAGGGGACGAATCAATAGTGGATTGATTGGAAATCCTTAGTGGGAAGCTAAGGTAGTGGATGTAGGCATTGGTTAGAAGGTTGAACCACTATAAATCCTTGTGTAAATTGTCTATCTTTCCATTCCCACAAAAACACCCAAATATCTCTCTTCTCCACACTTGGCGAGCAAGAACGATTGAAGGAATCGAGCCCCTAAATCCTAACAATAATGGTGCAGTTTACATCATTAAAGTAGTACTCGGTGTAATGGTTAAGCCTTGGCTTTTATTCATAGTGGTCATGGGTTCAAACTTCAAATCTTACTAAAGCCATTTCCACTTTTCTCTTGAATTTTCCTTCAACTAGGTGGTGACACATGTCACCAACTAATTGGAGGAATATATATAATATTAAATAAATAAAATTAAAAAATAAAATAAATTCATTCAATTGGGTGTTGACACGTGTCATTGTATGATTAGTTGATTAATTTTATTTATTTAAATTAAAATTAGGACCAAATTGATATAATAGGTAATTAATAGGGACTAAAAGTGTAATTATACAAATTTTACTTTAACTGCCACGTCACCTTTTCGTTAGATTTTAACGGCCGGTGGTCAAAATAGGTCTATTTAAATAGTTGGGTGATCAAATTTTAAATTTTTTTAGTTGGGCGGTCAAAACAGGTCACGACCAATAGTTGGGTGGTCACTGAATAGTTTACCCTAAAAATTACATAAATAATAGATTAATATATATCCTCCAGATATATTTAGTAATGTTATATTAAAAAATTATTTTTCATAATCAAATTAATTAAATAAGTGTTGAATATAATCATGTTCTTATATGTCATTTTGCTTGTCTAAATAATCAATAAGCTATTAGTTAATTTTACCAAACACTTTTATATAATCAATTAATACAATCTGCTAATCAAATCAGCTAATGCAATAAGCTATCAGCTAATGTAATCCGTTATATTTGTATAGGTTCTTTGTTGCAGTTCTTTAAACTGCTTTTTTAGATAATAAAAACGCAATTTATCAAAAACATGTAAGTCGTTATTAGCTATCGACTAATGTAATCCGTTATCAACTATAAACTAATTGCCAAACAAGGTTGTAAATTTAAAAATAGAAAATTAAAAAAATGATACATGTTAATATTTTAATCTTGTTTATAAAAATAATTTTCACCATCATTCATCTGATTATAATTCTTAAATGGATATACCAATTTTATATTGTATACATCCTTAAATGAATATACCAATTTTATATTGTATACTTAATATAGTCGATTAGCTTATTCTTTCTCAATTCTCATTAGCTTATTCTTTCTCAATTCTCAATTTTCTCGCAAGCTTTCAAAATAAAGACATGTACTAATTTTATTGTTATTAAATTCAATTTAAAACTCAAACATTTGAAGTAAATGTTTTGTCGATTATCATTGACATGTTATCTCTGTCATTGTCCTGTGGAAGTCGTGAATCACTCGTATACGTTGTTTTGTTACAGATTGATTTGCATCAATTTTAATTTGTGAAGCATACTTATGAGTAATTATCTTAGAGAAAATGAGTGAGTGGAAATGGATAGAATATATTATTATTATTATTTTTAATAATATAAAGGTGATTACAAGCTAGTATTTGTTTATACATATTTTTTAATTTTTGACAATGTACATATACCTTGTAAACAAAGCGATTTAAACACATGTATCTTAGGATGAACATCATCCGCTTTACCACTGAGACATTTGTTGGATTCATCATATTAATATTATTAGGAAAAAAACTTTGATACATAAGATGTGTAAACTAAAGTTTACATATGTTTGTTAGTTTTAAAGTTTATGTTTAGAGTTTATAGGAGTTTAGGTTGATGGTTTAAAATTTAAGATTTTGGGTTAGAATTAGGGTTTGGTAATTTAGTATTAGATTTTAAATAAGGGGCATGTAATATTATTTTATACAACTTGTATATCAAAATATAACATTTATTATTATTAGGGTAAAATTTTGGTACACAAAATGTGTCTATAAAATTCAAACCCTAATGAACTAAACTATGAAATCTAAACTATATAGCCTAAATTATAAATACTAACATTAAATTTTAAATCATAAAATCTAAACTCTTAAAATTAAAAAATTTATGTAAACTAAAATTTACATGTGTATTATTTCCCCCTCATTATTACTATTATTCAAGCAAAATGATTACCCAGAAGTTACAAGGGTGGAACTAAAAGAAGGCCCAGGGTCTCTCGACCCAGAATATCGAGAAAAATATCACTACTCGTTAAAAGCTTTGAAATAATTTTATTAAGGGTGTCGACCCATGGGCTATTGCACCCACCTGAGAAAAATGCCCAGATCATAATGGGATCCAATGGGCACATCTATACCCACTATGCAATGTAGATTCGACGACAATGGTAAAAATAAAGCTTAAGAGTGTAGTTTTTTAAATAAATAAATAAATTCTAAAAATATCGAGTAATAATATTGTGGAATAAAAATTCTTTGCCCCTAATTATGCTCTATTTTATACCCTACACTAAAAAATATTTAAAAATTAAATTTTAAACTCTAACCCTAATTTTCACATCCTACACCCTAAACCCTAAACTCTTTAAAATGCATAATATCTCTAATTCACTAAACCCTAACCACAACCCTTAACTTTAAACCTTTAATCCTAAACCCATTTTTTTAAAGTGGGGCACCAAAGGAGGCATAATTTGGTGGCAGACGATTTTCATCCAATATTGTGACATGATGTGATACGTTTATTTAAAAAAAATATTGATTCAACAATTAATATTGGTAAAAAAAATTAATTGATTCAATATATTTGTTTGGGCCATGTTCTATTTTGGTCACCCTTATACATAAAAATAAGGGTAAACTTTACCGAAAGTCCTTTTTTTGCCGTGTTCTATTTTGGTCACCCATTTTGAAAAAAAGTTTATTCTTATAACTTACGTTTTCGATATGTTTTATTTTGGTCACTGTGTCGTTAACACCGGTTAGTTTGATAGCGTGACATGTCAGTCAAAAGGGTTAATTTTTAATTTGAACTCTAAACTTTAAACAAAATATTAACTTAACCCCTAAATTCTCTCTCAACTTATTTTTATCCTAGAATGTCGTTGTTCCAGTCACCTTCTGAGTGGGTGATGGCTCTAACCACTTCTATCTCCTTCTCCTTCTTTTCACCTCCTTGGACAACCAAGTCTATCATGTTCCGGATAAAATACGCGGTCAATCCGAGGTTGAAGAGTATGTAGAAAGTATCGAAAATCATCTCCTGATCCTGAGTATTCACAGGATGCAAATCCCCATAGCCAACAGTAGTGAGTGTAGTGACTAGTGATAGACCAGTATATCGATGTCACCTATCGAACAGACAGGCTCTGTTCATGGAAATTGTCTCCCATAGATTCTGAAAGCAATGTTCTTCTAGGATCATGATATTTTGCAGCAATACGATAATAGAAGCACCCAGCACAATGAACAACAAAAATGGTAACCTACAAAAACAATCCAAAGCTCCATAAGTGCCAAGCACATTTCAGATAACATCACCCCAATTCATTTTTCTGTTGTGCTCACACAAATAAGTTTGCCACATCGAACTCAAAAGTAATTGTAGTTTTTGTCTTCCTCCAATCTGTTGAAACCAACAAAGTTCAACAACAATTAGCATAGTGAAAAAGCTCTTGTACCTTGAAAACAAGGCACTAACTCTTCGGAGACGCCAAAGGCGAAGCATGTTGAATACCATATGAGCGCAATGGCCTAGGGGAAATCTTCCGAGCAAGTTCAGATGGTATGGTGGATATATTGTCTAGAACCAACCAGGAACTGGCATACTTCCAATTAATCTTTTCCGGGTCATCGATGAGGAGATAGGTAGCTTTATCGAGGTATGCAACAAAGAGAGTGAAAATGATATCCAGGGCAAAGAATCCATTAACAACGTTATCAGTAACAGCTAGTGGTGTATCTGATTTTTCAAGGAAGCCGAATTCGAAGGGCGAAACCCAAGCAGTGTTGATGACCAGAAGAACCAGGAAAGTCTCCCATACCCTGCAAGGATCAAGTTAATTATTCCTTTCAAATTTCGGAGGCATCAAGTAATGACAAAACAACTCTAATTGGAACACGGGAGTGGAACTGTTTCAATTTGAAAAGGTGGAAAAAGGAAAGCTTCTAAAGATATGGACACGTCAAGCCCTCAACTTTGATCACCAATAGTTCCTTTTGATAGAAAAAGCAAAAGCATATACAACTATTTTAGTAAGAAATTTCAAAGTGATTTCCTAAACTAGGAGCTTGTCAACCGTCGGATTCTCAGAAAAAGATCTGCATTAAACATAGGGAAAGCTTCAGCTTTTGATAAAGGCCGAAGGAGGAGGAAAGGAGTAAAAAGAAGGAGAAGGAGATAGAGGTGGTCGGAACTATCTTTAACCAAAGAAGGTTGAGAGAGTTTAGGGGTCACATTGATATTTTGTTTAAAGTTTAAGAGTTAAATTAAAAATTAACCATTTTGACTAACATGATATGTCATCAAACTAACGAGTGTTTACGGCACATTGACTAAAATAAAACGAATCGAAGTCGTAAGTGGCAAGAATAACCGTTTTTCAAAATAAATGATCAAAATAAAACACGACACAAATAAAAGTGACATCCAGTGAAATTTACCTTAAAAATAAAGTTTTATCATAAATGAGAAAGATTGACTCATATTATTTAAAATTAAAATTGAGTTACAAATACAAATAAAATAAAAAAAATAGTAGTAAAATGTAATAAACAAAATGAAGTGTCAAGTTTAATATTAAAAAATATATAATGTACCTATTTTTAATTTGATGAATTTAAATAGATTTGTGAAGTTTGAGACATTTTTCATAAAAACAGATCGAATATGTGTTAAGGATGTCTAAATATGTGAACTGAAATTTTGGGGCTAAACGGTCATTGTTGGTAGTAGCCGACGATAGAGTGAGTGACAACTAGCAACATGAAATTTAGCTAAAGTCTAGGGTTAAATTGATATTTATCTAAAGTTAATGAGATAAATTAATATTTTATCTAAAATTAAAGTTCAAATTAATATTTTATCTAAAGTTTATGGGTCAAAATAAAAATAAACCCTTTTGACTAAAATGTTATAAATCGATAATATTAGTGACCAGAATATAATATTTTCAATATTGGCGACCAAAATTAAACAGTCCTAAAATTAAAGGAACTAATCATGTAGTTTACCCATTATATTAGTATTTTTGTTTTACAAGTGTCAATCAGATTCACGCAAAGCATCTTTGTCCTTGTAGTGTCCACAAGAAAAACACGAGCCTATACTAATACAAGCCAAAGTGACCGCCCATTCTTTCCCCGCCAAAATAGGATTCGTTCAACGACTTCGCCCACCGTGGCTTGAACTTGACATTACACTCCCCGAACTTCCGTTCCCATTGAGCAAACCCGACCAGTAATTTCCCAAATCATCAGGGGTATATCTGACAAGTGATTCAACCCACATTTCTTTCCGAAGGTGCATTCCTCCGTACGTCTCATAAAACTCCTTGTAGATCGGTACTATCCGCCTTGCCAACGAGATTTTGATATCGTTACGGAGTCCCGGATCGGGTACGACCCAAGAAATTTGTTTCGTGTAGGTTTCTTCAAAAGCCGAATTAAATTTTCTGAAATGGTCTTTCACTTGATCGACGGGGATCTCAGCCGTCGGATTTTCAGGCAGTGACACAAGCACTTTGCTCCATCCCATTTTCACGTAATTCGAAGCGTACTGTTTCACTTTCAGCTCGTGCTTCGTCACCCACTCGTCACCGAGAAGAATCTTCAGATTCGATTGTCGTACTTTTCCGACAACGTAATGGAGATTGTTTGCCAAGAACAAATAAGATAGCGACACGTCCTTGTACTTCGCGGCTTTTCCGTCGAGTTTACAGAGCATGAGGAGGATGAGCCAAGCTAACCGGACTGAAACTGGCGACGAAATGCTATCCTCGTTGTCGGGGCTGCCGAAGAAGGGTTCCGGTAAAGGTGACGGAATCGTTAGCGGCCAATCTGCGACGACATCGGAGAGAACCTCGCTGTAATCGGCAAGGAAAGAGAGGTAATTCATGACGTAACGTGTGAGAGGGTGGATCCCCCCGCCGGGAACCGTCGATTTTGATGTATCCTTTTGAATTGCTGTTTCGAAGCTCGTTAACATCGTTCTAACGGCGTCACCAAGCTTGATTAGAGAGTTAATAGCGTTTGATCGGATGGCTGACGTTGATTCAGAACTGAACATTGATTCAATGTCGGGCCAATGATTGGAAACCGCTTCATATAAATCCAAGAAACGGAACATTTTCTCGGGTGTTTTCTTGCACTTAGCTACATTTTCTGGGAACTCAAACAGAGTCAAAGCTCCTTCTTTTATGATTTCCGTAAAGCAATAGTCCCCCATAGCAGGCGCAATTGAGAAGACTTGATCGCTTATAACTCTCTCCCGGGAAAACAGCGTTTTAACGGCAGTTTTAACAGCGTGCAACCAGTTCTTGATTTTAATCTCCAAAACTTCCCACTCCATCTTCTGAATCTTCTGTAAGTTCAACGTCCTGTCAACTCCGAGACTGTAAAGAGCTTCATCGACGAACGATTTTCGGATAATTTTATAGACTCTGATACATTCCTTGGCGTACCCAGCTTTTATCATAACCTCCGAGATGGCACTTAAATCCTCCATTGAAGCCAACGACACTTGCTGGGCTTCTGGGAGTGAGTCAATCTCGTTCCTTGACTCGTTCTCAGACTCATACTCTTCGAAGTCTGAAAAGTTTGACCTGTGAGCCGAATCCGATGGTCTAGAGGATGAGTGAGTAGACGATGGTTCTGGGTCAAGATAAAACCGATTAGACTTCAAAATCCGGTAAAACTCATTCTGGAGACGTTTCATGGCGACTTGCATCAGTGTTTGAGCTCGGACAAGCTTCTCGGAAGTTGCTCGATGTGAAACCAAGTACTGCATGGCTTTTTGCAGACCTCTAATGGAAGACAAATAGTGCTTCGCTTCTTCCCTGTTGTTATCGGAGAAAAGAGAAGCCGTGGTACAGAAGGAGTCGTTGTTGTCGGGCAAGGAGTCCCATTTAGTGATGGCAAGCTCGGCAGATTGAATATTGTCTTCCATTGATGACTCGGAAAAAGTAAGGTGAAGTGGAGAAGGAGGCGGAGTCATCTTGGTGGGAGATGGTGATGATTTGAAGATGGTCCTCATTCCTTCTCTCGGCATACAATACAAACCAGCCCTTCTTATAAACAAGATGAATCGATGGAAACAGAAAACAAAGAACTATGCGGTAACCGAGTGTTGCGGAAATTGGGGAGTAATATAGAGAGAAAACAGCAGGAAGGAAAGAGCCAAGATAAAGGTGTGAAATCCGAAAGGGCAGGGGGTATCAGAAGGTTAAAAAAACTGCGAAGGGGACGAGGAGCTAAGTATTGAACGAACGCGGTGGAAAACTTGAAAACGACAGGTTCGTTTTTGGACTGCTTGCTTTTCTTGTGTAAATAAATGGGTACTTTCAAGAGGTTGATAATGACCCCTACTCGTATTAGCCTATTAGGTTAGAACAGTAGAATGGGAATGGGCCGATAGTTCTAGAGTTCAGACTTCTTAGGATGACTCATGATCTTTAATTCATTCTTCAATGCAAACCGTTATCCATCTTGATCTTACATTAATCTGTCATAACATTTTACTTATTTATCATTACGAATATAAAAGAGTGGAGGAATAATACGAGACTTGAACTCTGACATGTGATATTAACAAACAATAATAAAGTTTAGTTTATTTTTTAATTTTATTATCGATATTTAATTCATTAGTCGATTAATTCAGATCATATAAAAGTTTAAATTTTACTAATAAAGAAACAATTGATCTTGGAAGTTTCAATTTCATTTTGAGGGTCTACAACAATCAATTAAGATTTTTTTTTATTACAAATGTTACTTAGCGAGCGAGATAGCTATAAGAAGAAAAGCGGTTTCAGGCTGGCATGGGTGAATCCGAAGGTAAACCAACCGAACGAACATGAACGAGGGTGTGTTTATGTTCGTTCGTTTAACTTTAACCGAACAAATGAACGAACACGAATATAAACGAACACAAATTTTTTTGTTCATGTTCATTCATTAAGGAATGTAACTTGTTCGTGTTCGTTTATGTTCGTTCGTTTAAATGGTAAACGAACACAAACGAACATATATAATTTGTTAAATATTTAATATTTTTGATTAGTTTGATTAATTCAGTTAATTAATCGATTTTAAACCGAATTAACCGATAATTATAATTTGAAAAAACTCTTAACCATTAGTCGAAACCTAAAATTATCTAATAGATTAACTAATTTTGTTTTGGTTTGGTCGGTTAGTTCGGTTTAACTGAATAATGAACACTCCTAGACATATGTGAATAAATTTAAACAAATATAAACGAACTGATTACCGAACGTTCATGAACATAAATGAACGAACAAGTCCTTTGTTCGTGTTCGTTCATTTAATTAAACGAACAAAAAAAAAACTTCGCATATTCATTCGTTTAATAAATAAACGAACATAAACAAACTTTTCGTCAAACGGTTCATAAACAGTTCACTAAATGTTCGGTTCGTTTACAACCAGAGGCGAACAGGTACACGGCGGGAAAATGACGATTGACGACTTCATTTTGTTATTGCCTGCTTTTCGTGTACTTTAAATAGGCTGATAATGACAGGTTCTTTCTCCAAAATATTCATTACTTGATTATAGTAGAATGGGCCAGTACTTTCAGGTTTAGAGTTCAAACTTCAAATTTAGGACGACTCCTGGTCTTTGCTTGTTTCAATGCATAATTGTTATGAGATTATACATTGCGTGTTTCATCAACTATTTGTGTTAGTCATTTTGATGTTTTTTTTATACTACGTAAAAAAATACACACAATTCTTTTTTTAAATCTAATTTCGATATAAGTTTAAAATCATAACTATCAGAGTGTTTATTGTAATATTGATTATGACAGGTTAAATTGGAGAATGATAAAAATGTATTTTTATAATTAATATTCTATGTGTCCCAATTGTATATCTCATTCAAAATGTAATTTAAAAATATTAACAAATTTTAACATTTATATAAGAATGTTTTATCGATCCTTTCATACCTTATTGAATAAAGGAACAACTAAATATCACTATTATCAATTACATTTGGTTTAAAGGGATATTGCCACTTAATTAAGGTTTAGAAATTAAATTATGATGTTGTGAATGGAGCAAACTAAGTTAGAAAAATTTGTCTATATATTGAACTTTTATAATATTCGATTTGAATTAATCAATTAATAAATTAAATATAAGTGACATAAAAATCACTGTTGAAGAGTTGAATTTATAATTATAAATTTATGTATACATCTTTTATCACTCCTTTCTATACTGTTTACCTAATAAATTTTGAAAAAAAAAATATTATTTTAAAGATAAAATGTCACTAAAACACTGATTGATACTCTTCTTCATTCAATTTCTATTTACCAAATATTTATTATATATATTCTTGTTGTATCCAGCCTAGCAATTTTGTGATTTATTGTTTGTCTAATTCTACAGTTAATCTGCTGATGTTGATTATATACCTTGTCTTCAACTTGTGAAAGCATTTGGAATTATTAATTGAACTTTTTTTTGAAAGGAGATTATTAATTAAACTTTAAACTTTACCAACAATAACATGTACATTGGACCATTGGTTTCCTAAATACAAAACAGTATTGAATATTGTTCCCTTTTTAGCCTCTTATTTTCATTTCATCAGTTTTTGGTCACAATTTTTTGGACCTATTAGATTATTTTTGGATTTAATTGACTTTATATATAAATACAACTTCATTTATTTGAATTAAAAATAATTTAATGAATTTATAATATGAGGACGATCAACATATTTAGTAAATATATTACTCATATTAGTAATTAAAATTTTAATCATATTTACACAATTTATATAAAAAAATAAACGACACAACACCGATAAATGATGAATATAATGATAAGATATATTAAATTTTTAAAGAGAAATTCAGATTCAAACTTTCAAAGTGTGACCTAAAAGTAATTTAAAATGTTCCGATCAAAATTGTTAATGTATTTTGATATATTACCGGGCAATTCTAATAAAATTATTTTTTAATATAGTACTTAAATTATTTAAACATCAATCCATCAATAAACAAGATGGTAATACACATTTAAACGCCTTTAAATGTACGCCCACTTAAATGTTACAATAACAAACATGTCAATCAAATCAATATTTAGTCCATAAAAATAGTTTAAAGCACGAACCAACTTGCTTCAGTGATTAAGGGAACGGTTGTTGTTCCTAGAGGTCACGGGTTCGAGCACCAGCAACTGCAGCAGGGTGATTGAGCGTTCATTGTCAAATGGTTGAGAGTATATTTAGAACATATACTACTTGTAATCACTTTGCTTTAATAAAAAAATAGTTTAAAAATTAAAAAAAAAAACCATTGGAATATTGAATGGTATATTAGACCATGAATTTCCGAAGGAATTGGAGTACACTTTTCCTCAATTTTGTTAAATAACTACAAATTTGGTGTACAAACAAAATAATGTATTGGATTTGTCTTACGAACTTATGAAAATATTTGGGCTCAACCTAGCCCGATATCCTTTTTTGGATTTTGAAGTTCGTATTAATTAACGACGAAACAGACTGAAACCCATTTTGAGATTAAAAATTTAGTGATACATCATTTTATTCATATTGGTTTCAATTCCATTTTTTGTATTTTATTTTTATTTAATGTTTGAAATTATCTATAACTTACTCAAGCCCCTAAAGCGAAGGTTAACGTGCGTTTAAACATTTTATATCGTACGACCACTTGAATATTACAACAATAATAGTATAGACGAAATGGCTAATTTTTTGAATAATATGCATGTTCGTCTTACGGTCGATATTTGGGTTACGAGGCTGTCCGCTTACCCCTTACAATAATATCGTCTTTAAAGTCTGAACTCATGTCATCTCTTTAATCGTGTAACGTACCTTACCAACACACTCAACACTTGTTGGTGATTAAATGACTATATTTACTATCAAGTATTGCACGGAAATCTAATAACTAGGTTTCGGTTTTTTAATCAAATTAAAAAAGTAGAGTTACACGCCTTTTATTTTAAAATGGTATATTTACTAACATGTATTAGATTGATGATAAGATATATTATACTTTAAAAAAATAATTATAGGATGATAATAATAAGTTTTTATAAATCATAAAATAGATCTGAAAGATAAAAGAAAATAAACGGTGAATAAAATGATTTAATATGTATTATGAATAGAAATAAAAGGCCCTTCAGATTCAAATTTGCCTCAGTAACAAGAAACAAATGAAGCTCAGAATTTGTGCTTTTCTTGTCGCCATGGACCGAACTGCTTTTAGCTTAGAGACGGTGATCTTTAGGAAAGCCAAAGTGATCGACCTGATATGCAAATCGAACTTTTCAATAACTTCACGATTTTGTCACTCAAAAAGAAGAAAAAGACTGATCGTGAGATTTTTTATAATACAAGTCTCCAAGATGACATGTTTTACACACATTTCAAACTTTGATGGTGATTGATTTAACCAATTCTAGGCTGGAAATGATTGAAGTACCCACGCAGAACTTTGTGTTATAGGTTGAATTTATAAAATTTTAAGAAAACAAAATAAATTTTCGTTTGAAAAAACATAGAAAATTTTAAATCACATATGAATTTTAAATTTTTGATCCTTCCAGCCCCTCTCGGTCCATCCTGGTTCCAAACACAATTATTTATCATGTCATTTATTTCACATATCAAAGATGTTTCTTTTATTAAATAAGAGTATTAGGGATGATAGACGGAGACAATTTTACATTTCTTACTTTGTTTTCAATGTTTGTAGGCATAATTTTAGGAAATCCCCACTAAATATTTTGAGATTTTGTCATTCTCATACCCTCCCAACCGGTATGACTAATTTCAGTTTACAAAATCATATATTAATTACACTTAAAAATATTTAAATTTTAATACATTAAATTAAATATTTAACATTAAATCTCTAAAATTACAAATATAAATCATAAATTTAGTTTTGCCAACCATAAAAAATTCTTTTCATAACTATAATAATAACTTAACAACAAACATATATGTCAGAGGTGTATAGGTAAATAGAAAGTAAGTATATATTTTTTTTTAAAAAATGTAAAATATAAGAATTCCACATGGATTTATAGGGTACGGTTCGAGATTCTTACCGGTACATATATAGTAGTTCTTGTCTCCGTTCCATCTAAATTTAGAGAAAAAAATCGTTTCAATGAATGAAAATTTTAATTATTTCCCGCTTCGTTGGTTTGAATCCTACAATTTTCAATTATTTCTACCACCCCTAAAAATTACAGTATTCTTCACAATTCAATTGGTTCATGCCTCCATTTTTTTTAAATATCTTCTCAAATTTAGTAATTGGTTATTAAAGTACTAGTCTTAGAGTGAAACTTCATGAAGAAAAGGTCTAAAAAATTCATTATAAACGACACAACCTGTTTGTAATAAAACAGAGATGATATATTTATAAATAAAACTGCTTGGAAACATGCTTTATTTCGCATGATATATGGTTAGAAAATAACAGAAGGAACTAAAATTGGTGAGAAAGAAAAAGAGAGGCGATGAAAGGAGGAAAACTAACTAATCTTGACCTTTTATTTTAATTATTTTAAAAAATAAAACCCATATCTTTAAACGCATGATTATAAAAAAAGGGAAAAGGATTTGAATTAGGGAGAACCACAGAAATGTGATGGATAAGGGTTTAAACTTTAAACTTTAAAGCAGATCGTTGATTTCAAAAGAAACTAAAAGAAGAGACAAGATCCCGTGTTTATTGGACATATACAAGTTTATGTTTCAGTAATTGCTGGTAAAAGAAAGTGTCGTATACATTTTTTATACTTAAAATTAACCTATGTTCATATTAGTATATAAATTTGTCATTTTTTTGGGTTCAAATTAATGTTTATATTTTATTTATCCAATTAATTATTAAATTTAAAATAAAAAATTAGATAAAATATGTGCTTTTATTTATCCAAAAAAATAGCAAACTACATACAACTATACAAAAGAGTCAATTAACGAAGGACTCTGTTGAAGATCTGAAGAACTAAATTAGTTAGTTAGTTGTAAATTCAATTAGTTAGTTCCCAATGTAAATAGATAGTTCTAGTTGAATTGTATTACTATATAAACAATGGGTTGTATTATTATTTGATAGATTTGGAATAAAATTAAAAAACCCATTCTCTTAACATGGTATCATCGTCCAGGTGTTTTGGGCTCTAATTCTTTGGGCCTTCCCGAAACCGTTTTTTCCTCATTCTCTCATTCGTTTCTTTTCGATCGTTTTCCCCCTTTTTCGATCGTTTTCTTCTCCTTCGTTACTATGTCGGCGGCCGATTCCACTGTTATCGACTCAAATCACATTCTCTTCCTTCATCCCTCTGATACGCTGGGCACTCTCCTTGTTTCTCATCAATTGACCGGCATTGACATATACAATGTTTGGAGCCGTTCCCTTCGGATTGCTCTGCTTGCTAAAAACAAGCTAGGGTTTATTGACGGTGATTGCCGTCGTGGTGACATGGCGGAGGCTCTCCAACCTCTTTGGGACCGGTACAATGCCCTGGTTCTCTCTTGGCTACTCAACACGGTCAGCAAGGACCTTTCGGCCGGGATTGTTTTTGCCTCTAGCGCGACGATCGTCTGGAAGGATCTCAAGGAACGGTTTGATAAGGTCGACGGTTCTCGGATTTTCTTCCTTCACCGTGCGATTGCAACCCTAGTTCAAGGTGATTCTTCCGTTTCAGCTTATTATACGAAATTGAAGCTTTTTTGGGATGAATATAATGCCCTAGTTCCCTTTTCTTCCTGTGAATGTGAGACGTCTCAGGAGAATTTGAAGAGTATCCTTCAACAGAATTTGTTTCAGTTCCTCATGGGATTGAATGAAACATACTCGGCCATTCGGAGTCAAATTCTCCTAATGCAACCTTTGCCCCAAGTCAATAAAGCTTATTCCATGATTCTTCAGGAGGAATCTCAGCGTATTAACCTTAGTTCGATTACTCCTCTTTTTGACCCTACTGTGATGTATGCTGCTGGTTCTTCTCGACGCAAATTCACTGGTTTGTGTGATCTTTGCCACATTAAGGGTCACAAGAAGGATCATTGTTATAGACTGATTGGATTTCCTGCGGACTTCAAGTTTTCTAAACGCCGTGATCCTCAAGCTGCAATGGTTCTCAATCAATCTCAGGCGGTTTCGGGTTCTTCTGGTCTTCTTGAGAAACCTCCACCTTCTGCTGCACCTACCTTTACTCCGGCTCAGTATCAGCAGATCCTGGATCTCTTTCACAAGCCTGCATCCTCTGCACCTTCTGCTGCTAATGTGACAGGTATATCTTGTCTTTCTGTTGTTGCCCGTACTGGTTGGATCTTGGATACAGGGACAACTGATCATATGTGCTCAGATTTCTCTAGTTTGTTATATCCTTCTTCATGTGCTTCGAACTCTAGATGTGTCTATCTCCCTACTGGTAAACAAGCTTCCATCACACATACTGGCTCCATTTCTCTTTTTCATGGTTGTATTTTGTCCAATGTTCTTTTTGTACATGAGTTTCATCATAATCTGTTATCCATTTCCAAGTTAACAAAAGAGCTTAATTGTCATGTCATATTCTACCCTGAGTTTTGTTTGTTGCAGGATCTCTCCACTGGAAAGATGAGGGGGATTGGTAGGCAAACAGGAGGCCTTTATGTGTTTCAGTCTTCACCAGTTTGTGCTAGTGTTTCAGGTTCATCATCTTTACCTGTTTGTAATGATGTTTCTTCTTATTTTTCTTCTGTTGTTTCTTCTGATGTTTGGCATGCTCGTTTAGGCCACATGGCTTTTAATAAAATGAATAAAGTGTCTTTTCCTTATCCAATTCAAGTTTCTTCTGAGCATGCTTGTACAGTGTGTCCTTTGGCTAAACAACATAGGTTGCCTTTCTCTTCTAGTACAAATAGATCTAGTTCTGCTTTTGAAATGCTTCATCTAGATTTATGGGGTCCCTACAGGGTATCAACACATCATGGTCATCGTTTTTCCTTACTGTTGTGGATGACTTTACCAGAATGACTTGGATATTTTTATTGAGGTTGAAATCTGACACTATTCTCCATCTTAAGTCTTTCTTCTCTTACATCAAAACTCATTTTTCTGTTCAACCTAAGTTTCTGCGTTCTGATAATGGCACTAAGTTCTTCAATTCTCAGTGTTCAGAATTCTTCAATTCTCTAGGTATAGTTCATCAAAGTAGTTGTGTTGCCACTCCACAGCAAAATGGAGTGGCTGAAAGGAAACACAAGCATTTGTTAGAAGTAGCTCGAGCCCTTTACTTTCATTCTAAAATCCCTATTAAATTTTGGGGTGAGTGTGTCCAAACTGCCTGTTACCTAATCAATAGAATGCCTTCTTCTGTTTTAAATTGGCTCACTCCTTTTGAAACCCTGTTTAAAAAGGCTCCTGACATTTCTCATTTAAGAGTCTTTAGCTGCTTATGTTTTGCTACAAATCCTTCTCCTTCTGATAAATTTGCACCCAGAGCCTTTCCCTCTGTTTTTCTAGGTTATTCCTTAACTCAAAAGGGTTATCTTTTGTTTAATCTTGAATCTAAATCCTTCTTTGTTAACAACAATGTGATATTTCATGAACTTGTTTTTCCTTTCAAACTTTCTTCCTCTACCCAGTCTTCTTTTTTCCCTGCTCATCCTCATATTAATGATGATGATTTTCTTGTTCTTTCACCTCAACCTACTTCACTTCAACATACTTCTTCTACTTCACCTCAACCTGCTTCTTCTACTTCACCTCCACCTGCTTCTTCTACTTCACCTCAACCTACTCCATCTATTTCCTCTCACCCTCAACCTCAACATGTTTCTTCCACTGCACCTACTCCACATGTTGTTGATCTTCCTCCTATAATCTCTGAGCATTCTGGTTCTTCTGCGTCTGGGTCTGACCCTGTTGTTACTCCTGTTGTTCATATTCCTACTGTTCGAAGGTCTTCTCGTGTCTTAAAACCTCTTGGTTGGTTGAATGACTATACTTTTAGGTCCTCCAATGTTTGTCAATCCTCTTCACTTTCAGGTTTGCATCCTATCTCTTCCTCCATTTCCTATTCTCATTTGCCTTTTCATTCACAACTTTTTTTGTCTACTACTTCTGTGCTTACTGAACCCAAAACCTATGTTGAAGCCAAAACTAGTCATATCTGGGTTCAAGCTATGTCTGAGGAGATTCAAGCTTTAGAAGCTAATCACACTTGGTCTGTTGTTCCTCTTTCTGCTGGCAAACATCCCATTGGGTGTAAATGGGTCTACAAGATCAAGTATCATGCTTCTGGTGCTGTTGAACGTTACAAAGCACGTTTGGTTGCAAAAGGGTACAGCCAACAAGAAGGTATTGATTACACTGACACCTTTTCCCCTGTGGCCAAGCTTGTCACTGTGAGGACAGTTTTGGCACTTGCTGCTTTATTTGGTTGGACTTTGCAGCAGATGGATGTTCATAATGCGTTTTTACAAGGGAATTTAGTTGAGGAGGTGTATATGGACTTGCCTCCAGGATTTGGCAACCAGGGGGAGCATTGTGTTTGTAGGTTGCACAAATCTTTGTATGGGCTAAAACAGACATCTAGGCAATGGAATCTCAAGTTAACTGATGCCTTGATCCTTGTTGGTTTCACACAAAGTAAGTTTGATTACTCACTGTTCATGAAGAGGGATGGTAATGAGATAGTTCTTATGTTAATATATGTTGATGATTTGATTATTACTGGAAATAGTGTTGGCTTGATTAATGAGTTGAAGGACATTTTAAATCACAACTTCAAGATGAAGGATTTGGGAGATCTTAAATATTTTTTGGGTTTTGAAATTTTAAGATCCAAAGAGGGAATTGTTCTCAATCAAAAGAAATATGCCATGAAATTGATTGAAGAAACAGGTTTAGGGGGAGCTAAGCCTGTTTCAACTCCTCTAGAACAAAATGTAAAACTCACATCTGTCTTGTTTGATGAAGCAGTTGATCATAAGATTGATGATTCACTCTTGGAAGATAAGACTGTTTTTCAAAGGTTAATTGGAAGATTAATATACCTTACACACACTCGGCCGGATATCACTTTTGCTGTCCATCATTTGAGTCAGTTCATGCAGCATCCGAAAAGATCACATCTTGAAGCTGCATTGAGAATTGTCAAATATATTAAGAAGAATCCTGGCCAAGGTATATTGTTGAGCTCTTCAGGGGACTATAAACTTACTGCCTATTGTGATTCAGACTGGGCAGCTTGTCCATTGTCTCGAAGATCTGTTACTGGTTTTTGTATTAAGTTAGGAAACTCTTTAGTTTCTTGGAAATCAAAAAAGCAGAACACTGTGGCTAGATCCTCAGCTGAGGCTGAATATAGAAGCATGGTTGTGACCACTTCTGAAATAGTCTGGCTTTATGGATTATTGAATGAAGTGGGATTGGATAGAAGCCTGGGAATGGTTAAACTCCTCAGTGACAGCAAGGCAGCTCTACAAATTGCAGCAAATCCTGTTTTTCATGAAAGAACGAAGCATATAGAGGTGGATTGCCATTTTGTAAGAGATAAGATTCAAGAAGGTTTGATCCAAACAAAGTATATATCCAGTGCAGACCAACCAGCAGATATCTTGACTAAAGCATTGGGCATTCAACAACATAAGCATTTGCTTGTCAAGTTGGGAGTTAAAGATGTCTTTCAACCTCCAACTTGAGGGGGAGTGTTGAAGATCTGAAGAACTGAATTACTTAGTTAGTTGTACATTCAGTTAGTTAGTTCCCAATGTAAATAGATAGTTCTAGTTGAATTGTATTACTATATAAACAATGGGTTGTATTATTATTTGATAGATTTGGAATAAAATTAAAAAATCCATTCTCTTAACAGACTCTCAACTAAAACTGAATCTTCCACTCTAAACAGCTCCTATTACAGAGTTATTAGTATTTATATGTGTCTTATAGAGTTTTCTTTTAACAAAATTCTTTACACTATCAACAAGAACATGAACAAATGTAGAACTACCCTAGAACAATCTTTGATTTCTCTCCTCCCAAAAGGTATAAATGCAAGCACTCAAGGCGAACTTGAGGATAAAGGCAATAAGGGATTTACCCTTCAAACTAGCAATAGCCCACTATATTTTCTCATCCCATGCTAAAATATTTTGATTCAATCAATATAAATAAACGATGGTCCTCCAGAACTTAGTCGAGAAAGAGCACTAAAAAAAAGATGATTCTTAAATTTTGATCCATTTCGACATAAGCACACATAGAATACAAATGTTAATCAGGTTGCAATTGATGGCAGTAAATGGCCAACATCTTCAAAATCCACTCATTGTCTTGCGAAAATGGGACCTTCGACCCACGACCACGAGCCTTCTGATGGAATGGAAAACCCCTCAGCCATTTCCTAGGCATAATCATTACAACAATCTACCTCCAATACATCATAGTAATTGTTAACAGTCCATTAACACCTATATATATATATATATATATATATATATATATATATATACATAATATATGTAAAAGCCCTGGAATGAACATGTTCCAGGTGCTAAAACAGGAGGGGGTTTCAACTATCAAAACTGCTTACAACTGATCACATTTGCAGCAGCTGTACGTCTGGATTAATTTATATGAAAGAAACCTTATCTTACTCATAATTACCAGTGCTTTGTCTGGTCTTCTTTAACTTTTAATCACCTAGAATATTTAATAATGTTTTATATTACATAAACAGAAAGCCGAGTGAAAGTTCTTGGAAGAATTTGATGAATAATTTAACTGATCATCATGGTCTGCTTTCCGCAAAGTTACAGGTCACACAAGCACACGACAATCAAAACACTACAAGAAAATGAATTTTTAGTGACATTGAAAATAGTCACAAAAAGTGTTAAATTTAGTCACTGAAATTTACAGTGACTATTTTTCTAAGTCGTCACCAGTCGTCACTAATAACTCTGTCACTATTATATTAGTGACAACTTTCATGATTTCATCACAATAGTTATATTTTTTATGACCACACTATTTGACACAAAAGATTATTAATAGTGACTAAAATTTAGACACTAATGTTATTCTTATTAGTGACAAACATTCTATCACAAATACATATTTAAACAATGTCTGAAATATGTCGTCACTGTCAATAATAAAAAATTAATTATATTTTTAATTGTAACCATTTTATTTAGGGTTTAAACTAATCACTAATTTTCCCTAAAATTTAATGGAGCTTTTTCATTTTAGTCAGCAAATTTTTTAAGTTTTCATTAGATCACTGAAATTTAATTATAGATGATGTAGCATATTCAAATATCAATTTTTAGTAAATAAATGCAATGCATGGCTTCAAGAATGATCGAACCTGCAACCTTTAGGGTGAGAGTGCAATACTTATCCACTAGGTTAGGCAAGAAATTTAATACTATTTTGAAAGAAAAATAATATTTAAGTTTAATTGTAATTGAAGTTAATTTTATTTATTTTAAAAATATTTATTAATTATAACACTAATTATTATAATAATAATTTAAACAATTTTTTATGGTTTCTTATACGAAGTATGTATGTTGAAGAAACTATGTAGATTTTTTTTGAAGAAAAAACTAATCAAAATGGAATATATCTTTTAAAATTTTCAAAAAAAAAATCTATCATAGATTATGCTAAAATCACATAGTAGTCTTTGTACTATAATTTGGTCACTTTAAATTTCTATACTTTTTAAATTTTGAATTTTCGATCTTGACATGAATGGTAGTGTTTAAATATGTTAAGTAAAATTTTCATTTTAGCTAATTTGTTATACATAAGTTGCTTATTTAATTTTTGTTCTTTAATTTGATCATTTTTAGTCTTTGTAATTTAGTCATATTGCCGGTGTCTCGTGAGGATTAGGATTAAAATTTTAAAATTTGAAAAATATAAGGACTAAAGTTGATCAAAATAGATTGACTAAAACAACAATTTACACATAGTATAGACTATTGAAATATTTTACCTTTTGGCAAACTAGTTTATGATAACTTTAATTTTTATAATTATAAAAATAAATCTATCATTGTGACAATGTCTAGTTTGTCATTACTTTTATTTTTTTATTGGTGACAAAATTTATTACAACAAAAAGTGAAACTTTAAGTGACAAGTAATTTCATTGTAACAACAAATATTAAATAATAGTGACCACTTCACATATCGTCACTATCATGTGTCAAAGTTTTAGTGGCAATGAACTTTGTGTCACAATTGTATACATATAGTGAGAATTCATTTGTGAAAAGTTTAATCGTCACAATTACTATTGTTACAGTGACCAAATAAAAAGATGTCACAATTACTTATACTAATAGTGTCGTACAAAAAAATTGTCACAAAAAATTAATATTTGTGACAAAATTATTCCTAATCACTATCAATTTGTCACTAAAAACTTATATTGTTGTAGTGAAATTATAACAAATGAAGTGGGTCCTTTCAAATTAACAATCATCTGGAACTGTAAGGTTGCCAAATAACTATGCATACAGATAAAGCCTGGATTAATTTATGAATGGAGTATAAACCGACCCATGCCATCTTAATTATTCAATATATGTATAAAAGAAGAAGAATTACAAGTTCGGGTTTGGAATATAAATGGACTTTTAGATTGTGGAATTAAGCTTATGGTTTTATGCAAACCCTTTTCATATCATTCCTCATTATAATCTTTAACCTATGATTTGCCCATAATTATGCTGGAAAGCCATGTTTCAGCTTTCTAGTTCATGATTGTATTTATAAATCTTTTTTTTGTGAAATTGTTTTTATAAATCTATATCCCCATAATCCTAGTAGTGATAATACAAAGTTTAACTCAACTTTTTAACCAAATCTTAGAGCAAAAAATTTAACTAAATTAAATAAACAAAAGATAATCACATATTTTCCAGGGTATTGATTAATCAAGTCTTCAACAATGGGACCTAGCTATTTGTTTGGTTCTTTTTCTTTTACCCCCTTTTTCTGTGCATGTCTCCCTCACCGGCCATCTACTTTAAAAGCATATTAGTTGGCCTTATTATGAATATCCTTTCTTTCTTAACTCTCGTTTTTTCCAGTTATTCTTCATCAAAACTATAGCGTATATTCAACTTAAGCAAAACGTTGTTCTCTCCCTCCTTCAGTTCTCCAAACATGAAAGGAATGGATATATTTTGTGCTTCTCAAGCTTCAACAGCTATCTGTTCTAGTGTGGACCATCGGTCCATGGTCCGGCATGGCCATAGGCGTATCGATCGCCAGAATTCTAAGCCTTATGCACCTTGTAATTCATCACAGTTGCCTATAACTCCCAGGCCTTACCATGAAAAGAGCAGGAAGAACAGTGCTAAGCCAAGTGATGTACGTCGAAAAAGCTCGGCTGATGTTCATGATCTAAATAGCTCTCCGGGTTCATCTGCATGTCTTCTAAGTGATAGACCCTTTGTTGATTGGTTACCGGAGTCTGATCGTGTCTCGGCATTGGTTCCTCCTTCTCTGCCTGCAAAACCTAAGCTGCATGTAAGCTCCAACACCAATTCTTCCTCATCTGCTCGGTCTCACGACCAGGTTGGTCTTTAATCTCTCACTTCTTTTTTCATTTGATCGTAAGGTTGGATTACATGTTAACTTGTATTTGAAAATAACAGGTCGTAGTTTTGTGGGTGTCAATCCATTGCAAAGGATGTGAAGGAAAATTAAGAAAACATATATCCAAAATGGAAGGTGAGAATCATTGAAGCAGGGTTTCTTTCTTGGCATCCTTTTGCAAGCCAATAAATGGCCATCAAAGTTGAAACCTTAACTAGTTTAGTGGTTTTGATCATAAGGAAATTACAGTAAGCCATGGTTTTTTTCTACTTTTTTTCTGCAGGAGTGACATCATTTAGTATAGACTTACCGACAAAGAAGGTGACGGTAATAGGGGATGTAACTCCCTCAAGCGTGCTAGCAAGCGTGTCAAGGGTGAAGAGTGCTAGGTTATGGCCATCTACTGCAGCATCTCAATCTTCTACAATGGTGAAAATGAATAATTACTGATTCAAAAGAGGGGGAAAACTCGGGGTTTTCTTTCTTTCTTTCTTCTAAATGGAGCGATTAACCATGTCTAGATATGCGCATGATTAGATACTAATCAACATTTGAACTGTAATATAAATTAATCAAATGTAAGGTTTCTTCTTGGCAGATTCTTGTGATAATTGTTACTTTTAACCCTTTGTCTGTAGCTTGCGTTTGTGTTTTTCTGATCATTACAAATTCTGGTCTCCATATCCGACAGTTTGCGATTATAAATGGTTATAGAAAGCGAAATTTGGTGGGGAAAATGTCTGAAAAAAGTTTGATCACACAAAGTTACAAAATAATTGGTCCCCAAGCATGCGATCTGGTGCGTTTAAGGAAGAGCATGATAAACAATTTAGGTTAAGGAGCAGCTGTAGTGGGATTGTCTGAACCCTAGCTAGTGGCAGAACAGAAATTTTAAGGTGGAACAAAACTATTCTAATATTTTTCTTCTGTCTTCTGGATGGACCGAGAATCTAGTGGATTAACATGAACTCAAAACTGAACATCTTTGGGCTGCTAAAGGTTCATTTGTCGTAATTAATTACAGAGCAAAAACCAGGCATTTTTTGCCTTATTTTTTTTTTCCTTTGGCAAGTATTCTGGGACCAACCAACCATAGGAGAAAAGGAAGCTTAAAGCAATAAAGCACATAGTAAAAGAGTAAAAACGAAGGCTTCGTTGGTTTTGATATGATTCCAATTTCCAAGTATAATGTAAATGTGGGCAAATAATTAAATTCGTACGTAGCTGCCTGCCTTGACTTCCCACAACACCACTTTTGGTTGCATGTCAATGTCTATTTTCTTTTTCCAAAGTGTGGGTCTAAGTGTCTAACTCTAACTCTTCCTATTGCTTGAATCATTGTTTCTTGCTCTGCTTTTGCTTTCATAATTTTATGGTCATTATTATTGAAATGGACAAAAGGGGAAAGAGATAATTGGGTAGGTTAGATAAATTCCAAATTTCTCATCACACTCATGGTTTGAAAAATCACTATTTTTTCCCTAGTTGGTCTTAATTCTTTGACCTTTATTTATTTTTACTAATTTTGGACGGCAGGAAAAAGAAAATACTAGAAGAAAAAAGGTTAATAAGGATTTTGTGACTAAATATTTATTTTAAGATTTTCCCTTTTGCTATATTTAGAAAATTATATTTGAATTTTGAATTTCATTTGATATGTGAAAATTGAGAATGAAATGCTCACTTTATATGTAAATTAGATGAGATTTAATATGCTTATGAATTAAAAAAACTAGTAAACTCGTGGTTTTTTTAGAAAAGAATTTTGTATTGCATTCACATGTGTTTTGTTACACAATTTATATTATTTTTGGAGATCCAAATCAAGCAAGAAGGGAAATTCATTTGATTCTAAGGAAAACATTAGGTAAGATTAAGATTCTTTTGTAAGAATTATAAACTACTGGTCATATATAAATTAACTTTGCGAAAATTATTAATGACTAATTTGCTCAATTGTTGTAATTCCTATGGCACTAAAATCATGCCTCGCATTATTTAAACCTTTAGCTAATTTTTCAAATAATACACAATTAATTAAACAATTAAGATTTGAAAAGGGAAGAAGCAAATTGAGTTCGAAATTGATAACATATGGTACAAAAAAGGGGATGAAAATGAAAGGGAAAAGTGAAGGAGGGACCAGAGAGTTGCAAATGTCAAAATCGAATCATTACAAACATCCAAATATTTTTATTCACTTTCTTTACTTTTCCGGACACTAAGCTATGATTTATATAATTATTGGATATAAAAAAAACAGTTAATGTTACCAAGGTTCCAAACTAATTAGGTCATCATTGTGTACATTTTTCAATAGCCAGTAGCCAATGCAGAGCTGATTATTTCAACTTCACTCAGCCCAGGCTATCATTCTTTGTCCATGGTATCGTTCCGATGCCCAAGTCAATGGAATTCCTTTCTCGGGACCCGACAGAAGTATGTCCTAAAAAAAATGGTGTCCACTGTCCTTATCATGGACTGCTAACATGGGGAATAAGTACCAACGTTTTCCCATTCCCTTGGGCCCAAAAATGGTACACAATAATTAACAATGCTAATAACAATTTAATCATAAATGGTAAAGCACTACAAAAACACTTCCCTTATCTACATTGAAAGGGTATTTTACTCATGAAACAACTATATTTTACCAGTGTTTTCATCCATAGCATACCTACGGCTGTAAGGGCTGGTCCTAAATAACAAATCTCGCAGCCGTCCCAGAAGCCTAATGTAAAATAATGGGAAAATGTAAATGTAAAACAATGCTCAAGTAATTAGTGAGGACTGAGAAACAGAAAGAAATGGACATACTTTGGATGGGTGTTTTAAAATGAGAACATTGTAGTCATTGCTCCCATGGACACACGAGAGGAAAAGCCTCGAATGTGGAATGCTCTTCCAACCATCTCCAAGAGCTGGTTTGGAAGACCCTCCCTCACTGCCCACTGTATGATTGATAACCTATAATAAAATTCTCAAGGGCTAGTTATTCCGAGGGGGTATTGTTATATTATATGCTCAAAACAACCACTAGATTCAAGCAACCTTAATCAAACTTACATTTTTATTTATCAAGTCATACTAAAAGTTCAAGAGCAAAACTTACAAGTACTGCAAGATTATGCTGATGCGCTAACTTTTTCAGCAAATATCCAGCAGATAACATCAAAGCTCGCCCTGTATCCATCAACTTTGAATTTATGACTCTTTATAAGCAGCAGCATGTGTTATATTTAGTCCTATGAAGGAACAAAAAAGGATGGGAAACAGAGAAAACCATTTGTTTTCCCTTTTCCTTTCTACTAGAAAAAAAAATTCTTCTATCTAAGCATTCATCAAGAGACTAGCAAATCAGTATATAAGTATAACCTATCAGAGGAAAAATGAGGCATGCATATATACCTTGTGTGCTGTTGCTTCCAAGTACAGGGGAGATCAGCGATGAGATTGAATCAACTATTAGCAATCGCATCTGACAACCTCCTCCATCCTGAACCAATGTTCACTTGGCCAATAAAACTAGAAAACAATGTCAATCAAAGCCTAATAGTATGGGTGCTTTATTTAAATGAAACCTGATATCTCAAATGAGATTCTAGTTGATGTAGCACATCAAACATTGCAAAGATGTCGAACACAGAATGACATAATATGTTGCTCATTACTTTTTGCAGAATTTGGTTTTCGGCCTGCATAGTAACAAACAAGTAGAGACCAAAATCAGTTGCCATCAAAAGCAACAATGGCAATGAAGGGTATAAGACAAAGAAAGAAACTAACAAACCAATGCAACACTAAGAGCAATAATATGTTTCACCTGAGCAGACGCAAGATCATTGGTCTTTCCAAGAAAGTAGGCAATGCGTTCAGGTGAAAACGAGTTACCTGTATCTAAGTACAGCACCATGTGAGTACTTGCAACATTTGATGCTGTTTGTAGACAAACCTAACCATCACCAAGAATTTCATGATGAAACATATGCTCTTCTGGACTCATTTTGAAAAATACTTTTAACATCAAAAAGAATCTGATTAATTCACCCTAGTCCCTAGAAACAACATACTATTATCCTACTCAAGAGACAAAACAACAACATTTGAGGCAATGTGTTGGAATTCAGTTTGTAAATCAGTAGCGCTAACATAAAGGTTTAATTAAAAATGAATAGACTTGTGGTATACTTGTGAAGTAGACCCTGACTAGTTAATTCTACAAGCAAAGCACCTTGCCCATCCTCTTGCCAGCATTCAATGGATGCTAAAACAGGAATAGTTGCTTCACACGAAGTTTAAGAATTAATAGTACATTGGGCTCTCACTTTATCACATAATGTATCGGCGAGTGGCGACTCTCATATGATTAGTTACATTCAATATCAAGTAGTTGAGCAAAGAGCTTGCATAGATACAATCAAAGACATCACATTTTCAGCATCAGTTTTAACTTAACCTATCAGCAGCGCTTCATTGACATTGAACAAGTGCATCAATCATACAAGGGAAATATTCTTACTTGTGTTTTACCAGAAGATGATGGTCCGACTAATTCAGTTAATTGGCCAATATGAATCCCGCCACCAAGTAACAAATCAATCCTACATTAACAATATTTAGTGATGATGAAAACATAAAACTTCCCACTGTAATTACAAAATAACATAATAATATTGAATATGTTTACCCTTGAATTCCAGTTGGTAAGACATGTTTATTCCGTTTAGCATCTTCCAACAATTCCATTCCATTCAACCATGGCTGATGCATATCATCTATGATAGATAGAACTTGTGTGATTCCCTGTATATTCCCCACTCAAAAGAATTCAAAAACAAAAAACAAAATAGTTCGCTACAATTACTAAAAAGAAAACAATATAAAATAAGAATTTCCATGAATTTAACCTCTTTCAATCTCTCAGAAGAATTATTTTGCTCCGCAAAAGCAGCTAACATATAGAGATCGTGAATCAGGAAATCTTCAACTGAAAAGAGTTCACATGAAAAATGAAATAATTAGACAGGCCAAAAATGAAAAAAAGGGGAGAAAACAAAGATTTTTCATTGTGTAGAAAAATAAACGGACCTGAGAAAATGCCATGAGAAGCGCAGAAGTTTCGGAAACTGGAATCTATGATTGGATACTCAGTCTCTAGATTTTTCAGTGGCGCCATGTGTTTCTCTAAACTGGATATAGAGAAGGAGGAGAGTTCACCTTCGCCTTTTTCTTCAATTCATCATCAACTTGAAAATTACTCTCCGGTGCTACACAGACACAGTAACATTCTTTGCCCCCCGATGAAAAAAATCTCATCCGTTTAATTTCGCAATATCTAAAACCCCACAATGATGGCCGAATGTACGGCTCCACTACTTCGTACGGTGCAACCGGAACCACAGGATCACCCCCTCCTGCAATAAAGTGTGCAGCTGACAAAAGACGCGTCTTGACAGCCTGGCGTTGTCGTGAGTTGGCCCCCACTCCCGAAACAAAACAAAGGGTCAAAAAACTCAAAAGCCCAATTCCAGTATTCTCCCTTATCTCTCTTACCGTCCTTCTCCCTAATTTCTTCACAGCCATGCCTCCATCTAAACCTCTCCGTCTCTTTTTTATTTTAACGGTCACGATCACTCTCTGCTCCGCCGAGTTACCTTCCTTTAGAGAAGCGCCGGCATTTCGAAACGGCAGAGAATGTCCCAGAACGACATGGTCATCCCTCGACAAACAGATCCACAACCCTTCCATTATCCACATCGCCATGACCTTAGACACCGCTTACCTCCGCGGCTCCGTCGCCGGAGTCTACTCCATCCTCCACCACGCCACTTGTCCCGAGAACATCGTCTTCCATTTCATCACCACGCATAGCCACGGCGCTAAACTCACGCGCGCCATTTCCACCACTTTCCCTTACCTCAACTTCCACATCTACTACTTCAACACTAACCTCGTCAAAGGGAAGATCTCATCCTCCATCCGACGCGCGTTGGATCAGCCTTTGAACTACGCGCGTATATACTTGGCTGATCTGCTTCCGGCTGGAGTCCGCCGGATCATCTACTTTGACTCTGACCTCATCGTCGTCGATGACGTCATTAATCTATGGAGCATCAATTTGAGAGGCCACGTATTGGGAGCTCCTGAGTACTGCCACGCCAACTTCACCCACTACTTCACCTCCAAATTCTGGTCGAACCCGGTATTTACGGCGTCGTTTAAAGGGAGATTGAGGGATCCGTGTTACTTCAACACTGGCGTTATGGTAATCGATTTGTGGAAATGGAGAGAAGGGAAATACACAGAGAAGTTAGAGAACTGGATGAGGATTCAGAAACGATATCGCATCTACGAGCTTGGTTCTTTGCCTCCATTTTTGTTAGTTTTCGCCGGTGACGTGGAAGGGATGGAGCACCGGTGGAACCAGCATGGGCTCGGCGGTGACAACTTGGAAGGCTTGTGCCGGGCTTTGCACCCTGGTCCGGTTAGTTTGTTGCATTGGAGCGGTAAGGGAAAGCCATGGCTCAGGATCGATTCTAAAAAACCTTGTCCGTTGGATTCCTTGTGGGCCCCCTACGATCTGTTTCGTTATCCGTCTTTGTTCTCCGATAGCTAATAAACGGTGAAATGTGTTCATCGATAACTTCGTTGAAGGATGAGGACACGTGTAAAAATAAGAAAGCACCTTGCAACTTGCTCGGTAGTGAAAATATGGAGTTACCACGGGTTTGTAGCCTGTTAACCGCGGTCACTTTTCAATTTTTCATGGTAAAATTAAAACTCCTTTTTGTTTGGTTCATATACGAGAGTGGGGAGCGGGAGTTTAAAGGTGTTATCCACTTTTTTTTTGTTATTTTATGTGCTTCTGGGTTAATGTTGTCTATATCAAGACAATATGTAAATAAGTAGATGTGACCTCGGGGGGGGGGGGGGGGTCGGTTGTATTTTTTTTTCATTTTTTGAAATTTTGGATCAAAAGATTTTGCTTCATGTAATAATGCGTATCACTTTTTTTTTGATAAGAAAGGGGAATATTACTACGTGCCTCATTAAAAACTCCCTAATTTAGATGGGGAAAAAAGAGTACACGTAGTAATATTTAATACAGCACTTTAAATACAAACACCATAACAAAGCCACAAAGCACAGTTAGTGCCCAGCACCTAGTCTATCATCGTCAAAAATAGCAGCCACCTCCAGTGGGGGTAAATCAAACACCACTGTTGTGATGGACCCTGGTGAGTAGCATTTGGCCAAACCATCCGCAAGACTATTGCACACTCTCGGCACATGAGCGAAGGTGACGTCCCATTCCTGTCGAAGCAACTGTCTCAAATGCAGGATCACCGTAGGCGAGTTAACAGCCATCTTACTCCCTTGCAAATACTCCACAACCTCCTTGCTATCCACCTCAACATCTAAAACCCTCAATCCGATTAGCCAAGCTTGCCGCAAACCTTCAAAAACACCCCAAAGCTCCGCCTCCAACACCGAGCAACAACCAAGAAGACGTGAGAAACCAGTAACCCATCCTCCATCTGACCCTCGTATTACACCACCACAATATGCCACTCCCGTTGCAGCATGACGACCACCATCTGTATTCAGTTTGTACCTCCCGGTGCTAGGAGGGGTCCAGCCAGCTGCTCCGTGATTTAGCTGTGGTTGTAACGTTCTATGGCTCATGCGTAAACTGGCCGCTGCTCTAAACTCATCAAACAGTCGCTTACTATGTTCCAAAACCGACAAAAGGTTTGGTTCTTCGGGGGATAAAACTAGCTGATTTCTGTGTAACCAAATTGCCCACAAAGTAGCACCAAACCGTACTGGCCAATCATCACCATCAACCGCAAAGTAACCGTCCCCCTCCAAATTCCTTATCAGCCATGTTCGAAGGTCAGTGGTGCAAAATTCAGACCACTTCGCTCGGCGTATTAAGCATCGCCATGTGCTTTGAGCAGTAGCACATTCACGAAAGAGGTGGTCCCAATTTTCAGGAGCCTCGGCACAAATACCACATCTAACATCAGTGGTTAGATTTCTTTTAGCGCGTTCAATATTCGTAAGAATTTTCCCTTTCGCTAATAACCACAAGAACATCTTGATACGTTGGAGGCCCGGGTATCGTGTAATCAACTTCCATATTTTGAACTCATCCACCGACGCAATAGAAGACTTCATAGTATAGGCCGATTTCACGGAGAATTGCCTATCATCTCTCCATTTCCAGCCCAGGTGATCATATGAAATATATATTTATTGAAAATATGCGTATCACTTTTTGAATCTTCTTTTCTTTTCTTTTTTATAGAAAATATATATTTATATGAAATTTTCGTGTTTGGAATTTATGATGTTGACAAAAAGTTCGTAACGGATAAAGTTTGTAACATAAACAAGTGAATTGTTTCTTCATGGAGAAGTTAAGTCGTGCTATCTTTTTTAAGATTTTATTTTGGCAAAAAGGTGTCTAGCATTTTTACCGTTAATTGAATAGGTGTTGGCAAACGGGTCAATCGGTTCGGGTCATTTCGGTTTCGGTTATTTCGGGTCTGATATTTTCGGTTCATATTCAGTTTCGGTTTCGGTTCGGTTTCGGTTCGGTTTTAGTTCGGGTCTATTGTGTTTCGGGTCATTTCGGGTCGGTTAATTTCGGTTCGGTTGATTTCGGTTCGGTTATTTTCGGTTCAATGAAAGATCAGTCGTTTTTAATCAAATTTTTAGGTTGGTCAGATTTTTACACCCTATATATGACTTTATAAAGTCAATATATTTGACATTTTAGTGATTTGTGCGGCTATTCATATTTTATAATTCTTTATTTCTATTAATCGGGTCCATTCGGTTCGGGTCTATTCGGTTCGGGTCCATTCGGTTCGGGTCCATTCGGTTCAACTAAATTCGGTTCAGTTTCGGTTCGGTTAATTTCGGTTCGGTTGATTTCGGTTCGGTTATTTTCGGTTCAATGAAAGATCAGTCGTTTTTAATCAAATTTTTAGGTTGGTCAGATTTTTACACCCTATATATGACTTTATAAAGTCAATATATTTGACATTTTAGTGATTTGTGCGACTATTCATATTTTATAATTCTTTATTTCTATTAATCGGGTCCATTCGGTTCGGGTCTATTCGGTTCGGGTCCATTCGGTTCGGGTCCATTCGGTTCAACTACATTCGGTTCGGTTTATTTCGGGTTTCGGATCAGATTTCGGGTCAATTTCGGGTTGATTTTCGGTTTCGGTTCAGGTCTGGGTTCGGGTAATTCGGTTCGGGTTTCGGTTCTCGGGTCAAGTTTGCCAGGTAGGGATGTAAAAACAGGTCAACAGTTGGGTTTCAGGTCGGGCTCTGTCAGGTTGGGTCAAATCGGTTACATGTCATTTCGGGTCATTTTTTGTTGACTCGATTCGGTTCGGGTTCGGGTTCATTTCGGGTCGGGTTCGTTTCAGGTCGGGTTCAATTCAGGTCGGGTTCATTTCGGGTCGGGTTCATTTCAGGTCGGGTTCATTTCAGGTCGGGTCATTTCAGGTCGGGTCAAAACGGTTAATTGACAGGCTGATTTCAGGTCGGTTTCGTTTCAGGTCGGGTTCATTTCAGGTCGGTTTCGTTTCAGGTCGGGTTCATTTCAGGTCGGTTTCGTTTCAGGTCGGGTTTGTTTCAGGTCGGTTTCGTTTCAGGTCGGGTTCTTTTCAGGTCGGTTTTGTTTCAGGTCGGGTTCATTTTAGGTCGGTTTCGTTTCAGGTCGGGTTCATTTCAGGTCGGGTTCCTTCGGGTTTATGGTTTATTGTGTTATATGTATTATATATATTGACGGATTATGATTTTTATTTTTAGGGTTTAGGGTTTAGGGTTAGGGGATTACGTATATGTGATATATATATATATAGTTGGTACTATTGGAATTATTTTTAGGGATTAGGGATTAGGGTTTGGGGTTTGGGGTTTAGGGATCTTAAATTAATACAAACATACCTACATTAATTATATATATTGATGGATTATGGTTTTCAGGGTTTAGGGTTTAGGGTTTAGGGTTTAATGATCTTAAATTAATACAAACATGCCTACATTAATTATATATATATATTGATGGATTATGGTTTTCAGGGTTTAGGGTTTAAGGGTTTAAGGGTTTAGGGTTTAGGGTTTAGTGATCTTAAATTAATACAAACATGCCTACATTAATTATATATATATATATTGATGGATTATAGTTTTTAGGGTTTAGGGTTTATTGATCTTAAATTAATACAAACATACCTACATGTATTATATATATATTGAAGGATTATGGTTTTAGGGTTTAGGGTTTAGGGTTTAGGGTTTAGTGTTTAGGGTTTACTAATCTTAAATTAATACAAACATGCCTATATTAATTATATATATTGATGGATTATGGTTTTTAGGGTTTATGGTTTAGGGTTTAGGGTTTAATGATCTTAAATTAATACAAACATGTCTACATTAATTATATATATATTGATGGATTATGGTTTTTAGGGTTTAGGGTTTCGGGTTTAAGGGTTTAGTGTTTAGGGTTTAGTGATCTTAAATTAATACAAACATGCCTACATTAATTATATATATATTGATGGATTATGATTTTTAGGGTTTAGGGTTTAGGGTTTATTGATCTTAAATTAATACAAACATACCTACATGTATTATATATATATTGATGGATTATGGTTTTTAGGGTTTAGGGTTTAGGGTTTATGGTTTAGGGTTTAGTGTTTACTGTTCATAAAATGATACGTACATATGTACATGTAATATATATATATTGATGGATTAATGGTTTTTGTTTTTAGCGTTTAGGTTTTAGGGTTTAGTGGTTAGGGTTTAGGGTTTATTATTATTATTATTGTTATATACTTAAATACAATTATTATTATTATATATTTACTATGCTTATTATTATTATTAGTTTTTATTATTATTATTATTATTATTATTATTATTATTATTTTTATTATTATTATTATTATTATTATTATTATTATTACTATGATTAGTACTATTATTATTATTATTATTATATACTTAAATACAATTATTATTATTATTATTATATATTTACTCATGCTTTAGGGTTTAGGGACTATGGTTCATTGATTAAATATTAGGGTTTAATGTTTAAATCCCTAATGTCTAATTCTAAACCCTAAGCATTAAACCCTAAAGCATGAGTAATTAACCCTAACCACTAAACCCTCGATCTAGGATTACGGACTATGAGCTATAGATTAAATATTAGGGTTTTATGGTTTAGAGGGTAGTGGTTATTGTTTAGGGTTTAGGGTTAGGAACTATGGTTCATTGATTAAATATTAGGGTTTAATGTTTAAACCCCTAATGTCTAATTCTAAACCCTAAGCATTAAACCCTAAAGCATGAGTAATTAACCCTAACCACTAAACCTTCGATCTAGGATTACGGACTATGAGTTATAGATTAAATATTAGGGTTTTATGGCTTAGAGGGTAGTGGTTATTGTTTAGGGTTATGGACTATGGTTCATTGATTAAATATTAGGGTTTAATGTTTAAACCCCTAATGTCTAATTCTAAACCCTAAGCATTAAACCCTAAAGCATGAGTAATTAACCCTAACCACTAAACCCTCAATCTAGGATTACGGACTACGAGCTATAGATTAAATATTAGGGTTTTATGGTTTAGAAGGTAGTGGTTATTGTTTAGGGTTTAGGGTTAGGGTTATTATTATTATTATTATTATTATTATTATTATTTGTAATTAAATGTATAGGGTTTAGGGTTAGGGACTATGGTTCATTGATTAAATATTAGGGTTTAATGTTTAAACCCCTAATGTCTAATTCTAAACCCTAAGCATGAGTAATTAACCCTAACCACTAAACCCTCGATCTAGGATTACGGACTATGAGCTATAGATTAAATATTAGGGTTTTATGGTTTAGAGGGTAGTGGTTATTGTTTAGGGTTTAGGGTTAGGGACTATGGTTCATTGATTAAATATTAGGGTTTAATGTTTAAACCCCTAATGTCTAATTCTAAACCCTAAGCATTAAACCCTAAAGCATGAGTAATTAACCCTAACCACTAAACCCTAGATCTAGGATTACAGTAAACCTAAAGGCTTCATAAACACTAAACCAAAATACCCTAAACCCTAAACATTTAACCTAAACCCTAAACCACAAACCTTAAATATTTAAACCTTAAACCCCAAAACTCAAACACTAATTGAATTAGTAGCACTAATCCTTAAACCTTACCCCTAAGTTATAACCTTAAACTATAAATTATAACCATAACTCCTAAATTAAAACCCCAAACCTTAAATTAAATCATAACCCTAAACCCTAAACATATTAACCCTAAACCTAAAGGCTTCATAAACACTAAATCAATACCCTAAACCCTAAACATTTAACATGAACCCTAAACCACAAACCTTAAATATTTAAACCTTAAACCCTAAAACTCAAACACTAATCGAAATAGTAGCACTAATCCTTAAACCTTACCCCTAAGTTATAACCTTAAACTATAAATTATAACCCTAACTCCTAAATTAAAACCCCAAACCTTAAATTAAATCCTAACCCTAAACCTTAACACTGAAATAAGGACCAAATCGAACATAAAATAAAGTTTTAAGCTGAATTTCACAAAAATCAGGACCAAATTGAAACAATTGAAAGTTAGAGTGCTTGCGGAGCAAGACCCGTGTAACCCGTTAAAAAACACGCGGATCTTTTTGACCCGGCTCACCCCTATAAATAAACCCTCACCCCCAGCCATTTTACACCATTTTTACCCTAGCGTTACTCTGCCGAAATTTCTCCTCGTTTTCTCTCTCTCTGAAAAACACAATTTCTCCCAGATTTCCTATCTATTCTCGATCAAAACCTCACTTTTTCCCAAAGTTCTTCATTGTTCTTCCCCAAAATCCTTCCAGATCTTATACTAACTTCCTACTTCAGTCTAAACATGTTTCCTCTCGATCAAAACCAAACTTTTTCACCAAGTTCTTCACTGTTCTTTCCCAAACCCATTCTAGATCCTATACAAACACCCTTCTTCAATCTAAACCTGTTTCCTCTCGATCAAACCAAAACTTTTTCTCAAGAACATCATCCTGTTCTTCCACTTTCTCCTTTTCAATCCTTCAAAACCCTAATCCCTAAATCAAAAATGTTTTACCCTAAACCCCAAATTACTCGATACCCTAACTCATATACCCTAAACCCCAATCACTGATCAACAAACCCTAATCCATCAACCATAAACCCTTATCCCCAAACCCCAAACCCTAATCCCTAAACCCTAATCAATCTTTTCATCTTCTTCAGAAAACCCTAATATCCCTTCTCCTTCTTCTGACTTCTGAGATCCCTGAAAGCCCTTCTCCTTCTTCTGACTTCTGAGATCCCTGAAAGCCCTTCTTCTTCTCCTGACTTCTGAGTTCCCTAGAAGCCCTTCTCCTTCTTCTGACTTCTGATATCCCTGGAAGCCCTAATCTTCTGGGATTTGGTAAGTTTTTTTCTCATCTATTCTTTTTATTTTTATTTTATTTTTAATTTTTAAAATTTTTCCCATTCTGATTTATCCTAACTTTGTTTCTATTTGGTTTGCATGTTTATTTTCTGGGAGCGGATCTTCTGGCATTTTCAGTTGTTGGTATATTTCTAAAATCCCTAACTTCTGGTTGGTATATTTCTGTTTATGTGGTTCTGGTATATATTTATGTTTGATATGCATGCTTTTTCATTTGGTTTCTGTTTCTGTTTCGTTTGTTTAGTATGCATGCTAGGGTTTCTGTTACTTAAATGTTTTTAAGTTTCTGTTTATGGTTCTGGATCTTGGTTTGGTTGCATGTCTACTTTGTTTGGTTGCATGTCTACTTTGTTTGGTTTTTCTTGGGTTTCTGTTTCTGTGTTGTTGATTTAGTATGCATGCTAGGGTTTCCTTGGTTTAATCCGAGTATATAGGCTGGAATACCAGACCTGCGGTGCTACTGGTGCCAAAGGGGGTTTTTAAAGGACCCTGGGGTTCGGTGTAAACAACGCCACGTACAAGGATTAAACTGAAACCACCCTATGTTTCTGTATTGTTTGTTTAGTATGCATGCTAGGGTTTCTGTTTATTAAATGTTTTAAAGTTTCTGTTTATGGTTCTGGTGTATATTTATGTTTGATATGCATGCTTTTTCATTTGGTTTCTGTTTCTGTTTTGTTTGTTTAGTATGCATGCTAGAGTTTCTGTTACTTAAATGTTTTTAAGTATCTGTTTATGGTTCTGGATCTTGGTTTGGTTGCATGTCTACTTTGTTTGGTTGCATGTCTATTTTGTTTGGTTTTTCTTGGGTTTCTGTTTCTGTGTTGTTGATTTAGTATGCATGCTAGGGTTTTCTTGGTTTAATCCGAGTATATAGGCTGGAATACCAGACCTGCGGGGCTACTGGTGCCAAAGGGGGTTTTTAAAGGACCCTGGGGTTCGGTGTAAACAACGCCACGTACAAGGATTAAACTGAAACCACCCGCTGCTTAATTTTCTTTTTAATAGTTGTTTTAATTTTTTTACTAACTGTGGTTCCTCTTAAACTCAGGTACGTTTCTGGGTTCTGCAATGGATTCTGATTCTTTTGAGATGAACTATCCTGGTGAAACTGGTAAGGTTCTTTCTTTCTTTTTATTTTCTTTATTCTTTACTTGTTTTCAGTGTTAAAGTTACTAACTCTGTAATTGTTTTTTTGAAGGGGAAGCTAATGATCAAGTGTCAATAGTTGTTCCTTCCTCTAGGAGGAGGGCTTCAACTGACATTGGGAGAAGAACTTCTCCTGTGTGGGATCACTATACATTTATTAAGACTGCTGATGGTGTCATTGCTCAATGTAAGTATTGCAAAACTGCTAGCTATAAAGCTGATTCTTATGTTGGTACTTCTACACCTAAAAGACATACTGATAAATGCCAAGCCTATAAAGATTTTCTTGTTAAAAATGTTAGTAGTAGTTCTGCATCTGTTTTTGATCAAAAAAAATATTGTGAACTGTTTGCTGAAGCTGTTCTCTGTCATGGTTATGCTTTAAGTATTGTTGAGCATGATAAACTTAGGGTTCTGCATCAGTATTTGAATCCTAATGTTAAGCATATTTCTAGGTATACCATTACTAAACATTGTATGTTAAAGCATGAAAAACATAAAAAAATGCTCATTGATTCTATGAGTTCTATTCCTAGTCGTATCTGCTTTACATGTGATGGATGGTCTGCTTGCACTTCACGTTCTTATTTTGCTTTGACTGCTAATTATGTTGATAATAACTGGAAACTTCAGTCTAAAATACTTAATTTTAGGCGTTTCCCCCCTCCACATGATGGTGAGTCTATATATAAGTTTGTGAAAAAAATGTTATGTGAATGGGGTCTTGAGAAAAAAGCCTTTACCATTACTGTTGATAATGCTTCTGCCAATGATCGAATGGTGAAGAGGCTTAAGGATGACTTGCATGCTATTTCTCCCCTACCATGCAGTGGTAAGTTCTTTCATGTAAGGTGTGCTGCTCATATTTTGAACTTAATTGTTCAAAGAGGTTTGAAGGTAATTGACTCTTCTGTTCTTAAGTTGCGTGAAATTGTTAAGTTCATTGATTCTTCTGATGCTAGACTTTGTAACTTTGACTTTGCTGTTAAAGACTGTGGTTGTTCTTTTTCTGGTAAATTAATCCTAGATGTCCCTACTAGATGGAATTCTACTTATCTAATGCTTCGTAGGGCCATTGATGCTAAAGTAGCCATAAACTTGTTTGTTAATAGGGAAAATGATTTAGATGTAATTGCTGATTCTGAGTGGGAAACTTCCCAATTAATCTGTGATTTTCTGGAGCCTTTTTTTGAAATTACTACACTATTTTCTGGTTCTAAGTATCCTACTTCTAATCTTTATTTGGCTAATGTGGTTGCCATTGAGAAGCTGTTGTATGATGCTCACAATGATCCTTGTGAGGCCATCTCTGCAATGGCTGGACCTATGCTTGAATTGTATGAGAAGTATTGGTCTGAGCACTCGACCATTTTGTCCTTTGCTGTTTTGCTTGATCCAAGGTATAAATTACAACTCCTGAAAGAGTTGTATTCTGTCCTCTATGTTGAGGATGAGGTTGAGAGAAGGGTAAGTATTGTTTACAATGAATTTGTAAACATGTATGTTTATTATTCAAAATCTGTCCTTTGCAATTCTGGATCTTCTGTTCGAAGTAACTCCTCTCAAAGTACAACCGAGTCCTCCACTGGTCGGCCTCGAACATTTAAGAAGTCTAACCTTTTTCAGGTTAGTTTTTATTTTTGTTATTTCAGTTTCCTTTATTTTATTATTTCAGTTTCAATTACTGACTTATTTTTTTTTCTAGAACTTTGATACTAATCTAGCTGCTTCAAGGAGTGGGAAGTCAGATGTTGACTCTTTTATTAGTTTGCCCCTTCTCCCTCGTGCTGATGATTCAGACTTTGATATTTTAGATTATTGGAAAGCCCAATCTGTGTCTTTCCCTGTACTTTCTCTCATGGCTAGAGATATCTTAGCCATTCCCATCACTTCAGTTGCTTCTGAATCATCTTTTAGCACTGGTGGTAGGATTTTAAATAAGTTAAGGGCTAAACTCCTTCCTAAAAATGTTGAGATATTTGTGACAACCCGTAATTGGTTGTATGGGTTTGAGCCCGAGGAAGAGGATGAGGAATATCTTTCTGTTATGAAAGATTGTGCAGTTGATGAAGATCCTAGTGCAGAGTAAGTTTCTGATTTGTTTAACTTATTTTTTTTATTTGTTTTGATTTCTTAACTGATTTGTTCTTTTTTTTTGTAGGGACCTCTGAGAACAAGGAAGCTATGGATCTGGTATGTATGTTTCTGATTTGTTGAAAGCTGGAGATGTTTGGTAAGTTGTTTTTATTCACTGTTTTTTTTTAATTTTATATTTCTCATTGATTCTGTTTTATGTTTGCTTTATATGCATGTATGTATGTTTCTGTTTAGTTGCTCACTATCTTATGTGTATGTATGCTTCTTTTTTAGGTTTGGTTGTATATGCATGTATGTTTGTATGTTTCTGTTTAGTTGTTAACTATGTAATGTGTATGTCTTCTTCTGTTTTATGTTTGGTTATATATGCATGTATGCATGTATGTATGTTTCTGTTAATTTGCTCAGTATGTAATGTGAATGTATGCTTCTGTTTTATGTTTGGTTGTATATGCATGTATGTTTGTATGTTTTTGTTTAGTTGTTCACTATGTAATGTGTATGTCTTCTTCTGTTTTATGTTTGGTTATATATGCATGTATGCATGTATGTATGTTTCTGTTAAGTTGCTCAGTATGTAATGTGAATGTATGCTTCTGTTTTATGTTTGGTTATATATGAATGTATGTTTATGTTTAGTTTTTCACTATGTAATGTGTATGTATGCTTCTGTTTTATGTTTGGTTATATATGCATGTATGCATGTATGTTTCTGTTTAGTTGTTCACTATGTAATGTGTATGTATGCTTCTGTTTTATGTTTGGTTATATATGAATGTATGTATGTATGTTTCTGTTTAGTTATATATGCTTGGTTTGCTTTATTTCAGTCTGTTAATGTTCCTAATGATTTTAATTGCTTGTTGTAGTTTGTTGCTGGTTGCTGGTTTTCCTAATTTTAATTATGTTGGTGTCTTAGCTTTAAAAGTTAAGTTGCCCATAATTTAAACTTGGTTGCCCTTCAAAGCTCGATGATGATAATTCTGGTAGCAAAGTTTGTAAAACTTTGTTGTAAGATCTGAGAGCTTAAAGTTTAAACTTTTGTATGTTTGTAAATTTTGTAATGTGAAAGTTGAAGTTTCAGTTTGTAAAAATTATTTAGTTTGTAAATTTCAGTTTGTTGTAAGTTTCAGTTTGTAAGTTTAAACTTCTTGTAATATTCAATAAAGTTTCAGTTTGTTGTAAGTTTTGTAAGTTTAACCACTTAAATTATTGAATATAAGTCATTTATTGTTTTAATCTTCTTAAGTTTTACCTTATTCTGTTTTTACTTATAAAAAAAATTGGAAGTATCCCTGATTCCATTCAAAGTTAATGTTTTAATATATTTTAAACAAGTTAACTTAATTAAGTACTACAACGTTAATCAGTTTTTTACTAAGTCAATTAAGTATTTAATGTTAATTAAAAAATTTTGTTATCTTATATTAATTTAGTATACAGATTTAGTTTAATAACTTTAAACTAATTTTAGTTAAGTATAAAAATATAATTTTATAATGATTATTCATTCAACTTAAGTAGATTAAGTAGTTTAAAAGAATGCAAGTTAAGTTAATTTAATAACTAACTTAACTTAAAATGAATGCAAGTTAATTAGATTTATTTTTAATCTTAAGTTAAGTTAATTTAATAACTAACTTAACTTCAATTAAAATGAATGCAAGTTAATTATTTAGCATTAATTTATTCCTATAATAAAAAATTTAAGTCATCTTATTTTAATTAAGAATATAGATTTAATTTAATAATTTTTACTCATTTAACTTAATTTTATTAAGTATAAAATTTTAATTTAATAATGGTTATTCATTCCACTTAAGTTAATTAAGTATAATAGTTTATCTTTGAAGTTATTTTAAAATAATAGTCAAGTTAATTAGAAATACAATTTATTAATACTTAGAATTATTATTAATTCAATTTATCTTTTAATTGAAGTTAAGTTAGTTAATTTATTAATACTTGAAATTTCAATACTTGACATTATTTTATATTCATTAAATATAACTTCTTTAAATGTCAGATAATTATCATTATTAGCAAATCAAATAATAGTATTAGTTCAGGTTAATATCAGTTCAGGTCAATATCAGTTCAGGTCAATATCAGTTCAGGTCAATAACAGTTCAGGTCAATATCAGTTCAGGTCAATATCAGTTCAGGTCAAGAACAGTTCAGGTTCAAAACAGGTCGGGTTCAAAACAGGTCGGGTTCATTTTAGGTCGGGTTAAATCGGTTATCTGGCAGGTTAGTCTCGGGTTTGGGTTCGTTTCGGTCGGGTGCAGGTCGGGTTCGGTTACTACAGTAACAGGTCAATTTCGGGTTCGGGTTCACTTCGGTCGGGTGCAGTTCGGGTTCGGTTTCTACAGTTACAGGTCAAATTCGGGTTCAGGTTCGTTTCGGTCGGGTGCAGGTCGGGTTCGGTCTTTGAATTCTCGGGTTAAACCAGGTTCTGACTCGATCGGGTTTCAGGCAAGTTACCAGGTCGGGTCAGTTTTTCACACCCCTATCTATTCCTTTTAGCATCTTCCAACAATTCCATTTCAGTCAACCATGGCTGATGTATAATCATCTATGATGGATACAACGTGTGTAATTCCCTTATATATTCACCACGACACCACCCGAATGAAATTTAAAAAGAAAAAATTGTTGGCTACAATTACTGAAAACAAACAGTAGAAAATAAGTGTTTTCTTTAATTATTAACCTCATTTTATACGATAAAAGGATATTTATATTAATAATGTAAATGTTAGTATTCGAATACAAGAGTAAAAAATAAATAAACATTCTTAATCATTCGACCAATAAAATGATCTATTAGAGAATATAATCCACGGGAAGAAACATTTTGTTCTGCAAAAGCAGCTAACATAAAGAGATCATGAATCAGGAAATCTTCAACCGGAAAGAGTTCAACTCTGTAGATTTTCATGTATTTCTCTCTTAACTGGTTATGGAGGAGGAGAGTCGGGGTTTATGGCTACTTGTTTTGCTCGTAAAAAAAAAGAGCAGAGAAAAACAGAGAGAGAAAAAATTGAGAACTGTGGCTGCTGGGATTCGAGCCCAGGTCTCTACGGCCACAACGTAGAATTCTTACCACTAAACTACAGCCACTTCTGTTAAAGTTTAGCCCAATTTATTTTAATTATCTTTAACAATAAAATTGATCAATCACGACCCCAATATCAGAATTTGCCTTGCCTTTATGACATTGTCTACCGATATATTTTTTTTCCTGGGTTCCAAATATGATTTATTGGTTTTATTTAATGAGTTTTAAATAACACAATTCAGATTCCACCTTTCCTCATTCACCAGTATGTTTGTACATGTTATGAGATTATTTTATTTTTAAGTATATTGAAACTTATGATTTTCAGAAGGTGCAAACTGAGGTGATTCAACTAAAAGTTCCCTCCCCTTTTTAACATATACATTACACACAGAAGAGATTAATGCAAACTCCCAACTTGTTGTATAAACTAACTGGATTTAAACTTCAAAATTTAATCTGCTGCAAGTTCATCCCTGAATTGTATGGAATTTGTGCACTAAAAAAAAGA
The DNA here is from genome assembly GCA_030270665.1 of Hibiscus trionum. Classification (NCBI taxonomy): domain Eukaryota; kingdom Viridiplantae; phylum Streptophyta; class Magnoliopsida; order Malvales; family Malvaceae; genus Hibiscus; species Hibiscus trionum. The sequence continues at coordinate 27,330,109 of BSYR01000024.1, read as the reverse complement.
AGCAAATAATGATGGGTATTCAGTTTTTCTTCCCTCTCCCTTTGTTCAAACGAGCACAATGCAAAGCAAGAGAATGCAACGAAAGGCAACATGAACAAATCAACCTGTATAATAACTCTTGTTTCCTCTTTTCCTCTTTCGCATGTTAATAAAACAGACCTACAGGCTACAGTAATATGCCTCAGCAGTTGCATATACAGTAGAGAAGTTTAAAGGTTCGCACGTCAGCATCCGTGAAATGGGCTTTGATGGAAGGCGGGTGAGCTGCGTGATAATATATCCGGGCCGCCGCCTGTTTCTTTCCTTTTCCTTTTCTGGGTCAGGGTAAATAATGGTCTTTGATGGCTTAGATTTTTTAGATTTAGGGCTGTTATTTGTAGCCCATTTAGCTATATAATGAAAACCCTAATTTCCCTGCAGACCCTAACGGCTTCTCCGCTCCTTACAGGTCTATTGGTTACTCTCTGTATCCTTCTTCCTTTTTTCGAATCCCCTTAAATAGTTGTTAAGCTTCTCTTTTTTTTGGTTTAGGGTTTATTAGGTTTTGAGGCAGCAGTAGCAACCAATGGCTCCCAAAGGTATTTTGGTTTGGATTTCGAACAACTTTGCTTTCACTATTTTCTTTCTTTTTCTTTTTGATTTGTAATGCTTGTTCTAGTTCCACCTTGCTTTTGATATATGCAATGAGAATATGGTTTTCCTACTCTATCGTTTTGCTTTATGAAGAGCTGAAATGAGCTTAATTTTTTGCATTATTTTGGGATTTCAGAAGGTGTTGATATCAGCTTATTGTTATAAACTTTCTTCCTACTGTTAACTCTGGATTTACTCTTGTCTTGTTTTGGATTTATAAGGGATAGACAGTTAATTTATTACTTGCGTTTTTACACGATTTTCATTTCATAGTTTCGGGAATTTGGATTCTGTATTGGAGTTTTAACCCATCTTTGGTTAACTGGTTTCATAGGAAGGGATATCAACTTGGTGATGTCTCTCAAGCTAAATGTATCTTTGGGTTAAAGTTTATATTCTTGGTTTGGTTATTATGTAGTTTGTCGAAATGTATCTTTGGGTTCATATAGTTTTTTTTGGTGTTCTAAAGAACCTTTTGAATATGTCATTAGAGAAACTGATACAGTTGATTAGGATTTATACAATTGTTTTCCGTATGTAGGTATGCTTTTTGCAATGGCATTAGAGTTGCATCACCTTCTAAAGTTTCTACCTAATTCTATTTTCTAATAATTGTATTTATAATAATTAGATTCATTGTTGTATATTATGCAGTTGAGAAGAAGGTAGATCCGAAGGCACAGGCCTTGAAGGCTGCAAAGGCAGTGAAATCTGGAGCCACTTTTAAGAAGAAAGCAAAGAAGATCCGAACAAAGGTTACATTCCACAGGCCAAGGACCTTGAAGAAGGATAGGAGCCCTAAGTACCCACGCATTAGTGCTCCACCGAGGAACAAACTTGATCATTATCAGATTCTCAAGTTTCCCCTCACAACCGAGTCGGCTATGAAGAAGATTGAAGACAACAACACTTTGGTCTTCATAGTTGACATTCGTGCAGACAAGAAGAAGATAAAGGATGCCGTCAAGAAGATGTATGACATTCAGGCCAAGAAAGTGAACACCTTGATCAGGTAATGTTAAGTATTGTTACTTACGCGAGCTGGTTCATATATTTCCATTAGCTTCTATTCTATAGCTCTGGGTGTTCTAGCTTTACTCTGTGTGGACTAAGTTAGTACACATTCATCGGAGTTCTCATTTGTTATTAAGAAGCTTCATTTGAAGAACTGGAAAAGAATGATACATTAGTTTGGCATGTTATTATTGGATGTGTCATCAATTATTCCTCTTCTACTTCTCTTCTTCGTAACCAATGTGTTTGTTGTGATTCAGGCCCGATGGTACAAAGAAGGCATATGTTAGGTTGACGCCAGACTACGACGCCTTGGATGTGGCAAACAAAATTGGTATTATCTAAGGTGGTGTTTTGAGCTTTCTTTTTCTTTTGTTACAATCGTTTGGAGACTTTGAGCAGGAAGATATAATTCTACCTTATACAGTTGTAATCTTGCATTACTGCCATTTAATCTTCTGCGATTAACTTTAAGTATTTTGTTTAATATGGTTATGTGCTTAAATGTTTGCTTATTGCATCAAATATTGTGGCCTGATTTAATTCTTCAAATGCATTATTGGTAATTTAGTGGAGAAGAGTCTTCCCCTTTAACCCATTTGGCCAACAAGGCTATGAGTTTCGACAGCCTTATATATGTGTGTTTATTTAGAACAAGATATGGTTTTTTATTGCCCTTTTGAGCCGTCCATATTAAACAATGTCGTAGATAAGACTTGAAAAAGCTGTGGATGAGATGAGTTATTTTCTGACGCGATAGTTTCCTTTTGTAATTTATTTCGATTGGATCTTCGATAAAAAAAACAATTTGGATCCACCCTTTAATTAATCTTGATTAGTGCCTGATAATGACTTAATTAAGCCAGCAAAGCTAAACACCAACTGTCCACGTCACCGCTATTATAAAAAATTGGATGGTCGGTCAAACCCGAACACCCAAAATCATGAGAGGGGGCCCATTCCCACCAGAGTAATTCTCCGTCGGTGATCAAAATTCTCCGCTCTTAGATTTCCTATCCAAGTCCACATCGACCGTACACGTGCCATAATGGGAGCTATTTGGAGGCCCTCCCTCACCACAATATTTCTTATTTTGTTGAAAAAATTTCTTATTTACCGGTTTGAGACCGCCTTGTCCGGTTCATAGTCGTTACATTCAAGCCCTGTATATAAGAACCATTGAAGAAAGCTAAAAAAAGCAAGAGAGATAAAACGTGGCTTTTATTTTCTTTTTTTAGTTTTCTATCTCCGAGCATTGCTAACTTAGAATTTCTCGGGGAAACAATGCCGTTTTCTCGAATTGCAGTAGGTTCTCCGGCAGAGGCTAGCCAACCCGATGCTCTCAAGGCAGCACTAGCTGAGTTTATTTCAATGCTTATCTTTGTTTTCGCCGGTGAAGGCTCTGGCATGGCTTTTAGTAAGTGTCTTGCTCCCTTCAAGCCCACTTAATTAACAATTTGCTTTGTTAGGAATAAATTTGTTGAAATTCATGATGTCTGTTGCCACTGTTTTATCTTGTGTGCAAGCCGAATAAACCAACTTCAACGTCAACGTTAATGTGTATATATCTTTGTGCAGACAAGCTCACTGACAACGGCTCATCAACACCGGCTGGACTAGTAGCTGCGTCAGTGGCTCATGCCTTTGCGCTGTTTGTGGCAGTTTGCGTTGGTGCTAACATCTCCGGCGGGCACGTGAACCCCGCCGTCACATTCGGTGCCTTTGTTGGTGGCCACATTACCTTGTTTAGGAGTATATTGTACTGGATTGCTCAGTGTCTCGGATCTATCTTTGCTTGCTTGCTTCTCAAGTTTTCAACTGGTGGGTTGGTAAGTTTTCAGAAACTAGTATTCAAAGCTAAAAGTGAGACGATAGATGAAGTTTCAATTCAATGTTTAAGTTTTAACCAAAGTTGTTCATATTGTGTTGCAGGCAACATCAGCATTTGGGTTGTCATCTGGGGTTGGAGCATGGAACGCCGTCGTTTTCGAGATCGTTATGACCTTTGGTTTGGTTTACACTGTTTACGCCACAGCTATTGACCCAAAGAAGGGTGACATCGGGATCATCGCACCCATTGCAATTGGTTTCATTGTGGGTGCCAACATCTTGGCAGGTGGTGCCTTTGATGGTGCATCCATGAATCCTGCAGTCTCCTTTGGACCGGCTGTGGTCAGCTGGACATGGGACAACCACTGGGTCTATTGGCTCGGTCCATTCGTTGGCGCAGCCATTGCAGCTATTGTCTACGAGATCTTCTTCATCGCCTCAGACACACATGAACAGCTTCCCACTTCTGAATATTAAATAGTCTTTTCTAGTTCCATGTTATTAAAAAAAATTGAAAGTTGGGTGGGTGGGTCACTGTGGTTCCATTGTTGTGGGTGCCTGTTCCATGTTACTTGTATCTGTGTCTTGTTAATTGTTGATTCGTAGGAACTTGTTTTCTAAATCAATCGATCATGTCTTTATTCACTGTAGTTATCCAATACAGATGAAGTTTGTTTGCTGAGAAAATGTTGAGCCAATGTTTCATTCTTGTTATTGATAAGATGGCTGGTTGCAAAAGTTTGCGACTTACCACAACATTTTTGCTAACATTATAGCCAATCAGTTGACCTTTGAGGAGATTCACTAAACTCTTCAGCACTTGCAGGCTGCAGCAGTTTTTAGCGCACTTCAGCGGTGTCAACAAATTTAACGTTTAACTGACATCTCATAATATTTTTTTTGGTTAATCATCGTTACCCAACTCATCCTAACACAATTTTTTTCGTTCACAATGTCAGAATTCAAACTCAATACCTTAATTGAGGGACTTAATGACTCATCCCGTTAAACCAACTAGTTTCATATTACGTGTATGATAAAAGAATTTTAAACCCTGATTAAAAATAAATATATTGATATGTTAACATAAATTTAATTGAGGTGGGTAAAAATATTGAAGAGAATATTTTTTTTAACAATACCTACCCATTGGGAGGGGAGGTGAAAAGGGAAATTTCCTTAATTTTAAATACAAGAAAATGTTTTTTTCTTATTATATATGCCGCATTGGAAAGGGCTTCTTTAAATAAAGGAACGATCCAAGTCCTATAAGTGTAGCGTTTAACATGATTCGCGAAGTCCAACCAATTGGGCTCGTTGGACTTGGAGCTATAGTTATAGTCTGATCAATGGTGATAATGCACTACTTATTCTGAATTTATCCCATGATAGGAGAATCTTGATGTTTTTAAATTTATTTTTAAAATACTAGTTTCTCGTACAAATGGAAGCTTTAAAACTAATAAAATATTAATAATATATATTCATATATACACACGAACTTATTTTTTTGGGTTCTATTAGTAATTTGAAATAAAAAAAATGAGAACGTCATTGTAGAGTCCAGACAATAGAATAGGTAACTTTGACATAAATTTGGAGTAATTGGGTCTTTACACGCAAGGACGGAATTAGAAGGTAAAAATATAATTATTTAAAAATCAAAAATCAAAAATAAAATATTTTTTAAAAGAAATTTATATAAGGATTAATATGGAAAAAAATTGAGACTATATACCTCGGTCACTGCTCACATGACTCAGTTGCTTGTCTATATACTATATATACTAATCAAATTAAATTTTTTTTAAAAAAGCTCAACGTGCCTCTGCATGGGAACGTGTTTCAAACTTTGGACTATAATGTAGCCGAGTTTTTGGACTTCCGAGCAAGTTTCCCGCTGCGACATTTTTGAGGCATCGATACGGAAATTTTACACAAATATGGTACGTAGTTTTTTATTTTTACAAATGTAATACTTGCTTTTTATTTTTCAGAAACATAGCATTTTTTTATGGTGAAAGTGAAGTTGGAATAACACATAGTCGGTGAATAGGTTTTTAAAGTAAAAAAATAGGTTTTTTACATTGAAGTCAGATTGTAGATATATTATCTTCAATATATTGTAATTAAAAAAAGATGCACAATCGAAACGAATTGTATTTCCACCGACTTTATTTTTATTGTAGCAAATGCTATATATCTGAAAATAAAAATAACGATGCAATATATTTTTTTTTGGGGGGGGGGGGGGGATTTCCCCTGCAATATTGGTGCAAATTTTCCCATAGATGCAGTAAGTTTTTTTAACAGACTTATATCATATTTTGTTTTTATGGCTGTTTTTTATTTGTTTTGTGTTGTTTTTGTGGCAGTTCTTTCATATGCTTTTGTAGTAGATCTGGTCTATTTTTATGGCAGTTGTTTGTCTTTTAACAGTTTATTATTCGAGTGACGAGTAGCATCGAGTGTTTTTCAGCGAAGGACGTCGGTATATTTATATTTATGATTCTCTATTGTGATTTTGGCGATATGTTTTGAATAAGTGACGAAAGATTTTATTTTTCTTCGTATAGTATTATGGTCAAAGTAGTTGATTGATTAATTTCTTAAAAAAAAAACGTTCAAATTTTTCTCAAAAAAGATAAATTTTATTTTATTTATATCTTTTACACCTTTTTAAATTTTATTGTAGCATTGAATTTTAATGTTTGTTGTGTAATTCTTATATAACTCTTCCATTTTAAATATAATTCAACAAATTTCTCTTGTTAAGAAAAAATACTACAGAAATTTACAACTAAAATATATAATGTAAATGATTGAACATGTTTTGCCCATAACTCCCATGTCATCGGATCCCATCTCCTTAGATCACCGAAAAGATCTGGCAGCATCTACTCGCAGATAGCACAGAACCGTATAAAACTGTCGTCTTTCCATCTTAATTCACAACCGTTGGATCATTCTGACCCACTTGGTTAAATAAATCTTTAACCTCCCAGATACATCCATCCATTCTGCCATGATTAGATTTGCCACGTGGATACATGGTCCACTCAACATTAAAAAAAAAATCTTTACCTTAACTTTGTAAATTCCCTAAAATAAAATCAAAGACTGCCGTCGTTTGCTTTCTTATTTGAGAGTAGAGTCGGATCAGAAGTGTTTGGTCATTTGGTGTGGGGCTCCTGTACTGAATGATAAGTCAACTCATGTGTTTCTTTTTCTTTTGTTCTTAATAAATGGTTTTGAATTTATTCAAACTCTTTTGAAATATTCATCGAATTATCTTAATTTGACTCGTAATGGTCACCTTAAAATTTGAATTCGTTTTATTATTTATTATTTTGTTGGTTATGTCAATAAATTTTATTTGTGTCACTCAATATAAAAAAATCGGTTATATTATTATTATATGTATGTTCACATTCTTTTTTTTTTGAATCTGTCACTAAATATGTTGGACTTTGATTTGATCTTATAAATCATTTTTTTAAATTAAGTCCAAGTCCAATTTTATGGAAAAAAACGTTCGAGTTGAGTTTAAGGTGAAAATAATCGGCTCGATTTGAGATAATAACATAGATTTTTCTTAAATATTTAAGAATAGTTGTTATAATATTTTTCTTTATATATATATATTTTAGTTATTTCTCTATTTTACAAAATGAAAATAAATTTTCTCCGATTCAATACATTTTCAAACACCCAGCCAAACTTATGCTTCATTAACTTCCCTAATAAATCACTACAACTCTTAAACAACTGACCTGAAAACTTCTCCATCACAATCCCACCTCCCATTTGAGCCGGATTACTCCCAACATTCGGTTTAATCTTCTTATTACTCTCTATAGGCTTCAACTTCTCCTTCCTTAAAATAAACTCCGACTTCTTATTATACTGATTCACTTTGTCAGATCGAAAATGACTTTTAATCTCAAAAATAGATCGAATGAACAATTTCAAATATCATATCGGATCAAATTTAAATATTTTTTTTTTAATTTTCAGTGTGAAAAATAGATCAATAAAAAATCGACATAATCTAACCATAACAATCTTAAACATAACTACTATAATATCCTCCAACTTGCTTTGGAAGAGAGTACACAAAAATATGAAGAAGAAAAAAAGTAGGTACCCAAATTTTTGTTCAAAATTCAATAGAAAGATAGTAAAATTATTTAATCACGTGTTATATATATATATATATATATATATATATATTAAAATATAACGTCTGCCTTCTCAATAATATTGTTCCTGTTTGTAAGAGAGAATCTAATTAATTTTTATTAATTTTCGTTCGTTATAGTCTTCATTATATTTTTTTTCGTTTTATTCATTTTTTTTGTTTAATCAAATTTTGATCAATTTTGTTGACAACCGTGGATCATTGTAACTAGTAATCAATAATTACATATAAAATTAATATTATTTTGATAAAAATACTGATAAATCAATTAAATTTATGATATAATGACTAATGATTTTATTTGATCCCAATTAACTTTAGATTATAGATTTAATTTCGGTCGGGTAATCTTTTATTTTTCTTATATATATATAATAACCTACTTCGAATAGGCTTAATTGCACATTTTTTTTAAAGCGCGATAGAACGGCATCGTTTGACTTTGTAATTTGCATTTTAAAATCATGATAGTACGAGATAAAATAAACTAGGAATTTGACAGTCAATGCATGCAAGAACTGAAGCAAAACAGGGCTTATTTGTTTGGTAGCTGTTGTCTGCCGCATCCCAATTTTGAAACTCCCCTCCATTTCACACTCTCTCTTCCATCTCCTATAAAATCCAAATCTACCCATTTCTTCTTTCTCCACTTAAGCCCTTCTCCATCAGGTAATGTCACTTTCTTCCCTCTCTCAGCTTCCTCCCCATTCTAATGTCTTATTATCTTCTTCTTTTGTTGTTTCCGTTGTTTGTTTTTCAGATAGAAAAAAAGGAAGAAGAAAGTGCAATGGCGGTCAGTTCTAGAGGGAAAATGACAGAGTTTGGGGGGATTGTTTCAAGAAAGTGGAATGAAAAAGAAATAAGCCCAGAAAGAAACAAAGTCTGGATTGAACCCAAGCCTCACAACAACAGGTCTTCCATTACTGAAAGAAAAGTTGCTGTTGTTTACTATTTGTCTAGAAATGGTCAGCTTGAACAACCTCATTTTATGGAAGTTCCTCTCTCTTCTAATGATGGTCTTTATCTCAAAGGTAAAAACAATTAAACCCTCACAATTGCACTTTTCTTTCTGGGTTTTGTCTTATGGAGAAGAAACAACGTAAACTTTTTTTTCTTCTTCCCCTGTCTCTGTTGTTTGGTTTCTTAGAAAACTAAGAGTTCAAAATTTTGAATTTACTTTCACGTTCCAAGAAATGCCTTTTGCCAAATGGTTATTTCCTAGCTGCTGCAGCTGACAAAATGCGAACTTTCTGGTTTCTCGTAAACGAAAAAACTGTAAAATAATAATAACAATATAAAAGTGGTATTTTTTCTCCAGGAAAAGATTAAAGTTTAAATTTTCAAAAGCTTTCCACTCATTCTTTTGTTTGGGTGCTGAGAAAAGTATCGATCTTCCTTATATTCCATACATTATTCTAATACAATTAGGCTTAAAAAATCTCTGTTTCTATATTTTCAGATGTAATGAACCGCCTAAACCTACTTCGAGGCAAAGGCATGGCTAGTCTATACTCTTGGTCCTCCAAACGGTAACACTCTCACTCATTCTCGACCTTTATCTCCCTTCACCATCCGATATTAATTCTTCCGTTCCGATTGTTGAAACCTGAAACTCAGGAGTTACAAAAACGGTTTCGTTTGGCACGACTTAGCAGAAGAAGATTTCATTAACCCATCTCAAGGCCAAGAATACACTCTCAAAGGATCGTATATTGTCGACCACACGATCAACTCTCAAGCACTCGACATAACGTCGTCGTCTTCTTTTCGATTACCGAAACCTTTAGAGTCTCAAAAGTCTGAGAACGAGAGTGATTTTCCGTCAACAAGACGGCGGAGAAATCAGTCTTGGAGTTCCATTGATCTCAATGAGTACAAAGTTTATAAGGCTGAGTCGAGCTCCGAGTCAGCCCGGAGACTCGCCGCTGCTGATGCGTCGACTCAGACTGATGATAAGAGGAGAAGAAGGAAACCGGTGGTTAAAGAATCGGAAATCGAAGAGCTGCAAAGTACTGAAAGTCCGGAGTTGGAGCAGAATCATACTACGGAGCTGAGTAGGGAAGAGATTTCACCTCCACCGTCGGATTCAAGTCCGGAGACATTGGAAACCTTAATGAAAGCCGATGGACGGTTGAGATTGGGTAACGATGGTGGGAACGAAGATAACTCGAAACGCACGGCTGAGAGTTGCCCGAGTGGGAGGATTAAGGCGTCGTCCGTTTTGATGCAGTTGGTATCGTGCGGTTCGATTTCGTTTAAGGACTGTGGAGCCAGCTCAGAGAAGGAGGATCAAGGGTTCTCGTTGATTGGACTCTATAAATCAAGATTACCACGCGGAGCAGGGAATTGTAGCCAGGTGGGAAAAGAAGCAGGGATCGAAAGGGAACTTGTGAGTTTCTCAAGGGTAACATTGGAAGATAAAGAATATTTTAGTGGGAGCTTGATTGAGACCAAGAAAGAGCAGATCCCTAAGTTGAAGAGATCTTCTTCTTACAATGCTGATAGGTAATTACTAAAATTAATGCACAAAACTCATTGGTTAAGCATGATTATGATTCTTTCATTAGGGCACATAGTCTTAAATTTGATGAATAATTAGCTATCTTACCATCATTTAAAATCCTAACAAACCTTATAGTATTGTCAAAGAATCAATGTAATATTAACAAGTTAGCCTTAATGGCTATTAATCAAACTCTTGATTTAGGCATAATCCAAGTACTTTGAAAGGACCGAAGTGAAGCAGACATATGTTTGAAGTTTTTTTTTGTTTGTTTGTTTAACCATCGGTATTCAGCTCATTAGCCAACTAATCCGGTAAATAGGTTTGAAGCTTTAGTTGAACAATGAATTGTGTTAACATTCTTAAGCTTATTAGATAAACAACCATCCAAGCCTCTCTAATTTTTATTAGATGTTTGATGTTTGCTTGTTGCTTTTTTTTTCATTGGATTAATTTGGGAACTTTTTAATCACCAGGAGCTCGCAGTTGCAGTTGGCCGGAAAGGAGATCAACGGAGTGCGTGCAAAGTGCATACCAAGGAAGCCGAAAACTTTGTAATCGAATAGAGAATGAGAACGTGTTGCAAACAAGAAGCAAAAGAGAAGATGTCTAGTTATGTGTAGTAGTTTATAGTTTTGTAACAAACAGTGAGAAGGGCAAAGCACCGGCAGAGTTGGCTCTCGGAATGAGTGGAACCGGAGTTTTAGGTGTCAACTTTTGGTGCCTTGGTTTATGTGGGAGTGGCCAAGTTAATTTGGGTGCATTGGCATACAGATTTAGGTCCTTTCTGACACTAATTGTTTTGATCTTGAATTGAAACATTTAAAAACCCAAGTTGAATGGTTGGGCTTTCCCTTAAATTGAAGTCCAAATCAAGAGTCTTAGTCAAGTCGTAGTGGTGTTGGAATTAGGATATTTTTGGCAATGTGCCGAGGAGGGGTTTTGTTTCCTTCACCCAAACTTTTGTTGCATGATAAAATCCCATAGGCCATAATGATGTGACCAGAAACAGAACTAAAATTATAAAGCTTTCCTTATTGCCAACCAATGAATTTTTTGTTCAAAAGATAACTTGCATTAAAAAAAGAAAAAGGTACAAGACCATAAAACCAAAACCAAGCACAACTGCCGAGAAACATGCTGCAACATGCAGCCCGGAAAAACATCAAAGGAAACAGGACCGCAGGAGTCACCCCTGAACAACACAACATCCGACGAAAAACAAAAATCCATAAAACTAAAGACTTGACACGCAGGCCAACGGCAGACAACTGACAAGGGTGTTCCCGTAGCTACGGGATATCCCTAACCAAAGAAGAGGCAAAAACAACTTAGAAACCCTTGCCAATCTTAGGGTCGGACTTGAAGCTCGAACGCAGCATCCGAGTGAGAGTTCCATCCAGAGGTAGGCTTCCCTGTCGAAAGACAAGACCCTTGTCAACTAGACTGCTATGATCGAAAGATCCGACTTTAAGATTGACCTAACCAGGGAAAACAACCCGACTTTGAGATTGCCAACCAATGAATTGTGGTTCCATAACCATTGGCAACAAAATCTGTCCGCTTTGCAATTTGCAACCAAAGGGGAAACATTATTAAAACCCCATAACCCAATACAAACATATAACTTTTTTATTACTCTATTGTTTTTAATAAGAAAAACAGGATAGATAATCCATCCTAGAATCAATGTCAACTAAAGATTATAATATTTTTTCAAGCCTCACACTTTTCCCGAATGAAATCAAAACAGCCAATAAAATTTCTCAAAGGTTACTCAAATAAAACTAGGAATGATGTAATTTAATGATCAAATTATGATTTATGTTCCCTTTTTATTTTCAACTTAATGGTACTATTAATGTCATTCCTTAGTAAAAATTACTAACAATATAAAAAATTTATTTATCAATAGTGGTGCTGATTGTTAATGCTTTTAGGCTGAGACAGAATATTCATAATAATAGGAGAATCATATTAAATTTGTACAAAATTTTGAATAATTCAGCTCGAAAAAATTTAAATAATAAAAATTTGTCAATTCTAATAACTTAATTCAATTTGTCTCAACTCGAACACTCACCTAATTAGTTTTAGTTGCGGTAAGCAAATAAACTTTGTTACATTGCGTGTTAAATCAAATTTGTAATATTAAAGCATATACATAATGACCAAACTAACCACGAAAAGCTACCTTCGGATTCTGACCATTTGTAACTGAATTTCACCCTACCACTTCACGAACCTTTAGACCAGGTGGCGTTTTAGTCATTTAACTACAAATTGGCCTTCTAATTCATTTACCGTCCCATATACATAGTAGACCTGACCAAGGCATGTTAACAAATTGTTTACATATATGTGTATATATATATTCTCTTGATTTTGAGAGAATCTCTCCAAAAGCTCTGCACAACACAAAGCCCTCTCCTTTCTTCCCAGGGAAAATCTGAACATGTTTTTGTAGGTTTTATAGAGAAGAGAAGATTGTCTCTATTCGAATATCCATGTCGTTGGTTTGTGTTGGCACATTGTCTTAAAACAAAACCACTTTCAAAGTTCTTTACTTCCCTGTGGATTTTCTCATCAGGTAACACATGGAAAACTATCTACCTTCTCGTTTCTTTTCCTCTTATTTCATCAAAGTCACCATTGAACGAATGGCTGCTCGGTGTCTTTCTTCTAAAGCTATTTGCTTTTTACTTGTCACTATTCCTTTCATGAGCCTATTATTTCTGTTTCTCTCATGGTTTATGACACATAATATGGTGTTGTGGTTAATGGGTTTTGCTCTTTTTGATGAATTCTAACATGCTTTTTGGTAATTCTTGTTTTGTTGGAGTTAGTGGGTTTTGTTTTTGGATTCAATTGGGTGCCTTTTTCTGAGCTGATGGGTCCTGTAAGAGGGTCAAAGAAGAAAAGAAAGACGGAGAAGAAACCTGACGAAAATGCTTCTGCCTCTTCAGAGATGGAAGGGTCTGTTGATTGGTGGGATGGCCTTTCCAGGAGGATGAATGGTGAATTTTTTTTGTTTCAACAGTTTTACTATATCAGATTCTGAAACATTTGTTCCGTTTTTATTAACTTTATTTTGAACTCTTCTTTTTTTCGTCGTGGTGTCTTGGTATGTGCTTTAGTTGACAATTCATGGCACCGTAGATATTGAAACTTAACAGTTGCTAGATTTTCAGTTCATGTCTGGGTTCCAGTTTTGCAAAATCTGACTGGCTTTACGATTTATATCATGTTCGAGTTAGATATGAATATATAGAGAAAATGCATTTGGGACCATATATGCAGGATCCCTAATCTGACTTTCAAGTCGTTTCTTAACCTAACACTCTTGCTCTTTATGTTATTGAATGGGGGAAGAGGATAAGATAATCCTTTTTCTTAACATTATGATACATTGGAAATTGTGGCACTTACTAAAATTCAAGGAAATATTATGTTTAACTTTAGACATGCTGTTGGTTGTTTTTACTCCGGTCTTATCATTGTTTGAATATGATAATCATTTGAACCTCAGATTGCTTTAGTTGTTAATAGATAGCTAATGCAGTTGAAAAACTGATTCTAGTCTTACATTTGCAGTAGTGATTGGATTTACTTTGAGCAAAGTTTAAGTGTAAAATTAATGGGGGACTCTGCTAGTGAGAGATGTAGATGTAAATAAAAGGGGCTTGTTTTTGCTTTATTCTAGATAACTTCTATTGTCTGTGAAAGTGATTGTAGATAACTTGACTATACATTTGTAAGTTGAGAGTATTAGCCGATGTAGGTGTCACAAATGATCATTTTCTCATTCTTCTTCCTGGTACTTCTATTGATTTATCTGATTCTTCATCCTTGATCTTGAAGATTTTTCTCTTTTGGTTTATGTTAAATGCTTTGTCTATAGGTCTTTTGAATAATGTTCTTGTTCTGCCAGAAACATGCCCTCGACGAAATGAATGGTGTTTCCATTTCCTTGAAAACATTATCTTTCACATGTATGTAGTTCATATTTCTACAGTCATTATATGTTTTGATTGAAAATGATACAAAGAAAGTAAAGCTGGGGTCATAATCTCCTGAACATGAAAAGTTATTGATAAGACCAAACAAGTTATCTATATATAACTTCTGCTGTATTGATAAGATCATTTTGTTTCTCTTCACCCTTGGAGTGGCACCACTTTTGTATAATTTCTGCTGTAGTGAGTGTACCCCTGGTGGTGAACATTGTATGGTTTTTGTTTGTTTTTCAATATATATGGGCACTATTTTCCCCTTTCGCTGCCCATCACTGTCACCTGGTGTTGGCTGAAGGGGGGTTTTAAGGAGGCCCAAATTTGCACCTTTCAAAAAAAAAAAAAAAGGCAGGAACTCTATTCCCTTCATGTTTATTGATTGATGTTCTACTTTGTGGAGTTCAGCCTTCAATGCCTTGTAGTATCTTCCAAAATAACAAGGGTTTCAACTGGTCTAAACTAATGATTAAGAGTTCTGATACATACATCGCTTATTGATAAGAAATTTCTAGCGTTCAAAGTTATTACAACCTTCAAATATCTGTCAAAGGCAGGGAATACTGCTGCTGTGAGCCTATGATTTTGGCATTCATTATATTGAATTATTTTAAGTAAAATCTTACCAACGATTAATCTTTTGGTTTCAAGAAATAGGATGATTTCCCATTTTCATTAGGTTAGGTCATTAATTTCCAGTCCATTGTCAGAATACTTACCTTCTTACTGTTCTTATTCCTCTTCACCCTTGTATCTGTTTCCCTTGTTTTCTTGCTGCTAACTTCTATTGCTTGGTTTATCTTGTATTTAGTTTCTTAATATCTTGTGATTCTTGTTGTATTACATTGAAATTCAATGCATCATTCAAGTGCACATCAGTGTTAGTTACTCCGAATATGTAAAGAAAAGGACTGATAATTACTTAGAATATGCATGTTTGATAGGTTGGAATTTATATTTTCTCCCATTTTCAAGCTATAGGCAAGATGATATCTTTTGATTGCTTTTAGCTACAGTTCACAATTCTATAGATTATATTGACTAGTATCACTTAAGAAACTACATGGTTTGTCAATTAGGAGAGATTAAGGAAGAAAACATTAGATAAAATAGTTAAGGGCTTGAGGCAGGTCAAAATAAAAGTGTTCTTTGATTGCAAAGTAATTGAAAATTAAGCTAATGTGTTATTCTCTAACCTATCTAAAAGAGTTTTCGAATCAGATTCATCATGTTCATTGCCCTTTTTCCACGAGCCTTCGTTTCTTGGGTCCATCTGAATTGTGTTTACAATGATGAACTAATAGCAGAATGTATTAATCTTGTCTAATCAAAGCTTCTGGGTTGGTACTAGCAGATGAAAACCGTACATGCTTCCAGCAAGAATGTTATGCTGTTCATACATCAACGAGACCAATTTTCTGAAACATCTTGGTTTCTACCAGCCCTAACTGTACTTGTCCCAAATCAGACTCGATGGATGCTGTCATTCTTCAACTTTATGTGCATTGTTTAATTATTAATGCTACAATTATAAATACAATTATTTATGCACGTGGACTCAATATTTTCCATTCCTATGGCTATATATTGTTCTAGAAAAAGGGACTTAAAAAGTTCTATTTTTTTCATTGATTCACTAATCCTGATAGTAGAAATAATGTTTCATAGTTACTAGTGAAATCCCATAGTTCATCTACGCCAACCCATATATGTTTCACACATGCAACCACAAACACAACTTTCTTATTATTGGCTTGTTCTCTTGCAGGCCTTCAATCGCCATCTAAAGGTCTCGATAAGTTCAAATCAGTTTTCAGAATTTCCAGGAAAACTTTCAGCTACATATGTTCGCTTGTGAAGGAAGACATGACGGCTAAGCCAGGAAATTTCACATTTTCAAATGGAAAACCTTTGTCTTTCGAGGATCAAGTAGCTGTAGCTTTGAGAAGGCTAAGCTCCGGTGAATCACTAGTGACAGTTGGTGATTCGTTTGGGATACATCGCTCTACAGTCTTGCAGTTGACATGGCGCTTTGTCGAGGCCATGGAAGAAAGGGGTCTTCATCACCTGCAATGGCCTTCCACCAATGCAGAAATGACGGAGATAAAGTCCAGATTCGAAAAGATTCAAGGACTTCCCAACTGCTGCGGTGTCATAGAAACTACACATGTTATGATGTGTTTGCCTTCGGCAGACCCTGCAAGTAAGGTGTGGCTCGATCATGAGAAGAATCACAGCATGGTCTTGCAGGCGGTCGTGGATCCTGAAATGAGGTTCAGGGACATCGTCACCGGTTGGCCAGGTAAAATCGATGACTGGTTGATGTTTCAGAGTTCCAATTTCCATAAACTGTGTGACAAAGGAGAGAGATTGAATGGGGAAAAAATTGAGCTCTCTAATGGATCAGAAATAAGAGAATACATAATTGGAGACTTGGGCTACCCTTTATTACCCTATCTTGTTATACCTTACAAGGGGAACGAACAACCAGAAATTAGTGCGGAGTTCAATAAAAGGCATTCGGCGACTCGGCTGGTGGCAAGCAGAGCATTGGCAAGGCTGAAAGAAATGTGGAAGATCATCCAAGGGGTGATGTGGAGACCTGACAAACATAAGTTGCCAAGGATCATCCTGGTTTGCTGCTTGCTTCACAACATAGTCGTCGACTTGGAAGATGATGATGCACAGGACGAAATGCCTTTGTCTTATGACCATGATCCTGGTTACCGACAGCAGATTTGCGGATCTTTTGACATTGATGGTGTCCACCTGAGAGATGAGCTTTCTCTCTACTTGTCTGGTAAAATGCCAACTTAATTTCTGATTCCTGGTTGGCCCTTGGTTGTTTATGGGCATTGAAAAGGGTTGAAATAGAATCTTTGGCAGACGATCATTTCACTGAAGTTGGTTTTCTTTTGTTTGTTTGATTTAAAATTGTACAAGTTAAAACAACATAATATCAGTGCATTTTTGAAGCAGGCTCCTCAAATTATAAAGACATGATTAAGATAAGATGGGGAAATTTGGATATCTCATGGCCATTTCTAAGACTTGTGAATTGCATTGGAAAAGATACAAGTGAATAGCAGTTGGTCTTTCTCTTCTCCATTGATAACTGTGTATTTCTTTGATTCTCTGCACAAAATGAGTTAAATTATTATTAACTTGTACAAATTGAACACAAAATCCATTTGTTAACTTGAGTAACAAGAAATGAAAATTGTGGACTTGACCGTATTTAAACTATTATAAAACCGAAACGTGTAAATTTAATAATCCTCACCTTACCACTGTCCGTTCAAGATTATCTTTCTTTAAAGAGTTTATTGCGCCAACCGTCCCCAAACTACGACACTCATTCTAAATTCGTCCCCAAACTTTTAAACGTGCCAATTTCATCCCCAAACTATGGATATATGTCAATTATGTCCCTCCGTTAAGAAAACCGTTAAACTCCATGTAAGCTGTGATGTGTAAAACGACATGGCATAAATTATAATCAATGTGGAAAATAAAATAATAATTGACTTTAAAACCTAGAAAGATCTATAAATACATTGAGAGAAAAATAAAAGAGGGATGAAAGAACCTTTTACACGAAACTTTTTCTGAAAATTTCAAAAATTCTACTTTCAGTGGAATAAATAGAAGAAAAATTAAGAACAAAGTTAGACTAGATTGGAGTTGACGACAAGTTTTGGTTTAAGATGAGTTGGGAATCGATAACTCATGGTTCAGAGCATTTATATCATGGTAAGTATTCTAAAATTATTATTAATGTTTTGATTAGTTTTGAAATTTTTGGTTTTACTATTTTTAATTTAAAGATTTAGGGTTCTGTTTGTTAGTATCTAGAACCAATCTATTAAAATTTGAAACAAATATCCACACACAAAAATCTTTTTTGTATTTTATTTAAATGAAATTTATTTGTTTACAATATTCAAGTATTAAATTTGTTTGTTTACAATATCATAGAAAATCAATCTGTATTTTAATGTTTTTGTGCTTCTTCTAACATAGATTGAATAATCATATATTCACCATGATTTATCTAAGATAAATAAGTAGATTATTCTTTGCTCAATTTTGTTAAAGCATTTATCGTCTAAACTGTAGATACTAGATATTAATATTTTGATTTTATTTACTTCAATTACTAATGCATTAATGTCTGCAATATATTGCAAACTTATTTATGTTTTATAATGATGGTGTTAATGAAGCTGGAGCTGAAAATGAAATTGAGGTCGAAGGTGATCATAGTGATAGTGATTTTTATGATAGTGAATATGAAATTGACGATGGTGATGATGCTATGTTTGAGCAATCTGTAGATGTTTTAATTGAAAGAGATGAGGGACATTTGGGAGAGGAAGGAAATGAATCAGACAATGATGGTATTTGTTCTTCAGATGATATTTATAGTATTGATGGTTCTGACAATGAAGAAGTTGATAGACCAAATAAGAAATGGCCCGAGTTTAATTATGTTGCTGATATGGATGATCCAATTTTTTCTGTTGGGATGTTGTTTGCCGATAAAAAGCAATTAAAGGCCGCTGTAAAAAATGCTAGCATTAAAGATAGGGTGAATGTAGTTGTCAAGAAAGATGATAAAATAAGGTTTAGGGTTGTTTGCAAAGAAGGGTGTGACTGGATTTTATATGCTAGGAAGTTCACTAAAGACACTAATGACCCGACCTTTCAGATTAGAACATACAAATCGAAGCATACATGTTGTAAAGATTATGCAAATAGGAATATGGATTATAAGTGGTTGTGCAATAAATATATGCATTATTTTCTTGCTGATCCAAATTTCTCGCTCTCTTCATTTGAGAGCTTAGTGTACAAGGATTATGTGTTGATTGTCCCAAGGTCCAAGTTGTTTAGGGCAAAACAGCTAGCCTTAAAAACACTTCAAGGAAATTACAGTGAACAGTACTCTAAGATTGGGAGCTATGCCGAGGAGATAAGAAACACTAATCCTGGCTCTAGCGTGCTTTGTAAGTTAGATGGTGGTTTGTTCCAAAGAATGTATGTATGCTTCAAAGCATGCGTGTCAGGACTAGCTCATTGTAGGCCTTTTATTAGTATTGATGGTTGTCATCTCAAAGGAAAATTTGAAGGACAATTGTTAAGTGCTGTTGGTGTTGATGCGAATGATTGTATATTTTCAATTGCATATGCAGTGGTTGAAATTGAAAACACAGACACATGGAAAT
Source organism: Hibiscus trionum (assembly GCA_030270665.1). Classification (NCBI taxonomy): domain Eukaryota; kingdom Viridiplantae; phylum Streptophyta; class Magnoliopsida; order Malvales; family Malvaceae; genus Hibiscus; species Hibiscus trionum. Next base: position 27,310,690 of record BSYR01000024.1, on the reverse strand, counting down.
GGTTCATTAATCTCTTGAGTGAAGATGTTAACATTGAAAATCAACATTCTTGGACATGGATGTCAGATAGACAAAAGGTACGTATTTTAATTATTAATTTATGTTCCAATTGTGATATATAAATCAATTTAGTAATTTAACAATTATTGGTCGAATGTAGGGCTTAATATCTGCATTGCATACGTTGTTTCTAGAAGCAGAACATAGATTTTGTGTCAGACATTTGCATAACAACTTCAAAAATGAAAGATTTCAGGGTAAGGGATTGAAGGATGCAGTATGGGCTGCTGCAAGAGCTTCGAACATGGTAGACTTTAATCATTGCATGGATGAATTGAAAGCAAAGAATTCAAAGGCACACGAGTGGCTTTCAGAGAAACCAGCAAAAGCATGGTCGAGATCCCATTTCAGCACTCTATCAAAGTGTGATATGCTGTTGAATAACTTGTGTGAATGTTTTAATAAATACATATTGGACGCAAGAGACAAGCCGATATTAACTATGGTTGAAAACATTAGATGCAAGTTGATGAATAGATTCTATGTGAAAAGGAATGCTGCAGATAAGTTTTCTGGTCTACTATGTCCTAAGATTCAAAAAAAGCTCGATAAGAATAAGGAAATTTCAGGACGGTATTGGTCGCAACCGTCAACATTAAGAAAATTTCAGATTATATGTCCCATTAACCAGTTCATAGTGGATTTAGATGAGAAGTCATGCAGCTGCAGAAAGTGGGAGTTATCTGGTATCCCTTGTGCTCATGCAATTTCGGCCATATGATTTAACAAAGAGAATCCCGAGACTTATGTAGATCCATGTTACACTGTTGACATGCAAAAGAAAATTTACAAAGAAGCCATTAATCCAATTAGAGGTAAAACCTCATGGCCAACATCTACATTCATTCCAAAGCCCCCCATTCAGCAATCAAAACAGCCAGGCAGACCTAAAACGAAGAGAAAGAAGGAACCTGATGAACTAACTTCACAAAGAGAAAAATGTGCCAAACTTAGAAAAATTGGAGTGTCCATGACATGTTCAAAGTGTGGACAAAAAGGACATAACAAGCGATCTTGCAAGGTTCCTAGTCAGAACATGGGTTCGCAACAATCAAATGATGTAAGTGTGTGATGGTTATCATGATTTAAATTTTATTTAATCGTGTATACTGCATTCTTTTTCAAAATTTAAGTTGTTAAATATTTCATTTGTTATAAATATAGGAACATATAACATCTTCTTCTCAAGATGGCCAACTAGATAGAACTAGATTCAATCCTACTTTAATAGTGAGGTGGATGCCTGATGTAAGTGGATGAGAATATGTTATCTAACTATATTATTTTAGTGTTTGAAGTTAATGAATTTTTTTGTTTATTTTGCTTTAGGGCTCAAGATAAAAGATCAAAATGTGAAGAACGTGACCCATCCTTCGGTTTATCAAGCAGTCTTGCATTGGTTTTTTGTTGTTATCGAGATAAGCACACATAGTGTGTTTTTTATGTTATTTATTTAGAAATGTTTTTAATATAGACATGGTCTTTATTTAAGTGAGATCTGGATATCAACATGTTTTTTTATTCTTCATGAAGATTTAAGTGATATCTTTTGTTCACCTTTTGTAGTTTCTTGATGAAAATCAACACATGAAAAATTATGTCTATGAGTTTAAGCTTGCCTTGTACATTTGTTTACTGGTTTACTTGGGGCAACACATTAATTTTTTTTTGCTCAGTCAATATGTTTCTTTTATTAATAATCAAGGTTAAAAACAGACGACACTTGATATGTTAACAGTTTTAAAAAAGATTAAGAACATCAACAAATGTTAAAACGTCTAAGTAAATAGCACTTCATAGCTAACTTCTAGGCGCAAAACATACCTCTATGCTATCAAACTTTTTAAAAGCTCAATCAATATCCGCTAGCATATTCCTCATCATTCAAGGTTTAATGTTATTATCACGTCTTGCAACAATGATAAAAGAGGATTTATTCAGACATTTCATCTTCAAGATCAGATCCAATGCTATTAAGATGGTCTTTGCTTTTGCTTCGTCTGAACCTCCGTCTTCTGCTAGACCTTAGAAAGCAAACCTTATGTATCCTTGTTCATCCCTAAGAACGTCTTCAAATCCCGTTGAGCCCACCTTTGCTACACAGCCAACGTTGAGCTTTAACCAACCATAAGGAGGAGGGTTACATGTTACTTTTGCACTTCCCTCGACCTAAATTGGATAGTCACATTTTTCAGGATATAACCACCAAAAGCATTCTGAAATTTTCACCTTATTGTATGCTACACTCTCCGCATAAGAGATTGCATCTTTGTCTGGTATAACATGAAGTCCAATTTTTTTGTTTTCTTTTCACAAAATCTGCCATTTCTCGCTAACCACACTGACTAGCATGCAGGCGAGAACGCGCCTAGCCATAAACTTTTGGTAGTGCTTATTCATTTCAATCGAAAGAAATCATGGAAATAGTTCAGTTACACCCATTACAATCCCCACCACTAAAATATCAGAAATTAGATTAAGCTTTACATGATCGAAAATATATTAAATTTCGATTAAGCTTTACATGATCAATAACTTATGAAATGTGTGGAAGGCCTCTGTAATTTTCATGCTCCAAAGTCAAAGAACGCATCCATTTGAAAGCGAAATTGATACTAGACAATCTTGAAAAAGTTTTACTATTGAATTTTCGTCGACATCAATTATTTCTGAAACAATTAAATGTTTTAACGAATCAATAAAAACATAACAAAAGAAAAATAAATCTAACTTAAGCGCTTTCAAGAAAATGTATTAATACACTCGAATAAAATTTTAATCAACTTCTTCTCTGCATCTTCTCTATTCAGTTGCGTCAATCCGTTAAAAAGCTCCATCAACCAATACAAAAAACAATTAAAAAACCAAATATTAGTGTAATTCCAATGAAAAAAACGTTATTGAACAAATAAATCACCTCAAAAAACTTAACTTTTAAAATAAAAGGCTGCAAATCTAAATCCCACAGTAATGACATTATCATCCCCATAAACACCATCACCCCACAAGGAGTCTGCAACTATTTCAACAACAAAATAAAACGCCATGGCTCTTCTCGATTTCTTATAATACAATTCTAATAACTCTTCCTTCTTCGATCTTAAAACCCATAGCGGTATATTAAAAGGAATTGAAGTATCATTTTCCTAAAATTCGTCTCATTTCTAAAACGTTTTGTTCATTCATCGTTCTTTTATTTTTTCTCCCAATTTATTTACAAATCTTTCTAGGTTTTAAAGTTAATTACTATTTTATTTTCCTCATGGATTATAATTTATGCCATGTCATTTTACACATCACAGCTTACATGGCGTTTAACGGTTCCCTTAACGATTTTCTTAACGGAGGGACATAATTGGTTTATATCTATAGTTTGAGGGTGAAATTGGCATGTTCAAAAGTTTAAGGACGAATTTAAAATGAGAGTCATAGTTTGGGGACGGTTGGTGCAATAAACTCTTCTTTAAATCAAGATTCAAGAAGTCCAAGTTGAACAAAAGCAACGACACCCACCCTCAGATGAAGTTAAATACAACCAATCGACGGTCAAGATTTACAGATGAATATCATCGTGGTGTGTGATAAAGCAGTTGTTTGTAGCCTAACAATTCTGGATAATCTCTTCACGAGGAAAGATCCGGTGCTCCTCACTCATAGGATCAAAACTAACTCTCTCGTTCTGTTCGACGGCAATACCATCATGAAATAAGCGGCGTTCGACCTGTTCCTCGGATTTTCCGGTGGTAAAGCAGTAAGGATCTTCGATATTTGACGGAAAAGAAAATCTTTATCTTCGAAATTGTTTTTAGGGTTTCTTTCTTTCTTTCTTTCTTTCTTTCTTTCTAGTTCTTCAGGTTTATGAAGTTCTTTCTTTTTATCCATTTCATTATCTGGGTTTTAGGGAAGTTTTATGAATGTTAACCTTTCAACGAAGATTTTCAGGGGGAGATTTGAATTTGGATGACATAAGCAGAGTTTATGTGCTTCGATTGAGAAGAAGAGATGGAAGTGTGTATCTCCAGTTGAAGTAGTGGGAAACTGGAAAGAAATGGTATTTATTTTCTTTTTTATTATTGGTTAAGTTTGCTAATTATTTGATTTTGTTTATTTGCTTGATGAAATGTGCATGTTTAGATAACTTTTTCTTTTCTAATTATCTTAAATATATATAAATGAGCTTTCTTTAAAAAAAAAACATACTTTCAGGTTGAACACTAGATTTTTTATATGAAAAAAAAAGGCTTGCTTTTGTTTTAGACTAACTAAGATGCAACCTTTTGTTACTGTGAAAAAGAGTGTTTTTTGGATCAGTCGACTCTGAAGTATTACAAACAAGCAACTTCTGAGCGATAGGTTTTTTGCAGACATTTCAGAATAGAAGTTTTTGGATGGCAAAGGGTCCTGCGCATGTGTCCGATGGAGATGCAACCAGGATCGATCCCAAGCGGTCGCATAATTGGTTTGTTGATGCTGAGCCACAGCTGTTCCCTAACAAGAAGCAAGCTATACAAGCTGCAAACAACAAATCAAGTTCTGGAGTTTCTAATTCAAATGTTCCCCCTTGGGAAAATGTTTCCAGTTTTCAGTCTGTTCCTAGCCAATTTATTGACCGGTTGTTTAGTTCTGAATCTGAAAGGTCTGTCCATTTCAGTTGGGAAAATAACAGTGACATGTCTGCAATTGAGTTGTATAACGGGGGAAATGGAAGTAGTTTCATTTCAATGGGGCATGACTATGATAAGCGGTGTGATAATGTTGCCGTAATGAGTCATACCTATAACAGGGACGATTTGCATATCACAACTGCTACTGCTGCCTACGATAAGGATAATGAAATTCCAATATCGATTGCCAACACTTATGTTAAAGAAGATGCCAATATTCTTTCGTTTGGTGGCTTTCATGAAGAACATGAAATTATCCCGGTGGGCAGGCCTCTTGGTAGCTTTGATCCATCATACTGTCAATCTTCCAATCCAACATCAGAAGACACTTCCAGAAAACATCCGGATGTACCTATTGCTGGTTCAGATGCAAATGCAACTCCGATGTCTAAATTAAGACCCGAATCTTCTTCAAGGACTAAACCAGAGTTGAAATCATCAAAGAAGGAAACTCCAAACAGCTTCCCTTCAAATGTCAGAAGTTTGATATCGACTGGTATGCTTGATGGTGTACCTGTGAAGTACATTTCCTTGTCGCGGGAGGTAACTGGATAGTTCATTTCTCCTCTTTTTCTTTGTATTTGATTTCTACCTAATGGTTTTATCCCTGTATGACTGTATGTAATAAGGAGCTTTGTGGAGTTATAAAAGGTTCTGGCTATCTTTGTGGGTGTCAATCGTGTAATTTCTCTAAGGTACGCCATACTGCAGCTTCTAAATTCGCTTGCTATGCTTTTTTGATGTCTCGTCAATGAGTTATATATGATTGTGTATTAGGTGCTGAATGCGTATGAGTTTGAGCGCCATGCTGGTTGCAAAACAAAACATCCGAACAATCACATTTACTTTGAGAATGGAAAGACTATCTATCAGATAGTACAAGAATTGAGGAGCACGCCAGAGAGCTTGTTGTTCGATACAATTCAAACTGTGTTTGGTGCACCAATTAATCAGAAGTCCTTTCGCATTTGGAAAGGTAATTTAGATTTGGTTTAACTGCAAAGCTGCCTATTCGCTTCCTATTGCTTCAGATTATGTCAATGTGTGACTGTATGAGCATGAAAGACCTGTAATATTGCTGCCTCAGATCCAGTCGTCTAACTAATTCTCTTTTTAACTTCACATCTTTCCAGAATCATTTCAAGCAGCGACTCGTGAGCTTCAGCGCATTTATGGGAAAGAACTAAACCTATAGGATGGTAAGATAAAACACAATCTCTCTGGTGAACCATGTGCATAGAAAAATAAACTAATATAAGATTTGTATTGTATGTGTCCGGTCATTGAAAGAGTTTGGGTAGACATCAAAGTGTAAATAAGAAATCAAGGGGAACGTTAGCTGCCCATGTATATAGGTTTTTCATATAGGGTGTTATCGGATTGCATCATATCGGCTTTTCAACCTAATTTTAGAGTAACTAAATGTAAGAGAACAGTGTAAAGTGAATCCTGTTTTTTTTGCAGATTTAGAACTTACTTGCATTTCCTGCAGTTGGTCGTTTGTAACTAAATGGGCATCAGAGAAATCATAGGTAAGGTTCGTACATAAAGAAACCATTTTTTCCAACTTCATTCTTTTCTTACACCATCAACAAATGAAGGAACCAAGAGAAGGGGAGAAAAAAACAAGGAATGTTAGCCATATGACACAAAATTGTTTACCACAATCATGAAGGATCCAATTACGAAAACATTACATCTCACGTCCTAAAACAAAGTTTTCCCTTTCCTCTCTTTTTCATCCAATACGTGCCCTACTGGATTCCTTAGGTTGAACCACTGGAAGCTGATCTGTGTGCAGCCTGACCAGCCCCCGCTGCCCGGTCAGGTTTATTGATCTTGATTGTTGAATGCTACAACAACAGAGAAATTCTCAAGACCACTCCAATTTGTTGGGCTCCTAGGCCGAAAAATTCTATTGGACTGTTGTTGTCGGAAGGTATTTTAGTTGTGAGCAGTTGATGTCAAAATTAAAACATTTAATTGGGGTGGACATAGTTGCGGCAATTTTGGGTGAAAAACCCCTTTTTAATTATTATCTGAAAAAATGGCTCCCAAACACTTTTATTTGGCAAAATGACCCCCTTTCTTGCCAGGTCGGACGACCTCGCGTTCTGCAGAACGCGATTTTAGTCGACGTGGCGTTACAGTTCGTGGTAACGGTTTCACAGTAACTCGCGTTCTGCAGAACGCGAGGTCCCCGAGAAATTGAAAAGGCGGCTGGAATATATCGCACGGACCTCGCGTTCTGTAGGACGCGAGGTCTGTGCATTTCCAGCCTGAACCACAAGCAAAAACATGCCTAAGTAGACCTGTTCGAACCCAATTTCGAGCGTGTAAATGGTATATTTTTAGCGATCATCGAGTTTGGGGTCGTAGTACTGAAAATTGTCTATCGTATGATACCAACATAGTTAATTTCCGTCCATTCTACAATTGTTTAAAATGGCTTCGAAAACCCTATGCTAGCATACTTTTTTTTGATTGAAGTTGTATTTCAACTAATGTCGATAGGCATGTTCGAGAAGAATTTCATACGTATAAATTTTAAATTTTTAGGTAACATCGAGTTTGGGGTTGTAGTATTGGAAATTCTCTATCGTATGATACTGTCACGGTCAATTTTCGTCCATTGTACGCTGATTTAAAGTTGTTCGAAAACACTATCATAACATATTTTTTGAATGATTGAAAATATAAGATGACGAATTGTATAAATCGAAGTGGACTGACGTTATTGATTAGATTGTCATGTGCGAACTCACATATACAAATGAAAAATAATTAATTAATACGAGGGGCTGAGCGATTAGGACACTTAGGAGCTGTGTGCCCAAGATTTCGACATATAGAACAATGCTTCTTTTGTCCGGTTTTCTCTCGATGTTCAACCAAATCCTCGGCACAATATATTCTTGTAGAAGGTGGACGTCTTTTGGCTCGTAGTAGTGCTGGATCTGGGCGTATGATCGGTTCAGTGTCCACAGCATTTGGATCAACCTCATTTCCGATTGGAGGAAACTCTTTTTCGTAAACTTTAAGCACCGTTTTGAGTAAGTATACCGGATCAACCATATGCATGTATTCTATTCGTTGGTTAGTGCAAGCAGCAATGGTGTGTGCGCACGGGTATTTGAAAGTTTGGAATATTCCGCACTCGCAGGTTTTTTCCCTCAGATCTACAACGTAAGCGTTGTGCTGAATGCCTTCTATCCGCCTGGAAAATTCCGCAACACGAAACAAGTGTCATTCTCGCGAGAAGAGAGTTGCTTGCACCTGTCTTGATTGGGCCAACTGAATATGCAGTCTTGAGCGGAAATCTGGATGGACTTTGTGTCCACCTGCCATGTACTCAGCTGCTTGCCTGCCCAAGGTTGCAAAAACGGTAGCTAAACGATAATAGGTGGCTTTGACAATGGAAGTGATAGGCAACTGCCGAACTCCCTTCAGTGATGAGTTCACTGCCTCAGCCAAGTTCGTTGTCATGTGACCATAACGTTTGCCCTCGTCATACGATCGAAGCCATTTTTCCTTTGGAATTTTTTCAAGGTATTCTGCGCCTTTTTTGTTTCTCGCTCTCAATTCCTCGAGCAGCTCAGCCACCTCTTGTTTGTAGTGCGAGTTGCCTACGGAATGACAGTTGAATAGTTATGGGAGTAAGAAATAATAAAAGGGAGTAAGAAATAATATAGTAAATGAAAATGCCATAAGGACGTACCCATATCGAGCACCATTTGACGTTCATCACGGTTCTTGTATTGCAGCAGGTAGTTTGCGGCTATGTGCCGCAAGCAGAAACGATGGTGAATGTATGGAGGCTTCCAATAGTCACCCAAATTTTGTATCGCCCACAGCAGCGCTGTGCCTCTGTCAGAAATAACACACACTCCTTCATCCCTTCTTCTTCGTATTACAGGATCAATGACATATTTTCGTAGGTTCGTAAGGAAGAACGTCCAAGACTCCATATCCTCCTTCGGGACGATTGCGAATGCAACAAGAACGCATTTGCGATTGTCGTCCTGTGCTATAGCTAGAAGTAGGATCTGTGTATATTTTCCGTACAACTATGTGCCGTCGATTTGGACCATCGGTTTGCAGTGCTTGAATGCGTTGATGCACTGGGGGAAAGTCCAAAATAACCGATGGAATTGACAAACACCTCGGACGACACGATCATTTTCGTATGCCAGAATCGTATCAAGTTTGACAACCATTCTGGGGATGCGTTTCTGCAGGAGATTAAGCCACAGGCGCAACTCTATGTAAGATTCCTCCCACCGGCCATACAATTCCTCTTTGGCCTTTTTCCTTGCATACCATGCTTTCGAATAACCTGGACGGAAGCCGGTGACAGCTTGAGCTGCAGCCTGACATGTGGGGACCGACACAGTGAGATTTGTTTTCACCAGTGTGGAAAAGATGTCCACGAGGTACTTTGCATCCAGATTCTTGTGATCCTGGTTGAGGCTAGAAACGGTGCATGTATGGGGCCCCTCAAGTTTTGTTATTTTCCAACTAATAAGAGATATATACTATATCTGGAGTATTATAGCACAAAGTTATGCTTGGTGCAGTGGCAATGCCATGGGCTTTTCAACCTGGAGACCTAAGTACGATTCCTGCTAGACGTAATGGAGAGAAGTTTATTTTTCTCCTCTAAATTGGTGGTGACACGTGTCACCACCTGATTGGAGGGGGAAAATAAATTAATAAAATCAAATATAAATAATTAAAGTCCTCCAATAAGGTGTTGACATGTGTCACCACTTAATTAAATAATTTATTATTTTATTAATTTAAAATTAGGACTAAATTGAAAGAATGTGTAAATAATAGGGACCAGATGTGTAATTTTTAAATTTTTCCGTCAATTGCCACGTGGCAGTTCCGTCACTCCACCGTTAGGTTTTTAACGGCGGTGGTCAAAATAGGTTGATTTTATAAGTTTGGTGGTCTGATTGACGTTTTTATAGTTCGGTGGTCCAAATAGGTATCCTCAATTTGTTTGGTGGTCAGTGGTGTAGTTTTCCCTTTTTTTTGTTTTCTACTTATGTTTTTAATATTTATGTTAAACACTTTTAAATTTTATAATGTCGTATTCTAATTTTGTTTGCATATTATAATTTAACTTTATAATGTTTATTTAATTTTTGTTTTTACTAAATTTAATAGGATTAAAAAACCGAAAATCGACATTAGTTGAAATACAACTTCAATCAAAAAAAGTATGCTAGCATAGGGTTTTCGAAGCCATTTTAAACAATTGTAGAATGGACGGAAATTAACCATGTTGGTATCATACGATAGACAATTTTCAGTACTACAACCCCAAACTCGATGATCGCTAAAAATATACCATTTATACGCTCGAAATTGGGTTCGAACAGGCCTGAACAGGCCTACTTACGCATGTTTTTGCTTGTGGTTCAGGCTGGAAATGCACATACCTCGCGTCCTACAGAACGCGAGGTCCGTGCGATATATTCCAGCCGCCTTTTCATTTTCTCGGGGACCTCGCGTTCTGCAGAACGCGAGGTACTGTGAAACCGTTAACACGGACTGCCTTGCCACGTCGACTAAAATCGCATTCTACAGAATGCGAGGTCGTCCGACCTGGTAAAAAAAGGGGTCATTTTAGCAAATAAAAGAGTTTGGAAGCCATTTTTTCAGATAATAATAAAAAATTGGTTTTTCACCCAAAATTGCCCATAGTTGCGGGTTCAAATAAAAACATTCAGTTAGCATGTCTCAGTAATTGACAAGTGCACGTCAATCATTTCTCCAGACGAGGATTGATTGTATACGATAACCGCTGGAGATAACAACATTCAGTGTATCGATTGCGATTTTTCTTTGGAATCTTGCTTGATTTTAAGTCTATATAGGCTATTTTCTCCATGGTTGGCCGGGCCCCAAGTGATGTGAAAATCCTTCCAATCCAAGTCAACATCAAGAGGTTCAAGGTAAGAATCTTTCGTCTTTGCTGCTTCATGAAAGCTCAGCTGCCTCTGGCCCATCTCAAGATTCCTTGTTTCCCCCATTTTTCTAACACGACAAGCAGGTTTGGTAGGTGCGAACTAGTATTACTCCACTAAACTTCACATTAAAGAACCAAAACCATATCGATAGCATCTTGATTATAATGGAAAACAAGAAAAGCACTTGTGCTGGGTACTTTTATTGACTTATTTTAAAGTTGCCAACATAATTAGTACCGCTGTTCAAATAATATATCATCTTGTTCGATCAGCTCAATCTCTTTATAGACGACTTTTTATAAACTATTTAGACTGTTAAACGAATAAACAAAAATATTAGTAAATATATAAAAATAAATAACCTCTCCTTTTTAGTTAAACTCAGATTAACTAAAACTTATTTTTCAAATAATCCAACACTTGATCCTCAAATATTAATTAAATGAAGGGTTTTGTTGCTTTTGGATGAAATCAATCCAATTTAAAAATGGAAGATTGTTTTAATTAGTGATGAATTGAAAGGAGGGGAAAAGTGCGTATGTGAACCCTCTAAGCATATATTCCCTTTGGATGATTGATGATGTCCAAGAAAATTAGAATTTTTTTGGTGTCCAACAGCTCAAATAATCTTTGCCTTTTTCTGATTAAAAACGTCTAAACACAAGTAATTCTAAAGCTTGTTTTTATTTCCCTTTTTTGAAGTTTATACTCTAATTCTAGTATGTCCATTTCGATACTTGATTTAGACAGAGCATCGTACGAACCAAAATGGTGTATGAATCAAATCTTTAGACAACATTCATCTGATTAGTTTTTTTTTCTCATATTCAATAGGTCTTAATCTTCATGCGTGCCTAAACTGTTTGAAGCTGCAGATTAAAGCAAACGATTCTCTACCGTGGATGGCGATGCCTTCTTGCCACCCATTTTATACGAACGAAAACTAATTGAAGACTCAACTTCCGTATAACAGATAATCAAGAGAATATGTTCTTTTCATATATATATAATGCAAGTGTAAACTTCATTTTAGAGGTTTAAATATTTAGTTTAGGGTTTTATATTTTAAGATATTGAATGTATGATTTAAGGTTAGAATTTAGAGATTTAGATTTTAGGTGCAGATGGAAATTCTTTGCCTCTTTTCGGTGCCTCTACTTATGTTGCCATGCTCAAAATTAGATTTAGGGTTTTAGGTTGGAGTTTAGAAGATTTAGGGTATGATGTATTTTTTAGGGTATAGGGTTTAATATTTAAAATTTAGGGTTAGGGTTTGAAATTTAATTTTATAGTATTTTTTAGTGTTAAGTATAAGTAGGAGCACCGAAAAGGTACATAAAATTTTTATCCATTAAGTATGCATGTTAATGGGAAAAAAACTTTTGCACTACATCCGTTTAAAACATTGGATTTATGATTTATACTTAAAAATCGTATAATTATCTATAATAAAGTTTTGACTTGGAACTATTATCGTAGTTATCAGATTACAAGTTGTCACTAATATAATAGTGATAGAGTTATTAGTGACGATTGATGACGATTAAAAAAATAATCACTGTAAATTTTAATGATTAAAATTAATATTTTTAAGGACATTTTTAATGTCACTGAAAATATATTTCCTTGAAAATGTTATCGTAGTTATCAGATCACATCCGTACTAGTAATTACAGATTTTTTTTTTGAACGTAGACTTGTAATTACAAATGGATCCATCAGCACACAAATAATGTATCCTTTAAATTCAAGATTTAATATATACTTTGCGTGTAGCTTTCCATCTTTCCCATGTTCATTTTAGGTTTGACATAATTACAACAACAATGAGTAGACCTTTTTAAAGTCTTCTCTTCTTCGTTTTTATTCATTGTTCGCGGAATATGAAAGCCCCTTCTGATTCTACCTACGGAATATATGACTTTTTCTTTTGCTGAGGGCTTGAGGCTACTTACAGTTGGTGGGATTATATTTTTATTATTTTTACAAGTCAAGACTTGTCGAATTGACAATGTCAGTTTTACTCGCAAAAGAAGATTTTTCTTTAAAACTACAATCAATTTTGTCACACCGCCATCTATTTAGAAATCAATAAAAGTTTCATCCTAAACATTAAGGCTTTTATTATTATTTGCATCCATCTCCCTTAGAGTAAAAAAGAGAGTATTTTTTAATTTAACTACCCGTACTTAAACCAATAATCGATTAATTCGGATTGAATATTATCTAAATTTATATAGATAAATTAGAGAGCAATTTGCCTAAGAAATAAAACAAAATGGTGAATTACGTAAATTATTACTGAAGTTTACTCTCATACCTATTTGGTCATTAAAGTTTCAAAACGTTTAATTTATTCACTGAAATTTAAACGATTGACATTTTTTATCACTTCTCCGTTAACTTGTTGATGGCGTTCATTCACCGATGAACAACAAATTTCATCAAAATTCGAACGATAAAAAATTTCATCGACACAAAATAAACAACATACTAAAAAGCATACTTCATTCAACAACGGAAAAAAATAGATCAATGAAGAAAAAACAAAAATTATTTAGCCGATTCTTAAACTTCTAAACACTTCTCGGTAAAATTGTCACATTCAATATATTATTTTTAGTATAGTTAAATATAGCATACTTATTTATATCATTTTTATATTATTACATGCAAAACACACACCCATAGGGAAAATTTTAAAGAAAGGCGGATTAATATAGGGTTAAAAATAGTGTTATTAGAAATATTATAAGATAAGTAACAAAGTCGATAAAGTGCTACCGGATATATTAACATAATATAATGTATCCGGTAGAAAACATGAAGAAATATTAAAAAAAATGGTAACCGACAAACTTAAGTTATCGGTAAGTATCGATACAAACATAACAAAATAGGTAAAATTACTTATTTTGTTGATAAGAGTATCAACATATTAGGTAGCGCCTATTATGTTATTAAAGTTTAAGCTGATGGGGCCTTGGAAATCCGACGATAACAAAATATGTAAAATTACTTATTTTGTTGATAGGAGTATTAATATATTAGATAGCGCCTATTATGTTATTAAAGTTTAAGCTGATGGGGCCTTGGAAATATGACGATAACAAAATATGTAAATTACTTATTTTGTTGATAAGAGTATCAACATATTAGGTAGCGTCTATTATGTTATTAAAGTATAAATATTTTCGAAAGTATCTATACTTTTTAAAAAGTTTAAGCTGTGTAGAACTAATGTTTTGATATAATAATTGAAAAATGTTTTGGACTGATTTAAAAAGTATTTAAAACATTTACCAAGTCCAAACAACTTGAAATTGTGTTTAGGAAGTTTTCAAAAGGGTTTTTAATGTGTTTCAAAGGCCAATTTATACAAACCAGTCCAGGTGTTTCGAAACACCTTAGGGCGTTTCGAAACAGGGGATTCCAGTAGCATATTCGTTTCGAAACGTGTTTCGAAACGGGCTTTCCCTGGACTTGATTTTTGCCCAGCGTTTCGAAACGGGCTAGGCCGTTTCGATACGCCCACGTGGCAATGACCCCAACGGTCATAAACCCCAACGGCTATTTTCCCAACCAACTTTTAAATGCAGGCGTTTCGATACGGGACTACATCGTTTCGAAACGGACATGAGGCGTTCCGAAACGGCCAGGAGGCATTCCGAAACGGACATGAGGCGTTCCGAAACGGCCAGGAGGCGTTCCGAAACGGATGCCCTGACAGACTGCAACGGCTCTTTCTACATTAAGAGTGTTTCGAAACGGCTTCGAGCGTTTCGAAACGGGGAGCTGCAGAATGCATTTATGGTGGGAATTAAAGTCCTCAACGGCTCCAATTTAATCCCAACGGCTAGTAACGGCTACAAACTCAATTGGGAGTATAAAAGGAACCTCCAAGCATCAAGAGAAGGCTAATGCTCACATTGTCAAACATAAAATGATCAAGAAATTGTCTTAGCACTTAAATTGTCAATTCTTGTATAGACAAACACTAGTGAGCCAAAATTGTCAAATTTGCTCAAGTGTTTTAGGTTTGGGTGAGTGCTTTATTGTGCAAACAAACTCCTATTAGAGGATTATAAGTTTGCTTTGTTTATCTCTTGTAAAGAGGGTTTCAATCAAGGCTTTGGGTAGAAAGCTTGATTGGTTGTAAGGGTTTCCTCCTAATCCTAGAAAAGGGGACGAATCAATTAGTGGATTGATTGAGAAATCCTTAGTGGGGAGCTAAGGTAGTGGATGTAGGTGCTTGTTAGAAGGCCGAACCACTATAAATCATTGTGTCTTTTTACATTCTAGCTTCCACAACCCTTCCACCCAAAAATCCACCTCTCCACCACTTGGTGAGCATAATCGGTTGAACGAATCGAGCACCACACAACTCAACAATTGGTATCAGAGTTTGGCTCAATCGAAGGGGATTCACATCTTATTGAGAAGACCCGGCAAGCTCGATCACTAGTTCATCAACCGGCTCAAATGGCACAATCAATCGACAAACCGCCTTTCTTTAACGAAGACCACTATGCCCATTGGAAGACAAAGATGAAATTCTTCTTGAAGTCAAGAGATTACAAGCTATGAGACATAGTTGAAGATGGTCCGTTCGTGCCTCAAAGAAGTAAAGCGGAGTGGAGTGCCGACGATCGCAAGAAGATGGAGCTAAATTGCAAAGCATTGCACATTCTATTTTGTGCATTTGGTTCATCCATCTATGAGAAGATGTCTTCTTGTGAGAGTGCCAAGGAGGTATGGGACAAGCTTGAAGTCACATACGAGGGGACAAATGAAGTCAAGGAGACCAAGATTGGGCTCATAACCTTGGAGTATGAGAACTTCAAAATGGATCCGGAAGAAAACATCGAGAAGATGTTTGATAGGTTCTCCACCATCACCAACGGTCTTAAAGGTTTTGGAGAAGCCATCCCGGAAGAAAAGCTTGTTCGAAAGCTCATCTACTCACTTCCCGAGTCTTGGGACTCAAAGAGGACCGCCATCATCGAAGCCAAAAATTTGAAGACTTTGAAGCTTGATGAACTTATGGGGTCTCTTCTCACTCATCAAATTATGAAGAAGAACAAGGAAGAGGAGAAGAAAAGGGAAGAAATTAGAGCTATGGGAGAGAAGAAAATCAAAGGGCTTGGCATCAATGCTAGTGCCATGGCTCTCAAATCCTCCACTTGCCATCATGTCTACTCAAGTGAAGAGGAGGATGAAGAAGAAGAGATAGTTCATCTCTTCAAGAAGTGTGCCCAATTCATGAAGAAAGCCTTGAGAGAGCTTGAACGAGAACCTAAGAGAAAGGAGAGGGCAAGCACTTCAAGCCATAAGAAGAAGGTACATTTGGCTACTTGGAGTGATGACGACTCCACCGACGATGAACAAGCCAACCTTTGCCTTATGGCCATCGAAGAAGATTCAAGGGTAACTTCTAATTCATCTACTTCATGTTCTTATTCCTTTGATGAATTACAAGATGCCTATGATGATTTGGTTTTAAATTTTAAAAGCCACATTTTGAAAAACAAAAAATTGGTTTCAAAGTTAACAATTCAAAATGATTTGCTTTCTAAAACCAAACTTGAACTTGAAGCAAAACTTGAAGAGTTTGAATTAAAATGTTTTGATTTACAAAACTTGCTTCAAAATGTTCAAGAAGAAAAAGATTTGATTTCCAAAGAGCTTGAAAAGAAAAACAATCTTGGAAAATCAAATTTTTATGTTAGACAATCTAGTTCCCCTAGATTTGTGAATGGAAAATGTTTTAGAAGTGTTTGGGTCCCAAAAGGACTAACCACTTCAACTAAAAAGGATGAAATTGAAAAATGGATTCCTAAGGGGACTAAATTTTGTGCAACTAACGTTTATGGATCCAAAGCAATTTGGATACCAAAAGTTACTTGATTGTCTATTGTAGGTGTGATGGAGATGTTCAACAAGTCAAACATTGAGGGGGAGCTCCATACACACAAGGAAGAACACTTGAAGAAGGAAGGCTTCACATCCTACCTTTGGGTTCAAGTGTTGGTAAAAATCTAGTTGTTTTGCTTTTATTTGTTTTAATTTTTAGTTTATTCAACTAGATGATCATACATGTTGGACTAACATTTCAATGATGCTTTGAGTAAGGGGGAGCCATTTTAAAACTAAATTCTCATTTTTTTTGTCAAATTTTTACCTCTATTGTTATTTTTGAACTTAATGTTTTAAATTCTTTTTGATATAACAAAAAGGGGGAGAAATTGTTTGAAAATTTGAATTTTCAAATGAATAAGGGGGAGCTTTATTTGATTTCATATCTTTAGTCTCTTATTCACATTTTTAAAGTTAAAGGGGGAGAATCCCAAACAATTTTTCAAGTGAGTTTTATTATATCAAAAAGGGGGAGATTGTAGAACTAATGTTTTGATATAATAATTGAAAAATGTTTTGGACTGATTTAAAAAGTATTTAAAACATTTACCAAATCCAAACAACTTGAAATTGTGTTTAGGAAGTTTTCAAAAGGGTTTTTAATGTGTTTCAAAGGCCAATTTATACAAACCAGTCCAGGTGTTTCGAAACACCTTAGGGCGTTTCGAAACAGGGGATTCCAGTAGCATATTCGTTTCGAAACGTGTTTCGAAACGGGCTTTCCCTGGACTTGATTTTTGCCCAGCGTTTCGAAACGGGCTAGGCCGTTTCGATACGCCCACGTGGCAATGACCCCAACGGTCATAAACCCCAACGGCTATTTTCCCAACCAACTTTTAAATGCAGGCGTTTCGATACGGGACTACATCGTTTCGATACGAGTTTCGAAACGGCCAGGAGGCGTTCCGAAACGGACATGAGGCGTTCCGAAACGGACATGAGGCGTTCCGAAACGGCCAGGAGGCGTTCCGAAACGGATGCCCTGACAGACTGCAACGGCTCTTTCTACATTGAGAGTGTTTCGAAACGGCTTCGAGCGTTTCGAAACGGGGAGCTGCAGAATGCATTTATGGTGGGAATTAAAGTCCTCAACGGCTCCAATTTGATCCCAACGGCTAGTAACGACTACAAACTCAATTGAGAGTATAAAAGGAACCTCCAAGCATCAAGAGAAGGCTAATGCTCACATTGTCAAACATAAAATGATCAAGAAATTGTCTTAGCACTTAAATTGTCAATTCTTGTATAGACAAACACTAGTGAGCCAAAATTGTCAAATTTGCTCAAGTGTTTTAGGTTTGGGTGAGTGCTTTATTGTGCAAACAAACTCCTATTAGAGGATTATAAGTTTGCTTTGTTTATCTCTTGTAAAGAGGGTTTCAATCAAGGCTTTGGGTAGAAAGCTTGATTGGTTGTAAGGGTTTCCTCCTAATCCTAGAAAAGGGGACGAATCAATTAGTGGATTGATTGAGAAATCCTTAGTGGGGAGCTAAGGTAGTGGATGTAGGTGCTTGTTAGAAGGCCGAACCACTATAAATCATTGTGTCTTTTTACATTCTAGCTTCCACAACCCTTCCACCCAAAAATCCACCTCTCCACCACTTGGTGAGCATAATCGGTTGAACGAATCGAGCACCACGAAACGGCCAGGAGGCGTTTCGAAACGGGGAGCTGCAGAATGCATTTATGGTGGGAATTAAAGTCCTCAACGGCTCCAATTTGATCCCAACGGCTAGTAACGGCTACAAACCCAATTGGGAGTATAAAAGGAACCTCCAAGCATCAAGAGAAGGCTAATGCTCACATTGTCAAACATAAAATGATCAAGAAATTGTCTTAGCACTTAAATTGTCAATTCTTGTATAGACAAACACTAGTGAGCCAAAATTGTCAAATTTGCTCAAGTGTTTTAGGTTTGGGTGAGTGCTTTATTGTGCAAACAAACTCCTATTAGAGGATTATAAATTTGCTTTGTTTATCTCTTGTAAAGAGGGTTTCAATCAAGGCTTTGGGTAGAAAGCTTGATTGGTTGTAAGGGTTTCCTCCTAATCCTAGAAAAGGGGACGAATCAATTAGTGGATTGATTGAGAAATCCTTAGTGGGGAGCTAAGGTAGTGGATGTAGGTGCTTGTTAGAAGGCCGAACCACTATAAATCATTGTGTCTTTTTACATTCTAGCTTCCACAACCCTTCCACCCAAAAATTCACATCTCCGCCACTTGGTGAGCATAATCGGTTGAACGAATCGAGCACCACACAACTCAACAAGCTGGTTGACATAACATACTGGAATGCGGCTCGAAAGTATCTATACTTTTTTTAAGTAACAATATTTTTTTTAAAAAGCAATGTAACCGGTTGCAATGTGGCTCGAAAGTATCTATACTTTTTTTAAAAGTATCGATACTTTTTTTAAAAAGCAATGTAACCGGTTGCAATATGGCTCGAAAGTATCTATACTTTTATGCAACCGGTTACAATGCTCTTTAAAAAAGTATAGATATTTTCGAACCATATTACAACCGGTTACATTGCATTTTAAAAAAAAAGTATTGATACTTTTAAATATATATATATACTTTTGAGCCACATTTCCAGTATGATATGTCAATCGGCTTAAACTTTTAAAAAATATATAGATACTTTCGAAAGTATCTATACTTTAATAACATAATAGGTAAATTACTTATTTTGTTGATAAGAGTATCAACATATTAGGTAGCGCATATTATGTTATTAAAGTTTAAGTTGATGGGCCTTGAAAATCTAACGATAACAAAATAGGTAAATTACTTATTTTGTTGATAAGAGTATCAACATATTAGGTAGTGCCTATTTAACCGGTCACAACATATTAGGTACCGTCTATTTAATCGGTCACAACATATTAAGTATCGCCTATTTAACTGATCACTTATTTAATCGGTCACGCTATATATTAACTGTATATTAATCGTCTCACAGCATAATCTCCCCACCCGTAGACTCTTGGATGGAGGCGCCATCAGCGCTGCAACATCTGAAAAGAAATCCACCGCCAAAAGTTAAAGACTCATCTCATTGGATTTCGTACCCCAATGTCTGTTTTCTCCTTTGCTTTATCCGTCTAGTTTGTTTGTTTGTTTGTCATCTACCACCGTCAAAGGTTTTTGGCAACCATACTATTAACACGTGGAATTAGACAGATTCTTTCTATTTTTTTATTTTTAAAAATTCAAATATATTCCGTTCACAATCACTTTGTACAGTGAGACACTAATCTCTTAAATAATCTCAAAAACTCAAGTTTTAACGTTGTAAATGAAATAATTTAACTAGAATAATCGTCTCCATAATAAATGTTTTAGTACTCGATTTAAATTAATCATTCAATAAATTTGAATACCAGTTATTAACAAAAAATAATGGTGTACAACTTGGACATGTATGCCGTGGGAAATTGATGATGGTCCGAAGCTAATAGAAAACAGCGGCCATCCATCCATGATCTGAAACAGCTTCTCATTCTCAAGTCTCAACATGGGAGCGAGGAAGGTTGCATAAGTTAAGGCGACAAAGTCAATAAACTGGGTGTCCCTTTAAAAAAGGGAGATTCTGGTCAAACTGTTTCAAGTGGACTTTAGTTTTTTGGCAGATCATATGCATGGGCGGTTGATAGCGTAAAATAAGATTGGGATTGGTTAGAGTCGTTAAGGGAAAAAGGGTTTGCTTTGAAATTACGGGCAGTGCAATAAACCATGAGGATGATGATGATGATGAGTGCCTCCAAACCCCTTTTTTGACTCTTTCAAAGTCATGTTCCATCCAAAGTTGCATTAAACAAAATGAAAAGAAAAAACGCAGATCGACTCCAAGACATGGTGCCCAGTCATTGTCAATATTTGAGAACAATATCCAGTTAGGCTAATTACAAATAAGCTGGATTTATTCAATATTAATATCCTATTAATCTAATACTAGTTCATATTCTTATTTTTGGGGTTATGGTTTGAATATTCCCCTTTGGGAATTTATTGGGGAAAATAACCCCCAAACTTTCATATTGGGAAAAATACCCCCCTTTCATGCCATGTAGGACGAATTCGCGTCCTGTAGAAAGCGAATTCAAGATTCGCGTTTTGCAGGACGCGAATTCCTGTGCCGTTTCAGTGGAAAGTGAATTCGCGTTTTGCAAAACGCGAATTCAACGATTTATTGCTGCCCCCACACGAGAAATTCATCATGAAAATGAATTGAAACCAATATAAGATGTTTAGGTAGCAATATTTGTGATCGAATAAAGGATTATCGGGGTACCCGATTAAAATTTTTGAACTATAACAGTGTCGTATTGAAACATATCTTTAAGATGGTGTGAAGATACGAGCGTATATAATATCCTAATATGTGTGAAAATGGCCTGGAAATGAGCAAGTAACAATGTTTTAAAAGGAAACATTATCGTATAGGCATGTTTAAATGCATTTTAGGGTGTGTTTCGAACTTTTTTTTGGTTTTTCCTAAGTTTGGAGACAAAGATGTGCACCTTAATTTTGCAGTGGTGCTAAAGTTCCGAGGAAGACGGTGTCCGAAAATGTGAAAAAATTGTGTTAAAAATGCTATCAAAGTAACATTTTTGAAGCAAAAAATGTGTCCATAGGCATGTTTTTTTTTTTGAAATTTAAAGTGCCTCGTTAAAAAACCCCTCTAACATTATCGTATAGGCATGTTTAAATCCATAAGATTTATTAAATTACCAGATAATAGAAGATTACAAATCAGAAAAGACTACACAATGGTTGATCTAGTTAATTCGGGGGCCGGTCCTAAGAGGGCATTTCCTAATATCATGTCCAGTGTTCCCACATTTACTGCACCTCCTAGGTTGTCCGGTCTTTTCTCTCGGAACCATATCTTCGGCACAGTGAATCCTCGTTGATGGTGGCCGGCCTTTTTTCTTTCGTCGCAGGGAGGGATCTGGGCATATCTTTGGTTCGTTGCTGATTATACGACAATCACGTGCATTTCCGATCGGAGGGAACTCGTTTCGGTAAACCTTGAAAACGGTTTCGAGCCTGTAGACCGGATCAATGAGTGTCGTTGCATCAAAATGAACCGATGCACATGCTGCGAAAGCATGCGAACACGGGAACTTGAACGTCTGGAACTCCCCGCAATCGCACGTTCGTTTTTGCAAATCAACCACGTAGGTGTATTGCATTATTCCTTGTAGAGGTTCAGAAAATTGTGTGACCTCAAAGATGTGTTCCCGACGAGAGAAGCACAACGCACCCATCGAGTTAGCATGCGCAATGGACGCTTGGATTTTGTCGGCGAGATCTGGATTAAATATGCGGCCAGCTGCCATCCAGTTCATTGCTTGTTTGCCGAGGGTTGCGAAAAGGGTTGCCAATCGGTAATATGTTGCTTTGACAACGGACGTGATAGGTAAATGGCGCGTTCCCTTAAGTGACGAATTAATCGCCTCAGCCAAGTTTGTTGTCATATGGCCGCATCGACGACCCCCGTCATAACATCGCAACCATTTCTCCTTCGGTATCTCCATAAGATAGTTATACCCGAATGGATTCCTCAATTGCAACTCCTCCAGCAACTCTTCCACTTGATTAACTCTGTGTGCGTTGCCTGTTGAAAAAGACATGCAAAATAGTTAATTGGTAATAATATGAAATTGGTGGACGTTGGATAACAAAATGGAATGGTTGCATACCCATACGGAGAACCATTATACGTTCATCTTCATTCTTGAAGTTCTGATAGTAGTTTGCTGCTATATGCCGCAAACAATACCGGTGATGTATGTATGGGGGTTTCCATGAATCTCCCAAACGTTGAATTGCTCCCCAAATCCCCGCGCCTCTATCTGAAATAATAGCTAGGCCATCTTCACGTGTACGCAAAACCCGGCACATGACATACTTGCGGAGGTTGTAAAGGAAAAACTCCCAAGAAGGGATATTTTCCTTTTCAACAATCGCAAAAGCAACTGGGATACATTTTCTGTTGCCATCCTGGGCAACTGCAATTAGCAATATCTGCGTGTATCTGCCATATAAAAATGTACCGTCGATCTGGAGCATAGGTTTGCAGTGACGGAAAGCTTTTATGCATTGGGGGAACGTCCAGAAAAGGCGATGAAATTCTACCTCCCCTGGTACAACTCGATCATTGTAGTACTTCGGAACAGTCTCCAATTCCACAATTGTCCCTGGATTGTATTCCTGCATAACTTGAAGCCATGATCGCAGATCGTTGTATGATAGCTCCCATTGCCCGTACAATGTTTCGATGGCTCGAGATCTAGCATACCATGCCTTATCGTAATTGACGGTGTACTTGTAAATGGATTTGATGGCAGCTATACACACTGGCACAGATACACGTGGGTTTGCTTTCACGAGTGGAAGGATTGCATCAGAAAGCACGTGTACATCCAAGTTAGGATGGTCTTGGCTGAGGCTCCCAACGGAGCATGTATGAGGCCCTGTATATCTCGTTATTTTCCACAGGTTATGCAGCCTTTTCAATTGCGACACACGAACCCTCCATGTACATCCGGCGGACTTGTGAGGACACTCTGCAATATATTTCCTGGCCTCGGTCTTCCAAACGGTGGACGTAACTGAGCGCTGAATGTTGTAATGCTTGATGGCAGCCTCCGCGAGCTTTTTTGTCCTGAAGACCATTCCTTCATGTAGCTCAGTCGAACCCACATTCCATTGGTTGAACTGGTCTAATTGTGGATGTTCTGGGAATTCAGTATCGAAGAAGCCATCCATATCCACTGTTGTGAAGTGCGAAGGTGGGTCGTAATATGTTGCGCAACTGGTTGGTCCATGCAGTTGCGTCGAACGAACATCATCATCCTCATCATCCTCAGAAGAGTTTTCTGCGCTCTCCTCTGATTCCACCGGCTCGTCAATGTCAGATGGATCAGAAGGAAATAGACCCATCTCGTCACCATCAGGCCCAACCTCTGTACGCGGCTCTTCATCAGAAAGCGCATCATCAAACTGGAAAAGTTCTGCATCATCATAAACCTGTGCGTGAACAGGTTCTGAAGTCATAACCGGATCGACAGTAGCGGCGGTTGAATGTCTCCCCGCTAAGAACATATCATCCACATTTCGGTGACTTGAGATGTATGTTGAGTGGCGCCCGGTAGAGAAATCATCGAACGGGTTAAACTGTTCATTGTACGTTGAAGACGCCGTGTATGGAATGTGTGTTGAGTGGCGCCCCGTAGAGAAATCATCATAGTTTGGAACGTATGGACTGTATGACGACTCTTGGGTTGGTGGCAAGTTAAGGTCAAATTCGAACCTTGGAACGGAAGAACGTCGTTGCCGCGAAGACGAAGACGATGAAGCTTCATCGGTTCTTGTTTGAAGAAGGTTGAAGTCACGTCGTAAACTCGATGTCGGACTAATAGCATTTGGATTGAACTCGAGATTTCCTCGTAACCAATTTGGTACCACGTTTTGAGCTGCAACGTGAACTTCAGCAAATGTTACAAATAGCTCCATGGCCCATCCCATTGAGTACTGGCTATGTGTATCTATCATCATTTCTACAGAACTGTCGTCTTCCACATCGAATATTGTGTAATACAGTGGCTCTATCAACGTTGGACATCGATACTTCAAAGACTGCAACTCCCTTCCGGAGCGATTGGGAACCTTCCTGGATATTAAGGTCCTCAGCGACTGGAACGTTGATCGTCTCGGAATGTTGATCGTAACAGTATTTTCAGATTGAAATATGATCCCAATGTATGAATCGGGGACCATCTGACCATCGTAGTATACTATAGCTTGAATTCTCGGTGCCATTTCTGAAAATCGAAGAGCTTTTGTGATTCTTAAGTTTTGTTTGGGTGCATCTAGAAATTCTGCACCCCTCAATTATAAATAGAAATCTGTCTCGTAAAGCATTGGGCAATTCTGTAGCAATAATTTTTGAGTTGTCAGCCCAAAGCCCGGTAAAGCCTGTAAAGTAGAGTAATAATTTTAGAATTCGCGTTTTCCAAAACGCGAATACAATTATTCGTACTGAATTCGCGTTTTGTAAAACGCGAATTCTTTTGGAATCTATAGAATTCGCGTTCTACAAAACGCGAATTCAGTACGAATAATTGTATTCGCGTTTTGCAAAACGCGAATTCTAAAATTATTGCTCTGTAAAAGCCGGGCTTTGGGCTGACAAATGCATTATGGTGAAACGCATGCCTATAACCATCTGTATAAATAGGCTGTATTTCTGCCTTAACATCCCATCAAACTTATTACTTTTCTATCTTCCCCGGTTTTCTTGCATTTCTACATTTCTGAAAGATAAAATGGCTCGATATTCAGCTACTGTATTTTATCGTGGAACATACTTCTACACATCTTTTACTGAAACGATCACAAGAAATGAATTATTTGAGTTGGTCTCCAAACGAGTTAAAGAGTCGACCAGCGCAAAAATAGAGGCTTTGCAAGTTAAAGTACCAGTCAATGAGCCCGGCCCCGAGGAACATTATATGCTCACACTGTCAGATAAGAAAGCTATGCGAAAGATGTTTCGGGCATACAAACTTGCTGGGGGAACAAACATCGAGCTTAGCGTGAAATTTGATGACGGATCAAGTTCTTCAACAAATGTTGTAGCTGTCCAAGACGAGAATGCGTTAGCTGGCGAAGACGAGAATGAGTTAGCTACTCCAGACGAGAATGACGTGTTCTTAAAAATTTATCAGAGACGGCAGGAGAAAGAACAAATAATTGAGGAACTAAACTTAACGTCTGACATAAGTACCGACTACGATTAGTAATTTAATTTTGATTAAGTTATGTAAGTTATTTATCTTGCGTACTTGTAATTTGTGAATTCGGTGCTTTCGATGTAGTGCTTTTGATTTACCGCTTTTGATGAAAGTTATTTATCTTGCGTACTTGTATTTTGTGCTTTCGATTTACCGCTTTTGATGAAAGTTATTTATCTTGGGTTTACTTATAAATAACTAACATGAAAAAAACATAGAAAAACATAATAGCTCATACATACTCATGAAAAAAACAACTGAAATAGTTTGCACGAACTATATTCGAAAAAGATAGAAAAATAAATATAACTACCCCCTATGTCCGCCGGTCCCACAGTCTGGTGGATGTCGAACTCGAGCTGGATTACGTCGTCCACGGTGAACCGGATCCTGTTGAGGACCATGATCGGGCTCATCGTCAATGTCATCTCCAGCAGTACCACTTGGGCCGACAGGCCCACTAGACAAGAACAACGACTGTGGAGGTGTGTGCTGAACGAACCCGGGGCCCGAACTATCATAAGGCCTAGCATGAAACGGGTATGGGGAAAAAGCAGAGGGAGCAGTGGAACTCGAAGATCCGCCAGTCGGCATCGATGATCCACCCATCATCCCCACAGTAGGAGTGAAAAAGCCTTCCGTCGGACTCGGAGGCCTCGGCCGAATCATCAACTGGGTGGGGCCCTGGGGGCGAATCGGATCGGTAGCTCTGGAGGATGAAGCACCTGCTCCCCTTCGACGTTGCGATCCACCTGCTCCCCTCGTACGCTGAGTCCGGGGGCGGTTGCGCTGAACAGGCTCATACACAGCTGCTTGTTCCTCCGGAGTGAGAAGATACGATTTCCCATTATCAAATAACCATGCAAAGTAATCAGCACTCACCATAGGCTCATCAAACATTCGGTACTCATTCAGTGCCTGCCGCTGATGCCTATACTGCCACTGTGCAATCCACTGCACATGTTTCACCGACCAGTCCACCTACCACAAAACATCAACAAAATTATTGTTTTTAAATTGTAAAGTAAGTATAAATAAATAACTATTAAATCAAATTTAATTATTATACCTCAAGTTTTCCTTGTCGGGTGATCCTATGTAAGTCATCCAAATTAGGCGGATCTATCGGAATTGTTTGCAGACGCCCGAACTGGCGTTGGACGCGATCTACCGGATGCCACTCAACTACAGCGTACCAGATGAGAGGTACCACGGCCGTCCAAGCGGAAACTGTCCCAGGCTCAAAATTAGGCAGACAGTCGTTGATTTCCGATTCAGAGTACGGGGTCCACAAAAACTGTAAATTAAATATAGAAATAATTAAAACAACTAAATTAAACTATATTCATATCAAACTTCAACTTAATATAAAAATTAAAATATTTACCTCATTTGCAGCTTTCGTGTCAATACTCTGCCTAATAGAATGCATCATAGTCGGAATCCCAACATGAGTTAGAGCATGAAACCACCTACATAACATCAAAACATACTTTTAATATTTAAAAAAATATATATTAGGAAAATAACCAATTTATAAAACATACCTCAAACATAGTGGATAGGAATAGTCAGTTGGCGCGGACAAGTCAGGGCGTAAAAATGGCATTCTAAACCACGCCCAAGACTGGAGTAGCAAAAGACATCCTCCGATGTCGTGTCGATCAGAACTTGCAGCCTTGCACAACTCCCTATACATAAATGCAAGTACTGCCGAACCCCAACTTAATTTACCAGCCTCTTCAAAATCTCGCAAGTGCCGCAACCACAACATGTGAACTTTGTTGCGAGTTTTGTCGGCCACCAAAATTCCCCCTAGGATCTGTAAGATATACGCCCGAGCATATGCCTAAAATATAAAGAAAAAAATATTAAAATATAACCAATTTTATAATTTTATT
This sequence comes from Hibiscus trionum, assembly GCA_030270665.1. NCBI lineage: Eukaryota > Viridiplantae > Streptophyta > Magnoliopsida > Malvales > Malvaceae > Hibiscus > Hibiscus trionum. Next base: position 27,283,362 of record BSYR01000024.1, on the reverse strand, counting down.
ACTACTAATAAAAAATTATTTCTTTTACCTTCTTCACATCTTTATTGGCTCCAGCAGGCAAATTAGCGAACTGCGTACGCAACCACCTCAGCGTCACACATCCGCCCTGTAGTTTTTCGGGCTTATCTCCTAACAAGTCCATACACAAGCCCTCCCAATCATCACTGGCGGCACCAGTGATAGCCTCCCCATCTACAGGCAGGCCAAGAATATACGACACATCTTCTAATGTGATGGTCGCCTCACCACATGGTAAGTGAAATGTATGTGTCTCTGGCCTCCACCTCTCCACAAGCGCGTTGATTAAATCAACGTCTAATTTCGCACCCCCTCCATGAAGCTTCGCCACATGCCCAAATCCGGCGTCGGCTATGTAATCGGCTAGATCAGGATCCGGACCCGCCCTAATCTTAGTGATGTAAACCTCTAACCGACGTTCTTCTCCATTCTACAAATAATTAAAGACACACACATTCAAATTTAACTAATTATTAATTTTTTATAGTGTACAATATATTCGAATTTAACTAATTTTATTCGAATTTAACTAATTTTATTAATTTTTATTCTATAAGTCAACACCAACAATATATTCGAATTTAACTAATTATCTTACTCTAAAAATAAATAGTATTAACATATTCGAATTTAACTAATTTTCTTATTCTAAAAATAAAATAAAAACACATATTCAATTTAACTTATTTGTTACTCTAAATCTAAAATCTAAATAACAAATATTCAATTTTACCTAACATTTTTAGTCTAAAAATAAATATTATTAACATATTCAAATTTTACAAAATTTCTTAGTCTAAATATAAATTATAAATACATATTCGAATTTAACTAATTTTGTTACTCTAAATCTAAAATCTAAAGAAATATTCGTTTTTAACTAACATTCGTAGTCTAAAAAAATTATTTTTAACATATTCGAATCTAACTAATTTTCTTAGTCTAAATATAAATTCTAAAGATATGTTCGAATTTAACTAATTTCGCTAGTCTAAAAATAAATACTATTAACATACTCGAATAAAAAAACTTACATTATTTCGACGATAATTGCTTACGTGGCCATCTTCTAATCTCAGGAAACCCGCCATTATCACACTTGCTTGAAATATAGAACAAACTCTTCAAATTTTTGGGAGAGAATGAAAAACATTCTCTCCCAAACCTCCCCTTTTATAGAGAAATCGCTGCCTGGGGGCAGCGAATTTGAACCGAATTCGCGTTCTGCAAGAAGCGAATTCAACATAATAAAGTGAATTCGCGTTCTACAGAACGCGAATTCTATTTTCCCAACCGTTCGTATTTACTCCAAATCGCGATAATTTGGGGATAATATCGTGGAATTCGCGTTTTGCAGGACGCGAATTCCCTTTTCCACTGAAACGGCACAGGAATTCGCGTCCTGCAAAACGCGAATCTTGAATTCGCTTTCTACAGGACGCGAATTCGTCCTACATGGCATGAAAGGGGGGTATTTTTCCCAATATGAAAGTTTGGGGGTTATTTTCCCCATTATATTCGCAAAGGGGAATATTGAAACAAAAAAACCCTTATTTTTAATCCCTTTAAATTACTATATAATTTTTTGGAAAACGGGTTGAAGGCGTGTTGCAATAAGCCAAGTGGGCACTTGTTGGGGGTATTTTTTTTATTTCTAATAGGTAGAGTGGCCCCTGAACTACATTCAAATTTCTGTTTTGACCCTTTTTTATTATCAAAAGTGATCCACCAAGTTTCATTATGTCATCATTTTGTCCCTTTTTCTAAGGGCCTTAAAAGATAACATGATCTTTCCGGCCAATTAATGAATGACTCGTGAATGGTCGAATTGAGAATAAATTATAATTTAAGGATCAAACTCAGAGTAAGATTAAAAATATGGCATAATATAAAAAAATACTCCTACCGCTTGACTGAATAATAACTTTGGCCTATATTTTTTAAGCAATTTAGCCATTAACGTTTCATTTCGAGTCAAAATAGCCCCTCCGTGAATGAAAATATTAGAATCGAATGTGGGGAGTGTTGCGAGACTCGTGTGTAAAAGTTTTGGCGCTCTTTTCGTGCCCTTTGGGTGAGCTAGAGTCGAATGTTGCAGAGTTATGGGCGATTGTTTTTGCGTTGGAGCTGTTGGTGGAGTCCAAATGGTGGTTGGGGCTTGCGATCATTATAAAATCGGATTTCATTGTTGTCGTGTCTTGGGTGTTGAATCATTTTCGTCGACCATGGAGATTGTGAGCTATTTTCCGTCATATTGATGAGGCGTATCATTGTTTACCTTGAGTATGTTTTCATAATGTGTTTCGAGAAGCGAATAACATGGCAGATGTTCTGTCTAAAGGGGGAGTGGATCGTTCTTCTTGGTTACGAATGTTGGAGTGATTTCTTGCGCCGTGTTGTTTTTACATATCCACGTATTGTACTCTTTTCCCTCCTTCTAGATTAGGGGGTTTAAAGTTTTAATGAGGCATGTATAAATATTTTTGTATAATTTCCCCCGCTAATATAGTCATACAATTCTGATAAAAAAAATACATTTTTCACGTCCGTAAAACTTTAAAATTGACCGACAAATTATTATCACTATAATTTTAATACTACGCCTTAACCCTTTAATCTTACGAATAAATTTATTATATATATATATATATATTCTTTTCTCTTGCCATATTGTATATAGGGATGAAGTTAAAAAATGTATTGGAGGATTGCAATTAAAATATAAATTTTATAGAATAATAATACAATTTTTTACAGTAATTTATAATTTTAAAGATTGAAATTTATCAATCCGGGAATCAAAATACAATGCACCATTATATTAACTTAAAGTTTTTACAGTTTTAAAACAACTGTAATTTTTTCAAATTTACTGAAAGGTTAAGGCCCTGCCTGCCCTGCTCTGACTACACGGTTGTACACATGTAAACGCGTGCATCAATCGAACACTTGTGAGTTGTGAAATGCTATGTGTCCGATGGTAAGAAGGGTGCTTTGTAGAGTTGCCACCTGCAGGCTGCAGCTAGCGTGAAAGATTTCAGTTCATCGCATTTGTGTTGTGTCGGTCGAATGTTGTCCCTTATCAGAATTATTTTTTACTAATTAATTCTTTTAGCAATTTTATGCACCATGTTTTGTCAGAAACAATAAGAGGAAAATTCACACTCTAGAATGCTTCGAAATATGTTTGTTTTAATAAAATGAAAAGTTTAAACACCGGCGTCATTTGTTATAATAGAATTTTGATGTTGTATGAAGAGGTTTTGGATTCTGTTGATAGGTCAAAAAGTTTAGACGGCCGAATGACATTTTTAGACGGAGAAAAGCGATGACTCGAGCCGTGGTGAAGGAGTATTTAGACGGCGAGAATTGGGTGTCTAAAAACATTGTTTGAGTCATCCCTCTCCTCCGTCTAAAAATATTATTCGACCAACCTATCAACAGATTCATATTTCTTGCAAGAACTTTTTGTGTTTTTCACCTTTTTGAAATTGAAAAAAATAATAATAATGCGATCTCGATTTTCTGGCAATGTAATCGAATCATATATTAAAATGTTCCGAATCCCTTGACTATCTATATTTAATGCATGCTTGATATATTTAAAATATTACTTCCACACCATTTTGTATATGGTAAAGCGGTTAAGATTAGAATCTCATTCAATTTCAAAAAGATTAGTTCTTGTAACCTATAAAACCACATTGAAAAATAGAATATTACTATTAATTTTAGGAAAATTCAATTTCAAAAATAGAATATTACATTGATAAACACCACTAACGATGAACACCATTAATTTTTTTTTTAATTTTAAAAATTTAAAAGACTAAAATTATAATTAAAATTATCTCTTAAAAAATAAAAATCAAATTTAATAGTTACTTTATAATATTTTTTAATAGGTTAGAATCAAATATACCCAATTCTCCTAAACTCTAACAAAATCAATCTCTTAAAAAAATAAAAATTAATTTGGGTTTAAACTGATTTTTATTTTAAAAAAACTAATTTCTATTTTTTTAAGAGATTGATTTTGTTAGGTTTAGGAGAATTGGGTATATTTGATACTAACCTATTAAAAAATATTATGAAGTAACTATTAAATTTGATTTTTATTTTTTAAGAGATAATTTTAATTATAATTTTAGTCCTTTAGATTTTTATATTTTTTTTAAAAAAATTAATGGTGTTCATCGGTGTTCATCGTTAGTGGTGTTCATCATTGTTCGTCGCACGTGGTAGACTCATCCTTATTTTTAAGTGATCTAAATTCAAATGGTTTATTTGTATAGTTTGTTATTAAAAAGCTAAAGTTGATAAATAATCATTATTTTGTAATCATACTATGTTGTTAAAATACTTTTTGCACGAGTCAACTTGTTTTAGTGGCTAAAGAAATGGCTGTTGTTCCTAGAAGTTATAGGTTCGAGCACCAGCAGCTGCATCAGGGTGATTAAGCATACATTATCAAATAGTTGAAAGTATATTCAGAACATACACTACTTGTAATCACCTTAACTTTCAAAAAAAAAACTTCTTAAGATTTCTTACTTAAACGCAGAAGAATATGAATGACACTTTAAATTTGTCCAACTTTAAAAAAAAATTATTGATATTCAAATTATTAATCAAATAATTTAATAAGTGTCTAAGTAAAAAAGTAGATGATGTTTATACTAGGAGACACGAGTTCAAATCGCTTTGTCTACATGGTGTATGTGCATTGTCAAAGGATTAAAAATATCTATGAACATACAATACCATTTATATGTATTTATATGCCATTTTGCTTGTATAAAAGTGTTTGGTAAAATTAACGGATAGTTGATAGATGTTTGATTATTTAAAGAAGCAAAATGACATATAAAGACATGATTATATTCGATACTTATTTCAATCGTTTATTAGTTATCAATATTTTGTATCTATTAATATTAATTAGATTATGAAAAATAATTTTTAATGTAACATTATTAAACATATTTGAAGGATCTATATATTAATTTATTATTCGTATAATTATTTTAATACAATTTAATTAATTATTAAATTTAAATACAAATATAAATGTGTGAGAATAAAAAAAAGAAAAATTATTAGTTCACAAATGTCACCGTGTAAATGCGTGAGGTTGAAGAATTAAAATAAAAATAGTTAAATTTATGTTATTCAGATATTTTGATAATTGTTAAGGGTAAAAGAGTCTTTATAACTCTTATGTTAAAATTTCTAATTTCAAAAGGCTCTTATTAACGGCTTTCACAAAATTAGAACTTTAACCCGATTTACTATTTCAATCCGTTCTTTACCAAACATCTAAATTAGCACATTTAGCCGGTCAAATTCTAATTTTAATTTAAACTTTTAATTTTGGCCCAAACATCTCTTTTTCAAGCATCGCCTGTATATTACGAGAACAACGTATCTAACCTAATATAACTGTACGAATTATAAATATCATTTCAGTATGAACAAGAATCTCACTCGATTTCTAAATTTTTTATAAAATTACAGAAATTAAAAAATTATTCATGGCTTTTTCTAATATCTTTTTCAAACATCTCTTTTTTATATAACTGTGTCCTTAATCATGGCTTGTTAAAATCAATTATATAATTACAGAAATTAAAAAAATTTCATATCTGGTCCGAACCAATAAAAATTATTTATTTCAATAATTTTTTATATCATCTTTTAATAAAGTGAATCTTCATTCAATTTTGTTGTAAATTAAATTTAAAAAACAATTTTTATCATGTAAATTTTTAATTAGCAAAAAAAAATACGAAAAAATTATTAAAATAAATGATTTTTATTAGTTGAGACCATAAATAACGTGACGAATCAGACCTATAATATAATTTCTCTCATATTGATAAAGATTTTTTGATATACAATCCTGTCGTTTTAAACCTTAAAATCTAATGTTTGGATTTTAAAATTTAAATTACCAACTATAAACTGTAAATATAATCCTTAAATCTTAAAATAAATAAAATTATATAAATTAAAATTTATTACACTCCTTTATCAGATAATTTATTAATATATATACGCGGTTTGCAGAATATTTTTCCCGCAACTGGCTCTATTAAATCAAAAGTAGGCAACTTTTTTATTTTATAAGACAATATTCTATTTAAAATTCCCTCAAAACAATGACAATGCCGAATGCGGGCGAGTAGAAGGATTATTCATCTTAAAACCCTATTCCGATCTGGACTAACTTCAATCGCCACTCCTCATTACACGTGCCAGTAGAAGGATGGGGCCCACACTCAAACCCGAATCAGTTTACAAATATAAATACCCTTCTTCCCTCGAAACAAAACGTAATTCCTTCTCCGACAGAAGGTGATATCAGTCTTTTTATCGTTTCCCCCGATCGATTTTTGCGTTAAGGTTACAGGGAAAGAAAGTAATAAAGTGAGGAAACAAACGACTATTGTTTGCTCGCGCGATGACTCGATCAAGAAATTGCTATCAATAATTTCCCTCTGCTTTTCTTCTTCTCCATTTCACATAAACTTTTTCTCGCATTTGATGATTTGTAGACAAAATAAACCTTAAAACTCCTTCCCGTTCGGCTGATTTCGCTGTATATAATTTCAGGTTGGATTCCTCAACTGCTCTTCACCGATTCTCCTACATTGCGTTATTTCTAACCGTTGACTTTTTTATTTGATTTTGTTTTCATTGGTGAGCAGAGTTACAGAAGATGGGAGAGTTAGCGAAAGTGTTGTATATACTGGTGGTCGACGAAGGTGAGAAGAAGGAGGAGACGTCGTCGTTCCGATACGCGCGTCCCGTTCTTCAAAGCACTCTCCAACTCATGGGCTGCAAAGCTCGTCACGCCTTCAAGGTTTTTATTTTATTTTATTGATTTCACTGAATTACGTTTTTGTTTTTCGTTTGATATACATTTTTCGTTCGATTTGATTTGATTGATTGGTAAATTATAGTTATGAAATGATAAAGTAAAAATGTGGAAGATGAGTTGTTAGATCTGACTTTCTTATAACGTGTTCCGTAAATTCCTTTCCTATTTTACTTGCTTCTTTTGTTTGCTTCAGTTTGTCAAAGAATAAGCATTCTGTCGTTGTCATAGAATTTTGACTGAATATAGCTTCTCATTGTATCTCTAATAGGAGACGCTCGAGTCTGGAGTAGCTTAGCTTTTAGGTTCCTATTTATTTCCGCAAAAGTTTTCACACTTTCGCAAATGATCAAAATCAATTAAGATAGAGTTGCTTCTGATCTGTTTCCATTTTTGTTGTCATCTCTGCTTTATTTTAGTGAGAGTGTGACTTGAATCATTTGCTTCATATAAGCATGCACATTGAGTTTGGGGCTCGGTCAGTTCGTTAATCTGAATTATTTTCTGCTTTTTATTTTATTCTGGTGGTGTTGTGATAAGTCATTTCATATTTAATTTTCTAGTTTCACATTAGTGGTTTTCTTTCATGTTCCTTAGCTGTTATGGAAAGTAGATCCTTTTGTTGAATGCACTCATTGTGTATCTTACCAGATTAGCAAGAGGGTTTTTGAATTGATAAGAAGGGTACCTTCGTATGATTCACTGCTTCAAAAGGAAAGTGTGGCGTTGAATTCTGATGGTTTGAAAGGGAACTCTGAAAAGGAAGATACCTGTCCTACCTTTGATGAATTTCGTAGAGCAGAGGAAGGCAGCGGTTTAGCTTCAAACAAAGATGGTAGAAATAAGCATATACCATTTGAGCTGTACAAAAGGCGTACGTCAGTTGTTGTTAAAAGAGAAACCTTCTTAGATGTTGTCTGTGATGCTATGGCTGAATATAAGTATGTTGGTCATAACCAGAGGGCTGACCTGGTTTTGGCATGCAGGTATTGTGTTACATCTCGTACTTAACAAAAGAAATTGCAATAATGCATTACCTAAATTAATTTCTTGCATGGGAATATGCATATATGCATTTATTCCTCTAAATTTTATCTTTTCTTGCAAATTTCTGGAGTTGATTATGGTAGCTTGGAGATGGGTAATTCACACTTCATTATTCTGTTTTATTTGACATGAAAAAATATATGTAGAATATATTTCAGTAGATAGACTACTCCAGCACGATTTTCTCCATTATCACAAGTATCCCATAAATTTTTTTTAATGAAAATGTATTGTCTCCCCTAGTAACTCTATTTGGTCTTCACTGCAGAATCCGAGAGAGGAAGGAATCTGTTACTGTGTTGTTGTGTGGCACTAGCGGTTGCGGCAAATCTACTTTGTCTGCTTTGCTGGTATGTTTGTTTTGCATATCAATGTTGGGTCACAGTAGCGGTCCTAACTACATCCTCATATAATCTTAGTGCTTTTGATCATGTCATGCAGGGTAGCAGGTTGGGAATTACAACTGTGATTTCAACCGACTCTATTCGCCACATGATGAGGAGTTTTGTAGATGAAAAGGAAAATCCTTTACTTTGGGCTTCAACCTACCATGCTGGGGAGTGTTTGGATCCTGTGGCGGTTGCAGAAGCTAAGGCTAGAAAAAGAGCAAAAAAGTTGGTTGGTAATTCCCCGTCACTTTCTAAGAGTGAGCTAGCTGATCGTTCTTCAGCTGGGAAGTCTGATGCGCAACCAGTGGAGAGTAGTTCCACTAGTACTGAATTGATTGGCCCCAGACAGATGGCAGTTGAAGGATTCAAGGCTCAAAGTGAAATGGTTATTGATAGTCTAGACAGACTAATTACTGCATGGGAAGAGAGGAAAGAGTCGGTAGTAGTGGAGGGTGTTCACTTGAGCCTTAATTTTGTTGTAAGTGGACATTTGGTTGATTCCCTGCCAACGGATGTGCTCATTAATCCGCTTTCCTTTTATTTTTAAATTTACTTTTTTTATCTTCATGTGCAGATGGGGCTTATGAAGAAACACCCATCAATCATACCATTCATGATATACATTACAAATGAAGATAAACACTTGGAAAGATTTGCAGTTCGTGCAAAGTACATGACATTGGATCCTGCTAAAAATAAGTATGTAAAGTATATAAGGAATATCAGAACAATACAAGATTATCTATGTAATCGTGCTGACAAGCATTACGTACCCAAAATAAACAACACAAATGTTGACAAAAGTGTGGCGGCCATACATGCAACAGTTTTCAGTTGCCTCCGTAGACGTGAAGCCGGGGAAACACTGTATGATCCTATAACAAATACAGTTGCTGTTGTTGATGAGGAGTACCGGAATCAGTGTGCTGCCAATTCACTGAGCTCCAAGGGTATGTTTCAGTTGATCCAGAGGTATGGTTCTTCTAGGCGACTAATGGCTCTTCTTAACATCGATGGATCTGTGGCAAAGGCTTGGTCAGTTGAATCCATTGATAGTCATGGCATTCCCTTGTACGGCCCTTTAACAATTGGCAAGGCCGAACCTGTTAATCTTCAATTTGGTACCTATGGAATTAGTGCCTGGCCTAGTGATGGTGGAACAAGTCATGCTGGAAGTGTAGATGAGTCGAGATTTGATGGTACTGATAATGGCAGTAGATACCTATCTTCCTGCTGCAGCTCACCTAGGATGTCTGATTGTCCTTCAAAGGAGGTAGCATCTTACACAAATGCCTGTAGTTATCTTTGATTTGCATTAAGTTAGATGACATAAAAAACAGAAGCCACTTTATGGCTACTAATCTAAGTTTTTATTGCTTTCTTATGCTAGGCTTGGTCTTAATCGATTCTATTTCTTATCTTACAGCTAAAGGAGGAAACTTCGGTGTATGGCAGTGATGAAGAAGTTGACGATCCACCTGAGGTGGACAGTGATGAGGATTTTAGTGATGAAGGTGACAAACAGGTCCAGGAAGAGGTATGAACTCACGTTAGAGGTGAAACATAAATATGATTATGACATTGATTTTAGAGAGTATTTGCAAAGGTATTGCAAAGTGCTATGCCTAGAGTAGTTCTTACTTTTTTTTGCTCAGCAAAGGATATTTTATTAAGGTTTCATAAAACCAAATCCTACGTAGTGTGCCTCATTAAATGCCTAGAGTAGTTCTTATTAGTTCATTACATATGTCGTTTATCCACATTGTAAGCTTGTTTAACTGACACTTTTTTAGAAAGTTGGATGATTGAAATGGCATTAGGTTCTGCTGTGTAATTGGTATGTAGTTTGTTTCTTGTCTAGATCTTCAGGATGAAATAAGGTCTTATATACTGCATTAAGATTCTGCGAGTGTTTTACTCAAAATTTTCTCCATTTCTGTTGTATAGGTAGGTTCTGTTGATGAAGGCTCAACAAAGTCAGACGAAGAGTATGATGACTTGGCAATGCAGGACGGACAGGAGAACGGCTACTGCTCATACGATGAAGAATGCCCTCGTGATATGGTAATGTCATATCCAGCGGACCAGGCAATCCATACAAGAGGGAATCAATATAACAGGAATTTGGATCTCTTCCTTGAAAGGGGAGGCAAGCAGTTTTCTGAGCCACTCTGCTATTACCCTGCAGTACTTTAGGCAATGTTCAAATGTCGAAAGGCTCCGTCAGCATTCCGTCCCTGGGGAATAATGGCCGATACTTTCTGGGGTCCCTCGGCAGTTTTGTTCATGGTATTTGATGTTTTCTAACTAACCATTTCGTGGCTTATAATTACTGGGTCTTTTAATTTATGTAGTTAACCCTGCCTGCCATTTTATCCTCTCATTGTACTGATGTTGTATGGTACGTTGTATGACTGGGAAATGGCAATATGATGCTTTCATGTTATTATTATTTGTTGACATATTCCATCATGAGTCAATTTTGTACAAAGACTTTAACTGAAAATGGCTTGTTTTGGCCTGAGAAAATCAGGGACATGTCATAATGAGCAACTCTCAAGTGTATGTAATTTGGAAAAGATATTTTGTTCTGCCAAGGAACATATTGATCAATTATACAACCAATAACAGATGGATGAATCTTTGCAAGTCGTTTTCGTTCCTTTCTTTTTCATTGAAATTAGTATGAAACATAGTTCGATTGAAGTTCTTTTATAAACAATAAAAACTTGGGAACACACTTGAAGTTCGATTGAATTGCTTATTGTATATGAGTAATAATATCGTGTAATGAGATCTCCATTAATTGCGGAAGTCACGAAATTTTATGTCGCCTCATCTATTTTATATAAATTCTAATCTCAATAATTATGTTAAGGCTTAAGGGTATCAGAAGCCCCTCAAACTTTAAAAAAAAATCAATTAAAACTTTAAAACTTCTTTTATATTCAATTAAAATCTTAAACTCAAAAAATTGTTCAATATAACCCTTTGATTAACGGTTCCCCTAAAAAAAACTGATGTGTCAGTTAATGATTTCTAAATCTGTCGTTTTTTACGCATGGCTATCTACCTAAATGATGACATAGTAAATTGATTTTTCTGAATTGTAAATGGGTTTATTAAACTAATTAATAAATCTAATATGTTTATGCCCATTCGTTTTTCTTCTTCCATAACAAAAGTTACCTTCTTCTCTGCTTCACCCGTGTCAGTCAACGTAGTTGCCTTCTTTTTCCTGTCAATATATAATGGTTTTCAATCCGATCTTGGTCCTAAAACCTTCATCTTTTTCGCATTATTCAAATATTCGAATGGTTTTCCCTGAACTGGTTCCAAAAGCGTCAAATCGAAAATCAAAACTTTCGTTCTTACCTCTTCGATCTTGATATTAAATCATTGGATTGACCCCTCAACTTCACATTAGCTTTCCCTCACCATTAACCACTCGTTCACCGTTCAGATTTGAGGGAAGATACTATAAGCTTATGAACCTAAGAAGACTCTAAACTTTGGGTTTCTTTTGTTTTTCAAGTCTGTTCAAGATCCAATAACCTCGTCAAATTCTATTTAAATTTTGAATCAATATAGTTGTTTGTTGAGAAAAATCTTTAAACTGCTATAATATTGCTAATTCTTGTGTTCTTCAAAAGAGTTCATAGATGAATGGTATTTTTGTTTTAATTCATTGGTGCGATCAACAAATTTTAAAGTAAAATCTTTAAATTCAAAATGTTAAAAATTTAAAACTCAAAAATTGATGACCAAATTCAATACAAATTGATGAATGAATGAAAGTAATCGAGATTTGCGAAGGAGAGAATATGATTTTTGTTTTGGAAGAATAAAAAGAAATGGCAAGAAGTATTCATTAATACGACCACTTTAGCTTAAAATCCATGTCAGCATGCATTTAACATGAACGGAGACTTACTTGGGTAAAAATCTTCTGCCCCTAACCATGCCTCCTTTTATGCCCCTGCCTAAAAAATAGATAAAATTAAATCTTGCCCCATAATCTTAATTTTCATATCCTAAACCCCAAACCCTAAACCCTAAAAAATACACCCTAATCCTAATTCCCTACACCCTAAATCTAAGCCCCAACCTTAAACCCCAAACCCCAAACCCACTATTTTAAAGTGGGGGCACAAATGGGGGCATACTTTGGGGGCAGATGATTTTCATCCGACTTAACAGGGATGACGGTCCAAGATAGTTTCTTTTAACGGGGTGGTCAGTCAACAACGAATTTTATTGGTCAAAGGGTCACATTGAATAATTTTTTTGGTTCAAAGGTTTAATTGGGTGTAAAAAATATTTAAGGGTTTAATTGATTTTATTCCAAAAGTTTAAGGGCTTTTGGTACCTTTAAGCTTTATTTTAAAAAATATAAATATTTCTGTGTCTCCTCACTTGTCAGCTTTGGTTGGGCTGTTGCACCTTGGACTTTCGTCCTGGTTCAGCTGTGGCTGAATCTTAAGAGTGGGCCTAATCTGTTGATTTTTTATGTTCTCTAACCTGAAAGATCTCATTCGGTAGACCCAGCAGCCGGTCCTTCACTTGCATGCCTGCCACGTGAAAGCCGCAGCGCGCTTCTATCACATCACATGGACCATTGTTGCAACATTTTTGGGACCATTCTCTCACTCCCATGTGTATTTTTGTTGACTTGTATGTAATGTAGCAACCTCATTTCCAACCATCACCTGTAATTGCACTAAGACTTTTGTATCAGAAAAGAAACTCATAGTTTTCTTGTATTTTGCCCTAGATTATGACCGTGCATTCATGCATCTTAGGAATTAAGATCAGATATTGAAATGTATGTGAATCATCCAGCTTAATTTTGATCAAGTATGTCAAACATTGTGCTGTGTGAAGATGTTGAATCCAGGAACTCCCAGGCCCCAGCAATAGCATTGCCTCGCTTAATCCGGTCCCTATATATGTTAGATCCAGGGAGGACGAGTGGACGACGGTCCATTCAGCAGGGCAAGAGTTCGATTGAACGGCTCTCGCCACCCAATCCGCAGCTGGGTTACATCTGCTTTGAAAACAATAAAAAACCGTTTAAAACATAATTATTGAAGAAACACCTAAATGACAACTTGGACAACAGCTTTAGTTCTGCAAAACAAGTCAGAAATCATCAAAACCCTGAAAGGTTTAACTGATTAAGGATTGGAGAAGCAAACAAACCTTAAAGTCTCAAGTTCCAATACCCACTTGTTACAAACTTCCACATATAATACTTGCTAGTTGCTACCAACAAAACCCTGAAAGTTTGAACCCCCCCAAAAAAAAAACCTGAAAGATTTTTGTACTATGAAACTGACCCCAAGAGAAACAGTAACAACTTGTCTAAAACGTGTGTGTAAATTCTAAGAGCTTAATAAAACCTATAAGCCAAAACTAAAAGAACTTGTTAAATAGGGTAGCTCTTGACCTAAAAAAACACTTTGAAAATATGAATTCCTAATAGAACTTGTCTAAGATGCGTTTGCCTGTGTATAATAATTAATAAGAGCTACAAGCCAAAACTAGAGAAGAACCCCATTTCTAACCGATTGAAACAAGGAAATCAGAACAAGCAAAAGGGAAGTTGATTCCAATTCGCATACGTTCTTCGTTTAACGCTTTATTTCTCTTTAATGAAGAACAGACTGTAAAAAAAGAGAGGATTTTTTCCCAAAAATTGCAACTTTCAGTAACTGAGAACAAGGTTATATTGTGTATCTTTGAAAGAGTGGGCCAAACTTTTCGTATCAGTTTGGCTTAGAATTGATGCAATAAAGAAGAGAGGTAAAAAGAAACAATGGGTATATATGTGTGTGAGTAGCCAAAGCTTGGAAAGTGATGGAGGCACACGGATATCCATAACTTTTGAGACGCTTGAATTATCCTTTTCATGACTGAAGAAGCAAATTTAGACAGTTTTATGAAGAAAATTCCTGGGTTACGTGTATAATTGAATAGGTGGGGCTGGATGGTCTTCAAATTGATCCAAGTTGCAAGGATGCGTCTGTGGTGGATGGTCCACCAACAAGAGATGATGGCCGAAAGGGCAAAGGCTATCAAACACAAAACAATGGCAGTGGCAATACCAATAATGTGACATGTTCCCACCACCATCTCTCTTCCACATTTGAAGTACCGGACAGCAGCTCCATTTTTCAACCATCTGCACATTCTACAGATAAAACCCATTCGGATGTTGGAAGAATGTCCACAAAAGTTTTGTTTTTTCATCAAGTATTTTGTTGAATCTTTTCCCTAGTGAGGACAATGGTGGGAATTTGCAGTAAGCTAGTTAGCTGATACCATCAAATCCCATAAAGAAACAAAGCTACTGTATTTGTATACCTCCTTTCTGTTACCCTTTTCCGGAATCGCTTGTTCGGCCTTCATCGAAGCTCATATATATTTTCCTTTTGCCTGCACATCTGCAATTCCGCTAGCAAAGATCTGGGAAACAAGGAAAGAGAACAGAACAAGAGAGGGAAAGAAATGGATTAATGGATAAAAGTTTTACCTTTTTTATATACTCCATCTTTTTGAGTTGCAGGGCACAGTCCGTTCTGTATGAAAAAAGTAGCCATTTCCACTGCAGCAGGCAGCAGAGAAGAACAGTGGTAGATCTGCAAGTCAAAACAAATGGTATAGTATCATAAAAGCATTCAAATCCATACATGGGGATACCCTTAAAGACTGCCATAAAAGTGTAAATTTCACTTCTTGGTGTGTATAGTCGTTTAGTGCGGATGCAGCATCATCAAGATTCTCACTTTCAAAGAAGTTTGGCAATAGAAGGATATTATCATCACCGGCGTGCATTTGCATGTGAATCTTGATGATGCTACACCCGCAAACAACGACTGTTTATCTACATCTCCCCTATCCATCTCCATCTCCATCTCCATACCCATGCACACAGCACACAGCACACAGCACACACATATATATAGATAACGAGAGAAAGATGAAGGAGAGAGGAGGCATTGGAGTTTGACCCAATATGACCAAAATTTTGGATTGAGGCCTTAATAATATCCAATAGATTTTTGTTGTTTACTAGTTACTACTCTATATATTGGTATAGCATCAAAGGAGGAGAGGGCATGAGGTCCAGCTGACGCGGCCTCTTAGCACTGGTGGAAATATAAAGTGATTACGTGAGAGTTACCCAAACCAACAAGAATCTAACAAGTGGAAGCCTTGAAGTAAAGTTGGAAGGGATATCTTATTATTATTTCAACTCAAATATGTTTATATATATTGATAGGATGAAAATTCTATACCTTTTTCGGTGCCCTTACATATGCCTCTACGTTCAAAATTAATTTTAGTGTTTAAGGTTTTAGGTTAGGGGTTGTAGTTAGGGTTTATAAAATTTAGAGTTGGGTGTATTTTTAGGGTATAGGGTGTAGGGTTTAAAATTTAAGGTTAGGGCTTAGAATTTAAATTTGTAGTATTTTTTAATGTTAGAATATAGGGTAAACTATACTAATGACCACCGAACTATGGGGTTGGTGTCGATTTAACCACTATATTTTCAATTGTGTCAAATATACCACTTAACTATTTAAATGGTTTCAATTAAGCCACTCGCCGTAAAAAAAAAACGAAAAAGTTGACGAAACTGTTAAAAAAATTGGTATAATTTCAATTTTAATCACGTGTCACCACCTGATTGGAGGTGAAAAAATGAGAGGAACAAAACACCTCATCATGGATCAAACCTGTGACCTTAGAGCAACCAAGGTTTGTGCTTGCCACTAAACCAAGCACACTTTTGTGTTGTAGGGTACAACATTTAATATATGTGTTTAATGATAGTTAATGCCCAAAAAAATGAAAGAAAAGAATATGCAATTGGGTGGATTTAAACCAAGGACCTTAAGATGCAAAGCACAAGTGCTTGCCACTGCACCAAATATATACATTGTGATATATTGTACAACATTTAATATATTTCTTATATAATTTTTAATGCTTGGAAAAAAGGAAGGAAATGTAATTTTAAGAAACTCGAACATAATATTTTTATGATGCATAAAAACATCTAAACCAATTAAATAAATCTAATAACTAAATTAAAGTTAAGAATATTTTGTATATATTTTAAATTATAGTTAGTGCACGATTTAAAATAAAAATTTTAATATTATTTTTTAATTTTTTAATAGAAAAATGATTTTAAAATTTTTATATTTTAATCTAAATTTAATATATTTTTAGTTCCAGATTTATTTTTATAATTTCACGTATATAATAATTTTTTAACTTAATTAATAATTTTAATATTTACTAAAAAATTAATTAAATTATTATATATATATAATTATATTAAAAAATTAAAAATTATATTAAATTCATTTAGCGAATTCAAACTCACAAACATAATTTAATATTCTTAACTTTAATTTAGTTATTAGATTTATTTAATTAGTTTAAATGTTTTTATGCATCATAAGAATATTATGTTCGAGTTTCTTAAAATTACATTTCCTTCCTTTTTCCAAGCATTAAAAATTATATAATACATATATTAAATGTTGTACAACATATCACAAAGTATTCACTTGGTGTAGTGGCAAGCACTTGTGGTATGCATCTTGAGGTCCCTGGTTCGAATCCACCTAAGTGCACATTTTTTTTTCTCATATTTCTGGGCACTAACAATCATTAAACACATATATTAAATGTTGTACCTCATAGCACAAAAGTGTGCTTAGTTCAGTGGCAAATGCAAACCTTGGTTGCTCCAAGGTCACAGGTTCAATCCATGATGGGGGTGTTTTGTTCCTCTCATTTTTCCACCTCCAATTGGGTGACATGTGTCACCACCTGATTGGAGGTGAAAATTAATTAAATAAATTAAATAAAAATAATTAAAGACTTCCAATAAGGTGGTGACACGTGTCACCATCTTATTGAATAATTAATTTATTTTATTAGATTAAAATTTGGACTAAATTGATATATTGTATAAATATAAATGACCAAATGTGTAATTATACCAATTTTTTAACAGTTCCGTCAACTTTTTCGTTTTTTTTAACAGCGAGTGGCTTAATTGGAACCATTTAAATAGTTAAGTGGTATATTTGACACAATTAAAAATATAGTGGTCAAATCGACACCAATCCCATAGTTCGGTGGTCATTAGTATAGTTTACCCTAGAATATATGTAGGAGCACCGAAAAAAGGTAAACTAATTTTATCATATATGATACTACCATTTTTAACGTTTTTACTCCATTGGTGAATTTTTTTTTCTGGAAAATAAAAGATCCCAACTTTATTCCTGTAATTATTGAGTTCGCGAAAAAAAAAGGTCCAGTTTTAGTAGGTAGGAAGGATTGATTAATCAACGTCATTTCAAATATTTTTTTAACTAAAACAAGAAATTCATTTAAAATAAAATAACATTACAAATACAGGCACCAACGCAACGGTATGAAAAAACGAACAAAGAACACTAAAGATTCAAACCGAACAACACAAACAAAGGGACCTTGTGAACCAACAAAGAAACCCAAACTAGCCAACAATGGGGCTAACGGCGGCAGATGAAAAAGCCGAACTTCCGAGTCTATAAATAGATCCACCCTACGGGGAATCTTTGATAGTCGGGTAAGACCGATTATTGATTTGATGGGTCGAGCTGAAGAGAACGACAGAATCATGCCGCAATGGCTAGTAATCGGACAACTTTCAAACAATTCGACTCTAGAAAAAAAAAGAGCCACGCGAGAGGTAGCAAAGGACACACTACCAAAAAATTACGTTGACAGAGCTTTGACGAAAGACGGGACCGAAAGTCCTTTCAATCTTGAAAAAGCACCAAACGGCTTACCAGCACGAGAAACTAACAACCAAAACCTCTTTAGAAGAAATCATGGAGAGGATTAGGAAGAGAAAAACGAGAAAATGAGAACATTTTCTTTCGTTGTGCAACACTCTTTCGAGCAAATTAAATTGGTCTTGATCAAGAATCACATTAGCTGAAAATAAGAATTCCATCAAAAAAAATTCAAAAAAAAAAGTCACTGAAGCACTAATCAATGGAGAAAGACGAAAGACTAAATTGAAAGAGAAAGGAACAAGAAAGGCGCTGCTTGCAAACTGGAAAATGGGGACCTTAGGGTTGAGAGATTTGGAGAGCAAAGATATTTTTCCCGATATTATTAAGACATTCGTCATTTCATTTCAAATAATTAGAGGTTCAGTATCTAAGGCAATATAGCTTGATTCAATGTTCACATAAAAGTCTAGCTACTAGAAATTGTTTAAACAAATATATTACCTTTCAAAGATTATTACTATGAGATGTGGTGTGGTGGTTGATCACCTCATTCCTTAACTATAAGGTCAAGAGATCAATTCCTACCAATGAGAATGGAGCACATTTTATAACCAGCCGTATACCTCTTAGCTAGAGTATCTGCAGCGAGAGAATTACTCACTGTTATTGGTGGTGTATACCTTTGGCTCAAACTAAAAAAGTTTATAACACTTGAATATTTTCATATAAAGATCTAACATTTTTATATATGTTATAAAAATAATTGATTTGATTGACTTGATGGTGTGATATTATTTTGGCCTAATACTAGATATAATTAGTGATGTGATAAAACTAATTGATTTGATTAACTAATGATGTACAATTAATTTGAAAATAGATTTTATGATTTAAGAATTAAAATTTATGGTTTAAAGTTTAAGACTTAAAATTTAAGTACTTTAAAAAGAATACATGACGACTTTAGAAACTCACTCGTAAAAAAATTACATTTACGGTGCATTAATAATTATTTAATATACTTTATTAGATATAATAAAAATTTGTTGATTGAATTTAACTCAATTGATATGTTTTTAATACCATATATAGAAAAATATAAATTTAATATGTTTAAATGTTTGATATTTTTTTCATCACGGCTCGTCCTGAGGCATGGCCCAGGTTCGAACAATCTGACGTGGCTGATGTTCGCTTTCCTTTTCATTTTGTTCGCCACGTGGCTTCTTTTCCTTTTCAATCACCATGATCGACAAATTTTATGTTATATATATTTTTAATCCCAATAATTTATTCATAATAAAAAATCAATAACATGACAATTGAAATTTAAAAGATTATTATTTTTATCAAGTCAATATATATATACACACACTGAAACTTGACGCTATCAAGTAATTATCATTGTTAACACTTAACAACAATAAAAAAAAACTTTAAGAATAATTTCACAATTAAATTAGTTTCTTCGAAATAAAATTATCTTAGCAAAACAACGAATCATCATATTAGTATTAATCTAACAAAAACATATATGATGAAAAGGATCTGAACATTCGTTAATTGAAGGAGTGTGCATTTCAATAAAGTTGAGATCGATTTATACCTACAATCCTGAGTTATTTAATTTAATTTAGGCCAAATTATCCATTTAGTACCTAATTTATTATTATGTTTTTGTTTTAGTACTTTTTTTTAATAAAACGGTATCTAACATTATATTTTATTTATATTTTAATATTCTACCCTTAAAAATTTAACAACATTGACGTGACATTATTTATTTAATTTTTTAAATTTCTACATCACATTACTTTATTAATAACAATGAATGATAAGTATGCTAATAAGATACTCCTACATTGTATTTTAAAGAGAAACAGTCATATTCTTGTTAAAAAATAGTCATATTCAAACAGGGAATAAGCCACTTTTGGAGCGGGAGGGGCAGTGTACGTGTACCCTTCCAAATTTTTGGTATAATAATTAATATTTTAGGTTTTTTTAGTTTAAGTATTAGTTAAACAAAGTAGTTATTTTTTCAAAAGTTTAGATTTTAATACTTAATTTAACCTTAATCCCTTTCAATGTTTGTTCCTAACTCTATCCTTGTATTCAAACTTTTAATGATAATATTATTAATGAATAACCACAAACACTAATCATGAACCTTAAAATGAATATAATAAAAACCGTTTATAATATATTTCCTGTTTCATGCGAGTGTAGAAAACTAAAACCGGGATTTGTTTGTAAAAGTTCCAGTGTGCTGGTTTTTTGCTACTTCCTCCGTCCCGTTAATTTTGTCCTTTATTGAATTTTTAAAAGTCAATATTTTTAAACTTTGACCATGATTATTTTAAATATTTTAAACAATTATATTTTATAAAATATATATTTTAAAACTACTTGATTGAAAGTTTATAAAATATATTTTTTTTATTATATTTTTTTCAATAATAAATTTTATATAATAATAGGTCAAAGTTCAAAAAACTGACCCAAAAAAAGTCAATAATGGACAAAATTAATGGGACGGAGGGAAAATATTATAAAATGAAAAAGTGTATATATATATATATATATATAACTGCATTCTGCTGGTAAGACATCCAGTGTGCAGGTTCATATAGTATTAGAGTGAAATGATTTGATAAAATATATTCTGATATAATCAGATACCCGAAGAAATTATTCCAAATTAACACATGTAGAAATGCTAGAATCATCAGTGGAAAACTAGGAGTTCAGTGTCTGGACAGCTAGCACAATTGCTCTTCCAACAATGCTGAAATTCTGCATATATGCCATTAAAAATATTATTATATTAAAAATATTATATTCAATTATAAAAAATAAAAATAAATATTACTAGTTGATTGTCGATTAAATAAAATTTGTAGAGAGTAAGATAAATAGAAATATTATTATAACAAAAATATTAAATTAATTTATAAAAATCATAAACAAATAAAGCTCAGTTTTTAATTAAATAAATTTCGTAAGCACTAAACTGAATAAAAATTACGCCTGATAGACTTAATATGTAATTCACTTTTTTTATTAAAACATATGAATTTTGTTATCAAAAAGTGATACGTTGCTTGCTCTAATTGGTCCACGAAAAATTGAATGAAAATGGTGGAACAACGGAAATAACGTTAAAAGTTAAGAGTATAAAACGTAAAAAAAAAAACTTAAAGAGCAAACTCAGTATAAATAATATAGTTTAGGGATTAATAGAACTTTCAAGGTTAAAAAAAATAAAAGTTACTCTCGAATTTTGATTTTTTTTAATTCGAATTTCGATCTTTAATAATAAGGACAAAGCTTATACAAGGAACATGAGATCAGATCTTGCACACGTTGCATGTAACGACCAACGTAATCTCGATAAAGATGTAACATCAAGATCAAAAGGCCAACCCTTTTTTATTATTATATATTTAGGTTAATTTCCGAATTTTTTTTATTTTGCTTTTGTCTTCTATATAATTTTAAAAAATAGTTTATTTATGAATTTATTGTCCTATTTTTAAATATTTATGTTTTGTTCCTTCTAACTCCAAATCACGACTCCGTCTCTAATGTTTAATGTTTATTTTCATTTGAGGGAATTATGGATAGAGTGCGTTTTTAGGGTTTATGATATATAATTTAAGTTTTAGAATTTAATATTATGACTTAAAATTTTATTTCTTAATATTAGGATATAAAAAGAGAGACCGAAAATGGACATGTGAAAGTAAATATTGTAGTAATAGGGTTAAATATAAATGGTTGGTTGCATGGCGCAGTAATTGGGTAGGAATAGGGATAGGAATATGATGGATATATAGGAAATCTTCTGCTTTTAAATTATGCCTCTTTTTGGTGTCTCACTTAAAAAAGTGTATTTAAAGTTTAAAGTTTAGAGTTTAGGGTTAGTAGTTGTGGTTAGAGTTTAAGAAATTAGGGGCAGATGTGTATTTTTTAGAGTTTAGAATGTGAAAATTAAGACTAATATTTAAAATTTAATTTTTTAATATAGGACATAAAATAAATATAATTAGAGGAAGACGATTTGACATAAAAGGTAGGCCTTAAAATGATGATTGGCCATTTGAGAATTAAAGCGTGCCACGCATTTCATTTCTTAGCCACTTCATCCTTCCACGCCTTTTAAACTTTCCTATTCCTATTCCCATTTCCATCTCACTATTGACTATTTATAATTAACGATCTTTTTACTTAAAAAATAACAACCGAGAGTGAAGTTAATTTAAACAATTTATTTACTGTTCTTTAAAAAACCCAATAAAGTTTGAATTAAAGTTTTTAAAAATTTAGGAGAAGAACTAATTAAATATAGTAAAAAAATAAAACATAATAATAAATTATGGAGAATTAAGAAGCTAAATTAAAATTTTTAAAAACTTTAAAAGAGCATATGTTAATTTTCCAAAATATTGGAGGTGTGATAGGACACCATTTATCCTGTATAAATTTTATCTTTGTATGTATAAATTGTCAAATGTAATTTGGTGAAAACTTTCTATTTAAAGTTGCAAATAGGTTTGAAACAAGTGTATTGAATTTGATTGTTAATCCGAAAGCTTCATTAACGTGTTGCATGCATAACACTTGCATCACGTGTGCCTTACGTTTCAATGATTTGAAAAAGCAATTACTCGTGAGCTTATTAAATTGAATTAAAACTCCATTTTTTTTATTGGTAGTACTACGTACAGTGATATTTAAATTAGAAAACGATGGTAAAAAATGAATTGACAAATCAAGCTCGAGAAGAAAAGGAAAAATAAAAAAGGGGGATGGGGTATGATGAGAAAGTTATGGTTGCATTATTGCTGAGTTGGAGGGAAAATAAATAAAAAGGAGGCCGGTGTTGGTGGTGGGGGAGGAGGTTTCACGTGGGAAGCACGGTGGTTCCTATGGTGAAAAGTGAAAACTGAGAAAGGGGCGTGGAATCCGTACGGACGGGGCCACCACTCCACGTGACAAATGGGGCTGGTTTGAAAGGACGGTGTGCCGCCGACAGCCTCTGTCTTTAGGAGCCTTTTGAAAGCGAGGTGCGGGAGTTTTCTAGCATGCGGCCGCCTAATATATGACTAATATACGGCGTTACCGAAAACATGATAAGGCGTTACCGAAAACATGATACGGTATGGATACTTTCGAAATCAACATATCCGGTACCGCTTTACCGAATACATTATCCATACTTTTTTGAAAGTATCCATACCTTATCATGTTTCCGGTAACGCTTATTATGTTTCCGGTAACGCCGTATATTAGCCGTATATTAAGCGGCCGCATGCTAGAACAACCCCGAGGTGCGCGCAGGCACCTATTCGCATCTTCGCACTCAGTCCAATCATGCAGACGAATATTATCTAATTTAAAGAAAATGGGTAAATATTACTTTTGATACCTAACTTTTGGTAAATATTACTCTTAATAGAGGCACATTTGGCTGAATATTATCTTATGGTATTTTATTGGAAAAATAATCCCTTTAAATAATATTTGGAAAAATACACTTATTTAGGCCACGTATGATAAATTTATGTTTTACAAAATGCGAGTTTGAAACTCTCTTTTTACAAAATACGAGTGCCTTGTTGAGTGGATAGGTAAGAAAAAAATTATAAAGTTTGAACTCTTGTTTTGTAAAACGCGAGTTTGAAACTTTCATTTTGTAAAACGCGAGTTTACCTACGTGGCCTGCATGAAGAGTATTTTTTTCAAATATTATTTAGAGGGTGTGTTTTTCCCAATAAAATCCTAAAAAGAATATTCAGCCAAATCACCCCTTAGTAAATCGAATGAAACGTTTTGAACAATTATTTATCTAACAAATCACCATTCAATATTGTTTATATTGAATGGTTTATGACCGAGTCAAACGAGTCTATATTTTTATCACAGTATATATTATTTGTATGATATTACCAAAAAGATAAGTTTGTAGAAAATATTTTGAAAATACTTTTTTAAAGGGTAAACTATACTAATGACCACCGAACTATGAGATTGGTGTCGATTTGACCACTATATTTTCAATTGTGTTAAATATACCACATAACTATTTAATTGGTTCCAATGTAGCCATCTGCCTGTTAAAAAAACGAAAAAGTTAACTGGACTGTTAAATTAATTGGTATAATTACACATTTAGTCCCTTTTATTTATACAATCATTCAATTTAGTCCTAATTTTAATCTATAAAATAAATTAATTGTTCAATTAGGTGGTGACACGTGTCACCACCTTATTTGAGGGATTTATCTATTTTTATTAAATTTATTTTCCTTCCCCAATCAAGTGGTGACACGTGTCACCACCAATGGAGTAAGAAAAATAAAATTGTGGACATTTGCCCTAAGGAGAATCGAACTCGGGTCACTTGAAAAAGAAAGCAATGCCTTTACCACTGGGTTAAGCGTGTCTTTAGCATATGGAATACCAAATATTCTATATGTATCTGGTGAAACCATCAATATGACCGACTTATTGAGCATTTCAGTTAAGTTTTCACATGTCTCTGGTGAAACCATCAATATGACCGACTTTTTCTGTGAAAACATAAACAAAACTCTAGTAAATCAAAACCAATAAACTAGAATCAATCCATTTCCAAAAGGGAAAAACCAAAGATCATTCGAAATAGTAAAGAAGACTACCATAATCCATGCATAAGCAATATCAATCGTCCTCGCTGTTGGTGTAACAAAAACTGTATCACATCCCTAAGGATTTCATCAAACAGAATCCGATCAATTCGAACCAAATGAAGCAAAAAAGAAGCAGAAAAAGGGGTAGATCTATCACCTGCCCTTCACTAAGACATTCAAAATTGGCAGTGGTTTGGTTATGAAGAAACTGAATCCGATCATCTCCACTGACTTCAACAATTCAATCCAATGCATGTAAATTTTATAAGAATAAATTCATAGTTAAGTGAAGCTTAAATTAATTGAAGTAGTAAAATCAGCAGTGACACCAACCTCTAATCCTTCCGAAATGTGAAAGGTCCATAACCCAACCAATTCATCAAATCAAAAACAAAGAAAATTATTAGAAATACTAGTAAGCGGCTAAAGACACTGAAATTTAAACGTAGAATCTTACCACCACACCATTGTCGAATGCATCCAAAGCTTCATCATCATTGTCGAACGTTTCTATTATCCCTTCCTCTGAAACCTTTGCTCCTTCGGCTGCAACTGAATTGAATAAAACAACATATAAAATATTTGGTATTCCATATGTTAAAAACACACTTAGCCTAGTGGCAAGGGTGTTGCTTTCTTTCCCTAGTGACTTGAGTTCAATTTTCCTTGGGGCCAACATCCACAATTTCATTTTTCTTACTCCATTGATGGTGACACGTATCACCACCTGATTGGGGAAGGAAAATAAATTTAATAAAAATAGATAAATCCCTCAAATAAGGTGGTGACATGTGTCACCACCTTATTGAACAATTAATTTATTTTATTAGATTAAAATTAGGACTAAATTGAATGATTGTATAAATAAAGGGGACTAAATGTGTAATTATACCAATTATTTTAACAACCCCGTTAACTTTTTCGTTTTTTTTAACGGCAGGTGGCTACATTGGTACCAATTAAATAATTATGTGGTATATTTAACACAATTGAAAATATAGTGGTCAAATCGACACCAACCCCATAGTTCGGTGGTCATTAGTATAATTTACCCTTTTTTAAATTGCTCTTGCTCTTGCAAATAGTTATTTTGTCCGATTAGGTATCTAACTTTTTAATAATGATATTTGATACATGTGTTCAAAAAAAATTAATACCTAATGTTTTTAATGGTGCAATTATAATTCTTTTAATGATACAATTAGGTGTCTTAATTATTTTAGGTGCATTTAGGTACCCAACTTTTTTCATGCAATTATGTAATTTTTTTAATTACACATGTTCTTATTTAAAATTTTAACGTCTAACTTTTGAATATATAATGGCTTTGTTTGGTAAAAAGAGGATTGTACAAAAATTAGAGATTTGAGGCATAATTATAGGTTTGACCAGTTAAATTCGCTAATATTATTGTTTGGTAAACAATGGATTGAAAGAACGGATTGAGGTGAAACCGCTAATTTTGAAAAAGCTCATAATATGACATTTTTGAGATTAGATGTTTGATATTAGACTTGTAAAGATGCTTTTACCCTTACCAGTTACCAAAAATCTCATAATAACCTAAATTATATATTTTCTCACCCTATTTATAAGTTAATCCTATTTACTTTTTTCTTTTTATTATCACATGTTTATATGTGTATTTAAATTTATTAATTAATTAAATTATATTAAAATAATTATATAAATAATAAATTAATATATAAATCATTTGAATATGTTTAGAAAAAATTATATTAAAAATAATTTTATAGATCTAATTAATAATAATTAGATACAAAATATTGATAACTAATCATGTCCTTATATGTCATTTTGCTTGTTTAAATAATCTAACAGCTATCAGCTATCAGTTAATTTTACCAAACACTTTTATACAATCAGCTAATACAATCCGCTAGTCAAATCAGTTAATGCAATCAGCTATCAACTAATGTAATTCGCTATCCGCTATCAACTATCCGCTAATTGTCAAACAAGGTCAGTATATTATTCATTTAACTAATAGGTGTTCTAGTTATAAGTATGAATCAATTATAACCGAACATACGTAATTAAAAATACCAAGTACTTAAATACTCCCAAAATATAGGTATCACATTACACATAAATACCAAAATTAAGTAAACATATATTTTCCTAAAGAAAAATATGGAGGAGTCTATTTTAAGCATCTATAATTCATCTTTGTAAAAGATTTTTTTTATATAGTATTGTTTAGAGTAGAGAAGATTTTTTTTTTTAATAATAAATCCTTTGAAAAATGATTGTGCATGGGGTTGATGTCATTGTCTTGTCAAAGATTGTTTGAGGCGTAATCTGTCATATGCACTATCGCCCTTTACTAAGCCAAGTGTGTTGATATTATTTCATTCTCTTTAGATTATACCGTTAATCTTAATGAGATTTTTTCCTTCTCATTTTAGTGAAAAACTAAAAATCTATAATCTTTTTTTGTTCGAACTAAAAATCTATAATCAGGTTCCTTAATTTTGTAGGATCATATTCTTCTTAATTTGAAACCCAACAAATTCAGCTCTGCTAAAAAAACCAGAACAATGCGGGGTTAGGGATGGTAAAAAAATGTAATGTATCACACTTGACACACGTCGTTTTTACGTCAAAATAATTTTTTATTCTCTATTAATAAATAAAGGAAATTAAATGTAGTAAAAGAAAAATAAGGGTCGATCCCACAAGGACTAAGAAAACTTCCTGATTTATGTTCGCTTGATCGATGAGTCAAGAAGAGAGCTAAACGATGTTTAAGTAGAAAAGAGGGTGATTTGTAGAATTTAAGTAAAAATAAAAATTGTAGAGAATATTAAAAAGAAGTAAATTCAATATAATAAATACTAGCTTCGGGCTTTTGCTTTGACTCAATTTCCTCAAATCATTGGAAAAGGTTTTTAGTTCAAGATTCACGTCGGTTACTTAATTACAAGGATCAATCCTTGAGACTTGTTTATTTTCTCTCCGGTAAACCGATAATCTAAAATCAAATTTTAGATTCCAGTTTTCTGGTTTGATTAACCGCGGCTAACGCTGTTAAAAATAAACAGTTTTAAAGTTATGAAAAAACCCGACTCAAATTGTGTTGTTTCAATAACAACGGTTCCGATCCTTCCTCCCACATATTTAACCAAAAACAACATCCTGACCAAAGTTAATCTTTAGTTTCAAAATCGTTTTTATTTTTAAAATTAAGCTTAGAAAACTGAAAGAAAAAACCTAAAGTTATTCAAGTGCTTTTCATTCCTCACATTGAAATCGAGTCATTGCTTTTGTAACACCCGTGTTTTGGGCCTAGGAGTTAACCGGGTTTATGGTTCGAGTCAATAAAATTTAAATTAAAACAATTCAACCTAATTTGTGATGTAAATGAGCTTTAATAAGAGGGGAGGGACCTACATTGCGATTTTACCCAAGAGTTTTGAAAAAGGAAGACAACTTTTAAAGTTGTCATCTTCTCCCCCTTTCCCCTCCATTCCTACGTGAAAAACAAAACCCCTCCCCAAAACTCTCTCAAATATTCAAGTTACTACCCCATTCGATTTCAACTTCGTTTCAAGGTGTTTTTGAAAGGTAAACATGTTTTCTTACTCTCCTCTTTATCCTCTATCTACCTATGGTCTTAGATTTTAAAGTTATGGAGTTTTGAAAATTAGGGTTTGTTTTAAAGGTTGGGTTTTTAAAGGGGTTTTTCATTTTGTTTCACAAAATTGAGTTGGGGCTTTAGTTAATCATGTTAAAAGGTGTAACATATATCAATTTGGTTGAATTTGGATGAAAATCCGTAGTATGGTCTTAGGGCAAATTTTAAGGTATTAAAACTTGGGTTTTTGGGAGGTTTAAGGTTGAAATTGAAGGGCTGTTGGTCTACCTATGTTATGAGGATGTTTTGGGATCATTTGAGAGTCATTTGGAGGTTTGGAAATAGAAATTTCAGTAAGGTTTTAGGGGAGCACGAAAATTGGTATTTTGGATGATTATGTGATTTGGGGATTTGTGGAAATTAGCTTGTGTTTGTAAAGTGAGTTGATGGTTGAGTTTTAGCATTGAATTGTGAAGTAATAAATGTGTTTTGCTTGGCTAGAAGCAAGAGGAAGCGTTGGAGAGGCATCGGGACCGAATCCGAGTTCGTAGGAGATTTGCTTCGGTTGCTAAGGAAGGACGGTGAGTGGTTAATGTTTTTAAATTGGTTTTTAAGTGGTTGGTTCAAGCATGTGGACTAGGTTGGGCTTGATAGACCCACATAGAGTTAGGATTAGGGTGGTAGCCTAATCCTAAGCTTTAGTTAGAGACCTTGGATGAACTCTTTAATCAATGCTATGCCTCGTGATGACTTGTGTTGTGATGATTGCGTATAATGTGATATACATTTATGTTGAGGTATGACTTGATGCGTTGTTATATGTATGTTGGTAACAAATATAATGTGGATACACGTATGTGGACATATGATGTGATAGGTGTTTGGATGTTATACATGTGGTGTTAGTTTGTGAAATGAGGTAATGAGGTAGTTGCATGATTTGGGGAGAATCATGGTGAGTACGTACTAAGCACGGAATTTATATTGAAATTGATAATGTGAAAGGTTGTGGAATTTGATTTATATTGGCACTAGTATGCTTGGGTACAATGATTGTTGCGTGTAAAAGAGTCTATCGCAATTGTAGTGCAAGTGTACACGACGCAAGTAGTAAAGTGATACGAAGTATCGGATTATCGTCTCCACAGGGATTGGGCCAATAGCTTCACCTAATTTCACTGCACGAAGTAAAGGAAATAATTGAGAGTTGTCACGAGAATAATAAAGGAAAACGTAAATAAAAGAATAGAGTAATCAAGATAGAGAGAATGGGCTGGTATTGAATTGCTCAGTAGTGCAGGTATTGTATTGCTTAGGAACTCCAGTTCTGTCGTCGCTCTCGTCGCCAACAGCACCTGTCGCGGCGGCTGTCCGTTAGCTGTCGCGGCAACAGACACACCAACTCTGTTCTTCAAGTTTGGCAAGAATCCCAGATCTGCCTTGGCCTATCCCTAGGTCCAAGTCTGTCGATGATCACGTCTTTGATGATACCTCCCGGCGTGAATCGAAGGATGAACACCGATGTGTATGAATTCTTCCTTAGCCACTTAACCTTGCCCTATCCCCAGGCACAAGATAGTTCAACTATAAACTAGAGAACTTGCTCTTATTTCTTTCGTATACTTAACTCTCCCGATGCTAAGTAAATGGATAACCTCACAATGCTCTCCCGATGCTCTTGCAAGATGTTAAAACCAAAATAAGAGAACTTGAAGTTTATTTTATTGAACTGAAAAATCATAAAACAAAACAACCCTTGCAACTACTTTACAAAACAACCCGTAGCCCTAGGGGGGATTTAGAACATGTCGGTGACGGGTGGACGACAGGGGGGTTTAGGTTTCGGTTATGGGGTAATCGGTTGTTGGATTCTCTCCTAGGTTAAAATACATGCCCTTATATAAGCTTTGGGCTCAAGTATTCTAAGGTAACAAGGATTACAACTTTAATTAAAAGTAAGATTCTAATAAAGACTTAATCTCCAAGTATCCTACTTTTCAGTCGCCTCCTTGTTTTTTGGGATTTCTTCTCCTTGAGCTTTGGCTTGTCATATCTTTTGATCCGGGGCTTGGAAAAATATATGGTTTTCACACGACAAACGAGCAGATTTTTCTCTATCTATCGATGTCCACTTTGCTTTTCCTCTTCATAAGTCTGCTGTCCCCATGCTGTCACGACAGGTTCATGGCAGCTTCGTCTTCTTCGTCTGCTTGTCCAGTTCAGCTCTCATGCTTCTCTGCCCTGCGCCTGCCTTCAACGTCTACTATGGCAGATACCTGCAAAAATAGCCATCTTTTAGTAGAATCCGTGCTTTTAGTCCCTTTGTGATGTTTTACTGAAAACTAACCTAAATGCAATGCAATGATGCTTGAATGCAGCAAAAATATGGGTTAAAAAGGGTGTAAATAATAGAACTTTTACACACTCAACAATGATCGATCATTAGGATGAGTGTGCACACAAATTGAGTCAAAACGTACGTGGCTTGGTGGCGTTAAGGCACCAAGGAGGAGTACGGTGATGTAATATTCCACCGGAAATTTATATACATTCTACGTGATGATGAGTGGAATCCCATCCGTAGGGCACGTGGTGATGAGTGGAATCCCGCCCATGCAAGGACCGGTGATGAGTGTAATCCCACCGAGGTAATGTTGTTGTTGGAAATGCGTTCCAACGGGTTATCCGCGTATTCGAGTCATAGCTAGGTGCCAATATGAGGTTGTATGTGTATACCAATATGAGACCATGTGTATATGCTTATATGATACTGAATGTGATGCCCTTTATGAATTGATATATGATGTGGTTAATGCACTGATTTATGTATCATTGTACGTTGAGCTTATGAGTTGTTGAGCATGGCATAATGTTGATTATATGTTCATGCATCATGTTCATTTTGGCTTATGCGGATCGGAGGTATGATCATGCATTTCTTCATGGAAATTGCTCGTGCTTGGACCCTGCATTGTCGAAGGTTTGTTTTATGAGCTTACTCTCACTAAGCTTTTATGCTTACGCTCTCTTTTGTTTGACAATGCAGATCAATAGCTCGAGGGTGGCAAGGGCAAGGAAAGGTCTCCAAGTGTTGCTTTGGTGAGCTCAATGTATGAATTTTAAGTGATAGAATGTAATAGTTAAGCAATGAGATAGGTATTGTTGTTTGAGTTTGGGCGTATGTTGATGTTTTGATTTGGCCTTGGTTTGTAAAACATGTTATGCTTTGATGTATGCTTGTGTGTGGTGGCATGTCTATAGACGTTTAGGTTGCCTTGTTATAGTGCAAACCTCTTTATGCTTATCATGTGCCTTTTAAGGCCTTTGAGCACCATGTATGACCTTAAATGTTGAAATGCCTTTTGTTGGAATGCTATGCTTGAAAGCTTATGTTGCTTGTACGGTTTGTGTATCATCTAGCGTTGAATTGTGCCTTTGATTTCAAGTTAAAGCATGTTTTTATGTTTGATTTGCCTTAGGATTGATGTTAGTGTGTTGGTTGGTGTTTTAGAGGGATTTAAGGGCCTCCTTGTGCCTTAAATCAGCTCAAACCTGCAAGTTCGTGGCAGGGGTATCGATACGGTTGGTACGGTATCGATACCACCTTCTTGTTTCAGGCCTCGTGTATCGATACACTTGGGGGGTGTATCGATACCATTTTGGTCACTAGAGCTACTGTCCATTTCGGTATCGATACCGGCTTCTAGTGTATCGATACCATCATCTTAGCGTTGACCGTGGGAAGTCAACCGTTGGGGAGGGTATCGATACACTCCTTGGGTGTATCGATACGGTCTCTACGGGTTGACTTTGACCAGTTGACCTAGTCAAGGGGGTATCGATACACCCCTTAAGGGTATCGATACCGCCTGCAGTTAAATCTTAAACCTAGTCAAGAGGTATCGATACACCCCTTAAGGGTATCAATACCGCCTGTAGTTAAAGCTTAAAATTGGGCTGTAAGATGTTGGGCTGAGTTCGTTTGTTTGCCTCGTGAATGTTATTCCGCTGTATGATCACATAGGATTAAATACTCATCTAGACAAGATTTAAAATGAAAAAAATAGGGTTGCTAACTGAGGGGGAATTCCTTAGGGAGTTTTCACTCGGTTTTCCCCGTGTAGCCCACTCAGACCGGCCATCCGGCCAGGCCGAGACGAGGGGGTTACAGCTTTAGCTTTTGGCTATGTAAAAATAAAACTTTATTAAAGTAAAATTCCTAAGAACAAATAAAAACTAAAAGATGAGATGAGAGATGTGAGATGTTTTGAGTCTTACCCCAAGAGGTATTTATACTAGTCTAAAATCCTAAGAATTAACTAAGTGATAAAAGATAAATAAATTTAAATTACAAAAGAAAAATCCTAAGAGACAATTCTTAAAAAAATCATTTAAATTAAATAAAATAGATAAATCTCAAGTCTTTATCAAAATCTTGGTCGATAAGTTATCATCCCGAATCCGATGAGCTATCGGAATATCCTGATAAGCTTTCAATTCTGTCGCCACGTCATCATCCGATCATCATTATTGCTGACATCATTCTCACGTACTGCTGACGTCATCCGCTGACGTGTCGCCGAGTCAGTGCATTCATGCCCCAATTCATGCCTACTAATCCGGCCATGAATCTAGAAAATTTACAGATTTCAGCCTTTTTCTTAGTATTTCGCAGCAGCGAGGTCCTGCACAGTAAATCACGTAATGAGCAACAATCCAGTACCACAAAGCAACCAATTGAGCATAATTAGTATGAAAATATTGATCAAACTAGCTGCTCATCAAATTCCCCCTCACTTATCCATGCTTGTTCTCAAGTACAAAAAATTTAAACTATTGAATCTCATGTTCTGATCCTCTATTTCACGAAGTCCTTAATGTGCAAAAATGATGAAATATCTATAAATGGAAGAAAGAAAAGAAACCAATAGATAAATGGCAAAATTAAACACAAATATTTCGACAAAATAAGTTAAGCCAACCTAGGTAAAGTATATCATAAACTTGTAAATAAAACCTAGTCTACACAGTTAACATGAAACATTTTTTTCTTCTTGCTAGAACCAGTTTTTAGGCACTTCTAGCTTTATATTTTTTCTCTGCTAGAGCCAGTGATAAGCACATCTAACTTTTTCTTTATTTGCTAGAGCCAGTGATAGGTACCTCTAGCTTTTTCTTAATTTTTTCCCGGCTAGAGCCAGTGATAGGCACCTCTAGCTTTTTCTTAATTTTTTCCCGGCTAGAGCCAGTGATAGGCACCTCTAGCTTTTATGAAAAAATTTCGACAAGTATTTCAAAACAA